>OX383905.1:7630000-10130000 GCA_947532125.1 Saturnia pavonia | reverse complement strand
CAAATAACATATTTAAATTTAACTACATACATATAAAATAAAACTTAAACATAAATAAGAATAATAAGATACGATAATTGGATAAAAAAAAGAAGAGAACTTGAAACTAAAATAGAATTAAAACTGTACTTCACAGGTAGTCTGGTAGTCTAATCTTGATCTTTTGAATTTTGCAATTTTTTTAGTAAATATATCGCAAGTTTTGTGTAATATATTATATGTTTTCGAAATTAGTATAAATTATGGACGTTTATGAATGACTCCATTGAAAGCCTTGGAGCCAATTAAAATTCTAGTTCTACTAACAAGGTATAATGTAAATTCTCCATCCGTATATCCGATTATATAAAAACATGGAAATTATGGATGGGATTGGAACAGAAATAAAAAAACTGACGACCTACGATTACTTCATCCAGGTAACTTGGTATTAACAAACTCTAAAGAATTTCAAAAACCGGTCAGTATCAGACAAGAGCACTTATGTCATAGTTATTTATTAAAAAATCAACTTTTTTAATAAAAAAAAAACTATCAAACAGCCAAATCGCTGCAGTTTACCCTTAAGCACCCATTATGAAACTCGTAGTGAGAGCGTACCCCTTGAGTGATCACAACCACAAAGTATCGGAAGTATCAATAACCGTTTTGAATGGTTGCCAAAATTTGTTACATTAATTTCAAGCGCAATGCCGAAACAACAGAGCTATCATATGAGTAAAATCGCCTCACGTTTACCAGCCAAAATCTACCCAAATCAAATTTTGTAAATATAATATTACCCCGGGTATCAACATTACAATATGAGGCCTAAATAATAAATATCTATATTATTGTCAAGTAGAATGTTAAAATATAAAGTAAAAAATACATGTTACAATAAACAGACAGCCATACAAAAATTTAACATAAATACGAGTTGAGTGAAACGGTGGAACTTTTTACAGAAACGTCGAAACAAGAGGTGGGTCTTGCTAACTAATAGGAGCAAAACGAAACTATAGGTAAATAGTGATTGTTTTGAATTCATATAGAAATTAAATTTGTTAAGAGATTACAAGAGAGTGAACGAGTTTTGATACTTCGGATCCGTGATCACCAATTATGACGCTGAAAAGCAACACCGTTTCAAATAGGCAAGACAAAGATGACCCAAATGAAAAAAAAATAAGAAAAGACCGCAACATCTCAAAAGAAAGCAATATTCATCTTGTATACATGCTGATTCGCTCCATATTCTTGAGTACCCCTGAACAATCAATACTACAAATAATCGACGCGACGTCTTTTAGAAACGGAGTTATCATGAAATGCTGCGAATTTCATGGACGATATTTCACATCATGTATTCCATCTAAAAAGAATTTCGATTGAAGACAACTACCCCCTTGAGAACTCTCAGCTATCTACGTATGGTGAATTCTGCAGTATTATTGCCATATCGCAAGTTGAGGGTTAGATAATCTAGAAAAGTTGCTGATAACAAGTATGGTTAAAGGAAAAAGACTGAGAGGAAGATGATAAGACGCTGGACATACAATATCTTTGAACGACTAGGGCTATCCGTCAACAAATCTCAGAACAACTAGGGCTAACCATCAACAAATCTCCGAACAACTAGGACTATCCGTCAACAAATCTCCGAACAACTAGGGCTATCCGTCAACACAGCTGTCTATCGAACCGAAGGTCAGATCGATGAAGACAACTTATTAAAGGCGGCCTATGGAGTCACGATCCTCAGTACTGAGGTTACCAGCCGAAAGAGAAAGATAAACTTGATATTTGATTATTTTCTTTAAAGCATAAAAGTATAATATATTTCGAATCTTTGCTATACATCAAACGTACGTATGAAACGTTTGATGAGATTTAAGGCAAAAAAAAACCTTTGTATATTAAATTTTATTCGCATTTGGATAAAATCTAAAAGATACAAAGGATCAAAAATAAATAACGTCTTTTTATAATATCTAAAGCGTTAAGTACACACAACTCGTAAAACATGTAAGTTTTCTCCATACAAAAATACATATAGAAATCAGGGTCGAACCAGAGTAGAACCAATGATCCACTGGTCTAGCTGTTCGACAACGACAACTTACCAAGACACTTATGAAAAGCTTTACTAGCTCGACAAATTGGACACACAATATAAATAATCTTTAGTACAATATAAAAAGCAAGTTAAGGCTACGAAAGCGTGGCGAGAGTCTGTCAAAAGTTTTCTCTTAATTGCACTCTTTTAGGAATAACTATAGTATTCAAAGAAGTTATCTTTAAATGTATTATTATTTATAAAATCATATTTCATTGAAACGCCTTTTTTATATGAAATATCTAATGGCGCGTTTAGAAAGGCATAAAAGCGTTATTATGGGACGACGCTACGTGCCATTCACCCAGCGCCGCTACTGGTCGGCTCTTATCGCCACAGCACTACCCACCAAACCGTGCTCTTCTCACTCTACTACTACATGCACTCAATACTTTACGTGTGTGTTAGTATATCGTATGTTTTTTTTTTATTTATATTTAAATATATAAAATGTGATTAAATTTAGATGTTTCATATCTGCCAAGCCATGACGCCACACAAGACTTAGCAAAAGTAAAACTTATTATAATGTTAAAATACATCAGCTACAACGAGAAGCTCGTAGCTAACGTAATGTTCAGATCATACCCTAAACAATGCAGAGTTAGCAGTATCCCCTAAAGGCGGCGACGGCTCAGGTAGCGTCATAATATTATATCAACTTCACATCTCTATTATAGGCACGTCGAGAATGACGCCTGCAACTGAAGAATTTCAACGTGCTGTCTGCCATACAATGTCCGTGTTTAAATTTATTTCATATTCCCTTCAAGTCCTTGTATTTTCACGTTATATACAACATAGAGTAAAAATAAACGAAGGTGAATATTGGGTTGGACCTTATTTGGAATGTTTATGTTCCTACGGTCTCATAGGGTTTAAAACTACTAAGGATGAGACAAAAGCTAATCATTTCAAATAATACAATTTCACTGAGCTTTATTTTATGTTAATAAGAGACTGATTACGTTCTTGTTTCTAGTAATTTTACTTTAGCTTCAATAAATAATTATCTTACTCCGTTAATATATTGTACAGTAGGTATAATCTATCGATAAATTTATTTTAAAGAATATAGTTAAGTAACGATTTATTAGGGCAATAAAGGATGTTGACTAAATATCTAGGTTCTGTTTTAGAAAATTCTACACTAATAACTACTTACACAAAGTAAATAATTATTATAAAAAATAGGCATACGATATATAGATGATGATGATGAATGTGGTTTATAATAAATAAGCTGGGACCGTGGCTCCGCTCGCGTGTACTATAGAATGCCGTCGGTCGAACGTACGCGCGTATCGTGCTGACCCCGCTCAAAAGACGGAAGACAAAAATGCTTATTGTAGATAATCCTTAGAAGATAGATATATGCTATCTATGACTTTTTTGCAGAACTTTTAAAGATCTACAATGATATGGAACATTAATTTAATATATCTCGTATGGTTAACTCAGCGTAAGCCATTTAAGCGCCCCAAATGAGTTTTATTTTCGAGTTACTTCATCATTATCATCACTTCTTATTTCGTATGTTACTTTATCTTACCAAATATATCCTATAACCTGAACAATAACATAGCTATGAATTAAAATAAAAATAAAACATGTAAATCGGACTTAAGTGGTTTTCACGTGAAGATAACATAAACGGACAAACAGACAGAGAAACGTTGAGTTTTGTGATATGTATAGGATATAGATGCGTCCTTTAGTAATTTTTTGCCTAGAATAGTGACGCTTGAAAAATACGAATATGAAATACATAGTATATAAAGCTTAATATTACCAATTACTGTTAATATTACTTAATAATCTACTCAAATAAATTCAAATTTCTATACCACTATAGAAGCTAGGTGTAAAATTAGTGTAGATCTGCTGGCAATTACTGCACGGAACTGATAACATCAATCGATTCCCAGTACAATGACATCAAACTACGTTGATGATTAACGGCTAAAGCACAATAATCTATGCACTAGCGTTAAAGGAAGTGGAAACAGTAATTAATTATATGTGAATAGTTTTGTTATGAGATTTAATATGAAATAATTTATGAGCGTAATTACATACAACATATATGAAGTTTACACTAGACGTAGTATAGAGGCTGCCCAATGTACCTATACTTAATAGTACATAAGTTCATTTCTTTTTCTTCTTGTTTAATGGCAACTTGTATTTATACCATAGACTTAGTACAGTATAGATTGGTAATAGGTTAAATAAGACAAGACCAAAAGTGCGTCCGTCCGATCTTGACATATAACTGCGCCGCATTCGCACATATATCCAAACATAACTTTGCCCGCATGCAAAGAGTCCAAAATCGTGTCGAGTCGAGTCGCCTGCTCGACCCTCCAGCCTTCGTTAGGAACATGGACCTCCACAGGGACATGAGGCTTCCCTCGATAGAAGCCTATGTGAAATATCTCACCAGGAGATACTTCGATAGCGCTTCGAATCATCCCAACCCGCTCGTAAAATCCACCGTGAACTACGTCCCAGACAACTCGATCCCCGTTGCCAAACGTTATAAACGCCGTCCGCGAAATCTCTTTGTCGATCCCGACGACGACATCGAGAAAGCTAACAAGTTTTACGCGTCCGCTCCCGCAACATATGCGTGCTCGCGCCCACGCCCGCGAAACCACCGTTCTCTCCGCAGGGGATGTACGGTTAACTTCGTTCCCGCACACCCGCCACGACCACCCTCCTCTGCGCCAACTCAAGCCTAGGTCCGATCCATCGGTATGGAGCCCTTGAGCCAAGCAGCCGCTCGCGCGATACAGTGACTCTACAATCACTAGCTTTCACAGCCATACATGACACTGCATTATACACACATGCACAACACACAGGTAAATAGGTTCTGTAAGGGACCTTCTTTTTTTTTTTTTGCCTAGTTAGATTAGACAAAAATTTTCAGACCACTAAATACACATACACATGGTCCTTCCCTCCTCCCAGGGGGAAGAAACATGTATATATGTATAGTTAGTTTAGATCGAATTACGGATAGGGAATTAGTCAGATCGCGACTTAATTGCATACGCGCAACAGTCCGAGCCGAGGTTCGGCCACTCTGGCACCCTCGGATGTTATTGCTTAGCTTTCGTGGCTGAGTGCCCTAAGCGCTCGCCCCCAAGCCCGGTAAAGCTGCAAAAGCCGCAAAGGCTCCAGGGCCCCTAAGGCTAAGAGTATAGTCAGTTCGAAAAAAAAAACGAGTCCTAAAGCGGAATACATTAGTAAACGTATTATTTTGTTAATTTCTTTGTTACAGTAAACGTAACCACAATTTAACACGTTATTAAATTACACTTTAAAACCTTAGATTTTCACAAAAATAAACAGGATTCGTTTTTATAACGATTGTGACGAAGTGAGCCGATAACACATACGAAAATGGTCTCATATCCCCATCTCGTTCTAACACAGGCTTATACTAAGCTCTTTCTCTTTCGCTTTTTCCACCACTATTGCATAATATAGATTCGAATAACATAAGTTCACGAATTAAAATTTAAATCACCAGATAACAGATTAAGGTCCCGTCAAAACTCCATGAATGCTCTTTGTAAGCTTAAGTAATTACGATAAAATAGATTACAATTTAAGGAATCTATTGGCTGAATATGCAAACGTTTGCACGTGATAATCTGTGCATATTTCAATACAAGCTGACGATACGAAACGCATGCACAAAATTTTATATCAGCTTTTAGAATTGTTTTACATAAAATCAACGGTCATTGTGATTTCATTGTAATATGTCTACAAGTACATGAAACAAAACATTTGTAAATAACAAGGAACGGCGTGCTATAATTTGAAACGTACTGGCTTCTATCAGATGTTATTTCTAATTACCATTACATATCCATTATATCTGCCGTTAAAGAAAATGTTTGAGCCAAACGTAACTAAGGTCTAAATTATTTATAATAAACTAGCAGTCTCCACGGTTTCACCCGTGTTAAATTTATTCATCGAACTCTACGGTGCCGCATGTCACCGCCAACGCGCTCGTGAAGCCCTATCGATGTTCCACTTCCCATACTTACCTACACCTTGTAATTTCTTTACGTTCATAGTTACTGTTCCGCTCCTTAGGGTCGTAGCAAGAATTTATATAGCCTATATTATTTCTCGTGAATTTGGCTATCATATACAAAAAGAATTTTTCGATTCCGACTGGTTGTTTCAGAGATTAACGCGTTAAACAAACAAAAAAACATTCAAACAAAAAAAAATGTTTTAGTTTTATTATATATCATTAGTATAGATTATCCGTCACCCTTATCATTATTAGTAGCTAGCAGGATACGGCAACTGTCTCTGACTGGATTGCAACCACCATACATCAGGTGTATTTAACCCTCCCCCCCCCCCAAAGGCTCCCTTAGACGTGTCGCGTTCCAGAATCAGCCGGTGAATAATCAAGCGGGCTGGTAGAGATGTATACCCAACATTATACACATGACGATAAATCCGTCATAGTGACTCACTTTTGGTTTTTCAAGTTTCGATACCAGTCAAGCTTGCAGGCTAGAATGACGGCGATAACCGGCATTAGATTGTATCATTTCGCCGTGCTACGGTAAGAAAAAAAAATGGTGTGTGTGTGCGATTCACACACGATAGAAGTGAAACTTCATTTTAAAAGATATTTTATATTTTATTTAAACAGTGTGCAATATACATGCACACCGACATTTGCTCTCTCGCTCTGGCTCACACAAAGAGGAGAGACCGATAATATATTGCTCTCTCGCTCTGGCTCACGCAAAGAGGAGAGACCGATAATGTGCGTTAAACGTTTAATACGTTGGAAGTCGCATAAGAAGTTTCACTTCAAAAAAAAATACTTCATATTCAACCCCATTTAAAACTAACATTACTATACATAAAATTCCGTATATCGTGTAAGTCTAAAAGTCACATCGCCGGAAGAAACTATAACCCCGGGCATAGTATGCAAAACTCAGAGCAGGCTGGCTATCCCGATCGATTGCATAAATTTTAATATCAGTCGAGGTCACATAGTTCGACGCAGTGCTCTTGTTAATATCGCTTTGCTACTTTCTACTCATCGTTAATAACTAAGTTTGTTGATATCTACTCTGACTTTATTGAGCCCATTCCAATGAGCCCAACACGATATCTTTGCTGTAAGTTAATAAAGAGTTAGGTATCCTGCAGATTCCATATGATGCTCCAGCATCAGCTCAACGGTGGCAAGTTCTTGTAATATAATTGAAATAACAACAATCAGACCTGTGAAGATGCTCAGATCTATTCATAGCTAAAGAAGAGCTGATAATATTCAAACGGCTGAACAGTTTTTCTTGAATCATAATCATTGACTCTCGATCAAGTCACTTTTGAAAAAAAAACTAAATCAAAATCGGTTCAGCCGTTTGAGAGCTACGATGCCACAGACATACCAACAGACACACATGTTAAACTTATAACTTCTTGTTACGTCGGGGGTTAAGGAAGATAGTAAGGAACGCTAGGTCACAGAGTATCTTCTCCTGCATTCACTCACTTCCATTCATTCATTCTTTATAAGCACTTTGCAATTTTATATAAGCTTATTAAAGGAATTATTTATAGAAATAGTAATTATTTATACAAATTTCTTTAAACTTAAATCCCATAATTAACATGCCCAATCCCTGAAAAACAATTATTGCCTGCTCATGAAAATATGGCTGTGTTTAAAAATATGTATAAAATATGTTGCAATATGGTAGACCTACAAACACTTTGGCTTTCAAAAAATACATTCACACGATTAACCTACAAAAAACTTCTTGACGTTATTAAGGTAAGATAAGAGGGTCAACGATGATGAAGCAAGTTTGAGGAAATTGCGTAGTAAGGCCCAGGGTTAAACACAAGCAGTTAACGAAAAAAAAATCTAACATAATATGTAGATATTTTCTCAAGCTTAAACTCTGTAACAAATAGATTAAAAGAAGCAAATCAAATTTACGTTTTTTACCTTAATACGGCAAAGCCAGAAGTAAGTATTATGTTTTCAGCAGTCTGTTTTTGTATTTACTTGTGTTCCACCATAGTGCCTAAACTACGCATCGGATTTTGACGAAAGAGGTGTCAATCAATTCGTTGTTATCCTATTAAAACTCGTTTTGACATGTCAACTTAAAAGGCGATCTTAATTCGAAATAATTAATTATTACAAAAGAACAAAATTAATTACACTAAGAACCTGATAACTATGACAGCTTGATCTCAGGATTACGAAAAAGGGTTATTCATTAAAATATTAATTAAGTATAAAAACCACACCGGAGAAGTAACATTGCAGATGAATTATTTGATAATTCAATAGAAAGAAAATTACATAACAATGAAGGTATTTCTTATCACGATATTTACAGTGTGGACACATCTATTTCACTGACCTGACTCATCATGGGATCTGTATTGATCTGGCACATGTAGGTACCAGAGTCCTTCGGCTCCACATTGCTGATGTATAGTTTCCAAGTGTTGTGACCGTTATGTGTCACCGACAGACGAGGATTAAGGGTCACCATGTGTGTATGTATTGCCAAGATCGTCTTCGTATCCGATTTTATCCATGCTACCTGTAATTATAAAAAATATATAAAGTTTACTGAGTAGTAAGATATCAGGTGTAACACCTATATATATGCCTATCGCCTATATATATATATATATATATATATATAAACCTATCACAGTCGCCCGATCAGCCTTTTAAACACACTAGGGAAACTTTACGAGCGGCTCCTTCTGAACCGTCTCAAAACCGTTATAGATATTAAAAATCTATACCCTCCCGAACAGTTCGGTTTTCGCGCCCGACACTCGTGTACATATCAAGTGCACCGCCTCACGGAGCACATCACGAGCAACTTTGCCAAAAGTAGTATCGCCCCCGTCCGTACGCTTGCGGTCTTTTTCGACGTAGCTAAGGCCTTCGATAAGGTCTGGCATGCCGGACTAGTCCACAAGCTACATAAATTAGAAGTCCCGGATAGGTTAGTTCATCTAGTTCACGATTTTCTACGCGACCGCACCTTCCACTACCGAGTGGAAGGAGTACTATCTACCGCCCACCCTATAAGCTCAGGCGTCGTGCAAGGTTCCATTCTGGCGCCTTGCCTTTTCAATCTGTACGTCAGCGACCTCCCGAAGCCCCCCGGGGTCGAGGTAGGGCTCTACGCTGACGACACAGTCATATATGCGTCAAACAGACACAAAAAAAATCTCGCCTGCGCAGTCCAACGTGCCGTAATTATATAGTATTAGTAATAATAATACTAATAATAATAGCTATTAATCCGGTAAAGAGCGCCGCGATTATGTTCGAACCGCATACATGCAAACTACCACGCACGGTAGGACCCCTCTCATTATTCGGTACGAATATCCCTTGGGCCACCAAGACTAAATATCTGGGTGTCACCCTCGACTCGAAGCTTAACTTCAACGCACACGTTACTATAGTCAGGAATAGGGCCATCTGGATCCTTTCCCGCTTGCGACCCTTGCTCAATTCAGTAAGCAAAATGTCCTTAAGACATAAGCTCACACTGTACAAGACGTGCGTCCGTCCGATCTTGAAATATAGCTGCGCCGCGTTCGCACATATGTCCAAACATAACTTTGCCCGCATGCAAAGAGTCCAAAATCGGTTTCTCCGTCGCTTGCTTGACCCTCCAGCCTTCGTTAGGAACATGGACCTGCACAGGGACATGAGGCTTCCCTCGATAGAAGCCTATGTGAAATATCTCACCAGGAGATACTTCGATAGCGCTTCGAATCATCCCAACCCGCTCGTAAAATCCACCGTGAACTACGTCCCAGACAACTCGATCCCCGTTGCCAAACGTTATAAACGCCGTCCGTGAAATCTCTTTGTCGATCCCGATGACGACATCGAGAACACTAACAATTTCTACGCGTCCGCTCCCGCAACATATGCGTGCTCGCGCCCACGCCCGCGAAACCACCGTTCCCTCCGCAGGGACGTACGGTTAACTTCGCTCCCGCACACCCGCCACGACCGCCCTCCTCTGCGGCAACTCAAGCCTAGGTCCGATCCATCGGCATGGAGCCCTTGAGACAAGCAGCCGCTCGCGCGATACAAGTGACTCTACAATCACTAGCTTTCACAGCCATACATGACACTGCATTATACACACATGCACAACACACATAGGTACATAGGTTCTGTAAGGGACCTTTTTTTTTCTTTTTTTGCCTAGTTAGAGTAGACAAAAATTTCAGACCACTAAATACACATACACATGTTCCTTCCCTCCTCCCAGGGGGCAGAAACATGTATATATGTATAGTTAGTTTAGATCGAATGATAGGGATTTAGTCAGATCGCGGCTTAATTGCATACGCGCAACAGTCCGAGCCGAGGTTCGGCCACTTTGGCACCCTCGGATGTTGTTGCTTAGCTTTCGTGGCTGAGTGCCCTAAGCGCTCGCCCCCAAGCCCGGTAAAGCTGTAAAAGCCGTAAAGGCTCCAGGGCCCCTAAGGCTAACAGTATAGTCAGTTCGAAAAAAAAAAAAAAAACCTATCACAGTGACTCTTCTAAGCAGCTTGCGCATAACAACGATCGGCAATAAATTGTCGATCACTCGGTGGTTGCCGTTGTTTTCGTATTGTACTACTGTGCTTACCTTCATTCTGAGTGAGGTCACTTAACCGTGCTAATATAAAAAAATAATACGCGAGATACAAGATATAGCATGAAGCTATAAGATGCATGTAAGGGTTACCTATAATATTGTGATGTTATTTATTACAGTAACTAATCTCTTGCATTTACGCAACACTGAAAAAGAACAACAAAGCCAACGGCTATTCTCAGTCATCATTCATTCAGTCACTGACGCGTACGTCACACGATACTGGCATGGAATTGTGTGCCATACTTTTCCCGGGCGCCACTAACGCTGCGTTTCTATAGCGCAAGACTGACACTTGATACATAGTTCAAAGGTCTACAAAATTCAGGAAAAGTCTCTATTTATCTTTTGTATGTATTTTACTTTGTTTTAATACACCTAATATAAACGGTATGCCTTAAGATTTATATAGTAAAGCTACGTCTATGGTTACTATGTAATGAATTTGATAAATTCTACCCCTTCTATTCAGTGGTAGTGTTCGGCTACCACGTCGATCATCGTAAGTTCGTATGCTGCAATGAACTTGACCTACCGGTAAAAGAAAACAACGTAATTAAACCATAGTATGGCGATAAAGCATTTTCTAATACCCATCTTACAGTTACCACTCTCAAGTTTAAAATCTGTACTCAAACATATATAGGTGTATCCCTGCAGTTGTACTTGAAAGCTTAGACCACATCTTCACTTGATAAAAGATGAAATTGAAGTCAAAACCTATGAAGTAAAGTTTAAAACCTCTATGGCGCGTACATTGAAGCTGTGGAATGGTTTGCCCAGCACGGTTTTCCCCCTATAACATTAGGACTATTTAAAAAGGGGCTAAAATACGCTCTCTAATGTCGGCAACGTTATCAAATTATCAGTAATATCCCTGGTGCTGCAGTTGTCTATAGGCGATGATAATCAGTTACCATAAGGTGGGCCGTCTACCCCTTTGCAGCCCTTTTGGTATAAGAAACAAATATTAGAATACCTTGTAACTCCCAAGATGATTCACGGTACACGTGAAGTGGACATCTCTACCCTGCACCACTGTCAAGTTTTCCAACGGAGACAGGAACTCTGGCTCTTGTTCGGTGTACCCCGAGACTTGCAACTGACCTGTTAAAACGTAATATAAAATTATAGTATTTAATTAAACTCATTAAGAATAAACCGTAAAAATAAAACACCGGCATTCGAAATATAATGGATTATTTATTATGTTATTCCTTTTTCGAAATAATATCCTTAGATGTAAATAAGATATTTTTTGGTGAACGAATATAATATTCAAATATAGCTAGTATTACAAAAAACATTTATTAAACTTTTATTATTTTTAAAAGAATGTTACCTTCTGCATAGAGATACCTACTACCTAATATGTATAATAGGTATACAAGCTGCTCCCAATTTGCTAGTAGTAAATAACTCGATCACAGCGCTACAGTTTCACACATTACACACATCGCGTTCAGGGATAGTATAAAAACCTCCATGAAAATAATTTTAAATGGTGATCGGTCAAACTTTGTTGGAGTTTACATAGTAACGTTCATCTATACATATAATAAAATTGAAGTGTCTCTTTGTAATGTCAAAATAACACCTTTTTACTAAATGCATATATGTAATACATGTAAATAAATGTATATACAAAACCTATAACAAAAACCCATTTTTCTAATTTTTGTCTGTCTGTCTGTTTGTAATCTCCGAAACGGTTGGACGGATTTTGACGGGACTTTCACTGGCAGATAGCTGATGTTATAACCATGTTATGTTACTATGTTATGTTTATAACTTTAAAATGTTTAGGGTTCCGCAAAAAAATAAAAAAAATGTTTTGACATGACCGTGACGAGGCCACGGGCACAGTTAGTTTTTATATATAACTAGCTGACCCGGCATTTGTTATTTTGTCTTTACCAATATTTAATAAATCGACACAGCGCCATCTGTCCTAGTTTTCCTTATAACTTGAACATAAATAAAAAAGTAATTACACATATCCATCCTTTGAATCGTGAGTTATGGTCTTGAATTCATACAAAAATCGCATAGAAAAAGGACGTTCAGTTTTACCCGAATTTGAACATTTTCCGGGAAACATTTCCAATTTTTCTTACTATGAAAACTTAATAAAGAATATTATGAACATATTAAAACAAAAAAAGCCCAACCGGTTCAGCCATTTTCAAGTGCTGTACCAACTAACCCGTACCAACGAACAGAATTCCATTTTTTAGATATCCGAAGTCAACAAGGAACCCTTATAATTTCGTCATGTCCGTCTTTCTATCCGCGGCATAGTTCAGACATTCTTAGCACTAGTAAGCTGTAATTTGGTATGGGTATACATATTAATCACGCTGACAAAGCGGTAAAATAAAACATTGGAAAAAAATATTGTTTTATCATACCTACCTCCCCTACACTTAAAGTGGGAATGATTTTTTCTTTTCTCGTATATCACATGGTACGGGATGTCGTTGGATAGGTTATTGAAAAATATAGTGGGCATGTGAAAAACATTTTTCGATTCAGGGATCCAGTTGCGAAATATTAAGCTTGAAAGTGCTAAATTTGTTACAGTCAATTGTCCTCCCCTGCCAGATTAATGGTTGTTATTATATATATGAAAAATTTCACGGCAATAGTATATATAAGGAAGTTAAAAGGAAAACTATCACAGCTAAATTGGCTTTACAAGTTAACAAGTAATAGTCGGCCAACATATAAAATTTATTTTGAGAAGTCATGACGTACAAATTCCATTAAAAATTACTTTGAACCTCTTTTTAAGTCTGCATGTTGTGACGGTTAATTATGGGTACCCTACACTGCGCGTGGGCCCAACACGTTGGCCAGTTTATTTATATATACTAGCTTACCCAGCAAACGTTATTCTACTCTTTTCGGTAGTTAATGGTTCGATCACAGCGTCACTATCAGATTTTATCATAACAAGGAACCATCGCCTCGATAAAATAAATATATTAAGCGGATATGAGCTCAATCAACCACTAATAAATATACTTAAGATTTTATATAGGTAAGAATATCCTGTACACTTGTGACATACAAAATAACTACTCAGTATGCTTACTAAATTAATGGTTTATTATATTTCAATACCAGTTACGCATATTCTTGTCGATACAATAAAGTTGTGAATGATAGCAACGAAAGGGCTCAACATTAAAAACAATGAAATATGTTGACAAATCTGCTTTATTTTTATCCGTGGCCAAATACAATCAGAAGGAATACAGGTCGAATTGGCCGTTCAAATCGATTTAAATTGGGTCAGGTTTGCACAAACAAAACCGAAAAATTTGCTGATCCTACAGAACCCTATGGTAATTGATCTGATCTTATTTAATAAGCGTAAATGGAGTGTTATAATAATAATATACTTAGTTCATTATTTGATGACTGATTATTAACAATTTGAAAGACACAATAGTAGATACTTATTTCTATAAAACAGTGTTTCTATGAAGTTATTAATCTCATTCAAAATATACAATATTAGGCATTTAATTTCTATTTTCAAAACTTTCTTATTCAGGTCGTCCTTATAAACTATTTACCGCAAGATCTGTGACTCATTCATGTCACTTTTTATATATTAGAGATTTATTTAAATTGTCATCAGTAATTTAAACTTTTGAGCAGGATCTTCAGTTGTAACGATTAACTATTAACACAGATAACGTTATATCGATTGTAAAAAACTCGACATGACAGAAATATTTTAAAAATCGGATATTTATAGGTATAATTGATCATTGATTAAATAAGAAATTAGAAAATATGCTATATTAAATACGGTAATATGACACCTAATATATAGAACATAGTAACATTAATTACAATTAAATACAATCTTTATTATTGAGTTTTACAGCATTATCTTAAAATTTATAGATCCGTTATAAAATTAAAAAAAAAAAACATATTTTTTACAAATATTGAGTCAAAAGAGTTTTAAAAATATGTATCAGCTATTTATTTTTGAATCATAATGCCAAGGGTAAAAATTTAAAACAGCTCTTGCGAAAACCATGGCTAAATGAGTTAATTGTTTACAAATCATATTTATCATTGTTACAAACTTTGACACGTTTTTAATGAAGTCTCTTTAAAGTTCCGTTTTACTTTATTTACGGGCGTGTCACTCACTGAGTATTTTATTCGATACAGAAACCGTAAAATTCATACTTGATTACTGGAATAATTCTCGTTTCACAATGGAAATCTACAAGACAATGTCTGCCGTTTAAATGTGCTATGAAATTTCAACGTTTCCCCCGTACGACTTTCGGCCTTCGGTGATTAGGGACGTAAATCGGGTAGGTCGACGCATAAAAAGGGTCACACTAAATGTCCCATACCGTGACATCAAAACGATTAATGATATCGCGTGGGATTTAGGAACGCCGAATATGTACGTTCAATTCTGTTAATACCCGAGATTAAATATTTTTTTCACTTTTCCATTGATCTAAAGTCAGTCAGTAGCCTCAAATTCAATTACGAAAATAATTGATATCTGTTTGTGACCACGAGTATTATTAAATGTAAAGGGAAAATGAACGCTGAAGCTCGATTATAAAAAAAGTTTTATTCTATTGGACCACGTCAAAGAGTAAATAAAATTAAATAAACACTTACAGCCAACGATACTAATGTACTAGAATGTACATTCTAAACAATCATTCCGTACCAATGAGATAAAGTGGTGAAACCATATTTTGTTTTAATTATTTTTAGCGTTAATATTGAAAAAAAAATAGATTCATAAATTTATTTACTAAAACTAATATAAAATAATTAAAATCTAAATTTTCCCTTTTTTTTTCGAATTGGTTACACTGTTAGTAAAGATCCATTAGAGTCTTTGACAGCTTTACCGGGCTTTGTCCCACGTATCTACAGCGTTACTTGTTTCTCTGGTGAAATAGTTTGCGTTAAAAAGACGCGGCACTAGAATTCTTAGAATTAACTTAAGCTAATTCAAATTAAGGCGCATGCACGCGTCCACCGCTCATGCCCACAAATTTACTACAAGCGCAGTTTTCTTCTGATACGATATTCTATACGTTTATTTCAGTACTTTCCCTAGAGGTTTCCAGTTGTGAATTCTTAATAGTTCAGATTAGAACTGAACTTTCGGTGAACACTCTTTGATAAGTTTATATTATATACTCACGTTTTAAAAAAGTTCGAGAAGCACCTAATTGTCCTGTTTGTCTAATTTCAATGAATTGTTTGTTTCTCTCCACTTAAGTAGTTTATTCTACTTCAAGAACCTTCAAGAGTAACAACAACAAAAAAACGCGTGAAAAAGACGTCTCTTTAACCTTCCACTTCCTGCATTATTTTCGTAAGCAACGATGAGCGCTTTTTATTATAATTTTATTACGGGTTGTAACAAATATTACAAATTAGTTAACTAACAAACCAAATTGTTATATCGTAGTTATTTAATAAAGTAATTCGGAACAACAACTCTGTGAGTTTGATTAGTATTTCATAGCTTAAGTTATCTTGTTTTATTCAATAAGTTCATGAAATCTTATTACTTATTTATAATAATATATCTTCACGCTAATTGTACATCAGTTGAATAGAAGGATACCTTTGTTTATGTTATAGTTACTTAGTGATACTTTAAAGGCACACTAGCCTTATTTTCGTTAGTAAAAATAAGGTATTAAATATATTTCAATTGTCCGACATGTGCCTGGAGTTTAATCTTTAAGAAAGATTGCCTTGAAATGTATACAACAGGAAAAATAAAATTATTACTAATTATTAATTTAATATATATTATTACTTCCATATAAAAGTAAGTTGGGTAAGCACATATATATACACGCGTTCAGTAGCGCGAATATGTTTTTGATCCCCATCTAATTTACGTGCCGCCGGCTATACCTATGAAAAATCGATTCTTAAGGAGGAAACTACAAAAACATAACCTTGCTTAATATTAAAAAATACAATGTGAAAGCATCTATTAAGCTGTGATAGTATTATTGTTTCATATTATTGAAGTTATAAGCGAATAATTGAATAATAAATTGGTTACATTTCATAATGTAATAGGTTTGATATAAACTCATTGTGGACATATCACAGATTTTGCAGTTCACCTACGGCTTGCATTCTCGTGAACAAATATTAACTGTGATAAATGATAATTTGCAAATTTTATTTGCAATATAATTACTTTTCATTTACATTTGGCAAAAAAGGACACGTATTAAAATTAATTGGTATTATATAATCGTTCAGCTTTTAAATTTCCAGACACTGCTGATTAGAAATTACTACATAAACCTTTACTAAAAAGCCCGTAAACTTAAACGAGAAGAGACTTTTGAGCAGGCCGGTATAACAGCAACGTCTGGGGAAGGATTTGAGATGTGTCGGTGGTCACCGATGTTATTGGTTACATCAAGTATAGTGACGTCAATTAATCGTTCTACGATAAAAAATCGGTTTTGTATAAATTTCCCATTAAAAGTATATTATACTAAAACAATCATCCTCAGTTCTCGTCTATTTTTTCAGTTATTCTAACAAGTAATACGAGGAAATAGCAACCACTAACCTAGTTATGGTGTGTTGCGCTATTCCCGAATCACTGTCGGCAACAGCGAACGATAATGGAATAGAACAGCGAGTGTTTATAATCGAGCGCTTTGTTAGACCGAGTCTCAGCCGACTGTGTCAAATGAAAATTAATAACAACTCGATACAGGAACTAAACATCAGTAATGTCCTTTTGTATACGTTCATATTGCATTGTATGTGGTCTCATATTAATTCTATATTAATAAATTTGTAGTTCTGTTTAAAGAAAGAAAGAAAGTTTGTACTTTTATTATTTTAAATTTTGCGTTACATGTCTATTGTAAGGCCACAGATCACAAATATAACATTACATTTTTAGGATTCCCATGTCAACAAGAAACCCTTATAGTTTCGCTATCATCGTCTGTCTGTCTGCGGCTTAGCTCAGAGTTTCTTAGTACTAGAAAGCTTTAATTTGGTATGTGAACACATTAATAAACAATATTACAAACATATTATATTATTATTAACATATTAATCACGCCGAAAATGAAGTAAAATTAAATCAAGAAAAAAAAATTATTTAAGGTACCTCCCCTACATGTAAATTGGGAATACATTTTTTTTTCTGGCCTATCCCATCGTATGGGGTGTCGTTGGATATGCCGTTCGAAAATATTGCGGGTCTGTCAAAACTATTTTTAGATTCATGGATCGGTTTGCGAAATATTAAGCATGAAATGCTATTTTTTGTTAGAGTATTAGAATTATATATAATGAAGTAGGCTTTACAAGTTAACGAGTAATAAATAGTCAATAAAATGTACTTGGCGAAGTAAATTCGTATAAATTCCATTTAAAATTACTTAAAGCGCCCTCTCTAAGTCTGCATATTGTGACGGGCAACTACAGAACCCTACACTGCGCCCCTACACAATATTTTTTTTGTATATTGTTCTAAATAGAAATGATATAAATAAGAAATGGACCCCAGCTCTCTTCAAAAAACAAAAGTATGAATAGGGTTAATTATAAAAATTAAAAAAAAACTTTTAAAGTTTTTAGATATTTGATATATAATAAGAAATTAAATATAATTTGTTAACAAAAGTTTTAAATTATTATACTGACATGATCATTAAAAAATATCAAAGGCACTAAACTAAAAGGATTTTAATCGCAAGAAAATTTCTTAAATTTTATACAGTTTTAGAAAAATAATATTATGTAATGTAAAAATAAATATAATGTAGATATTTAATTTAAAGTCATCCTAAGATACAAAAAAGTGTTTCGTCAGTTACCTATCCATATATTCAAGTTATATAGAATAAACTTATAAGTTATATATAATCTTATTATAACTTACAATACATAAATCGGCTAATTTCACTATTATTACATGTTATAAAAATCAACGTGTCTCTGTCTGTCTGTCGGTGTATGTTCTTTTCACGCGAAAACCAGTAATTCAATTATGTAAATCTTTAATTTACTTTAATTTTAATTCATAGCTAGCTATATTATCTGGACAGGTTATAAGGACATATTTTGTAAGCTAAAGTAACATAAGAAATAAGCAGTTACAATAATGGTAAATCAATTCGGATAAGACGCATTTGGGCCGCTTAAATAGCTTACGCTAAGTAAACCATACGAGATATATCTAATTTATGTTGTACATAATTGTAGATCTTAAAAACCTACAAATAAGTTAACAATAAGCATTTTTGTCTTCCGTCTTTTGAGCAAGGGCAGCAGGATTTGCGCGTGCGCTCTACCGATGGCATTCTGTAGTCCATGCGAACGGAGCCGTGGGCATAGTTATTTTTACAATATATTGCAAAATAATATATCTTAGGTATCGTAGGTTTATAATAAATCCTTGAAAACCGAATTAAATTATTCTTAGAGCTATAAATAAAGCTTTTATCCGAGTCAAATGAAAATTAATAACGGGCGAGTAGTAACCGACGGCGCCACGACGCTACGCTAACTACACTTAAAGGACGACTCCGTTTATCTTGATATCTACTACAAAATATCATAGAAGATTAAATAAATTCTTCATGTTTTTATTAAGTTTTCTTCTTTTAGCGCCTTTAGTAGAGGGTAATCCGTAAAATTTAGAGCTGCGCGCACATTTGGTAACAGAAGTGCGACATGAATCATGTTGAAGTTATAGGCCGACTACTATAAGCGCGACCCTCCTGATGGTTTGCGGGATGCAGGGCGGTGGGTGTGCACGGAATACACGGTATTGAGATGATACTCTATATCTTAAGATCAATATTTTATTGTTATTGCATGTTATTACAACAGGGACAGATATGTTATAATAAATAATATATTGAATACACATAATATTGTTGTCTTCATTAATTTCGTAATTTAATCATTTTAAACTAGTGTTTAAGAGACATTAAAATCATTTAAGAAGAATATAAAAACGTTAAATTATGTTTACACAATTAAAACAAAATAAAAGTCAATAACATGTATTCACATTATTATCATTGATGGCTAACTTCATCAGTTGTTGGCACGCGGGATAAGTTTTTGGAGTTATTTCTGTTTTGTTAAATCAAATAAGGATAACTTCGTACACATTATTTTCCCTTAATAGCCTTTCGTTTACTAGACGTCGAAATTAACCAGAATATACCTCTCAAATTTGTTTAAACTTCTTCACTCCACTCTTTAATCTGTTAGACTCCGTTATCGTATATGCTTGAGATACCCAAGCCATCCTCACCTGCAGGTGGTGCACTCTGCTGAGTAATGAACGAGGAAATGGCAATAGCGGAGTGATGGAGCTGTATAGCCAGACTGAGTCGCGGTCATCATGCTTATGGTGAAAAGCCCGTCATAATGATTCGCTTATAAAGCCTGCTTCATACGTTAGTTCTAACGCTGGCGCTAACGCTGTTCGCCAATGTGTGGATCGACAAAACAGCATTGGCGCCAGCGCGTGAAGCTGGGGTGCATTACCAGTTTTTATTTATGCAAGCTAACGTGACGGCGGCGACTGACGATGAATTGTTGATCAACTGTGGTCGCCACTGTTTTTGGATTTATCTACCATTAACTACAGTTCCCTCATTTTGATATGCTACTATATATAGTAATCAAATATAAAAAAAACTCATTACCTTGATTACTAGTTCAATTTAATTTGATATACGAATAAACGAACCCAATTGATGTGACCTTTTTTATGAGATCTAATGACAGACTTAAGGTCACTAGTTCATTTTAATTTGATATACGAATAAAAGAACCTTATTGCTTTGACCTCTTTTTAGGGTATCTAATGACAGGCTTAAAATGAATTGCTTCACAATCATTTCGGTCATTCTAATACTGTTACTTTTCTTTAAAAGTAAACTTAAGAATTACTAATTAACTTATAGAACGCAAGCAGAATAAATTACAATATAACTAACATATATTTTAAAACCAAATAAAAATAATACATATTATACGAGTAACTAGCGATAATTCCTAAACATAATTTTGTAAGGCATTGCTATTTTAAATACAAATTTTCACTCATGATTTTCACTACTATGAGTGGCTTCAGGACTAGACATAGACAGTGGCTACTGAACATATTAGGTGGGCAACATTTAAAACAAAAATATAAATGTTTTTCCTTTACGGTCCTTACACATTCTTGGTCTTTGATAAAATAATGTCATATATAAAAAGATTATGTGTGTCTGTTAGTGATTTTATAAAATGTAAAAGACTTGATCGATTGAACTCATATTTACATAATATTTTCTCGAGACTATTACATAGCTATGTTAGGATCTGATCATGCGTTGTAGTCGATAGATTACCGGAAAGAGTAGAACAAGGTGTGTGGGTCCAACTAGTGAACTATATTATGAAAACAAAACCTTACAGCACATAAAAGTTATATCCAACTTGGTTTCTTTCTTTTCTTGTGTTTTTTGTTTATGTGTCCTGGATTCATTTTAATAATAGTGAAATTTGAAGTTTATTATTCAAGGCAATTTTGCTAGTTATCAAATGAGTTTCAACTTTTGTTTTTTTGTTTTTAGTTCAACGTTTTTTTCAACGTTTGGTTTCAACGTTAAAAACGTTGGTCTCGGATATATTCAATAGTTTTCGATTAAATTACTTCCGCTAAGCGTTGTACCTTCTTTACGCCGGAATGGAGCTGAGTGATTATTCCGAACGCTCAAGTACTTTTAATATTGTTGCTATAATAGTTATATGAAGGTGAAAATATTAAAATTCATAATATAGACTAGTTGTGTCCCACGGTTTCACCTGTGTTGAGTTTATTCGACTCGTTCCCGCGCCGCTGAAGCCTCGTGTAGCCACCGTGTAGTATGTTGTTCACAATTCCCTTAAATGCCTACAGCTTGTCAGATTTCTTGATATTAATATTTACTGCTCAGCTTCTTAGAGTCGTATCGTGAAGTTTCATAGCCAATAATCTTCCTTAATAAATAATTATAACCTGCCAAGTTTTTTTTAATCTGACTGTTAGTTCAATAGATTACCGCGTTCGAACAAAAACAATCTCTTGTGATTTATAATATGAATCTAAATAAACTGATTTTGAATAATATAACAATATATTATACTCTATAACATTGTTTCAGTCCAACTGTATCCGATTACGTATTCCAATTATTCAGTATATCATGCCCATTGATGTCTGTAATTATATTCTGATAGATTCGTGTTAAATTCACCGCATGTGCCATCACAAATTTCCATACAATTAATCCAATCATTGGCTGTAATCCAGTCTGAATTTTATTATTATGATTTGAATCAAATATAAATAAACTTATTTACGTATAGAATTAAATAATTGTATTAAAACATATAGGTGAACATGTATTTTATTAGATTTTAACACGCTTATAATATCTTCACTTGTAATTAAGTACCTAACAAACGATGTAATAAAATATTAGAAGTCAATTTTAATTACTTTTAATTGTCGTATCGAAATGAAATTTTCTATGTATATGTAGTTCGGATGACAACACTATAATTATGTGTTTTGGAGCAGATCTGATGATGGAGCCAGGAGGTGGATAGTGAAACACTTCAGTGGCTACTAGCAAACCCCTCAAGTTTAGGCTCATATGATTCGTTTTGCCAAGTCAAATAGATTGGGCTTGGTAACGAGGATCTGGCGATGAGCCAGGAGATGTAACTCTTCAGTACTCTTGGAACTCTTCAGTAGTTACTAGCAAACCCATCGACTTTAGGCTCATATGATTCGTTTTGCCAAGTCAAATAGATTGGGTTGTGTAACGAGATGTTATTATAAGATATAATTTTTAGTGCGTAATTAAAGCGTGTTTTTAGTTTTTTAAACTTATTTTAAATACTATCTCGGCAAAATGACTGTACAGCACCTTATTATAAGCAAGGTACAGTTAACAAACAAACGTGACACCAAATAACTAAATACAAAAACCACTGATAATATTCACAAGATTTTAATAAACTTATGACCAGCTTTATTCAAATTACTAGCTGTGCTGTCCCCTCGCGTGGACTACAGAACGATTGTTTATGAAGATATCGTAATAATTTTTATTTTTGATAAGGATCCAGTGTCTATGCATTAAATCAAAAAAGATAGTAGTGTAGTTTTTGCGTGATGCGAGCAAAAAGGCAAACTTCAATCATTTCATTTATATAAATAGATAAATTAATTTAAATGCTTACATATCATCGAATGCCGCATTACGTTATTCGAACTTACCAAATGTGATCAAGTATTTCAATTAATCAGTATTTCACACCAGTCGACATCTATAATTACATTCAGATAGAATCACCGCAAGCGGAATCACAAATTTCCATATAATTAATCCAATGATTAGTTGTAATCCAATATCCATATTATTCGTTTATTTTGTGGTGTGTATTAATAAGTAACTATTATAAACATAAACTATAATAATAATATCAGCAGTGTCCTACTGCTGGGCAAAGCCCTTTTTCCGAGGGAACGCACGGGTTTCATCGTCGCGCCACAGTTCACAATCGTCCACAATTATATTTCCCCCATACAGTCGTACTGCTACAAGAGATTACTCAAGCGTTCAGGTTTCCTCACGATGTTTTCCTGCACTGTCAGCCAATATCGTTTCCAATTCAAATGAGTGAATGTACATAATAAAATTTGTACTTAAAAAAATGTTTTGACCGGCGGAATATCAATTTGATATCGGTATATACATTTTTCAGGATTCGAGTACTAAACTTTAGATACATATTATTTAATTTTATTTACTTATAAATTTGTTATTTTGGTAATTTTAAAAACAACCTTGCTATCAAAATTTGAAACAAATTTTAGCGCACACTAATAACATTAAATAATCAAAGGTTCCAAACATTACGGGACTTTTACAGAAACAAAAATAGCCAATGTTTATTGACAGAACGGTCTTAGCATAACTAAACTTAAATAGCGAAATATGGTTGTAATCAAATTCAGGGTTTTGTATTTTAGGAGAATTTCTAAAATAGTTACATATTCTTAAACCAAATACCTGTATCCATTAAGAGTTCACATTTAATTAAAAAAAAAACAACTGTACATACTCCACTACATAACCTGATTAATAATTTTATTACATAAAGTGATCCAAAATAAATTAAACATCTTGTAATGAAAATGTCATTAGTGTCTATTTTATACTTTTTTTTTAATTTATCTAACGTTTTGAATAAATACAACGTGATTAAAGATTTTCACAGCACACGACCAGTAAAAAGAGAAAACTTTGAAAAATTAAAAAAGGTAAATAAACTTCCAATTAAACATGGGAGCCGACGAGGGACCTTTTAACAGGTCTCTTATGTATATCGCCAGTACGTGGAGTAGGGGAATCTGCTATTATATAGTATTGATACTGTATGATATGATGATACTGATGATATTGTGATGATACTTGATACTTATATTGTATATTAGATTATAGACTGATTTCTTAGTCTTCGTTTGATACAAATACTATTAATTACAAATACTACAAAACCGTTAATAGTAACACCTTTTTTGCAGTTCGCAATTTTGCTCGGCAATAGTAAATTCCATGTGCTGTTGAGGTTGGCAGTAGTAATTAGAGCAAGACAAGTCAAAACTTAATAGAAAGAAAATCCTCAATAATCTATAATAGGATTGCAATCTTAGGTGAAGTTAAGTATTATATTATATAGGCAGCCATTGTCTGCAGTAACCATTTAACATATTTCGGACCGCATGTCGCTTTGCAAATTCTTTTACAAAAATAATCCAGCTCAATATCTGGTACTAAGAAGTTCTTAGTACTAAACTTGAGTATGAGTAAGTAAGCACTTAACTTCATATACCTAGCTAATATTTGATCTCGCTCTCAATGTTTTTATACCTGAATATAGATTTGCGATAACTAAATACATTTTGTAAATATGTTTGTTGTATTTATTTATTTAGTAGACTATTTATGTATATATATTTTTACTATACTAAATTTATACTTTTATGTTTGCTTATTTTTATTATTGTTGTTATTAAAGTGAAACTTTTATTCTGTCGCCCCAAATTTTTCGTTCATTTATCACATGTCGCATTACAGCTGGCCGCAGAGTATGGAACTGTGAGAATCGAGGCGAAGATGAAGTTATTTTTTTTTGTAAGTTTTTTTTTGTAAGTTGCATCGTGGTTTCATAAAACCACACAATATTTTTTACACTAATGATTTTTTTATATCACGTACCGCTGATTAGCTGGAACAAAATGTCCTGTAACATTAAACTCGCCAGTGTACGAAAGTAAATATGCAATAAATTAATACATATATTATTATAGAGAATTTTTTTTTTACTATCATGATGTCGATTGCCAGTAAAAACGTGTCTCAATTTCCTCAATCATTTCATAATTAATTCGTGAATTTACACAGGTATATTTCAGCAATCTCGCTATCCTTTCTTTACACAGAACCAAGAAGAGAAAATTAATGCTTTCAAAGGAGATGTTGATAATATCAGTCCTTTCATAAGACTGGCCGTTGAGCTTGGTTGAGCTACTCAAGGTAAGTACTATTATTAGTGTTAACTAGAATTTCTGGTCCGGACTTCTCGAAGCGAGATTTTCCAGGAAATCTATCCTTACCTACTCGAGACGCAAAAATGAGAAATAAAGAAATCGCATCTTGGTTAAATGACGAAGCTCGCATAACCATAAGCTTAATATAAAAATAATTTAAGCTATTTGGGTCAACTGGTAAAGAAACGACAAACTTAATAATCACGATAAAGCTAATATATTCTATAGAAATGACTACCCCAGCCCTATATGAACCTCAATCATAACAATTACACTTAACTATCCTGTATTACACTTAACAATTACATTTAAAATCTTTGTTTGGTTGTTCGAAAATTTTCGATTTCTTTTATATTTTAACAAGCCAAAATGATTAAAAAGGAAACAAAAAACACGACTGCAAGAAAAACAATTGAGTTATTTTTTTGGTTTTTATTTGATTCTCAGACGTCTTGTCGTACTTAAATATTATATAGCCTATGTCATTCCCACATTAAGACGAATCTAACAACAACTCACATGCTAAAATCCATCAAGCCGTTTCAGGCCACAGAGCGTGTCAAAGAAATAGACATACATATATGTACATATACTCTCGAAAAACACAATCCTCCTTTTTTCAGAATCGAGTAAAAAAAGTTCTATGTTCGACTGTATATGTTTTCCTTCTCTAATATATTCGTAAAATGTAGAGCGATTTAAAAATGTAAACTGTTGACTCTAAGAAAATATTAATATTCTACAGAAGAAAATACAACATTAATTTCAGCAATATTTTATTGTAGGAAGTTATTTTTTGAAACAATTCTTTCGTAGTAAAATTAAAAAAGTTAAACCAGTAGATTAAAGTCACAAAACCCATTTTTTTAGATCTCGGAATGTGTATCAGTACGCCAAGACGCTCATCCGTTAAAGAGTTTATAAAATTCAAAAGCTTAACAAAAAAAACATGCTATTTGTATGAGAAATTGAAATGAGGCAGTTTTAATATTATTATTAAGATTTCAGACTTTAACAGGATTTGTTTTTCGTAACCCTCGACAATATTATCATTAAAGAAAACAATAATCGTCAGTTTTGGTCCAACCTAATAAACGGTATATAATTAATTGGAATTGGATATTTTTTTACTTTCCAAGTTTACCTAGATAGGTAGGTGGCTTTTATTTGCACGTCACTGAGGGAAGCTTAGCCACCCATATGTTATTGTAGGATGTGTTGACATGTCCTTATAAATGTTAATAGTAGATTTTTTTATACATACAAAAAAAATCCTACCAAACGAAGTATTTACGTACATTGCCACATATTAGGCGTAAAAATAAAAACGTGTAGTGGATATATATAATTATTTGCTTACCTGCCACTATAGTGAGAAGTGCGAACGTTGAAACGAGTGGTAAACCGCCGGTTTCCATGGAAATGGCCCTGGAGCGTCTAGAATCCGCCGTCATGACGTTACAAGTCGTTAGACTTTAACAAACTTGGCAAACGTATTTCACATTGTTTTCATTTCATTAGACACTAATCTTTCTTTAGTAAAATTGCGTCACAAAAAAGCATATTTAGAATTATATATTATTTTATTTATTGTCATACATTCCTCATATTTACTTTCACTTTAATAAATAATTGTCACAGCACCGCCTTTTTCGATACCTGAAACAATATTAAATGCATTAGAGGCACTTGTTTTAATCCATCAGTTGATCTCCTATATCGAATATTTAAGGTAACACACAGCCATTACATTAATATGTTTAAATATAATATACACAAATAAGCCTACAGTATCATGTATTGAAATATAACAATAAATCATTTTCGAAAAACTGTAGCATTACAATCGTTTAAAATTAAACACACTTTCTTTTTGTAAGATGATAAATTATTAGAAAATATGTAAACAGTTCTAAGAAATCTGTTATAGTGATAATAAGAACGCTGAAAGAAGGAGTTTTTGAAATAATTTGTCCAACAAAAATAAATATGAAATGTGTCCTTTAATCGTGAGTTAGATCGCGGTATTTTAAAAGTAATTTATTCCAGAAGCGGAGAGGAATCAATATGTGAATTAATTATTTTATTCAAAAACATTGCATCAAGACAGATCCTCATATTTTTTAAATATTGCATATGGTGTCTCGAAGCACTTGTTTTATAGTCAGTAAAGTTGTTACCTGCTCTAAAATCTGTACTTAAAAAGTTCTACTTCTCTGGTTGTAACAAAACAAAATTAATTCCAAATATTTTCTACAGCTTGCCAACAACATGATGAAGTTAGCCATCCATAATAAGAATGTAAATTCATTTTACTAGGTTTTTTTAATTGTGTAAAAACAATTTAACAATGTAAAATAATAAATAAAACAGTATTTTTATTTGACTTTTGGTTAATTTGAATTTAATTAATTAAATTTAACTCCACTTTGTGACACTACCGTTACATGATGCGCGCAGCTCTAAATTTTCCCCCTACTAAACGTGCCAAAAGAAATAAATATTCATAAATTTCGAATCGATTTTAAGTGGTAATGATAAAAATGACGTATTTGAAAAGTAAGTATAGAAAATTAAAAGGAACATCATTATCTTTTAAAAATATTTTTCCCTTCCCTATTACGTACTTCTGCGACATTCATTTAGTCTATCTATAAAAATATCGTCTTAACCTAACATTAAAGATTGAATGCAGTGCCTTTTCTAATTTCAACATATACAAATAATAAGCCAGGTGCAGCATTGCAGTATCTTCATACATATGTAAGTTACATATGTGCACAATATATGTGTAGAACACGTGGTAGTTTTTTTATTAAAACAGTTTCCGGGACGCAGTCGGCAGCGTGCGCAAACTGAGATAAAACAGGAATGATTGCCGCTCTGTCGTGATATTGTTTCAAGTATTTTGTACCATTCTGCATGCTCCTCGACGATTTTCAACCGTCCATACCCGAACGCCGAAATGCAGAATAAAACTAACATACTGACTAAGCGTTTCATTGTAACAATGGATTACACACATTTCATGCAAATATTACTAATATATTTAGTAAAACAGAAAAAATAGGTTTATCTAGTTTTATAAACGTTATATTCCTAATATTAGCTAGTGCCGACCGCGTACACATGAATATACCTACTACTACTACTACCTATTATTGATATTCTTCGGGAACAACATGTTCTATCTGGATAAACAGTAGATTGTCTTTTACTTTTTTTATTACGATTTCATTATTACTGTTATACCCTGTGGGAAAGCGTAATTAACTAATTATATATAGTCTAAATCCTTCTTCGATTACAGTCCTATATTAATCTGAAATTACATTCAAATCGGTTCCATAGTTTTCAAGCGATGTGCATTCTATCACAAAAATTGATATTATAAATACATATGATAGCTATGATAACTATCATAAGTAGATATAGTTACCATGAAATAATCACATTGGTTGCTTTACTGTTTTTTAAATTCATTCAGCTAATTATTTTTAAAGCAGTTAAGAAATGTGACTATAAAAGGTAGGTAGGTTATGTACGTTCAGGTTCTATAGATGCGTTCCTTATTAACTACTTTTCCTTTAGATCTAGATAGGTTTTATTTTCGAGAGATCTAGAACGATGAATAACTCCATAGATTAATTTCTCATTCAGTTAGTTCATACAAGCACACCTTGTTTAAAAATAAAATGTGATTTAATATCAATTTTAATACGTAATGGTTCTAATAATTGTAGTAAGCATTTAGTTATACTTATTGCAATTTAAATTTAAATTTCATGCAAGCCTATTATCTGAGTCATTATATTGAATTTTTGTGAGTGAATAATAATAGGTCCTTACATATGAAATAAGCGTTTTATATCGGAAAAGTAAGACAAAAAATATTATGAAATTATACATTTAATGAATCAAAGTATGTGTACTGTATTATCTATGCACTTTCGCCATTTTATAGGTAGTTATTTGATTTCATTACTGAAAAAAAATGTGGGTACGTGAATCAATAAAATCTTTGCAGGCGGTTTGGACAGCCTCATCGGAATTGAATATTTTTCCTTGCAAAATATTGTCCAAATTTCGAAAAAAGTGGTAATCTGTTGGAGCAAGGTCCGGGGAGTATGGTGGGTGTCGGAGACATTCCAACCGCAGTTCCTTTAATTTAGCGACCGTCTGTCGTGAAGTATGAGGTCTAGCGTTGTCCGGAAGCAGCAGTGAGCTAGAGAGATTTACCAGTCTCGGTTGTCTAACGGCTAGCATGATGGAAACAGCAAGCAACATAGCTTGCAATTGTTGACAATACAGATGTGGCATTATTATCTTTTCAGATCTTAGGAAGCTGTAGTGTATGAAACCAGCACTGGTCCACCAAGCGCTCACCAGAATCTTTCTCTGAGTTAGCTTTCACTTGAAACAATATTTGTCGGTTCTCCTGGGTGGTTCAGTGGTTGACCACTGTAATGAGCGTTGTCGTAAAGGATACATTTTTCGTTACAAGTAACAATACGATTCAAAATTACCTCGTTATTGTGACGGTTGAGTAATGATGTAACGCAGCACTCAAGGCCTGTTTGTTGGTGTGCTTCAGTCAATTTATGCAGTACCCATTTCTCGAGCTTTTTCACTATTCCAATTTGTTTCAAGTGAATTAAAATTGTTTTATCTCTCACACCGAAGCCTGTCGCTAACTCTTCCGTGGTTTGCGATGTATCCGCTTTCATGATCACCTTTAATTCTTCATTATCAACTAGGGTCTCCGGCTGTCTAGGGGGTTTCTTTCATTGGTCAAAATTTCCAGAACGAAAACGTATCGTACTTTCTTTTACAGTAGATGATGCCACGGTGGAACTCATATTCGTAAATAACGGGAAATTTGAAGTCTACCATTTTGTGAAAAGAACGATATAAAAGAAAAATCAAATGGTGCGAAAACAGATGAATCACTGAATTCGAAACACAAATACACAAGCCTAAATTTGAAATAAATTTGAATTTGGAATTCCTAACCAAACGCCAGATATTAGAGATCAAGTTGGCCAGTTCAACAAAATGCCATTTTCATTTGTAAGGACCTAATATATAATTTTATCTTTTTGTAATTGTTTATCTATTTAACATTCTGCATATTTCTTAAACAGCCTGAGCTCTTGCTCAGGCTTGAGTAACACGATATTTGTATAAAACAAAATTTTCTAATATACATAAGAAAGGGAAAGTAAAGGTAAACTTCAATTCTGGATAAAAATATAGTAGTGTGTACAATCAGGCTGAGTTCGACTCCATCAATTGAAACGTCTCCGGTACCGACGGGCGCGGCGGCCACGTCTTTGCCGCACAAACGACCTTTGCGACAATAAACAATACAAACAACCGTGGCCTGCGTTTGACACTAGCCCGTTCGAAGTGGATTAGAACGCTCTACAGGGAGTTCGGCAGCATTTAGGGAGCGTTATAGCTTTCCGCCGTGACCTGTTTTAGTTGCGACAAATAGAGATTTACTGGATTGCCGCCGGAGGATTTTCAAACCGAATCTGTTCTACGTAATAAAATTGAATGGTGTTTACTTCGCGGTTGCTTTATTCTCGTTGGGAATTCCAGTATTTTTTTCGTTACATTTGTGATTCAATATTCATTTTATATGCGGTTTTATTAAGTCTCGAGTCAGCTGACTGTCAATCGATTAGAGCCATCACAAGTTCGGTGGAGTGGAAGACAAAGTTTTTAACAATTTAATTTGATTTGAAATGTTCGGAAAAAAATTGTGTCAGAAATATGTTAAAATTAACTCTCTTATAATATTTTCTTCAGATTAGTAGTATTTTCTTAAAATGCCATTACATTTTACAATAACAATAATATGCTCCTTAGCCCAATAATGTGTTATATGAATATATCTTACTAGCTGTACCCCACGGTTTCACCCGTGTTAAATTAATTCCAAAAACTGTTCACGACGCCGCGTGCCGCCGCTTACGCGCCTATGTAGTTCTATCGCTATTCCACTTTCGGTACTTGCCTATAGCTTGCCAGATTGCTTGAGATTCATGGTTACTGCTCCGCTCCTTAAGTTTGTAGCAAGAAGTTATATAGCCTATACTATTCTTCATGAATCTGTCTATCATATACAAAAAGAATTTTTCATATCCGACTGGTACTTCCAGACATTAGCGCCTTTAAATAAACTAACAAAAAAACTCTTCATCTTAGTATATTACATATAAACTAGGAGTAAGCTCACATATTATTACAACGTAAATATAATAAAATCATATATTGAATTTCATAAAATATAATTAAGTTGTTACCATCGTCCGGAATTCGATAAACCTAATCGTATCAAAGCCCATATTAGGGGTGAGTCGCCCTTAACCCTTCATATCGAGGCAAAACCCCATTTACGGCATTCCATTGCTTAATAATTTTACATCTATCGACAAAGACGCCGCGTTCTGTTATCTCGCGAGTGGCACGCCACCGATACGAGTTTCAGGCAACCCCCTGTTTCCTCCTCTATTGTCATGTTTACATTGTCTATGTTCATTCCTGAATTCCGATTATCACAAAGCTAAAATCACTTTCATATATAATATACTACCTAGCTTATCTATGCATACAATGAAAACCCTAGTTAAAACCGATATGATAAAATACGTAGGATAATAAATATTGAAGCTCCCGTTTTGAGCCCCCAGATAATATGACGAAACAAAGTTTCTTGCTTTTATTTAACTCTGCCAAGTTTCTAGTTTCATTGTGGATTTAAGTTCATGAAAAGTACTTTTACAAACTTTGTTTGCTTGAAGGAACTGAGATTATATAACCTGACATACAAACTTTTTCGTATTAAAAATTCAAGGCAGCCATAATGTAAGCTGTTAATCACTTTGCTTAACAAGTTTATTATTGCCGAAATATTATTTTATACTTGTAACCCTGAGTTTAAATTGTTCCTTTTTACTAGCAACTCCCTATAAAATATCTCTGGTGGAATTTTTGACTGTAACTTGAAGTGTCATGTGGTGGTTTTTGTTTTAATTCATAAACTTATGTCATTTGGCCCTATATTATGTAATTTTGACGGCATTTTAAGTGTTGCAGTTTGGGTGTTGTGCTTAAGTGAAGTTAATTACAATAAATAACTAGAAACATGAATTTTAAGTTGCTACAAAGGCTCCCTGGACAGTTTTAACAAGAGCAATGTTTGAAGATTACAGAATAGTGCGAAGTTTGGCTTAAAGAAATTGTATCCAAGAGCCTTAATAACTACAAAAAAATAAGTATGTCTAGTTGTAATAACTGTATTTAAGTGAGTTTTTGGCGGGATCTCAAACTGTCAAGTATTGGTTTAAATTTTTAATTCAAAAATTTGTATTCTTTGACCCTATATTGCATAATACAGGTGGCGTTATGCATAATAGAGTTTGGTTATTGTGCACAAGTGAGGTGAAATGGAAATGGATCATGAATTCTGAGATGTCACAAAAACTCCCTAGAAAGTTCTAACAAGGGAGCCATCATCTTGTTTGGATACACAAATCATCATAACACTGGAAACTATATACACTCGATAATAGCAGTAATAGTCTTCAATAAAGAAGACCTAATTAGAAAAATAATCTATTCACTTGACGTTGGCAGAATTGTGGATTAATAAAACGGTATAAAATAAAACGGAGATAAAGAATGTTTATAGTATTATTGTGAAAAAGCTTTTGAATTATATAAAAGTATATAAAAATATGAACATTTCATTTAACCCGATAAAGTGCTATAGTGTGACCGCGGGTGTTATACCGTACCATAGGTAGCTAGGCGACGAGTCGCGGGGTCGGGACGTTATATGTACATGTAATAAAATATCCAAAGATAGGTCATGCTTTATCTCGTAATGTGAAAGCTGTCATTTATAATGTTGCCGAATACTTTCGTGAAGGAAAAGGAGATAAAGAAAACTTTGGGAACAAAACTGACACAAATAAATATCATCATAATTGAGGCCGACGCAATCGTGTACTGAAAGTTCGAGTCTTTTAAAATTTATTTCGACATAAACCAAAAGTCATAAAGAAAAAACATTTTGTTAATAATTTATTGTTGAATTTTTACAATTTATTTATTTTCCTGGTTTATCTAGAAATAAAATATTTTTTAAAGAAATAATACCTATTTCATTTTTGTACTTAATAAAATGTATTTAATTAATAGATATCATAACAATTAAAATATTTGGAAGCCTTAAGAACTATCCAGTGATTATACAGTTTGGTGTCAATTTTACCAGGCTTCTTTTCGTAATGAGTGTGGAACAGGCCACACAGAATAAATCGATCTTAAAATAATATTCCCCATACGTTTTTTTCTTCCCCTTCACTACACTTAGGAGTAGAAATTTGAAAATCATCAATATACGTATTTTATTATTGTATCGTAAAGTATTAATACAAAGTTTCAATTAAATGAACCAAAAAATATTATCCCCCTTAGGGTTAAATTTCGAGAAATCCCTTCTTAAACGATGCCTATAGTATAATATCAACACTTTTCACATTTCTATCCTTAGTCGGGCTGGCGATGTTAAGTGAGTTAGGACAACGCCTTTGTATATTACCCGCGGTGCCCCGCGGCTATGAATGCGTCTGTTATGCAGTAATTATTTATATCCCGTAATTTTATTTTACACTTATTGTTGACAATTCATATAGCCTATCAATTTAAGCGGATCGATAGAGAATTAATTATACGATAAAAATACTTTTTTATAATTTCAAAAACTATTTATTATTGATTGTCAATAATAATTAATAAGCTTATAGCCTATCAATTATGGAATTACTATGCTTTCATTAAAATCTGTTGACAATTAATTGAATTTTTTTGTTATTCTTTTTTTTTGGGATTTGTAAATGTAATATTGAGAATTGTTATAGCCCATCAATTAATATGGAATGGCGTATACCTACTTCTTGTAAACAAAATTTGATTGAAATCGGTGGAGAAATAATAAAAATGTATTTTTTTTATTCCTTTTTTTGCGAAGTCCAAAAGTATTATTGAAAATTCTTATAGCCTATCAATGGATCAATGACATAAGCTTATTGTGTACAAAATTTCATAAGAATCGGCCAAGCCATTATTGAGTTAAATCCGGACATACAAACAGACAAAAAAATTTAAAGGCATATTCGTGGTTAGTGTTCTTTATATAGGATGTCAACAGGGAAATTTGAAAAAAAAAAGCTTCGCTGACTATATACTAGCTGGCCCGGTAGACGTTGCTCTACCTTTTCCGGCAGTTAATTTCTGGACAACAGCGCCATCTATCAGATCCTAACACAGCTATAAACCATCGACTCCATAAAACAAATATATGATGTAAATATGAGCTCAATCGGTCAAGTCGTTCAAAAGTTATAAAATCACTAATAGACGCACCCAAGATTTTTATATAAAAAATATATATAGATAGATGAGACCGCTGGAAAATTGTCTCTGACAATTCATTACGCAGAGCGTGTTCAACCTTTGCACTTCCCACTTTCTTAATTCGCAATTAAAAAGTTAAATTGTCCGGTTAATTGCCGCCATTGTGGTGAACGAAGTCTACTTATTATTCAGAATAGCTCCCTGAAAATTTGATGAAAAATTCGCTGAGAAACCGGTTGCTAAATCACAATAAGTAATTAGCTTATCTGTCGGTGTCACGCGCGGCGCACCCTTCTCTAGATGGGGCATGGAAGAGAGGGTAGGGCGGCGAGTCACGTCTAACGTTAAGCTCAAAGTATTAATCTTGACTCTACTTAATAAACGAAGTGAAGAACTTGGATTGAATAAATCACAGTAGTAAAATCCGTGGCTAATTTTGTAACCGACACGACCCATCTCCTGACTTCGCAATTGAGATCTTAACTTACGTTATCAGTCCTTGAAGTTCTACTTTGTTTAAAAAATTGTAAATACTTCTTATATATATATGTTTACATCACTATAAAGTTAATTTATAATTCCTATAACTACAACCCTGAAGCAATGATGGCTCAGTGGTAGCGTGTAAAGACAACGCGAAGATCAACGTCAAAATCGCTACAATGAGCCTGAGCTTTCGGCGAAGGATAACATCGCAATGAAACCATAGCATAGTGGTAGGATATTTTCTAATGACTTTCTGATTAGCTGCTACAATCATGTTGAAAATCTGTCGCCAAACACAAATATGTGTGTTCTGGCTGCTACACTTGATAGCCAGTTCTCCCACTAGACTTAGCGTTTTCACCATCTTGAGTCACACCATCGCTTAACATCAGGTGTGATTGTGAGAAATTTAACCTAGAAAAAAAAGCCTCTAAAATACAAGCAATGGCCTTATTTCGAGGCTATTGATAAAACATAATTGTAAATTGGGCAGACTGAAAACTAGCGCTGTGTGATAAGGTAATAATACCACGCCACATTGCATCAGGTGAGTCTGTCCCATTGTCAAATTGTGTATGTAGGATTAATCTTTAAAATGTATTTTGTAAGCTGTTTTGGCAATAAATCATTATTATTATTGTTTAATAATGCTGTGGATTTTTTTTTTGTTTTCGTACATTCTAACATACAAATTAATATCACTAGCTTCTTGTAGTGGCTTCGTCCATGTTACAAAGACATATTTTTATTTAATGTTACAGTTTCAACCCCACAATTAAAAGTGTAACGATGATTAATTTTATCAGTGAGTCTTCAAGCTATTATTTAAAAAAAAATAAGGTCAGAATCCGTTGGGTAGTTTTGTATGATGCATGCATGTTCAAACATATAGCGATATATCATCATGATTTCTTCCTCTATTGCTTGTTTATAGTAACTTAAAGATTATACTAATAATATTTCTAAATTCGAAACGGAATTATTGGGTTATACATTTTTGGCGGCTTTGCCGGTCACAATTTCTTTTTTTTTATTCTTATAAACATCTCCTATATTTATAACGTGCCCCGAGCGGGCATGGTGGCACAGATCCGATCCAGCACCGGCCCGGTGTAGCATGAATTACTTCATACAAAAGTATAGTATAAATGTTTGGCCGTGTACCGGCAAGCCCGACTCCGGCCCGGTGTAACATGAATGATCCTTAAGTTTGCATATTGTAACGAGCAACCACGGAACCCTACACTGCGCGTGGTCCGACACGCACTTAGCAAATGTTTTCTCATATTATTGACAATTCTTATAATCTATTTATTCAGGAATACTTAATATTCTTCCCATGATTAAAATTTCGTAAAAATCGACCAATCTGCTTTTAAGTTAAGCCCAGACAAACATATAGAGAAATAAATAACGTCATATCGTATGATAACGTGATCAGTGGCCATTATAATAGATATATATCACAAAATTTCGAAAAAATAATACATGTACAGACAGAACTACAAATTTATTATAGATATTTGAATACATTAAATTCGTTATAAGTTAGCAAGAATATATAAAATGATTATTAAAAGTAGTATTAGTCATAGACTTGCTAGTGTAGATCGAAACAGCACCAAAATTACGTACAATATAACCAGTTAGCTGTGCCCTACGATTTCACCCGTGTTAAATTTATTGGACCATCTCTCTACCGTGCAGTTGTTAACGCACCCGTGTAGCCATAATTGTGTTATTATGTAGTACTACGTACCTACTTGACTTGCTATTACAAACAAAAATTGTCCACCACCTAAACCACCAGCGCAAATTAGTGCTGTGAACTAGGCTTGGACGTTATGCAACATAGACAGTTAGTGAAACTATATGCCGGTGCAATAGCGGATAGTGGGTTATTCTATCGTAGTGAAACTATCTATTTCTTAGTAGCGGTTTCTGTCGTTACTCAAATGTTGTGCGACGAAGAAACGTCGCTATTTTCGCTATCGAGTCGAATTTCTTTGTAAGCGGTTACCGAAAGGAAAGATCATTGTTATCTCGTTCCCACACATAAAATTTTAGACCATTGACAGCGTTGACTCTTATCAATAGAAATGTGGACTTGAGCTAAACAATCGCACTTATAAATATTTATAAAATGTGCAGTATAAAAAATGTAGGTGTTTGTCATTGAGGTATTACGTACTACGTACTGGAAGTAGCTATTACAAACAAAAATTGTGCAACACTCTGCCACGGGACACGCACGGGGAGAGCACGAATTAGTGATCAGAACCGATTACATAAAAAACAAATGAAATTATTGAAAAATAAAATAGATTAAGTGCTATTTAATTTAAAGTGATTAGATGCTGAGTGATTATTTGATTTCATTGCAATAAGCGGTTCCATAGAACTAGGTAGTTTGTGTCGATTATAACCATATTTTACTAGGATAAAGGATTCTAAAAATAACGTAAACATAACAAAACTAACTAACATAATTCGAACCGGTTCACATCTCTAGCGCAAATGTTTATGGTTGCTATGGATACGCGTCAGAACACAATGGCAGGAACCTTAACGCGCGTTTCAAACAATCTGGTTGAGTCGTCGTCTCTATGTATATTATAATACCTCAATGTGTAGATGCCTTGTTCTCACTTGCCTAGAGCTTGTGAGATTGTTTAACTTTCATGGTTACTGCTTAACTCCTTAGAATCGTAGCGTCAGGTTATATAGCCTAATAACCTTCCTCATACAAATTCAAAAAGAATTTTCAAATCTAATTTGTTGTTTCAGAGATTAGTGCGTTCAAACAAATAATCTCTTGAACTTTTTAGTATTAGTATAGATTTAATATAAAGTAAATACTTTCAAACGTTTGAAATCCAATGAAATACTTCTTACCATCAAACCTAAACTGATTAAAAATCTGATCAGCACTGCAGACTGCGACAAGTTTTAAAAAGTTTTCGATTAATTACATCCATTGTGGTCAAAAACTTCGCTCGTTATCGACGATTCTCTTAAATTCAGGTTTAATTTAATGGCAAATCCCTTTCGAAAGTTTTGAAAAGATGTGCCTATTGATCTGTCGTTTATACTTAAAGAAATTAAAGGTGAAAGAAAATAGCTTAACATAAAATATGTCTTATTAATATAATTCTGTAGTTGTGTCTGTAGATGAATTTTTTTCGAAACTATTATATAAGCCACAGAGCACGAATATGAATTAATATTTTTCCATCTGTATGTTTATATGTCTGGATTTAACTCATCAACGTTATGACTAATTTTTACAAAATTCTGTGCACGGGAAGTGTATTTCATTTCTAAATTGGCAAGCTATAAGAAATATCAATAATACTTTCAAAAATGATAAAAAATATCTATTATACATCAATCGATTTTGATATCATTTGGTATTAAGGATATGTCATTCGTTAACTGATATGATATAAAAATAAAGAAGATAAAAGTATTAACTTTCAGAAATAAAAGAAAACTTACAATATAATTTTTTATTCATTCTCAATCGATTTAGATTATATTTGTACACGGAAAGTCTATGTAATTTCTCAAGTGATAATCAAAAAGAATTAACAATAATTCTTTTAGAAATCATAAAATATGGATAAAACTACAATTACAAGACTAAGAAATTACCAGATCATGATTTGATTGCAATCACTGCAACAGTCCGAGCCGAGGTCGGCCACTTTGGCACCCTCGGAACTAGTTGCATGCTTTCGTGGTTGACTGCCTTAAGCGCTCGCCCCAAAGCCCGGGTGAAGCTGTAAAAGCCGTTTGAGGCTTCAAGGCCCTTATGGCTAACAGTATAGTCAGTTCGAAAAAAAAACTAAGAAATTACTGCGTTTTACAGACATCATATAAATTACTAAAGTATCCCAATGCTGCGTGGGCTCTTTGACTCTTTACTCTCTTTGTGCTTCTTCAGTTTTTTTATAAGCGATGCTGATTCGTGGGCGTCGCTATTACTTAATAAACTCTTAAAACTGTAAAGAAATACCGACCTCGGGATAATTTTAACATATTCGGACCCACGAATGTGACAAAGAAATTCCTCTACGTGAGTCCATGGCACGGAAAGGGTTAACTCGTAAAGTATCATTACTTTTAATATCTTCGTCGAGTTATTTTTTTTATCGTTATAAATGCGTTTTAGTGTTGTGGTCACAATTCCACTCGATCTTAAGTGACAATGTCGCCCAAGATTATAACACGCTAAGCCTAGTGGAAGATTGGCTCTCAAGTGCCGCTGCTGGAACACACCTATTGTTGGCGGCAGATGTTCAACTTGAGAGTGGTAGCTAGCCAGGCGGGCATTAGAAAAAGCCCTACCACCATACTATAACTTCCTCACGATGTTTTCCTTCCCTGAAAGCTCAGGCTCATTGCAGGGATTCGAACTCACATTAATCGAAGCGATCTCCGTACACGCTATCACTGATCCATCATTGGTTCAGATTACATTTGGACAAACCAACATAATTTAACAATAAACAAAATCAATGAACATCCAATAAATATATATTTAGCATCTGGATCACATTTCGAATCAAGCGCTGTTCCAATATTTGGGAAGCGCTTCGCTGAGTAACTGACTACTTGTGAATAAATCAAATTTTAAATTCATTTTGTTCATTCTAACAACAAAACTTATAACGATTATTATATAAATTAATATTAATTCATCTTCTAAATATAAACTAAACTAAATATGAAATATTTTTTTCCTTTTACACTGTGTCCATGTTATTAAAATAAAGACGAAAAATATATTCTCGGTTCTTCTTCCTCTTCATATTTGATGGGAACGTATATAATATACAATTATAACAACGCCGCGAGGATAGAATATTTTTCTAATCTTTAGAGTTCAAACAACGCTTTAACAAAATAGTTAAATCTCTCTGAGTTTTTGTGGAAATTACTATTATTTCACTTGTGCACAACAACCCAACTAAATATATCACCCAAAATACAACCAGTATTACATAATTTAGTGCCTAATAACATAAGTTTATGAATTCCAATAAAAACCACAACGTGACATATCAAGGTCCCTCCAAAACCTCCTTATTTTTAATTGTGATAAAATAAATATTTCTTTCGTGTTTTGATATTTCTGGTAAAAAGAGTGGTAGAGTCTGACTTGCAAGGTTCGACTGCGGGAGCACCAGTACCATACCTATTACTCATAATACCGTATAACAGCAGTGCTCGCGCAGTTGTTAACCACTTAAGAACAAGTTCCAGGAATTTAATAACGTAACTTTGCCCTCCCAATATATCCTTGTTAATGTATATTCATCACCTAGATTTTGTCAAAGACTAGTATAATTTGAATCTAGAAATAGACATAAATTAGTCGTATCGTGTTTTACAAGTTCGTTAGTTTTAACGAAACCAATAAGTTTTTTAGGTAATAGTGTTAGGTTCTATAATAGGATCCCGAAGCACAATACTGATTTGCCGGACAACAAGTTCAAGGACCATGTCAAGCAGGTTTTACTGTCAAAAGGGTATTATAGGGAACGTGCACGAACTATATGTGGCAGCACAAATTTACACGAGGGCGACAGTGTGTTTAAAATAAGAAATTTTTGACCTGTCGTCGTCTTGCCGTCAATACAAAAATTATAACACATGGGTTCCAGCCGATTAATAATGATCGGCTCTTCGAGTCCGGGCATGTATTAGAAGTAGAAGAAACAAGAATTATGAAAATGTAGTAATAGCTGGCAAAATTATAGCTCAAACGAAGATGTCTCACGTTTATGATGTCAAAATAACTGTAAAGTATTTTCTGACCTCGTTTTACATGTAAATATTTTATCTATATTATTATGTATGTCTATGTCGCCTTTTCTTCAGCTTGATTATAATTTAATATTAAAAGAGCAAATTGCAAATGAAAGGCAGGCCTATCTGAAAAATATAAGCACATCTTTGATTTAATTTACTTTATAAATTCTCCAGATAGTTATGTATATATCGATTATATGAGGTTATGTTTACTTACAAATTTGTTTATATTGAATAGTACTACTATATACAAAACCTAGCTATTTTTACAAATAACATTATTAGTAAAGTGTTTTTGGACTCATACTTACGTATGTTCTTTAGTGCATTTATCCACTTTTGTCGTTTAACACATAACCATAGAAAGTGAGTAGTACAATTCGTGGGAAAGTAATAGAATTTTACACCCTTTGACGGTTTTTTCTTTGAAGTGTTCGAGCATTCAGAAATGAAGTACTTCTTTAATGTGGTTATTTTTTTACGTGAAGTTTCAATGGCAAGTATTGTATGCGTAAAATATTCGGATTTGAGCCACCAGGTGGCAGAGCCTTCGTCTTGCACGTTCCCTATAAGGTGAATCAATGATTTGAAGCAATGATGGCTCAGTGGTAGCGTCTAAGACTTCGCGTCGATTGACGTGAGTTCGAATCCCTGTAATGAGCTTGGGCTTTCAGTGAAGGAAAACATTGTGAGGAAACCATTGCATGGTGGTAGGGGGTTTTTCTAATGCCCGCCTGGCTAGCTACCACCCTCAATAGGTGTGTTCCGGCAGCTGCACTTGAGAGCCTAGTCTTCCACTAGGTTTAGCGTGTTATCATCTGGGCCACATCGTCACTTAAAATCAGGTGAGATTGTGACCACTAAGCAAACCTATAAAGATTTAAAAAAACATTATTTGAGTGATAGTGATATCTTGAATTAACTCCCTCTCTGTGCATCCACAAAATTATTAATATGATATTAACTGTAAATATAATTTGTACAAAAATATAAACCCGATCGAGTTGCTTGCCGATTCAGTTTCGATATATTTTTGACGTCGACATTTAAAATGTAATAATTATCATGTGCAACTGTAATTTGTACGCGTAGGTAGCCAGTCATTTTGGTGTAGTTTGTGCGGAATTACATTCGCACAACTGACGCGCTCGGTGATCGATCTGGGAAATGTCAATTATCTTTATAGTTGATCTGCAATTACGTTTTTTATTATACAATCATTCAAATCACACAAACAAATTGCTATTTCCAATTCTTGTCTGTGACATTGAATACCTAATTCTCAATATATTTTACTCATACCTTATATGTTTTGCGCTTATGTTTTTTGTATGCGAAGTCATTGTTAAAAGTTTGTGATAAATTGTACGTCTACATTAAAAATACTACTAAATTAATAACACTTATACCTCTAGTAAATATTTTTAACTTTTGACTCTGTCTGTTAAATTTATATTTCGAAACAATATAGTTTCTTCTAGAACACGTTAATCTTGAAGTATCAAATTCTTACGATATTAAAATTCATCATCTATATCGAATAAAGATAAAAATGGTGTATACGATAGCACATAGCGTATTAATATTTTTACTTATCATAATTATATATTATGTAATTGTGATATTTCATCACCCAACTCGCGTTATTGTTATTAAGATGAAATTGATAATTACTATGTAAATAACATATTCTCCGAAAATAATTTTGATTTTTTATATAATCTACTTTAATATTACATTAATTATTATCGTTAATCGTATTATCTATTCTAAACCAATATTTACTGAGAGTATTTTTTCTTAAACGACGTAGCATAGTTTAATGACATGGATATATGATTTGATAAAAGAATATAAATTGCAATGTGCTTTATAATAAGTTTTCAAATTCATATCTCTATTTTCCAATAATAATTTCACTTCGAATTCGGATAATATATATGAAAATCTGGATTTTTATCAGATATAAATTTAAATCAATTTTTTTATACGTACTTGGAATGATCTCATCAACAGAACCGAAAAATTTTTTTTTTTTTGTCATTATGAACGTATTTTATCTATTTTATAATGAGAATATTCATGAGTAGGTATCAAATAACCACTATGTATATAAATAAAAATATTAATGCACGTTTATTAGGAATCTTAAATTTTCGAAATTTGTTCACAGATTGCTGTGAAATTTAGACATAACGTTGCATTTGAATATAACCGTATTATTATATACCTTTTGAAAAAACAAGATTGAGTCATAGCAACACGTGGCTGGTTACAACTACTGTTAAATAAAAATAAGATTACTTATACACAATAGCGTTCGACGAACAAACAATCACAGCACAGGTTGCACAGCAAAGATGGTTCAGTTGTTGCGTAAACGCACACCGCCTCGATCGACATAAGCTCAAAACCCTGCGATGAGCCTGAGCTTTTGGTGAAGGAAAAACGTCGTGATGAAACCATAGCATGGTAGTAGGGTATTATCTAATGACCACCTGTCTAGTTACCACCTTCAAGTTATAAATATATCGCCAAGCACCTATAGGTGTGTTCCGGCTGCTGCAATTTAGAGCTATTACCCACATTAGACTTTAGCCATTTTGGGTAACATCACTTACGATGAAATTGTGACCAAGCGCTAAAACTTTAAAGAATTTAAAAAAACTCAGACCATAACAATATGATTTTAAACAATCAAATATGTTTAATTTTGCAAAGATTAAATGAAGCTAGAAATTATCGATATAGTGTTTTCAACAATAAAGGACCTTATTGTCGGTGATATTGCAAAACGGTCCATGTCATTACGAACTGATTTTACAGGAGAAGTAGAAAACTCTTTCTTTAACGAATTGCTAGGTGTATGACATTGCATATCGTGGTGTTATATCGTTAGTAAAATCTATATAATTTTATATTTATATATATATATATATATATATATATATATATATATATAATTTATAATTAATCCTTAATGTGGATGTAATGTGAAAATAATAATTACTTTTGCAATGAATAAAATGTAGGCAGACACTCTTTTATTTAGAACGTATTGCAATATCACCGACGTTTTGTGATTGACTACCATTATAGCCATAAAATATACAGTCTTTAGAGTACCAACCGCATGATTTTTTTTTTGTTTTGACTATACTTTTAGCCTTATGGGTCCTGGAGCCTCTGACGGCTTTTATAGCTTCACCGGGCTTGATGAAAAAACGGAACCCTTATAAGAAGATCACTCGGTTATGCGTCAGTCTATGTACATGTCCGTTCTTTCCTCAAAAAAGTCTTGAGATTTAAAGCTGAATTTGATATTGAACACTAAGGCCTTTAAATTAAAGCTAGTAAAATCATTTTCATTTCAAATACTTATTGATCGTGACTTACAATACTGTTCTTTCTTTATGAGCCTTTATAAGACTAACTATATGCTTCATATATATAAAATAAAATAAGAAAACAATGCAAATAATTATATTATAGATATACATTAACTTTCCGAACAGACATCTTTCCAGAGACCAACGAGCTCATTCAATTTACATTATAAAAATCTGCTTTCCTAAAATGTATTCTTATATCATGTATATAAAGTGTATTTCAAACTCATTCCATGTTGATAATAATACACTTAAAAGAATTTTTAATAAATAATAATGAGGCATTCCTTTCTTTACTACCAACCCTTAATGAAGCAATTAACTAAGTTTTTATTTTATCTCAAAAAAGAGGAAGATTTCACCCAAAAAACTGTAATACCCGAAACAATGTCTTACTTGAAAAGGCAAAAATAAGCTCCAAACAAGACTATCCTACTATATACAATATTATAAATGTGAAAGTTTGTATGTTTAGATGTTTTTTACTCAATCACACAAAAACGGCTGCAACAGATTTGTAGGAAATTTGACACATAGATACTTTATAACCTGAATTAACACTTTTTATTCCGGTAAATGTATGAACTAATAAATACACTATTTGATTACTTCGTTCATATCTTAGACCTGCTAGTACACTGAGGATCTAGATTTAAAAACAACAACAACTAGAATAATAAATACATATATGTGTTTACTCGTAATCTCTACTTCGATATTTCATAGAACTGATTCGGCTTACACAAATCTAGTCCGCCCCTGCTTTCCTGCAATATCAACTGCGAGATCCTTTCCTTATACAAGTTCTCTATATAGGTTTTTATACATTGATCGTGTCTCCGTTATTAGGTTCGCGGCGGGTATCGGCCAGCTCTTCCTTTATTATCTGTTCACACTATATTTGTTCTCCGAAACAGCGGACTAAATTATTGTTTCCTCGTTTTTCGTAATTCAATTTTATTATATTCATTCATGTACGAAAATTTTTCTTCTAAGAGACAAATTTATTTAAAAAAGACTCCTGTTTCGCTAATCATATTTTATCTTCCTATTGTCATAATACAATTTATCTTCCAGAAAATTCTTATTTTTTCATTACCAGTATGACTACGTAAAATCTACTTTGTGTCATTTATACAAAGTATTATTTCTGGTAGTTTACTAATTTTTCACTAGTTTAATATTCGTCTCTAATGTTAGTATATTATTTAAGGATTATTTTTAAATGTTATTTATAGGATATAGGAGTAGACTAACACCGAAACAGTATGGATGGACTGTGTGAGGAATGATATGCGTGATGTGAATACTGTGATGACAGCTGGGAGAGAAGAGTGTAATGTGAAACCATGTTGTCCCGATTGCCACATTGCTTGACATTCATGGTTTCTGATAAGCACCTTAGGGTCGTAAATTTAAGCTATATAGCCTATATAAAGCCTTCCTTTATTAATAAGAAACAACAAAGAAACAATCTCTTGGGCTTTATTTAATAATATAGATGAAGATACAATTTTGCACATGGTAATTTAATTCCAAACTAATCAAATCTTATATTAATGCTTATATTAATGTTTTAAATTACGGATCTAATGATTATATAAGAAGAAAATGATTGTAATAAAGAGAAAATTTGTATTTCATCTTTACTGTCAACCCCAGTAGGTACATTTCCTGATGATATATAGATAGATTACAACACACCAAAAGTTGTAAATATTTTAATGTAAGTACTTAGTACTAACACTTTCCGTTATCAATGAATAGCATCGAAATGTCGGCAGTGCGACAAGCTCGCCCCAAGCGAAGAGACTGTGTTATTGGGACATGTATTGGAAAATCTTTATGTTATTATTTACGCGGGTTGGAATTTCGTGGCGCTAATACCCGTCGCCTTTTCCATTTTATTGAAGTTTTTATTAGAAAATACCATTCATACTTGGATGTCGATCGTGTAAGAATTTGATTTAGTTATTAGTACAAGTACCGCACCTTAAATATCTCGCTTTTCCGACATCTCGTTGAAATCTCATTAAAAGATCATGTTGAATTAATATTCTTCGTAAAACATAATAATCGAGAATAAAAATTCGTTTAATATGTAAGAATAAGAAAAGTAGGGCATATAATTGAGAATTGGGTATTTGAATGTGTTTTTTTTTGGGATAAATGGAAAGATCATATATAAGTTTTATAACAAACTATTTTTTTTGCAATATTTCAAAAGTTATTTCAAAATAAAAATTAATGTTTAAATTCGTACCGAAAACGCGCCGATCGTTCCCGAATAAATCCGAGCGCGTGTGACGTCAAAATGTTAATTTCTACTCATTGTAGCACACAGCTGTTATAGTGATTTGACACTTAATCGATGAAATTCCTATAACATTATGATTATGATGATGATTATCACAAACCTGACGATCAATCGTAGCGCGTTTCTTAGTCACTTGATTTGTGTCACAATTGTTCATTATTAATCAAAAAAAAATGTTTTAAGAGTTTTTCCAATTGACTATTAGCATAATTATGATGAAGCTTTAAAATACATAAAAAAATCGATATTCTTTTTTTTTCAAATACCCAATTGTTTACGATCCTAATCTCAATTTCACAAGCCGTATCGAACCTTTAAGTCTAAGGAGAGACTTTGCCTCTTTGTGCGTGTTTTACCGCTTGTATAATGGGTTGTGTTCTGTGGAATTGTTCGACTTGATACCAACGGCTACCTTCCACCATCGCACCGCTCGCCATCGGCAGGGAGTTCATCCTCAAACCTTGAAACCTAAATGGTCACGAACAGTCCGGCTAAATAAGAGTTTTCTTCCGCGAACGCTCCGGATTTAGAATAAGCTCCCTGCTGAGGTTACCCCACGAGACTACAGTATGGGGATTCTTCAAAAGGGGTGTTAATAGGTTTTTAAAGAGTCGACAACGCGTATGTCGTGCTTCTGGTGTTGCAAACGTCCATAGGCTGCGGTAACCGCTTACCATCAGACGGGCCGTATGCTTGTTTGCCACCTTCGTGTTATGAAAAAAAAATAGATATATGAAAATAAATTTCTTTGGAGATTTCTCATTACTTGGGTCAGTCAAACTGGTGAAATACCTCCACGCTACAGGAGATCGCAGTGAAATAACCTTGTGTTGTGTTCCTACGGTGTTTAGGGTTTCTAGAGATCCTTGTGGAATAGAGTTCAAGTTCATCATCGCGCTAGTGATACCAATGGTGTTAAAGCGTCAATAGGCTAAGGTAGAGGCCGCCTTACCATCAGACGGGCCATAAGCTTGTTGCCACCTTAGTTGTATAAAAAATATGCTAAATGACCATAATTAGTATTTATTTAGACAGAAATATTTTATATTTTCCACTAACAGACAATTATGTGTGACTGGATCACGATCACCGAGTGGGTGTTGACCCACCACAGTGGTACGATTAGTCGTGTCACGTTTGGAGATCTGTACCCGATTGGAACACGACCATCGTGTACATAGTTATAAACCCGTCACAGTGACTCACTTTTAGTTTATCGCGTTTCGGCATCAGCCGGCGTATTTCCAGCTGCCGATGGTATTTTTTTGGTATAATTTTTCGTATCAAAGCGAGATCGAATGCCTCATATGTGAATAATAAAGTAATTTGAAATGCATATTTTATATTATATAAACTAAAATTAATTAGACAAAGAATTAGGAATGAGTTTCTAACGCTTATAATTAATTATAATCAATGTATGTAGGTATATACAAAAAGGCACGTAGGCCGGAATGTCGGGCTTACAAAAATATTGTAATTAGAAATTTCAGGGCGAAATCCAATTTTATCATCGTGAATCTCTTTCGTAATCAACGGTCGGGGGCGACGCGATGCGGTGACGGTGCCGCAGCCAGCGGAAATTGTGCTAGGTTTTATCAAAACGCTTCCGTTGCACGACCGCGCTTGCGTCCGTCGATACCGTTATTTGCATCTATGCTTTTTGCGGCTTTGAGTTTTAACACCGCTACACACATTTAAACCACATAGATATAACAAAGGTAAATGCGATATATATCTACTCGTATACTAATAATATAATAAAGCAGAAGAGTTTTTTTGTTTGTTTAAACACGCCAATCTAACTACTAGTCGGATTTCTAAACCTCTTTTTGTATATGATAGCCAGATTCACGAAAAATAATATAGGCTATATAATATTAGGCTAAACTTTTCAGCTAGCCTTAAATATTTATTTTTGTTAAGCAAGTCGGAAGAAATAGCGTACCCTAACTGCTTTATCCGCGTGCGCTGGCGTAATGGTTAGTGATACGTAAATATAATGTTCTACAAAAATATTTTGCCTTAGTACATCTACAAAAAATTTCGCGATACCATTTGCCTATGTGTTATACATAATTCAAAATAAGGTATTTTATGACAAAGTTTTATTGAAAATCGAAAAGTGATTTATGAGCATTATATTTAGGCATGGTATATTAATCCTTACGAACGAAAGTTACTTCATCATCAAGACAATTTTATGTACATAAATTTTACTCTTCATAGCATTTTATTTGGACTAATAATTTGGGAAATAATGTAAAATTAAAATAATTCAACACTCGACTTGGGTCTATGAATATAGGTGTAGTGGCGCGAACGAGCCATGTGAGTTGTGACACAAAACCCTGACCACCCGATAAAAATATTGTCTATACTAAAATATGTCTATGTCTAAAATATTATATATCATCAATCAGCGATTTCTTTTAAATTATACGCGGACGAAACCGCGGGGCGCAGCTGGTATACTATACTAATAAAATAAAGCTCCTGAGATTGTTTATTTTTTGTTTGTCTGAACGCTATAATTTCTAGAACTAACAGGATTTGAGAAACTCTTTTTGCATGTTTATTGAGTAAGGTTATAACGCTACATAAACTACAGGCTACGATTCTAAGGAGCGGTTTAACAACAACGAACATGAAGCAATCTTGTAAGCTGTAGGCAAGTACAGCAAGTGAGAACAAAGATAGGCGATGGTGAATTATTCGAGTAAATTTAACACGGGTGAAACTTTTCTGTAACAAAAGAATGAAATTCAAAAAGGACGATATTGGAAAATCAGTTCTCTAAAATACTCATAATTCACCCCAAACTTTATAGCCGGTCTGAACACAGCGACGACTTGCACATTGCAAATTTCAATAAATAATACGTAAAATGTCATGTACTATCTTGCTTTTAGATAATCATAAAATTTTATAATTGTTATTAAATATAATTTATTAAAATATCTGTAATAATTGTACTTGAATTTTTGTGTTTTGCGCCACTTAACACGCCTATGTTCACAGCAGTCATAAAGTATGGAGCGAGGTATACATCACCCACGGAAAAAAGAATAAGTTTTTCCATGTTTTTTACTTACTTAATACGATTTATTTTAATTCAAGTCTTTAATTACTTCACACAGATCATCTCTTTTTAATATATTCTATTACTTTTATTTTAATACTTTAATTTTCTACTTGTAATCTATGAGTAAACTGAATTTCATATTTCCTTGATTTGATTCGACCAAACAATATAAAAAAAAAAAATACTTTTTAACACAATCGCCTCCTCCATAGTTTTCATAGAGGTCATAATATGCCAACTGGCATCATACATTTTACTAGTGAACCCACGTCGAATGTGGCAAAAGTGAATGCACTACGTGGGTCGCTGGACCCACGAATGAGACAAGAGTGAGCAGACTGCGCGGGTCGCCAGACTCGTAAATGTGGCAAAAGTGAACTTATTACGTGGGTCCGCAAACCAACGAATGTAGCAAAAGTGAGCACACTACATGGGTCCTTGGCCCCGCGAATGATACAAGAGTGAGCACACTGCGTGTGTCGCCAGACCCGCTAATGTGACAAAAGTAAGTGAAACTGAAAATAGTTAATGCTGCGTACCTACTTAGTTTACGTATGCAAACAACGCTACAAAAAATAAAATGTCTATTGTTTTATATGTGTTACTTACCCATATGATAAATTATAATATTCTTATATAAATGGTTCTCTCATTTGAAAAGTAATTTTGTATGGACACGATAGATAATAATTATACTGTCGTTTTATATATACTGAGATATATTTTCAATTTAGAACGTGTATGTATGGTTTTACTTAGATACCTGTACCTTCGTTCATTGATTAAAAAAACACGTGAGATTGATATTTATGTAAAGTGTTAGATAGAAGGTATTACCTTAATCATGTCTTATGTATCTTCGGTAACGTAACCAGACGATGTGGTAATTTATTTATAAATGAAGCGTAATATCTCTTACGTTAGAAAGCTTTAAAATGCTTCGTGGGGCAAACATAAAAAGTTGCATTCTCAAATAAGATAGACCATTTTGTAATTATCATAACTATAAGTTCTACAGTAGGATGATTAATATTTAGATTTAATAGACTAGCTGTGAACTATACGTACGTATTTCGGACTCGCTTTTCATTTTTCAAATTTTGAATTACTGATAGCAAACTTACAACTATTCGGCGTAAACAATATTTTTTGTTTAAGCATTTACAGTTCTTCCCTTATCGATAACTAGCGACCCGCTCCGGCTTCGCACGGGTGCAACTACTACAGAATGTCCTTATAAACAACACTTACACCTTTTTTGTCATTAGACAATACAAACATGTTTTGTTTAGAGGTTACTCTTGAAAGAGCGACATATAATTGACCATGGTATATAGGGTCGGTACCGCCGTACCGCTATGCATCTGCATTTAAAATCTGTAATATCTTCGGAAACATTCATTTAAATTACATGCTGTAAAGGGCCATATTGATCTATGTTAAATGGACAATGTATTTAAGGTACTTAATTGGATAAGGATTAATGCTGTATTGCTTAAAATCGCTTCGTAAATAAGCCATTTTTTCCCGTAAAATGTAAAGGATAAAAAATGGTTAGTATGGGTTATTCTTAAGAGATAGATATATATCATCGCGGACTTTTTTGTTTACCTTTTTAAGGTGTACAATACTGTAGTACATTATTTTGATTTATCTCGTGGGGTTCAGCCAGTGTTTGCAATGTAAGCGCAAAAAATGTTCACTCTATCTATTAAAAAAACCGCTTCAAATTCCGTTGCGTAGTTTTAAAGATTTAAGCATACATAGGGACGGACAGGGCGACGCGACTTTGTTTTATACTATGTAATGATGATGATAATGATGTTCGGTTCTCGCAGTAACCCGCCCGTCTCCCGATATACAGCGTCACTCTACACGGCCCGTCCGCACTATTACTTCGTTCTCGCTAAAAGTACTTTCTGACCTACATGCTGTATAGTAATTGCTCCACTCCTAAGGGGAGTAGCGTGAAGTCAGATGACCTATACTTCCTCAATAAATAGAATATAAAATGCGAACAAAACAAAATTAATCTGAACGGTAGGTCCAGAAATTAGCACGTTTAAACAAATAAAAAGTTAAAAGAAATAATAAGACAATCTCTTATAGTTTAGAAATAATAATATCTTATAATAGATAGTACATAGTACAAACCATACTTATACGTTCTCGAGTCCATCATATAAAAAGTTCAAATGCAATCAATACCTTTTCAACCGCTATATAAATATTATGATTTCACTTAGATGAAAAACTTGATCGATTTCAAATGATCGTCTCGACGCTTCGCAAGTTTGGAAACAAAACATTGTATATCCGATTTTTTCAAGAAACAATAATAAAATTTTATTAAAATATTTCTAATTTAAAGTATATTATATTAAAGTATATCTTCTATATATATAAAAGCGAAATACCAGTAATCACGAAATCTCCGAAACTATAAGGTCCGATTGATATGAAATTTAGCATAGTTATTCCTTTCGCGATGTAGACAATCACCAAGAACGGTTTTGGGAAATTCAATTTCCCTGGGTGTAAAATAGGGGTTCTAAGTTTGTATGTATTGCAAAACATTGCCTTTTGACTTGAAATGAAAGTTTGTTTGGTAACAATAATTTATGCATAACAATTTTCTTATAATTATGCACACATAATATGTATATTAACATAAAATTTAGCACATATACTCTTCATTTTATGAAAATTCACCATTTAAGGGTCTAAAATAAGGGTTGAAACTTTGTATGATGATTTTTCTGTTTATAGATTTGATGATAATTATTAACCCCACATGAACCACATATACTCATCAATTGAAAAATCCAGCTTTTTTAAACTCTTTACCTAAATTAAATTAAGGGATGAAATCTGTGTTGTATGATTGTATAGGTATTCTAAGAAACCTTGATTTTTTACTAATTTTTTTAATCTACATATATTTTTATTATTTAATCTATATGGTAACTTTTATGTTAACCTTTGCTATGGTATGCGTTGCCATGGTAACCGTTGCCATTTTAATATTAATATACTAAAGTCTGTCTTTTTAATTCCGTGTACTTTTTATGTCCGGATTTAACTCAAAAACGGAGTGACCGATTCTTATGTTTTTTTTACAAGGGAAGCTTATGTCATTGTTCAATTGGGCTATAAGAATTACAATAATACTATTAGAATTAGTAAAAAAAATGATTTAAATTAATTCTTAACCAATTTTGATGAAAGTTCGTAACATTTCCCATATGCCATTTCTAAACTGATAGACTATATGAACTATAAATAATATGAGTAAAAATAAAATTAAGGGATGAAAATAACTACTGCGTATTAAACGCGGGCGGAGCCGTGGGAACACCGCTAGTCTTATATAAACTACAATTTACAAAGTTTAATTAAATAAAAAATCTGATAACGTTATTGTCATTAATAATATGCACGAACTCCTGAACCTTATACCCTAAGCAATAAGAAATATATTGAAATATGTAGGTACGTAGTAAGATGAAAAAAAATGTGTTGATACTAAAAGTTTACGATTGGCGCCTTTCCATTTTGTTAATACTGACAACCTAGTCGTTTGTAGGCAATTATCGTATTGAATGCATTATACACAACTTTTTCTAAATTCTATATTATAAGTACCTACTCCTTCGCCAAAATATAAATAATTAACTACTAATATGCAGCGAGACAGCAGCATGGAGGTAAAGCATTTAGGAACAGTGTTTTTATGTAGCCAATCGATAACCAAAGTGAGTCCGATTTGATTTTGTTTTTTTTTTCGATCTAAATATACCGTTAGCCATAAGGGCCCTGAAGCCTCAGACGGCTTTTACAGCTTCACTTGGGCTTGGGGGCGAGCGCTTAAGTCATAGCAAGCGTACCAAAGTGGCGGAACCTCGGCTTGGACTTTTACCGAAGCAACAATTAAGACGCGATCTGACTAATTCCCTATCTGTAATTCGATCTAAGCTAACTATGCATATATTATATGTTGCTTTCCTCTGGGAAGGGGAAGAAATGTGTGTATATATATTTAATAATACGAAAATTTTTGTCTACACTAACTAGCCAAATAAAGATTAAAAAATTCATTTACAGAACCTATGTACCTGAGTGGTGTGCATGTGTATACAAATGCAGTGTAATATTTTTCTAACTGACTACACTGTTAGCTTTAAGAACTCTGAGTCTCAGACGGCTTTTACAGTTTCACCGGGATTGGGCTGTCGCGACTCGCGATACGGCTAGCTTTTATACTCAAATAAAACGATCACGAAATCACTAGAAGGCACTTGAACTTGTAAACAATTTACGTCATCGTTTTTAAAAGATGAGGAACTTTCTACCTTTAGAATATTGTTTGTTGACGCAATCCAAGCGGTAAGAATTTGTATGTGTAATAAAAGCAGTGCTTTCTCGAATCTATGTTTCGGCCATATTTTAGACAATTCCTGAGATTCCTATAGTGGTATTTTTTCTGTTTTTACTCAAATCGTAACAATATAAATAATTAATTATATTAAATAGTGTCTTTTTTCCGGCCTTAGTAATATTATATTATTTCCATGCCAATTATTTTTAATCAATATTTTGTTGTGGATGCATAGACATTTTAAACCGTATCGTAATCTTGCTTTTGAAATATGAAATAGGAATTCATAATTTGGATCGTAAGTATGGCGAAAATATCAAATTTCGTTGACGCAAGACCAAGTGTTAATCCATTTACCACTACATATGTAAGTATCATATATTGATTTCTTTCATACTAGCTAATAGCTGTGACTTCGTTCACGTCAATATGATAATTTACGGAAACGACGTGTCTTATCTAGATTAAAACTTGGAAGATTCTCATATGGAAAAGCGTAATTATATTCAGGCTAGATTACTCTCACTTTATTTATAATAGCTTGGCACATTGACTGTATTGTCCCTGATGGTAAGCACAGTACAATCCAAATACAACGGCGACCACGGAGAGATCGAAATCCATCGGCGGTCACCGCTATCATGACGGCCTGCATAAATAATTCTTCACGTTACGCTTGAAGGACCCGATGTAATAAGGAGGGAACAAATTGACCGGGAGATGGTTTCAGAGTTTCACGGTACGACAAAGATAAGACATAGAGAACTTTTTAGTTGATGCCGAGATGTAGGTTACCGTAAAACTGTGAAACTTTGTAAACTTTTCAAAAAGTGCCAATAAAAGCCCCGCCAAAATCCATTTAGGGGATTTATCCGGACATACAAACAGATGGACAAAAAATTAAATAACACATATTTAAGTTTAAGCTACTTGAAAATAGTCATATGAGCTTATGAAAAACTCTTTCGTAATTACAAACAGATACTTAAATTTATTTATTTGTATGGATTGATATTCATATAATGGCTATATAGTCAACCGAGCATAATTAGTATTAAAAAGAAATGAACAGAGAGAACTACATATTTATTAATATATAAATAACCGAGTTACGTAATAACGAACAGTAATTATTACTGTTCGGAAGTAAATTATATTAAGTAAGAATATAATTTTATATTTATAAGTAAAAAATCAAATGATATATGGTCTTATCTGCTAAACTGATTTTTAGATCATTATATACTATATAATTGAGCCGCCAAATAATTAATTGAAGCCTTGTCCGAGTCTGTAATATGTGAATGTAAAGTTATTGTAATATTACTAATTGTTTCCTAAATTTTTCAACCGAATACGTGACAGAGGGCGCGCTGTTCTAAATGAATTGTTTATTTTAAACTGTCACTCTATGGAATGTTAAAATTTTAAATGCAACATATAGTATATTATAACAGTACTGGCATAACGGTAGCAAACAAAACAAAAAAAATAGTGTTTAATTACCATATTTCTTTTATTAATTTAATAATTGATATTATATTCAAATTTCATTTTCAAAGAATCCAGCAAATCTTAGATTTCTAGTGGTGTCTGTTTTGCAGTAAGTAAATATGATATCAAGCAGTTAATAAAATTTAATTACTATAGCCACAATACATGGTACGAATTATATGGTACTATAGTATGATACAAATTATATAAAAGAAAATAAATATATTTATATATTGTCAGAATATTCGTAAGATTCATTTTAATTTAATTCTCGTATAGCAAAAACCGGCCACGCTTCACTGTGATTCAGTCTGATATTAATTATGACGGCTTTTCATAAAAAAAATTCAACCCCTATTTACCACTTAGGGGTTGAATTTACAAAAATTCTTCCTTAGTGCTCATCTACACTGTATAGAAGGAAACCGCATGCTAATTTTGACGGTCATAGCCCCGTAGTTTGGCCTGTGCGTTGATATGTCAGTCAGTCTTATATTATACATATATAAATATAGACGATAGATAGATGAAATAGATGTAAGCGAGTTCTAATCCAATTATCTCAGTCACAGATTTAAGTTCCAGACGATATTTCAGCATTTATGTTAGTTCTATAGGTGTACATTTTTGTCCGTGTACATGTATGTATGGGTATTTGAAAGTAGTAGTATCCGTATTGCCTGAGCGGGGTCGACGAATAAAGAATTTAGCATATACAGTATTTTTTCAACATATATATGAACAAAACAAAGTATCGCAAAAAAAATTATAACTTTATTGATAATATCTATGAGAATTGAAAAGTTTTTTTTTTTTTCTTTGACAGTTCATTCGTCTGTCTCAGAAGCATATCGAAGCGCTGACAGCTCCATTGTTTTTATAAACAATAAATAGGGACAGCTTCGTAGAAATAATTTATATTTCAATGCTACATCGTACATAATAGCCTCTTTGGAATAACGAAATCAAAATTATTATTTTTTACCATTGTTTCTGCTACTACGTTACAATGCGATTTGATACACGTATGAACGGTATATTAATGATAGAATATCTATCGCATATGAATATAACAAAATAAATTTTAACATACACTGACTATTAGGGCAAGAATCACCAAAAAACTTAAAAAAATAATGAAATTCTATAATACTAACTAATAAAAGTTTAGCTAAATATTTTTAATTATTAAGAATAATTACACCTTACCCTTAGATTAAATAGATTTTTAAATGTTTGTTACGTTAACATTAATAACGCTATAAAATTAAAGATAAAAACTGTTAGAACTTCTCAAAGTCTTATAATTATAGAATATTAAACAAAAAACATAGTAATTTTATATAATTAAAGTGTTTAAAAGGAAGAGTGTACTGTTATAGTTTGAAGCAATAAATACAAATTAATGTAAGCTATATTTTATGTTTATTAAAAAAATATGTTTGAAAAAATAACATAATGAAAAAAGGAACTGTTATAATTATATCGCGTTGGTTAGACTCTAAACAAATCAAACAAAAATAAACTTGCAAAATAAGTGTATGTTGCACAAAGCAACTCAAAATGTCATTCAAAAACAAATATTCCACAAATTCAAGTACCTCGTGAGCATCCGATAACGTCAGCACCCAGCATGCAACCCAGCACGTTATTATTTGTTGCAACGCAAGAGGGCGCGAGGGAGACGGCGAGAAAAGCTCCTTAATAACTTTTTAAGGGAGCGCTTAGAAACGAGCGCAGCGCGAGCCGCGGGAACCGGCGATTCATTAAGAACAAGCGTGGAGCCTGCGAAGCCTTCACCCCGCGCTCCTCGATGTCCCCTAATAGAAAGCCGAACGCGCATGCTCCCGTCTTGCCGTCCAATGGCGGTCCTGTTGCTTCTGACGGCCGCACAACGTTAAAACGCTATGAATACGTTTAATCGCCGCTGAATCTTTTGACAATCGCGATAATCTACCTTAAGATTGGGGAAACTTTTGCAGACGCGTCCGCCAACGTATTGTTTACGTCTAGATGCTCCTAAACATCTGCACGAGACATCTTGATATTCATCTGAAGCTGACTCTCTTTAGAAACTTTTTTACTTTAAACAGATTATGTTTCGCAATTTTTTTTTAAAGACAAACACTATTTTAATAAGAACTTAGATAACAAGTTAGTGGGTTCTTTATACTACAAAAGAACACACATAGCTTTTAAACTGTTTAAAATAAAATGAAACTCCGTCCAGTGGAAAAACATACGGCCCGTATTCTACCTAACTCTTACACGCTGAACCTCCATCAGGCGTACAAGCTACATCTAAATCCCTTAAATACGCTACCCAGATATTTATGGCAGGGCTAATAGCATCAGTTAAGCCGGTGTAAAAGGCTCGGCAATTTTTAGTAATACCTGCAGTTATTTATGTTAACTTTTACTTAAACCTAATTACATAAACGAACTTAATATAAATTATTTCGACTATTTTTATCAAAAAAAATATATTTAATTAAATGCTGTAAAATTATTTTATACTTATTCACTGTCTACATATTTATTTATAAATGGGTAATCACTAAAGGCATGTTTAGAAAATTATTTACTTAATTACAAGACCTCGCTTTTATCTTTAAGCAAAATCTTTAAGAAAAATAATACCCTTGAGCATTCCAGATTCATCCTTTGAGAAGGAATTTTCTTAGATAAAGAAAAATGTTTACGCAAAAAAGTATGATACCGCAAAATAAAACCATTCAAAAGAATTCTTTGCAAATTAATATTTTATGTAAAATATAATCATTCAAGTTGTTCAGTTTGTGTATTGTATTATATATATCAGAGACTAGTCTTGTTTTACTAGATTTATATGGAGAACGATTAAAATACAGACATAAAAAAGTCGAAGCAACACATATCGTATACAGAAACCCCAAGTTTTATTAATTGTTTTTTTTTCTACCAAAGTTTTTCGTTCTCGGAAATATACTAGCTGATTTAAAGAATAGAAACTTCTCGATAATTTTGTTGTCATAAAAATAAAAGTTAATTATTTCTCCCAATTGTATATGTTTCATTGCTTGATAAATATGGTGTTTATCTCACTTTTATCATTTTAACGACAATTTGAATACAGTTTTTTTTTTAATTAAGAGTTAAAACATTTTGAACGTCATGAAGCGACGCCATTTAACTGCTGATGAAATGCAGAGAGCTGTAGGAATGTTATAAGTAGAAAGAAATCAGTTAAACAATCTTATAAATTCAATTAAGAATCATTGCCGACAAGTTTTAAACAACAGAGGAGGCCACAATATTGTTTTAAGTAGTTAAGTAACTATATTTCGTACTACGTATGATATGGTATATATTTCCAATTATTCTAATTTAATGAAAAATCTATCATGATTTTGTTACTTTAGTCACCAATCCATCAAAAAATGGTTGGTTTTTATTTATAATTGGAATATAGATATATTATACAGTACTAAAAATTGTTCATAAGTTAAAAAAACATATGTGTTGAACAGACTTTTTTGATATTTGTATATTAAAAAAATATATGTGTGTAAATTTTACATGCAGTTCAAGTGAAACTTCTTCATTTAACATTTGAACACTGTTCACTTTAGACTGTAACGTATCGTCCGTAACGTAACGTCACGTAACGCATTTTTTCCTTATCGTGCCCAAACAACTTAATTTTAACATAAGGTTACATACAACAAGTTGCTTACTCAAAAAATTTATTACATTTCGGCAGTAAAGTGGTATTTTAACTCTCGAAATGGATTTTCACTTTATTTGTATTCTTAGGTGTCATGGCGCAGTGGTTGTAAGGCGAACTGTTGACGCGGGTTTGATTTCCGCACAGGATTATCTCTTGTGTAATGTGCATGCTTATCAGTTATGTTTGAGTGCTAGTTTTCTTACAGATATAGCTTTACTACAAAAATTTAAGTATATAAATAATTTGCAATATGCGCGTTGTTGGAACTGCCTTTATCTATATTAATAAATCGATAGTAACGTCTGTACAAGCAACATTTTTTTCTAAATTTTGCATGGTCATAATATATAAAGAAAAACATAAAAAATGTTGTCTGTCTGTCTGTTTGTATGTCTGGATTTAAATCAAAAAAGGCTTGACCGAATCTTATAAAAATTTCACACGGGAAGCTTTTGACATTGGTCAATTGATATAGGCTATAAGAATTTTCAATAATACTTTTAGAAATCTTAAAAAAAAAACTTAACCGATTTTCATGAAATTTTGCACACAGGAAGTATGACTTATTCCATAATGAATGGCTATAACAATTTACCAAATTACACCTAGAAATCTCAAAAAAAGAATAACATCAATTTTCAACTGATCTGATTTAATTTTGTAGACGGGAAACATACTTCGTTCCATAATTGATAGGCTGGCTATAAAAAATGTCAACATCAACATTTAGGCATCGTAAAACAAAATTACTATTTTGATGAAATTTTGTATATACTGGAAGTATATGTCATTTCTCAATTAGTAAACTATATGAATTGTCAATAATATGAGTAAAAATAAAAAAATACGTTATGAAAATAATTGTTCGTAATAAACGCGTGTGGAGTCGCGGGTACAACGCTGGTAATAATATAAATGGACATTTTGAAGAGAAAATCTTCTGTCTAATTGAGATAAACCAAACAAGGTACACAGATAAATCAAAAATAACTTTAGCTGTATTTTAGAACGTATGCTTCAACCCTGTGTAATAATTCTCGATCCCAAATCCACGAGCTTTGTAATTCACACGTATTCATTTTCTATATTTGATATTCCCGCAATCATACTTCGGTTCTCGTGAAAAGTAATTTTAATTTTCCATATATAATATTCGGCGAAGGTTTTATTTACATGCCTCATATCATACGTATAACGATATCTGAATTTTTAATGTTCAAAAACTCTTAGGTGAAACTAAAGTCTGTTTCGGCAAATATTTACCACATTTCAAGTAAATGAAGCGAACTAAAGACATTAAAAGGGTCGGCCATAAGCACAGGTGTGTGAAATCAAACATAGACACCTACATAAATAACTATTGGGCCGAAATACATTAACGAAATCCTTTCTACTTAATGTTCAAATACAATCACTTAGGACAACAAACTAATAGATAATCGACTATACTAAAATTATAAAATTCAGGGTTTTTTTTTAACATACCTATCTATAAAACTCCCAGACAGATTTGAAAAAAAAATATGTATTAGTTACACTCTTTATTGAGGAAGGTTACTTCACACTACGACCTTAAGGAGCGGAGCAGTAACCATGAACATCAAGCAATCTGGAAAGTTGTAGGCAAGTACAGGAAGATAGGATAACGTTAGGCTACACGGGCTATACGGAACGGTTTGTCGAATAAATTTAACACGAGTGACGCCGGCATGACAGGGGCGACCACCGATGGACTACGATCTTTTGGTGGTCGTCGTTGTGTTTGGATTTTAGTGTGCTTACCATCAGGTACAGTACAGTCAATGTGCCGAGCTATTATAAAAAGAAAAAAAAAAGAAAAAGAAAAAAAAACCGTATGGCACAGTTTTTTTTTCGAACTGACCATAATATTAGTCTTAGGGGCCATGGAGCCTTTATGGCTTTTACAGCTTCACCAGGCTTGGGGGCGAGCGCTTAAGGCACTCAGCCGCGAAAGCGTTGCAACAACTCCGAGGGTGCCAAAGTGGCCGGACCTCGGCTCGGACTGTTGCAGAGATTGCAAATAAGTCGCGATCTAACTAATTCCCTATCATTCAAACTAAACTAAATATACATATATACGTGTTTCGTCCCCCTGGGAGGAGGGAAGGAACATGTGTGTGTGTATTTAATGATCTGAAAATGTTTGTCTAAATAGGTACAAAAAGAAAAAAAGGTCCCTTACAGAACCTATGTACCTATGTGGCGTGCATGTGTGTATGATGCAGTGTCATGTGTGTCTGTGATGCTAGTGAATGTAGAGTCACTGTATCGCGCGAGATGCTTGGCTCAAGGGCTCCATACCGATGGATCAGACCTAGGCTTGAGTTGTCGCAGAGGAGGGCGGTCATGGCGGGTGTGCGGGAGCGAAGTTAACCGTATGTCCCCTGCGAACAGAGAACGGTGGTTAGCACAGCCAGTTATAAGTAAAAATAGTAGGTACCTATATGTCATTGACATTTCATAATAGTATTTTATACAAAGGCTTTGAATAACAAAGGTTTTGAATAACAAAGACATTCTTTAGTAAGTGCACTGTATACAATTTATAATATAAAACGCCCGTAGTCGAAAACATAAATACGTTACTAAGCGCTTGAACGTCTTCAACGTGGAGTAGTAAGTTACTTAGAACGTTGCTGAGCTTTACTGACTCCCTCTTGATACAAAGTCATGAGAATATAAATTAAACAGTACTCCAGAGTGAGCTATATCACATTCTTGCGCGGTAATTCATACTTTGACATCCGGAATAAATAGTGAAGCAGCGAGTGCTGTCGAGAAATTAATTCGAATAATCTTATCGTGTGAAATGTATTTGGATAAGATTAAGAAAGTTGGAACTCCCAACCTCACTAGTATCTTCTATACACAAATACTTTATTCAATTACCTGCCTAATTAGGCTAACCGTTAGTTTATAAATATTAAATTAATTTTACGGTGATGTATATTTTAAAATAAAAACATTAATTATCTAATTTTATAGATGGTATTAAGTATAATTTGTTACTAAATTGCAGGGTAAGTAGGACACGACAATTATGTTTGACTGCATCGCGACCACCAAATATCAGAGGCCCTATCCAAGCTGCCTTTCTACAATCGTTAACGCTAACAGAAGATGAAAAAATGTATGAAATTTATATATGTCAACGTTATTCACGTGATCAGATATGTGAAATCCTTACATTTTTAACCCCCGAAGCAACAAAAAGGGATGTTTTAAGTTTGACCACTGTGAGTGTATGTGTATGTGTCTGTCTGTGGCATCGTCGCTCTCAAACGGCTGAACCGATTTTGGTCATGTTTTTTTTATTTAAAAGGTGTCTTGATTGAAAATGTTCTTAGCTGTGATTCGAGAAAATCTGTTAGAAGATTATCAGCTCTTTTCTAGTTGATAAATTATATCATGTATATGTATTCTGTTACTTCAGTGATATTACACGAACATGGCAATATTGAGCTGATGCTGCTGCATCATCTGAAATCTGCAGGATATCTAACTCTTCGTCAACTTAGAGCAGAGATATCGGGTTCGGGCTCATTGGAATGGTCTCAACGAATGGGTTACTTGTGTCGGGGGCTTATTAAATTTACCTTATTTTCTTTTTCTATTAGGGTTAACGATTGTAGAAAGGCAATTTGATTAGGGCCCCGGGTGATAAATTCGCCATAGTGGCACGCATCGGTGTATCTCCTTCCAGGATCAACCGGTATAAATCCAATAATAAAACGGGATGGTAGGAAATTCTACCCGACTGGGTTGTCAACACCACGCACATTCTGATAAACCCGTCACAGTCACAGTGACTCACTTTTGGATCTCGCGTTTCGGGATCAACCCGTGTACGAGAATTTCCAGCTGCAAAGATTTGCAGGCCGGCATCACGGTGGCAACCGCCGATAGGTAGCAGTACTGTCGGTGGTCAACGTTGTTTTTGAATTGCACTGTTTACCGTAAGGCATAATGCCGTCACATTACTGTGCTATTTGCTACATTTAAAAAAAATTGATGAATTAAAATATACTTAGTTATTTACTTTAAGTTCGCATTTTTTAGAACTTTTATTAGATTAGTTTAAAAAAAAAAAGTATTATGAAAGACAAAAAACGGAATGCATAATATTGTGATAATGTTCCGAAATCCCTGTGAGTACGATTGAATATTAAATAACCGTAATCTATTAGTATTTTTAGTGTTGAATTGAAACGATAATGTTATTCCGACTCATAGTAAAGCACATTGAAAGGGGGCCAATAAAATATGCAGATTCGACTGCGGTCGTATTTTTCTCGGTGTAATCTGCATTATTCAGGCTTTGTCACGAACTTCGACAGTTTAACAGAGTTTATCTCTCGCCTTGCAAATTGAGGTACGACTTTAAGACAAACGGGAGTCACTTTCATTATCATAATGGACCTCGGCCGATTCTTTGTTGCTGAGCCGAGGATGGATTCTAAACTGACGTTTTTACTGAGGAGAGATCCTCGATCTTGCTTAGTACTATACATTTGTTTGTTGATTTAGAAATCTCTTACACAAATGTTTTCATCTAAGCTTTCGTTCATTTGTCGCCTTAAGTTAAGCGAAGAACACACAATATTGTATTAACTTTTTTCTTATAACAAAAATGCAAACAAGCGTACGGCCTGCCTGATAGTAAGCGTTTACCGTAGCCTATAGACGCTTGTAATACCAAACACTAGAACCAGTTTTTTTCAAAGAGCTCTGGAAACTCTACTCACCGCAAAAATATAACACTATGTTATTTGAATGTTGTATGCAGGATCGTAGCAAGTGGAAAGAAGTGGTCTCTGCCTACTCCGTTGGGAAAAAGGCGTGATTTATGTATGTAAGTATGTTCACCGGCCGGGCTGCACCAAATAGATTTCTCTGTGCCTTACCTCTTTTAAGATCTACTTCACCACTCATAGTTTACGAGGGATTATACGATATCAAAACTCGTAAAAATATTTTGGGTATGATTTTAACTATCACCAAATAAATGCACGTTCAATGACCTAATTAATAAGATTTATCACAAAAATCGAATCACCAAACAATAACAAAACACTTACCTAAAAATGGGAATTTTCAACGGCTGACTTGTTTCTGGTTCTCTCGTCTAGCCCGCAGCTACATTGGCTCGTGCGTTATGAACGCAGTTACAACCTAACCTAACCAATCCAGTTCGCAACCAAGATTTGCTACAATACAAACCTTAAGAAACAAAACTATTGATTTGGTGACAAATCTATTAGATTGATGATAGAACGAATTAATACCAATTCAAATACCAATAGAATTTTTTTTTTTTCGGTAATAAATATTATAATTATGGGATACATAATTACAATTTTGGGGCCACATATTGGTGACCAATATAAACTTTGGTGACAGGGAGTGTTGTTGCCAAATATTTTTATATATATGTTGTACAATTTACAATAGCTACTTCTATTATAAATCAAGATTTCTTATTATTATATTTTGTGTCTTTCAATATTATATCATATTTCTTCATTACCAAAAATTAAGGTAGCTGTATATTCAAATTATGAAACTAACCCAACCAGAAAATATGTAATACTATATTTTTAAAGAATATATTTATTCTTACAATAGAATTTACTATTTTTTAAGCTAACTTGGAAATCAAAGTATCAGTACAGCTGTAACACATACTTTGTGTATGTGTATTACTTAAGTAGTAATTCACCCACGAGTAGGTTCTATCGGCAAGGAGTGAGCTTGTGCCCGGTAGACCAAAACTAATCGCTGATAGAGTGGTACGCGCTCGCTCACGATTGGACTATTGATTCTATACAATCCTAATATCTATATTATGAAGTATAGTTAACTATTACTAAAAAACCGGACACATAATTTAATTTCCTATTTTTCAAATATTATACTTATTACCACTTTATTACAATAGGAAGTCGAATAGAAACATTGTAATAGTGCTTGTAATCATTAAAAATCTATATAATACTAGCTTGGTTGACAGACGTTCTTCAGATTTTCAGCCCTTCAGAATTACATGAGAATTATTATACTGAGATAAACCCGACTTTATTAATGAAAAGAACAGAACTGACAAAGTGACTAAAAAACTTTGAATCTCAGATTTGTAACAAAAAATGTGACAAGTCATCAAATCTACATATTTTATTAGATTCTCCCTCGAAAACTCCGACCCTCTGTTGGTTGAAAACGTTGAGTTTAGTGATGCAACTTTCTACCTCAGACGTATCGATATTTGGCTAATAATAGATTTTATAATATAATAGGATGGTATGAAGATATATCTAAGACAGTCACTGCGATATTTATTGTATTAAAGATGTCAAGGTACCATTAATTATTTAACTAAAATACAATATATTGTCTTCTTCGTCTGTTTTTAGCGCCACAGAAACACTTGCCAGTGTCAATTTTTTTTGAAATGAAACTTCTTATGCCACTTCCAAGCGTTAAATGTTAAACATTATCGGTCTCTCCTCTTTGTGAGAGCCAGAGCGAGAGAGCAAATGTCGGTGTGTATGTATATTGCACATTGTTTAAATAAAATATAAAATCTATACTACTACTACTATCTAGGGAGTATTTCTGATAACTAAAAATGCATGTTTCCAGTTTATATTTATACACCACTTCACGTATGCACAATAACCAAACTATAAAAATGCCACCAATATTACTGGACATGCGAAGTGCCCAAAGTATAAACCACAATGGCGCGGGGATGCGATAATATGGAAAAATTAGGACGTCGTGCACTGACCTGGTTCCCTTTCTTCTGCGAATAGCTGGTGCTACAGAGTTTCTCGTACAGCCACCCAAAGAACCTTCGATGATGGTTTGCGTATTTTCTGCGTGCGATATTCAGCGGGAGCGCGGAGTACGTAGTAAGTAGCGAAAGCGCGTGACGATTAAGGACGCGGTTACAAATCGTGTACGACGGGGAAGGGATTGGAGATGGTAGGTGATAGACAGATGGCGTTGCCAATTACATAGAATAGGGTCAAATAAGGTTAAAAAAATTGCAGCTCAAGATTCTACCAAAAACCCCAAATATATTGTCAAACATATGAATTACATCTAATGTGATGATTGTTTAAATATATTAATTACCATAGATTCCTAAATGTTCACTCACAAAAAAATGTATGGAAAATTATGTTCATTTTATACGAACGTTAATATGTAAACCACACTTAAATTCAACTATATGTCTATAAAGCACCTATTTATTTAGTAATGAATGTGTTATGTATTTATTTATACACTGCATTTGCAACCATAAAGTTTCAATAAAAATAAATAATCATTATATCTTATCTTGGAAATAAATTTATTTATATGAACATATAACATTTTCACAAAATTATATTTAGCAGTGTGCGACATAAATCTTTCATTATTTTAGGTACACCACTTTGTTAAATTTTATCTTTTTAAATAATACATTACCATTTATTATCGAAACTACTCACAAATATAAAATTAAGCTTCACAATGATAAAATATAAAATACAGGATATAAAAAGGGCATGTTAGAACGGCTACGCCTATAAATGGTATTTCATTAAGCGCTTCCTATGTTTAAATTTAAATAAAACAAAGTGTGTGTGAGATATCATCGAATTTTTTTATTCGTTTCAAAGGTATATCGAAGCCATATTGTATAGAATATAACATCGTGCAAATATCCGCCGCGGTTTCGCTGGGTGGAGCGCATGCGAAATGTCCAATTTTCCACAACTCTGGCGCATAAATCAGGCGACCGTAAAATGGACGAAGGGCGCGGAACGTTGGTCGAACAGAACACATATTTTAATAAAACAATTTTCTTATTTACACGTGTTGTTGAACGCTATATCCAGCTATGGTGATTTGGCAAAATAGACTGAATAAATAACAGCCAATTCGAAAGATGTAGCTTCAACAATACGACCGCTATCAACTGTCAAAATTTGGAAGTCCCTATTGGAAGACCCGTTACATAAATTTTGCAATAATTATGCGTGAATAGCATGTAAGTTACCGTGACATTCTATCCTAACAGAATAGGGATATGTAATAAAATATCGATACGAATGTACGTGACAGTCGGGCAGCCCAGTCCAATATTACAGGACTTTCAAATGGGTATCAGTGGCAAGCCGCACGGCGCAGCGCGGCGCGGCGTGGCGACGCAACCGGTCGGCTATACTGCGGCGACACTTCATAAAGAACACTTTTATACCCAAGCCTTTTATTTATGACGCCCTTTCACATCTTTGCCTTCTTTTTATTGTCGGATATAGTAGGTGTCGTGTTATTGAATTTTCAATTTAATCAACCGAATTCACTTTATCAATATTTTTCATAGATAGAATACATTGTTGATACCAAATAGAAATAGATACCTATAAATTTACATATATACTACCTATAAAAACTCTGGTGTCGTTAGAGGCTGTAACTAAATTCAAAATATAAACTAACTATGTGCCCCACGGTTTCATCCATGTTCAATTTATTCGTCTAACTCTCAACCGCACCGCCACCAACGGACGGGTACCGTTTTTCATACTTACCATACTATTGCGTGATGCGTACAGTTTGCCAGATTGCTTGACTTTCATGGTTACTGCTCCGTTCCTTAGGGTTGTAGCGTGACGTTAGATAAGCTATAACTTTCCTCAATTAATAGTCTACAACATACAAAAGAATCTTTCGAATCTGAATGGTAGTTCTAGAGATTAAAGTGTTCAAACACAAACAAAAAATCTGTTACCAACTAACAAATATGCTTAGAAAAATATTTGACCATATAATTATCTAAGAATAAATCTCGGTTAAAGTAACCATAACATAGTACCGTGACGTCCGAGACAGAGCTGTCAAGAATTAAAGAGTGTGTATATATTATTCAAATGGAGAATTGCTGGCACTTTTTACAGCTGAGTGGTGGTTGCACGGTACATCGCTCCGCACTTCGAGACGTGACCGAGGGGGCTAGCTAAAATCACGATTACATAACAATATATTCAATGACTGGATATGCCAATATTTTTTTTTGATTTACGCAAATATTGTTAGAATTGCTTAATAGTGTATTATTTTCTAAATCGTGAAAGGCTTCGTATGATAAATTTTATTTGTCTAATAATCTGGTTTACTAACCTGCCAGTTGTTTATTTATATAGTATATTTAGTTAACGTTTATATGATCATGCTGCATGCGTGTGCACATCGTTTATCCGATGAGTTGAAAAACTTAGCACAGTTGGTTTCGACATTAGAAGATTTATGGTACAGTACCATCAAAGTAATTAAGGTGACGTGCAAGTCGTTTAAACAATTGAATGTATTTCATGTAGCTTTAGGTGTTTTGAATGTACTTTTCAAGGCTAAATCCTAGAAAGGGTCTAAGCTACATGTAGCTATGTAGCTGCACGTAAGCTACACTTTCCTGTAGGGGCGGAGAAGTGATAAAAACATTATGATTAAAGAAAACAAAGGAGAAACCTTTCATTCAGATAAGATGTGTATTTTCAAAAGAAAAAGAGAAGCATTTTCACTTGAACAAACAATAATTAAACGTGTGACATAGAAACTTAAAAGCTGACCGCTAGAATCGCTTATCAAGAGTTATGGTATGAAATTCATTATCAATTTTATTGGTATAAATACATTTTCGCATTTAAAGTTTATTCTTTCCACACTCTATAACTCTCAAGTAAAAATGTTTTATTCCAACCAGCGGAAATGCCACGAATAGCTTCAGGCAAATTACTTACTCGCAAAAATTGTAATGTTAGCTCTTTGGGATAATGGTCATTTCAGACAAAAACCAGTATGGAGACCCGCGTTAATCGGATATATTTTAATTCATCCAAATTTTAATACAAGATTATTAACTTTTTTTATTCTAATTTAATAAAAGGGCTACCTATAGGTTTTTTTTATCGTTTATAAGTTTATCGTTATGTCCAAAATCTCACCTAGTCTTAAGTGACAATGTGGCCCAAGATGGTAGCACGCTAAGACTAGTGGAAGACTGACTCTCAAGTGCAGCTTCCGGAACACACCTATAGGTGATTGGCGACGGATTTTCAACATGAAGATGGTAGCTAGCCTGGCGGGTATTTGACAAAGTTCTACTAACATGCAATTTTTTCATCATGATGTTTTTCTTCACCGAAAGCTCAGCCTTATTGCAGGGATTCGAACTCACGTCGATCGACGCGATATCCGTATACGCTACCACTGATCCATCATTGCTTCTAACATCTACATTAATCTACAGATCTAGTACAGTTTTTTTTTCTATAACATGGCATAATGTTAACGCTGTACCTGAATCCATCGCCGGTCGTTACCGTCATATCGGGCTGGAAGCTTATCGACAGCTACATACACTGACTAATCCCAAAACACGACCAACAAAAGATAGTCACTGTGATGGGTTAACACCATGAGCATAATGGTCGCGATGATCATGTCGAATATAGACTGGTTGATCCCGAAACGCGACGCGACAGTGCCACAATGGTGGATGGTACACCTGAGGCCCAAGTCTACTATTTTACAGTTAAGAATATACCATTGTCGACATTCTACTGATATTATATCGAAATTGTAACAAATTTGGTATTCTGCTAAAATTTCATTACTGTGTCGATAGAATCTCTATAGTGTTGTGATAGTGTGTCAGTGGGATGGCAATATCTATTCGTCGTTGCCTATCAAAATCTACCGTAGATTCAGTGTTGCTAATCGATACTACCATTAGTTGAAAATACTTGTTAGTGCTATTTTTTTTGTTAAATCTATCACCATCTCGATTGTCGCCGTCTTGACTGTAGCCATATCGATTGGCATCACTTCAAATGATCGACATTTTAAAGAATCAATGCCGTTGATGACGAAATTTTATATTATTTTTATGAAACGTGTAAGCAATCGTACTAGAAAAGCTGTTGTTGTTCAATTGCTACTCAGTAGTCAAAACACCATAGAAGTACGATTGATAAAGCTGTCAAATATTTAAGAGAATACCATTTTACCTACTATCGAGTTGCTATCGAAATATCATTGAGCCGCGATTGTAGAGCAGAATACCAAATGAGTCAGTGGTTTTCAGATAGAATGGTAAATAAATAATAGAATACCAAATGGTGATCAAATGCCTATTGAGATACTATCGACACACTATTAAAACACTATTTTGTTAGCAAACTTGGGCCCCTGATATATTGTGATCGCGATCCAGTCATACACAAATGTCCTGTCCTACCATCCAGCAAATTCATGATTTTATTTTGTTCTTGTGGCTTTTTAAAGATATATTTACCAAAGTATTTAATATCTATTAAAATTCTCCCAATTGTAACCCATTCTCCAAATGTATTAAAATAAGTTATATTCACTCATTTAAACTGTTTCAAGTACTCTTATATCACTTAATATTGTTTAGGTATAATAAAATGTTAAGTTTCAAAGTTAAACTTTGTAGACTTTGAAATTGAGCTGTGAAGAGAACTTAAAATCTACGTTAAATTTTAAACCTACCTATATAACCTAACAGCTTAATGCGACGCGGGATCGTTAGTTACGCTAATGAATAAAAAATATAAAACACCTAAAATAATATATATTTAACTAGCGGTGTGTCCGCGGCTAGGCACGCGTTTGTTACGCAGTAATTAATGTTAACCCGTAATTTTATTGTTACTCATATTATTGACAATTCGTATGGTCCATCAACTGAGGAATTATAATAAGTCAAACCTCTCGTTTACAAAATTTCATCAAAATCAGTTGAGAGTTAATACAAACTTACTTTTACGATTGCTAAAAGTATTTTTACATTAAATTTGTACACACAGTATTTGTTTTTTTTTACATTTTTTATATTACTCTGAACAAACGACAACAAAAGAGTACGAATGTTTCTTGTATATTATATAATCGTTTATATTCTATCAGTCATAAATCGTCGCTAGTAAGCAATTTATAAATTGACCTTGCCTGTGGCTGTAAACAAGCTGGCGGTAACTTGGCTAATCGTGAGTTCAAAAGCTCAACCCCACTGCGGGAACTAAGATGAACCCTCAGGCGATAGTAAGTTTCGGCACGTAAATCGAAACTAAGATGTATGTGTGTTTCATGAAAATGAAATGCTACTGTAATAACAATTTTGTACTGAACAGTTGCTTTTGCTACACGGAAAAGAACAACATATTTTAGTTGAATGTATTAATATCATATACAGTGACGGTAGTGTTTCTTGCTGAGTTGTAATTGCTTAATAATCGTATTTACTATAAATTTCATTACCGACATAAAAAAATTCAACTACACTGTTCATTTAGCTACATTAAATTTATTACGCTGGGTGGAATAGGCAGAAATAATAGAGTCTTTACCACTGTGAATCTCTTTAGCACAGATTTGAGAAAAAGGCAAATAGAGCCTGAAAGAAAGAAAAAGAAAGTATTCAATTATGTGTGTTAATATTATATAAAAAATATGCCGTCTTGTGTATAATTACACAGTAAAAGTTCTTCCAGAAGACAAAAAAGAAAGAGGGAATATCGTTTCATAGATAACAAAGCTTATTTTGATATTATTTTCCGTGTTATTTGTTATTGATTACAAAACTGCAACAGTATTTCTAGGTTACAATGAAACTTATTGTAAAATATATGAATGTAGCGTTTGAAGATCATTTTATTTACAAACTAACTATAATTAAACTAAAGCTAGGGTCATATTTGTCATGTAATAGTTTGTTTGTTTGACAGCGACTTACAAACTCTGAAACAGATAGCGTTATGGTTCCAAAGTAGAAATTATAGAGAACCCTGGACAATTTAGTGTACCAGTAAACAATCTAAAATCTAAGATGGTCGTCAAAAATTTCAAATGCTTACGACATCGGAACCTAATGGTTCCTTAATGCCTAATGGCATAGCTATGGTAAATTAAACAAAATTAAATAAATAAAAATAGAATCAAGAAAGATTAATTGAAAATTGGTATGTAAAGGTTCTTAGGGTTCTTCATTTCAAGTACAAAATCAGTTTTTTGATGACCGACGACGGACTACACTACTAAAGTGGTAAAAACAGTAAAAATTGCATGTCCCACTTTTGTTTTTCGTAAGGCTCCATCTGCCTGTTTCTCAAATCTGTGCTCTTTATCTTGTTTTAATATAATATACCTACATATGTCTATAAACACCCAACCTGGTTAGAATTCGGTTTCAGAGGAATTTCCTCCCGCGAATACTCCGGATGAGTAATTAGTATGGTGAGATTTTCCCAGGGGATACAATATGAGGTTCTCCAAGAGTGAGAGTGTGGTGTGATTTCAAGAGAAGGAGAACAGGTTTTAAAGGGTTAGCTATTAGCATGTGTTGCTGCTGGTGTTGCAAGCGTCCATAGGCGGCGGTGACCGCTTACCATCAGGCGCACTACACGCTTTTTTACCAACATCGTAGCATAATACATTCATAAAGAAGAGAAAAAATATATTACATTTGTAGATTCCATAATCTGTGTTACTAGCGAGAAGTTTAATTTAAAACAATTGGAAAAGTAGTTAGTCGTTTTCATTATGCGAATTCATTAACATTGGATCGGGAAAGTATTCCGAATCTCATTGAACTGTGGCCGAGCGCAGTCTATCGGAAATATAACTGAAAAGTTGGACGGAAAACATTATTTTTTCATATTGTTTGGATAGAGATCACTTTGACATGTAGTTTGATATTGAAAAACGTAACATTTGTAGAGTCAGCAATGAGTTTTCATAAAAAATATCACTGTTCTTTTTTCCTAATTATAAGTGAAACAGGAATCGAAAAATTTAAGACCGATAAAAGATACAATCTTTTTTTATCATAAATATAGCTGTGTTAGGGCTGCGCACGCGTTTATTACGCAGCAAATATTTTCTAGTTGTAATTATATTTTGTTTACCATATTTTATTATTTGAATAGTATTATTAATCATTCTTGTACCCTATCAAATGCGGAATGACATATACTTCCCGTGTACAAATTTTCATGAAAATATGACAAGCCGTTTTTTAGTTAATCCATATTCGTGATCAGTGTTCTTTATAATAGACGTCTTTTGGAAAATTTGGAAAAAAACATATTTTATAGACCGAACTACATAAAACGTTTTGAAGATATCATTAATATTTATATTAGCAGGAATTTATACATTAGGTAATGGTTCGGGTGCTGGTAAACACTTTACAGCAAGCAGCAGACGCATGGCGACGTTCATCTGACAGGCATCGTCTGTAGGATCCATTAACACGCTTTCCGCACCGATTGCGTTATACAGAATGACGTACAATCTCAGTAACATAAAAGTAGTGACCTACCTTATTAATAACTAGCTGTCTTTCTTATTAAAAGGCTTTGTATAAAATGATATTTTGAAGTGTCAGTGACATATAGGTACCTATTATTTTTACATATAACTAGCTGTGCTATACGGTTTCACCCTTTTTTATTAACCTGGAGGAACCCGTCATGGGTACACTTCCGCCCGGGGGGACGAGTGGTTATGTGAGACTCCTACTCACTAAACCTCCACGGTGTACCATCCGCCGCCATAACGAGGCGACGCGGGACCGCTGGTAGCATACTACCGCGACGCCCCGGCGGCTGGCCCAGCAAATTGCCGGGCCGCCGGCATTAATGGGAGACAGTTCGGTACAACCCCCTCTCCCCCGTCCGCGGGCCTGTGCAAGGGGAAAACGGGCACCCCGACCCGATACGGTTTCACCCGTGGTAGCTTTATTCAACCAACCGCCACCGCTCTGCCGTTAACGCACGCGTGTGACTTATCGTTGTTCTTAGTTTTCGTACTTATCTACAGCTTGCTTGACGTTCATGGTTACTGCTCTGCTCCTTAGGGTCGTATCGTGAAGTTATGTAGCCTATAACATTCCTCCATAAATTAGCTGTAAAATACAATAATGTTCACCCGCCACGACCCTCCTCTGCGGCAACTCAAGCCTAGGTCCGATCCATCGGTATGGAACCCTTGAGTCAAGCAGCCGCTCGCGCGATACAGTGAGACTCTACATTCACTAGCTTTCACAGCCATACATGACACTGCATTATACACACAGGTACATAGGTTCTGTAAGAGACCTTTTTTTGTTCTTTTTTGCCTAGTTAGATTAGACAAAAAATTTCAGACCACTAAATACACATACTCATGATCCTACCCTCCTCTCTGGGGGCAGAAACATGTATATATGTATAGTTAGTATAGATCGAATGATAGGAATTTAGTCAGATCGCGACATAATTGCATACGCGCAACAGTCCGAGTCTAGGTTCGGCCACTTTGGCACCCTCGGATGTTGTTGCTTAGCTTTCGTGGCTGAGTGCCTTAAGCGCTCGCCCCCAAGCCCAATAAAGCTGTAAAAGCCGCAAAGGCTCCAGGGCCCCTAAGGCTAACAGTATAGTCAGTTCGAAAAAAAAGGTATTACACCCGGCGTATGTTGGTCTCGATCCATTCTTACAAAACTGTCATGTCCTACCACTCACAACTATGGTATTTAATTATTACAGATGAATAATCAAAGTATGCTATTTGTATATTTAACGGATAATAACGAAGAAACGAAAAAGAGGTGAAAGATTTACTGCAGCTTGCGTAATTGATAAGGATTTTTACTAGAACCAGTTAAATATAATATAGTCAAATGGTTTGCTCGCGCTTGTTATTCATTGTATACTTTTTGCTGTTGCATTTTAATGCACGTTATGCACGTTATTTTTAAGGTTCCAACACGACTTTATTGGTCAGGAGTCATCGAGCACCTTAAAAAAGCACGTGAGCTGCTGCTTTATTTGTTTTCTGTGAGCAGATGGTCGACTGACCCGGCGGCTGCCTGTCTTCCTGCCTGCCTGCCTACCGTGGTGACTGGCCGTGGTGACAGCTCCGTCGGTTGCGGCTGCATCTCCTTCGGCTGCGGCTGCAGCTGCGGCTCTGGCTCTGGCTCCAGCTAACGTGGTTGCGGCTGCAGGCCTACATGCCTGCCTGCCTACGTCCCTAACACTCCGCTTGTTTACTGGAACACCGGCTAATCCCGGAACGTGACATGCGTAAGTGTCTCTCTATATGGCGGGTATTTTACCCGGCGTATGGTGGTATCGATCCATTCTTACACAACTGTCATGTCCTAACCACTCATGTGGTAAGGAGTTCCTTCACGTTTCTTTCACGACTTTCATTTTATTTGTCAGGAGTCGTGTCAAACCACGTGTGCTTTTTTTCTGTTAGCAGATGGTCGACTGGCCCGGCTGCCTGCCTGTCTACCGTGGCGACTGGCCCGACTGCCTGTCTGCCTACCGTGGCGACTGGCTCGGCCCGACTGCGGCTGTGGCTGACGCCGCGTATTGTGATAAGTGATCGCGGTATAATCGGTTACAAATCCCTAACACTCCGCTTGTTTACTGCTGTGGTAAGTGGTCGCGGTATAATCGGTTACAAATCCCTAACACTCCGCTTGTTAACTGAAGTGGTAATTGGTCGCGGTATAATCGGTTACAACTTACAGCTCCAGCATTTTTAATTAACTCTGTTGTTAGCTTTAAGGGCCTTGGAGCCATTAGAGGATTTGATAGCTTCATCGGGCTTGGCACGCGTTATTTTTTGTATTTCTTCAATTGCAGCATCCAATACAGAACACGTACAATAAAAATATACAAACCTTGTTAGGATTCATTGTATAATTTTTGCGTGATGCATTTTAAGGCACATTATGCACGTTATTATACTTTTTGGGTGATGCATTTTAATGCACGTTATGCACGTTATTTTTAAAGTTCCATTACGTTTAGACACCTGTTTGATCGTGACCAGGACATTTATAACGAAATAGATGGAAAATTCAGTTGTGTGTAGTACAATAAGAAAATCTAAAGTTACATGCACCACTTTTCTAAGGACAAAACATATAGGACATAATTATTTTAATTCGTTATACATAAAGATGCTGTCGACTTCTGCTGTAATTGTTATCGCTTATCGAAAATTCAGTTGTGTGTAGTCAATGAACATGTACAATAATAATATACAAACCTTGTTAAGATTCATTGTATACTTTTTGCGTGATGCATTTTAATGCACCTTTTTATTATACTGAGCGAGACGTCATTCAGGAACACAGAATAAAATATTCACTTAACTTTAAATGTTTTGTCTACATTTTTCTATTATTAGATACCTTTTTATATATAAATATACTGTTGACTTCTGCTCTAATTCTTATCGAAAACTTAGTTGTGGAAAATCTAAACTTCATTTCATTTCAGACGTCATTCAGGAAATTATTTTTTTTTGAACTGACTTTACTGTTAGGTTTAGTAGCCCTCAGCTTCTTTTGGCTCAATTTGCGATCCGATTAAGAATATTCTCATTTCTATTTCTATTCAACAAGTTAAAGCATGCTTCGACGCGATTTTGTTGTTGAAGTTCAGTGAGTTCATAAGGTATCCATTTTCCTAGGTTTTTTATATTTCCAATTTAACGTAAACGTAGCAGTACCATTTTAGCACTTACGTTGCAGGTTGCTGCTAATAACGATGTGGTTTGATATGAATCTACTGCACTGCTTTAAATTCGTTATCGACTTTCGTTTCCGATTGGCGACAGGACTCGTTGTTAAGATCAAAATTTCCAAAATCGTCCTAATTTATCCACTTGTATCTAGCCGTTGATATTGCATGCAGTCAGTGCTGCGTTGGTGTCACGGCAGAACTCGTATTCGAAATTCGAATTTCGATTTTTCCATGGGCACAAAAACACCGATATCAAAGAACAATCTAAAGGTTGGGAAACAAATGTAGGTATAATATATTTTGTTAAAGAAATGTCTTAGCTATATTATAAAATTAATTTCTTTTTAAGTAGAATGAAAAATATGGACATTTACACTATTCAATAATAAATATCTGCAATTTCATACTATATAATATATTAAATAGTATCTTATTTAATACGACGTGTTGGTAGAGAAAATTGTCGCTTGTTGCATAAGTGCAAAAAAGTGTGTAAGACTACTTTGTGAAGAGAGAGTTTCAGTAATTAATTTGTTTCTTTTCATGACGGACTCGTTTTCTTTTCCTGTTGATGTTTATTTACTTCTGTTCATTAAAACTTGTAACTGACCAAACAAATTCTTCAAAAATAAATGCAAATTGCCGATCTCTCTACAGCGTTGCCAATTTGGCATGTTTTAGGCCACATTCGTATCTAATTTATTAATCTAATATATCGATATAACATTGATGCTACTATGGGATGCATTAGATCAAAAAAAACATCGATGTTTTTTTTCATTGTCCATCACTAGTCGGTGTCCTACAAAAAGTCAAAGAGTCCATATGCCTATCTTCTAAGGATCACCAACAATGAGAATTTATGTCTTTAAAATGACCGGGAGCGGAGGTAGCACAATTCGCGCAATTGCCGATCGACGGCATTCTGTAGTCTACGCGAGCGCAGTCGCGGGCACAGTTAGTAAAGGGATAAATTCCAAAGTAATTTAAACAAAAACAAACATTTATGCCAGCTTAATATTCGGCTTAAAAAGGATATTGAAATACTAATATATATTTATGAAAAAAGATCTTTACATTTAAACTAAATCTGTGTAATAGAAGGCGCGGATGTTCACAACGCAGGAAATTGGAACAAACATTGCAATCCCTATGATCGAAAACTTCTCATGTACGTAGACATTAAAATAATTATTTTACTCGCATTACATTACACTTCTTATTTTATATCATGATATAAACTGCTAGTGGTACGCCCGCGGCTCCGCACGCGTTTATTACGCAGTAATTATTTTGATAACCGTGGTTAGAAAAAAGCAGTTTCACGTAAACAATTTATTAGAACTGTAGAATTTGTATTTTACAAATTAATAACAAAACAAACTCACAAATTGCTCTTCGAATGTACTTGCAGGATCACCTGTATGGTTCCTCTTGTAGTTATTTTTTACTTCGCTTGTTGTTTCCACTTCGCTTTCGAAATTAGATCTGTCGTAGCTCGCAATACGGCTTGCTTATATACCCAAATGAGACGATCACGAAATCGGTGGAAGGTGCCCGAACCCTCAGTATGTTGTAAACAAGTGACGTCATCGTTTTTAAAAGGAGGAGAACGTTTGATTTATATCCCATTGTTTTTGACCGTTGAAGCGACAAGGCTTTATATGTGTGCTTCGTCGAATCTATGACTACACGATACACAACTAAATGATAAATACACGATACTTCGGGCACATTCCAGACGATTCTTGTGCTTTCGAGAATTGTGATTCCTTTCTTTTTTTTCTCACAAAGATCGTTACAATATTATACTTCTTGTGTACAAAGTTTCATCAAAATCTTTTAACAATCTTTTTCTACAATTTCTTAATGTATATTTGTCGATTCTAATAGCCTATCAATTATGAAATAGCGTATGCCTACCATCTACAAAATTTGATCGGAATCGATTAAGAATAAATAATCATTTTTTTACGATTACTAAAAGTATAAACAAATATTATAATGGCCATTCAACCAATGACACAAGTTTCCCTTGTACAAAATTTGATGAGTATCTGAGTTAAATGCGGACAGGCAGCCAGAAAAAAAAAAGATTTTAAATATTAGTGATAATTGTTCACATACAAAGTTTCAACCCTTAAGTGATGAATTTTCATAAATAGAAGAGAATGCGTGCTAAATTTCAAGTCAATATACACATTATATGTACATAATTATATAAGACACTTGTTATAATATATAAATTATTTTTACCAAACAAACTTTCAACCCCTATTTATACACTCTTTACCGATGAATTTCGATAAATGCAGACACATTCATAACTTTAATTAAAAGGTACACAATTTCAAGTTAAAATTTACTTTTTATTAATTTTTTTATATACTTGTTAATTTACTAATTAACTATTGTTAATTTACTTTTACTTTTTCACACAACCCTTACAATCCCTATTTTACACCGTAAGAGGTTGAATTTCCCAAAATTCGTTCTTAGCGAGCGTTTACGTCGCGAAATTTCAAGTCAATCGGACTTTTAGTTTTTCCGATTTCGTGATGAGTGGTATTTCGATTTTATATATACGAGTATATATACCTATATATATATAGGATAATTACTTAATTTATTAGATAAATGTCACAAAGTTAGTTTAGAAGTTAACAACGTGACATTTTAATAAAGTACTATGTATGAAGTTCATATAAATACACATACACACGGAGATGCGTCGTTGCACCGCACAACTTTCGAGATATATCGGCGACACTCGCAAACAAAGCGCCTCTGTCACAATAGGTACCCCTATAACAAGAACAATATTACATTTGCATTGTATTTTCACAAACTCACCGCATTTCACGCTGTATTCCGTTGTCATAACGTGAAATGATACCAAAAATAAAGTTTTCAAAGTAAAACTGTATGGATAGCGAACACTCGCTACACACGTCGTTCTACGGAGATAAGAACACGTCATAAAAGAGGTAACCGCCGAAACTTTGCCTTAATTTCTGTATTTTCCATTCTGTAATCGCGAAGTGGCGTTTAAAAGAGAAAATGCTTGTCTCTTTCGAAATTTGAATCTGAATTTAGCTAATATTATGTAAGTGTTGGGTGAAAGGACGCGACATTTGTATCAGATTGGATTACGGTTTATCGCACACTAGGTGTTCACACGACATTATTATGGCACGTTAAGGCGTATCGCATTCAGAAATCAGCTAGGTGGTACGGATTTGTACCCGACGGGGTCGTAGCTTTAAACCCGTCACAGTGACTATTGGATTGTCACGTTTCGGAATCAGCTAACGTATATCCATCTACCGATAGCCTTGCAGGTCGGCATGACACTTTGCAGTGCTACTATAAAAAAGCGTTTTTAAAAAGGAGACATTTTTTTAATGGCATAATATAAGCTTCAGAAATGGTGAAGTAAGACTAATAAAAGATGATAGATTATGGTTTTCACTCATGCTCTCAAGTGCAGATGCCGGAACACTCCTATACTTGCTTCATAACAGATTGTCAACGTAACGAGATAGTTGATAGCTAGAAATGTCCTACCGGGATGTTTCCTATACCGAAAGCTCGGGCATTGTAGAGATTCGAACTAAAGTCGATCGAAACCGTGTATGTACCGTACCACACAACCACTGACCCATCAATGCTTCAAAAATATATTTTTTTTCTAATATTAGAAAATAACTATAGACTAGAAATTTTATAAAACAATAAACGTATTGACTAGATACACACATACAAACAACGAGCATTTGATTGAAAACCTTCAAATATAATCCAAGTTCCTCAATACACTTACGACACTATATAACAATTTCAAATACAAATTCGAAACAAACAAGAAGATGTAACCGCGCGTGGTTAAATACGAAAGAGCGGATTGCTGTACGTAGGGAAGTTTAACCACGGAATCCCGTCGCGAATCAGTATTGCTTCCTAACGCATATACACGAGTTCAGTGTATTTGACGAACGAGATTGCAATATTATGGTTCCAATCTCCAGCCTTTTCCGAAATAGGCGAACTGTTGCAATTCTTGCCGTTTGAAATATTATGCTTTAGTAACATACAGCGTCTTTATATTGAATATTTCTAAATGGGAACATATTTTATAATATAATATAATATACAATTTCAATTTTATTTCACATAATTATTTCCTGTATGCCAAATTATTAGCCATATTATATATCCCTTTTCATGGCTTCTTTGAGTATTTTACAATAAAATCGGTGCTTAATACTTGTTATAACCCCCGATGCAAAGAGAGTGATGTTATAAGTTTAACGTGTCAGTCTGTGGCATCGTAGCCCCGAAACAGCAGTTGATTTTGATCTAGTTTTCTTTGTTTGAAAGGTGATTTTATCGAGAGTGATTTCGATCACTCGAATACCTATCCTACCAACGTAACCTAACCTAATCAGCTATTTGAAGATTATCAGCTCTTTTCTAGTTGATAAATGTATGTGAGCATCTTTCACAAGTTTAGTCAAGTTGAAATTTGGTATTCTGTTATTTTAATAATATTAGAAGAATATGGCAACATTGAGCTTATCCTGCAGCATCATCTGGAATCTGTAGGATACCTAAAGGTATCTTCGTCACCAATTTACAGCAGAGATATCGTGTTTGGGCTCATTGAAATGAGTTATTTGTGTCGAGTTTATACCTTATTTTAAATTTATCTTGTAATATATGCAAGTTCAACCTTATTCACAATCGAATTCGTTCTTTTGTTATGGTATTTAATTGTATTTGTGTATAATATTATTCATACAAACGTTAAAACAAAATGATTACTTTGTTCTAACTAATAATCTGCACTCGCATCTAGAACAAAAATACTCAGTGATCTCATTGCTTTTTGAATAGTAGAAATACTATTACATAGTAGTATACATAATAAAAAGTAGTACAAAATTATGTAAAGAGTTAACGCATGCCGTTAGAAGTATATACAGATAAAGGAAGACCAAAGAAGGTATGGATGGATTGTGTGGTATAAAATATGTGATTACTGAAATGACAACAGATAAAGGAGAGTAGAAAAGAAAAACATGTTCAGTCAGTCCCACTTAGCGTAGAATAAGGGCAACAAGAAAATTAGTAGAAATAAATTATATATGTACAATTGTACATCTTATTTCTTAAAAATAATTCTTATTAGTTAATGTAAACTTTATGAAAAAAATAATGATCAATGTGTTTTTTGATATTCGGTAGAAAATGTTTAAGATTGGAAAGTTTTAAATTTAAGTACCAAACTTGGATTACACTTATCTAGATTAAAATGTGACCTAAATCCAAACTCAACTAAGTTGGCGGACAAAGTAAAAGTTCTTTAATGCGAAACTCATTAGCAAGTTGATTTTATAAACCTTAAAAAGCTTACCGAATAACATTATATATTTAAAAACATACTAGCTGTGTCTGCGGCTCCGCACGCGTTTAATACGCAGTAATTATTTACGTCTCGATATTTTATTTTTACTCATATTTTATGACTTTTTCAAGGTTGTGTTGATATTTTTATCAAAGTGAAATTTTGATTTTTGATGTTGATATTAACGATAATATCGTGATGGTTGATGTTTTTGGACGCGAGTTCTAATCTCTGCAATGAGTCTCAGCTTTCGGTGAAGGAAATCATCTTGATGAAATCTACCCTACCCTCACTATGACAATAAAAAACAATTTTTAATGACATATAATCCTGTGTACAAAATATGAATTGTTTTACATATCCAAAAACAACCATTTAGCTGATAGGGGTGGGGACACTAGACTCTAACAACATTTTTCACTTTTAAGCTTAATTTTGTAAGTCGATTGACTATTACTCTTTAGCGTTTAAGCTTACTTACATCTGATAAATTTCCTTTTAACTTAATTATATATACTACTATCATGATTTTTCACATATCCAATGTCTTTCAACTAGTTATCCTATGACACCTCACATGATGTGATAGACGAGAAAAAATAATTCATTCCCACTTTACGTGTAGGGAACGTACCATAAACAATTTCTTTTTTTTATAATTTTATTTTAAAACTGGCGGCGTGATTAATATGTATACCCATACCAAATTACAGCTTTCTAGTACTATGAATCTCTGAGCTAAGCCGCGGACAGACAGACGGACATACCGAAACTATAAGGGTTCCTTTTGACTTCGAAACCCTAAAAAATTATCCCCTGTTACCCACTCTCCGCTTTTATTTATTATTTTTATTTACTATCGTTTGAGGAATGATATTATACTACCCGTGTACAAAACCTCTTTAAATCAACAGACAGACAAAAAGATAAATAATGACAATTTCGAGATCAGTTGCCTATAAAATAGGTTATAATAATAAAACGTATTTTATTTGGTGAAGGTCAGCAGCGCCCATATTAGTCATTTTATAATTTTTATATTAAATCTAATTCAGATACGAAACTATTACAGACGCCCACTATTATTACAAAATATAAAATCACAACTGTAATCTAGCAAATTATTAGTAACTAATACTTAGCATAAATTTGTAAAAAAAAATTACATGTGCATTGTACAGACAGAACTCAGACAGAACTACAGTTTTATTCATATAGATATACACCTGAACATATCCTAGTGTAGTCTCTCTCGGTCGGGGTCTATTTTTCAGAGCTTACTGAGATTTCGCTGTTGTTTGGTTTGGGATCAACATTGTTTATCTGAAACCTAGCATTTGTTCTGTGCCTGTGGTAAGAATCCGACCAAATTTAATAGTCTTGCATTTAAAGTAAAGCAAATTAACGGTATTAGTTTGATATCGCTTATTATTTTCAATTGAAATCTTTAGAAATAACATTTTTTTTTAATTGTGTGATAAAGTTTAAGGCCAATTAATGTACCTACACGTAGATAGATGTAAAAAAACTAATATATTATGCTTATATACATTTTGACTCGATTAGGGTTCAAATTTTTATCCCTGAGCTTCTTCGATTGATTTTAATAAAATTATTTTTAGTATTAAACTTCGTATACTTTTTGTCTCCAAAAAGCATTCCAGTTGATTCAATTCGACCCAAGGCTCATCTGGCAATAGTCTTTGTAATCCTGTGAGAATTTCATCAATATCCTTTCAGGCGTGATTCAGTTTAACCAAAGAACAAACAGATTCGACTTTCAGTGTAATTTATTTTTGGTGTACGTTACAAAATCCCTTATACTATAATACCTAATCCACCTAACCTTTAATACTACTACTGAGAGAGACATTTTTGTATTTATGCAATTGGGTTTTTGGAAACGGTTCTATAGATTTTGTTCAAATTTGAAATTTAGATAACGTTTTACTTCTCAAAATTACCTAGATAAATGTTACTATTATTATTATTTTGAAAGTCACCGAGGAAATCTCCGTTCCCTGATATTGTATATATATATAAATAAATAAAACTGAAGTATCTGTTTGTAATGTCAAAATAACAGCTTTATATTAAATGCATATGTAAGTATATACGGTACTTACGAGTATAATATAATATCATTTTTTTTTTAATTTTTGTCTGTCTGTCTATTTGTTCCGGGTAATCTCCAAAACGTATCGACCGATTTTAACAGGACTTTCACTGGCAGATAGCTGATATTATAAGGAGTAACTTACAATACTTTTAATTTGAAAAATAATTATGATTCCGCGTAAATCATTCGGAAAAAATGACGATTTTGGGGCGCTTAAATGGCTTACGCTGATTAAATAATAAAAGATATATCAAATTAATGTAGTATTTTGTAGATCTTTAAAATACCTACAAAAAAGTCAGCGAGAGCATATGTCCAACTTCTAAAGATCAAACACAATAAGCATTTTTGTCATTAAAATAACCGGGAGCGGGGATAGCACGATTCGCGCAGCCGCGGGCACATCTGCTAGTTATGTAATAATTCCAAATGTAGATTGTAAATGTAAATTCCAATTGTAAAGTTTGTAACAATCGTGTATCAATCGAAATATAGACATATAACCGCTTTGCATTAGGCTTCAATCGATATACAGTGATCGTCATCTCAAGCCACACACGAAAGGCACGAATGTCGGAATGCGACATGACAAACGGCGTCGCGAACAGCGCGGGAAGGCGCGGCGGCGGCAGCAGCGAAGATTTAGTGCGACGTTGTGTTGCGATAACTACCTCTGTTTACACTACATTTAACTTGTGCCGAGTAACGCAAGCGTCGTCGAGAGCGGACCCGATCGCGACTTACAGCATTGATCTTGAGAAGTGAAGAAAAATATTACTTTTGGTTCACCCTCTAATAAATAGGTTACTAACGTAATTTACCTCTAGTCTCTTCGTAAATTTCATAGTATCTATCTCATATATGTATCCTAGCATGTTATTTGAAATTCAGTGCTTTACATAGTGACTAAGGTGATGCTCAATCATAAAATGGGTACCAATGGACAATAAAAACATCATGTTGAGTACTACTTACTGCCTTACGCTGACCTAGTTGAGATTATTACTACTCATTTGTAAAATCAACGTATTTTGAGAGAATGGTGCTATATAATTATAATATTTTACTAAAACATTTTACAAACTACAAAATAAGAAAATCTTACAGCCCTCATTATATTTAAGAGTATTTTATGATAACTGTAGTAGCTAAATCATGTAATTAATTTTTAAAAAGGAAAACATGTTAGAAATATCTACCTTTTTATCTGAAATTCGTTGGAATATTATAATGGAAAACTTTATGTATTAATATAATTAGAAAAATAAAAATAATTGTCTTGAGGCAATAACTAAAAGTCTTTCAATAATTTTCCTTTAAGAAAATCAAGTTCAATACAAAGCTCACAAATACTGAAGATATGTTTTATTTATTTAACTCAAATAAATATAAATAAGACTAACATATTTACGTAACTACAATAAATAAAAATAAGACAAATATAATAAGAAGAATAATATTATTTGACTATTTGTTTGATTGTTGACGCACCTTGCCTACAAAGCTTTGACCAGCGAGACAAACAGCGGTGAACGCAATAAGCTCGCAATTTCGGACCGTGGTCAAGTTCAACAACTGAAATGAAGTCTCAACTGTAGTGCCACGGACGATGTCAACAAGCCACGTTTTATTACTGACGCGAGCTATTGAATTTCGCTTTTCCGTTTCTGTATCCAGCATTGTACGGAATTGCTTGCGGGCTAGCAATTTCAATTAAATGTACAAAGTGCAGGTATTAGGGCAAACATAAGTTTTATTATTTATTGTTAACGTTATCATTTAAGTTAGGACTTAAGAAAGCTTTATTAACGTCACAAGACTACCAGCATGGCGATTCGGAAAACATCCCATTCATTGAGAACTAACAAGAAATTAGATCGGGTTTATGTTTTTTTTTAACACCCGACAATAACAGATTTGTTTAATATAAGCTTAACATGTATTACTGTCTGTGGCAAAGTAGCTCCCAAATGGATAAACGCATATTGATTACGTTTTATTTTATTTTATTTGAAAGTGTCGTGATTGAAAGTGTTCTTAGCTATAATTAAGAAAAAAACTCTTCGCTCGTGTGCAGATCATCAATCCTTTTTTATTTGTTGAAGGGATGTAAATAGCTTCCACAAGTCTGTTTGAGTTGAAATTTAGTATCCTATTACTTCAATGATATTCAAAGAACATGGTAACCTTGACCTAATGTTGTGGCATCATCTAGAATCTGCAGGATGTTCAACTCCTACCCAACTTACAGCATAAATATCGTGTTTGGGCTTATTGAAATGGCCACAATGAATAGGTCGTTTTTATTTTTATTACTTTCTTTCTTTACTGTGTAATTATTGTTTACAATCAATAATTATATTAAGAGGATATAATATATACAGGGAGTTATTACCGTGAGACATCACTATCGTTACCTACGGATCCACCGTATTTATATTAAATCCTACTTTATATGGTCTTTAAACTTATTGTCTAGAATCTATGTCGTCTAGCAAATTGGTAATGTGCTTCGAGTAGTGGTATTAGTTAAATCATTGTAGTAGAACAGTTAAGACCAGCTGACGGAAAAAGAAAACATCACGAAGAAGCCTGTAAGCTTAAGAAATGTTCTTGTATTACCACCCCATATGTGGAATAATACAGAACTGTAAAATTCGGTGCTTGAAATCTCCAATACGTCTTGGACTAGCGATGGTGGTATTAATAAATTATATAAAATATTTAAAAAATAAATGTGTGGTTTTATGAAACCACGATGTAAGTGAAACTTTAAACAAAAAAATATAATAATGATAATAAATAAAATAATAATAAAACTTTAAAACTAAGAGCTTTATTTATTTAAGTCATTGAATCCTTGTCAACTTTAATTATTCTATCAATAACTTCATCTTCGCCTCGAGTTTCACAGTTCCCTACTCCACGGCCAGCTGTAATGCGAAATACGATAGATGAACGAAAAACTTTGGGGGCGATAGAATAAAAATTTCACTTTAATAAACACGGACACAGCTTGTTTTATAGTAATTAAACGGCTGTTGTTGAACATATATAGTTATTTAATTCCCACCCACAAAATTGACATTCAACACACAAAAGAGAGGTAGGGCACAGAGAATTTTTTTGGAGATTTCTCTCTACTTGGGGCAGGCCGACTGGTGGTATACCTCCACTTTACAGAAGATCGCAGCTAAATAAACTTGTGGTGGGGGGTTAAAGGTTTGTAACGCGTTAGTTGATACCTACGGATAAGCGGCCATAGGTTATGGTAGCCGCTTACCATCAGCCGGGCGTATATTTGTTTGTCAGGTTAGTTGTATAAAAAATCGAAAAAGTCTGATCGGTAATCGAACCCGCGACGTCATTGCTCAATAGTAGGGCTTACTACCACTGTGCCACGACGCCTTTCATTAGTTTACTTCGCACTCAGTGAACGCCGATCAGAAACTAATCCGAGTCTGTTTCCTGAACCACGCCCGAATGGGACAATGCGTATTAAAAGCTCCATCTCATACACTAACATCATTCAACGCACCGGACCAAGCTATTGTACCATGTTGTTCACTATGTATTTGGTGGTCCACATCTACCATCTAGAGTTCATCTAGGGTGAACCGATTTTATATGAGACTGGTTTCATTCTATGTATTCTATATCCCTTATCTACTACCACCCAACGTGAGGAGTTTTCTGACATAACAATTTTCTTTATATGAAAACATGAGTTTTTTCTTTATTAAAAGAATATTTATAATTTATTAATTATTCCTTGAAATATTCACAGCCATACAAGTACTGTGAAGATTTGGTGGAATCGCCTCTCGATCAGCGTGCTCCCTTCCTCTTAAAATATCGGGTCCGTTCTAGAAGAAGCATTTCGACTGACATGACAACGATAAGTGTCGATGGATTTTGACACTGGCTGTAACGGTTATTTCTGTACTGTACCGTATTTTCCATCTGGTACTCTGCAGCCATTTTGACGAGTTACTATGGAGAACAAAATTAACTCTTACGGTCCATTTAGGTGTTTTAAAGTAAAGTATGTAAAAAGCTAATAGTTATCTAGAATTTATGAGTTTTACGGTAGCTGAATAACAGTTCATACCTCAATGAATGATCATAAGCTTCACTTAACTCGCTCACCTAAACAATTTACAAGCAATTTGATTTTCCGCTTAACGAAATTATCCTGTCCTTAGATATTGTTCAAACTCCATGACAGTTGATGTTGAGATCATATACCAGTTGAACCTCCTCACAATAGCACTCCATCCACATCGTCGTCTTAACTAACCGACACTTACAGCAACCTCCCTCCTACTCACGTCATTTGTGAAACAAATCGTTTATAATCAAGTGCCGTGACGTCATCAACAACTGTCTACAGGACGACATGTAATTTCCCGGGCGTCAATTATCAAGGGGAGGTCGCGGTCGAGGGCCTACTGTTGTCGTGATAACGCCTTATTATGAGATACTTCATGTAACTGACTGAGCCTTCAACCTTCAAGTTTTGAAGTAATATCGAGTATAAAATATGACACTTCGTTTTGTAACTCGTTTTAGATTTTTAATGAAGTACATTTTAAACAAGACGACAAAAGTATACATTTATAAAGCCAAGATAACTTTTAAATAAATTGCAAAAACAATAAAAAAATTGTCATGGAGCTTGTATAACTTCTTTAGACGCGTTATGAAAAAAATATGAGAGTGAATTTTTATGATGCACACACACATTGTAACAAAAAGTCTACACCATGAAGTTGTTTGCTAGACCTCTTGTTTTATTGTGGTGAATATAGTCACAGTTGATATTATGCTTGACATAAGCAACAAGTGTGACTATTCAAATAATTATAACCTATAACACGTGTACATAGGTACACGCTTTTACTTTTTTATACCTGTACAATATATTTTCTAAAAACTATCATAATGAAACTGACATTATTGTTTAATTGGTGTTCTCGTCACACGGCACGAGATGAAAACTAAGTAAGTTCAAAGAGGTCTACCATTAAAAAATACTCCCTTAGAATCCGTCAGAACTTGCTTATATCGCATTTCAGCAATTCTTCCACACAGGAGTTTAGTAGTGCTCTTAATATTGAAGAAAGTATGTCTTCTTATATATTAAATACGTGAAGAGAAAACTTCGGACTCCTTTTTAAGCATATTACGCGCAAGGAGGAGAGTGGGATATAGCATGGTTAAAATGTATATGGAGAAGGAGTGCAGAAAGCTAAAATTTATGTATAATATGTGTTACAAAGACACTAAATTAAATTAAGCTTTCATTCTTTACGTTCATACTGCAAATGTCAAACAGATAATTGTTTGTAGTCAAACAGTCACACAGAGTAAGAGATTGTCGCCAAGGAATAAAAAAACAATACTGACAAAACAATTATTGACAGATTAACCGAATGAGTTTTGAGCCGTGAATTTAGGGCGATTTAAATATTTTGGTAGGTTTATGTTACTCTTTGACAAAAGAATATCGATAACATTGAAACTTAAAAATTTAATGAATTATGGTCGAATTTCGAACACTGAGCGACCACTCGTATTACCTACTATAAGACTGTGTATCTACCAGACCTGTGCAAGGGAGCTAGGCTGTATGCGAGATAAAAGTCCATCGATAGCTTACAACCTCGCTTAGCGCAGCTCTGGTATGGTGGCTGGCGAAGATTTCGATACGCGATAGAAGAGTTTATTGAAGCTATCAGGCAATTCATGAGTTTATGGAATGTAGAATTGAAAGACTACCGCGACATTAGGAAGATTTCTCCATATGAGAGCTTGAATCTTCATACATTTTGCAATATGTCTGTTCTGTATCTAATACGGCACAATACTAACACCACCGGTTACTATTTTTTGGTCGAGTTTAGCTGTTTTTATCATTAAAACTCTTCTTCGCTTCTAAAAACACGATCAGCTTATCTTTCTCCGCTCATTTCACAGTCGAGTCCCAGCTGAATTAGCGAGGACTATTTTCGTAAGCGATTAATATTTGAGTGATGTATTCAAAACGGTGCAACGCACAGTTGAAAAGAATCCGCTACGCATCCTCGCACCAGTCCGCTACACACCGATTAATAGCTTTGCTACACATCTTCGTACCGCGTAGCTACCTCGCACATCTCTGGCGGATACGCAGCCTAACAGTTACTTTAAGTAGGCAGTGTACTTGAACAACTAATGTATTATTGCGACAAAATAAAAAAAATAATGTAAATACCTAATTATTTAGTCAACGTTATTACGTATAACAATTCGTAAAAATGTGGTTCGACATTAAGCGAGTATTAAGAATGTTTCATAAGTAAGCAGCTTTAAAAAACCTGTCTTACATATGAATTCCAATCTTCTCCCGTCAAATCCTTACTCTACAAATCCAAAAAGTATTAGCTTTTTTCTTTGTACCTAAGTGAAAAAAAACATCTCTATCAAAACCAATATGGTTTCCTATACAATAATGTAATAAAAAAATTGAGTCGTATTTAAAATGAAAATTGGCTAAATCCGACCGATAATTCGGCAGTTACAAAGAAATACATTTCAATCAGTTTCCTTAAATAACATTTTTCAAAATTGATTAAAAGATGAGATGAAATAATTAATTTTGACTAACTTCTTGGATAGTCGTATACAATTCATAAAAACTAAAACAAACTGTCTATATTCCTACACTTTTTCGATCTAAAATTAGCTGTTAGGCCTTATCGTTCTTTAGAAATTTACTGCACGAAGATGCATAACTTTTTTTTAGTTGAATTATTTACGAAACAGTTAGAGCTAAGTAAAGATGAAAGCGGCAGATGTAATGGAGCCGGCTAAGCCTGTTAACTACCGGATAATCAATTAACCGTTGACCGGGTGCATCCGGCTGCAGCGGAACTATGATGAGACACCAGATAAATGAACCGGAAAGCTCGGGTCTTAGTGATTTATGAATGTTTTACATCAGGCTGTCTTGTGTGTCTGTTGTTTAAGCAAATTAGAACAAACAAAATAGACTTTCGCAGAAGACGGATTCTTTTGACTGAACTGAAAATCCATTAACAAATTAACTTACAGTAAACTACTTTATTGACTACTAACTGACCTTGCAAACGGTGTTCTTCCGAAAGCCGCACTGAGCTAGTGGTGATAGAAAACGGAACTTTAAACTGCAGAAAGATATGCTACTGAAATTCCGAATGACTACGTTGGTCCGTTTTTAGTGGACATGGGCGAGAATGCTGTTTTTATGCAAGACACTGCCCACCCGCATACAGCTCAGATAGTGTTTGCTTATTTTAAATAAGTGGGTATCACACACATGGAGTGGCTTGTACGCAGCCCCGACTTAAACGCTATTGAGCATGCATGAGCCGAACTGGGACGACATGTAAAACAGCGAAATCCGTCGTCAGTCACGCTTCGTGAAATGAAAGAAGCTCTAATAGAGGAATGGAAGTATATTCCGTAGGATCGCCTCAAAAACCTAGTAGAAAGTATGCCAAATCGCATAACAGCAGTATTGCGAGCTCGCGGAGGCAACACAAAGTACTAAAATGCATGAAAACGACACATCTGTAAACCAATCTACATTTACGAAAATTCTGGAAAAGCTATGCATTTTTATTTATATTACATATATTAAAAATAAATAAAAATGAATCATTTTTTTTATTTTCATTTAAGCACATTAAAATATTCTTTAATTTAGTCTTTATTTCATTAAGCTAAGTCAGGTTAACTAAGGCTAACCCTTTTTCTTTGCGTTTCAGTTTATTGGTAACATTAAATAAAATGAATTAGCCAAATTGGTAGAGCTTTCTCAAGTGGTGCGGTTACTAACGAATAGCATTTCATTTTTATTTATGTAGACTAACTGATACCCGCGACTTTCTTCTGCGGTGTATATTATAGTAACAATATATTTTATACAAATCGGTGAACGTGTAGTGCTTGTAACTTTAATAAAAATTTATTGAATGAAGATATCGTGGTATTTTTATAAGGACCAAATAACAAAGGCGTAAAACAAAACAAAAATTTTCAAAATCTATTCAGTAGTTTTTGCGTGATGCGTGCATAACGGCAATCCTCAATCATTTTACTTATACTTAGTCTGGCCATAAAAACTGTTACAATTAAAAATAAACAAAATATTACATTTGAATTTGGTATCTAGGTAGCCAAATGCATTTTTTTAGGCTCTCCATACGCTTGATATTAGTAAAATGTTTGTGTACCGGGCTATTAACAGGTGCAATGAGACCAACTCCGTTTGTGACAGAAAAAGATCTGGCCGTCCACGTAGTGTTCGTACGAAAAAGGTGGTCAAAGTAGTAAGGGAAAGAATTTGAAGAAATCCTGTCCGAAAGCAAAAGACCTGTATGCTCAAGGCTCTAAGGAAGCTTCCCAATTAGTCGACAGAGTGCAACGTGGACACTATCCGACTTCAGTAATGGTTTGGTGGGGTATTAGCTATGAAGGAGTGATTGAGCCATATTTTTGTGAAAAAGGTATCAAAACATCGGCACAAGTGTATCAAGATACCATTCTTGAGAAGGTAGTGAAGCCCCTTAATAACACCATGTTTAATAACCAAGAATGGTCCTTCTAGCAAGACTCGTCGCCGGGTAATAAAGCTCGGTCTACGCAGTTTTGGTTGGAATCGAACGTTTCAGACTTCATCAGAGCTGAAGACTGGCCGTCGTCTAGTCCCGATCTTAATCCGCTGGATTATGATTTATGGTCAGTTTTAGAGAGTACGGCTTGCTTTAGAGCATGCCATGATAATTTGGAGTCCCTAAAACAATCCGTACGATTGGTAGTGAAGAATTTTCCCATGGAGAGAGTGCGTGCTTCTATTGATCCTCAACGTAGGCCTCAACGTTTAAAGGACTGTATTGCAGCCAATGGAGACCACTTCGAATAAACTTTTTATATTTTAAATTGTTTTCTATTTATGTATTAAACTAACACACTGTAAAAGTAATAAATGTTTTATTTGCAAAAGAATTTTTTTTTCATTGTTTCAGTATTTATGGCAAGACTAGGTACATATAGATTATGCTATTAGATTGAGACCAAGTAAGCACAGTATAAATCATAAAACAGCGGCGAGAATCGAGAGATCGTTATTTTATCTACGATCGTCTCTGTCATGCAGACCTGCAAGCCGCTTTATAGCTGAATATTGAATAACGGTTCACGAAGCGCGACAAATTAAAAGTTAATCACTGTGAAGGATTTATCACCATGTGTATGTGATCGCGACCTATTAAATTACTGATATCCTAATACGGTACTAGCCCGCTTATTATTTAACACTAGCTGTGCCCCGCAGTTTCACCCGCGTATAAATTAAAAGAAATGGCTGATTGATGATTTATAATACCTCAGTATAGACAATATTTTTATCGGGTGGCCAGGGTTATGCTTGTTCGCGCCACTACACCTATAGTCATAGACTCGAGCCGAGAGTTGAATTATTTTAATTATACAGTATCTTCCAAACTATTCGTCCAAATAACATGCTATAAAGGGCAAAGTTTGTCTACATAAAATTCTCTTGATAAGGAAATAACTTTCGTTCGTGAGGATTAATATGTCAAGCCTAATAATAATGCTCATAAATCACTTTTCAACTTTCAATAAAACTGTCACAAAATTCCTTATTGTGGCTTATGTATGTAGGCATATAGAATCGCAGACTTTCTTTTAAACGTACTAAGGAGCAATGTTTTTGTTATATTTACGTATCACTAACAATTACGCCAGCGCATGCGGATAAAGTAGTTAGGATGCGCTATATCTTCCGACTTGCTTAACAAAAATCAATATTCAAGGCTAGCTGAGAGGTGTAACCTAATGCTAGATAGCCTGTACTATTTCTAGTGAATCTGGCTATCATATACAAAAATATTTTTTCCAATCCGACTGTTAGTTTCAGAGATTAGTTTGTTTAACAAACAAAAAACTCTTCCGCTTTATTACATTAATATAGTATAATATACAACACCTTATCCCGGATCGCGAGACGCCTAAGCGTGCTACCACGCGCGGCGATTGTTATACCTAGTGTAAGGCGGACACAACTATTTTACTTATCACCTATAAATTTAATCTTCTTAACTACTAATTCATTTTTAAGATTTGATACCGCCTTGGAAATGATCCAAAGTAATTTAATTATTTTGTAAGTTACGAACTGAATTAGTATATTTTCAATTATTACAATATAATAGATAATGTATAAATAAAAATATTATTTAAAATTCTTAGGAAATTCGAAAGAATGAGTTACCGGAAACAAAACTGAAACCAAAAATAAATTGTATTCGATTCGCAGCAAAATTCCACTTTGAAAGTTTCGAAACTCGTCGCGATGAGGACGGGACGACCGAAACAACAGACAAATCTGTTAGCCCTTATCTCTCAATCCGTAACCGTTGGAACTTAACCCGAATGATTTCCAAGTCATTAACTCACTCCCGCCCGACCTAAGCAAGATAGACAACATCTGACTTAGATCTTTATCGCGTGAACCCGCGGCTTACAGATTAACTATCACTGATCCCGTTGTAACACAGAATTGGAGTTATCAACCACGGACCCGAAGAAATCGTGCCATCTCCGACTAATGCAGGATTAGTTGGCTCCAATCAAACTAAACAAACATTAATGTATTTCTATTCCCTATCTTGATCTGCTGAGTTTGAGCGTTAGGATTACTCTGTTTCCAGACAAAACCGAGTTATAGAATCGTTACCTCGAATGTCTCCAAGTGAAATGGCGTTTTAAGATTACTTAGTCGCTACTATTTTAATTGGACCGTATCTACTGAAGGCTTTATTAACGTACATTACATTATCGAAGACATACTTTTTGTTTAGGTTAAGTTAGAGATTACTAGCTTGATATGCGTATACGATTAGTTTAGCATTTTTAGTATAATTTTTTGATAATTTTCAATTTCTGCAAAAACAGAGTACTCGTATTAGTATAATTACAATCGCAACGATATCACGATTTCACGATATTGATATGTTTCATACTCTGGAATTTCCATATTTGTTACGGAATTGTGACTTAGTGATGAGATAAATGAGTGAGTGAGTGAGACTTAGTGATAATGAGTGATGAGATAAATATCATCACCAAAATAAATAAAGGAAAAGTAAAATGCTATGTTGTATTTGGATGAAAGTAACAAATTGCCGATTTTTAATATCAACTAATGTGAATATCGATATATCATTCATTCAACTTGAAATTGCAAAGTCATATTCATTTTATAATATAGCTATAACATAACTTTTAAAAAATAATCTTTTTATTTACATTCCCATCTTTAGATTTTTCTTTGATATTGCAAATCATTTCCAGTACTAAGAGTAAGACTTATTAAATATAAACTTTACATCCTTTTTTTTTTAATCTTTTGTATGTATAACGGCAATTTCATATTTAAACCTCTATTATTATTTTCCTCCTCCTAATAGTGTTATACAAAAACCACTATTCTTTCTTTCATAATATACGAATATATAGCAGTGTCCCACGGTTACACCCGTGTTAAATTTATTCGACTGACTTTCCACCGTGACATCGCTAACCCACCATAGTAGCCTATCGTTCACACATCCCGTATTTTCCCACAATTTGCCAGATTACTTAACGCTCATGGTCACTGCTCCACTCTTTAATTACTTCCTCGAAACAAAAATAGTTTTCTATTATTATAACCATCTCTTAAAACCATAAAAACCATATTTTAATTATAGTTTTAAATAAAAAATATAACATAGGTATCATACATAGTACCTTAGAAGTAAAACAAAACAAAATTGATCAAAATCTATTCCGTAGTTTTTGCGTGATGCGCGCACAACGGCAAAACTTAATTATTTTATTAAAGTGAACTTTTATTCTTTTGCCCCAAAAAATTTCGTTCATCTATCGCACGTCGCATTACATTACATTGTCGCAAATAAAATTGAATTTTATGCCGTGAAGTCAAGGATTATAATCGTAAATTATAACATTAGAACATTGTATATGTTAATGTGTGTTAATAAAGAATGCCTCTGTCCACGTAGGGATTTATTATTATTACTGTCAAATCGTCTAATGTCAATAGCCTATGTATTAAAAAAGTTTCACTTGCATCGTGGTTTCATAAAACCACACAACAGTAGATTAAACTATTAGACTGAGACCATGTAAGCACAGTAATGTATTATTAATTAAAATACAACATTATCTCTACGGAAATTGGCTTCATACGATTCATCTTGTCTTCAGCTACGTTATCATTTGCAGTGTTGCAGCTGGGTGCATTCCTTAGAAGCAATTAATTCTTTAGCCGCTCTCCATGTATTATGCCTTCTTGATAGGTCGGGGCTAAAGCTCATCGCTTGAAAGTAAATCAATGTTTTTGTAAAATAATATAATAAAATAGAAAATAATATTCTATTTTAACACTTTTGGACGGATTTAAATAGCTCTTGTATAGCTGCTTATGAGAAATACTTCACGGTATCATCTCTAATACTTGTATATGAATACTAAATAGCAACTCCCAATCATAAAAAAGATATAATTCATATGTATTCAGTTTAACACAAATATAATTTAACAATGAATTAGTACGATTAGTATGTAATTAAGTAAGAGAGATTCATTAACGATAAGTATAAGTTGTATGTATATAACGGACTAGTAACGTAGTTCTTTGCTTTAATTACTATATACAAGTTATTAAAAATAAAAATAACCTATACCACTCAGTGATATTATCCATCTGTCTATATACTATATACATGTTATAAAACTCAACGTCTCTCTGTCTGTCTGTCCGTTTATGTTCATTTTACGCGAAAACCACTTATTCGATTTACATGTTTTAACTCATAGCTATGTTATCTGGCCAGGTTATAGGATATATTTTGTAAGATAAAGTAATATACAAAATAAACTGTGATGATAATAGTGAATCACTTCGATAAAATTAAGCTTTTGGGACGTTTAAATGGCTTATGCTGAGTACACCGTAAGAGATACTACGAATAATTCAATCATCAAAACATTTTTTAAACGCTTTTCCGGAATTTAGTTTAGTTCTCGTCGCGAATTCTCTTTTATGTCTTCTACCGAATGAAAACGGGTACCACGAAGTAGTAATTTGAGTTTAGAAAAAAGAAAGAAGTCGGCTGTCAACATGACAACATGACTTTGACTTTTGATCGTCTTTGGCGTGGTTTTTTCGGTTTCGGTTCCGTTGGAAGGCGCCACTCCGAAGCTTGTTCACTAGTTTGCATGTCAACCTCGTAAACCCACGTCTCGTCACAAGTAACAATGCGTTTCATGAATGTTGGATCGGAACTGACTCGTTCTAGCATGTCATCAGCGACTCTTACGCGATTGAGTTTTTGGAGAAAATTCAGGTCTTTTGGGACTAGCCGAAAACAACAGGTTTCATTCCCAAATGATTATTTAAAATGATAAGGATCGACTCGTGAGACAATTTTTCATTCACTATTTCCTTTACTTTTGCAATACACACTAGATATTATCTAACTAAAAACAGCACTGCATTTAATCTAAATGACAGATGCAACTCAAAGTCCGCGCCAAAATGAAAAACAGTTGTCAAATCATCCGTTCACGATACTTTTTTGACTGAATATATATCTAATTAATGTACTACATAAATATAGATCTTAAAAAGGCATTCATACATCTATCTTCTGTGGATCACCCACAATAAGCATTTTCGTCTTCCGTCTTTTGAGCGGGGGCAGTAAGATTAGCACGTGCGCTCGACCGACGACATCACGTAGACCATGCAAGCAGAGCTGTGGGCATCGATAATTCCAGAGATTACCTCCTACAGACATACAAACTATACCACTTTGTAATATCATTATAAATAGATAAGACCACGAAAGCAGTATAAATCTGATGATCGCTTAATAACAAACGATTCTGAAAGCGGTATAACCCTAAACGGTATCTAGGCTATTAAGAGTAACAAGCTACCGAGCATCCGCAGTCACAGTTGTAAGAACGTCTCCCGTCTCGAAACTTGAACCGCGGATCAAAACTTACTTCACGAGACAAGAAACTTAAATGATAAGATTAAAATATTACATTGGCTTCGCAAACTCACTCAGATATTCCACAGCCGACAGTAACAATGGTCGTTACAATTATAATGTTAACACTTACACCGCACTCGGGCGATAACCCAACGAGATTTATTATTGCCCAAATTCGTATAGCCCTTTATAAGTTTTGTAACATAAATTCTACGAAAATATCCATATTACTTACCTTGTAAGAAATTACTTTTTTAAATTGATCCCATTTTAGTGGTTTCTTTTAAAATTTAATCACTAATATTAAAGAACCTCGAGAGATTGTTTGTTTGAATGCCCTAATCTTTTTTTTATATAAGTTTGTCACATTGACGATGTTGTCCCTAATAGTAAGCACAGTACAATCCAAACACAACGGCGACTACCATGAGATCTAAATCTTTCATCGGTCACGGCTGTCATACCGGCCTGCATGAATATCTCTTCACGTTACGCTGGAAGGGCCTAATGCCGTAAGAAGAATGCAACATATTAGCCGGGAGTTAGTTCCACGGTTTCACGGACGACAAAGAGAAGTCATGGAGGACTTTTTAGTTCGTGCCGAGATCGAGGTTACCGTTAAACTGTAACCGTAACCTGTAACTGTAGGTAAACGTAAATCTATGGAACTACCAGTCAGATTTGAAAAATTGTTTTTGATTTTTGTATTTTATTTACTGAGGAAAGTTATAAGCAGAGCGGCATAAACGTCAAGCTATCTGAATGCTGTAGGCAGGTACGGGAAGTGTGAACAACAATAGACAACACGAGTGCGTTAGCGACGCGGTGAAGAGTTGGTCGAATAAATTGAATACGGGTGATACCGTGGGTCACAGCTACTTTGAAATAAGCGTACGTGTGCACAAAGGGTACCCTTAATTTACATAATTGTATGTTATGTTTGCAAATGATCTATCTTTAAGATGGGTTCTTCTATTGTTAGATTATCGCCTATAAAACGAATAATGTAAATGTTATTATGAATTTAATGTAGCACACAATACACTGTTACATTTGGTAATTGCCCACGATAATTAGCATCACTCAGTTATTTTTTTAAATTGAAAATCACAAATGAAAGATTATATTTTGTTCTTTTGCATTTTCAGTCTAAGAAATACTTATATACTATATACTAATTTAACACAACTATTATAGTGTACCATGTTCAAATTGAAATTTACTTCATTTTAGTTACTATTTTAATTAAATCATATCCTAAGTAATGTTATAAAGGCGAAAGTATATATGTTTGCTTGTAATTCAAACAAGCAAAAACGGCTAAACAAATTTGCATTGAATTTGGCACACAAATACTCGTAGCTTATAACCCGGATTAAGACATAGGATATTTTTTATCCTGGTAAAACCCCAATTTTGTTGCCCACGTACGTGAAGTCGCTGGCAGAAGCTAGTAAGTTAATAAGCCCCAAGTATTGCACATTGTTTAGCTCCAACATTGATCATTAATATTGGTCAGCACTTACACAAATGTGATTCTCTCTTAAAGGTATTTGTTATTTAAAGTGATTTGTATTACGGCTTTTTTTTCAAAATACCGTACATATTTTACACAAAAATACATCTTGTTAGGTGTAGATGACATTCCATTTCTTGGGCAGCTAAACATATCTAAATTATGATAATATTACGAGAATACCATTCCATAATTAGGTAATAAAACATTTATAGATATCTTTAGACTGTAAAATATTTTTCAGCAAATTAGGATGAATTGAAAACCACATTAATTCAAAGCGTTCAAAATTCTTGTAGGATATCTGAATTTAATAAAACTAATTTGTATTTAGGAATGCGCAGTGGTAAGATATTGTGGCTGAAGGTAGTCTGGGAGGAGGTAGAGTGGCCCGGGGCGTTCATCTAATGAGCATCCTGCACCTCACAATGTACAGAGATGATATTCCGCGGTGGCCCGACGACTATTATTATATTTCGCCAAGCGAGCGCCGGAGGCGCGCCGTGCAAGCCTTTTCAAACCGTGTTCCGCTTGTATATACGAAAGGTTAAAGCCAACTAATTCTAAATGCAATGACAATTTGAAATTCCTATTAATTAAATAAAACATAAGCATTTTAATTGTATTGTTTTATTTGTTTTCTAAATACTTTTGTAAAAAGACGTACCTTTTTCATCCCTACCAATCCTGTTAAGACTCATATTAAAGTTTTCGGACAAAAAAAAATGATACATTCTTAATATCGGTTTAACAAAAATTTGTTATTACAACTTATTAAATTCTCGAAAACATGAGATCATACTTATTGTAGATCTTAATATAAGAGCGTTGTAATTTAATGTTGTCCATCAAATTCAATACCGAGGATGAGACCACACAGTAATAAACGGTAAAGGTAAAATTAATGAGGGCGTGTAGTTGAAAGGGATTAAAGGCAGTGTTTCGACACTCTCCATACGTCTTCAATATAAACGGTTTGGTGGCACGGTTCGACTCAATCCGACCTAATCTCGGCTTAAGAGAGATCACAGGAAGCGTTACCACCGCCCTGATAACGTTTTCCATTTCCAATACTAACCTAATACTCATACCTATATAACTTTAACTCACAAAACACATTGAATACACAGAGATAAAATTAGAAAGTTTTCAATTAATGTTTCAAACCTTATTGTCAAATAAAAAATTAACTGTTCTTCTTATTTAAGGCAACGTATACATAAACACAATTCAGAAAATGTCACGTTAGTTTAGTTCTCGCCGTAAGGCGAGTTATTATGTTCTCTGGTTTAGTTCAAACATCGCTTCAACGAGACGTCTCACAATTCTGCAAATGTCACGTGAATGTAAAAAAATTTGAATTATTGTAATCTAATAAGGCTGTCCAATTAGTTTTAGAGGCGGGGCATAATTTAGAATCCGTGTTAGTTGGTAGGCCATATATTGTAATTATACTTGTTTACAGCCATGGTAGAGTCAGATATAAATAGATCTCTCGAAAGTCTCTCGGTTGTTATTGGATTGCTATGGTTACCTTAAGGCAAAGCGTCGTCACTTAACCTTGCTTCAATAAATTATACGTTCTAAATGTTTACACCTACGAAATACCTTTAAACATTATGTTGGTCATGCTATCTTCCAAACCAACCAATCTACGCATTTTTTCATTAATTTTATTTATCTATTGAATTAAATTCACAGCTTAAATATGAATAACATAAACTAATTTTATAATTTATAGTAGATAATTTAGCCATTAACTAATTTTCATTATTTAAATTACATTATATACTTAATTATTAATATCTAATAAAAATAAAGCAATGACGGCTCAGTAGTAGCGTGTACGGATATCGTGTCGATTAACGTAAGTTCGAATCCCTGCAATGAGCCTGAGCTTTCGGTGAAGGAAAACATCGTGAGGAAACCATAGCATGGTGGTAGGGGATTTTCTAATGCCCGCCTGGCTAGCTACCACCCTCAAGTTGAAAATCTGCCGCCAACCACCAATAGGTGTGTTCCGGCAACTGCACTTGAGAGTCAGTCTTCCACTAGTTTTAGCGTGTTATCGTCATCTTCGGCCACATCGTCACTTAAGATCAGATGAGATTGTGGCTACAATTCTAATACCTGCAAAGATACAAAAAAGAAATCAATTAAAAATGCGTGTGTATGTTTAAGTATGTATGTGTGTGTGTGAACTATAACTGTTAACACAATAAGCTAAGGTAACAATGTAATAAATTACAAAGTGCGTGTCGGGCCACACTCAGTGTAGGGTTCCGTAGTTGCCCGTCACAATATGCAGACTTACAAAGGGTCTTTAAGTAATTTTCAATGGAATTTGTACGAAATTACTTCTCCAAATACATTTTGACTGTTTATTCGTTAACTGGCAGGAGGTACACATGACTCTACAGCTTTCGGTGAAGGAAAACATCGTGAGGAAACCATAGCATGGTGGTAGCGTATTTTCTAATCCCCGCTTGACTAGTTACCACTATCAAGTTGAAAATCTGACGCCAAGCATGTATAGGTATGTTCCGGCAGCTGCACTTGAGACCCAGTCCCCCTACTGGGCTTAGCGTATTACTCATTTAATATGTGAAGTTGTGACCAAATGCTAAAATATATCCTACTATCTATATAAATAAAATGATTGAATTTTGAAAATAAAACTACTGGTTATATTTTGATACATGGTACTTAGCTTAAAAAAACCTGATATCTTCATAAACAATAATTCTGTAGTTAAAACGTGCGTATTTTTTTACGATGTCGATAATAAATATATTATTTACGATTATTATTAGTGTACAAAATTTGATCATAATCGGTTGAGAATGGAATAAATTATTTTTTTGGATCTTTTTACGGTGTCTAAAAGTATTATTGAAAAATTCAAATAACTTATCATTTGACCAATGACATAAGCTTCTCGTTAGTAATATTTCACAACATACAAACAGACAGACAGAGAAAAAAATGTTTATTGGCATATTCATATAGGAAGTCTATCGGGAAATATGTTTTTTTTTTTACAGATTTATTATTAATAAAGGCACAAAACTTTTATAACTACTTTAGTAATACTTTAATATTATCTTTTATATTTTAGAAACGAATTTTTATCGTTCAATTAACAATAAGTTTACTCGTAGAAAACTGTAATTACACCCACAATAACAGAAAGAAGTTCGATCAGCGCTTGCCGACGGCTGACCGTTTACCAATATCTCAGTTGAATGGACCTCAATTAAGGCTCGCTGACTACAAAACTAAAATAAATCTTTCACGTTCAAAATTTAATCATTTATAATAACGTTATGTCGATTATAATATATAAGTTAGAGTTACATTATACATATTTTATAGAAGTAGGTATTTTTTAAAATATTTTAAATTTAAGTTTATTTAAGAAAATTCTTACATGATATTAAGTTTTATCTGGAGTTAATTAAATGTTATAAGATATACCTAATAGGGAAATAGCTTTATACAACGAAATTAAAAAAAATACAAATCAGCTACTCTATATGTGACTATAATAGATTAAGAAAATGAAATTATTTTATAGATTCGTGTCTAACGAAAGAATTAAAAAAATTTAAACAATATTTTAGTCTCAAATAAAGTGTTATGAAGTTATAAGTTTTAAAAAAATCACACTAATCTCATAAATGCGAATGTAACTCTTTTGTCTGTCTAAGCTTAACTAAGCCTTGGAACCGATCGCAATGACGATTGATTGCAAAATGAAATTTGACATAGAGGCAACCTGGTAATTGGAAAAGGACATAGGTACATATTATGAAAAACAGAGACGAAGACGCGGGAAAATACTATTTTAATAATGTATAAAATTTATTTTCTTCAATTTACACAAACCATGTAAAGCATTCAGTAGTATTTGATTAATGTTCTTTCTTGATCATATTACATATTGATTGAATGTAATTTTAGTGTTCATAAGAATACTTTTGACTTTATTGTTCGTATGCAACTGATAAAAGTCTGACTGCTTGTGGATTTTTGATACCTTTTTCAGGCACTGCAGGTAATATGATATGTAAATCCGTCAGAATGTAGACACTCCTTAGAGAGCAGTGGGTAGAAATATGTTTTGAATTTTTTTTTAAACAGAAAGGCCATGGTAAGTGCTGGACTTTTCTTCAAAACATATTTTTCTCTGCTACCATTCATTTTAAAACATGACAGACGCATTCTTTGGATCGTCGTTTATTTTCAATACGCCTGCCATCAACGTCTAGTGGCTTTTGTCTTCGTAATAACCGTTTCAGGTGATATTTGGGAAAGATCCAAAGAGACGATCGCCAGCTTTTACGGATATGAGTAAGTGAACATACCTTTTTCCTAGCAGGTATTCCCAGGGACCATTCAGCGAATTGAAAAAAAAAAGCTGTATAAATGTCGGGGTATACAAAACCTTTTGTAAAATATTTGTCGGTTGCATTTTTTCCTATTTTAGATGTAAAAAAATGTACCTATGTATGTGTGTATGTATATTTATTATGATTGATTGAAATGGTTGTTGCCAAAAAACATTGTATGATTTTCGGTACTATTTTCGGAGTAAATTTTATTTCGTCTCATTTTTGTATTCTACAGATGAAGTTCAAGCTTACAAGAATAACATTTTTTTTATCGTTATAGTTTTGCCGTAGTGGCCACAATCTCACCTGATGTTAAGTGACGATGTGGCCCAAGATGGTAGCACGCTAAACCTAGTACTGGCTTACAAGTGTAGCTGCCGGAACACACCTATTGGTGATTGGCGACAGATTTTCAACTTGAAGGTGATAGTTAGACAGACGGGCATTAGAAAAAGCCCTACCACCATGCTATGGTTTCCTCACGATTTTTTTCCTTCACTGAAAGCTCAGGCTCATTGCACGGATAGATGGAAAGTGAAGTAGATTCGGGTGATGATTCGCATTCGCTCAACATATATCCTTTCACTAAGACTCTCAATAGTTGAATCCCAAGTTATATGATTTTGGGACGACTGACGCAAATAGGCGTAAAACGGCCTAAAACATTCTAAAACGTCTACAGTATCATTAAATAGGTAATTAACTAATTACTTCATGTTTCTTTATGATCATATGTAATTATTATCTTAGTTTAAGGTTTAGAAAGGTTTAGTAAGGTTTAGAAGAAAACGTTTAGAACTTGTGAACTTTAGTAGCTTAGAGCAAGTTTAGTAGGTACTGTAAACTTTAATAGCTTTTAAATGTTGCTGTTTTATTTTCAAATGCCGATAAAATCTTGAGCACTTAACATAAGCCGCCTTTCAGGGTTTTCACTTACATAACGCGTCAAAACCGGAGCACTTACAGCACAATACAGGTGCTTCGTATTCGAGCGGTGGACTCCCTCGTAAGATAATGCCACTTCACAGAGAGGATTATGCAGTAAAACGGTTCTGCTTATCGTCGGTTGCCATTTCTGCTGTTGCAGTTTCGGGTGAATTTCCTTGGGACAACTTATGAACTACTATGTTGTTTTGCTAAATACTACAATTAATACTTAAATCGAAATAACCCGTTTGACGAATATAAATGTGTTAATTTAAGAAAGTTCTATCTTGCAAGCTTGTAGTCACTAGTAATTATTTTCCTTTTGATCCTTATAGATGGCTAAATTTTTGAACTGCAGATGGAGTTTTTTTACTACTTATCTATTATTCTATGACTTGAAATCTAATATGGTTTAACTCTTTAACCTAGATGACTTGAATTTATTTCAATAAAGTTACCAAAGACTTAATGTTGTTTTTAGTTGATAAAAACGTTTATTTTTGTCTGATTCAGGAACTAAAGGTTTTGCATATGTATTTAGTGAAATAAATGGAAATAAAAATTACACAGATGAGATTGAAAATAGCTCAAATATTTTATTATTTTAAGAGTAAAACAGATAAACATAATCATCATAATATTATGCAAATATTGCAACATAACATACAACAAACACTATAGTTAGTAAAGATATTTTTTTACATATACACATGATGCATTATATGTATAATTATTTCATATGCTGAATCACTCATTTCCATAACTTCAACGTGACACAAAATCCCTTCCAGTCATCGGCAAACAAGACGCCAAAGGGAATGTACTAAGAATTTATTAAGGTGTCGGAATACTTGAATTGCCATATGTTTACAGTACGAGCTGCCAGTATACATAAATAATTCGTGTCGGTGCGGCGTGTAGCTACCTATTTGGCAAAAAGAGTAGCCATGCTCTAGAAGTAAGTACTAAGCAATCAGAGTTGCCCTTTAGAATCACAACACTTTATGTTATGTTCTTTAAATTACGCCAGCAAGCAAGCGTATTGAAGTCTCACAAGCTCAGCAAAATTTTGTTGGTACAGAACATGCACAGTCCGAATTTGTGTGAGAGTAATAAACTTCGTGATAGTTACTAAATATATTTAAGGAGATAAAGTACGACAATAGAAGCACAACAATGCACCGGGTAGGGATGAAGCATGCAGTGCGATGCGGCAGCGCTAATACCTAGCCGGGGGTGCGGATTACTTCATGAAATGGTCGCGCTTAGCGGCACTCCAGCGTGAAAGCCGTCCGCCGATCTCTATATAGTCAATCCTTCTACGGCACAATCAGATGTCAGCAGATTTCGTTAATAGTTTAGTTTTTAAAACTATCGAGTACATTAAAAGTCTGTTTAGTTTAAAGTCTTTGGTCAATAACGAAATTTCTTTTTAGGACATTTATATACTTCAGTAGAATAACATTTTCATGTTTTGGAATCATTGTTTAAATCAAGGATATTACGAATATGATATTTCGGATCTAGATATGGTAATGAAATTATTTCAAATATCCGATTTTTTCGGATAATTTCAGTTAAGTATATTATTATTTTTAAAGAATTATATTTAGAATGAACATATTTTGTAGGTGAAGGATATTAAAGTCACTATCTGCTTATTGATTGTATTGGTTTGCTTAATGGTTAATGGTTTTTTTGACGCAGTATCAAAAACAAGCTAGATTAGAAGTTCACTGCATAGCTATTTAAAATTGTAAGTAGCTATAATATACAACAAAAGCTCGTTAGTTGATTTATTCTTCTGAACGTCGTCATTGGAAACCACGATATCCATGACAGATTACGATTAATTAAGGTATCTAGCAAATAATATGTAACCTCTATGACAGTTACTTATAAAAACTGTCTAGGTGATTGGTGGTAGAACATGAAAATGGTATCATACACCAGGTGTAACACCCACCAATATGACACGCTTAACCGCATCGTGTTCTAGTATCAGCCGGTGTATATCCAATAAATAAGTGGGGTGTTAATGATCTGCACACGGTGATAAACCAGTCACAGTGACTCGCTTTTTGGTTATTGTATTTTGGGATCAGCCATTCATATCCGGTTGCCAAGAGGCTTGCAAGACAGTATGACAACGGCGATCATCGATGGATTGCCGATCTCAAGGTGGTCACCGTTGTTTTGGATTGTACTGTGTTTATTATCGCATTTACGTGCTGCTATAAATAAATTAAACATTAGATTTCATAAAAAGTAGACTTGAAGTAGACATAAAAAGACTTGATATTAAACTTACGTACGATTTTCATCCAATCCTATGCTTCACATTAGTTCAAATTATATTTGTAACTAGCTGTACCTCCGGCTTCGCTCGCGTGGACTACATAATGCCACCATATTGTGGTGACCGTCGCCCACCGATTAAAAATGCTTATTATTTTATTTGTGCGAGACTCTTAAGTATTTTTCTAAAATAATAAAGTTACTCTTTATAAAATCAGCTATCTGCCAGTAAAAGTCCCATTAAAATGGGTCCAACCGTTTCAGAGATTAACCGGAACAAAAAGACAGTCAAGCAAACGGACAGACAGACAGGCAAAAATTTATAAATTGTTTTTTTTTTTCTTAAGTATCATATATACTTTCGTATTCATTTAGTAAAAAGCTTTTATTTTGTCATTACACTCAATAAATTTTGTCAGACACTTCAATATTATATGCATATAGATTTACACCTCCTATGTATTAAATCATTAATCGTATAAACTTTCAATCTTTACACCAAACCCTAGTTAACTTTGTAACAACTAAACTACCCAAATAATTTACACGAACAAAATACCGTGTCATTCTGTCAACTAAAGGCAAGAAACGGTTCAGTTAGCGGGCTCAAGATGGACCATTGAAGATTCACAATGGGGCCAATCACGCGGCATCAACTTCGGAGAGGCACGTCCTTTGACTTCCGAGTCGTGCGAATACTTTGAATCAAGTCCCAAGCGAAAAATTGTAATCAATCTATGAATATTAATAAATTAAAATAGTATACAGGAAAATTGGTAATCTTAACCAATTATAATACGTTTTTATTTAATTAGTATAGTGTTAGAAGAATACTGTTCTCGTTACAAATCATGGAATACGAATTATCAGATAGCTTGAAGCGCTTATACAGTGCCCGCGGTCACTGAGAACAGCTGTTGTTATAGCGCCCAGTCAATAGCGCGGGTCAATAGTAAAGTTAATAATAGCTGTCGCTAGTCATAATAAGAACAGTGGTCATTAGTACCGATTTAAAAATCACATCGATAAATATCTAACCATAGATATTACAAAAAAATGTAGCAAAACCCTAACCTAAAAAAGTTGCGTTAGATATTTTGTATTATATGCATACGTATTTCACGTCATTGGCCATTAAATAGTAAAGCACACATAATTATTCGCTTATATTAAAAACTAGAAACCTTTCGCGACTTACCACGCTTTAATTACAATATAAAACTTAAGAAAAATAAAATATAGCATATTTAACTCAAAGAGAACGTGACTTTCCATCAATGAAAGAATATTCAGAATCAGTTGAGTAGTGGGAGATTTTTAGCAACTTACAATTCATGCTTCTCTTTCTGAAAATTTGTTATAATTAATTTCACTTCTACTCGATAACAAAACTATATCACGCAAAATGCCATCAATATTAAATAATAATAGGGCCAAATAACGTAAGTTTATATATCAAAATAAAAATCACAACAGGTGAAGATACCGTTAAAAACTCCAAATTATGATTATAAATTATTATTACACTGAACTTAAGTGAACTTAAGTAGGTTGAAAATATAATATACAAGGTGATACAGTGTCCTAAAAAGAAATACTCTAATTGTGAAATTCTGTATTTGCCCTACTAAGGAAGACTAACAGGCAAATCTAACTGAATCAAAAACCATTCATACGTAATTTACAATTTGAAATATAACTACCCAGAACTATACTGACTGACAATTTATACGAACTAAATCTATCGGACTGTTAAATAAATGTGGAAACAAGTAGTTACCGCCTCGTAGTATACGCTACAATCCGATGCAGTGTAGTAAATAGGTCGGCCAGAAGTTGTCCCGTCTCGCCGCGCCGCGCGTGCCGAATGGAAATACGAATGTCTATATAAACTGCTGTCTCAATAGTTTCTACTAGATAATTGTACTTCTATACTCCTAGATTTGTAGCATAGATGATATTTAAGGTTGGTTCAGCAGTTACACATTTTGAAATCAGTGGCGAAGGACGTGAGTTAGTGTCCTACAGTAAACCTCAACTTTAAATGAAGGAAATAACTTCATGAAACGATAATATTATTAATACGGTGATAGGACACAACAATTGTTTCCAACTAGATTGCGACCACCATACACCAGGTGTAACACACGCCATAGTGGCACGTTTATACATACCTTTTTTGTATAGAAACCCGTCATAGGTACACACACGCTCGGGGGAGCGGGTGGTTACGTGAAACTCCTACTCACTAAACTCCAGGGTGTACCATCCGCCGGCTTAATGGGGGGACGCGGAGCCACTAGCAGCATTCGATCATGGTTTTCACCACAACCTGGCAGTGAGAGGTCCTCTCCCACCATTGCGGCCAGTGCGCGGTACTGTCCTTCCCACGCAGCTCACTCAGAGAAAGTGTGCTGCGCCGTATCTTCCACAGCACCGCACTCATGGCATGTGATGATGGGTTCTCTACAAGCTATCCGGTGCAGGTACCATCCGAAGCAACCATGTCCGGAAAGTACCTGCACAAGCCTTAACATCAGGGAACCCGGCTCCCTGACACTCCACTTTCCGAAGACCATAGCGCGCATTTACCAGGTCCTCCCAACATTGCCGCTTCACCTCCGCTTTTGCTTCCCACCTCGTCCATTCAACCTCTGTGGGAGGAGTCGGAGACTCCCCTATTTCTTTCCTCGCCGCCATGAACTCATAGACAGCGGCGAGCACCTCCACCTCCAGCTCCTAAGGACTAAGCCTTCAGGGTGGAGAGGGCGTCCAAAGTCGAAAGCCCCCTTCGAAAGCCGAAATGCCAATCGGACAAATTCGGTCCCACTTCCTCAAGGTGCCGGTTGACACGGGAAGCCACTATAAGCTCGAGCATCTTCCCTGAGTTATCCAGCTACACCAGGGGCCAGTAAGACGACGGACAAGCCGGAGCGGAGGGCGGTCCTCCTTCACTAGGTGGTAGAGCAGCCCTACCATCCAGAGCGTCGGAACTGTCCAACCGAAAGACACCTGTCGAACAGCTCCCGAAGCTCTATGTGATCCAACGCCACGGTTAGTACTTGTTGCAAAGGCGCTCCGTCACCAGCCCCATCTCTTCATCCGTGATAGGAAGTAACGGGAGTAGCTCCTTCGCAACAGAGCTACCATGCCTAGGCATGGGAGGTGAAGGAGCTACCGAGGGTCGGCACTTAAAACAACGCATGGGCTTTTCGTCCAGTGGCCGCATGCGGGCCACATTCCAGCTGATCAGGAGGCATCTTGTCTCCACCGGCTTCTTAGCTGACTCAACTGAGAGTGACACGTATATTACTCCTCCCTCCCCCCACTCTTGTCTGATGGAGCCAGCCTTAATGTGGGCTGGCTCACATCTGGTATCGACTGCAATTGTTGCTACAGACTTCCTCGGCTTCACTGAGTTGTCCAGACCGATGATCTGAAACTCCAACGTTTTATCAGCCTGGTTACCCCAGTAACATCAGCAAGCGCCACCTTCAGCTTTTCAGCCAGGCCAGACGCTTTCTTCTCACCATCGGATCCAGACAGATACTCAGAGGGATGCCAGAAGAAGCCCAAGTCAGGTATTAGCCGCCGGCCGATAAGCGGCTGACATTGCCCGGGATGCACCTCGTGGAGGTTCCTGACTCGCACCCCCTTATATATACCTAGATCAACCGTTGTATATCCAGTAATCAAGCGAGGAGGCAGGTATTTGAACCCGACTTGGTCGCAACAACCATGTACAGGATGATAAATCCGTCACAGTAACTCTCTTAGTTTGTAGCGTTTCAGGACAGTTAGTGTCCATTCACCATCTGCCGAAAGGCTTACAGGTCGGTATGAGAGCGGCGACCATTGATTGATTATAGATGTCTAAGTGATAGCCGTTGTTTTGGATTGTACCGTCCCATCAAGCACAGTACCATCAGTTCGCAGTGCTACAAAAAATCTCTTTAATTCACAAAAAATACTTAAAATATATAAGATGTTTTATAACATGCCTGCTAAGTTGTCCGTGGAGTTTTTATCGCTGTATCTGAAACATGGTTCGATTGCTGCCTGTAAGCCGAAGTTTTGTATCGATTATAACGGAGTATATACACATGCCAGGAGCGGAACCGATAGCCAAATAAACTAGCAAACCGCATCGATTACCTGTCAATGGCAGCCTCCAAAGCCCAGTGACCGCACCGCTGGACCCGCAGAGACGATCCTGATTATATACTTACATACATGTACAGTTTTACATACATTCTACAGTGTTTCACTATTTATACTCTCAAAAACTTTGATTTTTGAAGTTATACTACTTCTATTGACGCGTTTAATAGACACTAAAATTGAAAGCATGAATCATGTAACTGAAGTGTGACAAGCTGAAGTTAGCCATCAATCATAATAATGTAATTCATATTACTGAATTTTGTTTTTAGCAGTTAAGAAAAAGTCTGTAAAATGAATTATCATTGATGGCTAACTTCATCATATTAATGACAAGCGGGATAACATATTCGTGGTTTTTTTTAAGCCAAAGTTGTATAACTTCTTACGTGACTACATACAATACACACATTTTTTTTTAATAACTTCTAGGTATTGTGAATTTTTTATTATTTATATTAAATTAATTCTGACATTTTTTTAATAATTTTAAACTGTAGTTACTGTATCTAATCTCTTACTGGACGCAACTTGATACTGGACGCTGGACGCAGTTTGATGTACCACCTTTTAAATTTAACCTTATTTTAAATCATGTACGTATAACGAATACCTTTATTTAATATAATATTTTATAATGAAAATGTTACAATTTAATTTTAACTATGAATAACTAAGGAAAAAACTGCACAATAATTTTACTGTTATCGTCCTAACGGCACAATAGAATGCTCGTACCTAAGTACTTTCTCTTAACGAAACTTTTCCTCTTTTAATAAGAAACCTATTCATGGCATACTTTTCTTTAGAGTAAAAATTGGGTGAGGCTAGATGACTTTATCGCGACAACCCGTGACATAAGAAAATTAAAATTGCCTCGTCACGGTTGGGCATCTTATAAGATAGATCGAAAGTGACTGTGCAGTTACTGAACTCAATTAATTGGCTTCGAAACCGCTGGTTGAGTAATTTACAGCAAAAGAGATAAATGCGTGTAAACATTATGGTTAAACATCTGTGTAACATACATTGAGCTATTATACAGTACATAATACCACAAGGCTCAATGGTAACATACGATGTAAGTATGTATAAGATAACAAAGTAGTAATATACAATGCAGTCATTGTATTAAGTGTAAAAATTACTGTTACAAATTTTAATATAAACAAGTAATTCAAACTGGGATGAAAATATAAACTTCTACAAAATATATAGGTAGAATTTCCTGTTAAAACACTATGAATTACATAAATATAAAAAATACAATCAGGCTTGTATAATAACTGATTAAAATCTAATCCTAAATCCAAAAAAAACATCATATAGTAAAAAATAATAAAAACCGTTCGTCCAACAAATCAACAACATAGATTTACGTAGGTTCTTAGGTAGGTATATTAAATCTATGATCAATAACAATTAGTATAGACACTATACACTATACCAATAAATGCAGATTATCTTCTACAGATACACAAACTTTATATGTATAATACAACTTTTACATATCAAATTTTATGTATTAACATAGTTTTTAACTAAACTTATCCATTTCGAGCGCTATTTATATAATACTATCGGAGCCCCACGGTTTCGCCCGTGGCAATTATTCGACAAACCCCACCACCAGGCCACCTCCAACGTGCCATCGTTGTTCCACGAACTACCCAAGCCTGGCTCGAAATTCACGCTCCGGACTTTATAAGAGCTGAAGATTGGCCCTCGTCTAGCCCACATATGAACCCCTTGGACTGCAAATTATAGTCAGTTTTAGATGATATGGCCTGCTTTAAATGACACTGCTACATTGTGTATCTTAGGAAATCTCTAGAACAAGCAGTGGTTAAATTTCCCATGGAAACAGTGTGGAAATCAATAGATTCATAGACACACAGATTACAGACCTGTATGAAAGGCAAAGGTAGCCATTTCGAATATAATCCTTTTTAATCTTAGATTAAAGAAAAAAGAAGACCTAAATTTTATTAAGATCACACTACTACATAATAAAAAAAGTTATTTATTATTTTTATTTGTAACAAAACTTATGGCCAGTCTACGTAATTATGTTTTAAAAAGAAGTAGATAACTAAACACGAATTAATAAACGAATATTTAATTGTTCAGAATTAAGTGATTCTTCTGTGATTATGACTAGAGATATAGGTAGATCAATCTACATTGGCAGCACACATTATAATTTCGATGAGAAATCTAAGAAAAAAACAAGTTTTTCAGCTAATAAATTTTAAATACGTATGAACATTGAAAAACACGTAATAGATAACAAATAGAACTTGGTTAGTGTTACTAATATCTTCGTTGAGATTCCACTGGGTCGACATCTCCTAAAAGTTTTGTTGAAACTTAATTTAGTCGTACTAGTCCTCGAACACGCCGGGTGAGAAGTTTTATTAAAGCTATGTAGGTTTGCCTCCACCTACTTACTAACGAAAATTGAACAGAATCAATTCAAAATATATAAGCAAAGCACACTTGACTACAATTGTAATAAAATTGCAACAATTAATGTTATTTGTTTTTTCGATTAATATATAAATCATAAAAAAATAGTAAATACCGATAATCCTTTTATAATAAAGAATGTGGAAAAAACAGGCTGATAGGCACTTGCCGTGACGATTAATATATAAAAGTTTCATTTCATTAAAAAACATATTCTACTAATTTAACCATTCATTAATTACGTAATGGTCCCGAGGGGGAAAAATCTGTACATGCTCTTATCTTACGTAATATTTTGTAAGTCAAAATTTAATATCAGAAATGCTAGTTCCATTTCGGATACCGAATGATTTTCTTCATTATATAATGTACACTTCGATTCAAATCTTGTTACAATTTTTTATTGTTTAATAAAATTTTAAATGTTTTCATTTTTATCCATTTTAAATGTTATAAATAAAAATTATATATAGTACATTCCTCCCGCGTATTAATATTATTTTTTATTATTTGTAAAATAAAAATGATTACTACATAGGTAAAACTAGTCGACAATTAGGTATTATTTTAAAAATAGGTATTATTCGATTGTAAACTGTTTAACTGATTTATGTTTGCTCACTTTAAGATTATTTAAAAACTTACTTTTAATTATAATAATGATATTCCAAAGACTAGATAGTTGTCTAATAATAATATAATGGTAATCTATGTTTGATAGCAATAAAAGAATATAACCAAATTATCTGATACAAAATAAAAATCTTTGATTTACTTCTAACTTTTAACTTTTATATAAACTTTTACAAAGTTTTAGTGCAACTGATCCTTTTCTAATAACATTTTATTGTTTTAAAAAAGACGTACGTACGACTTCTTACGTAAGAGGGAAGGGGTTTCAAGAAATCCTATGTACCCTTACATGGGGATAAAGGGGGTCAAAAATTCCCGAAATCGTCCTTACATAATTAATGAATGGCCCCCTAAAGTATTTGGTTTATGAGATAATATTTCGTTTTTTAATGGTGCATTGAAATGAGTTTTTTACCCCTTATGACCCTGCACTCGGGCGACTTTCGCCCCTTGGACTAAGTATTAAGACGCTGTATACTTATTAACTTAACAAACAATCGTTTACAACTAGACACTAGAGCTACATGAATGCTATCGCCATCGACGCGACGAGGAAGTCTTAGCCATGAAGTCGCGTGTTAGGGAAACGAACCTTATTTTTGATACGTTTGCTAAGAAATTTATTAAAATCATTACATATTGTAAAACAAATTCCTCCCTGAACGCGATACTACTAAAACTAGCTAACGGATTCTTATATGGTTTTAATCAATGGACGGAGTGATTCGTGAGGAAGGATTAGGTGTACAATTAAATGTGGTTTTTTGTGAATTGGCTGAAACATGACGATGATTATTGTCGGAAAAAATCATGGCGACTGGGAGCTTTACTGGCGTGCGCCGCGTAATCCAATGTATTACGGAATTATTCATCCACGACAAAAAAAGATGCTTTTTTTTTTCGATCTGACTATACTGTTAGCCTTAGGGGCCCTGGAGCCTTTACGGCTTTTACAGCTTTACCGGGCTTGGGGGCGAGCGCTTAGGGCACTCAGCCACGAAAGCTAAGCAACAACATCCGAGGGTGCCAAAGTGGCCGAACCTCGGCTCGGACTGTTGCGCGTATGCAATTAAGTCGCGATCTGACTAAATCCCTATCATTCGATCTAAACTAACTATACATATATACATGTTTCTGTCCCCTGGGAGGAGGGAGGAACATCTGAAATTTTTTGTCTAATCTAACTAGGCAAAAAAAGAAAAAAAAAGGTCCCTTACTGAACCTATGTACCTGTGTGTTGTGCATGTGTGTTAATGCAGTGTCATGTATGGCTGTGAAAGCTAGTGAATGTAGAGTCACTGTATCGCGCGAACGGCTGCTTGACTCAAGGGCTCCATGCCGATGGATCGGACCTAGGCAGCGAAGTTAACCGTACGTCCCCTGCGGAGGGAACGGTGGTTTCGCGGGCGTGGGCGCGAGCACGCATATATTGCGGGAGCGGACGCGTAGAAATTGTTAGCTTTCTCGATGTCGTCATCGGGATCGACAAAGAGGTTTCGCGGACGGCGTTTATAACGTTTGGCAACGGGGATCGAGTTGTCTAGGACGTAGTTCACGATGGATTTTACGAGCGGGTTGGGATGATTCGAAGCGCTATCGAAGTATCTCCTGGTGAGATATTTCACATAGGCTTCTATCGAGGGAATAATAAATGCATTCTATCTATAATATTCGAATAATACATGTATCTCAACTTGAGAGGGGGCGGTTTTAAATTAGACTACATAGAGCAAAAAAGTTAATCTGCCAATGGGAAACGTACAGACTGATTAACTTTTAAAATATTTTATTTTATAATGAAATAATTTCATAATTAAAAAAAAGTTCCTAAATGATGCCCTACATTAATATAAAAAATCATGAAACAGATAGTCCTATCTGTGTAAAATCGGTAATACATTATAATAATACAATAATATTTATATTATACTAGCTGTGCACGCGGCTCCGCTCACGAGGACTACAAAATGCCTTCGGTCAAGCAAACGCACATATCGTCCTGCCCCTGCTGAAAAAATGGAAGACAAAATGGTTATTGTGAGACATCTTTAGAAGATAGATATATGCTATCGCAGACTTTTTGTAGGTATTTTTAAGATCTACAATTATGTACAAAAATAATTTGATATATCTCGTATGGTTATTCAGCGTAAGCCATTTAAACATCCCAATTGCGTCTTTTCCTGAATTGATTCAACATTATCGTCACTGCTTATTTCGTAAGTTACTTTATCTAACAAAATAATTACTATAACTTGGCCAGATAACATAGCTATGAATATAAATAAAAAACATGTAAATCGGATAAATTAGTCCGCGTGAAAAGAACATAAACGGACAGACAGACACAGAGACGTTGATAATATTATGTTTAGAAGAGAAGATATATAGATAGAAATGCATTAAATTGAATATTAATACATACTTACATTTAAAAATATCACATACCTACTGAAACTATTTAAAAAATAATAGAAATGTTCTTTATTTACCAGATCTAAAGCTTTAAGACGTCGAGAATCATAAAATCATGATCATGGCTAGAGATATAATACAATATCATCACTACATTCACTACGCTGAAGCAATTAGTTAAAGTGTCGCACAATCATAAGTATTTGATTGTTTTTGAAGTGAAAATTTCTTTAGCACCGTTGTTATTTGAAACTCGATGAAACGAAAAAGCGAAAATAAAAAGAGCCAACCCAATACATCTATAGGTTTTAGCATACGAGAGAATGAAATAGAATACATTTACGTTATGCGCGGTTAATGCCAGTCCTGATTTTCATGATAAGACTTCATACGCAGTACGCACGAGTGGTTGATAGTTCGAATCCCGCTGATTTAAGATATTTAAAATGAATTTATATATTTTTCTGTAGGTTTCACTTCTGACACATGTGAACTGTTGCACACTTTTTTTTATGACTGCTGTTTTGTCATAATGGTCCTGAAGCCTCAGACAGCTTTTATAGTTTCACCGGGCTTGCAAAAAACACTTGTTTAATATAATGTATTGGTAATCAACCATCGATAGTTTTATTTCAATAAACATTTAATTGATTGTGCTCAAGACAATTAATTAATCGATAGTTCAATCGATGTTTTAGCAACACTAATAAGCGACGCGCTGCTCGCAAGTCGCAACCAACTGTCACGTTTTTAGCACAAAATATTTATCCGATTATTTCCTCAAGTACAGTTGCAAATTGTGAGAAAATTGCAGTAGTATTTACCTTATATCGTTATGATTGCTATTTGTTCATATAAATACATATTTTCTTGTCTAGATGCAACTATATAGTGGTTAGAAATGGACCAACAATTCTCATTGTCCTGGAATAATTTTCACGGGAACTTAACGAAAGGATTCGCCGGTTTATTGGGCAATGGCGAGTTCGTTGACGTTACAATCGCGGTCGAAGGACATTTACTTCAAGCACACAAAGTTATATTATCAATATGTTCACCCTATTTCAAGAAAATGTTTCAGATGAATCCATGTCAACATCCTATAGGTAAATTTGTTCATCCAAGCAACAACGCCAATAACTGAATAATCTTACATTGAACCTAAGACATAAGTCAAATTGCGAAATTAATTTCGTTAATTCAAATTTGTTATGTGAAGAAGAAAAACCTTTACTAATATCAATGTTTTTTTTTTTCAGTTGTGTTAAGGGATGTAAGTCACAAAGCCATGAGAGATTTGTTACAATTTATGTACCATGGTGAAGTAAGTGTGAAAAGAGAAGATCTCACTAGTTTTATAGGTACTGCAGAAGTCTTACAAATTAAGGGATTAACTAATAAAGAGGTAAGTTAATCAAAACAAACATAGAATATTTTTTATCTGATTGCTTATGAGTTTAGAATTTTCCAGTTTTGAATGTGTAATCAAATGTGACAAAAAATTAGGATACACAAGAAAATATCTCAGAGTTGTGAGCCTTTTATGAAAATAGAGCTATCAACACATTTATGAAATTTTTAGTTATATAAGGATCTTTTAGAAGGGATATTAAATAAACAACATATATGCTTTCATCACATAATTATAACTAAACAATTTACTTTACATCCTTTACAATAGTAATGTATATGATATCACTTCCTTATAAAATTAGATTTGTTTAAACATTATAGTCATGTACAGAAAGCTAGTGAATGAAATTTAAAATATATGTTAATACTACTAGAATCACATGGTTTTCCATAGTTAAAAAAAACTAATTTAAATCTTTTCATAATTTAATATAATAAATTTAAATATAATAATTTCTATATTTTATGCATATTATCCTTTTAACTGTTAACAATAGGGATAAAAATAGATCTTATCATTGTTTGTTTTCCAGACTGAAGATATTGAGAGTGAGAAAGAACAAGACTTAACAAAACATACATTAGATACACAGAACAATACTCCTGATGCAGAATCCTGTATATCTGACACTTTTGAATCAGCACAAAATGAAGAAGCACAGAATACTGAACTAGTTTTACTAAAACAAAGACAATTCATTGAAAAATTACAAAGACTAAGTAATCTAAAGAGAAAATCTGAGGAGTTTCTACAGAACAATTATTTTGCTGATGTTGTAAATTCTGAAAAGAGGTCGAAACTCAAAGACAAAGCTCCCTATAGCAATCATAGTCTCTCATTACTACCAACAAATAATTTTGAAAACATAAATGTTTATGATGAAACTCCAGTAGATATCACAACTGCCTTCAACACACATATATCTAAAAACAATACAAAAGATTTAAGTGATAAAAGTAGAGAGCAACCGTCACCTGAAAATGAAGTAGAATTGAAAACAGAATGTGATGATGGTGATATTATAGTAACAGATCCAGCAGTTTGTACAACACCGAAAAAATATGACAGTCCAAGAGATACAAATAAAGATTTATCAAAGCAATTGGACTACCAATCTCCACAAGATAGTAAGTATTGTATATAATCATCATGTTTTTATCACAATCACAAGTAGTTATTTTGAATCTATAGTGATTCAAACACAAGCCTTATGGTTCTGTAGTATTAAGGCTTACTAAAAAGTCTTTTTTTTTTTAATCTCTTGATAGCAAATTTTGTCCTTGTGCAGAATTGGCTTTTCTGTGATGAGTGTGATTGTCATTTCTTTACCTGGATATTAAATAGCTAAATATGAATGTATGCTAACTGCTTTATTATAGTATAAGCTACACTTAGTATTGAATGAAATAGCCATGTGTGAAGTTGTCCTCTCATAAGCTAAAGAAAATAAAAAACGAATTTATTATAAATATTATACTTTTTAAATTTCATTGTAAACACTATCAACTGTGAGTGTTCCTTGAGAGGGTCTTAGACCATCATCATCTAGCAATCACACCTGATGTTAAGTGATTTTATCCCCCAAGATACTAACGCTAAGCCTAGGAATGGCTCTCAAATGTTCTACAACCATGTGACTATTTCAACACAGTGTTATCCTGTACTGAAAACTCAGGCTCATAGTAGTAATCGAAACTAAACTATTAACTTCTTGAGAAGACTTCCCAGTATATGACTATGACCTATATATGATAAGCTGGTTATTATTTGAAGTTTCAAATTTGTAATGATCAAATCAAATTTTTATACATTCCTTATTATTACAAAAAAGTGAAAATTATTTTATTATTGCAAGGCTTTATTGTATTTATTCAATAACTTTTATCTTTTACTTTATAATGAAAAATAATATGGTTTTCTTTTCGTACAAATTCTTTCTTAATTTGACAAGTTTTTTTATTATTATTTTCAAATAAGATCATAGATTGTGTTGAAAATGCAATCATTTTATTAGTTTTCATTGATCACCCTTGTTTCATTTTGCAAATCTTTCTCATGAAAACACGATGGCATTTTCAACATTATTGTATCTTATGTTACATTTTTATTATTATTATTTCTCGTCATAAATTGAACATTGAAAATGCCCATCGTGCTTTCAGATACGAGCCTGAGTGCTTTGTTCATCGACCTTAAAAACTTAGTAAATGGTAAGGTGACTAACATGTTAAGAACAACTAATATGAGTGAGGACTATACAAGACCCAAATTGGAGCATAGGCTTGTAACGATACCACAGAAAGAAGACGGGAAAAAGAAATACCCTCAAAGATCTTGCAGACTCTGTTGGAAAATAGGAAAACGAAGGGATACAAGGTTCATGTGCAGTGCTTGTGAACTGCCTTTCTGCAAGTCACCTTGTTTTGAAATCCATTTTAATGACGTACTTAAAGTATCTCAATTAAAGAGTGATTATTATGCGACTTAATTAGATTTTACTCCTACAATAAATCTCTCTAAGAGGCGAAATATTAATGAGTCTTATGTATACGAAAGACCTTCTTTTTTTTGCTAAAGTAATTTAATTTATTTTGAATCACAGATTCTTAAAAACCAGTTTGGGACCAACCAAAAAGAATTTATCTGATTAATACTTTCGAAGTAATATAAGGAATTAAATAAGTTAGTTTTAGTCTACCAGAATTAAATAGAGTAATGAAGAAATCATAAAGCACAATAATTTAGGTAAACAACTGTGATAAGATTTGCTCTCAAGTGCCAATTGCTCTTTTATATGTGGAAAAATATATTTTTGTAATCTGAAAACAACTTTAAAATGTTTTTTTTTTTTTTATTAGTGCCATGAAGTTTCTGCCATAAAATTTATGAAGACTTTATTGCTCATATTCTAGTCTATTATTGTAATAATTTAAGCATGCTAATATATCATTTCCAACATATTTAATTTTTGATATCTCAATTTATTCAAAGTGATTTCTTAACATATGATCTCTGTAAGAGTTATTTTAGTAAAGTATTCTTTGATTTTAATTCGGCAAATTTACGAAATTTACATTCCTTAAATTGACGTGTTTTTTAATTTAAGTTTTATGAAACAATTGATATTGTATTTTGTGTGATGTCAATAAGTGTGATTTTATGAATATGAAGTGATTGTATTTTTTATATTTATATTTGAATAAATGATGTATAAAATTATTTTCTTGTATACCTCTTACCTCATTTCTAAACAAAAAAAAATTGTATTCATTATCAACAGATATATAGAATGAAATTATACATTACATATGTACGACATAACTTATCCAGTTGGATATTAATTCATGTTTTTGTATCACAAGTATGGATATTAATACAAAATCATAGCTCTAAAATAAGTATCATTAACTGTAGCACTTTTAATTCCAGGTGCACTCTCTCTAGTTGTCAATGGATCAAACGACAATCAGCAGCTACCGGCCCGATACAAATATATCTACAGTCGAAAGGGACACAAGCAGTTAGTTCATATGAACTTTGTGTACACTAAACATTCGACAACGCATGGGAAGACATCATGGAGATGTGTTCAATATTTCTCATTAAATAGGTGTCCAGCTACAGTGGAAACAATCGACTCAATGATCTATGCAGTGAACCACCAACATAACCACGAGGATTGTTTTGAGAAACTATCAAGGAACAGCATTTATGAAATGAATGTTTCACCTCGATAAGAAAACATGAATCTCTGTACATAGTACTGTTAAGATTTAAATTATGTAAAGTTCCTATGATTTTAAATTGAAGATATGTTTAACTTTCATAATTTGTCATATTATGACACTCAAACTAGTTCATTGTATGTAAAATATTTTATATCCATCTAGTCAGAAAATAGATTATTTTGTTGGCATAAGTATTTTCCTTCCAAATAATTACAAAGTGACAGGCTTTGAAAAATGTTTATTTTAAAAGTTGTTTATAAACTTTTTTATATAAGTATACATATATAAAATATAACAAGTTATTTACACTTATCCCTATTTATATATTGTTTTTTTTTTTGTTGAAATTTGAAAGTATATGTGTGTAATTTCACAACTTAAGAAAATATGTTTTGCAGCATATTTCTATTATTTTACACGTTTTGGTTCGGAGATTTTTGCAGCTAACGTAGCTGCCATTCTTTTTCTTGCTCTATGTTTTTTACTGAAGCCAATATCTGTAAAAGAAATCAATTTAAACCAATCACATAACATACATCACATTGATATAATAAATAATGGTAACGATTACATACGAAGGTCAACATCGGGTTTATCCTTCAAACCAAATGACTTTGCCACTGCATTTAAATCAATAGTCAATACATTAAAAATATGTTTTAGTTTCCTGACTTCAAGGGCTCTAATATAACCCTCAAATGCGTCCACAGCCAACTTCGTAAAATATGGATCCTTCATTGCCATCTCCAACTAAAAAATAAATAATCACTGACTGAATAAAACATCCATATAATTTTAAAATATATTATAAGCATATACCTTTCTTTACCTTAGGTTGCAAATTATAGTATGAATTCCATGCCTCATATTTATCTAAGAATATTTTTGATTCTTGTAAGTAGCTAACAAAATCGATTTCTTCCGGTCTAAGCAATATTACTGCACTTCCAGAAGCACCTAAACCCCTGGCTGTTCTGCCAACCCTGTGAATGTATTCCTGCATCAAATAATATTTGATAAAGAACAATACATAAAAAAATCCATGTGTGTTACATACATAAACATATATATATATATATATATGAAAGTATACACGATACCTATAACAAAAAACCAATTTTTAACATTTTTGTCCGACTGTTTGTTCCGGGTAGTCTCTGAAACGGTTGGACCGATTTTGACGGGACTTTCACTGGTAGATAGCTGATGTTATACGACATAACTTCCGCTACTTTTATTTTGGGAAAAATAATTAGGGCTCCGCACAAAAAATAAAAAACTTTTTTAGTACTCCACTCAAGCGGAGCAACGGGTACAGCTAGTATTTAGATAAATTATTGAAGTGTAACTTCTTATGCGACTTCCAACGCGTTAAACGTTTAACGCACATTATCAGTCTCTCCTCTTTGTGTGAGCCAGAGCGAGAGAGTAAAATATTATCTGTCTCTCCTCTGTGTGAGCCAGAGCGAGAGAGCAATATATTATCGGTCTCTCCTCTTTGTGTGAGCCAGAGCGAGAGAGCAAATGTCGGTGTGTATGTATATTGCACACTGTTTAAATAAAATATCTTTTAAAATGAAGTTTCACTTCTATCGTGTGTGAAATGTGTGAAAATCGCACACACACTTTTTTTTTAATGAACAAATTGTACAGAAATATTTTTAAAACTTACATTTGCGTCTCCAGGAGGATCAAACTGTACTATCCAATCAACTGCTGGTATATCCAATCCTCTCGCTGCTAGATCCGTACAAAATAATGCAACCTTCTCTCCATCACGAAAATTAGCTATAGTTGAATTCCTATCTCCTTGATTCATTTTACCCTATAAAAAAATAATGATTTAAAAATCTGAATATTAATCTTGCTTGATCATAAACAACACTAAAAACCTCGATAATTATAATATTACTAGCTATGCCCGCGACTTCGCTCGCGTGGACTAGGAATGTAGACCGAGCGCACGCGCAAATTGTGCTGCTTAGAAGATAGACATAATATGCTATAATTGATTTTTTTATTTGATTTTATCTCTTATGGTTTACTCAGTATAAGCCTTTTAATCGCCCCGAAAGCGTAGTTCTTCTGAATTGATTCACCAGTATCGTCACTGCTTATTATATTACTTCATGTAACAAAATATATCCTATAACCTGGCCAGATAAAATATCTATGAATTAAAGAAAAACCATGGAAATCGGATTAGTGGATTTCGCGTAAAAAGAACATAGACAGACAGGGAGACGTTGAGTTTTATAATATGTATAGATGATGCATGAAAGGATCATTGAATAAAAAGCTTATGGGCTAGGATATAAAAAAAATTGGCTTTATTTTTTCTTCCTAACCTAGTAGATGTACATACATTGATGGTACTATTATGGTAAATTCATATTTTAACCTCATTGTAAACTTGTGATATCTATGCTGGTTTTCAAAAATAACTTATAACCTTTTAATAATATACATCTATAAATTAAAAAATATATAAAATAAAATTGCTACATCAAAAAATCAAATCAATACACTTTGTCATATAGTAAGCAGTGTTTATAAAAACAAATAAGGTACTCACATGAATACATAAAACTGGTAGCTGACAGTACTTACTAAAAAATTCATAATGAAATAGAACAGATTTACAACTAGAAAAAAAGACCATAAGTTTAAAATTTTGCGTTTTCTTCAACAACTTGTGCAGCCACCATAGTCTATACTCTGTTTCACATATAGCGTATCTATTAACAAACATTAAAAAATAACATGAAAACATTTATGAGAGAGAAATAAACACATTTAATATTATAACCATTTTTACCCTTGCTTTAAGCCATCCACTGTTGCTTTGATATCATCTTGATCTGTATTTATTATCAGTAAGTCTTCTTTCATTGCTGATTTTATCAAAGCCTCTGTTCTTTCAGATTCTGTAGCACTAAATAACATTGTTTGCCTTTCCTCTGAAAAAATATAACTTCTTTTAATAAATCAATTGATTTAAACTTATTTTACATTCATAATTTCTTTCACTAACTTGGAAGTCTATTAATAATTTGTTTCAAGTCCTCCTCAAAGCCATACTGAAATATTTTATCTGCTTCATCAAGTATTAAACATTTGACATGTTTGTAAATAAATTCCTTAGTTCTCATATGATCAAACAGTCTCCCGGGAGTTGCAACCACAATGTGTACACCTGGAATGTAGATCGTAAAAAATAATATTTTCTTATATAATTTATTTAACACATGGCTCATTCCACATGAAAAGGACAGGTAAAATATATTGATGTTTCTGATTTTAGTAGTTTTTAATTATGTTTCAACCCAGGTACAACATATTTTTGCAATATAAAGCTAGGTTAAGGAGTTAAAGGACTTAAGTTTTGACAATTTTAAAAATAAAATATATTATGTAGTGGAATTTATACTTCATTTAATAAGCTTTTTAACTACATAGTAGGATATTAAGAAAAACTTTTTTTTTTTGAACTAAAATGTTTTTTTTTTAATTTTTAACTTGACTTTCACATACTTGGGCACTTTTTTTAATTGTTTCTATTTTATTTTTTAATAGCTAATAGTGTTTAGATGATCCTTCATAATGGGTGTAACAGTCATATTAGGGGATAAACCGGTTACAGTGACAAAGGATAGCGGCCCACACTAACACGAAGTTACAGAAAAATTCAATCAATTAGATTGCATACCTAATTTAGTTAAATAATTTTATAATATTTTAATATACTTAAAATTACAATAAGACAAGATAATTATTTAATTATAATTTATAGGTTTATTTTTATTTTTTTATAAGATTCACAGTTACTCCTGCATTTTAGCATAAAATCTTCAGTAGAGTAGGAATTGTATTTTTTGTTCCTGGTATTGTCACTAAAGAGTCAGTACTGCTTTCTAGTACGAAATTGTTTTCTTCAAATTTCTCATTCCGAGCATAATTAATATTAGTAAGATTATTAATGTTGTTTTTTGTTTCATGATTTGGACACAAAGAAACCAATAAGTGATAGACGTAATAAAAAAGTTAGAAACCTTAAACCAGTTTAAAGAATTTATTTTATTTAACTTTCAAAGAGATTACTTCTTTATATTGCTCTCGTGACATTTACAAGTGTACCATATTTACTTATTTTGTGCAGATACATTTTCTATTTATTTCATAAGATTTCTTAAAGACTTAACTGACCTTTAACAAGTTCAGCACTCTGGGATTGTCTATTTTCTCCTCCAATTATTAAAGTAGAAGTAATTTTGCTGTGATAAGCCAATAAGTTTTGTAGGACAGAGTATGTTTGTACTGCGAGTTCTCTGGTAGGTGAGACAATAACACACAATGTTGCTAATAAAACAAGAAATACCAATAAAATTATTTAAACTACTGATTTCAGTTACTATTTGAAACAAAATGCATTTTTTTTTAATTAGTATTGTAGTATTATTTTTATATGCACAATAGAAAATATATATATAATATTTCAAATAATGATATATGATTACAATACAATTGTTAGTAAAAAGCAATCATGAATCTTTTTTTACATTCACCGAAACAAAATGTAAATAGTATGTTATACCTATACCCTTTCACTACTGTTTGGCTATCAAGTATCATTGTCAATTTCTTTCTAAATCTTGCATAGACCATAGACATAAAACTTCATTTAACTTTTATTTTTGCAAAAAAAGCATTTGTATTTGCTCAGTTTACATTTTTTATGATCTACATGGAAACTTGTTTCTTAAAGCTGTACAATATGTAGGCTTGACTAGATTGTGCTCACTATATAGAACTAGAAAATATATTGTACCATTTACCATGTTGTACACTTGGACAAGTTTGGAGAAAATGTATTCAGTCATTTAGATGATAGTAACGCAATGTTTGTAGAATGGGTTGGACTTTGGAAACGCTACCGCTGAATTTGAATATGGGGGGGGTGGTGGGAGGGGGGGGAGGGTGAGAGATAATCCCCCTATAAAGGAAAAATTCCGGAAATTAATAGTTTTCGAGAAATTAATTTTTTAAAATTTTGAGGTTATGTCATTTATTAAGCAAAATTAGGTCACCTACGCTAAATTTGATGACGCTAAGGGACGGAGGAGAGTCGGGAGGGTGAAAGGGAACTCCACAGTGAAAGAAAAAGTGCGGAAACAAGTAGTTTTCGAGAAATCATATTTGAAAATTTTGAGGTTAAGTCATTCAATAAGCAAAATTATGTTACCTACTGAGACTTGTATATAAATTCCCAACAGGTAATTAGTGTTCTGGCACTCGCCGGCCGCTGCCGCGGCCCGCTCGCTTCGCTCGCTCGGCTCGTGCGTTTTGTTCACAATACAAACCTAACCTAACCAATTGTATCAATACAGTACGATGTCAGCGTTGTTTGCGCAGCCACAACTGCAGCTGCTTCATCCGAGCAATCGGCATTCGTCATACAATCCAACATAGTTAAAAACAAAAGTACAGTAAAACAAACTAAAACTAACAATAACAATGAACAATAACAACGAACAATACCAAGAAATATCAAACGGAACAAAGAAAATAACCCAGACACGAAAAACTCGGAACAGAATAAACAAACAAAACATTGATCGTTCAAAAACCAATAAAAACAAGTTAAGAAAAAAAATACGAAATTTTAAATTAAATTATATATATAACTAAAGGCTTGTATTTTAATAACAATATGTATTAATTATTAATAATAATATGCAATAATATACGAAAATTTTGTAAAAGTTCAAAAAAAACGTTCAGAAACTTTAAGATAATTAGGCTCTATGAGTGAAATTCTCTTGTCTATACATTACGTACTCTGTGCTATACGTTCAGAATAGCTTGATCTGACATTTGTATTGTCAAATTTACTAATTTAAATACGATTTTTAAAATTTAATTAATAAAAATAAACTTGTGATTATCTCATAAACTATAAATTTCCGGAATGTAAAATTTTATAATAAGCCTAGTTATAAAGTGATCTAACTGTAAAAAAGGAGTGCGAGTGTGATTCCGACGGTAGCGTGTCCAAAGCTGAGCCTAATACAGTAAGTAATCCTACCAATTTAACATAAGTATATCAAATATAATTATGAGTACCTGTTGATTGCATTTGAAGCGATTTAACAACTTCTACGACTGGAATTAAAAATGCTAATGTTTTACCAGATCCAGTTTTTGCAGTCGCTACAACATCCACACCCTTTAATGCTTTTGGTAAAACCCGTGCCTGGATATCTGTCATGCGTTTGAACCCCATATCTTTAATGGCTTGAATTGTTTCTGAAGATATTAGTTCTTTCAATTCTCTAAACTTAGGGTTATTACACTCTTGCATGTTTTGCATCTTATGGACCTAATACTGTTATCCAAAAATATACTTTACTAACGGATAACACGAGAGAAAAATATCTCACGGTAAACCATCTGCATAAAGTAAAACATAAATATGTACATACATAATCCTTTTTCTATTTGTTTATAATAGAACCATATGCTAAGATTGACATTTGACAATTAGTAATGATCGATGTTGAGGTTGAAAACATCGATATTAGGCTCTAAAACATCGATGTTTCAAAGAAAAGCATCAAACATTGATTTTTCCAAATTTGTTTGTTATAAAATAAAGATCGAGAATCTCATGTAACACTCAAAAAAAGCTAGCCTACTCAAATAGCACAATAAAATCGATCATTATTAACAATGTTGACATTATTATTAATCTCTATGTCTCTCTAACATCGCCACAGACAACATCGCTCATCCCTGTTGACAATATTGGTAGGAAGGTCGTGAAGGCAAAGGCAAAGGTATCTAAGACCATCCAGCCAAGTTAGATGTTTTTTGCAATTTTCAAACATAACTTTAACAATATAGCGACCATGGCCCCTTGTTAAAACTTTTCAACAATACAAGTTTATGAATGAAAATCCACCACATAACACTTCAAGCTCCAGCCAAAAACTCTCCAATATTGATAATTTCATTTTTTGTCTACAGCACATAGGGATGCGAAAACAGACAGACTAGGCAGACAGATCGTGTAACCGGGTGTAAGATAGCGACAGTGTTAACATTTTACACACTTTATTTTTGTTTAAAAAAACACGACAAAACACTCTCACCTCGACCATTTTAACAACTGTGACGATTTTAGCTCAAAAATAATAAAAAAGTTACAGCGATAAAGACGGAAAATACTATAGCCCTTTATCTGTTGCTATTCATATTTTTTGTAATTCACATTTTCAGAACCCACTTCAGATCATGCATCCAACGCGCCGTAACCCAATTTGTTTGACGGTTCTATACATGGCGCATAGCTCTCAACCTCCATAAGAGTACCGCGATTCTGTTTAATCCCGGACAACTACCGCAGAAACTCGAACCCTTCCACCTTTTCGGTGTCCCAATCCCCTCGATCACCCAGACTGAATATCTGGATATCACCCTCGATAATACGCTTAACTTCAGGGCACATGTCCGTAGAGTTCGAAATAAGGCCGCTATGGTCTTGGCTTGCTTGCATCTTCTGCTACGCTCGTTAAGTAAATTGTCTCTCAGACATTGGCTTACACTCTACAAGACAAGTATACGTCCGAACCTAACATATAGTTGCGTAGTATTCGTCCATATGGCAAAATCAAACTAGCACCTTGAAAAATTTTAAAATAGTTTTTTTACGAATAATAATCAATTCCCCATGGTACATTTCAAACGAAGACATCCTTAAAGGACCTCAGGTTTTAAGTTCTAATTGTACTTGTTTAATACGTATAGATAATTCATGTACTTCATGGAAGTTTAGATAAATCGAAATTCTGCTGAACAAAGTTTTGTTGAAACCATTCCCAATGTCAGCAAATGTATTTTAAAAAAATAAAGCTATCCTATGGCCTTAATACATCCTCATTTTGTTGCTAATATTTCTGGGTTTTTGGTTGTGATATTATAAAATTAGGCAATTTAATAGTTTGAAACGATTAAATAATCTAAAAACGATGCAGAGATATCGATAAGCTTTAGCATAAGTGAAGTTTAGCAGTGACGTTATTCGCTCTGATTGGTGTTTCACAAAACATTTCTATTTTAATATATACAATGAATACATTAATTTGTGTCTTTTTAACTTATTTCATTATTTAAAATTAATATTCCAGTGATTCTTTATTATAGTCATCATGCCTATTTTTAATTCGGAACATGTACCTTTGATTGGGGGTAACATGAAGTTCTCTCCCTTACACACCTATTGACGGTTGCATAATGATTACTTGTTCATACCTTGTGATAATACTGGCCGCCAATTGTCATTGTCAACATTAATAACGAACAACGGATAATCGAGTGCAGAATAAATAATTAGGTCTTTAATAATTTGTTATTAGTTGTGAAGAAAAATTGCATTAAATTCTAATTAGAACTCTAATTAGAAACCGGACTTTTTTATTCTTTCATTTTTATCCATTAAGAAGAGGCGAAGGCACACAGCCAATACAGCCATCTCACGAGTTTTTGTGTAGTTAAGTGAAAAATTTGGGTACTTTCAACTGATTGTAATTAATTTACGGGTTTTTATCATAACAGAATAAATCGAATCTTGACCTTCTAGGCTAAAATATCAATTCACTTCATCGATTTAGTACTACATATCGATTAAAGAGTTAATTTTATTAATCTCAGATCGCTATGCTATCCCTAATTCTCTACAGTCTACATGTACTCTGTGGTCTACATTAAAACTATTTGATTCTATTGAATGTTTTTAGTCCATGTGTGTGGTGTGTGCTATTGAAATTGTACATATTTCCAGTTTCCACCATGCCGACACCAGATAAAATTCTAATGAGGAAAATCAAAAAACGAGAGAAGAAAAAGCTAAAACTTATAGCTCAGAAATCGAGTAATGCTGCTGCGGGTATGATAACCTCTTTTACACTTTATACACAGTAAATTTTAAAATATTTCAGTGTAGCTATTGTACAGTAAGGTAACCTCCAACATATATAAATGTATATACATTGTGTAAATGTTGTACTGTTATAACAACGAAATGATTTTTTAGAAGAGTAAGCTTTCAATCAGGTTTTTTTGTTCCAGAATCTGAACATCGACCTGATAATGATGCAAAGAAGAGGCCTCTGGAAAATAATGAAAAATTTGAAGATAAAGTCCCTAAAAGTAAATAGGTTATCATGTTTATTTTAATGAAAATCTGTCATTTTATTGACCATCTGTTGACCCCAGTGACTTACTGCATTCTACTTGTGTAGTTCCATTCAATTCCATCCTGAAAATGTGGACAAAAGCACCTCTAACATTGTCAGAGTTTTTGTGAATTCTAATAAATCATGTAACTACAACTAGAGTAACCATCCTTCTGTGAGGAGTTATCTCCAATTACCCCATACTATATTATTTACAATTCTTAATTTTAACTTAATCTACCTAAAGCTTCCCTTCTCTTTTTCTTACACTACAAAGCTTCCCTTCTCTTTTATTTGTCTTACTCAAAATCATTTTCTTATGTGCTATAGTAACAAAAGTCATTTATAGTTAAATACATTTTACTGTTACTATACTCCGGGTATGTCGCAATAACGGGTCGGATTTTAAAATTTCATAAATAATATAATTAATTAAAAAGTAATAAAATTTTGTATAATGAAATGTCACAAGGTAATTTTTATGAAACCTATTAGCTACTAAACTTGAATATATTGAGATATTTTGCTTAATCCATCCAGGATGATGATGCCATAAAAAAATAATTTTGCCTTCAAATTCGGCATATTTGCCAAATGAGATCACAGACGGGTTAATAATATAATATAAATAGAAATTTTGGTAAATGCATTTCCTCTGGATGGCCCTACAATATTATAATTCCTACCTTGTAAATCCTTGTAATAGTCTCTTTAACTACTTACTTCTTGTCTTTTTGTCTGCTTTGGAATAATTAAAATACAAATAAATATTTATTACTAAAAACTTATGTAACTAAATGGTATTTGAAAGATGATATTGTTTGTGCATCCTAGTCATATCAATCAATCATCAAATAATATCATGGACAAATTATTAAATAAACTTTCACTATGTCATATCAGTGCTTAGTATAAAAAAGTTGATATGATAAGATCTAAATTCTATTGTGATTTTTCAAAAAACTACAAACACAAATTACATATCAATCTATTTAAACATTTCTACACCTCCTACAAATGTATAATGTAATGTCAGAAATGTTTATTTATTCAATTATTTGTTACTTGTGTTGTGTCAGAGTAATAATATAGAGTCTACATATAAAAATAATTATTAAAAGCACAATAGAACTTCAATTTGTATTGGTTATAATATTTATAGTTTAGATAAAGGTATGTATTGAATTTTTCAGAAAAATTGAAAAAAGTAAAATCAGTTATAAAAGATGATCCAACAGAAGTAAAGGAAGAAAATAGTTCTGATAATGAAGAGCAGAATGAAAGTGAGAAAAAAGCAGCTACAGACAGTCAATGTAAGTAGTCAGCGGTGGCCCTGGGATAGAAAGAGTGGTGCAGTCGCTCTAGCCTCCAGATAGCAAGGGGTGACTAGCCGGGCTCTAGCCTCCAAAATGCCAAATGCATCATATACATCATCAGTTTATAATAAATTAGATGTTTCTGGTCAAATTTAATGAAAAATTTAAAAAGTTTGCATATTATGTTCATTTTCAAATACTTAAAAAACCATGACCACATCCTTGTTCTAAAATAGTTTTTTTTTTGCAGTGCCTGGCTCCAGTTTATGTCTTGGCATATTGTCAGACCAGAAGTTTTCCTCTCTGGAGGGAACAGTTTGTGAATCAACTCTAATGGGTATAAAAGACATGGGATTCGTGACAATGACAGAAATACAAGCAAAAGCTATACCACCTTTGTTAGAAGGCAGAGACCTTGTCGGTGCAGCCAAGACTGGCTCAGGAAAGACCCTTGCCTTCCTTATACCGGCTATTGATCTTATTTATAAACTTAAATTCAAGCCTAGGAATGGTAAGTTATATATTGTTTAGATCCTTAGGTGACTCCAAACTTAAAATTAGTATTTCATGTGAATATCTGTACTTAATCATTTTGAAATATTTCTTTTACTTATCTTCATCCTGATTTTAGATCCTTTTTTTACACTATAGGATTCTCATTTGACCATTTATTATGATACCTGATGTTAAGTCACAATATTGCCTAATATACTAATGTGCTAAGTCTAGAGCAACTAGGTCTTAAGTACAGTGACAAATCTTGGAAAAATTCAAGCCTGAAAAATTCAAGATTCTAACCCACATTGATTAAAGAGCTGTCTGAACACAGTATCATTTAGATTAAAAGAGAGATTATGCTTTCAAAATACAATCAATCAAGCAATGTTTAAATTTAATTGATCTGTGACTATGACTATGACGACTTTAATGTCTTTCAACTTAATTTTAAAGTCATATCTCCTGTGTGTGTTTTGCTCTACACGCTACACATTTTTGTTCAATAATCTTTGTCTTATGAAACAGGAGACTCCATGTGTATATACACAATTTTTTTTTTTGTAGTGTGTAGACTAAAAATTGCGCAGGAGACATGGCTTAAATGTTTCTTTTTGGTTGCTTTTACTTTATTCTATTTTAATGATGATTAAAAGGCGAATGTGAAAACTTGACCTCCGTCTTCCCATGCAGTGTAGAAATTAAGTAATAAAATGAGTCTCCGGTGTAAACTGTTGAGGCACTTTTGTTCTTAATGAATACCTGCAATGAGGTAGTATGTAGATGGTTATTTTATGAACACAGAATGGATATCTGAATATATAATCTATGAACATATTTAATCTATGATTGAAGGAGATGGAACTGATATAAATGTTATTTTAGGCACAGGTGTGATTATATTGTCTCCAACAAGAGAATTATCGATGCAAACCTTTGGAGTGCTAATGGAATTGATGAAATATCACCATCATACTTACGGTTTGGTAATGGGTGGTGCTAATAGAAGTACAGAGGCACAAAAGCTCTCTAAAGGTAATTAATTTCTTTATAAATTTAGGAATGTAAGCAGTATCAAAGGATATTTGATTGCTTCCAAAATTGGTTGGACGAATGCTTATAGTTTTGGTATTCATATTATTTTAGGGTTGATAATTTATTTTTACTAGCTAGTCCTGCAGACTTTGTTTTGCAATTTCCAATAGTAAATAACTCACATGATATCATATCATATCATATCAATAGTGATAATAAAAGTTCACATTCATAGCCCTGAACATGAATATTTTTGTGCCAAGGACATTTACATTCCAAAAATACAGGTATAGAAACAAACACCGAAGACAAAAAGTCTGTCTTTAAATTAGACTCCTGCAGGTGTTTTTTTTGTTATTCTACATAGGTGCTAAACAAGCATATGGCATGCCTGATGAGTAAGCGGCTACCAAAGCTTTTAACACCTTATGTATCACTAGAGCCTTGCCGACCTTGAACCACCCTACCCCAAGGAACTTTGGAAAACCTACTCACCGCAGGAACACAACAAACACAAAGGCCATTTAACCAGGCCATTTAAATATCAATGGCAGATTTTCTACCCATTGTAACAAATCTCTTGAATGTTATATATGTTACTTTTAGTAAGTATGTATATAATTATGCATGTGAATTGATTTTATTATATTTAATAGGAATAAATATATTAGTGGCAACACCTGGGCGTTTACTGGATCATTTGCAAAACACACCTGATTTTTTGTACAAAAATCTTCAATGCCTTGTCATTGATGAAGCAGACAGAATATTAGAGATTGGTTTTGAAGAGGAAGTAAAACAGATTATTAAATTATTGCCTAGTAAGTAAATAATGGTTATATTTTAAATCATCTAAATATATTTTGCTATCATAACTTACATGTTCTCCAAAAATAATAAAAATATTAAGTAAATAATGGTTATATTTAAACCATCTAAATATTATTGCTATCAAAATTTACGTGTTATCTAAAATATTAAGTAAATAATGGTTATATTGAAACCATTTAAATATTTTTGCTATCATAACTTACATGTTATCTAAAAATATTAAGTAAATAATGGTTATATTTAAACCATATAAATATTTTTGCTATCATAACTTACATGTTATCTAAAAATATTAAGTAAATAATGGTTATATTTAAAACATCTAAATATTTTTGCTATCGTCACTTACATGTTATCTAAAAATAAGTAAATAATGGTTATAGTTTAAAACATCTAAAAATTATTGCTATCATAACACATGTTATCTAAAAATAATTACAAATTTCCATATGTATTCCAATTATGTTAGAACGTCGACAAACAATGCTGTTCAGTGCTACGCAAACACAAAAAACGGAAGCTTTAACAGCTTTGGCGTTAAAACATGAACCGGTGTATGTAGGTGTAGATGACCATAGAGAACAGGCCACTGTGGATTCCTTAGAACAGGGGTAAGTAGAACCTGATCTTGAAAAACCATAAAAGTATTAGACAATCTATACATATTCTAAAACTCAACATTTCTCTATCTGTCTGTCCGTTTATGTTCTTTTGACACTAAAACCACTTACCCGATTTGCATGGTCTTTCTTTTAAATTAATAGCTATGTTATTTGGCCAGGTTATAGGATATATTTTGTTACATAAAGTATAATTCGAAATAAACAATGACGATAATAATGAATCAATTCGGAAAAAAGACTCTTTTGGGGCGATAAAATGGCTTACACTGAGTAAACTATAAGATATATCAAATTGATGCAGTCCTTAATTGTAGATCATAAATAGACCTATAAAAAAGGCAGTGATAGCATACGTCTATCTTCTAAGGATCACCCACAATAAGCTATTTTGGGACAGTACAACTCGCGCGTGCGCTCGACCGACAGCATTCTGTAGTCCACGCAAGCGGAGCCGCGGGCACAGCTAGTTTACAATGAATTTGAAATTGTGGCCACATATAAAAGTTTTATATTTCATTTAGTTGTATTCATTAGACATGGATTTTTGACAATTTGATAGAAGTATCGATTATTCTTATAAGAAATGATCGCTCAAGCGATTAACTATTGAATTATTTCTTAGTAACGTATTTAATATCTGAGCGATCGAATTGTTCTCGGTGTCTTGGTAAAAATACATTCCTGTGACTTTTTGGGATTTATCGTAACCTGTTTATTAAAAAATAGCTGATTTCACAAATAGCAATCATGTCAATGCCTACTATCGATATATCGTTATTTAATGAGCTTATCTTTTTTTTAATCATTTTTATTTACAATTGTATAAATATTTACAGTTAATAATTACACAATAATTATTATGATATTTATAATTTAGTGGCTGCACAGAGGGTAGTCACTTCTAGGCATCGTTCTAGACATTATTCACACAATGATCAATTGTCTAAAAATGATGTACATCAACTTAAAAAAAAATCAAGTGCGTGTCGGGCCACGTACTGTTTAGGGTTCCGTAGATGCCCCTCACAATATGTAGTCTTAGTGAGGGCTTTAAGTAATTTTCAATGGAATTTGTACGAAATTATGTCTCCAAGTACATTTTAACGTGATTTTACTCATTAACTTATAAAGCCTACTTACCTCTGATAGTTTTCCTTTTAACGTCATTATATATAATACTACTCACATGATTTTTTTCACATATCCAAAAACAACTAATAATTGCTAATAAAAATTAGCAATATTTTTGAACGATCTATCCAACGACACCCCATACGATGGCATAGACGAGAAAAAAAGCATTCACACTTTATGTGTAGGACAACTTTTTTCATCAAGATAATGTACCACGCCGACCACTTTGTCGGCGTGGGTATGGGTAGGTAGTAGTAAGGGTATACATATTATACCCTTACCAAATTACAGCTTTCTGGTTCTAAGAATCTCTGAGCTAAGACGCGGACAGACTGACAGACATAGCAAAACTAAGAGTTCCTTTTCTACCTCGAAACCCTAAAAATAAAGCTTGTAAAGATTTATAAATACGAAAAAATGTATTTTTCAAATTTTCAGATATATAGTGTGCCCTTCAGAAAAACGTATGATGGTGTTATTTACTTTTCTAAAAAAGAATAGAAAGAAAAAGGTGATGGTTTTCTTCTCAACGTGTATGTCTGTGAAGTACCATCATGAACTGTTTAACTATATTGACCTACCTGTCATGTCTATACATGTAAGTATTTTAATAATAAACCACTATACTATGTTCACCATAAGAAAGGTTGCATGACGTATCCATAGAACGTAAATAGTTACGTCGTGAAAATGTCGGAATAAGCTAAAATCATGCATTTTGACTTTCAATTATCATTATAAAAAAAATAATGATAATGCTGAACATTATCAAAACATTTTGCATGATAAAATCTTAAATAACTTTCTCCAAATGATTTTTGTGAATCATAATTTTATTTTCTTACCAGCACCGCGTTACATTGTATGGTTCTGTTTAATTGGAATAAAATGATTTTGATGATGAGTATGATTTTGTAATTCCTACACTTTTACTGCAGTAAAACGGAACAAAGTATATTGACCAATCAAGGCAGTTAATTGGTGTGTGAAAGTAGTGTATTTTAAATGTTCCGGATTGCGTCTCAGTTGTCATTATAGTTTATTTTTTCATCTACACAGCTTATATACACCTCTCATATATTTGGCTCTAAAAAGTATTGATAAGCGTAAAACTAACTTTTGATTTAAGTCATGCTACATCTCTAAAATAAACATTTGACATAATACGTCAAGCAACCTTCTTTATGATGAACATAGTATGAATAAATAAATTATGTATGTTTTGACTCAATGGATTTCCATGTTTTTAGGGTAAACAACAACAAACTAAACGCACTACGACATTCTTCCAATTTTGCAATGCGGACTCTGGTATATTACTATGCACAGATGTAGCTGCCAGAGGGTTAGATATACCTGCCGTAGATTGGATCGTTCAGTATGACCCTCCAGATGACCCTAAGGTAAACAACTTGACTATAACTTTAACATTCTATTGTTGTATTAACAGGGACGTATTTGGGTCAATCAACTAATATACCCACACTTGGAAAGGCCAGATATTGAAGTGAAAACTTCTTTAGCCACGTTGAGCACTTTTTGGTAGGGAAAATCTTATGGGTTCGCGTCACCGACATGCTAATGTTAATTCTATGTGTATCTCTATAGCACGTACTGCTCTGATATCAGACTGGCGCATGCGCAGCGGCCTGTGTACACGAATACATATATATATATATAATATGTATACACGTATAACACATCGTATATACCTGAACATCGACCTGCAACCGCCGACCCCCCCCCCCCATCTATGTATTGTCTGACAAGTTTATTGTTGGTAACTCAGTATACACATTTAGTAAGGGTCACAAATGTTAGAATAAAAATGTTAAAACTTTAAGCCTTATTGCATTTTGTATTAGACACGATATAAATATCAAGCCGTTGTGTTATATAAACCACAAGTTACAAGTAAACGTTCCCTTATAATGAAAGTCCACAAGTTAATGTGATCTTCGGACAGGACTGTTTCATATGGAACTGATATCATGAGCTACCATGAAATTTTATACAAACAAAAGATTTTTGAGAATGTAATCAAGTTTCCTGTTGTGCCTAATGATCTTATTACTATTGTGATATTACTTTTGTGTCTGACTATTATTTTGTGGTGTGGTAAGTGTGGATAAAATAGTTGATTGGTCCATTTACCGAGGGCCATGGAGCTATGCCCGGGGACGGTAAATGCTATGGATCCCGCGGTTTTTGGGGCGCCTAGAGCCGAGCAAGCTTATTATTGTATTTTCTGTGAGCAAATGCTATGTTTACCAAAAAAAGTAAGGGTGACTTGTTTTTTAGTGTTTTCTTAAAACTTTAAGTTGTAATTTTTTAAATATACTTTCGCTTCAAACAAACATTCTTGTATTTTTTTTGCTTTGTTTAGGAATACATCCATCGTGTTGGCAGGACAGCAAGAGGTTTGGGAACTAGCGGACACGCACTTTTGTTTTTGCGTCCAGAGGAACTTGGATTTCTCAGATATTTAAAACAGTCAAGAGTTACTTTAAATGAATTTGAATTCTCTTGGAATAAAGTTGCCGACATACAATTACAAGTAAGAAAGAAATTAGTATACTATATTTGAATACTACCTTATTCAGACATCGAGTCTATGGACGTGAGTTCGAATCCCTGTAATGAGCCTGAGTTTTAGTGGAGGAAAACATCATGAGGAAACCATAGCTAGCTACCACCCTCAAGTCGAAAATCTGTCGCCAAGCACCAATAGGTGTGCTCCGGCAGCTGCACTTGAGAGCCAGTCTTCCACTAGGTTTAGCGTGTTATCATCTTGGGCCACATCGTCACTTAAAATCAGGTGAGATTGTGGATATAACGCTAAACCTATAACAATAAAAAAATATATTATATTTTATGTTTGATCAGTATGAATTACATTATATATATTTTAATTATAAATTGCATTATAATCTTGTTTCAGCTGGAAAAGTTAATATCCCGTAATTATTTTCTGAACCAATCTGCCAAGGAAGCGTTTAAGAGCTATTTAAGGGCTTACGACTCGCACCATCTGAAGACGATTTTCGATATCGATACAATCGATTTGGCGAAAGTGTCGAAGTCGTTCGGGTTCACAGTCGCGCCGGCGGTCGAGCTGAAGGCCCCCAACAAGGGCCCGCCGCAGAAGAGGAAGGGCGGCGGCGGTTACGGATACTTCAAATCTCTGAACGCACCCACAAGCTATAAAAACAAAACGGAGAAAACGAAGATTTATAGGCAGAAGGGAAATAATAAAAAATCCATTAGCTAACTCTGGAATAAAATAAATTGATTTTGTATAGCCTTTGTTTTATTTTATCTATACTAATATAATAAAGGAGTAGAGCTTTTTTTCTCTTTGTTTGTTTAAACGCGATAATCTCTGGAACTACGACACAGAGCAGTAACTATGAACGACAAGTAACGGTTGCCTTAAACCCTCGTTGTATCAGAGTGGAGACGGCTGATAATGGAGACAGAGACGGTGCGCGATATATATACATGGAATTTGTCGATCTATTCAATCTGTAACTCATACTTCATATACAGCTTCATTTCAATATTAAGTATATAGTAAAAGATATTGCATGTGAATGAGTACTTACATCAGATTTGGTCTCTGGGCACGTTGCTGTTACTAGCAAGCTGTAGGTAAGTACGGGAAGTGGAACAACGATAGGGATACACTTTACTAACCATGGGAGTGGCTCTCAAATGCAGCTGCCGGAACACACTAATAGGAGCTTGGTGAGGGATTTTCAACTTGAGGATTGTATCTAGCCAGGCAGGCGTGAGGAAATATTATATCACTACAAAGTACACTGTAGGACAATAATTCAAAAGCTAAGTTTGGTTTTCACTTTACCAATCCTAGTACTGGGACCATGGGACTGGCTCTCAAATGCAGCTGCCGGAACACACTAATAGGAGCTTGGTGAGGGATTTTCAACTTGAGGATTGTATCTAGCCAGGCAGGCGTGAGGAAATATTATATCACTACAAAGTACACTGTAGGACAATAATTCAAAAGCTAAGTTTGGTTTTCACTTTACCAAGCCTAGTACTGGGACCATGGGACTGGCTCTCAAATGCAGCTGCCGGAACACACTAATAGGAGCTTGGTGAGGGATTTTCAACTTGAGGATTGTATCTAGCCAGGCAGGCGTGAGGAAATATTATATCACTACAAAGTACACTGTAGGACAATAATTCAAAAGCTAAGTTTGGTTTTCACTTTACCAAGCCTAGTACTGGGACCATGGGACTGGCTCTCAAATGCAGCTGCCGGAACACACTAATAGGAGCTTGGTGAGGGATTTTCAACTTGAGGATTGTATCTAGCCAGGCAGGCGTGAGGAAATATTATATCACTACAAAGTACACTGTAGGACAATAATTCAAAAGCTAAGTTTGGTTTTCACTTTACCAAGCCTAGTACTGGGACCATGGGACTGGCTCTCAAATGTAGCTGCCGGAACATACTAATAGAGGCTTTGTGATCGATTTTTAACTTGAAGGTGGTATCTAGCTAAGCGTGAGGAAGTATTATGTAAACTAAGCTTGGAAGTTTTATGATTAGTTAATATATGGTGTATATTTTTTATAGATATGTAGTTTATACTGAACACGATTTGCATCAATATAAATCGCTTTTAAAAACAATCTTTTTCGTCTATTGTTCTGTCCACGTGACATTGGCAAAATTGGTTTGCAATGCACGTTGCCATTATATAAGAATTAGAAAAAAATTATGTCGTACATACTTATCACACTGTATATGATGCAAAAGATGACGTAATAAATAAAAACAATAAATCATATTTACAGTCTATATTATACATTAATTGCTTCATTAAGATTATCATAAACCTTAATGTATGTATGATAAACTATAAATGGCAAAGGCCATCTCATTAGGTTTCATATGCGAAAACAAGCTGTCATAAATATGGAAAATCCGCCAGATACTGGAATAGATTGTCACTTGATTGATCCACAGTTAAGATAAAGTTCTCACCTTGTTGTTTACTGAATATTGATTGTCAAGGACATTACATGAATAAACTATAAATATCGGTATAGGTTTAGTGTTTTGGCCACAATCTCACCTTATCTTAAGTGACAATGTGGCCCAAGATGATCCTAGTGGGAGGACTTGCTCTTAACTGCATTTGTCGGAACACACCTATTGGTGTTTGGCGACAGATTTTCAACTTGAGCGTGATAACTAGCCAGGCGGGCATTAGAAAATGCCCTACCATCATGCTATGGTTTCATCACCATGTTTTCCATCACCTAAAGCTCAGGCTCACTGAAGGGATTTGAACTCACATCGATCCATGCCATCATTGCTTAAATGCATGAAGTATCTCCTGACGCTTACTAAAAGGTTCCTTTCCACTTTAAAAATAAAAAGCAACTTCAATTGTTTGCTTGATAAGTAAGCTTAATTTACGACTATTCTTCAGATGATGTGATTAGATTTGAATGTGTGACTTCATATCATAAAAGAAGGTATTATTCTAAACGTATTTACCAATTGTTTGCTAGTAATGTATCCAACTGGCAATGTACTCATGGTAAGCACAGTACACTCCAAAAAACAATTGTGACCACCGACAGATCATCGACAATTCAAATTCGACACAGGCAAATCATAGACGAATGCCGTTTTGTGCCAGTCTGCAAGACTCCGCATATACACGAACGAAAAGAGAGTCACTGTGACTGGTTTATCACTCGCTATGTGCATGGTGATCACGACTCAGTCTGATAAAAAATGACTTACCACAAGGGTTGCCAACCCTACGATATTAGGCGTCTGCCTACTATATTTCTGAAATATATAGTAGGCGGAACTATTATATTTTTATTGGATAAAAAATTAGTTAAAATATTTTATTTGATAATGTTTAAGCGAAAAAAGGAACGCAGGCCGCGACCTTTATATCTTTCTAAACGACACTTGGTATGCCATTGTCAATTTGATTGGTTGTCATTATCATCATTATCTGTCTATCAATCAGCAAAAAATATTCCTTTAAAAAATTAAAACACTTATTTGAAACCTGTTGTCTTTTAGCCATGTACTATATTTTTTCAGGTATTAGCCACAAAAATACTATAAAAAAAGTTGGCAACCCTACCTACCACCCGATAGATTACTGAATATACACGGGCTCATCTCGAAACGTGACACGATTAATCGTACCACTATAGCGGGAGTTATTACCTGATGTACGATACAGTCTGACACAACTGTAGTGCCTTATCAACCATTACGTATCTATTATCTATTACTATCATTATTCTTGATAATATTATATATATATATTCGTAAAAACTTTGACAAGCGTGATTTTGTCAAAGACCAGCACAGTTTTAAAACTGGAAATCGACATAAATTAGTCGTACCATGTTTTAGATTTAGTAAGACTAATAAAAGTTTTTTAGATAATAACGTTAGGATCTATAATAAGATCCCGACGCACATTACTGATTTGCCGGACAATGAGTTCAAGGACCTTGGTCAGCAGGTTTTACTGTCAAAAGGTTATTATAGGGTGGATCATTGTCCATAATAGTGATATCTGGAAATGACGCCCTCTTTGTGCATCCACTAAATTATAATTATGATTATTAATTGTAAACATTATTTGTACAGTTGGAAAAGAAAAGATAAGCCCCATCGAGTTTCTTGCCGGTTCTTATCGATGACGGAGATGTTATTCATACCGGTATTAGTATTTTATTATTCATAAGTGCCTTCTTAGGGCCTAAATTGATTTTTTTTAATAAAATATTAATTAATTTTTCGTTAATTATCACTACTGTTAATAAAATAAAGGATACAGAAATCGACATCTGGTTGTTCTAAGAATCCAAAAGACTGTGCTGCTAACTTTAAGTCCAGGGTTTTTATGTTAAAAATATTCTTCAAGGGGTGTGTTTTATAACATCTGAGAAATGATAAAAATGCTTTCCTTGCCAAAATTTTAAAATGTCCATTCGTTCGAATCAACTTTTGAAGCTGAAATGAATAAAAACGTATTTTATATATTATTGACGATTTTTTTATAAAAATAATAAATTCGTATATTATAATACCATTTCTTGGACTTCGAGGGAGGGTTCACCGAAATTATATTTGTCTAAATATACTTTTTCCGTTGCCAAGTAACTCACAAATTGTTCTTCTTCTGGTCTTAAAAGAATAACTGCATTGCCTTTATTGTTTAATCCACGTGCTGTGCGTCCGACTCTGTGAATGTATTCCTAAATTAATGAAAATAAAAATTAGTTAGGTTATGTATCACAAGTAAGTAGCTTATCTAATGAGGGGCCATTCATTAATTACGTAAGAATAATTTTGCTGATTTTTGATCCCCTCAAGCCTCATCTAAGGTTACGTAAGATTCAATCTCGTTTTTTAGAATAACAAAATGTTGTTAGAAAAGGATCAGTTACACTAAAATTCACAGTTTGACGTAAATAAAAGTTTTATATTTTTTAACAGATACTCTTTTATTGTTATCAGATATAGGTTACCATTATATTATTATTAAACAGCTATCTAGTTCTTGGAATATTAAAAAAATATAACAATAATACGATATTGTGACTGGAATTATTATTGAATAAAAAAAAAGTTAAACATTCAATGCTATTCTCGAACGAATCATTTTTTTTTATTTACCTAATAATTAAAATAAGATTAATACACAGGATGAATGTACTATAATTATTATCTATAACATTTAAAAGGGATAAAAATGAATACAATTAAGATTTTAAAATTTTAATAAACAATAAAAATTAGTAAAATAAGATGTAAATTGAAGTGTATATTATAGAATGAGGAAAACCATTCGTCATCCGAAATTGAACTGGGTGTCTAACATAAAATTTGAACTTACAAAATATTACGTAAGAATGGGTTTTACTCCCTTCCCTAAGATAAGATGTACAGATATTTTATTTTAACAGATATGTAATTAATGAATGCCCCTTAAGAACCAAAATTTTAAAATGTATGATCGCTAGTTAGATTATTTCAAACATTATAGAATGTAAACAATGTAACTAACTGAACAGCTGTCATGTTCCTTAAACAGACTGTTAATATATGGCCCTCCTACATATTAGTTACATATATTTGTTTTAACAAAAATATGAATCTTAGACTTTTTGTCTATTTTGCGTCAACAGTGGGGAACGTAAGCTTTAAAAGATCATTTGAATCATTAATTTTGATGAAGAATTAAGGGAGACCACAAAAATATATTTGAGTGATACAATACTATATAGAGATATTAAATTTCAAATCTCAACTCTGTTCCTTAACTGTGTACCTGAAAATATACCTTAGGGTTTTTTTTTTTTTTTTTTTTCGAACTGACTACACTGTTAGCCTGAGGGGCCCTGGGGCTTTTACGGCTTTGACAGCTTTACCGGGCTTGGGGGCGAGCGCTTAGGGCACTCAGCCACGAAAGCTAAGCAACAACATCCGAGGGTGCCAAAGTGGCCGGACCTCGGCTCGGACTGTTGCGTGTATGCAATTAAGTCGCGATCTGACTAATTCCCTATCCGTAATTCGATCTAAACTAACTATACAGATATACATGTTTCTGCCCCCTGGGAGGAGGGAAGGAACATGTGTATGTGTATTTAGTGGTCTGAAATTTTTGTCTATTCTAACTAGGCAAAAAAAGAAAAAAAAAGGTCCCTTACAGAACCTATGTACCTATGTGTGTTGTGCATGTGTGTATAATGCAGTGTCATGTATGGCTGTGAAAGCTAGTGATTGTACAGTCACTTGTATCGCGCGAGCGGCTGCTTGGCTCAAGGGCTCCATGCCGATGGATCGGACCTAGGCTTGAGTTGCCGCGGAGGAAGGTGGTCGTGGCGGGTGTGCGGGCGCGAAGTTAACCGTTCGTCCCCTGCGGAGGGAACGGTGGTTTCGCGGGCGTGGGCGCGAGCACGCATATGTTGCGGGAGCGGACGCGTAGAATTTGTTAGCTTTCTCTATGTCGTCGGCGGGATCGACAAAGAGATTTCGCGGACGGCGTTTGTAACGTTGGACAACGGGTATCGCGTGGTTAGGCGTGTAGTTCACAAAGGACTTTACAAGCGGGTTTGGATGGTTCGAAGCGCTATCGAAGTATCTCCTAGCGAGATACTTCACATAGGCTTCTAACGAGGGAAGCCTCATGTCCCTGTGTAGGTCCATGTTCCTAACGAAGGCTGGAGGGTCAAGCAGGCGACGGAGGAATCGATTTTGTACTCTTTGCAAGCGGGCAAAGTTATGTTTGGACATATGTGCGAACGCGGCGCAACTATATGTCAAGATCGGCCGAACGCACATCTTGTACAGTGTAAGCTTATGTCTTATGGACATTTTGCTTACCGAACTGAGCAAGGGTCGTAAACGGGAAAGGACCCAAATGGCCCTATTCCGGACTCTAGTGACGTGTGGGTTGAAGTTAAGCTTCGAGTCAAGGATGACACCCAGATATTTTGTCTTGGTGGCCCAAGGGATATTTTTACCGAATAATGTTAGAGGTCCTACCGTGCGTGGTAATCTGCATGTAGTCGGTTCGAACATAATCGCGGCGCTCTTAACCGGATTAATAGCTATACGCCACGTTCGAAACCACTCTCCGAGAGTGGTTACGGCGCGTTGTATTTTGTGAGCGAGAAAAGATCTGTTCCTATTTGACGCGTATATGACTGTGTCGTCAGCGTAGAGCCCTACCTCGACCTCGGGGGGTTTCGGGAGGTCGCTGACGTACAAATTGAATAGGCAAGGTGCCAGAATGGAGCCTTGCGGGACGCCTGAACGAATGGGACGTGCGGTGGAGAGTACTCCTTCCACTCGGTAGTGGAAGGTGCGGTCGCTTAGGTAATCGCGGACTAAATGTACTAACCTATCCGGGACTTCTAAATGGTGAAGCTTGTGGACCAGTCCGGCGTGCCAGACCTTATCGAAGGCCTTGGCTACGTCGAAAAAGACCGCAAGCGTGCGGGCGGGAGCGATATTGCTCTTAGCGAAGTTACTCGTGATGTGCTCCATGAGGCGGTGCACTTGATGTGTACACGAGTGACGGGCGCGAAAACCGAATTGTTCGGGCGGGTATAAATTCTTGTCGTCTATAACGACCTTGAGACGGTTCAGAAGGATCCGCTCATAGAGTTTCCCTAGAGTGTTTAGGAGACTGATCGGGCGATAGCTATCGGGAAGCGAAGCTTTTTTGCCGGGCTTGCGAATACCTATAACTATAGCTTTTTTCCAGACGGCTGGAAAATAGCAGTGGGCTATGGCTACATTGAAGATGCAGACCAAAAGAGCTATGAGGTGATCAGGAAGAAGTTTGAGTACTTCATTCCTGATACCATCAGGACCGGGAGATTTCCTAGGCTTAAGGCCTTTAATGATAGAACAGACCTCATCTGGCGTGACCGGGGTTAACGTTTCCGCGGGGGGAATCAATGTGAGTTCCTGAACGGCGGTCTCGATAGTTTCGATGTGGGCAGTGTCTACGTTGTCGCAGTTTGGGGAGCACTGGCTCTCCAAGCTTGCGGCAAGGCATTCTGCCTTATCGTCGCTATCGAACGCGAGTGGGAGATCGGGGCCCCTTTCGAGGGGCGGCATCTGGGCGGAAGCTTCTAACTTCAGAGAGCGGGCGAGGTTCCAGTAAGCCAGATGGGACGGCTTGAGACCCTCTAAGAGGTTATCCCACCGGTGACCTCTGTACTCTCCGATGCGAGTTCTAACCTCTCTCTGAAGTTGTCGTAACCTACGGGTGTTATCCCTCGTCGGATAAGAGTCATGTGCACGTGTCGCGGCGTTCTTTTCCGTGATTAACGCTCGTAAGCCGGGGGGGAGTATAAAACGGCGTTCGTTTGCCGCTTGCACCTCTCTCGAGGCCTCCCTTACACCGGTTTGGAGGTAGTTGACCAGGGAATCGATGGCTAAATCGGCGTCTGCGGTACCTTAGGGTCTGATGGTGGATCATACTGAACAATCCAGTCTACACTTGGTATATCCAGTCCTCGAGCTGCAACATCAGTACAAAATAGAACACCATTTTGAGCTTCTACAAACTTGTGATATGCTTCTTTTCTTCTCGCTTGACTTTGTTTACCCTAAATCAGAACATAACACTTTACAAAACATTAAAACGTATTAAATAATTTTACCTAATTACATAATAATAAATATTACCAGTGAGTAAATGACCTACTAATGAGGAAAGACGCCTTCCTGAAGGAAAGCATGGGTTTAATCACTCCGCCAGCCTACAACATATTGGCGATTTCAAACGCCAATAAACGATAAACGACAAGAACATTTTTTAAGAGTTCAGATTTTTTTCACGATGTTTTTCCTTTACCGTTTAACCGACAGTTTTACCTTTTTTTTTATTAACGCGTATAAGTAAAAATTCCACTTTTCTAAACCACTCCACTACTACAACTTTTTCGTGCTGTTTACCATTTATTCTTGTAACAATTTCATTTTTTTCTAATGCGTAAAAAAACACAAATTAACTTACATGTGATTCTCGGAAATAAGCTCACACAAAATAAATACACATAAAAAAGCGCAATGTTACGTGAGCCCACAAAAAATATCCGCACGAGGAAAATTGAGCACGTGGATGTAATGGCACACGAAAAAAAACTCACATGTATAAATGAACACAGAAAAAAACGCAATATTATTTTATAAATTAATATATTTTAAACGAAAACAAATACATGCTAACCTAACCGATCCTATATATTTTTCAGAACCTTTAAAACACGAGCTGTATAATTTTAATAAGTGTTGAAATTCGGAGTAGGAGTAGTAATATTTAATATTAGATAGTTATACATGTAAGGTTTTGTCCGTGTGCGGTTAAATCCATGCGTGCAATTTTCCACGTGCGAATTTCTTGTGGGCTCATATAACAATGCGCTTTTTTCTGTGCTGTTATTTCATGTGCACTTTTCTTGGGATACGATTATGATAACAATATTTTTTTTAATACGTACAAAAACATTTATAAAAGGGAATAAACATAAATTTACTTACATGTATACTTAAAACTGATGCCTTACAATGTACCCTAAAGAATTCATAATGAAAGTCGACAGATTTACATGAGGAAAAAAACACCATAGATTTCAGTTTTTTAGTTTTTTTAAGCATTTTATACAACCAACTTATTCTTCTTTCAACTGGACAGATATAGTAGCTGTAAATAATATAAAGAAATTGAATTATTTTTTATGAGAAATTGTGTACATGCTACAATGAAAGATTTATGGAAGTACCCTTGTTGTAAACCTGCTACAGTTGATTGTTTAGAATCAGTTACTGATATAACCACTGGATTACTTTTTAAAGCTAATCTTGCCAGATTATTCACTTTCTCATCTATTGTCGCACTGAATAATATAGTTTGTCTGTTTCCTAAAAAGATAAATATCTGTAATATCATATTTATCCTATGGTAAAAAATACGTATAACTCATAAGGGGGGTATAAAAGCAATGTTGGGATTAATATTATATCTATTGATTTCTCTCAACACATTTTTATTTAAGTGACTAGTTGAACCTTGCCCAGCCTATACAATAATATACTCGTAATAATGGTATAATAAATCTTGAAATATGTATACAAGACATCAAAATGTATTCATCAATAATGTATTTATACTAAATAAAAGTACAAGCATAATAAATTCCATAATGAAAATGAAACCCAATCTTAATACTAAAATACCAAAATATAAGGATGAATGTTTTAATTAATATGAATGGAAATTTGTTTGTCACATTCATACATTTCTTGATATCTGTATACAGAAAATAAGCATTAAACATGTACTAACTTGGCAACATTTCTATAATCCCACTGATATGCTTTTTGAAACCTGCATCAAGAAGTTTATCTGCTTCATCCAGTACCAAACATTTTAATTTACTACAGTTGAATTTATCAGTATTCTGCAAGTGATCAAGAAGTCTGCCAGGTGTACTTACAATAATATTCACACCTGTAAACAAATAGCTGTCTTAATCTCTGGATACAAATCACCCGGGTGCATAGTACTATAGCAAGGCTGCCCAACTAATGCTTCGTAACATCCTAACATCAAGAAGATTGAAATATAAATAGATATTTCAATTAAATAAAGCTTTAGTTTTTTAATTTAATAAAAATGAAGAAATAAAGCGTCAGGTAAAAATCACATGGTGGCAGCCAATTACTGGCCCACGGCCTTGGGCTAGGTAACTTTGTACTGTAGGATGCAAGCCTATATTGCCTGTGAGGGCAACAAGTCATAGGTAGGCAAGCAACAACAAAAGAAAGATTATGACCACCCAAAAAACTTTAGAAACAAATTGCCTACAAGTGTCAAATTGTCTACCAATCATCAACATTTAACCGCATACTTTATGAATTTCATTTATGTTAAAATAATGCAAATCTTATTTTTTTATTTACAAAATATTAAAACCTATACTACTTATAGCAAGTACCTTTTTTCAATTTTATTATATCTTTAGACTTCTTTTCACCACCCACAATCAAAGAGTGAGACAAATCTATTTCCACTAATAACTTTTTTAAGATTTCATATGTTTGCAGAGCAAGTTCCCTTGTAGGAGATAGAATTATACAACCAGTAGCTGAAACAGAAATAATGCACTGCAATATGTATAAAAAATTAATAAAAATTAGATTTCCATAATGTTTTGTAATACCTAAATAAAATTTGGGTTAGACTTTAGAATTGCTATCGCAGTATTTGATGATGTGAAAAGGCAGGAAAGTTGGGGGAGGGTGAAAGGTAACTCCTCTGTGAAGAAAAGTGCAGAAACATGTTTTTTTTTCATTTTTGAGTTTATGTTTTCCTAGGATTTGTATATGAATTTGCACAGATAATTATTTGTTTCTTGACAGTTCAAACCTAAACTAACAATTTTAGGTTGAATTTAGAATCATATGGCACAAATTCAGGATTGAAAGTGGTTGAAGTTAATAGAGAATTTGTCCCCAATTATAATGTAACTACTCCCATTACAAGGTAATTAGGTGTTTTCGAGAAAATTAACAAAAACTCATATCTTAACCTCAAAACTTACAAAACTCGAAATTACATATAATTAGTGATGTCAGATGAACAAACACTATAATAGTTAACAAACTGTGTCAAAGTTGTACCTTTTTTAATTTATTAAACTACTAATAAAACTCATTAAAGAAGTTCATAATAGTTTGCTAGCAATAAATTTATATAAATACAAAATAATGAAAACCATAATGAACTATAATAGTTAATTTTCTTAATATATTTTGTTTATTCTTAGATATTTTTACTACATTTCCATAACTTTCATGAGTTGGTAACTCAATATAATCTATGTTAGTTGGTCACTCAACTTGGTTTTGTTTGCACCGGATTTTCCCTCACAACTGATTTATGTAATTTGGACTTTGATTATTGTATTTTGGACATCAATTATCTACCTTCCCAACTGACCATTGCAAATTTTCCAGACAACGATTGACGCCTTCCCGACCAACCAGTGCACATACAACAGATGTCGATTCTTGCTTTCCTGACCGACTTGTTTATGGACTACGGACTTCGGTAATCCAAGAATACTAAAGTTTTACGCAAGTTTTAGTGATTTGCCAACAAAAAGGTAGCGAGGAGCAACCAAACAGAGTGACAAGCGTGTTAGGTTTCTTGTGAAAATTATAAATATTAGCCAGTCAAAGCCATGTCCTAATTTTATGACTAATAATTATTGTTCTATGTAAAATCCTATCAAAACCTTAAATTTAACTTTGAAACTTTAACCTCATCTCTGGCCAGATCAAATCAGGGACGTTTTGAAGAAAGGACAGGTCAAGAGTACTCTAAACCGACAAGCATGCATGAAAAGATTGATGAATGTTGAGGAAGTAAAAGTTGTATGTCAGAATCGTAGCAAGTGGAAGAACGTGGCCTCTGCTTACCCCGTTGGGAAAGAGGTATGATTTATGTATGTATGTATCTCTGGCCAGGAAAGTTATTTCTTCATGAGAAGAGTGTCCCTGATCCATTTCTTGCCTTCCATAGGTTAGAAAATGTCGAAATTGAAACTTTGAACTCCTATAACTTGGGTCTGGTGGAGTATGTCAAAGGATTAGGGATACCCCCTTTACCCCGCCCCGACCGCACCTGAGCCCCTCCGCGTGCCAAATGATTCTAAATTTTAACTGTCTAAACTCGACAGTAGCAATTCTAAAGTTGAGCCAAATAATTGTTCTATACTTGGATTTTATGACTACTATAGTTTTAGCAATGTGCAAAATAGAATTAGGAAGTATACAAACATGAAGCATAGTTATAGTAAAAACACTAAAATAATAAGGAAATAACCCAAAAAAAATTGTTTACCATGGTTTTTAGTAAATCCACATTTAAGTAAATTATCTATGATAGGGATCAGAAAAGCCAAAGTCTTTCCACTCCCAGTCTTTGCTGCGCCAATGAAATCTTCTTGCAGCAGTAAATGAGGAAGTGCTTCAGCTTGTATTCGTGTAGGTTTTACGTGTCCCATGAGCCTTACCGCTTTAAGAATGCGAAAATCTATTTTCCCTTCCAGCATAGAAAAAGAACACTGAGAGATTATGTCTTCTACCATATCCATTTTGCTGAAATTTATTTCGGAAATGGCAGTAAATAAAAGGTAATAGGTGCTTTTGACAGCTGATGTCAAAGCCATAATATTGTTGTATATTAGGCGTGAGGCGTAAATACTGGTCCAGGTATTAATACCCGGTGCGAGCTTACCAGTATGCGTACCGGGTGCAGACCGAAATACCCGATACGTACCTTAAAGGTATGCATAAAGCATAAATGAATGTTACCTAGCGAGAACACATCCACCCATACAAAATATTTAGAGGTATTTTAATACCTATGATTAATTTTAATATTTGTACCAGGTGTTTAGCAATCCTCAACTTGAAGTATTGATATTTGCAGGTAATTTTTATTTGTCTCTGTTTGCAGGTATGTTGTATGCCTATTGTATAATCGTTCTTTTTTCTTTTTCTTCCTAACTTGGCAACCGATCATTTTTATTGAAAACCATTAATGCTATTATCGAGTGAAACATAGTTCCCAGTCTTAAGATGATTTCAAGATGCTAACAAGATGGTGGCTCCCTTGTTAAAATTATCTAGGGAGTTTTTGTGGCATCTCAGATTTCATGATCCATCTTATTATTCTCAATCCATTTCACTTGTGCACAATAACCAAGCTTTATTAATATTTTTCCTTATTGGGTATGTAGGGGTCAATAAGGTAATGATAAAATTACAATCAAAAAGTTAACCACGTTCGGGAAGTCTAGTTTTTCATCACCTGATAAGTAAAAGTTAAACGAACAAAAAATGTAAGAAAGTGTCTTTAAATAATATGAATTTCGGGCACCTGACTATAAATGGTATATCAAGCTAGGCAAATACCAAGAAATATCCTCTATTGATCATTCATTTGCTGCTGAAAGATTCAATCGTAAACAGATTTACTGTGTACTGTATATTTGTGATACTATAAATTTACTGTAATTTCAATACATGTGGCAATACTGACTAAATAATTGAGCGTTTTTAGGTTTTTATTAAAAAAAAAGTGTGCAGGTATTCACACAGTTAGAAGTGAAACCTTCAGAATAAAAATAAAAAGTATGTTCTTTATGAATTCTTTTTAAACATTCTAAATCAGCGGGATTCGATCGTGCGTACTGCGTATGAAGTTTGACCATTTCACACCATTAAGGCAATCCGACGATGATCACAATTCTGATAATCAGGACTTTTGTTACCCGTGCATAATGTAAATTGGCATCAAATTTTTGGCGACTTAGATCAGATTTTATAAACTAGCCGTGCGCGTGGTTCCGCTTGACTAAGACAGGTTTTTTATTTTTTGTGCGGATCCCTAAATATTTTGCAAAAATAAAAGTAGCCTAAGGTATACCTTATAACATCAGCTATCTGCCAGTGAAAGTCCTGTCAAAATCGGTCCAACCTTTTCGGAGATTACCTGGAACAAACAGACAGACAAGCAGTTTGAAGCAATGAAGGCTTAGTGGTAACGCGTACGACTTCGAGTCGATTGACGTGAGTTCGAATACCTGCAATGAGCCTGAGCTTTCGGTGAAAGAAAACATCGTGAGAAAACCATAGTATGGTGGCATTTTCAAAAATCTGTCGCCAAGCATCAATAGGTGTATTCCGGCAGCTGCACTTGAGAGCCAGTCTTTCACTAGGTTTAGCGTGTTATCATCTTGGGCCACAACGTCACTTAACATCAGGTGAGATTGTGGCGACTACGTCAAACATATAACGTTAAAACAGACAGACAAAAAATTTAAAAAGTATTTTTTTGTTATAGGTGTATTGGTATACTCATATGCATTCAGTAAAAATATGTTATTTTGACAATACAAACTATGCCTCACAACGTATAACATTAATAACTATATAATTTTGCTGTGACGCGACCTATGCTCATCTGTCCTTAACAAGTATCTTTAGTAAAATAGGATTAGGTAGGTATGTAACATTATTTATTGAAATAAAGATTGTTTTTGATAAAGTTATCCAAGCAAGGTTGCACTGATCTGTATACGTGTAGGTCAATGCCTTGTCTGGTCTTTTTTCTTATAATATAGATTAAATATATACACATTTAGGTACGCACTTATTTACATAATATTATAGAAAGATAAGTAAAAACAAAAAGCGTCTAACAGAATTATATTGAATTAATATTTTTATACATGAAATGTTCTTTTATATTTCAAATGTTTTTTTCAATGCTTGGTTATGTTTACTTTTCTCATGATGTGGAATAAATTGTATTAATATTTAAAAGTGAACAATGTATATAGAACGTTTCAGAAATTTAATTGTTTACATCCATAAAATATTATAATAACAACTGGCGACCAACAGCTACCTGGGGCCCCTGGTATGCACTAAAATAGTACCTAGAGATGATGTTAATGCCCCTCTCACTCCAGCTTGTTGTTGTTGTTATATATTAGTTTCCAGCCTTACTTGTAGTGAATGTTTTAATATGGATGTATTGTATGGATGTGTTATATCTGTTTTGAAGTAAAACTTCTTCAGGCGCGACTAGGAGGTAACTGGACGACAATGTAACGGAAGTCCGTTACGGCAATATATGCAACGGAATTCCGTTACAGCAATATGGCGTCATGTTGAAGTAAGACTTCTTTAGGCGTGACTAGGAGGTAACTGGACGATAGTTAGTTCGAATTTCTTTGAATAGGGATATAGTCAGATTGTGAATTTTTCGCATGATCGGTAACAGCCCAAGCCGAGGTTCGGCCACTTTGGCACCTCTGGAGCTTGTTGCCTAGCTTTCGCGGCTGAGTGCCTTCCGCGCTCGCCCCCAAGCCCGGTGAAGCTGTCAATGCCGGAAAAGCTCTAGGGCCACTAAGGCTAAATGAAAGTATAGTCAGTTCGAAAAAAAAAAACACCGAAATATTTGCCCTGGTATCTATTAAAAAAGTAAGCGTAGGTAGATAGTAGGTAGGTAGGAGCGTAGGTTTTTTAATACATGTCCCGGAGTGCATTTTTGTATCTTGTTGCCTAGCTTTCGCGGCTGAGTGCCATAGGCGCTCGCCCCCAAGACCGGTGGAACTGTAAAAGCCGTCCGAGGCTTCAGGAACCTTAAGAACAATATAGTAGTCAGATCGAAAAAAAAAACTTTTTAATGTGGATAGTAACAGCAACAGCTCAAGCCATTTTGGCACCCTCATGCCTGTTGCCATTTAAGCGGAGTGTCTTCTATGCTCGTCACAAAGTCGAGTGAAGCTGTCAAGGCCTCGAAGTTAACAGCGATCCTTGGTTCGAAAAAAAAGAAAGTTTAGTAAATAAGATGCATCAATTAGCATTCTTATCGGTTTACTAATCAAATTAACACGAGTTAGAAGGAAGTTTTTTCTCTCAAATCTGTTATGTATCTATAAAACGTTCTATTTTAGAGTTCAAATGTCTTTATGATAAAATATATTCGAGATTGGCTTATCGATGTCTAAAAATTTCTAATACAGTTCTTTGTAAAATCGGCACATAATATTTTTCTTAAATAAATTGATTGGTCTCTGCGGAGTGCAATGTGCGCAACGTTTTTTTTTTTTTTTCGAACTGACTACATTGTTAGCCTGAGGGGCCCTGGAGCCTTTACGGCTTTTACAGCTTTACCGGGCTTGGGGGCGAGCGCTTAGGGCACTCAGCCACGAAAGCTAAGCAACAACATCCGAGGGTGCCAAAGTGGCCGAACCTCGGCTCGGACTGTTGCGCGTATGCAATTAAGTCGCGATCTGACTAATTCCCTATCCGTAATTCGATCTAAACTAACTATACATATATACATGTTTCTGCCCCCTGGGAGGAGGGAAGGCACATGTGTATGTGTATTTAGTGGTCTGAAATTTTTTTCTACTCTAACTAGGCAAAAAAAAGAAAAAAAAAAAAGGTCCCTTACAGAACCTATGTACCTATGTGTGTTGTGCATGCGTGTATAATACAGTGTCATGTATGGCTGTGAAAGCTAGTGATTGTAGAGTCACTTGTATCGCGCGAGCGGCTGCTTGTCTCAAGGGCTCCATGCCAATGGATCGGACCTAGGCTTGAGTTGCCGCAGAGGAGGGCGGTCGTGGCGGGTGTGCGGGAGCGAAGTTAACTGTACGTCCCCTGCGGAGGGAACGGTGGTTTCGCGGGCGTGGGCGCGAGCACGCATATGTTGCGGGAGCGGACGCGTAGTAATTATTAGCTTTCTCGATGTCGTCGTCGGGATCGACAAAGAGATTTCGCGGACGGCGTTTATAACGTTTGGCAACGGGGATCGAGTTGTCTGGGACGTAGTTCACGGTGGATTTTACGAGCGGGTTGGGGTGATTCGAAGCGCTATCGAAGTATCTCCTGGTGAGATATTTCACATAGGCTTCTATCGAGGGAAGCCTCATGTCCCTGTGGAGGTCCATGTTCCTAACGATGGCTGGAGGGTCAAGCAGGCGACGGAGAAAGCGATTTTGGACTCTTTGCATGCGGACAAAGTTATGTTTGGACATATGTGCGAACGCTGCGCAGCTATATGTCAAGATCGGACGGACGCACATCTTGTATAGTGTAAGCTTATGTCTTAAGTACATTTTGCTTACCGAACTGAGCAAGGGTCGAAAGCAGGAAAGGATCCAGACGGCGCTATTCCGGACTATAGTAACGTGTGCGTTGAAGTTAAGCTTCGAGTCGAGGGTGACACCCAGATATTTAGTCTTGGTGGCCCAAGGGATATTCCTACCGAATAATGAGAGGGGTCCTACCGTGCGTGGTAGTTTACATGTATGCGGTTCGAACATAATCGCGGCGCTCTTTACCGGATTAGTAGCTATTCGCCACGTTCGAAACCACTCCCCGAGAGTGGTTACGGCACGTTGGACTACGCAGGCGAGATTTTTTCTGTGTCTGTTTGACGCGTATATGACTGTGTCGTCAGCGTAGAGCCCTACCTCGACCCCGGGGGGCTTCGGGAGGTCGCTGACGTACAGATTGAAAAGGCAAGGCGCCAGAATGGAACCTTGCGGGACGCCTGAGCGTATAGGGTGGGCGGTAGATAGTACTCCTTCCACTCGGTAGTGAAAGGTGCGGTCGCGTAGAAAATCATGAACTAGGTGAACTAACCTATCCGGGATTTCTAGTTTATGTAGCTTGTGGACTAGTCCGGCATGCCAGACCTTATCGAAGGCCTTAGCTACGTCGAAAAAGACCGCAAGCGTATGGGCGGGGGCGATACTACTTTTGGCAAAGTTGCTCGTGATGTGCTCCGTGAGGCGGTGCACTTGATGTGTACACGAGTGTCGGGCGCGTAAACCGAACTGTTCGGGAGGGTATAGGTTTTTAATATCTATAACGGTTTTGAGACGGTTCAGAAGGAGCCGCTCGTAAAGTATTCCTAGTGTGTTTAAAAGGCTGATCGGGCGATAGCTATCGGGAAGCGAAGCTTTTTTGCCGGGCTTGTGAATACCTATAACTATAGCTTTTTTCCAGACGGCTGGAAAATAGCAGTGGGCTATGGCTACATTGAAGATGCAGACCAAAAGAGCTATGAGGTGATCGGGAAGAAGTTTAAGTACTTCATTCCTGATACCGTCGGGGCCGGGGGACTTTCTAGGCTTAAGGCCTTTAATAACAGAACAAATCTCGTCATGCGTGACCGGGGTTAACGTTTCCGCGGGGGGAATCGACGTTAGTTCCTGAACGGCGGTCTCGATAGTTTCGATGTGGGTAGTGTCTACGTTGTCGCAGTTTGGGGAGCACTGGCTCTCCAAGCTTGCGGCAAGGCATGTGCGCAACGGGCGGAACGTGTTGCTAGGCGCCAGGCCGGCATTATAAGATGTATTACCCTCATGCTATGGTTTCGTTACTATGTTTCCTTCTTTAAAAGCTCATGGTTTATTATAGGAGTCGAACTCACGTCATCCCACGCGCTGTCCAAAACTCCGAACACACTACCATTGTGCCAACAGTACTTTGAAATTAATATGTATTGTTTGTATATTGTATAAATGTGTTTAAATATTAAACCTTTAAACATGAATTTACACTGTACAATCAAATATACTTATGATCAGCTGAGTAATTTTAATAAAATAATTGAAGCATTAGGTATAGGTACCTAGATAAAAATAAGATAAATTCAACAGTGTCATAAAATTCAAGGCTTGGGTTAAATTAGGAACAACCATGTATTGGTTTTATTTTAGTTAATTGTTGTATGAGTTACCTTGAGTTCGGGTTAGATACTTTTTTATCTGCTGTATATTTATCATTACCATAATCTCTATAAAGAAGATCGTAATGTTAAGCTTAAATTACTACTTGGAACATAAACTAGATTCTGTTTATAGGTATGTCGTCTACATACGAATATATTTAAAAAAAAGGTTATTAAATATTTTTAAGGATTATTAACGTTACACCGGTCCGTGGAATGGACGGGACGCAGTCGAAAATATATAATCTATAGTATACGTACGTAATATCGTCTTAGGGTTATCTATTAGGCATTGTATGCAACTGCCTAGGGGCCCCGCATCAACTAGGGTCCCAACTAGGCGCCGAGTTTTATAAAAGTAATAATTAAAAAATAATTAAATAAGACGAAAGAACTTCGAGTGAAAGCTTTCGTCAAGCTAGCTCAGTCAGATAAATAATATTGCTCGACAAATAAAGATAGAGGTTTATTAAAACAGAACACTGTGTTACACATTGCACAAGTTACAATTAGTTTTGAAATAATTAGAAACAACGACAGACATTTATAAAATAGTACAAGCGACGCGATAGCTAGAGCTCTTCCTATTATCTCTGTCAAAATTAAGAAAAGAACATCAACACACGCTTATACCACCAGATTCAAATATTAGCTGTATACAACCTACTTCGCGTATTCGCAGTAACGAGGCGGGAGACGTATTTCAAGACGTCCGAAAATACTAGGCCCGGGTTGTCTTGCTATATACTCCCCCTCTGGTCTAGGAGTACGCCCTCGTTCCTGGACCAGTTCATGACCCGTACGCTTCGGATGTCCGCGTCGTCGCTTAGGTATAACAGGTTCGGGTGGTAGGTCATTTCCTGTACTACTACTATCAATGAAGGGCGTCAGATCCTGAGAATGGTATTTCCCTAAGCTTTCCTCAGGACTTCGCATTGATGATATCAGAAAAGTAGTTGGACTAACTTTCTTGGTTATTATATATGGTCCGTCGCGTTTAGGAACAAATTTGGCGGTGATACCTTTGCTTCCTTGACTTAGTACATGAGATCGAACGAGGACCTTATCTCCTACTTCGTAAGATTGACTATGTCGGCGAGATTGATCGGCAATCTTTTTGGATTGATCTTGCTTTTTCTCAGGAGTCAGACGATACGGAGGTACAAAAATAGGAGAATGGTCACCCGTACCAATACGATGCTCCGCAAAAGGGGTTGGCTCTCCCCCTAGCTGGAAAATGTCCGTATTGTCAACCAAGACTTGCGCCAGCAGGGTCCGGTCAGGTGGGTTTAACAATGTGCCTTCGTCATCTCTGAGTACATCAGTAGAGGGGCAAGAAAACTCTGTGGATATAGAGGGTTCAAAACGCATTTTGTATTGAATGCGGTGATTATTTGCAAAATACCAATATTTGCGAGAAAAATCCATAACTACTTCGGCGGCAAACAAGAAATCCATGCCGAGCAGTGTTTCATTGTTACGTGCTTCAGGAAGGATAAGAAAAGGAGTCCTAATGACCTTCTTCTCTAAATGCACGTCGAGAGTTGTCACGAGGACGTCTATGTCGCGAATGAAACCATCAGCGAACTTAATGCGTCTTCGTGCTGGAACGAGAGGGTGTCCCTTTCGACTGAGGAGAGTGTATAGTGTGTGACCCGCCATACAATGCTTAGCCCCGGTGTCAATCATCGCAGTTCCCGACGAACCTAAAATTTCTATATCAAAAATCGGCCGTAAAATTTCAGTAAGTTTTCGATCGGAGCTCTCACCGGCGCGCGCGTTATCTACACAATATATGTCACTACACACCTTATTACTTAAAACATCCTCAGAAATATTATTATAATAAAATAAATCATCTTGTGAAAAATTGTAAAAATTATCTTTATACCCTTTTACATCCGGGTCATATTTAAGAACAAAAGGAATATCATGAAAACAGTTCGCAAGCTCCTTTGCATCATGGATGTTTTTATAACAAAACTCATTAGAATTAGAAAAATTATAACATCCAACCTTACCTTCTTTTTCATTTCGAATGACATCGATACAAACATTGTCATTATTTGAAATATGATTACTAAAAGTGACATTGTCTTCTTCTGACAAATTATTGCTGGTTGTGTGTTCGCTCGACAATTTGATGACACGAGAACTATTATTATGAAATATTTTACTATCTTTATTATTAAATTGTAAAGTAGGCTCTATTGTCGAACTATCACGCGACCAGATATTATTTTGTTCACAAGAAACATTTTTATGAACATTTTTATAGTAAGTAGGCAAAGTAACAGACACATAATCATCACGGATATTATTATTACCAGATTCTATACTATTAAAACTTTGTTCATTGTTACATTTTGGACAATTTTCCCTAGTTACGTTCTTTGAACCACATTTGTAACACGAAACAGCCTGATTATAAGTATTTGACTCACCCTTGTTCGCACACTTACGGCACTGATCACGCTGATGTCCATAGCGTTTGCAATATACGCAGAAGGGCCGTTGTCTCGCCAATGGCGCACGTTCATCTCGTGATGGCGAGACGAATACACGCGCGTGCGTTACGCGGGACGTATGTTGTTCGTCAGACGATCGCAGGGACGTGACGTGCGGAGCGCTGCCACGCCACGCACTAGTACTCCCGTGCGGCTTCACGCTCGTAGCGGAGTTCGAACATCGTGCGTTATATGTTGAGGATGAAGAATGAGTTGACATTCTGTTACCATTACGCTTTCTATGCATGACAATAGAATTTGGGGCTTCTTGCTTACTAGTTGTGGATTCCTTTAAGGAATCTTCTACGACTCTTGCCCTTGACAGCAATTCTGAAAAACTTTTAATATCCTCTCTTCGTAATCTTTTCCGAATCTTTCTATGAAGTAATCCGTAAATCATGTCTCACTGGACTTTAGTGGTCAGATCGTTTGTTGGAAGGCGTGTTAGAAGGGCTCGACTCTTCGCCACGAAGATATCGGTTCGTTCATTTTCACCTTGCTCGACCCTGAACAATTCTCTATAGATTTTGTACTCAGGTCGGCGATCGCCGTAGGCATCACGAAGGAACTGTATCACTTCTTTCCAAGAAGTGACCTCGGCGCGTATACTCTGCCACCAGATTGCGGCTTCAGAGGTAAGCAATATAGAAAGGCCCTTGATGGCAAGGTCATCGCCAATATTTGAGCATTCTTTGTAGGCTTTTATTGCATCGATGAACTCTTCAACATGTTCTTCTGCCGCTCCCGAGAATCTAGATGAACATTGTGCAAAATTTCCAGTCCTTTCTGCCGTACTCGGTGTTGGCACCGGTGATTGAACGGTCAGAGGAGACGAAATCGTCGACAAGCGTTGCAACATTCGTTCGCAAACCTCAGCATTTGATTGCTGTATAGTCGTCAGCAAGGCAGCGAAGTTCTCTTGAGACAGCGTGATGCTGCTGCCATTAAGATCATCGTCGCTAAGAGACTGTCGTTTCCGTGTTTTCGGCATTGTTTTCTAATTATACTTACAATGTGGTAACAAGGTACGCACAGAGTAGATTCCACTAATTTTCAGTAACTTTGTTGTGGTATTCTGCCCTCAAGTTGGGACGCCATATTTCGTCAAGCTAGCTCAGTCAGATAAATAATATTGCTCGACAAATAAAGATAGAGGTTTATTAAAACAGAACACTGTGTTACACATTGCACAAGTTACAATTAGTTTTGAAATAATTAGAAACAACGACAGACATTTATAAAATAGTACAAGCGACGCGATAGCTAGAGCTCTTCCTATTATCTCTGTCAAAATTAAGAAAAGAACATCAACACACGCTTATACCACCAGATTCAAATATTAGCTGTATACAACCTACTTCGCGTATTCGCAGTAACGAGGCGGGAGACGTATTTCAAGACGTCCGAAAATACTAGGCCCGGGTTGTCTTGCTATAAAGCTAAATTTCAAGATTTTTATGTAACAAACCCTTGATGATAATATTATTGGCTTATTTGTTATTACATCGTAATATTTCAGTACATTTCAAAATACAATAGTGAATGTGCATTTAGGTACTGATACAAGTATTAATTTTAATCAATGGTCAATTGGTCATGTCACTTTACATGTTTACAATTTTTTTTTATTTTTCTCTGGTTTTCAGTACTGGTCCGCATGACAAAGAGCTTTAGGGGAATTGCCAATTCGTTGGATACATATTATGTTATATCATAAATAAAAAATACGCATGTTTTTCTTAGATTTTATTTCAATTTTTTTAAAAGAGTAGTAAATATTTAGGCATTTTTTCGTAATATAGTAAGAAAAACAGTATAATAATGATGAATATTCAGATGAGGTAAAAAAAATTTTGGTAGTTATAAAACGGTAAAGAGGCACGAGGCGTGTATTGTCTAGAGGCCCCGACATTATTAATCCGACGGAATAATCCCTTAATTTTTTGAAGTGAGACTTCTTATGCAACTTCTATAGCGTTAAACGTTTAACGCACATCGGTCTCTCCTCTTTGTGTGAGCCAGAGCGAGAGAGCAATATATTATCGGTCTCTCCTCTTTATGTGAGCCAGAGCGAGAGAGTAAATGTCGGTGTATATGCATATTGCACACTGTTTAAATAAAATAGAAAATGTCTTTTAAAATGAAGTTTCACTTCTATCGTGTGTGAATCGCGCACACACCTTTTTTTTAATTGCATCTCAACACAAAAGAACTTGTCACAAATTATTATTTCATTTCAATATTTTCAACAGACGTAATCAAAAAAATACGATTTTATAACATAGGTATTAGCTGTTTGTCCGATAGGATTTTCGGCACAAAAATCATCTATTGTCATCCCTCTATTAAAACCTTAGGGTAAAATACGAAAAATTACATTAACTTTAGGGAATTAATTAAAAAAAATCTTTTTAATAGTGCTAATCAACTACGCTGAACTACTGTGCAAAACTTCATGCTTCTAGACTAGACTTATTAGTGAAGCTGTGCGTTGCTGGCAGTCTGTCGTAATAATTTTATTAATTAGATAAGGTATAGATAAAGTACCGACCTTTCTGACGTCGCGTAATAACGAAATACTTATTATTTGATTTTAAATAAAGGTTAAATATAAGGTCAATAACAATTGCGTATAGGTAATAGGAATTCTGTATGTTTCATACTACAAATCTCTCTTATTGATTGATTATTATCAAAACCTTTAGGATACGTACTTCGTCTTCAAATTTAGCTCGAAGGCAGGCCATTTTGCATAAATCCGAAAATCATACATTTTAAATTCAGTCTGGAATTAATTCGCGTTAAAGTTAAACCCGCCAAATAAAGTTTATACGTGCTTCTTGAGTTGGAAACTATAAGAAAAATATATAAATTAAATTTATGCATCTAATAAAACATGTACGATAACCTCGGAGTGCGAGTTTTTTTATTCCTATTTAGGCTAGCTCCAAAAGTCATTCGACTATGGTTACAATAGCTATAAAGTGACACTGCGACCGAAGATGATAATAAAACGCTGAGTTAAAGGGGATGAACACTCAAGTGTAACTGCCGTAACACATCACACCTAGTTCTTTGCTCGGTAACGAAGTTTCAAATTGTTAGGGATTTTTTTGATCGACGAGCGATATGTAACACCTTATCATGCTAAGTTTTAGCACGCGATGTTTACCTTCACCGAAAGCTGAAACTCATTGTAAACATTGAAACTTGTGACTACATAATTACGGATGCTATTCAACTCGATATATCGGGGCTGTCACCGTCATTGGGCTCTCTGTCCGGACTTAAGTTTTATTAGGTCCCGTTTTTCTGGCGGCCACGGCATTTTAAATACTCGCGACTAAGTACTGTTGTGTGAAAAAACAGTCATCCGCTTATCTATACAAATAAATAAAATTGTAGTGTATGTTTCTAATGTAAAAATAACAGCTTTTTACTAAATGCATATGAAAGTATATAATTATGGTACTTATAACAAAAAAAAACGTTTTTTTAAATGTTTGTCTGACAGTCTGCTGGTTCAGGGATTTTTGTTAGTGCGAATAAAGTATCTGCTATGTGCCTTCCTACAATGAGGAAAATCCGACAATAACCCGAGGCTATATTACTTACAAAATTCTTAAACCTACAAAGCTTCACCTTTTCTTTTTTAGTGCCTAACTATTGTAATTATGTTAAGCAAAAGCGCCCCTTCTCTTTCATCTTGTGTACTCAACCGCAAGCTTCCCTTCTCTTTTATTTCTTATAATTTACAGTAAACAATAGTGCGTTAAAATTATACATTAAAAATTGTAAAAACTTTCTTCATAATTTAAAGTTGTTAATAAATAAAATAATAATCGAGTTTGTAAAATTTACTGTAATTACTTTCTAACTCTCTTTGATTATATAGACGTGTATATAATCAAAGATGCCGCTATACATAATATGCCGCATAACATCTAGGTATTGCATTACTAAGCAATAACCTCTTCTAAATTACGCATTGCTAGACATTGCAAGGGCAATGTCAACAACCATTCATGCGAGATGCGTAATTAAAAAGATATTAATGATTAGATATATAAATATAATATCAGTGTCAAAGGTAATTGATGTATTACATAACTGGGAAATGCCAATATGATAAGTGAAGCGCTTGCCACGTATAATTTCCAGGAAATACCTAATGTTTATATGGTTTGTACTTGGTAAGTTTGGTGTAGTATTTTTTTTATCGAACTACAGGTTACTGTTTATCTTTTTTTATCGTTATAGGCTTGGAGTGGTGGCCACAATCTCACCTGATTTTAAGTGACGATGTGGCCCAACATTCTAAACCTAGTAGAAGACTGGGTCTAAGTGCAGCTGCCGGAACACACACCAGCGGGCAACTACATGGGGGGTAACAGCTGCCGGCCCCGTAAAAGGGAAAGTAGCTGTGACACCTCTACAGGACATCAGTGCAGACGATGAGTAGTAGAACGGGGCGTTTTCATGCCCCTTTCTTCCACCCTAGCTGAACCAAGGGGAGATGGGTCGGGGAGACCGTCTTCCTATTTGCACTGGTTCAGCCGTCTGAGAGATAGTTAGGGTTGTACTAGTTGTTCGCCGGGGCGACGCGACGCGGTGAATGTTATCGAGACCCTGTTTCGCCCCGCTATGACGGCAGATGGTACACCGCTGAGTTTTAGTCAGTAAGAGTCTGACATGCCCCTCTTGCTCCCCCTAGCGAGAGGCTGGATCCATGTAGAATTTCCCAGAGTAAAAAAAAAGGACAACGCTAGACCCCATACTTCACGACAGACGGTCGCTAAATTAGAGGAACTGCGGTTGGAATGCCTTCAACACCCACCATACTCCCCGGACCTTGATTACCACTTTTTTGTAATTTGGACAATTTCTTGCAAGGAAAAAAAATCAATTCCGAAGAGGCTGCCCAAACCGCCTTCAAAGATTTTATTGATTCTTATTGAATCAATGAATTACCTATAAAATGGCGAAAGTACATAGATCATAATGGTGCATACTTTGATTATTATTATTTTTTTCGGTTTAATTTTTCCATTTCACAAACGCCAATTTCACATGTAAGGACCTATTATTATATTATAACACATTCTGCAGACTCTGGGTTCGCATATGTTTATTATGATGATATAATAAAGAGTTTAAAATTGCTTGAAAAATACAATAAGATAGTATACATCGTAATTTAAATTTACAAACTAAGCTAGGTAATTTTTTTACTGTAACTATTACATTTTCATTTTAGTTGTTATCATTGAGGTATCTTATGTACCACGTACAGTAGGTTCATAATACCTCCTCAATGGAAATTATAGGTTTTGTTTTCTTTGTTATTATTTAATCCCCTTCTCTTATTGCAGACTGTACATAATAATATTATTGTTGTTAAGACTTTTATTGCTACAGGTGTTTGGAATGTTTGAACTTTAATTCCTCGACATCGGTTGCAGACGTTTTCCGCGTTTTTATCATGTCGATGACTTTTTGGTCCTCGAATTGTATGGCTGTTTTTTGGTTATTTATGGTAATATTATCGCCTAAAAGTTATGGGAAACATCATAAAACCAGATAAACATTCGAAAAAAAAATGTCATAGTACCTGATGGGAAAATAGGGAACTATGTATTTTTAGCCTTTTTTGTATGTCGTGGGTCGGCGCGCATTTTTAATACGTTTGAGCCTTCCTTCGGGACGAAGCCTTTTTGCCCAACGATGGATCATTTACAAGTTGGTAGGCATTGATATATCATTGCTGGTAGGTAATATTAATATGTTTTTTTTTTCAATCTGACTATACATATTGATATATATATATATATAGCTATAAAGGGCTCTGACGCCTCAGACGGCATTTACAGATTCACCCGGGCTTGGAGGCGAGCATTTAAGGCACTCAGCCACAAAAGCATGGCAAAAAGCTCCAAGGGTGCCAAAGTGGACGGTGCGGCTTGGACTGTTGCTGTAGTTGCAAATAAGTCGCAATCTTTCTTTTGGGAAGAAGGAAGAAATATGTGTATATGTATTCAGTAATCTGTCAATTTTTGTCTACACTAACTAATATTAATATAGAAAAGTTTATATACCTACACGTCGAAAGTTCCTACGTAAATTACTTGGGGAAAAAATCTTACTGTTAAAATCCACAGTTCGTTTTAGGTTATCCAGATTGTTATTATAATATAAATTTAAAAAATATATAAATTGCTGTGAATGTCGATAAGCTTACCCAAACGACCATAAGGAAATTCCGGTTTATTTACTTTATCTAAAATTATTGAGTTTCTTTGTTTTTTTTTGTGTTAAGAAAAATACGATTGTATTTATTAAAATTTTGTACATGATTTTTACAACTTTATTCAAGTAATTATCATTGTTACGATATTAAAAAGCTACACTTACACAAAATCATTTTGTGGTAAAGTGGAGCACCTAAATCCAGAACGAAATTAGTTTTACTGGTATGGTTGATTGTGAATTATTTATTATGTAACTTTTATTTTCACATTGTAAAGCTTTGTTTTCACGTTATGCTTTCATCGATCAACAAACGACAAAGCAATTCCACTGTTTGTAGACTATTTTTAACCCTCGACGCAAACAGAGAGGTGTTATTTATTAGTTTAGCATGTGTCTTTGGCATCGTAGCTTCCAAACGGATGAACCTTTTTTTTCGTTTCAAAAAAATCTGTTCAGCGGTTTTCAGGTCATCAGCTCTTTTCTAGTTGGCGAAAGGATGTGAGCAACTTCCACAGATCTGATCAATTCGAAATTTGATATCCTTTTACTTCAGTTATACTTCAAGAACATGGTCACCTTGTCCCGATGCTGCAGCATCATCTAGAATATCCAGGATACACAAATCCTCAGACACTTACAGCGGAGGTATCGCGCTTGGGCTTATTGGAGTGGTCTCAATGAATACCTAGTTTATTTGTGTCAAGGTTGTTTACATTTTTAATTTTCCTTGTTGGCTTAAAAATAGACTATAAAAATAGGGTTTTATCTTAGATTAATGTAAGGATACTTCTTATAAATAAAATAAATGCCCTTAAATTACACCTTTATATTTATTATTGATCCAATGATGAAAGTGTAACTGGATGAAACAGGATTTCGTGACCTAGATATTTGGTGTAGTATGACTTTCGACTTTCACAGATATCTTGCCAATTAAATTGTGATAGATACGTATTCAAAAAATGTCTTCTTTATTTGTTTCAAAGATTAGGTAAAAAAATATGTTCTAATAATCACAAAAATATATATGATATTTTATGTTTTTGAGCCATTATTTTGTGATAAAATATGAAAATGTGGTAAAATTCACAATTTACCATTTGTGGTTGAACTTTAACCTCGAATAACTTTTAAAAGAGTCGACTAAGCAATAAATCATATCAGATCTTTTTTGTAGATCATTTAATTCACTACAAGTATATGTTTTCAATTTAACTGGTTGACAGTTCGTTCGAGTGCATTAAAATACCAATTAAAATAAATAAAAACACGTGATGGGTATTTAAATGGAAAATTAAAAATTACCACCTCTTAGTATTAGATAATATTAAGAGCTCACACTTAACCAGAATTTTTTTTCGTCATCTTGGACGATATTTTAATGATAAGTAAAGTAAAAAATTTTTTTTTGACCACCCTAGAAGGTAGATACATAGTTATAGCCGTTTCACCCTTAACATCGAGAAAGGATTACTCGAGAAAGATTACTTACTGACGCACGCCGCTGTCTGGATGATATTATAATGTCGACAAATTGGTCGAAAATCAATGACTAACATCGTAACTTTTATTCCAACAAAATACAACTAGGTATACGCTAAGCAAATACAAAAAAAAAACTCTAAACTGGTTTATAACTTATCTCTATATATCAATAGATCAATCTTTACTTGACTAAAATTATAATTGTAAATAAAAAAGAGAAGATATTTCATGTATAATAATACTTATCATCTTATATTAATTACTTAATTAGTTACATTTCACAAATATTGAGTCCAAAAGAGCTTTAAAATGGGTATCATAAAATTTACATTTGCATCAAGATGCCATAAAAAAACATGACGAAATTTTTTTAACGGTTTTACTGAAAACCATAGCCAATTATAAATACGATATTATTCATAATTCATATTGGATATCAATATTTTCTTATAAAGTAATGCAAGCTCCATTCTTGCACCTGTATGACCTAATTACTAATTATATTAAACATGTTATTAACATCTGCACTGGTACAAATTGATACCTACCTAATTACCAAGGTGAACTTTGTTTAAATAAAACGTCCAAAAATGTAGGTAATTTAATTAATAGGCGATTATAATACATTTTATATTTACCTACATCGTGGTTTGGCGCGTTATGGTAACTAGGTAAGGTACCTACCTACATTTAGGTATTCCTTCGGGGGGAAATGTTTGCCCATCAGTTTCAGTGGACATTTACAGATTAGTATTATCCTTACCAATACTGAGCGTAAACAGACAAGGATGTAGGCATGATTTTGTTCAGGGAAGGGCAGGCAGGCAAGGCAAAATTAATATTATACATACCTACCTCTCTAAAACATTGCATTCTCTAGAAATATTTGAAACTCCATAGACAATGTCTTCACTTTGTTTAAAATAGTAACACTTACATTTCTCCAACCAGACTGCACCTCATAATGCTGGAGCACTTGCGAGTCACGTTAGCCAGCACTCAGCTTACTCACGCCCTGATACGAGGGTGGGAGTTAGCTGGCCTCTTGTTTGTAGTTTGTACCTTATTTTTATATCACGATGGTGGCAAACAAGCATACGGCCCGCCTGATGGTAAGCGGTCGTCGCAGCCTATGGACGCTTGCAACACCAAAAGCATCACATGCGCGTTGCCGACTCTTTAAAAACCTATTAACTTCCTTTATGAAGAATACCATACTGTAGTCCTCTGAGAAAACGTCAGCAGTGAGCTCATTCCACACCCGGAGCGTTCGTGGAAGAAAACTCTTCTGAAACTGGGCTGTCCGCGATCATTAAGGTTCCAAGGTGTGATAGGATGAACTTGCTGCCGATGGCGAGCGGTGCGATAGTGAAAGGGAGTCGTTGACATCATGTTGAACAATTCCGGTAGAACACGCACAAGGAGGCAAAGTCTCTCCCTAGACTTAAAGGTTTGATACCGCATGTGAGATTGGGATCGTCAACAATTCTCACAGCTCGTTTTTGAACCGAGTCAAATGGGCCAAGCTGGTATCCAGGTTCTCCCGGCCAGAGATGACAGCATTACTCTATATGGGGTAGGACTTCCGATTTGTATAACAGCATTCTTTGCCCCGGGGTGAAGTACCGCTTACCTGATTACACCATTGTGTATAGACATAACATGTTTATGGTATTTGATGAGAAATTTATGGAAAACGAGGCGCCTTTTGATGAAAATATTTAACGAACAATAACATCATTGACATAAATACAGATAGTACCAGTCAGAAGTAGATATATGAAGTAGGAAGTTAATAAAGTTCATTTTAAAAGAGCTGTGCACCACGGTTTTGTCCATGTTAAATTTGTTCAACCAACTAACACCACGCCTGCGCCTCCAATGCTCCCATGTAGCCTATCGTTGTTGTAACTTCCCTTACTTATTACCTATTCAGATTTGCAGATTGCTTAATGTTCATGGTCACTGCTCCTCTCCTTAGAGTCATAATTGTAGAAGTTATAAGAGTCCTTTATAAATGGGCTACAATATGCATAAAGAACTTTTCATATCTAGTAGGTAGTTCCAGAGATTAGTACGTCCAAACAAAAAACAATCTCTTGACCTTTATAATGTAACTATAGGATATTATTTAGGTATGTATCTTATTTAATTACTTGCACTTTTTTAATGCGTTTTTGTAATACAATCTGACCACTGACATTGTATTTAAATCACTGTGTTATCTGCTTGTGAGTTACTGTTAATAACAATTAACATATCAATTACATACCAGCAAATACTAGTAAAAAAAAACAAGCATAATTGGCATTCATTACTGTTTACATTACACTTCAGTCCTCTTATCAAATGTATGGAATAGGGTATTCACATATTTTAAAGCAAGGTGAAACTGATAAATAAAAGGGCGATATGTTCAAAACAATAATTTAATCGAAATATTGATCGCTCACAATGTTCTGTTTACTTCATTTACAATACATTTCTACTTGAACTAAAACAGCCTTGTGTTTGAGGAATGTGTGATACATGATGAATATACGCTTCATTCACTTTACTACACCTGCTTGGTTTATAAATAAAGTTAAATAATCTAGTGCCTTCTACACTGGGGTTTTTTTTTTTAATATTGTGAAAATTACTCTCTTATGTCTACTTTAAAAAAATGAAATACTAACAATATTTAGGAAACAATTTACATTGATTTTCTGATTTGAGGCGTAATATTCTCATCATAAAAACATGATAATAATTTAACTAAGACTGATCTATCAATGTAACTTAACGAGTAATAATTGTAAGAAATGTGAAAACACATTGAAATATTTTTAAAGTTCATCATGTGATGAATGTTCCTGTAATGAACTGGCTTCATCACAAGCAGCTGGAGTACTAAGCTCTATTTTATATTCACAGCGGAAAGGTTCTGTGACTGATAAAAGTTTTGTCTCCAAACCACAATTTAAATTGACAGTAGTAATGCGACTTGGCCCATTCCAGCAAGCCACACCATTTGTATATTTCATAACTGAGTATTTATTGTGGTCATTACCAGCCCATTCTCCCCAATTACCCAGTCCTATCTCATGACCTCCATTCTTTGATTTCTGTGTAACCTTTTGGAACATACAGAGTTTGTAAACATATTCTTTGTCTTCATACTCTAGACATTGTCCATCCATTGTGGCATATTCTTGTTGCAAACCATAATCTTTCTCAAGATTTTCTTTTATATTTCTAATATTAGCCTCTATTTCTCTAACTGTGCGTTCAGCATCTGTATGTTGGCGACGAGCTTCTGATGCTTCATTAACTAACTTTTGTGTTTCCTCATCATAAGAGGTTGAGTGTTCTTCTTCGAGTTCTTGCTCATCTTGGTCATCCTGGGGTTGATCTATATCACCAGCATCATCCTCTTGGCCTTCATATTCTGTATCCAAGTCAACATGATTTTCATCTGGCTCTCCGTCTGAATGCTCTTTCTCAGTTTGACTTTCAGCTGGTTTAAACATACCTTGCTCCATCATTAGTAATGGTTTAAGCAAAGGCCAAGTTGTTGAAACAAATTCCTCTAAATTTACTTTCTCTTTACCGCTCAAAAAGAAGTTAGCTTCTTCATCATCAACCTCACCATCTTTATTTTTATCAAATACATTAGCAACTTTTAGCTCATCTATTGTAAGTTCACCATCACCATTAGAATCAAACCTCTCAAAGTGTTCCCTGGATTCCTTCAAAGTATTTTCTTTTTCCTCTTCCAGCTTTTTCTGCCGCAGTTGTTCTTCCGCTTCTCTGTATACTTTAAGAGCTTCATTCTCTTTGGCTTCTAGATTATTTTTTAATAATTCTTTTTCAGCCTTTATTTTCTCTGCCTCAGCCTTGTCATTCTCTAGCTGTGCGAGTTGTTCTGCCATTTCGTTTCTCTTCATATTGCCTTTTTCTATCAGGTCTAATCTCAAGTGACCACCTGCTTTGTGCAATTCTGCTAGCCTTTGAGCTTCTGCTTTAGCTTCTTTGCCAAGTTCTTCACATGAATTTGTGCAAGTCTCCGGTTTGGCGTACTCATCTGTTCCATCGCAACAGTCGCAAACACCGTCATTGACTCTCGAACTTGGAATATTCTGCGGTCGATGACCGGCGTTTGTGCAATGGAATATACCGTTTAAACAAGCCGATGTCCCCGGTTCGTCGCTGCCATCAAAGCAATCACAGTAATCATCGTTTACATAACTGAATGGTATTGTTACACTTCCATCTAAACAAGTAAAATCTTTCGTCGGCGAATATAACGAAGCTTTAGATAATGAAACTCCTCGAGGTCTTGGTACATCTGACTGAGCGAATAATATGTAGGAACATATTAACACAAGAAATAAGTATAACTGATTGATCCATATAGAATAGACCATGGTTTTTAAATTATTATTATGAAAACAAACACCGGTCACAAGAAAAATAGCGATATGCGACTGAGAACGTGTAGTAAATTGACAGCGCTGACGTTATCCAATCCGACCACAAGTAACCTTTTTCTTAATAATTGAAGCCATTGTATACACGTCGTTTAAGTCCAACTTCATACAATTTACTTAATCTTCAAACTACAACTAGAACTTCAAACAATAATCGAGGGAGTTATAAAGCAACACAAACATTATATATTATTCATAATCCTCTTCATCGTGTTCAATAACTAAACTATACGACGCAAAACGATACAAATATTGAAGAATATACTGTGAGCCATAAAGTAATGAACTAAAATAAAAACCATCATATAACAAAAAAAAACGCGTCGCCCAAATAGACAGTAGTGATCGAACCGCGGTGATCAAATGTCTCTATACACATCCGCCAACCACTGCATAAATTCATTTTTATTAAATTGTCAAATGGTTTTATGGTCGTAATTAATATTATTTTTTAATAGATACTCAAACTGACATATTTTACATATAAAAAAACCTTTGACAGGCCTCAGTGCTATTAAAATTGTTGTATACAATACAGCTTGCGTTTTTTTCTTTTTGCATTTTAGTAACTACTATGTATATTTCAATTATTTAAGAGAGGTAGTGAAATTAGCAGAGGTTCGGCAAGATGATGGTGTCGAACGAAAACTTGTAGGCATTTCAGAACAATGTTTATTACAGAAAACTCAATACAAAAGTGAATCTATCTCTGCTTCTATCTCTATCTAAGTGAATCTATATTTCCCTTTACAATTATTATCCGTAGTGCCAACATGATCAAAAGACAACTTAAAACAAAACATATCCTAATTTAATGTAATACCAATGAAATATTCTTTAAATATGAATTTATATGTAAGTAGTGCATATAACTATTATCTTCAAAAAGGAAATATTAAAATTGTAAATATCTTATTTAAATAACGTATTTGTAGAAAATAATCACATGATCAAATAATATAAACTTCTTAATTTTATAAAAATCAATTATAAATTAAACATTATGCAAATATGATTTTATAAATAATGTATATATTGTCTTTAATATCCAAATATTAAATATTTTAGTAGATATCTCATTTAAATAACGTTTAGGTATAGGTGGTTCTTCATAGTTCCAAAATGATCTAAAACATCAAGAGTAATTAATTAAATATGAAAATGTAATAATGTAATAATGAATTAAATGTAATAATGTACATCTACATCCAACTATTAAATAATTAATTATAATGCCTTATTTAGATCATGCGCTGTTACAGGAAGTTGGTCCTCATCATAATATCCCAATATATAAAATAGTATGTATGATATTTAATATGGCGTGTAGGTACAAGAAGCCGGCCCTTCTAACAGTAGGGCACAGAGAAATTTTTCTCTCTACTTGGGGCAGTCCGACTGGTGGAATACCTCCACCCTACAGAAGATTGCAGCCAAATAACCTTATGTTATGTATGTGCAATAAATAGGGTTTCTAAAGCTCCATCGGGTAGGGGGTTCGAAATCAACAACGCGCTAGTGACACTTATGTTATTACAAGCGTTCATATGCTACGATAGTCACTTAACATTAAGCAAATCGTGTGCTTGTTTGCCATCTTAGTTGGTTAGTCTTAATAAAAGCTTTTGAAATTAAACAAAATAAATTAAACAACATCTCACTTAGCGTGTTAATCGAGATATCTTTACCTTTTCCTTACACGAAGAAAAGGAAGATAAACAAAAAAAGTAGTAGTGATAAACATGCAAAAAAAATTAAGTATTAAATCGTCGGTTATTATGTATATTTTGTATTTAAATCAATGAAATAACAGTTATGTAATAAAGCTTATTAATTTTTTAATCGACTATCTTGTTGAGAGATCAAATCAAATGCTTGAATTATTCATAATCATATATTTTATAATCAAAAAATCAGCAATATTTATGCGTCCTTATATTATCCAACATTAATTGAATACTATTATTCCCCAGGCTGATTTCTGCCTTGTCGATTGTTTGCTAGAGTTTTATAAATAAATGATTGATTTTTTTTAACAGTTTATAATTATTTTCACATCCCTACTATGTAGTGGAGGTTATAAATTTATGATGTTGTGAACTATATGCACTATATGTCTATATGAATTGATACGTGATTTGGGTTTGGTTTATCTTGTTAGTAGTCTGTGCTTGGGTTGTATTCCAATTTATTCAATTATACAGATTATTGTTAGGAGTGTTTAGGTCTTGCTTGGTCAAATGGAGACTATTTTAGAGCAACAACGAAGTTATCATGAAGAAAGGGAACGAACTATGGATGGAATGGTCAAAGAAATTTTACACAAGAAGACGGGGGTAAGTATTAAGATATAAATTGAAATTCTTGGTTTCAAGAAATTTGGATATATGGCTTTGTACATTTTGTAAATATATGTATACTAAATCCATTATTTGTAACTGCTCCCTTTTATTCGAATTCTTTATTTGTATATTCCTTAGTGAATGTTTATTTTAAAATGAACTTTGTTTACAGCATCGTGAAACGATAAATGCTGATCATCGTTTGAAAAATTTACATGATGTAAGTAAAATTAATAACTTTATTTATTTTTGTTATTGACTTTAACAACATAATAGTTTGAAATGTAAGTTTTAATTATTTTCAAAATGTTATTTTAATTTCAGAGATATATTGAAGCCACAATAAGACTAAAAGAGTTGTATGAAGATAAGGATAACTTACGTAAAGAAGAAATTGCAGCCTTGTCTGGACCTAATGAGTTCCAAGAGTTTTATGCTAGACTCAAGCAGATAAAAGAGTTTCATAGAAAACATCCTAATGAAGTAAGATACATTTATAGTGTGTTTGTTTAGTTTATCATAAACATTTAAATATGTACAATACTTTAATTTTTACATTTTCTTATATACAAGTTTATTTATTACAGACTGCTTAAAAACATTGATTTACATAATTTCAATACAAAGTATAGAAGTAAGGGGTATAAAAGCAAAAACGCCTTTAAATTTTTTTTAAAATTTATACCATATATGATAACTCTTTTAAGGTTATGTTAAAAATACTATATAAATAAGATAAGAAGCTTTGGCAGTTACCCTAGACATCGCAAAGGCTTTTGGCAGGGTCTGGCATAAAGCTGCCCTCTCTGAATTAAGATCCTACTGTATCCCTGAGGATTGTTGCGTGTGGATATCAAGATTTTTTTCCGGGTGAAGCATCAGAGTTGTAGTTGATGGCTATACTTCTGATGCAGCACCAATAAATGCCAGTGTCCCACAAGGCTCTGTGATATTGCCTGCACTGTTCGTCCTGCATATTAACTCACATGGAGTACTGCTCACTCTTATGGGCCAGTGCTACTGCCTACTTTCCTCCTTATTCCATGCAAAGGCGTGCTGTTCAGTCAACGATCCTGAGCTAAAATGTGGTCTAGACACCTTACAACTTCGCAGACATTTCGGGTCTCTTTGTGTCTTTTACAGCATGTAAAAAAGAGAATGTTCTAGGGAACTTTTCAATATAGTGCCCTCATCACCGTTCCAAACTCGCACCTTCCGCCGTTGGCTGCTCATCCTCAAACTCTAAACCTAGCTAGCTGAAACGCGACAACAGTAAGGTTCTCTAGAACCTTCCTGTCACATACGCTAGAGTTGTGGGATGCGTTGCTCAGCATGGTTTTCCTCCAGGGCTATGACATGGGACTCTTCAAAAAGGGATTGAAATACAGTCTCCAAAGTCGGCAACATGGTTATAATGCACCTGGTGTTGCAGTTGTTCATAGGCGACGGTAACTATTTACCATCAGATGGGCTGTCTGCAAATTTGCACCCTTTGGTATAAAAAAAAACTTCTAATATAAATAACTAGAATTTCTTGAGAGTATTATCATAGTTAAAGTTACTATTTTCATTATTTTTTATAAATATATTTCGTATGTTTTAGATCTGTGTTCCTATGTCAGTTGAGTTTGAAGAGTTGGCGAATATTAGAGAAAATCCAGCAGAGGACTATACAAGTAAAGTATATTCTATTTGCAATCTTCTTAAAATATTTTTATTTTCTTTGTGGTATTTTTCTATTTTTCAGAGCTTTGATGATTGAAGATTTTATTTTCTAGTAGATTTTGGTGTTCAACCTTACATAATTAATAGACTAGATATTTACATCTCATAATTAAAAAAAAAATGTGTATAGTGCTATGAGATTAATGATGATTTCTGCAACTAGTGAGCACAAATTCTAGTGTGAAGTGGATGCAACAGCTGTCACTATGTGTCTGAAATTCATCTTATTCTGAAATACCTCGAAAGAATATTAAAAAAAAATTTGCTGGTGACTGCCCGCTTTGCTGTACATATTTTTTAAAATTTAATCGATCTATACTAATACAATAAAGCGGTAGAGATTTTTTTGTTTTTGTTTCTTTAAACACGCTAATCTCTGAAACTATTAGTCGAATTCGAAAAATTATTTTTGTATATGTAATCCAGATTCATGAGGAATAGTATAGGCTATCTAGCATTAGCTACAACTCTCACTTAGGCGTAAATATTGATTTTGGTTAAGTAAGTCGGAATTAATAGCGCACCCTAACTACTTTATCAGCGTGCGCTAGCCTAATGCTTAGTGATACGTAAATACAATAATCTACAAAAATATTGCTCCTTAGTACATCTAAAAAAAGTCTATATCCATCATAGTCATATTCCATATGCCTATCTTTTATACATAAGCCACAATAAGGTAATTTGTGGCAAAGTTTTATTGATAATTGAAAAGTGATTTATGAGCATTATTATTAAGCATGGCATTTTAATCCTATCAAACGAAAGTTACTTAGTTTAAAAAAATAAAAAATATTTTACAAATTTATGTATTTATTTTATTTATGTTACAGTACCTGTTGAATTTACTGATGAAGAAGGCTATGGTAAATATTTAGATTTACATGAATGTTATGAGAAGTTTATCAACCTGAAAGGAATTGAAGTAAGTAATTGCTTATTTGAATCAGAGTAACACGAAATCGTACACCAATAACTACAATAGAAAGTTTTAGTCAAATCACCAAGTTTCTTTTTTAAATATGCTAATTTTACAATCTGGTTAAAGGCAAACATTACATGTACTATTCATATTATATCAACGGCAGCAAAGAACAAAAACATAATTCAAGTCAGAAATGTTTATCTTTGCAGTAAATTGGCCTTAACCACTAATACTAACTAAATCTTGTAAAATATTGAATAATAAGCAGTGTATGGTGTTACCATCAGTGACTTCGCGTTGATCGTCCGAATTCCTGAGCCTGAGCTTTCTTTTAAGGAAAATATTGTGATGAGACTATGGTCTCATCTAATAATATCTCATAATACCCTACCATAATGCTATGGCATTATGGTAGGGTATTTTCTAATGCCTGGCTAGCTGCCACCCTCTAGTTGAAATTCTGTCGCCAAGCACCTATCGGTGTGTTCTGGTGGCTGCACTTGAGAGCCAGTCTTCCCACTGGGCTTAGCGTGTTACCATCTTGGGCCAGAGATTGTGACCATATTGCCTGAAACCTACAAAAAGTTAAAAAAATAAATTTTCTGTTAATACATTCTCCTGTAAAATCATCATATTGTAGATAACTTATTATTCTTTGCGGCTGTCTATATGTGCTTATTGCCTGCACGTGATTTCATTTTGACAATTGTTACGAATTAATTTGTGTGAGTAATTATTAAAATATTGTGTAATTATGTATTTAGGTATATAATATATTTCTTGTTTTCAGAAAGTTGATTATATCACATATTTAAGCATTTTTGATCATCTCTTTGATATTCCCCGGGAGCGTAAGAACAGTGAATACAGAAACTACATCCGAGCACTGCTTACATATTTAAAAGACTTTGTAAGTCGAGTGAAGCCTCTCCTTGATCAAGCACAGGAAATGGCAGCTGCGCACCAGGAGTTTGTGCGACAATGGGAAGCGGGAACTTTTCCAGGATGGCCTGTAAGTCAAAATTAAACATTACAGTTCAAAGATTGATTTAATAAAATATTGTATTTAATATAATATCTACATTTGTAATGTAATTTTGATGTCATACATGTAATGACGTGTTGGAACGGGGATAAAAATATTTTGATGCAATGTAGCGACGTGCCATTTAGCCAAGTCACGTCTACTCGGATTTTTCTGATTCAGCGCTCTCCTCTCATACTTAAAGTTTCTCTCTCTACTACACGAACCACTACTTTACGTATGTGTTAATTATACAGCGTTTCTTCTTTAACCTTATACTTTTTTCGCTTTTCATTATTCATATTTAAAAATAAAAATATTATTAAACGTAGATGATTTACATCTGCCATTACGTCACATTTCAGACATATCTATGCTTTATGCCTAATATCTTTATAAATAAAATGATTGATGTTTACCGTTATGTGTGCATCACACAAAAACTACTGCATTGATTTTGATAAAAAAAATATCTAGTTTATTCCTTAGAACTCCTTTTAAAGTTTTAAGAAATTACGATTTCTTCTGTCTTCCATGTAGGTAATAATAATGCATGTCGTTGTATATTATAAATAAAAATTAATTGTATTCCTGTGATACTTATGCAAGACATAAATTAATGTACATTTATTTGTAGAAAGAAACAGGAGGAGCACTTACTAACATTGGTGCTCATTTAGATTTATCTGCTTTTTCGTCATGGGAAGAATTAGCTTCTCTGGGATTGGACAGATTAAAGTCTGCTCTGATGGCGCTTGGCCTCAAATGTGGTGGTACTTTAGAAGAAAGGGCACAGAGGTATGTTAAATTAGAATATAAATATATATTACATACATATAATTCTTATATATAAGTACTTTTGCTTACACAACAACAAGTAAACTATGCTGTATGTCACGTGACCGGCTATCTATACATATAATAAAATTTAATTAAAATTGAAATATGACTGATTAAATGCCCGCACCAGCCTCTTGTGACTTAACTCAATAGATGGGCTGCAGAGCACAAGGTTTAAAACGCTGTGATTGGTGGAAAACATGTGGAAGTAAAACAATGCCCTCTCACAGATGCTGTGCATCGTCAATGCTCAATAATACAATTTTTATTTTTATGTTAAACTTGCACCATTATATTCACAGAATTCCTAATCCTGGACTTTTATTTAAGGGTTAATTTTGACTAAAAAGTTATTATCGTTTTTAATTAAAAACTTAAAGTGGGTCTAATAAAGTTTTTATTTGATAATGTTTAAATGTTGTATCACAATTCATGTTATTCTATCAGCTGTATGTTGTTACAGTATATACTAAAACTTGTGAGGTTTTGATGCTTGTCATTTGGTATTTGTACAAAATGTTATTTGTATTTAGATTATTCAGTACAAAGGGACAAACCGCTTTGGACAAATCCCTTGTTGCGAAGAAAGGTGGAAACAAGGCTAAGGCATCGACGCAACAGAGACATAAAGACATTGCCGCTATTGAAGCTCAAGTTTACAGGTAATTATTTTAGGATTCAACATTTTTATTTTACTATTCTTGTCTTTCTCAAGTTATTCTTGCCTGTTATTATTTACTTAGTCTTGTTCTGTGTGTACCGTTTAAATTCGTATGAAAAATAATGTACACTACTGTAGATGAAGGGTGGATATTTTCAGTACAGAAGCTTTACTAATTTACAGGAATTTTTCCTCTTGACAAAGATATTTTTTTTAAGTATGTCATTCTTAAATTACCTTTTCGTTAAGAATAATTTATTTGAAAGATTTCCGTTTTAAACTAGTTTAATAATAGTTTGTATTCGGTAAGATTTCAATTAATAATAATTATTCTACTACAGGCACGCCTATTTTAAAATCATTGCAAGTGTTATAAAGTGTGTTATTCTTCTTATTAATTATGGCTTGGCATCATTCGTGCATTAGGCCAGTGTCAAGTATTTTACATTTTGTCAACAAAGCGAGGGAATATTTCTGTAATCTTTAAACATCCGCTCCAACAAGATGGCGGTACCCTTGTTAAAACTTTCCAGGGAGCCTTTGTAGTAACTTAAAATGTGTGTTCCTAGTTATTTATTGTAATCCACTTCACTTGTGCACAACAACCACACTACATTACGTAAAATGCCGCTAAAATTACATAATATAGGGCCAAATGACATAAGATTATGAATTAAAACAAAAACCACCACATGATACTTTAAGTTACCGCCAAAAACCCCCTTATAGTGTGTTATTCTTAAATTTCCAGAATTCTTTTTTTGAAGTGAAACTTCTTATGCGACTTCCAAGCGTTAAACGTTAAACGTCAAATGTTAAACGTTAAACGTTTAACGCACATTATCGGTCTCTCTTCTTTGTGTGAGCCAGAGCGAGAGAGCAATATATTATCGGTTTCTCCTCTTTGTGTGAGCCAGAGCGAGAGAGCAATATATTATCGGTCTCTCCTCTTTGTGTGAGCCAGAGCGAGAGAGCAATATATTATCGGTCTCTCCTCTTTGTGCGAGCCAGAGCGAGAGAGTAAATGTCGGTGTGTATGTATATTGCACACTGTTTAAATAAAATATAAAATGTCTTTTAAAATGAAGTTTCACTTCTATCGTGTGTGAATCGCACACACACCTTTTATTTTAATTTAATTTTTCTAAATAATTTTAGTAATAGATGTATGTTTTTATATGGTAAGATTTTCGGGCATAGTAAGCGGCACGCGCGCTGCGACTATCGAGAACGTGACGCGTCGCGCCGCGCGCGCGGCCGGCGAGCGCCGCGACGACAGCGGCGACGAGAGCGAGGGCTCCGGCGCGCCCGACGTCGACTCCGATGACGACGAAGTGCCCTACAACCCCAAGAACTTGCCGCTGGGCTGGGATGGAAAGGTTTGTTCATAAATCATCACACTTCTATCAGGGTCGAAATAAGGGTACCTGGTACCATTCTATCTACACATACTGATGTTAGGAGACCGTTTCCGAAAACGAAGACAGACGATAGTACTAATGACACCTTTGATGACAGGACGGAAAAAAAAACGATCCCGATTAAAAAATAATCATATTTTTAAAACGTTTTATTAGCATTATTTACGCAATAATATTATTTAGCTTTACTAACATGATGAAGCGTAAATAATGCTAATAAACGTTTTAAAAATATGATTATTTTTTAATCGGGATCGTTTTTTTTTCCGTCCTATCATCAAAGGTGTCATTAGTACTATCGTCTGTCTTCGTTTTCGGAAACGGTCTCCTAACACCTAGTATTATAAAACTCTACGTCTGTATGTATGTCCGCTTATGTTGTTTTTACGCGAAAACCACTTTTCCGATTTACAAGTTTTTTTTTATTTTAATTCATAGCTTTGTTATCTGGCCAGGTTATAGGATATATTTTGTAAGACAAATTAGCATACGAAATAAAGAGTGACGATAATGGTGAATCTATTAGGTTAAAAGACGCATTTAGGGCGCATAAATGGCTTACGCTGAGTAATCCATACGAATTATATCAAATTAATGTTCTAAATAATTGTAGATCTTAATAAGACCTACAAAAAAAGCATAAATGTATCTTCTAAGGATATTACCACATTAACCATTTTCGTCTTCTGTCTTTTGAGCGGGGACAGTACGATTCGCGCGTGCGCTCGACCGACGTTATTCTATGGTTCACACGAGCGGAACCGCGGGCATAGTTAGTTCATATATAATGATAATTGTAAAATATATTTCCATTTCCTCAATACATGATTAAACAATACTTCCTGTATTAAGTTACCTGAAAAAAACCAGATTTTAAATTTTTTGTCTGTTCCGGGTAATCTCCGAAATTGTTGGACCGATTTTGACGGGACGTTCACTGGCCGAAAGCTGGTGTTATAAGGAAAAATTTTGGCATTTTATAAGAATAATTATGGTTCCACACAAAGATGAAAATTTTTTTTAGTAGTCCACGCGAGCGGAGCCGCGGGCATAGCTAGTATACTAATGTAATACAGCTAAAGATTTGTTTGTTTAAACGCGTTATTCTCTGGACCACCAGTCTGATTCAAAAATTATTTTTCTATATGGTAGTCAGATTCATGAGTAATAATAGGCTATATGACTTCACGGTACGACTCTAAGGGGCGGAGCAGTAACTATGAATATTAAGCGATATGGTAAGCTGTAGACAAGTACGGGAAGCGGAACAACGATGTGTGTAACCCACGGACGCGTTCGCGGCGGCTTCGTGGACAGTTTGTCAAATAAATTTAACACGGGTGAAACCGTGGGGCACAGCTAGTAATCAATAAATTACAATCAACAAAAAAAAATCTAAGATGGCTTTTGTATTGTTAATTATAACTTAACTAGCTGTGCCCGCGGCTCCGCTCGCGTGGTCTACAAGTATGACGTCACTCGAGCGTACGCGTGAATCGTGCTGCCCCCATTGAGTTATTATGTACTACGTACTAGAGAGACTATTACAAACAAAAAACGGCGCGCAACTTGAAGACGCGCGCATGCGCGGGCCTGATTACGACTGTTTATTGTGGTCATAGATAATATGCCCACACGCGCAGATACGACATACTGTTTATTCTTGCTACTTGACTCTGTGTGTACACAGGGAATAAGTAAAAAGAGTATTTAGTATTATTAATTTATTATTGTGATTTTTTCTGTAAGTTTTTAACATTAGCTTTTACCCAAGGATTCGCTCACGATTATTTTCCAACATAAAAGTAGCATATGTTGTTTTTGTACAATGATTATCCTCTTCCTTAAAGTGCAATGAACATATATATATATGAGGAGTCGGAAGCCATGTTTCTTCATTCCGATTATTTTGTACAAATTTTATCCACGTTTCTCTTTTTTCATGACCCGGCCGTAGAAACCTTCAAAATGATTAAGGTTATTTAGGTAAAAGTCACAATTTACTTATTTTACATCTATTCTACACAATAATAAATAACACTATACTACATATTGACAAACTGAACAATAAGATAGGTACAAATTTGTGTTGCCTATCTGCGTCTTTTGTTTTCATTACTCTATGATTAGTATTGCAAAATGGCGGGGCCCGGCAGCCCAATTCTCGTGAGCATTGTTACACTGTGGAAAACATTCAATCAAAGAGTTTTAAACGTTTTAATGTCTACTTACCGATGAAATGTTAAACCATCACTTTTTTTTGATGTTCTGGAGTGTTTGTGGCAGTCTTTAAGAACGCAACCAGACATTTTTATGTTATTATTTATGCGAGCAAAACAAGAATTATCTCTACGGGCGTTGGATGCTCAATGGATAGTTGCGGTAAGGCGTACCGCAATGCGTGGCGCAAAATCATGCAACGTGATGTCTTCTCTATACGTAGTAGTAGTACCTCAATGGCTGCCCCCGTTCAAATGACGGAAGGCAAAAATGCTTATTGTGGACTTTCCTTAGAAGATAGAAATGCCCTATCGCTGACTATTTTATAAGTCCTTTTAAGATCTACAATTATGTAAAACATTAATTTGAGATATCTCGTATGCTTTACTCAGTGTAAGCCATTTAATAACCCCAAATCGTTTTTTTTTAAATTGATTTACCGTTATTGTTACCTCTTATTTTATATGTTACTTTATCTTACAAAATATATCCTATAACCTGGCCAGGTAACATAGCTATGAACTAAAATAAAAAACATGTAAATCGGATAAGTGGTTTTCGCGTGAAAAGAACATAAACTGACAGACAGACAGAGAGACGCTGAATTTTATAATATGTATAGGTATATAATTATTTAAAAATGAGCATTTAAAAAGCTTATTAAAGACTGTAAAATTGTTATTTGAAATGTTTGATGTATACAATATACATTTATATTTTTTCCCCCATAATGTTAATTTATTTTCACAGCCGATTCCATACTGGTTATATAAGTTACATGGCTTGAACATAAGCTACAATTGTGAGATTTGTGGCAATTACACATACAAAGGGCCAAAAGCGTTCCAGCGTCATTTCGCCGAGTGGCGGCACGCGCACGGGATGCGGTGCCTCGGCATACCTAATACTGCGCACTTTGCTAATGTCACTCAAATTGAAGATGCACTTGCATGTAAGTATTCATAAAATGTATTCAGTAACCGTTTAAAAAGTGAAGACAATAGTTTTTCGTGTGATTATTTCGTGAATGAGCATAAGTTATGAATTTGCTAAGAATCTTCATCGTATATTCCTTTATTGTACATAACAAACTAAATGCTATAAGGACTGTAAATAATTATTACTTAAAAAAAAACATTAAATCATTTGTATTAATACCAGAATCCATTGTTTTTTTTGCAACCTATTTTTAAAAATGTTGTCTGTCTGTTTGTTAAGGGTAGTCTCCGAAACGATTTTGACGGATTTTGCACAGGCAGATAGTTGATGTTATAAGGAATAATTTAAGCTATTTTTATTTTACAAAAATAGTTTGGGTTCTGCACAAGAAATAAAAAAAATAGTTTTTTTTAGTACTCCACCCGAGCGTGGCCGTAGTTTGTACTAAAATTTGAAAGTGTAATTTCATGTAAATGTAATATGCAAACGCCAAGAAACCCTATTTTATATATAATATATTGTTTTTAGTATGGGAGAAAATAAAGCAGCAAAAGGAGAATGAGCGATTTGTTGCAGAAAATGATGAAGAATATGAAGATTCTCAAGGAAATGTTGTCAATAGAAAAACTTACGAAGATTTGAAGAGGCAAGGACTTTTATAAATGTGTGATGTGGTTCTTGTGAATAATAATAATAAAAAAAACGGTTTAACTTAGTGTAACAAGTTTTTAATAACTCAAAATGTATGGTATAGGTATAATATATTGATATGCACTTATACTGAAGTAAAAATTTCCATACTACAAAAAGATGTATTATTTATTTACTTTACTAACATATTCATTTGTCTTTAATTATCATTCTCACTGATGTATTGTTGAGAATACATAAATTATTGTAGATTCAGTTTCGGATCTAGCGAGGAAGGAGGTAACAAATGACTAACTACTTAATAAGTTTACGTTGATTATTGCAGTCAAGATTTAATTATTTTTCATTTACTGCAGTAAGTTTTCACTGCAAATCACAATATTCCAAACGCATACTTCTAAATTAAATAAGTAACAGGAACATTCATAAGATTTTGTGTTTAGAAATTATTAAAAGTACTTCTCAATTAGCTACAAAGGATTAAATTTAACTAACGAAGATTTTAGAATTAATCTGTATAGATTTTGTAACTGTTCACTGAAAATTCACCTGGCAGCATTGTATTTGACATTATTTTATAAATAACAAGATTGCGTACTCGTGACGAAAAAATAAGCTAAGTAGAAGAGCTCAATTAAGGATTGCATCCCACTCTACTGCGTTGACCACACTTGATACTTCGCAGAAAAACCTTGCTAGTCAAGTACTTATATATATAGATACTGCAGTAATTAAATGATTTTTTTATTTATTGATTGAGAGAGAACATATATAAAAATTTTGAAGTGTACTACTATTTTATGACATAAAAGATCTTCACCAATGGTAGGGGAGCCCACGATGCTAAATGGGGATTTACTCGAGCGTCATAGAGACCTATTGGGTTGCAAAGCTTAGATGATAAGAAGAAAAAAATGTTATATAATGTATACTTCCATCGGTGGGGGAGCGGCTATTGATTTTCAAATATGTAAAAAGATACTGTTGCATGGACATACTATAGCGCGTCAGATATTGATAGCATCAATAGCCTACGTATTTTTAATATTGTACGTATGCTAATCTGATCGTTTGCTTGAAGGGGGTGGTCGAACGAAAGGGTTGAAAATGAAAAAAAAAATGAGCGCGTCAGATTTTCTAATGGGATGGAACCTAAAAAAAGCTCTCATTCAATAATCTGACGATTTCGATTTGATGCAAACTCGCGGCCATTATTATAATGTGCAAAAAAAATCGCCACTTTGAAATACCCAAGCGCGTCAGATTAAGATATGTGTTTCATCTTCATGTCCTAGACGTGCTGTCTCATAATCTGATGATTATCTAAAGGGATTCGCCTAATCTGACAAAAAAAAAATGAATTTAATTAACTGAAAAGCTCAGGAAATAGCATGAAAATAATGTGTATGTTTTTTAAGTAGAATACTTGTATTTATAATAAAATAATAAGTAATTTACCTAATTACCTTGAAGCATGATCAAGTTAATGGACTAACAACAGCTTTATAACAATGTTTCATTTTATTATTATTATTTTTATAATTATAGTTTTGTTTAGAATTTAATTAAAAAAAAAACTGGTTTCTTTAATAAATGGTGGTTTTTTGTTACTTTTATTATTTTATCGTTTAATCAAAACATTCATGTTTTTAAGTTAAATCACGACAGCAAAAAAAATTATAATAGATTTTTAGTATTTTCTCGTTCTCTTTTGGTAGAATTCAGTAGCTTTTAACCTCCACAAGCAGTAGATTTCTCAAATGAAATCTGGTCACACTGCTTGATAGCATACTGGTATTTCTGTGATATCATAACAATGCATGGATTTGTGAACTTTGTTTATATTGTCCAAATCTTTTATTTTCTTTTATTTATCCTATTTTTGAATGAGACAATTATTTGCTATAGAAGTCCATGCTTAGATCTTAATTAAAATGCCGGAGAAATCGAGTAGCCGAATTTTTGCGGGCACAAGAGTGTTAGGTTATGTTAGTACACATGTGCCTTTCGTTTCTAGATATATAAAGAGACGTGGCGAAACGTTGTTATGTACGAGTGTTGGAAAATGGTTTCATACGTATGGCTGTAATAAATTTCGTCTGTTGAGTGTTAGTGGTGAACATCCTGGCCACATAACTTGCTTGAGTGGTGACAACTACCACATCTATGCGGCAAGTGAAAACAATATTTACGCCTGGAGACGTGGTTGTGAACTTAAACATGTGTACAAAGGACATAATACTCGTATTAATTTTATGCTTCCATTTGGCCCTCATCTGATTTCTATTGATGAAAGCGGTATTTTAAAAGTTTTTGATATAAAAGAGGAATCTGAGATCTTGGAATTGACATTTGAAGAGAAACATTTTAAAGTCACCGCATTGTGTCATCCACCTACATATTTGAATAAAATTTTGCTTGGTAGTAAGCAGGGATCTCTGCAGTTATGGAACCTTCGCACGTCAAAACTAATTTTTACCTTCAATGGTTGGAATTCATCTGTGGCTGTCGTGGAACCGGCGCCGGCTATCGATGTTGTCGCTATAGCACTGGCTAATGGAAAGGTGATTTTACATAATCTACGATTTGATCAGATTGTTATGGAATTTCTCCATGATTGGGGAAAAGTTAGTAGTTTATCATTCCGGCTTGATGGAGCACCTGTTATGGTGACTGGAAGTCGGGCTGGACATATTGTAATGTGGGATTTGGAGGAGAGACGTGTTATGTCTCAAATACAGTCTGCTCATTCTGCTGAAGTGGTTGGCTTACAGTGCTTGATGTCTGAGCCATTAATGGTTTCTAATTCTGGAGATAATTCTTTAAAGTTGTGGATATTTGATATGCCTGATGGTGGTGCCAGGATCTTAAGAAAAAGGTATGTAAAATTATTTTTTATTTATAAAAAATCTAATATTTATGGGACTCAATATTATGGTAAAACTTATTTTACTTATAAATAAGATTGGGTACATTTGTCAGTACTTTAGTATACAGTTTCTTAGTTTCATTAGAGATTGGAGAGAAATTTAAATTAGAGAGATTGAAATTAAGAGATTGCAATTACCAACATGAATTTTTTTGAGAATAATTATTTTTATAAACATTTAACTAGTCAGAAAAAAGGCCATTTGCTTTATTTTTGTGGCATGATCCATATTATAGTAAAAAAGATTCATTATTTTTAAATGTTTCTTAGTTTAACTTGAGAACCTAAAGGTATTATAATTGCTTAATGCTATAGGCATATAAGGAAAATCCCTTACAAACTATTTTTGATTGCAGTATTGTGTAAATGTATATATTGTTTTTTTCAGGGAGGGACATTCATTACCTCCAAACATGGTAAGCCACTGTGAGCCAACAGGAAACAATTTACTTGTAGCTGGCAGTGATAGTAGCCTACACATTATGAACACTATATCTGAAACATTTAATAAAAGTTTTGGAAAAGCGTCTTATAACAAGAAAGCTTCAAAAAAGAAAAGTAAGTAATATAGACTATACAACTTTAATAATTTCAGTTAAGTTTCACTACATATAGTGTTAGAATATATAAATTCTCTTATTGTGTAGATGTAATTTTGTTTTGTTTTATAGTAAAATGATGAGTAACAACAAATAGTAACTTGGTAACATTAAATGCAGAGTAAATGTAGTTATAGATTTTCCCCAATATTTTCATTTAGTAAATGTAGTGAACACTAGAACTTCTAGAATGATATTGACTCAATATTTCTTGGCAGAGAAAAACCAGTATGATCCACACATTCTACCGCCAATAATAAAAATAAGCTCTTGCATGCAGAGAGATAAGTTGTGGGACAGTATTGCTGCATTACACAAAGGCAAACAGCTAGCTACGACATGGTCCTACAACAAAATTCGTATGGGTGAACACAAGCTAAAACCTCCGGGATTAGAGAAATCTATTACTGCAAATTGCTTGACAGTGACACACTGTGGAAACTTTGTAATCATTGGTAAGTATTCTTTTGTTGTTAGTATAAATTTTTGAATTCGACTACACTAAACTACTTAGTCTTGTTAATATAAATTCTACTAGAAATGCTAGTTACTAATATAAATAATAGTTATAATTTTATTGATATTAGCAAGGTTTTTAGTATGAAATAATTATTTTTTATAAAGTTGTCAATTTTTCAGCATTTTTAGCATTTTAATTTCAGGATTTATAGATAATGTTTAATAAATTAGAAATTCCTACTAAACCATATAAAAAGTTAGAAATGATTAAGACAATGTAATGTTGTAACAATATGGATATGTATTAATAAAGTAATTGTTCAAAAATCTCATTTTATTTCAGGCTATAGTAATGGTCAAGTTCACAAGTTTAACATGCAATCTGGTATTTATCGAGGTCATTATGGCAAGGAAGATAAAGTCGCTCATAAGGGTGCTATTAGAGGAGTCGAAACAGATCTTTGCAACCAGAGGGTGATCACTGCCGGTGCAGATGATAAACTCAAGTTTTGGCATTTTAAAGATGGTATTTATTAAGCAAATAATTATTATTTATACTTGCATTTTTTGAGAAAAATGTTTTGAGTATTTCATATTGAAACTTTAGGTCTAAAATTTTAAATTTATTTGTTTTGTATGAGATATGAAATTGTGTTTGAAATTTATTATGTAACAAATTTTAAATATGTATAAAATTTAGATTTTTTAAATGTGTGTTAATTCCACTGGATGCATGTTTTTCAAGCCTAATTAAGTACCATTTTTTTAATAATCAGATATCACACTAACAAGATTGTAGATCCCTTTTTAAAACTGTCCAGCAAGTTTTTGGGGCAACTCGAAATGTATGTTTTTAGTTATTACTTATAAACTACTTAACTTATTCATAATACTGCCACTAATATTACATAATATACTGTCATATAACGTAACTTAATAATTTGTGGTTACTACCACAACACAACAAATCAAGATCCCGCCTAAACTCTAAAGTCTAGATAGGTAAAATGCGGCCACAATTAAAAATTTAGCTTTTTAACAATTTATTCACTACAAGTTCTAAATGTTCTTTAAACGTACTTGTAGGTTAACATTCTTTTATGATTTCACGTGACATACGATAGTGGTGCTATTGTATGAATGTATGATAGTCAGTTGAAAGTCTTCTAATGTGTTGTGTTATACTGAGTATTTTTTTTCAGCTGCATCCCCTTACCATGTAATGAGATTAGAAGAATCAGTGACAATGACTAAGTGTCACCGAGAAAGTGGATTATTAGCGATTGCTAATGAAGATTTTACTATAACCCTCATTGATATAGACACTATGAATGTTGTAAGAAAATTTGAAGGCCACATTGGAAAAATAAATGACATTGATTTTGATACACAAAGCAGGTAAAAATCATTTCTTTGACTCTAGGATAAAGCTTAATTTTCAGTAAACCTTTTTTATTTTATAATGAAATACATATAAAGCTTATTTATCAATTGTAGCGATGTTTTAATGTAATTATTAATCCACAGGTGGCTGGTGAGTAGTTCTATGGATTGTACTATTTGCACTTGGGATATACCAAGTGCCCAACTTGTAGATATTTTTTCTGTAAGTATTTTGGTCTTATTTTAGTTATTTACTAGATATTAATAATTCTTTTTTCAATATTAGTGAATCAAAATTGATTATGAAAATAGTTTATATTGAGAAGTATGTGGGAATTTTTGAAATGAATTTCATTTAGCACTCTTATTCTTCTTTTTCCTAATTTTTCATCCGGTCTTGTATATTGAAGACCATTACTGCCATTATCAAATGTATATATTTTCCAGTGTTGTGACGATTTGTGTATCCTAACAAGATGGTGGCTCCCTTGTCAGAACTTTCTAGTGAGTTTTTGTGAGAGTTTTTGGCGGGATCTCAGACTGTCATGTAGTGGTTTTTGTTTTTTATTCATAAATTTGTGTTTTTAGACCCTATATTGTGTAAAACAGGTGGCATTTTGCATAATAAAGCTTGGTTATTGTGCACAAGTGAAGTGAATTGAAAATAATGACATAGAACATGAATTCTGATATGCCACAAAAACTCCCTGGAAGGTCCTAACAAGGGAGCCGCCATCTTGTTAGGGCCCTGAATTCGACATAAGACTGGAAAATTTCCCTCGCTTTGGTTACAAATATAAAATACTTGACACTCGCCCAATGCACGAATAGTGCGAAGCCATAATTGAGAAGAAGAAGAAGAAGAAGAATTTTTGTGGCATCTCAGAATTCATGATCCTAAACTGATATTATTTCCAATTCACTTCACTTGTGCACAATAACCAAACTTTGTTATGCACAACGCCACCTGTATTACACAACATAGGGTCAAATAACACAAATTTATGACTAAAAAACAAAATCCACTACATGACCGTTTGAGATCCCGGCAAAAACTACAGTACACTTATTTTCGGTAGAATAAAATCTATGTAAATTTCTGTGTTTCTGTGTTTGAATCTTAAAATTCCCCAATGTACGAGCGAGAATTCGAACCTATATCATAGTGGAATCCTATTAATGAATCTACTAGATCACTTAACTTGTCACAGCATCAACTGGACTAACTGTCACATTTTTATTACTCCATGTCCTATAAAGTGTAACGTGAATTACATAGGCCGGCTTGACAGTGACTGTATTAGAGCGGGCAACATCGACTGTCATGGTTCCCTGGCAACATAATAGAAAGAGCCATTATTGTCAAAGACGTGACCAAGTGTAATACGTATTATAAGTTGTTTTTGTAATTACTCTAATAATAAAGTGTGCTCCCATAGAGTGTTTAGTTGTCATTAGTCATAACACTACAGTGACAACTGCTGTCCACTCTTCTTATACTTTCATCGTTCTGATGCAGTTCGGGATCAACTCTTATGCGACACAACACAAAACATAACAACACATTGTGCGGCACACTAATAAATTTAATCTCGCCATACTAAGTGTATGAAAACAATACCATTCTGACGCGACACGATAGAAAAATATATAAGTTCGGCTTAAAAGTCCATGGTTTCCTGTAAAGTGTAAATAATATTAAATAAGTATTATATTATTACAATTTTTTCCAGGTTGAACAACCATGTACCTCGTTGAGTATGTCGCCCACCGGTGATTATTTGGCAACTACGCACATCGGTGAACTCGGAGTATTCTTGTGGGCGAACAAACTGTTATACGATAGAATATTCCTCAAACCAATTGATAGAAGTATTATTGACATACCAAAATTGAGTGAGTGTTTTATTATTTACTTCATCGCATACAATGCTAAGGGATTGTGGTTCTTATTTTTTGGGTAGATATGCAATGGCGGATCAGTTTGCACTGGATTGATCACCGCATTGTATCTTATAATTATAATCGTTGATAATTGAAATTTATATAAATTTAAATTTTTTTTTAATTTAATTTTTAATTTAAAATTAAATTTCATATTAATTTTTTTACAGAATTACCTAGTACAGCACCAGAGAAACCAGACATTGACGAAATAGGAGTTATTGACCTTGGAGAGGACCCTGAATATGTATCACCCGCGCAAATCAGTCAAGATCTCATCACTCTCTCTGACCAACCGACATCGAGGTGGTTAAACCTTCTGAACCTCGATATAGTCAAGAGAAGAAATAAACCGAAAACTCCGATCTCCGTCCCCAAGTCTGCGCCTTTCTTCCTACCAACGATACCAAGTTTAGAATTAGAGTTTGATATGGAAAAAGACGATGATGGAAAAGGCACTAAATTATTAATACCGGAATCACTTTCTACGTTATCGGTTTTTGCAAAGAAGTTAGTTGAATGCGTGAAGGAAGAAGATTATGAGAAATGTGCAGTGAGGTTAAAAGTTCTGACGCCTGCAGCAGTTGAGGCAGAAGTTAATAGCATGTCACCTGACGTAGGTGGCTCTTTAGAAGTCATGAAGAAGTTCCTTCTTCTCATAGACAGTATGCTTAAAACGAATAAGGATTTTGAATTGGCACAATCATACTTGGGTTTGTTTTTGAAAACACACGCAAAAGTTATATCCCAAAATGAGGATCTTAAGAATATTTTGAATAATGTTGAAGAAACTTCGACGCAAGCTTGGACAAAGTTACAAGATCAACTAATGTACAATATATGTGTTGTTAAAGCGTTAAAGGACATGTAATAAAGTTATTTTGATATTGATATTTTTACAAGCTTTTATTTACCTCTATATTAGTGTGTATGGGCCAAATCTTGCAACGGAATTTTTAACTACATCCATTTAACTGTTTAAAGTAAAATTTCCTTCCATGACAATGCAATAATGTGATAGTATTGAGCTGATCTGATGATGGGCCCGGATGCTGGTCATAGCGAAGCCTCAACTTTTGTTGAGATCAACAACACCACAAAAAGATCTTCTCGTCTTGTTTAGGTTTGCTGGATTTCTATGATCCTTTGGTTCCTTATATCATTTCTATCCTCAAATTATTTAATTCAACTTGATTGGTCTTACTTTTACGAGCTATACAAACCAATTCGTAAAGTTATGTATATGGGAGGACGATCGTATATTAAACAAAATATTTTCACACTCACTTCGAATTTTCAAAGTTTGAATTGTTTATTGACAAATTACAATTTATTAATATAATGTTCAAGCAAATAAGACGATAAAACATGTTATGAATACCTTATGTTCCGATAATGCCACAGTAATCATCCCGCCTCAAGCAAACTCAAAACCAGATCAGGCCTCTTCTTGTTTCACGTCTTCCTCCTCTAACTCCATGCCTTCCTCTTCGTGTTCCACGCCTTCCTCCCCTCATCCCACGCCTTCCTCTCCTCATTCCACACCTTCCTCGCCTCGTCTCTACACTTGTAACAGCGTTACGTTTAACTGTGTACCATTGGTCAATATAAATCTCGAATATGTGATTTTTAATAAAGAAAATCTAAGTTATGTATTTTCTCCATTCTATTTTCTCGCAACATTTTTATAAATACTGTAGAACTCTTCACAAACGTTCCGGGTTCCCTTAAGAGGTTTTTTCCTTTACTATCTGCGGATAATGTTACTAATTTAATTTAAATTAATAAACATATCAACGACAACTCCATATTCTAGTATTCTTTATTCAAAGCAGTTAAATACATATTACGTATATAATGTGATTAATAAGATTTACATTTTCTTTTCACTTAAATATATATTAATGTATCTATTCTATCTATATAAATAAAATGATTGAGGTTTGCTGTTATGCTCGCATCTACTAGGTACTGGATAGATTTTGATAAAAAAATATGTTTTATTCCTCACATAATTGCTCCTTATCTAAAAAAAATTATCACGATATCTTCATCTTATGTACATATTATAAAACTCAACGTCTCTCTGTCTGTCTGTCCGTTTATGTTCTTTTCACGCGAAAACCACTTATTCCTTTAATTCATATTTATGAATATATATTATAACTAGCTGTGACCGCGGCTCCGCTCACGTGGACTACAGAATGCCGTCGGTCGAAGCGAAATTAGGGGTGGACCCCACCCTTAACATTTAGGGGGATGAAAAATAGATGTTGTCCGATTCTCCACCCTGGCCGATATGCACGCTAAGATTCACAAAAATCGGTCGAGCCGTTTCGGAGGAGTTCAATCACGCACACCGTGACACGAGAATTTTATATATTTGATTATATATTTATATATCTGACCAGATTAAAGGATATATATTTTTACATAAAGTAACATACGAAATAAGCACTGACTATAACGATGAATCAATTCGCAAAAAAGACGCTTTTGGGGCGATAATTTTATTTATAGGGCGAGATGGCTTACGCTAAGTAAACCATAAGAGATGTATCAAATAAATGTACTACAAAAATTGTAGATGTTAAAAAGAACTACAAAAAAGTCAGCGATGGCATAAGCCTATCTTCTAAAGATCGTCCACAATAAGTATTTTTAGGGCAGCACAATTCGCGCGTACGCTACTCCGACAACATTCTTTAGTCCTAGTATAAAATAAATCTAATTGTTTTCTAACTCTTGTCGGATTGTTGTTAATAATTTGTATAATTCATAATATAAATTGTAAGCAAGTACCTACTTACAAATTATAGTAAGTAAGTACCTATAAGCTATTCTACATAAAACCATTATATGAGATTGTTACGAAAGGGATTTCAACATTAAATACGACAATAAATCTCGAAGAGGAAAACCGCGAGAAAGAGCGTTAATAGAAAAATGTTATTGAGCACGAAAAATACGGATAATTTATCTTAAATATATTTCTCACAACGGTTCTTAGGTGCTATCTTAAAAAAGTAACGTATCTATGTGAGAGCAGCCAGCATCCGCAACAAAAGAACATAATAGATGATTTCTCTTCATTGTGAACATTGAAGAAGTGGCTTTTTGTAAAGGTCGATGCTTGTAATACTGCCTTTAGTTACGAAAATACAAAATAATCTACTAATGTACCTCATGAATGTAAACTTTGTGTTAGATTCGATACCTGAATTTCGTTTCTACTTTTCGTGAGTTTTAAGACCAATATAGTTCAGGTTAACAACTTGAGCTGTCAACCGTATTTAAAAAAAAAGTGTAATATTTCGGGCAATTTACAATGCAGGTTACTTTATGTGAAAATAATTTATTTCACAATGATAGTTTTTTCCAGAATTAGCTACGTATGTTTTACTTAAATCTTTAATATATGTACAAAATAAATTACCAAGTGCGTGTCGGGCCACGTGCAGTTTAAGGTTCCGTAGTTGCCCATCACAATATGCAGACTTACGAGACGGGGCTTTAACTAATTTTCGATGGAATATGTATGAAATTACTTCTCCAAGTACGTTGTATAAGTTGATTGTTAACTCGTTAACTTGTAAAGCCTACTTGATCGTTTTCCTTTCTACTTCATTATATATACTATGTACTACCATAAATATTTTGACATATCCAAAACCATCCATTTAGCTTACACTTGAATCTAACAAAACTTAGGACTTTAAAGCTTAATATTTTGCTAATGGATCCCTGAATCGAAAAACGGTTTTGACACGTAGTAGTATTTTTAGTAGTATTTTTGAACGACCTATCCAACGACACTACACATGATGGAATAGATGAGAAAAAAAATCATTACCACCTGTAGGGGAGGTTTTAAACTAAACACTAAACTTTTTTTTTGGATTTAAATATAAGGGTTATTTTTGACTTCGGAACCCTAAAAAGGATCATAATTTAAGACACGACATACTTTCTTCTATCTGCAATAATATCTTAGTACATATTTTATTTTGATACCGTGTACTTTGTTCCTACCTTTAACAACCAATACATTTTACGTTATACATAATATATTACCTAATACTTTATTTGCTCAAGTAAAAAGTAGTAGCCAGTAAGTCGTAGTAGTATTAACAAACTATATTATAAAAAAGATAACTATTCATTATTGATTTATGTGAAATTATTGCGTTGACATATATAATCAAATAAGATAAATAATATATTACTAGCCTAAGTAAAAGATAATAATTGCAGATATTCTTAGAAAGTCAAAGATCGGTAAACTCGGGAGAAAACGAAAAAGGTTAAATTTTACTAAATCAGCATGGATATCTTTCACAGTCAGTATAATATTTCTTTTTCATCGCATTCCGTTTGTTTGCCAATGATCCGAGCGAGGTCTTTGTGGCGCTTATTGAATATTTTTCGCTGCGAATTAAATAGCGGCAGATCGGTTCACGGGAGCCAGGGTTCATTAATGGCCCGCTTCATTTTCGCAATAAGTATTCATTTCTCCGTCCCCCGCGCGTCGCATCGAACACCGACGGTGGGAATCTCCAATGAAAATCTGATTGTGCTTCCTTTCCTTTGCATTATGAATATCTATCAAATTCCTTCTCGACTAAGCGATTCCCTTTATTGAAATCGGATCGAGTGTTGAACAATTATAGCGTAAAGGAAAGAAGATTCTTCGTTAATTTGCATCATCTCTTAATGTGTACTTACCTATTATTTGCAAAATATTGCTGCCATTAGTCATGTCGTATAATATTCTCTTGGTCTAAGGTCGTTTGTAATTTTATTTAAAATGTGAACAAGGAAATGAGGATCGTCCATTTTCTATTACCTACCGATGCTCAATTCCGGGCCATTTATTTTTTCCAAAAAAAACTAATTCGTTCCTTTATTACATGACGAAGAGTTATAATTTACGGTAGCCTTAAAATTAAAAAAGTACCTATATATTTAAATAAAAATATTTTGGATTTTGTATAGAATTTAACCTGGTTTAAGAAACAAGCATAGTATTTTAAAAAGTATGTTGTAGTCATACAACCTTTAAGTACTTACATCGTAATAGTTTGGTGATTGTACCCAAACTTCAGTTAATATGGTGACTGAACACCATAGATGTAAATCTTTGATAGACACACATAATCAAAATACGGTATACCGACATAAAATATCTCACAAGTAGGTAACTAATTTTATATAAAAAGGTTGATTTATATTGTTTTATATAAAAAAATATTTGAAATTATTATTTAAGGATATGCAATAAAAAAGCGTGTTATGTAAAATGAAATTTCTGCGATCAAATTCTTGTAGTTCATTATATGTTTTTTTAATTATACAGCCATAGAAATAAATAATGATAGTGCTGTATGATGCTGTATGATACTGTCTCGATTTAGCCGATTCGGCATAGTTTTGATTGCCGCTTTTTTGCTTTTTATACTACGCAGACGGTGTCTACTTGAAGCGGCGCGTAAACAAATCATTAATACATGATCATTGATCTTATTGCCTCATTTTGTTTAGTAAAAAAGCATAAAAATAAATAATATCATTCATATATGATATCATATCAGATAAGGAGAGAATCCCTTGTAATATTAGTAATTAATACGCAGTAGATACCCACATAAAGTAAACACGGTTGTATTAAGCGCAGCGAAATTGTTTTATGAAAAGTGTATGGGCAAAGCCTGTTTTGTTGACCATTGGTTAATTAAAAACAAACATTCGGGAGAGTTTACCTCGTTCATAGTGTATCTTTTTGGTATATAGGCGTTTAGGGGCTATTTGACGGTGAAATATGAAAAAAAATTGTAATGGCCAGATATCTGGCGAAACATGTTTTGTTATATTTTGAATTCTATCACATATTAAAAGGCTTAGTTTTAATTTATATGGTAAGACAAGATTTAAAAGGTAGACTCAATAATTATGTATTTGAAAAAAAAAAGAATATCGATTTTTAATGTATTTTAAAACTTCATCATAATTATGATAATAGTCAATTGGAAAAACTCTTAAAACATTTTTTTTATTAATAAGAAACAATTGAAAATTGTTATATTTAAAAATAATCACATGACTACGAACGCGCCACCATTGATCGCCAGGTTTGTGACGTCATAATATTAAAGGAATTTCATTGATTTAAGAGTCAAAACACTGTTTCAGCTGTATGCTACAATGAGTAGACATTAACATTATGACGTCACACGCGCTCGGGTTTGTTCGGGAACGATCGGCGCGTTTTCGGTACTGTATTCAAAACTTAATTTTTATTTTGAAATACTTTTGAAACATTGCGATAGTTTTGTTATAAAACTTATATATGATCTTTCCATTTATAAAAAAAAACCAATTCTGATGTGAATAAGTTCGCATTAAATTATAATTTATAACCAAGCACTCGAAACTTTGCTGGGTGGTAGGATACGATAAATATTGTATTGGCATTTCCATATTATATTGGCAATTCATATAGCCTATCAATAATTGAAGCACATATACTTCCTGTTTAACATTCCATCAAAATTAGTCAAGCACTTTTTTAAATCCGGACAGACAGACAAACAGAAAAAAATGTAATGTCATATTCGCGATAAAGTCCTTTATGATAGACAAGTATTTATCAGAATTTTTTGAAAATAAACGTATACGGACTAAACTATAGATTTATCAATATACTAGCTTCGCCCGCGGCTCCGCTCGCTTGGACAACAGAAGAACGCGTAGTGCTTATAAAAATAGTAGTTTCTTAAATTTAATGTCTTTATATTCGTGTTTGTTTTTGGAGTTTACTTGTTAAGAAACTATAAAAGGCGCACGGTATGAAAAAAAATGAGGAGTGAAATTGAAGGTGCAATATAACGCAACAACACGCAAACAATTTTTAACCTTAGGTGAATTCTAATAAGGTTGAGATTTATTCAACTCTTATTCGTTTGCTGCGAAAGTCGTCAGATGCGAATCAACCGTTGAAATGAGCAAGAATGCCGCCCTGGTGCAAATTAAATTTTTACATTCATTCTATATCCTAAGTCTTAGGACCAAAGAGATGCCTCATTCACTCTTCTTGCCAATTGTAGAAATTCTAAATTCCGAGACAGTTCTTGAGGAGTAAACTCCAGTCGCGCGTCGGAGCTGATATGCACACTTTTTTTTGTTGATAATCACCAAACAAATTGGCATTAAAACAAAAAATCTATCAAAATTTATCCAGTAGATTTTGCGTGATAGGTTCACCACGGCAAACTTCATTAATTTTATTTATATAGATTAAAATGTCTTAAAATGCTTAATCAATTAATTATCTCTTATTTTGAGATAGTTAAATAACTTTTCTTAAACTACGTCAATGTCTATTTAACATGATATCCAAGTAATTTACTGAGTAAAGAAGTTTCAGTTGAAATGTTTTCTAAATCTTCTAAGAATAGTTAATCCAAACTTATGATTCGATGTATTATTAACGTTATTCTTTCTTTTACTTTATTATTTATTGTAAGTAGTCTAATCGAAAGTTTTTAATAAAATAATACATATTACATAGTATGTAATACAACATGAATATTTATGCAGTTGTTGCTTGTAGAATAATACTTTGCTGAACACACCAGTAAGTAGCCTAATCCAGTAATATGTGGAATTGTAGATAGTGAATAGGAAATGAGAAAACGTAACAGCTGGCATTGGGAATTCTGATAGTCCAATAGTGATTGTATGGAAATGTGATCATGCTCGAAAGGCGATTTCACACTAGTTGATTTTTACTGAGCCTTTGGTGTGACAGTGTCGCATAAGTGATTTGATTTAACAAAGGAAATGTAGATAATAATGTTGAAATGGCTCTTCTGCGTGAAGAATTTGGAATGCAAAATTCAAAGACTTTTTAAAAATTAGTTTATAAATTTCAAGTAATAAGAATATGTTTCTCACCAGTGGTAGCAAGTAAAGTTTTGTCAACTCGCCAAATCTATAATTGTGAGATTTTGATGCCACTAAACTGCATAATACTACCGAATTGGATTTAATAAAAAATAACATAAACTCGATCGGATTTTTTAACGAATCTACCACGTTGACAGGGATTTTAGTGTACTTACATATTTGATGTTCATGGGAGGGATTTTAAAGCCTATTTACTGTGGAAGGTTATAGGTTATATAATTTCACGGTACAACTCTAAGGAGCGGGATAGTAACTATGAACGCCAAGCAATCTGGCAAGGTGTAGGCAAGTACAGGAAGTGACACGATAGGCTACCACGGTTCGTAGTCGTCCGCGGCGCGGTGGAAAATTGTTTGAATAAATTTGACACGGGTGTAACTGTGAGGCATAGCTAGTAATATTGTAAAGCTCAAGCGATTGTATGTTTTTTCTTTTTATTTGAATCTGCTTATCTATGGAACTACCAGACACATTTGAAAAATGTTTTTTCATTTTATGTGCGTGTACTTCAGAACTGCATCTTTATCGGTATAAAAAGTATCCTTTGTCCTATGTTAATCCAGTTTATAAACTATCTGTGTGCCAAAATTTTATCCAAAGCCATTCAGCCGTGTTTGCGTGATTGAGTAACAAACATCCAAACACAGGTTTTTTTATCACATACTGGCTATTCCCGCGACTCCACTCACGTAGACTGCTGTGGATCGAACGCACGCGCGAGTTGTGCTGCCCCAAAAATGATTATTGTGTGTATTCCTTAGAAGATAGACATATGGTATCGCTAACTTTTTGTAGGTCTGTTTAAGATCTACAACTTTATAGTATATTAATTTGTTATATATCTTATGGTTTAGTACTCACCGTAAGGCATTTAATCGCACCAAAAGCGTCTTTTTTCCTTATTGTTTTATCATTATCGTCATTGTTTATTTCGTATGTTACTTAACGTAACAAAATATATCCTATAATTTAACTAGATAACATTTCTGTTAATTAAAGGAAAAACCATGTAAATCGTATAGGTTGTTTTCGCGTGAAAAGAACATAAACGGACAGACAGACAGAGAGACGTTGAGTGTTATAATATGTATTGATGGTAATTAATTATGCTCAGTAATAAGTAGACCACTGAAGACAAAATCTTAATCAACATGCAATTGCCAACTGTTCGCTCTGTCTATTCATCATTCGTCGTGTTGAAAGCTTGATTAAAATATTCAAAACACAAATATTTTTAATAGTTGGCATTATAAGGTTAAATTAAAAATCTTGCTCAACGATAAATATTAATTATAGTTTCTTGTTTTTTTTTCTTCTTTTTGTTTTCGGGACTTTCTATGGATTCTATCGATCCATTCTGTTTAGAATCAAATCAGGACAGTCGTTAATGAGATAGTAGGTACTACTTGGTCATACAACATCTTGGCACCATCCGGAAAGGTTCAGCATGAAAAAATAAATAACTTTGAAGTTTGATTTACATGAATATTTTAGATAGAAAACTCGTTCTATACCGTCTTTAAATCTCTTTACATTTTATCACAATTCATATATATTACTTATTTTAGAGTTATCAGTAGAAGCATTATTTTAATGAAAAGCAATTTCTCGTGTTTTATAAGTATCTACCTGCTTATATGACATTTAGAATTTGATGAAGTTCAGTTTCATTCATTTTAGTTATAAGAAATACATGTGACCTTCACAGCTTGCGACTCGCGTGCTTCACTCTACCTAGACGCAATGAATAACTTCTCATATTATTGTCTGGCCTTTGTCGTGTCAGTTTCACCTACAAAGATAATGTCTATAACATTCTATATAACTTGATGACATCCACCGATACTGCGTTTCTATTACAGGATTTCATACCTATTCAGCATGTACTTATGAACATATTGCGTTCTTGTAAAAATTATTAGGTAATTATAAAATGTTTATTGCAGACGTAAGGTAATTGTATATTCGTGTATATAACTACGTAAATTACATGCTTAACGTATAGTATATAAAAAATAACAGTGGTGACAACTAAGCGATCAGCAAGCGCCGCTGTAATGTTTTTTTTATACCACGATGCTGGCAAACAAGCATACGGCCAGCCTGATGGTAAGCGGTCACCGCAATTTATGGACGCTTGCAACACCAGAAGCATCACATGCGCGTTGCCGACCCTTTACAAACCTATTAACTCCGTTTTTGAAGAATCCCATACTGTAGTTCTCTGGGAAATCCTCAGCAGGGAGCTCATTTCACATTCGGAGCGTTCGCGGAAGAAAACTCCTCTGAAACCGGGTTGTTCGCGATCATTTAGGTTCCAAGGTGTGAGGATGAACTCCCTGCCGATGGCGAGCGGTGCGATGGTGGAAGGTAGCCGTTGACATCATGTCGAACAATTCCTTACAACACAACCCATTATACAAGCGGTAGAACTCGCACAAGGAGGCAAAGTCTCTCCTTAGACTTAAAAGTTCGATACCGCTTGTGAGATTAGGATCGTTAGCAATTCTTATAGCTCGGTTTTTGAGCCGATTCAAATGGGCTAAGCTGGTATCTAGGTGCTCCTGCTCAGAGATGACAGTAGTACTCCATGTGGGGTAGGACTTGCGATATGTATAAAAGCAGTCTTTGCCACGGGATTAACTACCGCTTTGCTCTATTCAATAGACCGAGCTTTTTGGACGCCAGCTTGACCTTTTCTTCAAAATTACTACGGAACTGAACGTTACTGGAGATGTCGACATCCATGATTCCAATACTCTTTTTTATGTCAAAGGGAGCAAACAGGCTACAGCAAGGCAACATAGCAGGCAACAGCTATGTTGCCGACTTTGGAGACTGTAATTCAATCCTTTTTTGAAGAGCTCCATGTCATAGCCCTGGGGGAAAACCGTGCTGGGCAACCTATTCCACAACCTTAGCGTACGGGACAGGAAGGTTCTAGAGAACCTTACTGTTGTCGCGTTTCGGCTGGGTTTATATTGTGAGGATGAGCAGCCAGCTAACGGAGGAAGGTGCGAGTTTGGAACGGTGATGAGGGCACTATAACGAAATGTTCCTCAGAGCATTCTCCATTGTACATACGGTAAAATGCACAAAGAGACCCGAAATCTCGGCGAAATTGTAAGGTGTCTATACCGCATGCCAGCTCAGGATCGTCCACAATGAGAACAGCACGCCTTTGCACGGAGTCAAGAGGAGAAATCTGGTAGAGATGATATGGTTAGAGGTGTTTCCTGGAATTGTGGGAAATAAATATCTGCGTATTTACGCAACTGGATACGAAACTTGATATGCATCGGTTGATCAAGACACGTTAAGCAAATCGCTATGACGGTGTTTTCTCCATATGTCTAGCGGTTGCGACACAGTTGGGCAGTTGGGTTGTGTGTGTTCGTTATGGCCTTTCTTCTTCGTTACTCATCAGGGTGTTGTACCACGTCCAGGTGAGGTTGGCTTGGGTGTCCCAAGTCTTGAGATTACTAAGGCCTCTGCGGGGACTACCAACCGTGACTGGCAACCTCTATCGGATTTATACGGTAGTACTACCAGAATTCCTCACTTTTTCAGCCAATAGTGACATTAATGAAGTCTGAAATCGAAAAAAATCAATGGTTATGCAATTATGCTGTAAAGTTTAAAGTCTAAACGATAACATATCGTCATTCCACTGGTGTATTTGATAATCATAACTTACCATAATGGATATAGGTACATATAAAGGAGTTTTTAGGGTTTCCTGACCGCCTTTAATCTATCACTTTTTATATTAATGCCACTAAGATATATAAATAAAATGATTTAATTTTGTCGTTGTGTGCGTATCACGCAAAAACTACTGGATGGATTTTGATTGTTTTTTTTTGTTTTACCGCTTAGATACATAGTCCTTAACAATAATAAGAGAGAGAGAGAGAAAGGTGCTTGCTGGTTAGTTTTTGATAATAATCATAAATACTATAAATATATATATATATATATATTATATACGCGCGTCCATAGGGTCGTTGCGTGTTTTTGTTTTGAAATTAAATTTAAATATTTAATGCTGTTTTGAATATATATTGTTTACAATATAATCGTATTATATTATATTATTAAACTTACTTTTCGTTAGGAGATTCTGTAATATTTAGAGGATCATCTTCATTTTATAATCACTTTTGAAACTGTAATAGTTTTAGGTTATATGCTCACTGACAACAGTGTATGTCTATCGCACACTAAACACTGAGGAGAGAGAGGGGGAAGTGTCTGTCCGAAATATGACTAGCGCTATGGGTTAGAGTGAGAAAGGATGAGCCGGCCTACCGCTACCGTATGCGTGATAGAAAGGGAAGCCAGACAGACTGGCACCGTTATGCGTTACGTTACGAAGCGGTTTACCCTCCCCATAAGAAGTTATCACTTCAAAAGGATCACGATATCTTCAAAAAGAATAATTCTGTAGACCACTCGAGCGGAGCTGCGGACACAGCTAGTTATATAAAAAATTGTGAGTGGCTGTTAGTGATTCTATAACTTCTGAATGAGTTGACCAATTGAGTTCATATTCATATAATATATCTGTTTTATCGAGACGGTGCCGCGGTGGTGTTTATAGCTATGTTTTTCTGTCCGATAGGTGGCGCTGTAAGAAAGTACAGAACAACCTCTGCCGGCCCAGTTAGTTTACTATATAACTAAACTGTAGTTTTGAATTGATATTTTATTAGAATTTAGAGCTCTGTTTTTTTATGATGTGAAAACACAAGCATAAACTAGTTTAACTTTGTGATTTCTAGGAATAATTCCATGAGTAAGCTATGCTTACTCCCGTAAAGTTGATGATAATTGAAACAAAAATATAGTATGCAGTGATTCCATGCATTTATCGCTTCGAATCCGGTAAGTTGTCGTGCATTGTAACATTTATAATCGAATGCAATCGTGTGGGGGCGCGCCACGGCCGCGACGCGATAGTAATTTACGAGCGTTGCCAACCGCTTCCGTACACTTTAAAACAGTCAAAATTATGCCCTTTACCGTTTTGTTAACGTGAAAATAAATTTACTCACGAATTTATTTTCATTTCACCGATATTATTCAAGACGACGCGCGCGTGTTGTTTCTATTACGATACAGAAATGAAATCTCGTATATTTCTACGTTTTCTACTGGCCTTGGAGTATTCATTACGACTAACTACTTATAAAATAATAGATATACGAATAAAGAAGATAATATATTGTTTATCAGATCCTGTGACAAAGGTAAATAAGTATATATTTCTTATGAAGCGCTTCCCCAATGATCAAAAGAAACACTCCAAGCGAAAAACATGTTTGAAAAACATTTTTTCTTAATAAGTAATTATTTTTCCTTGATTACTATTGTTTAATTTTCTTATTAAAATTTATAATACTTACTAATGCTTTCTTTTTGTATAATTGTTGGTCATATTTGAGAATTTTATTTAATTGGTTGTTATTATTTATTAGCTTCACTTTAAAAGAAACACTATTTACTTTAATTTTTACAATAATATAGCGTTAAAATGTACTTTAAGTATAGTTAAGTAATTATAATTTTCATGTGATTAACCTAGAAAATATTGCCATTTTATAAATAAAAGTTAGTTATGGTGAATATATGATGAATAAAAATAACGCTAGTACCTAAACGAAGAGGTGCTTAATTGAATATTTTGCCAAATTTCCTTCGAGATTTCTCTCCATTTGGGACAGTCTGACTGGTGGAATACCTCCACCCAAAATCATAGTACAAATAATATCGTGTTCCGTTCCTACGGTAAGTAGGGTTTCCAAAGCCCCTTGGGGTAGGGGGGTTCAAAGAGAGGTAGGGCACAGATGAATTTCTTAGTAGATTTCCATCTTGTGATGTCAACCATACAGAAGATCGTAGCCAAATAACCTTGTGTTGTATTCCTGCGGTGAGTAGGGTTTCTAGAGTTACTTGGCGTAGGAGATTCAAGGTCGGCAACGCACTATTCATACCTATAGTATTACAACCGTGATTAGGCTACGGTAGTCGCTTACCATAAGCCGATAGTATAAAAAAACACGGTGATAAACCCCTCATAGTGAATCTTTTGGTTTGTCAAGTTTCAAGATCAGTTAGTGTATATCCAATTGCCACGAGGCTTGCAGGTCGGACTGACTTCGGCGTCCGGCGAATAATTGCTACTCTTCAAGTGGTCACCGTTGTTTATGGATTGTACACTGCTTACCGTCAAGCGTAGTGCTGTCACTTTGTCGTACTATTATAAAAAAACATAATATTCAATCTGTTTTTATACGAGTAGTAGAATAATAATTAATTGTTAGAAAACATTACATTTAAACGACACCTTACTTTGTATTACTGCAATAGTGGACAATATTGTTTGCATGATACTAAATCTAAAAGTAGGTTGTAAGTTTATGTTATTCCCTCTTTAAGTGTAAAATAAGAGAATGAATTATAAGGGAAATGAAATGAAAACAATGTCGGTTAGTAGATAGTTGTCGTAGCAAATGAAATTACAACTTTTACATTACCCGAACTCTAGATTCGTTCAACACATAAACTTGTGAGGCCTTTTTGCACTTAAACTTTCTCCTGGGAATACTGCGGTAACATTACAGTGTATTGAATGAATTGTTATTGTTTCTGACAGTAACTTTATCGCTACAGAAAAGGTTGTGGGCTGAGGAGTTCTGAGGTTTAAGCCCCCTTTTGCTGAGATCTTCACAAGACCATGATTAATTTTTGCTGTACCATAATCATCATCAGGTGCCTTGCAGTCTTTAATTGGGTAAATGTTATAATCTTTACAAATACATAAATGGTGCTAGGGTTTTTTCTAAGGCACGTCTGGTTAACTACTACTATCTAGTTAAAAATTAATTACGTGGGTGCATTTGCGTTTGAGTGGAAAGCCCCTCTAGGCTTACCGTATTACCATATTAGACCTCATCGTCATTTAACATAATGTGAGGTCTTGTTTAGACTCTAAACCCTCTCTTCTCTTCTTCAGTCTTCTTTTACCCAAAAACTGTGTTATATTATAGATATTTCTTATTGCACGCTTTTTTCTTTTGTCTAGTCTTCATCCAAGTTCTCTCCGCTATCTTAATTTGATTAAAACATATTAAATATTTAAAAAAACTGGCTATCGTTACTACGTTTATGACTCGATAGCTTAAATACTTACTCTGTTAAGTGTTGTTACGGCTAGACTTTTTTTTAAATTGTGGTGCATTGTGATAATCGATCTATTTAATGAATTAGTGAATTGTATATTATCCACCCTATCTGTTCGGTTGCTCTGAGTGTAATAATTTCTTCTGGAATGATCATTGACTACCCTACCCAATTAAAACGCTTCTTGATAATTTGAGACTTTGTAAAAGTATGAAAAAACGCAATAATAATAATTGGAATGGCTATTAATTTTGCTTGTTTAATTATTAAAATACTAATTAGTAATTTTGTCGGTTTTATATTAGGGAACACTGCGTTTTCTGGACGATTTTAGACTTTTTTGGGATGGCCGTGTCCTGCGTACCCTTACTTAGATACAGTTCCCTTAAAGCCCCTGGGCGATCATATATTTTGTTGTTCTGGTGAGATTTTAATGTTAATCTCTTATATGCCCTATGCAAATTGGGCAACCCTGAATGCAGTCGGCACTTGGTTGAGAATATTACATATTTTTCCTGGAATTAAAAAGCGCGAAAAAATCTATGAATGTAATGACAATAATTAAGCAAGTGGTTTATCAAAATCCAGTACTAGGACGATTCCAAAATCTTAATAACCTCATTCAGTCAGTTGGATTCAATTTGATTGAACCGTTGTTACAGTAGATGGAAAGAAACAGTTGGATAAACGACTGTGACAAAAATACCTGTTTATTTGAAAAACAATAAAACCTCAAGGTTACTCAAAGGGCAGTGGAGAGGGCTAGCCCAAAGAATAGCTAGACTTAAGTGGCATTGGGCGGGCCACGTAGCTCGTAGAACGTATGGCCGATGGAGTCAAAGAGTTCTCGAGTGGCGGTCAAATTTCGGAAGACAGCGTGGGCAGACCCGCCACAAGGTGGTCCGCCGACCTGGTAAAGGTTGCGGAGAGCCGCTGCAAGCGGGCAGCACAGGACCGGTCGTTGTTGCTTTATCTTTGGTGGTGTTTGTTTGGTGTGTATTTGGGGAAGGCATAGGCCTTATATGACTGGATATAGATCCAGCAGTGGACGTCTTTCGGCTGAAATGATAATGTATAAATATAAGACACGTTTACAAAACTAACACAGCTAAAGTAGTTATAGCACTAAAGATATTAAGACGTTATTTGTGTTTCGCTGAACAAATAACCGTAATTTGTCTTAACATTAGTAATTCATGAGCGGTAACTGTGTTCAACGATATTTTTATTTAAGGAAATATACCAGAATATTTGCAATATATTGGTTTATTTATAATTAAGTTCTGTATATTTTTTATATAACTTTAAATTATTTGTAAAGAATTAACGATTTGTATGTCGTGTTAAAAAAAAGTTTTCACTAGTAGTGGTTCCTTGTGGTTTAAATATCAAAGTTAGATTAATGGCACTGTCGAATTCATTCATTATTCCCATTAACGAACGTAATACAAATTAATAACGTATATTGCACAAATAAATTTAGACATTTTTAGCAATTAGTCACTACCTAAATAGCATTTGTATTTGTATGAAGTATGAAAATAGAAACAGAGACAGAGAAATTAAGGAGTAATAGGTTGCTATGGTGTGGACATATTATGAGGTGAGATGAAAGTCATTAGAAAAAGAACATGAAGTGTGAAGATAGAAGGATCCAGAAGTAGAAAAATAACTAACAAGGTATGGACGATTTGTATAAGGAATCTACTCGTATGTATAAGAGACGTAAATACTGATAGAAGAGAATGGCTGAGGTAAATATGTTTCATTTTATTGTAGCATAGCAAAGTGACTGTAGATACAGTGGTGGTGATGTACAATGTATCCAATAAGATCGACGACTATCGCGGGATCCACAATCCATTTTCAGTCGTCACTGTCATACCGTCCTGCATGTTGTACGAAGAAGACTTTGTGTAAGAAGATGACGAATAGAATAATCAGTTGTCAATTTTTCTAATGTAACTGAATGTACCGTACCATGTATGATATGTTAATATATGGATAGGTAGTTTTTAACAATGTTATAATTAAATGTAAATTGAGGATTAATTTTACTAGACATCATAATCATATGCCATAGCGGCACCCTGTCCTTACCACTTATTATTCTTCCCATAGTATCACCCAGTGTTATTACGGATTACGCAGAGTACCTAGCTAGTGGCCGACTGATGACTGTACGTTACTTTTTTATCGTCATAGGTTTGGCGTAGTTGCCACAATCTCACCTGATGTTAAGTGACGATGTGGCTCAAGATGATTAACACGCTAAACCTAGAGGAAGAGTAGCTCTCAATTGCAGCTGCCGGAACACACCTATTGGTGCCTGGCGACAGATTTTGAGCTTGAGGCTGGTAGCTAGCCAGGCGGGCATTAGAAAATGCTCAGATCCTATAAGCATAGACTAAATACACACTAAATCATATTGTGTTTGCCATAGTTATTAAGGTGCTTTCACGATCTTTGTGTGCATTGCGTACCGTGAAATAAAAGGGCCTCCTTCACGACGCGAGCGCAGCTTTGGGTGACTCTTACATTTAACCTGTTCTTTCCAATGTCGTTATGTACAAATTAAAAGCAAAAAGCACGTGGGAAAAATAATTAGTATCGAAAATAAAATTTTAAAAAACATATCCAACAACAATAAAAAGAACTAGCGCGTTCAACTATTATACTTGCTAATAAACCTCTCACAAGATGCGCCACTCTTACCAATACATTGGCTTATTTGTGTGTAATATTTTTTATAAAACGACTAGCAGTGCCCAACGAATTCATTCATGTGATTTTTTTTTAATTTTAATCTCGTTTATTTTATATGCCATACAACTTATTATTAAGTCGGCTTAAATTTAGTAACAATGTTATTTCAACTTTAAGTGTAATTTTAAACGTTGTGATTAAAACTTAGGAAGTATTTTTATAGTATTCAAATCTTAGGTTCAGTGACTGTATAATGAAACTTATAATTTTACCACTGTATTCGGTAGTGAACCCTGAGTTTAAGATTTGATGGAAGAAGTAGAGGAGATCCCCCGCGGAGCACCCAGTTTCTTTTAAGAGATCCAACCTAGCTTGTTTGTTGATTTTACACTCTAGGACTAAGTGGAGGAGGTCCTCTCACATTGTGTAGAATTTGGATCGTCTCTTTTTTTCATGATGTAGTTAAATTTATTGAGTGGGATGTGATAAGTTCGGGTTCGGAAGTAAATAACTAGTTCTTTTTTGTTGAGATTTCGTGAGGCAAACCAAGGCAAATTAATTCGACAAATTCTCAATGGCGCCGCCGCCAACGCGCCCTTTGTTGCTCTATAGTTGTTCCATTTCCAGTACTTTCCTACAGTTTGCCAGATTGCTTGATGTTCATAATTATTGCTCCGCTGCTTAGGGCCGTAGGGTGAAGTTGTATAGCCTATAGATACTATTATGAATCTAACTGTCATATATATAAAAAAAAAACCGACTGGTACTTCCTGAGATTAGTGCGTTTAAATAAACATACAACAAACTGTTCTGCTTTATTATATTAGTACTAGCTTCTGCTCGCGGCTCCGCTTTTACCGGGATAAAAGTATCCTATGTGTCAATTCAGGTTATAATTTTATCCAAATCCGTTCAGCCGTTTTCCCGTGATTGAGTAACAAACAAATTTACTTTCGCCTTTATAATATTATTATTAGAATATAGTATAGATAAATGGGACTAAAGACAAACATAATTTAGTTAGTCAAAGAGGTAATGGTTTGTGTTTACATTCATTTGTAATTCAAATTACCACTTACCTGACCAGAAATAAAATATCGTTAATTAGAAGAAAATAATTATGAAAATTATGAGGTAAGAAGACAATATCATAAGTGCCGAAACTATTTTACATAAAATCGTTAAAGATTATCTCATGAACTGTTTGTTATTAAATTCTTAATAAAATATGTAATAGTTTTCATTGACAACATGCTATATTAATGTGTACTTTTAGCTAAACATTATTTTACAAAAAACAACAATGGAAAACAGCTTTTCATATATTCTCTAATTTATAATATTTTCATTGTGATTCAACACAAAGGTGAACAGCAAAGTGTATTAAGTTATGAAATAAATTTTTAATTTAAAGGCTTACTCGGTTGACTGAGCGCCATCTGAAAGGAAAGTCGGGCTAAGAAAAACAAAAACCGAACTCATTGCGAAAGTTCTGTTTAACCGCCTTATTGTTTTGCTTATAATGGAAATATGTAAAACGATACACTATGATTTATAATGTAATGTATGTAGAACACATTGCGAAAACAGTTTACTGTACTCGTAAACTGTCAGATCGCGGTGAGCCGTGCCACGATAAAGTACCAGTCGTTTGGTATGTGCATTGGTTCTCAAACTTATTTGGTCCACGTTCCGAATAATTTTTTTTCTAACATCCTCAAAAATTCAAGTTGTTTAACAAACACTTGTTAGAACTAGATTACTTTAAACATGGCACGCGCCGTGACGTGACCTGCTCGTGAAAGCCATTATAAATAATACAAAAACAGACTATGATAATGATGCAATAATAGTAGTTACTTGACTGACGAAGACGTTATGCGGAAATCCATCATAAATAATATATAAAAAAATCTTTTGTACTTTTCCGCCTGGTGGAACAGCGTCTTTTTGCAAAAAATAACGTTCGTTATTAATTGCTGATAACCTGAAAATGTTAAATCTGAAACGAGTAATAAACTATTTTGCCAAGTGCGTGTCGAGCGACTGCACTGTAAGGTTTCGTAGTTGCTCGTTACAGTACGCAGACTTAAGGATGCTTATGTTACATCGGGCCAGAACCGCCGCCGGCCGCCGAGTCCGGTGCCGCATGAATTACTTCATATAAAACGATATTATAGATGTTTGAACGTGTCCCGGCTGGCGTCCGATTTGGTGTATCCTTTAGAACTTTTAGTACGAAATTGCTTCTCCAAATAATTTTTATAGAATATTGGCAGAGGGCCGCTTAATAATTCGCAAACGGATCCTTGAATCAAAAAAGGTTTTCACAGACCCACAATATTTTTGAACGACCTATCTAAACGACAAACCTTACGATGTGATGGATGGATGGAAAAAATATGTACACTTTACATGTAGGGGAGGTTCCCTAAACAATTTCTTTTTTCAAGTTTTTATTTTACTATTTTGTCGACGTGATTAATATGTATACCAATATCAAATTACAGCTTTCTAGTACTATGAATCTCTGAGCTAAGTCGCAGACAGACGGAGATACTAAAACTATAAGGGTTCTTTTTGACTTTGGAACCCTAAAAATAAGAAAAAGTGAAATGTTAGGAACTTTAACAATAAAAGATGCAGTCGAGCCAGTAGACCCGATCGTTAATAAACTATGAGGAAGTGTTAAACAAATGAAAATTTAAAAAATATACATATTTTAGATGAGACGTGTACGACTACAATTGATTATACGCGTTTCGTCACTCCATGAGGCATGAAAGACGTATCAGCTGTTAATCAGTTCCAGGCGGAAGCAGCAAATAAATTTTTGAATTAATTATTTATAGTAGTTATTTCAATATAGTTTGAATTATGGAGGATTCTAATTCCGTAAAACTGCCGAAGTACGAAGCAATAAAATATGATTTTTTATCTGCCAGAAGACCGGTTTAACGCCATCTATACTCTCTGAAACTTCTACCGCCGCGCCGATCCCAAAATCTCCAGCGTCAATAAGGAGGCGTTATCGTCCACTTTGAGAAAGATGGGTATAGGATGAACAGGATTGACTTTGTGACGTGAATACTTTAGATTTGAACTACTGGAATAAATTATTTTATAATACGTTTTAAACGCTTTGGGGATTTTATTTAGTTTCCTTAATATCTCTTTACCAGTTATCTGTAAATATTAAAACTTCTGTTATATTACGATTACAAAATTTTATTATAGAATGAAACTTCATGATTTGATTATTTATATGAAAAATATTAGATATATAAGAATTTTCAGGTTATTATATATATATATTTATTTCATATATTTCAGGTTTTTGTATATATTCCGACAAAACATGCGATAAATACGTTTTTCTGGGAAATCTCTAATATAATATAATATAATATAATAATCTGGAAGGTCTTATTTAATTCATTTTAATTTGAAATACATGAATAAGGTTATAATTTACAACAAACAAACGCGCACAAGAAGTTAGCAAAATATTCCTAATCAAGATTTGTTTAATTTGTAAACAAAGGGTCAATGACTTAGTTGGTATCTTAATGATTTATTGCTATGCAAATTGATATCCGTTCCGCAGAACCGACACAAATCTAACCTATGTAGATTTGTGTATAAATACATTATCAGTATATTTATGAAATATTTTGATATATTTATCTACACTACAATTTAATTGTAGTGAGGTTGAATGAAGTTTGTAAATATGTTTGTGCGAGATAGTTTTTTGAACTACAGAGCCCGGTTGTATAGAATTTTTCACTGATAGAAAACCACGTTCAGGATGATGTTTATAGGTTTTATTCTTATTAGGTTTTATATTGGAACTAGCTGTGCCCGCGACTACGCTCGCGTGGACAACAGATTGCCGTCGATTAGGCACACGCGCGAATCGTTCTACAACTGCTTACGGTTATTTAAAGACAAAAATGATTATTGTGGTTGATCTTTAGTAGATATACATAAGCTCTCACTGACGTTTTTGTAGGTATCGTTTTCCAAAATATTTTTATTTCCGCGGAATCCTAATTCTTTTTCTAAAATGAAAGTAGCCTAAGTTACTCCTATATCAGCGATCTGCTGTATTATATAAATTAGGTTACTTTGTAGCGATAACATACGTTACTGTAATTAAATCGTTCTTATTAATAAAATATATTCATAAAATAATGAATCTGGAGTTACCATAATATATGATTTTATATATAACACTAGCTGTGTTCCACGGTTTCACCTGTGTTAAATTTATTCAGCCAACTCTCTACCGCGCCGCAGTCAAAACATCCGTGTAGCATAGTAGTATAGTTGTTCTCAATTCCCGTACTCGTCCTCAGTATGTCAGATTGCTTAACGTTCATGGTTCCTGCTCCGCTCCATAAAGCCGTATCGTGAAGTTATATAACCTATCACTTCCCTCAATAAACTGGCTATAAGATGCAAAAAATATTTTCAAATTTGACTAGTACTTTCCGAGATTAGGGATTTCAAACAAACAATCTCTGAAGCTTTATATTAATAGTCTAGATGTTTATCTCAACACTTTTTCGAACTGACTATACTGTTAGCCTTAGGGGCCCTGGAGCCACCCGCCACGACCACCCTCTCCAGCGGCAACTCAAGCCTAGGTCCGTTCCTCCGGCATGGAACCCTTGAGCCAGCAGCCGCTCGCGCGATACAGTGACACTGCATTCACTAGCTATCGACACACACACATAACACTGCACTTCACACATGTACACCACTCAGGTACATAGGTTCTGTAAGGGACCTTTTTTTTCTTTTTTTGGCTAGTTAGTTTAGACAAAAATTACCAAATCACTAAATACATATACACATGTTCCTTCCTTCCTCCCAGAAGGCAGGAATATGTATATTTGTACAGTTAGTTAGCTCGAATTTCTATGGATAGGGATTCAGTCAGATCGCGACTTTTTCGCATGATCGGCAACAGCCCAAGCCGAGGTTCGGCCATTTTGGCACCCTTGGAGCTTGTTGCCTAGCTTTCGTGGCTGAGTGCCTTCCGCGCTCGCCCCCAAGCCCGGTGAAGCTGTAAAAGCCGCAAAGGCTCCAGAGCCCCTAAGGCTAACAGTATAGTAATTTCGAAAAAAAAAAAAAAAAAGCCCTGGAGCCTTTACGGCTTTTACAGCTTTACCGGGCTTGGGATCTCTAGACGTATTGGTCAGGAGTAGTGGGATATTGTCTATTGACAAGACAACACTTGATTCATGCCTCGGCACGTATCTAAAAAGCTTTCGGAATTCGAGTATATTCAAAAAAATTAATATAGTAGATACGCTATTTTGACTGTATGTGTAAGAAAACATCACGAGGAAAGCTGAAATTCTCGCAGTATCAACATCTAGGTGGATAATAGAGAGCTATCGATTTCTTGACGTTGAAATTACAAATTATATTGGAACTAGCGTGGCTCTTATAAGTGTTTATTACGCTGTAATTATTTTCATGCCGTAATTGTATATTTGGTCTTAATATTGACAATTCATATCTATATTAATAAATATGTAGTTAGGTCTGTTTATGTTTATTTTTCCAAACCTCATAAACATTCCATATGAAGGACGCTGATAACGAATATGCACTCAAAAAATGTATTTTGGTCTGTTTGTTGATTTGAATTGTTGAAAATTTGTGTTTTTTTACGATTTCTAATATTATTGTAGCGATTCTTATAGCCAAACAATCATGGAATGAATTATACTTTTCGTGTACAAAGTTTCATCAAAATCGGTTAAGAGTTAATAATATTATTTTTTTTACGATTTTCAACAGTATTGAAAACTCTTCTAGCCTATTATTTGAGCAATGGCATAAGCATCTCGTGTACATAAAAATCGGTCGAGCCGTTTTCGAGTTATTCCCGACATAAAACAGACAGACAGACAAACAATTTTTTAATAGCATATTCGTGTCATTATCCGCATATATGTCCTAATATAGGATTTCTATAGGGAAATTTGAAACAACTTACACGTACAGAGAGAACTAAAGATTTATTAATATAGACGATTATGGATCACTAACATAACGAAGTGTTATAAATTTTTAACAAAATATACTCTTATAATTAAATTACAATATTTAAAATTGGTCATGGCATGCACGGCAAATAACTTTAACTATATACAGTGCAACAAAAGTTCACCTAAATATTAAAGATAAAATAAATAAATTACTAAATAAATTGTATTAAAAATACAATACTAGTATTATTCCTTAAACATGCTTTCAAAAATATGTATAAAGAACGTAAATAGGTAAAACTAATAAGAAAAAATGTTATAAATATTATTAATAGAGATTAAAAAACAACAATTGTAAACATACATATAATCAACCTGATGTGGTAATTTTAGCAACAAAACCAGTATCAAAACCTAAATGTATTCAGCGCTCTGATACTAATTTGTATTAGGGAATCCCATCTTATTTGTTAAAGTGATCCTGAAACAAATCGCCCCTCATTTGTGTAAATAAAACATACAAGGAATACACAAAATGGAGGACCTTTAAAAGGGTTGAATTCTGGTAACACTAATTAACATCCCGGTGACGGTACCCTTTTCTTTTCGATTTACGATACACGGACGGGATTAAAACCGACTATAATTTTTTCAAAGCGTTTTATTAATGTACACGACCTGAAATTAAAGAGCCTTTCAAACATTTGCCAGCCCATTTTTGTAAGCTGAATTTCTATTTTCAGTTTTTTCAATGTTAAACAGCAAATTTAACTACCTATCATGTTTCTATTATACGAGGAGTGATCAAAAGTAGTGAGAATGAGAGAGAATATGATGACTATTGATAACTTAATAATTTATTTTTCTACATAGTTCCCGAGTCTCTCTACACACCGAGTCCAGCGCTTTTTCAAGGCTTCAATCCCTTTCACAAAAAAAGTTTTGTCTTAGTCCTGCAAAAAGCTCTCCACCGTACACCGTACTTTACACAGTACGAACACAACATAAGGTTATTTGATTGCGATCTTCTGTAGGGCGGAGGTATTTCACCAGACGGACTGCTCCAAGTAGAGCGAAATATCCTGCTCTATCTCTTATATTCCTCGTTGGACACAAAATCCTGTAATTGTGAATGCATTGTAACAGTTGAATTGCATACATTTCGTTGGTTTCTTGGTAAAGCAACTAAACACAAAATATCATAATGGGTAGCTTTTTTAACCCATTGCAGGACATATACCTCCTCCCTTTACGCCATTCATTTCTGTCCTGTGCCAGTCTTGTTCAGGTCTTTCTGACAAGATTTCTGATGTCGTCGACCCATCTCGCCACCGATCTTCCTACACTCCGTTTGTCTTCTCTCAGCTATCATTCCATCAAGGATCTACTCCACCTGGTGACATCACATCTGGTGACTCGCCAGCCCAACGCCATTTTAGTTGAGTTATATCCTCCACATTCGTGATTTTACGGATATAAGTATTAATAACTATAACTCAATGTGTCGACTATGTTAGTCGCTGAGCTCCATGGCTCATCATGCGACCCTCATTTTGAGCACAATTTACATAGTGAGCGTCTATGTTTCTGTACGATACGTCATCGTGGACAGGACACATTGGTTAAAAAGATGGGTCTTCAGACACTGCGACATTTTTCGGTCTCGGAAGACGTGATCCAGTTTGCCGAAAGCCAACCATCGTAAGGGAACGTACCCATACCTATTAAGTTACCCATCTAATTCACAAATATGGTTTTCTTAGACCCAATCTGACAAAGTTCCTCGATTTTTAACAGTGTGAGACGCTCAAGCTCCTTTGGATTCTATTTTTGTATTTATTCCTTAAGGGCTCATTTGTCTTTTTTGGTATTGCTTTCCTAGAGATTTACCTAGAGGACACTAAGTGGTGATACGTACTAATTACTGCACTAATCATAGCACGACGAAAGTGACGACAGTATATCAGATGGTGACCACAGAGTAATCCACTAACATCGGCGACCACCGAGAGATCTATAATCCATCGGCAGTTGTCGCTGTCATGCGGGCCGCTCAAATGTCTCTACACGTTATCTTTGAAGGACTCCACGTTTTAGGAACGAGAGTACATTGAACAGTAGACAGTTCCACAGCTTCACAGTACGGCAGAGATATAGCTTGGCTAACTTATCCATACATATTATAAAAGGCAACGTCTCTCTGTATACCTGTCTGTCCATTAGTGTGCTTATAACACGAGAACCAGTGAAGTAATTAACATGACTATTTCAATCATATGCTCTGGCCATGTTTTTGGTTTTTTTATATAAAGTAATAAATAGAAAAGTTATGATGAGAACAGTAAATTCGGACAACAAAAATGATTATCAGTACGTTTCCTTGCAATACTTTACCTAAACCGTTAAATATTACTAAGCAATATAATGCACTAGGGTTTTAAATGTAAATAACTAAATAATTGGCAGTAGGTATCATAAAACTAACTTTAATATTTACATCACAATGATCATTTTTACGTGACGAAGCTAATTTAAAAAGCTTTACTCTGCATACAAAAAATGTTTCGTAATGAAATTCAATAATTTCGGCATACTTAGTAATTCATTCTAACAGTTCTTTACGTCATCAAAATAGCTTTCATTGTTTAGCAAATATGTTTTGTTTACAAAGAGGTCTTGCTATAACAAATATTTAGGTATAAATGAAACTATGTAATGATAAAAAGGTTTTTTTTATTGACAAAATTTAAGTAGATCACACGAGCGTAGTAGCGGACAGAGTGTGTCATGACAACGACGTCTGATGATGAAATCATGCAACTAGCCTGATTCTTAATTATGGGTCTCCTTCTTAGGCCTATTACAACATATTCACAATAATACGGAATGAAGGAATAAAAGGACTCATCAGACTACAGGTTTTACGAAGTTTGGAGGCCTCCTCTTGTTCACTTATATTCTAGCTCACACCATGCAATGATCACTAATCAATATTAGCGTTAAAAGCTCATTATTAGATTTGGAAATTCGCGCAGTCACCTTTAATGTTCGCCGTTCCGATTTTAAACTCGAACTGACATCTATGAAAAAGGTAGTGGAGAAAGGAATAGACAGATACTAGGAAAAAGGATGATAGATGTATGCCATACAATGGCATATGTGTATTTTTAGCCTAAACAACCTTTATAAGCCTTTATAAAGAATCATAATAATGTATTTCTCAAAGACTTTTTTTGGCAAAGTCATGTTTCCGTTTATTTTTTATTAAAATTAATGAGTTCTACATCAATATGAATCTTATGTTCCCCACTATTGATGAAATAGTACTGTCTCTGTGGCGTACCTCTCTTTGAACCCACCCTTCCCCACGGAACTCTGGAAACCCTACTCATTGTAAGAATATAACTCAAGGTTATTTGGCTGCCATCTTCAGTAGGGTGAAGGTATTCCACCAATCGGGCTGCCCCAAATAGAGAATAATCTCTAAAGAAATATCTCTGTTCCCTACCTCTCTTTGAACTCCCTTCCCCAAGGAGCTCTGGAAACCCTACTCACCGCAGGAATCTACATGACAGCCTGCTATTAGTTACATTGTTTACATTCTATAATATGCGAAATATTCGCACGGATCAGCTAGTTTTAGAAAATAAGAAATAAATATGTAATTATAAAGACTGTGTCAAATCATATTAGGCATTTTCATTAGAAGTTTGCTTCAGCCAAATTTTTAGTGCCAACTGACATGGAAAATAAAGATGGCGGCAAATGAACTAAATAATTTTAGATATATCATTGAGTTAAGAATATTGATAAAAACATGAAAATTAAGTCTAGATAAAAAGCCTAAATAAATACATAATAGACATCCGTTCATATTTACTGTAAGAATGTATTCGTTTCATGTTTTTCTTCGAATCGACGCTATCAAAACAAGGTTGTTGTAAAATATTCCTCTTGAGATTGGACAATAAAGATCTATGAGATCTTTATTAATAGTTGAATATACAAAAAATTGCCAAGTGCGTGTCGGGCCACGCGCATTATTGGGTTCCGTAGTTGCACGTCACAATATGAAGACTTAAGGATCATTCATGTTACACCGGGCCAAAATCGGGCCGCGCGCTTGGCCACGGCCAAACATTTATATTATAGTTTTGTATGAAGTAAAGCACGATTCATGTTACACCGGGCTGGCGCTGAGCTGGGTTCAGGCCTGGTGCCGGCAGGGACACGGTCAAATATTAATCATTCTTTAAGTAATTTTCAATGGAATTGGTACGAAATTACTTCTCCAAATACATTTTATAAGTTGATTGACTATTACTCGTTAACTAGTAAAGCCTAATTACCACTGATAGTTTTCCTTTTAACTTCATTATATACACTACCACCATGAATTTTTTCACATATTCAAAGACGACCATTTAGCAATGGGTGAAGGGGGTGACACACTTGACTTTAACAAAAATGACCACTTTAAAGCTTAATATTTTGCAAAAGGATTCCTGATTTGAAAAATAGTTTTCAGAGACCCGCAATACCTTTGAATATCCATCGACACCTCACACGATCGGATAGACGTAAGTAGATAAGTTAATTCAAAGGTATGCAAACTTACTTTACGCCTTACTAATAATTTTCAATGGTATTTTTCTTGTTCTTGTCAAAATTAAACTCAAATATACTTATTGAATTTAGGGCCCAAATCATCTATGCCAATGAGAATTACAGAGAAAAACTCGGTAGACTATATATATTTATTTATGGTACTTTTTAAATACAATGAATCATAGTGTGTGTACAGAGAGAAATCAGCTCCAGACATCACTATCGTTCGCATAATGATAACCTTTAGACAGTAAAATCCGTTTTACATGGCTCATAAACTTACTATCCAACAAACCGATAGCAGACGGATGATAAAGTCAAAACAATATAACCTACAGTTTTAATATAACAATAATATCCGCCTATAGATTTCCCATTGCTGGGCAAAGGCCTCTCCGAGAGAGGGCACGGGCTTAATCACCACGTCAGCCCACGACGTATAGGCGATTTCAAATGATGAGAAATCCACAATTCTATATTTTTCGCATATACAGTGGTATTTACAACAAGAATATTTCTCAAGCGTTTAGGTTTCCTCACGATATTTCAGCATCCACTACGACCATTCACCGTCAGCTGATAGTATTACCAATCCAAATTAGTAATATATAGTTCTAATAAATTAATATACTAAGATATAATTATGTTAATTCTTTCGACTTCTAATATACGTATTCCATTACGTGTATTGATATGTGTGAAATAAAATAAATACTATACGGTAGACTAAATAGAATCAGCAAAAACAGCAACAAAATTAGAATAAGTCTTCGAAACAAAATTACAATTCTTTAAAGCCGGTTGTATATATTTAAAGAATTTGGAGTAAACGACAACAACACCATTGTAGTGGTTCTATTCTTAAGTCTAATAGAAAATACTGATAAACTAATTTCATTTTATTGCTGTTTCTATTACTAGTAGGTACATTGCAATTAGACAAACCGTAGTTGTTTATTAATTCTAAGTACACCGATGCACGCAACTAAAAACTGTATTCCTTTCAAGTAAAAATATATCTTCTCTATATAAATAAGATGATTAAGGTTTTTCGTTCTGCGCGCATCGCGCAAAAAAACTGGATAGATTTTGATAAAAAAAATATTTTTTAGTCCTTAGATACTTGGTCATTATATAAAAAACATCACGACATCTTCATTTAATATAAAGGTTATTAACTTTTTAAGAAACTACTATTTAATTTCAGAAACGGCTAGACATATTCTTATAAAATTTTACACACGGAAAGTATGAGTAATTCCATAATTGATTGGCAATAACAAGTGTCAATATTTCTTTAAAATCTCAAAAAAGAATTTATTTACTCCATTCTTAACCGATTCTGATCAAATTTTGTAAACGGGAAGCAACTAGGTCCGTCCGATCGCCCCTGCTGTGGACCTTGACGGTGGACCAGATCCTGCGTAAAATGGAGGAACTGAGGATAGACACCTAGGGCTATGCCGATGACCTGGTGATAGTTGTCCGAGGCTCAGGAGCCCTTGAGCCAAGCAGCCGCTCGCGCGATACAGTGACTCTATATTCACTAGCTATCACAGACACACATGACACTGCATCATACACACATGTACGCCACATAGGCAAGCCCGGTAAAGCTGTAAAAGCCGTAAAGGCTCCAGGGCCCCTAAGGCTAACAGTATAGTCAGTTCGAAAAAAAAAAAAAAAAAAAACGGTCATAGGTACATAGGTTTTGTAAGGGACCTTTTTTCTGTTTTGCCTAGTTAGACAAAAAAATTCAGATTATTAAACACACATACACATAATCCTTCCCTCCTCCCAGGGGGAAGAAACATGTATATATGTATAGTTAGTTTAGATCGAATGATAGGGAATTAGCCAGATCGCGACTTATTTGCAATCGTTGCAACAGTGCGAGCCGAGGTTCGGCCACTTTGGCACCCTCGGATGTTGTTGCAAAGCTTACGTGGCTGAGTGTCTTAAGCGCTCGCCCCCAAGCTCGGTAAAGCTGTAAAAGCCGTAAAGGCTCCAGGGTCCCAGTCTAACAGTAAAGTCAGTTAAAAAAAAAAAGTGTAGCTGCCGGAACACAGCTATAGGTGCTTGGTGACAGATTTTCAACTTGAGGGTGGTAGCTAGCCAGGCGGGCATTAGAAAATACCCTAAGATTATGCTATGGTTTCATCACAATGCTTTCATTAATCGAATGGATTGGAACTGACGTCAATCGACGGGATGATAGACATACCATCATCATTCTAACCGAACAAAGCAAATTGTAAACATACATGCAACGTAAAATACAAAATGTTTTTAATTTCATAGTAAATACCATGAGTTAACTCATCACAAAAGGTCATGATGCAGCGCCCATACATTTTTCTAATTTACAAAAGTCGTAACTTATTTAAGTATAAAAGAATGGCAGCCAGTGGCTGGCGTTGCAAATCAAATCACAACTTTTAAATTACACGGGGTCTAGATTAATTCATAATAAAAACTCGTGAACCCCTTTCCACTTAAAACTTCCTTTGTATATACTAGTTCGTCTTATTACATAGGGAAATTTTTATTGTTTGTGATACTGTCACGAATTCATTTCATGCGAGTTAATGGTATTCATTTGTTATGTATTGTGAGATTCGTTATGCTAGACTTTAATAATGTAATTTAAAAATATACTTTGGTTTGAAAATTGTATTGTAGTCAGAATAAGGTATAATAAAAAAATACTATATATATATTTTCAATTATCTATACATAAAATTCATTGTCTCTCTGTCTGTTTTTGTTCTTTTCACGCGAAAACCACTAATCCGATTTACATGGTTTTCCCTTTAATTCATAGCTATGTTATCTGGCCAGGTTATAGGATATATTTGTTACATAATGTAACATGCGAAATGAACAGTGACCATAATGATTAATAAATTTGGAAAAAATACACTTTTGGGGCGATTTAATTACTTACGCTGAGTAAACCATAAGAGATATATCAAATTAATGTACAGCATAATTGTAGATCTTAAATAGACCTACAAAAAAAATCATAGATAACATATGTCTATTTTCTCATACACAATGAGCACTTTTGTGGCAGCACAATTTACGCGTGCGCTCGACCGACAGCATTCTGTAGTCCACGCGAGCGGAGCCGCGGGTACCGCTAGTTAATAATAAAATACATTCACTGCCTTGTTTATACATTTTTAAATCAAAGCTGAACATTAACCTTTTATTGGACCTATAACCTTGGAATGGAAATTAAAGCCCTACAGTTATGCAAGATTCTTACTAGATTACTATTATGCGAATAATCTATACTATAATAATACTAGCTGTGCCCGCAGCTTCGCTCGCGTAGACGACAAAAATTGTTGTTACCGGGATAAAAAGTATCCTGTGTTACTTCTAATACCTCCAAGAATATGTGTACAAAGGTTTATGATGATCGGTTAAGTAGTTTTCCCGTGAAAGCGTAGCAAACAAACTTACATACACATTTATAATATTAGTAGGGATAAAAACGCTGAAGAGATTTTTGTTCGATTGTTTGTTTGTTTAAACGCGCTAATCACTGGAGCCACCTGTCGGATTCGAAAAATTATATTTGTATATGATAGCCAGATTCATGAGGAATAGTAAAGGCTATATAACTTCAAGCTAAGACTCTAAGGAGCGGAGCAGTAATTATGAACGTCAAGCAATCTGACAAGCTGTAGGCAAATACGGTAAGTGGAACAACGATTGGGCTACATGGTGCGCTGGCCGCGGCTGCGGCACCGTGCGTTGAGTGCTTATACAATAAATTAAACAGGGGTGAAACCGTGGGGCGCTGCTAGTAAACAAATATAAAAAACATTGGGGTGCAGCTGTGTCGAGGACACGGCTGTGTATTTTACGTAAATAAATGTCCACTCGAACGCTTTTGTAAGAACTCGGTACCGCTGCACTTTACCATATTATGGTGTATCACTGGATTGCTGTTGAGAGGCCGTTTCAAACCGTATATGATTTTGAAATTTTAATTTGGCTTTTTGACGAGTAAAGGCCGTCATTGTATTAAGTTTTCCTTATTTTTAACTTTTAAGGCAATGTTTATTAAGAATAACTATTCCACACTAAGTTTTTTCATACGAAATCGATAAATCTTGACGACGTTGTCGATTGAGTGTCGTAGTTTCTCCGAGTCATAACTTATACAAAGTGGAAGTCCCCTCCCCGCGCACGATGGGTCACAACCCTCATTCTACGCAATGAATTCTTTGAACCTTGTAACTTGTGGTGGCATTAAATTTTGGATGTGGAGGGTAGATATTTGTTATCATCAGCTTTTTTTTAATTACGTCTCACTGTGCAAGCAAATTTAAAGACGTATTCTCGTCAAAATACCTTAATAGGCATCAAATTTACCGTGTGATATTTAAAATACTCAGTAGCATTATATAATATTTTTAGCGATTATATGTAACCTTAGGTATTAGATCTGTCGTCCTTTAGAGCGTTAGCATAAAATAATGATTAAAAGTTTTAACATTGACAATGTGTTCGTTCTGGTTTCTTATAACATTAATAGTTACTTAGATTTGTTTTCTCCGAATATAAGGTTGTATTATTTTTTATAAATTAAATTTTTATTGTAAAGATTTTCGTGAAATTTATTGTCCTTAACTAATCAGATAACAGAATAAGGTTCTATTAGATCCTATTACAGAGGCATATAAATCTTAAATTTCATTAAATTATACTTTGATAAGTTTGATCGATATGTATGAAAGTGGTTATTTATCTGAATTCACTTACAATTCAAATGTTTAATACCTATACTTTATCAGATTTCTATTTAATATCATTTTCAACTAATAAGAACGCAAAGCGATGATGGCTCAGTGGTATCGTGTTCGAATTCGCGTCGATTGACGTGAGTTCGAATCCCTGCAATGAGCCTGAGCTTTCGGTGAAGGAAAACATCGTAAGGAAATCATAGCATGGTGGTAAGGCATTTTCTAATGCACGCCTGGCTAGCTACCACCCTCAAGTTGAAAATCACCAATAGGTGTGTTCCGGCACCTGCACTTGAGAGCCAGTTTTCCACTAGGTTTAGCGTGTTATCATCTTGGGCCACATCGCACTTAACATCAGGTGAGATTCCAGCAACTACGCCAAACCTATAACAATAATAAAAAATAAAAAACTAAGCGAAGTTCAAATTTAATTTAAAATATTAACATATCACAACGTTTTTACATATGGGAATTATGTTTCTTTTATGCACGTGGGAAAGCAAACAACCATTACTGTTACTCGGTGAAATCATGAATATTCCATTGAAAACCCCTTTTAAGGCATAAAGTTCAGCGGACTGTTTTTAAAATGATTTCAAAATATCGCTAATGTATGAATGTAAAATTGGCAGACGTTAAAATTATCTTTCCATTGTTATATTTTTGGTCTTAATTTATTAAACTTATATTTTATGACGAACTAATAAAAGTCAAAATGACGTATGCCGGAAAATTAATATGATCCTTTATTAAGATCTTGATAATGGAAAGTTTTTCAATTGCTCACATTTATCATTAGATTATGCCTACTTTCCCAAATAAAGAAAACAAAGTATACAGTTGTGATGAAAATAAGCGATTTCGTAGTAGAGGACAGTGCATTACGCATGAAGGTGTGTCATCAAAAAAACTCGGGTTTTTAATTTTATTTTTTTGATTATTCGCATAGCATTTTGTACGCCTTGCTTTTAAAATTCTTTTCTGATATTATGTAGGCTTTGTTTAAAATTTACAGCATAGCTATTTGTACCTGGCTAATAACAAAATACTATATGTACGTAATTATGTTTATCTACTAATTAATGCCACTATGTAGTTTCACTAGTAGTGAAATAGGTATACGATGTTGTTAGGGTTCCGAAGTCAAAAGGAACCCTTATAGTTTCGGTATGTCCGTCTGTCTGTCCGCGGCTTAGCCCAGAGGTTCTTAGTACTAGAAAACTGTAAATTGGTATGGGGTATATATTAATCACGCCGACAAAATAGCAAAATAAAATCTTAAAAATCTCCCCTACACCTAAAGTGATGATGATTTTTTTCTCGTCTATCACATCATGGATAGGGTAGGTCGTTAAAAATATTGTGGGTATGTCAAAACCATTTTTCGATTCAAGGATCCGTTTGCGAAATATTAAACTTCAAAGTACTTATGCTTTAAACTCTCCCCTCTGCCAGCTAAATGATTGTTCTTGGATATGTTAAAAAAATCATGGTAGTAGTATATATAATGAAGTTAAAAGGAAAACTATCAGAGGTAAGTAGGCTTTACAAGTTAACGAGAAATAGTTAATCTATCCTAATAAATGTAATAAAGCGGAAGAGTTTTTTTGTTTGATTGTTTGTTTGTTTAACCACGCTAATCTCTGGAAGTACCAGTCGGATTCGAGAAATTATTTTTGTATAAGATAGTCAGGTCCATTAGAAATTAGGCTATCTAGGATTAGGCTACGCCTCCAAGCTAGCCTTAAATATTGTTTATGTTAAATAAGTCTCAAGAAACAGCGCACCCAAACTGCTATTATCCACGTGCGCTGGCGTAATGGTTAGTACGAGTATACGTAAATACAATGTTCTATAAAAATATTGCTATTTAGTACATTTAAAAAAGTCGGCGAAACCAAATGCCTATCTTTTAGGTGTAGTGACGCGAAAGAGTCGTTTGGTTTGTGACGCATAACCCTGACCGCACGATGAAAATATTGTTTTAAATTATACGTGGGTGAAACCGTGAAGCGCAGTTAGCTTGTAATAAGGCCCTGTATCTACACTATTCAAACTCATCGAATCAATAACTAAAAAAAAATTGCCAAGTGCGTGTCGGGACACGCGTTATTTAGGGTTCCGTAGTAACCCGTAGACTTAAGGATGCTTTTGTTACATCAGAACAGAGCCGGGTCGGGCAAGCTCCGGGACATGGTCAAACATTTATAGTTAAACTTTGGTATGAAGTCATTCATGCTACATCGGGCAGGGTTAAATGTATTCAATCAATCCTCCAACGCGCTGTCGCGTCGTCAACGCACCTTATCGTTATCACTACCCGTTCTTGCGTTAAGCTTTCCAGATTGCTTCATGGTTACTGCTCAGCTCCTTAAGGACGTAGCGTAGAGTTATATAACCTATAATCAACCTCAATAAACGTGTTATAATATGCAAAATTAATTTTTCAAATCTGAGTGGTATATTCAGAGATTAGCGTATTAAAAAAAAATATATCTATGGAGGTTCATAATATCAGTATAGATAAGTAAAATTCTAATTTTTTTGTCATTCATAAAACTGCTGATTCAAACTGCATAAAACTTAAAAAGAAGTATCCATAACTTATAAGAAAAATCAGGATAAAATCCTTTCTAATCGATTATTTTTATGTGACGAATTTTAATGAACCATACATTGTGATAATAATTGATAATAAAAAAGTTATTCATTTAACTTTTGGCTAAAAGTAAAATTTTAATGTTTAATCTTGGATATTAAATTTTATGTAGGGCATTTAATCTGATTGCTTTTAGAGTGTATCGACGAAGCGATTGGCGGTGATCGTTAATAATTAATGTTGGTTCCCGGCATCACAACAGATTACATTTCGCTTACTAATGAACGATGTATGTTGACTTACTGCATTGAATACATTAAACAAATATAATCACATGAGATTAATTATTTTCTGTTATTTAAAGCTATTTGTTAATTAGTAATTATGTATATGAAAAAATATTTTAAAGAACAATTTTGATAGCTACTGTAATTTATAAATATGAAATCGATAACATTGATCAAGCTTTATCCTTGATGGAGTTTAGATGCTTCAATAGACTTTAAGCGCAATGTACAACTACGTAGTGTTTACCTTCCACTGCTAAAACCACAGCGAATGTACCGTATCAGAAGGTAATTTGAAAACCCGCGACATAAATAACCAATTCATTGAGACTATTCCAATGAGTCCAAATACGTTATCAGACTCGATCAGACCTGTGGAATATGCTCACATCTACTCATCAACTAGAAAATAGCTGATAAACTTGAAAAGGTTGAACAGATTTTCTTGAATCATAGCTAAAACAAAATCGATCAACTCAAATTTCGAACAAAAAAATTTATCCGTTTAGGAGTTACGATGCCACAGACGGACACACAGGTATATACGTTTAACTTATAACACCCCTCTGTTTGCATCGGGGGTTATTAAAAGTAGAAGATATAAGCAATTGAGAGCAAAGTTCGAACTTAGCTAAAGGTAATATTTATAGTAACGGATATGAATATATTATTAACATAGAAAAAGGTCTCCTCGACTTTTCATTTCATTTCATAATGGAATATATAATAAATCTATTGATACATACACTTCTATAGTATAAATTATAGTGAATCCGGTATTACATATAAATATGGATAATACATAAATAATTCATTAAGTAAGGATAAAGACAATATTTAAGTTATTTATACCTATTAAACCATGTTATAGACGTCTGAAATGTATATATACAAGTTTGTCTGGTCCCTGTACTAATTTGTAATCAAGAGAGATCACTGAACTTTATGGTTATCTTCAAAACAAATAATTATAGCTAGGTGTATGTATTTACTTAATAATGGTATTAAATTAAAAACTATCATAAATGCTTAGGACATAATTTTATGATGTATGTGTCAATGTGAAATGTCAAATGTCAATGTGATGTCAAATGTGTCAATTTATCTTGTATGTGTTTCAGGATTACAATTTATTCGTACTCAAAGAAATACAAAATAAAAAAATTAAACTCACAAATCGCTCACCGAATGTACTTGCAGAATCATCCTATATGTACTTACAGAATAAGCCGATATATCCCACTTGTAGTCCGTTTTTTATTTCGGTTCGGTTCGAAATAAGCAATGACGAAAATCGTGAATCAATTTGAAAAAAAGACGCTTTTACGGCGCTTATATGTCTGGCTTATACGCTGAGAAACCATAAGAGATATATTAAATTAATTTAATATATAATTGCAGATCGTAAAATGACTTCCAAAAAGTCAGCACTAGCATATGTCTATCTTCTAAGGATCACCCACAATGTCTTTTTTGCGCGTGTTAGTTATGCATGCTAAAATTCTAAATATTTATAGCCACTAATATTTTATAGTAGTAATTTCTAGTAAGTTTGACTAACAAAACTACCATAGGAAAAAGAACACCGACATATTCTTAAGAGTGGGATTAGGATTGACTTTTGTAAACAAATTTCCTTATGATTTTTAGTGGGTAGTCTGTTTTTAACACCACACATTAGAAGACTCTCAACTGACTTTCCTCGATGATGACGCCTGACATCATACAATCGCTCGGGGCATTCTAGTTCTATATTCATTACTCTGTCTGTCTGAACGTGACTCTGTCAGTGTGATCAGTTATTATATGAACTGCATATGGGCAATACATTGTTTGTTCATATGTGTCTCTAGTATAATTTAACGCTATTTAAATTTTATTTAATTTTCCCCCTTGACTCATGACATTTTTACATTATAAGAACCAACAGTAATATAAAGAATTTAAAAAAATCTACATCTCTTATAGTTAAGAACATGAATCATATAATTTATACTTATCATTAAAAATTAATTAAAAGTCGTGGTGGGAGAAGTGAATTAGACCCGCGGAATATCAATTCGATGTCCGCAGGTTCAAACCCCGTATGTACTTCCTAACGAATTTTTCGAAATTCACGTATATTTACTAATTCCAATTGGTAGCACTATGGGGTGAAGGAAAACATGGTGACGAAGTCTCAATGCTTGCGAAATGTTCGTGTAGTACCACTGTACGTGTAGATATAGAATTGTTGATTTTTCGGCGTTTGACATCGCCAATACTTCGTGGACTGGCGTGATGGTTTAGCCCGTGTCTTCCCTTGGGAAGAGGCCTCATTGCCCAGCAGTGGGATACTTACAGGCTGGTATTATTATTATTGAAATTATTACCAATACTAAAATATCTTTAATTAACATTTTGAAGTAATGATGGTTCAGTGATAGCGTATACGGACACCGCGTCGAGCGAACTTTCAGTGAAGGAAACCATAGTGATGAAATCATATCATAATGGTAGGATATTTTCTAATCCTCGTCTGATTAGCTACCACCCTCAAGATGAAAAATCTGTCGCCAAGCACCTATAGGTGTGTTCTGGCAGCTACACTTGAGAGGCAGTTCCCTTACCGTGATAAGCGTGTCACCGTCTTGGGCCACATCATCGCTTAACATAAGGTAAGATTGTGGCCATAACACTAAACTTATAAATAACTAAAAAAATACATTTATTTAAGTAGAAAGAGAACTTGAGTTCGACTGTTACGACATCTGTAAGAAAATTATAATGACGACATCGTGGTCTATTTACTATTAATAGATATTACGATCTCCCGTTTAAAAGGCACGAGCTACGTGACCGATGAGATTTTGTTACACTATTATTTTTTTTCTGTAAAATTACAATCGTTTTACAAACTTAAGTATAAGTAAAATTAAAAAACAATGTATGTTTATCCAAAATTATAAACTATCCGAGTAATTTACTAGCAGATACAATATTATGTATATAGAAAAAAATAATAAGTAGTAACCAAATTTACATTACGTAGGCATTGATACGAGCAATGCGGTTTCATCGTTAATTGGATATCAATGTTGTTTGCTGATATAAACTCAGAGTGCATATAAGCACAATCTATTTTAGTAATAACAAAAATAACGTTTCCACGTGGCATATGCTTACGACACAGTGTGATGTCGTCTTGTGTTTGGTGTTAGTATATATTTTTTTAGTTTATTATAATTAACAAATGTGTAAAAATTTTTGGGTGAGTTGTTAGTCTCAAAATAATTTAGAGATTACCTAATAAACTTATTTTTATCATTTGAATATTAAGCAACAGTATGAATTATAAAACGTTCAACAATTATTTTATTATATTCTTTGTTATTTATTGGATTTAGCGTTTGGCCACACGCTCACCTAATGTTAAGTGACGATGTGGTCAAAGATGGTGGCACGCTAAGGCTAGGAAACATACCTATAGGTGCTTAGCGTCAGATTTTTACATGAGGTTGGTTAGCTATTTAGACAGGGATATAACAATGGTCTACCATCATGCTATGGTTTGATCACGATGTTTTCCTTCACCGAAAAGTTCAGGCCCATTGCAGGGATTTGAGAACTCACGTCGATCGACGCGACGTCCGCAAACGCTACCACTGTGCCATTATTGTTTTAAAAAATATTAATAACTATAAAAAAATTTTTTTATTGGTTTTTTAATAAGTGCACCTTCTTTGACTTAATGATGAATAATTAAATGATAAACTTTATTGATTTGCTACTCGCTCTTCTTAACTTAAATGTAATATCAAATACTGTATATTTTTACTAGCTGTGCCCGCGGCTCCGCTCGCGTGGACCACTAAAAAACCTTTTTTCTATTTTTGTGTTGAAACCCTATTTATTAAAAAAAATTAAGTAGCCTAAGTTATGCCTCATAACATCAGCTATCTGCCAGTGAAAGTCTTGTCAAAATCGTTTCATTTGTTGTTATAGGTTTTGTATATACTTTCATATGCATTTAGTAAAAACCAGTTATTTTGAGATTACAAACGGACCCTTAAATTTTATTATATGTATAGGTAATTTGTGTAAGAATAAGTATGGGTGAAGAAAGTCTTCTATGAAATTAACAAGAAGCAATTGGTAGCGTACTTACGGATTATTTACCAAGAGTTGCTATTAAACAAAAGGTATATTTCTAATTTACAAAATATTTCGTTGGAGCTTATCACATTTTGTCTGATTAATATTCGCCTACGCTTTTACTTAATTTCATTGTCCCTACCCAGTGAAAACAAAGTTTTACAAACGATATTAAGGCCCAGATTTACCTACCAATATAAATATAAAATGATCGGTATGTTTACCAATCAACATAAATTTGATTGATTCATATACCCGACGGTTTTTCTTAAGACACGCGTAATTTATACCGATCCAGCTACGCATGAGAGCCTCAACAAATGTGTTTATTCGTTAATTAATTTTCTATTTATTCGAGTTATAAAAATGATAGAGACCCATAATTTTAAATAATGTTTTAAATATTATATACTAGCTGTACCCCACGGTTTTACCCGTGTTAAATTTATTTGATAAACTCTTCAAGGCGCCGCCGCCAACGCGCCCGTGTAGGCTTATTATTGTTTCACTTCCCGTATTTGCATACAGTTTGCCAGATTGCTTGACTTTCATATTTACTGCTCCTCTCCTTAGTGTTGCAGCGTGAAATTATATATATTCCTCGTGAATCTGGCTATCATATACACAACGAATTTTTCGAATCAGACTTAGTAGTTCCAGAGATTAGGCAGTTTAAACAAACAAAGAAAAAAAAACTCTTCATCTTTATTATATTAGTATAGATAATGTATCGAACAAATATAAAGTTCTTCAACAGCACTAATTATTTATGTCATTATTCATTTTATTTTTAGAAACGTGCTAATTTATTACTTTTCTACTATTATAAAATCGGACGTATTTTACGTTTGATTTAGTAAGGGAATAAGTTATAAGTTGATAAAGTATAATATCTTATTTACTTAGCCTATTTAACGGTTTGAAAGATAGCTGGAGCAAATGTCAGACTGCAACCGTAAGCGAAGTAATAAGAGATCGTACTAATGGATTGCGCACTACGTGTAGGTGCTTACTACTTAACCAAGTTCTATACAAGCCATATTTTCTTTTAGATGCATCAGTGGCATATTGATATTACCATTAAAAATAAATGTTTCGCATCACATGGAATAATGTATTGGTACTATTTACGTCAAATTATCGATCCGTGTAGGAAAACCAAAATTTAGGTTAAAGGTACGTCAATTTTCTGTAAATTCCAGACATGATACCTTCTTATTTATTTCTTGTGAATATTCTTGATTGATACATTGCTTCCTTTTATGTTTGTAAAAATTGTAAGGTAGGTTACATGCTTTTTAATATGAAAGAGCGTTCGCAGGTCAACAGTTTTGACTTCGAAGCTATACATACAAGCGATATAAGATATATAAATATGTCAAAGAGGAGAGAGAGACACTAGGATTTTGCTCGACATCATCGATACGGAATCACAAACCTTGAGGGCGTCATCAGAATAAAGTTCAAGGATTGTAGAAATTTATAGCCACCCCATGCCTCGCATATTTGATGTTAGCTCTGCCCGTAGGTGAAATGGTCTGGAACAGATTATGAATGTCCTCGCGGTCCGAGAAACTCTAGCCAGAATGATCTTCTATTCGGGTTCCTGCTTAGGAGGTAGTCTGGCACAATCTTAGGAAGTAATATTAACCGAGGTCTTCACGATGCGAGGGCCCCAGCTAGAACCATCCTTCAACCCTGTCGTTGTCTGCTTATATGGTTGCGTGGACCACAGAGCACACCTGTTGGCATTGGAATCACTCTATCTATTGCTGAAAACTGCATTAAAATTCGTTGAATAGTTTAATAGATCTAAGCGAACAGACAACGGAAGCGACTTCATTTTATACTATGTAAAGATAATGACGTAGACACGATTCTCTGACAAATATATTTAAATTCGAATAAGGAACATTGTGTAATGTGTCAACATTCGTCGTCTCATATCGCAAACTACTGAAATGAAGACGTCTGCTTCTGTTAACGGCATTTTAATTTTGCAAGAGCGTATTATGTAGTTTAAATAGTTTATATAAATCTTTGTCTGAAATAGTTGTTCTAGTATGTTAGCTAGTGACCGACCGAAGTTTCCGTTTAATATTGGCGAGAAACCCTAGTTTCGGCCGCAGTTTCACTTTCGGCTACAACCTGGCCGCTACTTCGGTTCAGTCGATACTAGCGTTCGTGTGTGTGCGTGCCAACGTGTTTGCGTTCGAAATTACCGCTAACTCAATAAACGACCGCTTATTGAGTTTGATCCAGCGTTACTAATTTATGGGCAGTTCCCTAAAATGAGAGGAAACTCAACTCGATAGAGGATTTTGTGCGGAATAGCAATCCGACGACTGTGCTGAAGCGATTTGCAGTACTTGAAAAATTTGTGAATGGATTACGAGTAGAAGCTTACTATTCTGGATTTTACTCGTCATAGCCTTGATGGAGATGATGATGCCGAAAATTGTTTACTTATGTAAGCAGTGGAGGCCAATAATTTTCCTTTAATTTAAAAATCGCCATTTGTCTATCGCATAAGTTGCTTTAGCAAAGGTAGATAGAAAATTTAATGATGTTAAAAATAATTAATCGAAATCTCTATAAATGTATGAATTATCTATATGGCAATGATAATTTAAATAATTTATTTATTTATTCTTAGCAAATAATCTGCTACGAAGCTAGAAAAACACGAGATTTTGGAGTATAAAAAAAGTAACTGATATTTAATTTTACTAATTAAGATTCGGTTTCGATTACGATTTCGGCTGAAACTACTCTAACTATAGGTGTAACTAGAATATTCGGTTACGGTTTCGGTTGAAAATCGTGTCTCGGTCGGTCACTAATGTTGGTTAAGTTGATTATACTTTCGCATCTATATAGGTATAAAGCTTTTTATTCTTAGATTATCACACTCATAGCGTTCCGTACTGTGTGGTTAATGGAAAATACGATGAAGTGAAGACCAAAAACCAATCGCCGCTACCGAGGTGATTAAAATGATAGTTTAACATTTTTTAATTTTTCCTTTTATGTATATTAATATTTTTTTTAAAGTCTTGTTATTTTTTTAGGCATATCTAGTTTAAACAATAAATACTTGTTGATTATACTATATATAAAGTAGACGCAAGCGAGAAGCTTGTGCCTCATTCATAAAAACTTGGTTCCAGTAATGAGTAGTACAAAATACATAGGTACATGAGTCTTCATACACTTTTTATTTGGTAATAATATAGAAAATTTGGTGTACTGGAGTATTTTTTTAATAGAGCTGAAATAGTTTTGAATAGAGCTGAAAGAGAGAAAGAGAAAAAGAGAATAGAATGGACACAGCTAGTATTATTATAAAATTCTTACATCAAAATGATCTTCACAAAAAAAAATGATGTTGCTATGGGATTACGTCGTCGCACTGCTTAACATCTTGTGGAAGATTTAAAAACATTTTTGGAGAGTTGTTTTTCTAGTATTAAGGTTCGTTTTTTTTCAATATATCAACGATAATAACATAAATTTATCGATTAACAGTCAAAACACTGTATCAGGTGTGCTATAATGAGTAGAAATTAACATTGTGACGTCATACGCGTTGGGGTTTTTTTCGGCAACTATCGGCATGTTTTTTTTGGTACTGGATTCAAAAATTTAATTTAATTTTGATATAACTTTTTAATTAGAGCGAAAAAAATCTAAAAATAGTTTTGTTATAAAAATACGATCTTTCCATATAAAAGAAAAAATAAATCTAAGACCCAATTGTACAACTACAACTTTATATTAAAATATCTGTATTAATTTGAAAATACTTTTCTTACATATCCATCAATCACGTTGAAACTGCAGGACAGATTATAATGAAATTTGGCTTAGAAGTCGATTACGTCGTGGAATAAGATGGAAGACACTTTTTTCCGCAACGAATAATGTGGGCAACAGTTAGTACATAATAAATTTCTTAACTGATCTAGTTCGAATTTATATTTCAGATTAATGCAGACCAGAACCTAAGGAAGGGTTTAGGCTACATATCATAACGCTTTTGTATAGGGTTTAAGTGGTAATAATAAAATTACAATTTAAATATTAAATATAACCATTAATTCCGATAAAACTGAGCCCGTCGATTATCAAAAGCGTATGAAGTTGCTGGCTTCACCTAGTAGATAGTGAACGTAGTGTATTTGTAGAATTAATATTTACATTCCCAGTACATAGTAATTTAACTATTATTGACACAACTCTATCAAGTTAATTAAGTTAAGAATTATCAGTATTGGATCTGTATTAAGATACTTTATGGACATAGCAATTGTAGTAATAATAATTAAAATTTATAGAAGCAAATCGGCTTAATTCAATTAAGTATATCAATTTACAAATCCCTATTAAAATTTACAACGAATTACGTTCTTAAATAGAAGAGTTCAGTAAATAATCACTTGAATCACGACACAATACAACATTGACAAAGAACCCCTAACGAGGCCGAATTTATCGTGAACTTTCCACTAATACCGTCATTAAACAACCCTTTGTTTTCGTCTTTGATAAAAACGCTTCGAACCACCTCCAAGTTCGTAATTTTTATCTTTCACTGCTTGAATAGACACCTTGGAAACAAAAGGGAATACTTTTCGACGGTAACAGCTGTCTCTAATGTCACTTTACGAGCTTACTGTTTTGATAAATTCTTATAAAAAATACAGCAGATATAATTTGCTGTTCTTACATAATTTTTTTAATGAGAGAATGGACTATTTTAGTTAAGAATAATTAATATCGGATCGTTGATTCCTAAATTTTTCAGATTAACATATTTTTAATTTGGTATAATCTAATATCCGCACATAATAAATTATTATAAAAAAACTCAGTAATTATCATTATACAAGGTGTGTCCCAAAAGTATCCGACCTGTACCCATAACTTCGTGCCAAAACGTCCGAATGACATTTATGAAGTATGAGCGTAACAAATGACTCTTCACGAAGTCATCGGCTACCATGGCAACCGAGGAGATTTGTTATTTCGAGCGCAACGTGTCTTTACGTACATTGTCGATTTCGCGTTCGTCGGATTTTGCTATCGTTGAAAATGACGGAGAGATCGGAACAACGAATTTGCATAAAGTTTTGCTTTAAACTCAAAAAGAGTTGTGTAGAGACCATCGAAATGATGCAGGAGGCCTTTGAAGATGCTTGTATGGGCAAAACCCAAATAAAGGAGTGGTACAAGCGATTCAAAAACGGTCGCACGAGTGTTGATAGTTTGACTGTATGCGAGATAGAAGATGATCTCGGGATTCCGAAAACTTGTGTTTCGAGAATCCTGACCGAGAATTTGGGGATGACTCGCGTGTGCGTTGTTTTCTTCGATTTCGAAGATGTCGTGCATCACGAATATGCACCGAGAGGTCAGACAATCAACAAATAATTTTACCGCGAAGTTCTGAAAAGATTGCGTGATGCGGTGAGAAGAAAACGGCCGCGTTTTTGGGCGAGCGGAGACTGGCTTCTCCACCATGATAACGCGCCAGCGCATTCATCGAACCTTGTGCAACAGTTTTTAGCGAAACACAATATTAAACAACTCCGTCAGCCTCCGTACATTCCAAACATAGCCCCCTGCGACTTATGGTTGTTCCCAAAATTAAAAATGTCGCTCAAAGAACACCGGTTTGACGACAGAGAGACGGTTGAAACGAATGCGACGCGTGTACTCATGGCCATTCCGAAAACCGATTGCCAGAACTGCATCAGGATGTGGAAGCATCGATGGGAGCGTCTTGTTCAGTCGAAGGGGGACTACTTCGAAGGATGCCATGAGCCGGATGACGAAAAATAATGCCAGTGCCAGTTAGAGGTACAAGTCGGATACTTTTGGGACACACTATGTACAGTAGAACTTTTGTAAGTCAACTTGAAGAGAGACGCCAAAAAATTCAAGTTATAGAGTTATCGAGATATGGAGGACTTCAACTTAAGCGAATTTTGTCAGGAAATGTTCGACTTGTAGATGTTAAAATTTGTTCCAACTAATTTTGAGTTAGAGAGACCTTACACCTCAGAGAGACTTGACACCTATAAACATTCACGTTTTAACGTCAGTCATAAATTCCTTTATCATTTCATAGAATTGGTTTATTGTATACCTACTTTTACATTGATTTCTAAGAAACAATTATGTACATTGTCGGCATATTTTTAAAGTCGGTATCTTATTTTTCTTCGAGCTATAGAGGTAATTCGTTTCAAATAATCGAGTTGTAAAGATTGTGAAATCAAACATTGCTATGTTCGAGATGCAGATGTCAAATTAATTTTTTCGTGTTATAGAGGGAAAATATGTACTGAATTTAATTGTAAGAACTCACTAATTATTTCGACTTATAGAGGGCTCAGATTTCGAGTTGTTGATATTTATGAACAAAAACGGATGATTATAAAATCAGGGGATACAGTTTAGCATTGCAGCTACATCCCAAATTTAATTACAGGACTCGATAGTTATAAGACAAAAAAAATCGTTACATAGAATGAGGACTATGACGAGCCACGCGCGGAGGAAGGGGACGCGACGCCATTTAAGGTCGTTTCGCTGCGTCACCTAATTTACATTTTGTATAAATTATGACTAGGAGAAGCTATGTCGCTCGTTTTCAATCGTTTTCGCTCAATCGACAACTCTCGTCCAGTTTTATCGATTACGTATATTAAAAATTAAAGTTTACATATATTAGTGTACAAACACGGTGCGCCTTAATTAAGCTCAATTGTTTGAAAACTCTTGTTATTTCACCGGCACTAATAAATGTAAAATGAAATTAATATACACACTGAAATCATTATTTGGGGAATGTTGGTAACGGTAGATCAACCTTTAACTGTCAATATTTCACCACATCTCTCATTTAACTGACCACTGTCTAAAAGTAGTTAATTGTAAATGGAGCAACCTTTTCGGGATCAAAATCAAAATATACTTTATTAAATTTAGGCTCTAAGAAGGCACTACTCATGAACATCAAACACTAGTACTGGATTTGAAAACATCCCGGTCATCAACAAGAACCAGCACGAAAGTCGATCGGGCTTATGTTTTTTTTTTTCAACGGTATAAATAATATTTAGATTTAATGATCGTAGTTCTAAGTTAGTGGAGGCACAGAGAGGGAGTCACTTCCAGACATCACTATCATTCAGATAATGATCCACCCTATAAAACTTTTTGACAGTAAAACCTGCTTGAAATGGTCCTTAAACTCATTGTCTGGCAATAATGTGCGTTGGGATCTTATTATAGAACCTAACAATATTATTTGTCAAACAACCTTTTATTAGTCTTACTAAGAAGTCTAAAACACGGTACGACTAATTTATGACTATTTCTAGTACCTATTAAAACTGCTGGTCTTTGACTTAATCAATCTTTTCAAAGTTCTTATACATTAAATTAACAAGAATATATTGGGAGGGTAAAGTTAAGATATTAAATTCCTGGAACTTGTTCTTTAGTGATTCGCGAGGTCTTAAGTTATATATTGCTAGAATTGCCTGCTTTTGTAATATGAGTATGGTGTCTACCTCAGCTGCTGAACCACACAGTAAAATACCGTAAGACATTATGCTATGGAAGTAAGCGAAGTAGATTAACCTAGCAGAGGAAATATCTGTTAACTGGCGGATCTTACGTACTGCGAATGCAGCAGAAATTAATCTTCTGTGTCCCGACACAGCTACACGCCGTTTCTTTTTTATTGATTTAAGAATCACAATCATAATATTACGTTTATTAGATACTAGCAAACAAGGCTAATATGAAGCAATGATGGCTCAGTGGTAGCGTGTACGACTTTGCGTCGATTGACGTGAGTTCGAATCCCTGTAATGAGCCTGAACTTTCGGTGAAGGAAAACATCGTGAGGAAACCATAGCATGGCGGTAGGGCTTTTTCTAATGCCTGCTTGGCTAGCTACCACCCTCAAGTTGAAAATCTGCCGCCAAGCACCAATAGGTGTGTTCCGACAGCTGCACTTGAGAGCTATTCTTCCACTAGGTTTAGCGTGTTATCATCTTAGGCCACATCGTCACTTAACATCTGGTGAGATTGTGGCCAATACGGGAAACCTATAACGAAAAAAAATATGTCTGAAAATTTTATCAAATTCCCTCCAGCCGTTTTGGAATTCATAGAGAACACATATACAACCGTTCCGTACTTCAAAATAAAAAGAAAACAGAACCCTTATGGGATCACTTTGTTGTACGTCAGTCTGGCTGGTTAGCTTTCAGTCCGTGTGTCACGACACTTTTTCTCGAAAACGGCAGTAGATATGAAGCTATAAAGATAGAAGATATATATATATATATATATATATATATATATATATATATATATATATATATATATATATATATGTATGTGTGAGGAAAGAAGACTAAAGATGGAATGTATTTATAAGCTAAACAAGGCTTTGTTCATATTTCAATTTTTGAATTTAGATGAGATTTGAAGTTGATTAGTAGCATTCATCGGGTCATGCATATATGTCATATCCCAAAATTGTTGCCTATATAATATATAAGAATTAATCTTGATAGATAAAAAATCAATATAGAATAGTACATATTAAAAAATATGGTTAAATACATATAATATTTTATCAATTGTATGTTTCCTTTGTGACATAAGGGACTTTTTAAATAAGTGAGATTGTCCCGAGGTTTTGTCAGCTATTCAGTCGACAAACTCAGAAAAAAAAAGAAACAAAACAAAACAGTTTTATAAATTAAGCTATAGAAGTAATTTTAAGTAGGAATTAATTACAATTTAAATGAATAAATAAATAGAGTCTAGGGGATAGTGGAGTTTCGTGTCATCGTTCAAGGGATCAAATGATCTGGTCTTTTCTCGGCAACTTTAAGAGGTGTTTCAAATGAGCGTTCTTTTTCCACTTATCTGAACTAGCGATGGTTATGATGCGTAGACGGCGACTGAGAGTTTATCCTGCAGTGGGAAGACAGGAACACTGTGAAAGTAAGTGATTCTGTAAAAATTCTTCTAAGGCTCTGAGGGTCTGAATTCATGTAAAATTCGATAACTTATAATAACAACATATTAACCTTATTGTCTTGTCATTAAATAAAATGCTTTTGATTCATATAATAAGATACAGTACGTTCTAAAGAATGGAATTTAACGAGTACAACATAGGCAAAATTTTAGCCAAAAATACTCGTTTATTTATATGACCTTCAAAATTCTTATATACCTTATTATCAATTTCTTATATACCTTCAAAACTTGGCTTTTTATGGATATTATGTATATTTTTATGGAGATACAAATGTTCTCAATCGAGACTTGGCACGTTTTTTACAGCATATTTTTGTTGGGATGTAATTTACAATTTAAATAAGTAATTTATTAATATTATATATAGCATATTTAAAACTATAATTAGTAATGATCCGTTGATAATTAATATCAAGATTCACACTTAAAGTAATTTATTATGTCTCATATACATTGTTAATTGTTTTTAACTGACTTAAAAAAAGAAGGAAGGTTATCAATTCGACTGTGTGTTTTTTTGTAAGTCTGTTACGCGATTAATCCGATTATTTTAATTTCTTCGAAGCAAAGAGCACTAAACAATAATCAACGTAATTTTTGATACTTATATATATTTATTGACAACTAACTGTGCCCGCGGCTCCAATCGCGTGGACTTCTAAAAATGTTTTTTGTGTGACACCCTAATTATTTTTCTATAATAATAATAACCTAAGTTATACCCTATAACATCAGCTATCTGCCAATGAAAATTTCGACAAAATCGATCTAACCGTTTCGGAGATTACCCGGAACAGACAGACAAAAATTGAAAAAAAAATGGGTTTCTTGTTATAGGTACCGTGTATACTTTCATATACATTTAGTAAAATATTTTGACATTTCAAACAGACTCTTCAATATTATTATATGTAAAGATATAAATTTATAATCAGTTATTTTTGGAGTCGGTGCCAGCCAAAGCAGAAATAACCTTAATAGATAGATACCTACTTGATTAAACTATTAATATATGAATGCGAAATAGAGATTAGAAAAGAAATCGAACGACATCTGATAATTGCAAAGAAGCCCATCAAAATTTTAATTTAGACAAAACCGTCAACGTTTGCCCTCACGAGTCACGCTTCTGCCCGCGTTCGGGTAGTTCACTCAGACATCTCCCCGCGTCCCATCATACCCCGCTCTCGTACTACGCCGGCCGTCCAACGCTGCACGCGCCGTCGTGCCGCGTGCTGCCCCGTGCCATTCGAAAGTTTGTTGCAAGGGCAAGATTAAACTGTCCTTATTGGCTAGCACCAACTCCAAAAATTGTAAATTGTAAATAAGTATATAAGTATCTCTTAGCTTTGAAGTAATTAAAATATTATTTTCTACTTTTTAGTTTAAGTTTGTACATGTAGGTAAGTATAGTCTTAAAGTAGTATTTTTAAGTTAACTTTTATTATAACATATTTATATTTTATACTTTTTATAATATTTTATTATAATTGTAAATTTTTTCAACATTATATTATTTTACATGGCGATAAGAAACGCAATTATAATAAGAAAATTAATAAATTTTATAAAGTAAGTAAATATACCCGAATACAATTTTAGATATTTTCCTTTATAAGTTAACATCGACGATTTCATTTTATTTTTATGTATACCTAAAAGTCCTCTGAAGATTCGTCAGTCAGTTATCGGCAGTAACTCTTCACACATTTTGATACGTAAATATAAAGTGTAGCCAACTAAGGCTTATGATAAAGTTAGTTGGTTATATATTTCTCGGGAGGGTACGTGTACGTCGAATGTCATGCGAAGGGTTTTCCCGGCGGTCTAAACTTCTGACTTAACTCTTCAGACCCATTGATAGCCAGCCACTTTGCCTTTAATATCCATTTGTAAGCAAGTCTTATTGTCGAGTTTGAAAATGAACTTTACATGTGTATTATTACCATGAAACTTGGTAAATCTTATTGTTTTTTAATGGAGAAGGTTTATATGGAATGATGAATGATATTGGTGACCCTATACAGAAATTTGATTTAGAGATAACATTTGTTATTTGTGCAGTTCAGTAGACAGTATTCAATTAAAGTGATTTTTCCTGACTTGGCAACTAGTCCTCTTTCACAAATACCATTACTGCCATTATCGAGTGAATATATAATGTCCTATCTTATAATAATTTCAGTATCCTACCAATATGTTGGCTCAATTTGTTAGACTTTCTAGGGAGTTTTTGTGGCATCTCAGAATTCATGATCCATGTTAGTATTTCACAACCACTTCACTTGTGCACAATAACCAACCTTTATTATGCAAAATGTCACCTGTATTACACAATATAGGGTCAAACAACACTAAATTATAAAAAAAAGGTGTGTGTGCGATTCACACACGATAGAAGTGAAACTTCATTTTAAAAGAAATTTTCTATTTTATTTAAACAGTGTGCAATATACATATACACCGACATTTACTTTCTCGCTCTGGCTCACACAAAGAGGAGATACCGATAATGTGCATTAAACGTTTAACATTTAACGTTTAACGCTTGGAAGTCGCATAAGAAGTTTCAGTTCAGTTTCTCGATGATGACGCAATAAAAAATAAATTTGCCTCCAAATTCGGCACATATGTCGAATAAGATCGCGGGCGGGTTAATTGGCATCTGTGAAGCATACAGAAGTTTTACATTTTTATATCGGGTTCTATAATTTGACATATTTTCATATTAAAAAAATGTTATCGTGACATAATGAATAATGAAAAACGCAAAGGTACAGAATGAAAATAATTTTTAGGTTTCCTTTCGAAATATTTTTGGTAAGAAGATTTTATTATAATGCCGAGAAGACAGTAGATCATAATATCATATATTTATGCTAGGCTGTTTATCAGCAGAATGACACAATTATCAAGATCGTACTAAACAAGTTCAAAGTAGTTTTTGAAGTGAAACTTCTTATGTGACTTCCAAGCGTTAAACGTTAAATGTTAAACGTTACGTTTAACGCACATTATCGTTCTCTCCTCTTTGTGTGAGCCAGAGCGAGAGAGTAAATGTCGGTGTGTATGTATATTGCGCACTGTTTAAATAAAATAGAAAATATCTTTTAAAATGAAGTTTCACTTCTATCGTGTGTGAATCGCACACACACGTTTTTTTTATATTAATGTTTTGATTCATTTAAGTTTATACTGTTAAGACCTTGAAACCCATAAAGACTGTAACATTATTCGTAATAAGTTTTGAGCCAAAATTATTATTGCGAAATGTACTTATTATTATTGTACAACTAGGTGTGCCTACGTCTCCGCTTGCGTGGACTACAGAATTAGTGTTTCTGAAAATACCGTGATGATTTTGTTTTGGTAAGGACCAAGTATCTAAGGTCTAAAACAAAAAAAACTATCTAGTAATTTTACGTGATGCGCACACAAGGGCAAACCTCAATCATTTTATTTATATAAATCAGAAGATAGAAGATATATGTTATAATAATTCACTGCACAAAATTGATCAAAAAGCGAAAACTAAATTAAAAAAAATATGCATGTTATCTTTACGCTCGAAGTGAAGCTCCTTTAAACATATATACATATCCTTTGAACATATTTAAAGGATGAATTAGGTACACAATACGCGCTTAATCCGTCCAGGATGATGACGCAATAAAAAATAATTTTGCCTCCAAATTTTGCATATACTCGTATAACGAATGAGATCGCGGACGGGTTAAAGAAGTTTTATGACAAACATTAAAAGGTAAAAACGAATACAACACAAGACCCCCTTCCTTCGATGGCGCCATGACAGTAGTTATACATCTTTATTTAATCGATTGAACAACTTATTCAACAAAATATTAATTCCATCATCGACACTAATACACTAAAAGTCTGTTATTATTTTTCAATTAAATTATACATTTAATCATTAAGGACCATACTTAGATAAATAGATTATCTAATTAAATAATATTTGACTTTATTTAAGACCATTGACTTGTGTAAAAACGTTTCCGTAACCAATTTTCGCCTACCGTGCACAATGAAGTTTTACAACAAAAAGATTTTTTTTTTGTTTTCAGTATAAAGACGTAGTCTTTTGTTTTTAGGTTTTTTAAGTTAGAAGTAAAAGTAGTTTTTTAGGTTAGGTTAAAAGTAGTTTTTATTTTTATTTTACGGTATTGTCTACTGGTAGGGTTTTACTGCTTGGCTTCAGTTAAATTCGAACGTAGTTGGGGGTTGGTGGTAAACCAAAACAGCTAAATATTCGCCCATTAAGCGAAATGGAGCAGTTCAATTATTTTCGGCTCTTTTCTGCCTCGCGTCGGTCGACGCACAAAGACTAGCGCTTGATTTAATTTCCAATAATCATTTCTCTGGAACTGCCTATTAGTATAACCACTTGTTTTTATACGCAGTCTCTATATATTTGTCGAATTAAACATTTAAAGAACGTTGTTTATTTTATAATAAAAAGTTAGTTTATTATTATTTTGTTAGTAACGTAATTAATAATCTAAATATGGCTAGGATTGATAAATCATATTTTTTCACAATTATTAGAACTGTGCTTGATGGTAAGTACTAAAAAAGTACATTAGTTTGTATTTCATGTGTATATTTGAAATTGTTTTTAATAGTAGCACAAAAAGCGACAAAACTGTGCTTGTGTTAAGTACAGTACAATTACAAAAGTGGTGACCACCGAGTGATGAACGGTCCATCACCACTGGCCATTGACGTCGCGGCTTACGTACGATACGCATAGGCATGGAGCCCTTGAGACAAGCAGCCGCTTGCGCGATACAAGTGACTCTACAATCACTAGCTTTCACAGCCATACATGACACTGCATTATACACACATGCACAACACACATAGGTACATAGGTTCTGTAAGGGACCTTTTTTTTTTTCTTTTTTTGCCTAGTTAGAGTAGACAAAAATTTCAGACCACTAAATACACATACACATGTTCCTTCCCTCCTCCCAGGGGGCAGAAACGTGTATGTATGTATAGTTAGTTTAGATCGAATTACGGATAGGGAATTAGTCAGATCGCGACTTAATTGCATACGCGCAACAGTCCGAGCCGAGGTTCGGCCACTTTGGCACCCTCGAATGTTGTTGCTTAGCTTTCGTGGCTGAGTGCCCTAAGCGCTCGCCCCCAAGCCCGGTAAAGCTGTAAAAGCCGTAAAGGCTCCAGGGCCCCTCAGGCTAACAGTGTAGTCAGTTCGAAAAAAAAAAAAAAACGTACGATACGTAAGAAACTGGATATGCATCGACCGATCGTAATACGCGTAGCGCATAAGCAAATCACTATGGCAGGTTTTTCACCATGCATAATGGTCGCGATTCGGTACAGTTGTACATTGTACACCATGCTATCAACTAAAGATGATCCCTTAAAATAACTTATTTTACGAGTTATGTTCTGATCAGTCCAAGGTTTTTATTAATTATGCTGATAAAACATTGTTTACACAGACTTCCCCGAGCATGTTTCGACGGATAATTCTAAGCATAACTCTAATTATATAAATTGGCACTTGGAGTAACATAACGGCACTTGAGAGACACATCGTCGCTCATTTAGAAAATATTACCTCCACTTAATTGCTTAACTTTTGGCAAATTATCTCACGTAAGTACCAATTAAGCGGTACATGTCGGCTGATCTGTTAGTAATGTAGATTTATGTAGTTCCATTTAACGTAAGGTAACCGTCGAGGATAGTCATTTTTTAAGAGTCATTATTGTAACTAATTTACGGTGTATTTTCGTCGGTATGTGTTTGCTTATAATTTATCCTTTTAGATCCAACTGAATTCCATAAGTTTCAGTAAATAACAGTTCCCATTGATATATAGCCGCTACCACCGCTATCAGGGAAATGTTGCCCGACTGGACCACCTATACATATTATAAAACACAACGTCTCTTTCTGTTTGTCCACTTATATTATTTTCATGCGAATAACACTTATCCGATGTACTTACATGTTTTCCATTTTATTTCATAGCAATATTATCTGGCCAGGTTATAGAATATATTTTTTAAGATAAATTGACATAAGAAATTAGCAGTAACGATAATTGTGAATTAATTCGGATAAAATACGCATTTGGGACGCTTACATGGCTTACGCTGAGTACACCTTACGAGATATATCAAATTAAGGTAGATCTTGTGTATAAAATTTCATTTAAATCGGTTGAGAACTAATTTTTTTACGATTCCTAATTTTACTATTGACGATTCTTCTAACTTTGGAACTCAATTATGAAATGACATACGGATCCCGTATACAAAATTTAATCAGAATCGGTTGAGATTTGATGATTTATTTATATTATTTTTTAACGATTACTAAAAAAATATTAAAAATTATTGTTATAGCCCATCGATTATGGAATAACTTCAATTGGAAGGAATAACCATCAAAATTCTTTTATTTAGAGTTTTATTTATTTATCTATTTATAAAGCTATTATTGAAAATTCTTATACCTTGTCAACTGACCAATGACATAAGCTTTCTTTGTACAAAATTTCATAAGAATCGGTCAAACCGTTATTTTAAATAAATCCGGATATACAAAAAGGCAGTAAAAAAAAAATAACGGCATATTAGTGATCAATGTCCTTTATATCACATGAATGTCGGGAATTTTGAAAAAAAAAACTCTAAAAAGACAGAAAAATAGATTTAGTAATATAGAAGTTATCTCTTAACACATTCGTCTACACCCAGTTTTCATAGAAATCACATGCCATCCCGCCATACTTGTTAAATACAAGTGAACCCGCGACGCGGGTCACCGGGAGTAGGAATTAGCTCGTCCATAACATAGAGTGTTTTTATTTCAAACTTTTATTTAACATCAATGTTCGTAAGAGTATGTAAGTAACATTTAAAGTTTGCGAACCATTTTTCGACCACTTGCTGGGATTGAGATGAAATTTGGCTAATGTATGTAACTTGGAGCCATGAACCATGGAGCTGATCTGATGACGGAGTCGGGATGTAGTGACTGGAACTCTGATCGCAAATGGTAGGATAGTCAATTTTAGGCTCGTTTGTTTTGTTCTCATGAGCAACCTGCATTATATATGATGACGAGGGTCTATAGATGTAGCTGGAAGATTGCCAATGGAACTCCATGATGGAAGTTGCAAAGATAGTCGGGTTTGGGCTCGTTTGTTTTGTTCTAATAAGCACTTTCCATTACATATGATGACGAGGGTCTATAGATGTAGCTGGAAGATTGCCAATGGAACTCCATGATGGAAGTTGCAAAGATAGTCGGGTTTGGGCTCGTTTGTTTTGTTCTAATAAGCACTTTCCATTACATGTGATGACGAGGGTCTATAGATGTAGCTGGAAGATTGCCAATGGAACTCCATGATGGAAGTTGCAACGATAGTCGGGTTTGGGCTCGTTTGTCTTGTTCTAATGTTACAATGTAATATGTGTAATAACAATGTAACAGAAAAGAATTGAATTATCGAGTGTCAGTTGAGCAATAAAAATAAACCTCATTAGAACTTCACAAGAGTCGTTAGCAGATAAATTAGGTCTCTTGTTGACTGGCCTTAATGAAATGCAAACAATTCACAGAGTAAATTCTCCGATGCAGACGAACTACAAGCACGGATTGCAAGTTATATTATTATGCGGGATTCACGTTTACCTCAAATACATTTAAGAAATGAATGAGTAAAATATTCATTGCATTTTCTCGGATGGATATCGTGACGTTTATGTATGATGTAGGTGTAGGCTTGTATTGTGATGGATTTCAATAAAATGAACTACTGAAGAAAATGAAAGTAGATTGAAACTACATATTCCTACCTATGTGGAATAATATACTAGAACCGTTTAGACTAGTTTATATAGAACAGTTTATATAGTTAACTGATAAAACATTCGTTATTATATATTTTTCTATATGACATAAGTACATAGTTATTAAATAATAAAACTAACAAAATAGATTGTTTGTCTTCAAATATATTTCACGGACTACGAATTATTGACTAGGTGATGTGAGCGTTCCGACGATACAAGCGAAAATGCCCTTGCTCCTTTTTTCGATCTTACTATTTTGTTAGCCTTAAGGGCCCTGAAGTCTTAAAAGGCTTTTATAGCTCCACGCGAGCGCTTAAAGAACTCAGCTGCGAAAGCGTGACAACAAGCTCTCAAAGTTGCCAAAGTGGCCGAACCTCGGTTTGGGCTGCTGTCGTAGTTTGCAAATAAGTCGCGAAATGGCTAATTCCCTATCCGTACTTCGATCTAATTAACTATACATATATCCGTTTCTACTTTCTGGCAGGAAGGAAAAAACATGCGTATATATTTAGTAATCTGTCAATTTTGGTCTAAACTAATTAGCCAAAAAAAACTGTATTTGAGTGGTGTTCATGTGTGAAGTGTGCGTGTAATGAGTGTGTGTTGATAGCTAGCGAATGCAGTGTCACTGTATCGCGCGAGTGGCTGCTTGGCTCAAATGCGCCATGCCGGAGAAACTGACCTAGGCTTAAGATGCCGCGATGCTTAAGGTGGTCTTGGCGGGTATGCGGGAGCGAAGTTAACCGCCAGTCCCTTGCGGAGGGAATGGTGGTTTTGCGGGCGTTGGTAAGAAAATGCTTGGTTTCTGAGAACGGTGGAGAACGCGTTAGCTGCCTCGATATCGTCCTCGGGATCGGTAAAGATGTTCCGCGGTGGGCGTTTTGCCTTCAGAGCGTCTGAGACTGGGGTATATTTTGCGGTGGCTACCACTAACAGGTTCGGGTGGTTCGACGCTATATCGAAATAGGTTTTTGGGAGGGATTTCACGTGTAATTCGATCGAAGGAAGTTCCATATTTCTATGGAGGTTTTCATTCCGAGCGAACCATAGGGCATCGACTAACTTACGTAGGAATCTGATTTGCACATTTACAAGTGATTAAAGTTGCGAAACCCGCGTAAATACATGTCCTTTTGTTTTCGAATTTACTAAACTGTTAGCCGTAGGGGCCCTGGAACCTTTGCGGCTTTTACAGCTTCACCGGGCTTGGTCCCCCTGCTCCTGGTTCTCTACGTTTTTTATATCTTTCCCTTCGGCCCGAGTATGAGGGTAAGGATGAATATCTTATTGTATAATACGTAACAATATATTCTTCAGTTCAAAATCGCAAACGCGGTATCGCTGAAGCGTGACGTTTATAGCGACGGAAGAATCAGGACAAACCAAATGTTCGTTTTTCCAATAAGAAAATTAAACATACATTCAGACAGAGTTTTTAGCGGGATCTTGATTTATCATGCAGCTATTTTTATTTTAAGAAGTAAGTATATATATATATATATTATTCGACCCTATATTATGTAATATTGGTGGCATTTTTCGTAATGTAGTCTGGTTATTGTAGTAAGTGAAGTGGATTATAAATAATAACTACAAATATGCATTTTGAGTTGCTAAAAAAGCTTCCTGGTCAATTCTAATAAGTGAGCCAACATATTGTTAGAGCTATGTTTGAAGATTACAACTATAAGTAGAAAAATATTATATTTACTTGACGCTGGCAGAATTTTTTAGGTATATCTCAGCCAAATAGCCTTATTAGCCGTTCAATTATCATCCTAGCTTTTTTAATAAACGGCGCCGTTTAACTAGCGGCCTGAGTGATATTCAGCCTTAGCGTCTAATACAACATTTAATGAACTGGCTGGCTGATTGCTTAACCAGTTTTATCGCTACAACGGAAAAAATATTCTTATCTGGCTAGGTAAGTAGTTAAACGTTATCGTTCGAAGTTATTTACCTAGCTGTTTGATTGAATGCCTGAATATAATTCAGGCCGCTAGTTAAACAGCGCCGTTTAGTAAAAAGGCTAGGCTTGTAACTGAACGGTTAATTAAGCTTGTTGGCTGTGATATATCCATTGTAATTGTAGGCTTTATATGTCAGCATTATCTGAAATGTCTTCAATAACAATATTATTATAAGATAAGCAGATGTGACGGTATTATGTTTTATAAAAATCGAAGTGAAATATTCACATTAATGTATTAAGAGTTTCGGAATTATTCGAAGGCCTATGTATAGAAGTAATATATCCAAGCTGTTCTTATTAAAATTACAGTTTACAACAAATACTGTTTAACAATTGAATTTGAAATGACAAGCGGTTACGTAGTTAGCGTGGCCATAACAGAATACAACACAAATTCGTTTCTGCAATCACGAACGTGGACGTTCGAAATCAGATTTACCGCTGATTTGTGGTCAGGTGCGGCGTGCATGCATCTACGTCGGTATTTGTGATATTGCAATGAGTGTTTTGGTAAAATATCAACTAGCTAGTCTTATATTACAACTATTCAAATAGTTGTTGTAATTGATGGCAAGATTTTTAAATTATAGATTTTGTTTTTGTATGTTTGAACGTGCTAATGTCTGAAACTATTATGTTTTATTGGAAAAATAACATTGTGATATATTAATTGATGAATGTTAGGTCCCTTAGGTGACCCTTAGGAGTGGAGTAATTTCTATACAAAGTGTAGGTTAGAGAGTATGTTAAGCGAGAATGAATTAATAATTCAGGGGGCCGAGAGCGGATTGGCTGCCCGACGAGAGCCAAAAAAATTAAAGACGAGTGAAACCGCCGGTCATAGCTAGTCATAGTATAAAATTAATCACTTCTATTTTATATGCATATTTCTTGTTTTACGATGTAGGTATTATAAAATTAAGACATTTCAATGATTCGCCCGTATCATATGTAGAGTAGGAAGGTATTTTTATCTTATTTTTTCCTAAATTAGATCATAATTTAGAAAAACACAAGTAAAGAGAAAGTCGAATAAGATAACTACTCGAAATTACAATTTCATAAAGAAGTATATGTACAAACTACTTGTATTAGACTTTTTTTTGTTAATAATCCTATATACGGTAATAATTATAATACGGTGATCCCATTTATTTAATATTGAACTAGAAAGTGTTTTTTGACGTGTAAAAGCGATTGAAATATATGGAGCTCTTTATGAACTTTTGACTGATTAGCTCGAACAGATAAATCTTTTGAACTGACCCATTTCATTCGCAAGGATTGTGTGAGGCAGTAACATGGACCTACATCGAACTGTCAAACCGCTTTCAGTTACAACCTGTACCAAAATCCATATTATTTTCAAAGTTAAAACAAGTTAACAGACATGTATGTTACTTAATGAAAAACTTTTGTAGTAAATCAACAGATATATAATAACACTAGCTGTGCCGCACTGTTTCAACCGTGTTAAATTTATTCGACCGATTCTCCACCTCGCCGCGTCGTCAACGCACCCGTACAGCCTATGATTGTTCTCACTTCCTGTTCTTGCTCACGGCTTGGCAGATTCCTAAACGTTCATGGTTATTGCTCCGTTCCTTAGGGTTGTAGCCTGAAGTTGAAGCCTTGCATGTAATACACCTTCTTCAATAAATTGCGTATAAAATGCAATTAGAATTTTTCAGATCTGACTGGTAGTTCCAGAGATTAGCGCGTTCAAATAAACAGACAATCTCTTGAACTATATAATATTAGTACAGACTGCAGCTTATTAAATTAGATTATTTTCAAATTTTGAAGAGCGGTAGTACCTGAACAATAGTCGACTACGGGAGAATTACCGACAGGTGCTACACCTATTTATATCGCAAAGCAGGAGGTACACGCGGTGCTGTGTTCCCAGATTGCAGGTTATTAAAAAAAAATGTAATTTTGAAGAACAGTAGTATCTGGACTATAGTCGACTATAGAAGAATTACCGATATGCGCTATATCTACTATTTCTATCGCAAAGCAGGAGGTGCTCGCGGCGCTCTGTACACTATAAGGGTTCCTTTTGACTTCGGAACCCTAACAAAACGATTCATGTATTGATTTTAAATAATAAGCCAATTTATCAAACAGGCAAGTAACCACGAAAATAATGAGCAAACTTTTCGAAATAATTTAGATAGGTAGGTGGAAGATATTAAGGAACGATTATTATTGGTTATTGAGCAAAAGTTTCTTTGTTCAAGTCATTATAATGTTCTGACAAAGTTAGGAACAAATCATATTTTATTTTTGCTCGAACTTCCCGTTTTTGTTTACGACGTCTGCTTCCACGAATATCGGTAGCATTTTATTTACTTAAAAACCTTTTAAAGTTTAAGAAGTGAGACACGTGTAGTACTTTGCGAAATGCCGAGGGAATATATACCAGTAGGAAATTCGAGTTAGCCGTCAAACTGGTACCGGTACACAACAAAGCCATTACTAGTAGACGCGAGACGCAATCGTATTTTCAAGTTTACAAATTGAAAAGTTTAAATACCACATAAAACCTTTTGTCTAAGATTAACAATAAAAACAACCTGTAAGTACTTCATATTTTGTATATTAAAACGTCCCATGAGTATGTATAATAAGTCAAAAGATACGAACCGTTAGTTTATAAACAATCTAGGGATATTTAAACTATTTGTAGATTGCGAACGGACACTAATAATTTTAAATTTTTGAGGTTATATCAACGGCTGTTTTGTTTCTGGCTTTCGTCAACCGCTGCTATGGCTCGCATGGTGCGCTCGCTAGACTCGTTTGCTATGATCAGTTTAAATCTAACTTAGCCAAAGGAGTTAGTTTGTAAACTTACGAAGATGTAATAGATTGGAAAATTGAGTCCGTTCACAACCTACAGACAATTTGCCATCATATATAGGTAAATTACCACAGTAAAAGAATAACGACGTTGTGTAGTTAATGAAAAAATCACGCCCATTCTAACGTACTAGGAAACAGAACGGTGTTTAACTAGATATGTACTATGTCATTGCGGTGTGAGTGCATTTTCGGTTGCTACTAATGGTAATCTGGCATCGTTAATAGATCTGTGTGCCGAGCTGCAACGGGCTAGATTTTTTAAGCATATTAATCGCATAGTTTGAATTCTTATGTTGAGTATCATTTAATGTTTTTTTTTTATCTCAATATTTGTTTATTATACAAATGTTTCACAATTGAAGCAAGAGTTTATCATCATAAATACAATGTATTTGAAATTATCTCAGTTGCAACATATCGTAGTATACGACCTGGGCGACCTAGCTTCGTTCGGTGTCTTGTAACAATACCTATCTAGGTAAACTCGGAAAGTAAAACAAAATCTAAATACAAAAAAATAATATAAGTCGTTACAGCGACTCCACGAATCCAATTATTATATGTATGTATACGAAATATTAGGTCTTTACCTATGAAATTGCCGTTTTGTATGAAAAAATTTAAACGATGTTTTTTCATGTATTTTTTATTTGTATTAATCGAAGTAATCACCCATGCAATCAATGCATCTTTGCCAGCGCAGTGGCAGTTTATTGATGCCCTTCTTAAAGAAATCAGCTGGACGGGAGGCAAAAAATTCTTCAAAGGCTTTTTGTACTGCCTCTCGGGTATTGAATTTTTTTCCCGCCAAGGAGTTATCCAAATTATGGAAAAAGTAGTAGTCTGTAGGCGCAATGTCTGGTGAGTAGTGCGGATGACGGAGAACTTCCAACCCCAGTTCTTGCAACTTGGAGACCGTCTGTTGTGCAGTATGAGGTCGCGCGTTGTCGTGCAGGAGCAGCGGAGACGAGCGATTGACCAATGCTGGTTGGAGATGTGCCAGCTTCTCCATCATTGTGTTCAGTTCTTCACAGTACACATCTGCAGTAATGCTCACCCCGTTTGTTAAGAAGCTGTGATGAATCACACCGGCGCTAGACCACCAAACAGTGACCATCACTTTTCTAGGGGTAAGTTTTCGTTTAGGGCATTGTTTAGGTGCTGAACCAGGATCCAACCAACTTGCTGAGCGCTTGCGGTTATCAAACAGAATCCATTTTTCATCGCAGGTAACAAACAATGCGGTTCAAAATTCCTTCATTTGTGTGTCTGTTGAGCAGTGCAAGGCACGTCTCGACGCGTACTTCGCGCTGACGATCATTGAGTTCCTGGGGCACCCATTTGTCAAGTTTTTACCTTGCCAATTTGACGCAAATGGACCAATATTGTTTTGACGCTAACGTCGAAAGCTGCTGCTAATTCAGACGTAGATTGTGTATCATCAGCTTCTTCCACAATCGCCTTTATTTCGTCATTGTCGACCAAAGTCTTCGGACGACCGCGAGGTTCATTTTTCAGGTCGAAATTCCCAGAACGGAAGCGAGCAAACCAATAACAGGTGGTGCGTTGGTTTGTAGTGTTAGCTCCGTAAACGTCGTTGATGTTGCGTTCCGCTTGTGCCGCGTTACTGCCACGACGGTACTCATATTCCGTAATTACTCGAATTTTTAACGTATCCATGATGTGAAAAAGAATTTAAATGCGATGAAAATGTAACACTAATCATTAAACAAATGACTACTATTGGAAAAAGAATTCCATGTTTTTAAAATAAAATTAATTTGAAATTAGAATTCTTAGCCAAACAAAAATTATTTTGATTTGAAATGGCCAGTACTGCAGAAGGGCAATTTCATAGGTAAAAACCTATTATTACTTTATGAGAAAAAAATTCTCACTTATTAGATGAGATTACTGATATTAGAGAAACATGAGTCAAATTAGCTTACTATCAGAAATCAAGATTTATTTAGATGAATGAAATAAGTGTATGATTTAAATACTTGTGCACGTAAATATATAACTGGATTGTGTGAAATATAATACAAAACAAAAACATTTTGTCAATGGTTCACCCGTACTTTGCGAGCGGAAGGGTGACTAGAGAACATACACGTTACTAATTATGACAAAATAGACGGAAATGTTCGGCAAATTTTGTTCACTGCTATTTCAACAACTACGTCGTTATTCCAACACAGACTATTTGATGATTACAATTATTTCTGTAGCAGTAATTGGAACAATGTTCTACAATACAGGTTCACAGAAAAATTACATTAAAAAACTATATTTGTCATTCTACTTATAAAGAAGCAGGTATAAAAATTTTGTCCTAACTTATCTATGAAGATTATATTATAAAGCTCAAGATGTCGTTTATTTTTTTTTTGATTAATTAAAAACTTTAACCTCTGGAAGTACCAGTCAGATTTGAAAAATTGTTATTGCATATTATAGCTAATTTATTGAGGAAGTTATATTTAACTTCACGCTAAATAGCGGAACAATAATCATAAACGTCAAGTATTCTGGCAAGCCGTAGGCAAGTACGGGTAGTGAGAATAACGATAGGCTATGTAGATGAGTTGGCATTTTTTTTGTTCTGATTATTATTTTAGCCATAATAGCCCTGAAGTCTCAGACGGCTTTTACAGCTTCACCCGGGCTTGGGGGCGAGCGCTTAAGGCACTCAGCCTCGAAAGTATGGCAACAAGCTCCAAGGATGCCAAAGTGGCCGACCTCGGATTGGACTGTTGTCTTAGTTGCAAATAAGTTGCGAACTGGCTAATTCCTTACCCCTAATTCGATCTCAACTTCTTTACTCTGGAAGAAGGAAAGAAACATGCGTGTATATGTATTTAGTAAACTATCAATTTTGGTCTCAACAAGCCAAAAAAAATAAAAAAGGTCTCTTATATACCTGAGTCGGTGCGTTGGTGATGAGGTGTGAATATGTGATTGTTTGAATAAATTTAATACGGGTGAAACCATGAGACACAGCTAATATTGTTTATATTATTAGAGTTATTAATAATTCAAATGATCATTCGATTAAAATTCCTTTGCTTCAACCAAATTTTACCCTTTAAAATATAATTGAGTAGAATTATAAGTTTTAGTAAGACGATTGCGTGCGTGCGTAAATGGCGATTAATTGTTTTAATAATTATCATTTATATATTATCAATAATAGTTAATTTAGATACAACGTATGTTGAATCAAACAAGATGCTTGAATACGTTATTCGCTGCCGTGAATGCGCTAATGTTGGAGAATTTAATCAGGGTCGGGCGTGGGGGCGGAAGAGCCACGTTCGTCTGGATTTACGAGCGAAAAAGCTTCCGCCGCCTTCCGACGTTCACGCTAAACTGCACCGATTTTTTTACATAACAATTTAAGTAAAAGAACTCTTTATTAAATTATGACTGTTCTTTTTTGTTTGAAAATATTATATTTCATAAGTATGTTTTATGTATTTTGTATAAAAAAGTTCTGTTATATTTGTTTTGATTACACATAACAGGTTATTTTAAATATTCGTTTTTTTTTAAATTAGCAAATGCGAAATCTATACCTGCATTAATACGTAAATAGAAAATTTTGTTAGCACATGGAGGAGCGTGAGATTTGGCATAGTTAAATTAGAGAAGGATAGAGAAGGACAGCAGAAAACTGAAATTTGTATCTTTTATATTTAAATCTACTATACATATGATAAAACTCAACGTCTCTCTGTCCGTTTATGTTCTTATTCCGCGAAAAGCACTTATCTGATTTACACGCTTTTTTTTTAAATTTTTACTCATAGTTATGTTATCTGGCTAGGTTACAGGATATATTTTGTAAGATAAAGTAACTTACTCGTCTCAATTCGGGAAAAAGATGAATTTGGGACGTTTAAATGGCTTACGCTGAGTAAATCATGAAGGAGGTATCAAATTAATGTTCTACATAATTGTAGATTTTAAAAAGACCTACAAAAACGTCACCGTTAGCATAAATCAATCCACTAAAGATTTGATTTGATACTGATAAACGTTATAGGTACATTTTGCAAGACAAATCCTAAGTAACTTCATGTATACAATGATTTTCGTGTGTTTTCGTATTTTCTTTTGTTACTTCGAGCATCGTTAATTTCTATGTTGCTTAATACTAGAGTAGACCGAAATAATAAAACCAAGGAATCGAAAATTAATCGTACGGATAGAAAATTAATCGAATTGATCAAACGCCATTGCATATTTATTTTATTAGTTTAATTTTTTTACGTTTTTTAGTAAATTTTAATTTACGTGTTTCCTACTTTGTTACTGCAGCAACAAGCAACGAAGAATATTGACTGGAAAAATTAACCTTGTCGCTTGGAGTCAGGAATTCAATAATTTATGTGTTCCAGATTGCGAATTCATTTGTTGTTATAGCTTATTTTTGTTATTTAATTTACACAGCTTACACATCCCTCAATTGATTTAAACCATAAGCCTATTATCGATTCTATTAAACTTCCATTTAAATTATGCTACATCTCTATAATAAACATTTGACATATGCCATGCAAGCCTTCTGACGATGAACCAATAATAATAACAAATAAATAGTATTGTTTAATCGTTAGCAATAATCACTTTTTTTTTATAAATTACATAGATACTATTATAAGCAATGGAAATCTGGCTACTATAAAAAATAATTTAAATTTATAATTTTATTATAATTATTACGTCATATCAACAATACGCTAAGAGAATAATTATTCTCAGCATTTAAAAACAATTGTTGTTTGCTTAATTAAATTTCGGTCAAGTACGAGTATTGTCCCGCTATAATGATGGTCAACTAAACGAACCGTGGAAAGTAACGGAGACATGAAATCCCAGATCAAGAATTAAGAGCACTTTTGTTTTAGTAAACCGAGCGGAATAATAGCTGAAGTTCCGCGTCGCCATGCCGACAAATGATTTGATAGGCTTCATCAGAACTCGAGAGGCTCCGGATAATGTTTCACTCCGTGACTTACAAATGGAAAAGATGAAAGTAACGCGAGTATCGAAATGATGTAGATACAATATCCGAAATGGGGATTTTGAGACGGTTTTTGTTAGTCGAGTCAAAAACATCGTTGCGATCTCTCCATATTCTGTGTGGGCAACATTTTATACGGAACCTTGAATAGGCGGCCAGTCTCTTTGATGGTATTGAAAGAGAAAATGCTTATCGTACCATCGCTAGTAAATAACGGAACGGGTGTCGAATTTCTCTACACATAGTACGAAAACACTTATCCTTTCAATTTCAACAGACTGTTTTCAGATCCCTTCTCAATACATTGAAACTATGTCATGAGTTTCAATTATCCAAGTATAATGAACTACTATTGACACTTTGGCAAGTATATTTATTAATTGGAAATAAATGTTACTTTATTAACTAAATAGAAATTTATTATTTACAAACGCAAAATAAACACATTATGAATTAATACAGGTTTCTTTCGTAAATATTGAAAACGCTTATTGAAGTTTATCAATTACCTACATATTTGATATTCATACATCTTTTACGTAATTGAAGATCTGTTTCGTTATTTGAAGAGTATTAATAACATTCTTGTGTATTCATTATCAATTTATATCCATCTCTGAATTGAAAAACTAATGGTTTGGATCAATTCGAAGTGGTTTAAATAAATCGACGACATTCCATTTCCTGCAGTAAGTAATGCGACCTCATGAATCCGTTCTAAAAATTGAATTTAACTTATCTATTTTATCAATGAATTAATGGCTCCAGTTTGCATCATTTTAGTCTACGTAATAGGATATTCTTCTTTCATTGATGTATTAACGTTGTTATAATTTATTTCATATTATAATGAACTGTTTTTATACATTATGTTGCTACTACATCCTGAAGTTACATACTATAAAAGGTAACGGTCTCTTTGTTTGTCTGTTAATGTGCTTGTAGAACTACAAACACTAAATCGATTTAAGTGATTATTTTTTAAATCAGAGATATATTCTCTGGTCAAGTTTATGTTTTGTTACTGTAGGTTAATATATGAACGAAATTATGAGGACAATAGTAAATTAATTCGACAAAAAATGACTACCAGCAAATTCTGTTGCAATAATTAACCTAAATCGGTATTCATTAATGTGATCTGAAAAAAGGTGCCACGACATGCAAAACATAAATCTTTAGCAAAATAATTAATTTCGTCATAACTTCTCCGATTAAGGATGTAAATATATTATAGGTTACCTATATTACTTAATCCTATACAGTATCAAATTTGGTCTCATTGTCTAGGAAATAAATATTGTGTTCAAAGAGGCCCTCTAATAAATCATCATCATCATCATTTCAGCCGAAAGACGTCCACTGCTGGACATAGGCCTCCCCCAAAGATCGCCACAACGACCGGTCCTGTGCTGCCCGCATCCAACGGCTAATAAATATTTAGATATAAAAAAACATACATATATTTTGCTTTATATAAAAAAACCTTGACATTAATTTGTACTTTAAAACGCACTTACAAAACCAGTTTTTAGTAAATTTACAATGTCGCGACGAGTAAATGAATTTCCGCGAAGTGGAAAACTAAAATTTTATAAAAGTTACATCAGAAGCCAAGATAAAAATTAATTTTACCTATTTTAAGAAATTCAAATAAAAATCTTCTCATTCTTAATGACTATAAGTATTCCATTAAAAATAATTAAATATTTTTTTATTATATAAATATCAAGACCGGTTATTTCATGCTATTGATTAGGTATATTATTTTGTTACTTTATGCGATTTATTAGCAATAGAACACATTAGTAATGGCACCACTAGATCAATAATAAATGTTTTATTTTATTTCATTTAAAAATATAAATAAAAATAAGTTTTTTTAACTGTTTTAAAACAATTAAAATTTTTTAACAAGTAAACTTCAGGGTAAGTTGAATCGCCGTGCTTCGATGTTATTTGGCAAATTAATTCAGAAACTTGATCTCATACACGCGTGTAAAAGATGTTTGTGCAGAGTTTCTTGCTTAATAATTTGTTAATTGTCTACTGAACTCATGAAACTTATGAAACTCTTAACTTTCTTAATTTCATTATATCAAGAAAACAAGTTTGATTTGCACTCAGTTGGAAACAGACACGTGCTATTCATGTGTGTTAATTTATTAACGACACAAAAATAGTTATCTATGTAGTCTTAAAATGATTCTTTTGTATGATTAATTTTTACCCCGATTCTTATTGTGTTTTAAATTTCAATATATCTCGCATGTTCTAAACTTGATAGAGATATATTTGGAAACATAGCCCATTCAATTATTGGACATCTATCTATATTTATTATACTAATTCTAATCTATATATATATATATAAAAGGATAACTAACTGACTGACTGACATCTATTTTAATTGTAGCTCGTCAAATTGACGTTACTGTCCGTGATGACAAGCACAGTACAATCCCAACATAATAGATGGAAATCCATCGAAGGTCGCCGCTGTCATGCCGGCCTGCAAAAATAACTTGATATGCACAGATTGATCCCGACACGGGCCACACAAAAGCGAGTCATTATGACGGACTTTTCACCACGTGCATGGTGGTCGCGACTCAGTCGAGAAAAAAAACCCTACCACCCCGCTTTCGCCATATCCTCGTTCATTGCTCAGCAGGGTACACCACATGCAGGTGAGGTTGGCTTGAGCGTCTCAGTTCTAAAGATGTAATTTGATACGCCTTGGACCCCAAAAACTTTCATACATCACACATACAAACATTTTTGGAAAATCAACCCCTAAGGTGGTGAAAAAGGGGATGAAATTTTGTATGAAAATCCGTCATTTTTGCAGTTACATCTATGAAAATTGGTATTTAGCAATTCAGTTAACAAGTTAAAAAGATGGGACATAACTATGATGCGAGCGAAGCCGCGGGAAATGTACTAGAATAATGTAAAGCACAAGAGTTTGTTTCTTTGGAGACGCTAGTCTGAGGAACTACCAGTCAGATATGAAAAAATATTTTTGTATTCGTCCGCGTGGAATAATTACTTTGGGCAGCATTTAATTTTTTTTAAGATTCCTATTTTGCAAATAATACACATACAAGCTGATGTCGTTTACTGCAAATAGCTTATTTCAATACATTTTTTTAAATCACGTATTTTGTTTTACACTTGCAACTTTAAGAGTACTTGAGTTTTGTTTATTGTTATTCCAAATGCTGCTTTTAGGGAAAAATTCACTCTTTTAAACTGAAATGGCAAATCGGTGGGAATTTATCCCCACACAGGTCGAAATATCAAAAATGCTAGAAAAAATATTATGTTTAATTCTTATCAAAAGCCTAAATACATAGTTTCATGGTTTTATCTTCAACAATGACGGACTACCATACAAATTTTCATCCCCTATTTCAACCCCTTCAAGCCTTTTCTTCGGGATAAAAAGTATCCTTTCCTAAGATCTAGTCTATATCTGTAACAAATTTCATCAAAATCGGGTCAGTGATTTAGGCGTGAAAGCGTAACAGACAATTACTTGCGTTACTGTAGTTACTTGCATATTAGTAGGGATTTATCGAGGAAGGTTATATAATTTCACGCTAGAACCCTGAAGAGGGAGCAGTAATTATGAACGTCAAGCAATCTAGCAAGCTGTAGGCAAGTACGGGAAGTGGAGTAACTATAGGCTAGACTGGGTACGTTAGCGTCGGCGCGGCGCGGAGAGTGATGGTGGTATAAATTTAACACGGATGTATCCGTAGGGCTTAACTAGTTTATTTGCTTATTATATTGTAACGAGAGCGTTTAAAATTTACAATCTTGTAAAGTTAAAACAAATATGAATTTATCCTTTAGATATGACTAGGAAATATTGACTATTTAAGAGGATATTCTAAATAGCGGATAATAACTTTGAACTCGATAAAATAATAGCAACGACGATTAATGGATAATAATGAATATTCCATCGTTGTTGAATTTGATTTGGTTACGTTAATTAAAGTAACGTAAAATATTTAATAAGAGTTTAAAATTAATAATAATAGACTTAGTATGTAATAAAACGTAAATACATGATAAGTATGTATACTTATAATATGACAAGTATGATATGTATGATTAATTATCATTTATGTTTTTTTTTTTAAATCGTTATAGATTTGGCGTAGTGACGACAATCTCACCTGATGTTAAGTGACGGTGTGGCCCAAGATGATAACACGCTAAACCAAGTGGAAGATTGGCTCTCAAATGCAGCTGCCTGCACCTATTGGTGCTTGGTAACAGATTTTCAACTCGAGGCTGGTAGCTAGCCAGGCGGAAATTAGAAAAAGCCCTACCACCATGATATGGTTTCCTCACGATGTTTTTCTTCACCGAAAGCTCAGACTCATTGCAGGGATTCGAACTCACGTCAATCGACGCTATGCCCTACACGCTACCACTGAGCTATTATTGCTTTAATAGTAGCATCTTCTTCTTATCCCTTATCCCACTTATAATAAGTAGGGTTGGTAGAATATGTTTTCTACTTTCACTCTAATCTATCAATTCAAACAGCATTCATTTCAGTATTCACACTTTTTATACGTATATCAATTTTCACACAACCCATCCATACCTGTTTCGGTCTTCCTTTTCCTCTTATAGCCTCACCTTCATACTTGATATTCTTCTAGTTATATGGCTTTTATCCCTCCTCATGACGTACCGAAACCAAGCTAGCTTTCACTGCACGACGGTCCTCCAAAGCGACAGTAACCACGTGTCCTGTTCACTAAAAAAAAATTGCAATCATCCGCTTAGCGGCAGATCGCAAACTCGCTACTTTGGTTGGTTTCGGCTCACCTGGAAACACCCAAAAGGGCTGCTTTGTTTTGGAATTGTAGCTATAAATTAATGTTTTATCACCTGTCACTATATCCCACACCAAATTTGACGTGGCATTGCACCAAATGAGGCGATGCGTTTATTGGTCCTCAAGTAAATTGTGAGTGATCCATCGGGAACCCAGTTTTTCACACCCAAATGTTTTTGTAGGATTGATCGTATCTCACTCATGCCTATGCCTAAGGATGCACGAAATTCATGGTATGTCACATGCCCGTTTGTTTCGATCATACAATGTACAGAATTGATGTTTTTGTAGTTCACAGCGGTAGACGGATGATCATCACGAAATTCACCATTGAGATTAACACGACCGCGGTGGAATTCTATAAACAGTTGACATGCATGGTGCTTCATTGCTAAAAGCAGTTTGGAGTCGATCGACACTCTGCTGAGGTGTCAAACTACAGTTAAAGTAAAAGTTACAGTTAGTAGTAAGTCGAATTTCGAAAATTTTCACGAGTTAAATCCATGGTAACGTAGACACGCAATATTGAAAATGGTGCCAAAATGACAAAACAACATCACATCACATGTAGACATAACTAAATCTGTAGAAAATAATTTCACTTGAGGTAGGTGCCAATATGTACAGAATTTTTCTAAGCGTCAAGTTCATTACACTCAACAATTTAAGGTCAAAGTATCAACAGACTTGTTACTCATATAACTCAGCTATCTTATCAAGACGTTAATACACTTGTATTTATGTTATTTACCCATTTATAATTTTGATTATCTTGATTTATGACCGTCAGTTCCAGTTGGTCAATATATAAGGAAGTTATATTGAGAAAATTACTGATAAAATTAAGAGCTTGTTTTTATAGTATTTTTGTTTTATTTTTATCTTCACTATTTCCTTATCATTTCATCTAAGCTTTTTTGATGATCAAGCGGTTAAATATCTTGTCTGGTTTTTGAAGTTTTCTTAACTTTTAGCTTTTCGTAACCAGTTGTGTTTGGTTGATTTATTTTATGCTCACTTAATGTACTAATAACACGATATTTAGATAGTGATGTAAATTCAATAGCAGCTGCTACCACTTACAATGACTAATCTATAATTTTTCTATTGTAAATACGTAACCTGTGAGCTAACACTTTTAAATCAGTTTCTACCTCATATCAATATAGGTTAGCGATAGTATTTTGTTCCGAATTTCACTATAAGTTAGCAAGGAATAGAAGATTAGAGAGTGTTAAAAAACATATGTTTGGTTAAAAAGTGGCGATAGTGATTGTGAAAACAAATTTAATAAATACCCCGAAAGAAAAAGTTTAAAGAAATAAGAAACCAAAAGAACACATTTTTACAGTAATATTTATGTTCAATACTTTTACTACCTTTATTATAGCTTTATGATTGTTGTGTCGCTATTCTGATATTCTATTTTGAAAAAAATTGTTTGCACAATACATTTTGTTATAAATATATACGTTAGTACCTAATATTATTTACCATGACGATTAACTGTGGTATAAAAATATTGGCATATTCCATATATAATTAAGTTAATCTTCAAAAGTACATCACTACCGTTATTTGCGACATAATCTGTATTCACAATGGCATCTATACGAAAGATGAGCTATCTTATATTTTGGAAACGCAAAATTTTTACAAGGCTGATTTTCTTAAAAAAAGCTTATGTGTTTTTATTTATTATGTTTAAATAAGTGCCAGAAAGGGAAGATTACATATTACTTAAAATAGGTATCTAACCTATTTTATGGAGCCAATAAAGGCAAAGTTTAAAAATAAATTTTAATATTATGTTTAATATTTAATTTGCAATTCAATGAAATATTTTGTGACTAATTTTATGTTTAAACTACTCTTGTGTCGAGCCGAATGGTTCTCTAGAGCAAGGAAGAAGGGAAAACCTTTGAAATACAAAAGAGTTTAACAATAAATAAATACGTATTAAAATTACTTCCAACTAAAAAAAGGGACGCAAAATTTTAAGAGATGTGACATTACGTGCACGTTTTGTAAGAGTTTGATAAGAAATAACTCGTTATATTCAGATTTAAACTACTTATTGCATCCTATATTTTTAACAATTTATAACATTGAAATTAAACAAAACATTTAAACTCATCAAAGCATATACATACCAGTCGCATCGACATTTATAACGCGTGTACAATAACAATTTTAAGAAATTGGACAAGTCGTACACGTTTTGTAAGAGTTTGATATGAAATAAATCTTTATACTCAAATTTAAAATACTCCTTGCATTCTATTATTAAATAAATTTATAACATTGAAATTAAACAAAACATTTAAACTTATCAAAGAATATACATAACACTAGCACCGACATTTATGAAGAGTACAATAACAATTTCAAGAAATTTAGCATGATATACACGCTTTGAAGAATTTGATATAAATAAAATCACTAGTTACATTAAGATTTAAGGTACTCGTTGTATCCTATATTTTGAATAATTTGTAACATTGTAAAAAACATTTAAACTTATCAAAACGTATACATACTACTCGCACTGACATTTATCACGAGTATACAATAAAAATATTTTGTTTACATTGAATTATTTGTTGTTTTCATTTTAGTTATCTCATTATAAATACTTGCGAGTTCATATTTATTTCTATATTTAAACTTCATGAAATAATTATTGGCATAATATTGTTATTATATGTTATTGGCAATGTCAGTTTTAAAAGAACAGCATAACGATTTATTTTATGAGTATGAACCGTTACTTATATCATATCATAGTAATATCATGACAGTTTTTTTTTTTAAATCAATAATCGATGTATAGTGGGTAGTGAACTGATAAAGTATATTAATAATAAGTTAATTCTTCTTCGGAAACTTTATCTTTATATATTTTAAACATTATTATCATGTTCTAATAAGTAAATAGGTAAGAACAAAATGACTTACTCATATTATAAATAATTCTATAGGGACTTCTTTACGTTACTTTATAAAAGCTATACAAAGAAATGACAAAACAATATAATTATTACTCTTTATTTAGACTCATTACCTAGAATGATAACGAGACGATAGCTTTAAATTACATACATTTATAAGTAGATATAGACAACACAGTTTGCACTTAGTACCGGTAGCACTCTGGTAAATCCCAGTTATTAAGAAAAACTGATAACAATTGAAAAAATACAATAAATTTCAATGAAATTATAATTTGTCCATATTAATGTGTATTTGTTTGGGTTAATTGTCGCAGTGCACTTGTTGGTAATACAAATTCAAAAACAATGAGGAACATAAAAGGAATATTTCGCGACAATCATCGCTGTTCGCAAATGATCTAACTCAAAAACAGTTTTTCGAGGTGTTATAACAAAAAATTTAAGGCTGATTTACATTGGGTCAGTAATAAGCGTCAGTGCTGCCGCCGAGAACTAACTCACAGTATTTATATGCGGTCATCAGTCTTGAGTATTTATTTATGGTGTACGCACGTTATTGAAGTCAGTACGGAAAGATGAATTCTGTTTAACGGCAGAATTTTCTATTTACTGTAAGAAAACTCGACGGAAATGTTGGAAGAAGAGGTATCTAAAAAGAAACGACTTTGTAGAAGAAAATGAATAGACGATAGAAATGAAACTGGAGGTTCTGTTTTTTTGTTGAAACAATTGAGATTTGAAGGTCCTGCGGAAAACAGACTGGTTTCAAGAAAGAAACATAATAATGTTGCCGATTTGCTTTCATTGATAACAAGCTCTATTCAACGTCAAGATACAATCATGAGCGATGCTTTGCCAGCCAAAATAAAACTCATAAAACACTGTCAATTTGGCTTACACTGGCTTAGCACTGACACGACATCGCAGTACTGACTTAAAATCAATTTGCACGATGGCAGTATTGGGTCAGCGCTGACTTGCTTCAAATTTGGAGTCAGTAGCTGACTCAACAAAAGGCCTTTACATACGCGAAAAGAATAGGTACAGTCTAACAGGCGCTGGCTTTCGGAGCAAAACAAGCGAGTTAGAGGATCGTCCGTCATAAAACATATTCTTGATCATTGTAAGATGAAAATGGCGCTATAAGTATTTGGGTCATTATTTTATCATGGGCAATTGAATGAAACCGAAATGTATCAAAACATTTTTTTTTGTTCACGTCAAATTATTTTAAAATTAAATATTTTGATATACGAGGTGTGTCCCAAAAGTATCTGACCTGTACCCACAACTTTGCGCCAAAACGTCCGAATGACATTTATGAAGTACGACCGTAACAAATGACTCTTCACGAAGTCAACGGCTACCATGGCAACCGAGGAGATTTGTTATTTCGAGCGCAACGTGTCTTTACGTACATTGTCGATTTCGCGTTCGTCGGATTTTGCTATCATTGAAAATGACGGAGAGATCGGAACAACGAATTTGCATAAAGTTTTGCTATAAACTCAGTTGTGTAGAGACCATCGAAATGATGCAGGAGGCCTTTGAAGATGCTTATAATGGGCAAAACCCAAATAAAGGAGTGGTAGAAGCGATTCAAAAACGGTCGCACGAGTGTTGATAGCGATCCGAGTTCTGGCCGACTTTCGAGCGCGATAATACCGAAAAATATCGAGCGTGTGCAACTCGCGATTGCGCAAAATCGTCGTTTGACTGTGCGCGAAATAGAAGATTATCTCGGGAATCCGAAAACTTGTGTTTCGAGAATCCTGACCGATAATTTGGGAATGACTCGCGTGTGCGCGAAATTCATTCCAAAATTGCTCACGGTAGGGCAGAAATAGCTTCGCTTCGAAATCGCTCAAGATGACTTGGAAATGGTTATTGATGATGAAGATGTGCTCCGGAAGATTATTACCGGTGACGAAACCTGGGTTTACGGTTATGACCCCGAAATGAAACAACAATCCTCATAATTGAAGCTACCATCTGAGCCACGACCGAAGAAAGCACGTCAGTGTCGGAGCAACGTCAAGTCCATGTTAATTGTTTTCTTCGATTTCGAAAGTGTCGTGCATCACGAATATGCACCGAGAGGTCAGACAATCAACAAAGAATTTTACCACCAAGTTCTGAAAAGATTGCGTGACGCGGTGAGAAGAAAACGGCCGCGTTTTTGGGCGACCGGCGACTGGCTTCTCCACCATGATAACGCGCCAGCGCATTCATAGAACCTTGTGCAACAGTTTTTAGCGAAACACAATATTAAACAACTCCGTCAACCTCCGTACAGTCCAGACATAGACCGCTGCGACTTTTGGCTATTCCCAAAATTAAAAAAAGCCGCTCAAAGGACACCGGTTTAACGACAGAGAGACGGTTGAAATGAATGCGACGCGTGCACTCATGGCCATTCCGAAAACCGATTAGCAGAACTGCATCAGGATGTGGAAGCACCGATGGGAGCGTCTTGTTCAGTCGAAGGGGGACGGACTACTTCGAAGGATGCCATGAGCCGGATGACGAAAAATAATGCCAGTGCGAAATTAGAGGTACAAGTCTATCCGACTTTAGGGACACACTATGTATTTTTTACTAATAAACTGAATTATTACTCATTGTCACATATTTTATAATAATAAACTTTAATAATTTGTGTTGTGGCGTGAATTAAAAAATACAAGTAAAGTGTTACTTGCATTTTTTATCATAAATCATAAAAAATTAAGTCGCTTATGTTTTTTAATATAATTATTTTTAGATGAATAAATAATATACCTTTTTTAAAAAAATAATATGAAAGGGTATTCTATTGATAAAACTTTAAATTAATTTGCATTTCTGCAGCTTGTCTAAATTTCTTAATTTTCATTCAAATGTCAAACTTCTAAAACTTTAAACACGATTTTCCAATATGCATGATTTTTTTGTTATTTATCTTATGTATAATAATACATAATAATACATATTACCTATAATTTGTCATTCAGTAGTGTGGATCGCATGAAGTGAGGCTGGCAAGGGTTTCCGACATATTATTGACCCTTATTACACGTCGAATGAAACAAAAAAAAAAAAAACAAATAATTTGTATTATATTAATTAAAATTTAACGGTAGCCTAGTTACTTACAGAAATCTTCCATACTTGTTAGTGGGTAATTAAGATTTTTTTTGGAAAGAGTTCGGTTTGTCGTGTAGTGGGTTTTATTTTTAATTCATGAACTTACGTTGTTTGACCCTACATTGTGTATTAGTGGTGCCAATTTGGGCAATATAATTAATTGATTGTGCCCAAGTGGATTAGAAATAATAACATAAAACATGAATTCTGAAAGGCAACAATATTTTCTGACACCAATATGTATCCCCTAAATAATTTTGTCATCATATTAATTCTATTCTTATCACTTAATTCGTTCTGTCATCAAAATGATAGATTTGTCACCAAATAAATATTATGGTGTATATTGTAGCCAATTTTGATTGCGCAATGGATTAGTTAGTTTAGGTTGTAACTGCGATCATAACGCAAGAGCCGAGCGAGCGATACGAGCGGGCTGTGTGGTAGCGGCCGGTGAGTGCCAGAAACAAGTCAGTCGTTGAAAATTCAAATTTTTAGGTAAGCGTTTTGATATTATTTATTGATTCGATTTCTATGACACATCTATTATATTAGGGACAAATGTAATTAGTTAGGTAACTAAACGTACATTTATTTTGCGATAGTCATTCTGAAATGTCATAATTACTCACTCGATAATGGCAGCACATAAACGAAGATTCGTTGGCAGAATAATTAAATAAGCAAAAAACAAACATAAAATAATCCATAATTAATTTAAGACTATTCGGAAAACTTTATACGTCATGCCTTTATTTCGAAACTGACCTCAAAAGTTATAACATAATGTTTAATATTATGGGAATAACTTGAGGAGTTTATTTTTAGTCTGCAATGGAGAAGAGTGAATAGAGTTTTATTAATAGTAATTAGGGATTTTCCTTTGATGTTGACTTTGTATAGCTTGTTATTATTTTGCATAGCTAAAACACGGTAATAATTTCTGCGCTTTATTAATTTAATTTATAAAAAATAAACTGTTTATTTTCGTACTTTATAATAAATCATACAATTATGATGAGTTACAAACACAACGAATCATTTATGCCTAACGTTTATAAAACAGATTTATCTTCCAATCGTTTTGATATTTCAAACCCGTTTTCTGGATGAATAACTTAGTAGTTACTGAACAAGCAACGCAATTGGCCGGGCACAGATTTCCTGCGTCTTCGGTTCTAACTTTAGTGTTGAAACGTTAGGACAAGGAAGTGAGGAAATCGGGAAAACGGACTGTATATAGTTTTGTGGTTTTTATCTATATTTATAAATCTGTAGTAGTCCAAATTTATCTAAACGACTTACTATATAAAGGATAATGATCACGAATATACCCATTTTTTTTTGTCTATTTGTTTGTATGTCCGTATTTAACTCAAAAGTGGCTTGACCGATTGTTTTGAAATTTTAATAACAATTTTCAATAATAATTTTAGAGATAGTAATTCTTAACCTATATTGATGAATTTTTTTATACGGGAAGTATAAGTTATTCCATAATTGAGGGGATATAATAATTTTCAATATTACTTTTAGAAATAGGAAAAAGAAATTAAAATAACATAATTTCTCAAACGGTTCAGATCGAATGTTCAGTTCAGTTTTGTAGACGGTTGGAAGTATACATAATTTCTCAATTGATAGACTATACGAATTGTCAATAATATAAGTAAAAATAAAATTACGGGATGTAAATAACAAACACGGGCACACCGCTGGTACGCATCAAATTAAATATTCATTCCCATATAAAGTTATTTTTTATTAGAATCTTAATATAATTCAGCAGATAAATTGAACAGTCCAAGTAAACTTTGCAAGCAATTAATTGGGACTGACAAATATAAATACATTATCGAATTACTAATACTTAGATAAATAATATAATTAAAATGAATAAACTTATAAGTTTATATATATATACAAATCAAAATGTTATATAAAACTGTAGACATCCGAATACCTATGAATATGTGGTGGTATTTGCTTCTGTTAAACACAATATCATTATGAATGAACCCGGCCATAGTACTGAATCAGTTTCATAACAAAGACGTGTACGTTCGAGAAAAAATATTTATGCCAGTTATGTTTTATTAAACACGTTTTACACACGTTTGATGCGATTTATTAAAACGCATAAAGTAATTTAGCTTAATGATAAACTATTTAATAATCAGTTAATTTTTTTTTGCTACAGCTATAAAAATTCATGAAGCTATATTTAAACTCATATTGATAATAAAAACATGAATAAATTTTATTCGGAGTGTTCATTTCAAAAGGGTTTGACGTATTATGTTTTAATTTAGATGAGTTAAAATTATCGCGGGTTTATCTGTTCTAGTGAAGTAGGTTATTTAAATGCATTCTATATAAATGTGAATGTATACTATTTATGGATTTATAATAAAACCTGCAAAAATAAAATTTAAACCTAAAAAAAAAGTGTTTGTTCCAGGTAAAAATATAAATCAATTCAAGCGTGTTGATGCAAAGGTGTGTACAATTTGAGGAACTGAATTCATCCTCATTAATGAAACATGGAAACGTGTACATATGAAATTGTCAACAGTTGCCAGACAGATAGGAGACCAGGAAAAAAAACTAAGCCGTCATGGAAACCATTTTTGCGTCAGGTATCTATCTATCTATGTGTGACATTATCACTATTTTCATTTATTTGAAGATTTGTATGTAGTTGTCTCATTTCTCTGTTATAGTTATTGCTAATATACAAGACTAGCTGTGCCCGCGGCTACGCTCGCGTGGACTACAGAATGCTGTCGGAAAGTTGTATTGCCTCAAAAATGCTTATTGTGGGTGATCCTTATAAGATAGATATATGCTATTGCTGACTTTTTTAGGTTTTATGAAGACCTACAATTATGTAATACTTTTTTTTAAATCTTTATAGGTTTTGCGTAGTGCCCACAATCTTACCTGATGTTAAGTAATGATGTGGCCCAAGATGATAACACGCTAAACCTAGTGAAAGACTGGCTCTCAAGTGCGGCTGCCGGAACACACCTATTGGTGCTTGGCAAGAGATTTTCAACTCGAGGGTGGTAGCTAGCCAGGCGGGCATTAGAAAAAGCGCTACCGCCATGCAGATGATATATCTCGTATGGTTTATTGAGCGTAAACCGTTTAAGCGCATCAGATACGTTTTTTTTCCGAATTGATTCACCATTATCGTCACATAGTTCGTGTGTTATTTTACGTAACAAAATATATCTTATAACCTGACCAGATAACATATGTATGAACTAAAAAAAGCCATGTAAATCGGAATAGTAGTTTTTGCTTGAAAAGAACATAAACGGACAGACATACAGAGAGACGATGAGTTTTATAATATGTATAGAAGATAATGACAATACAATAATAAATACGAGACTGTAAATATTTTTATTATATAACTTTTTTTTTATATTCGCGGGGTTGAACAGAAACGCGTTTAAATGGCCGTGCTCTCCTAGGGCAAGAGGATTCTATTATTTTCCTCTAAATTGTAATAGATACTATTAGAATATTTCGCACCTTTAATAATGATAATGAACCTGATTTGACTAAAAAAAAGGTTCTTTGGAAATTTTGTGATATTATAAAATGACTAAAAGGTAGGTAAAGTCCAACAGACTCTGCATACGGACTAAATAAAGCAAGCGATTTAGAGATTGTCCGTTTATTTTTGATTAAATCTTCTAAAACAAATACTTGAGCATTATAGTATGAAAATGTCGCTTTTAGTAATTGGGTCATAATTTTATAATGGGATTACTTTAAAACAGAATTATACCTTAACATATCATAAACTCTTTTTTTGTTAATAAAAAAAATAACTACTTTTTTTATAAAATCCAATATTAAAAAGTAACTAATTTATATCTATCTCAAAGTCACATCTTTATATATATATAATTCTTCTGTAAGCGTCCTAAATGCCTGGACGGATTTTGGTGAAATTTTATTTGTGTTATTTGTTGTGTATGAGCCCCTGGGTGGTTAGATTCGTAATTGGACCAGGCAGGTGGCGCTGTAATCAATCTCTAGGATTTTTTTTAATTGCAGGCTATCCAACGATCGGGCAGAACAAGGTCCGTCAAGACCTCAAGTATTTATATATATTTTTAATAAATATGTTTTGTGTAGGGTTTTTTTTAAATATTAACTTAAATTATTTATCACCTACTTTCTGCCCGCGACTTCGTCCACGTGGTCTTCAGAATTAGGTCCAGAGAGAAATCATTTATTGAGATTAAGAGTATTATATGTGTTAATCCAGGTTATAAATTTTATCCAAATCCGTTCAGCCGTTTTTGCGTGATTGAGTACAAACATCCAAACATACAAATATTTTACAATATTATATAACTATGAGTGTGATAATATACATTAGTAAGATAAAATGATAAAATTCGCTAATGGTTTTTTAAATTCAAATTAATTTTAATGTATAAAAAATGCAAATTATTTTATATATATTTTTAATTATTAATTAATTCTATTCACGATACTTTATATTCGTTCACATTTCTGTAGATTTTAATTTTCATTAAAATATAATCGGCGCCGATCTGCCAAAACTTTATACACGATTTCCCAACAATTTTTAAGTTAATTGCTTGTCTGTCTCTATAAAGTAACAATTGTGAAGTACATTTTTATTCAAGATTGCTTGTTCAGCTTTGAAGTTAAAAATTGAGCGAGGTAGGGCACTGTGATATTTCTTTGGAGGTTTCTCTCTACTTGGGGCAGCCCGACTGGTGAAATACCTCCACCTTACATAAGATCGCAGCCAAATAACCTTGTGTTGTGTTCCTGTGGTGAGCAGGGTTTCCAGAGCTCCTTGGAAGGGGGGTTCAAGGTCGGCAACGCGCTAGTGATATCTATGGTATTACAAGCGTCTATAGGCTACGGTAGCTGCTTACCGTTAGGCGGGCCGTATGCTTGTTTGCCACCTTCGCAGTATAAAAAAGAATATTGATGCAACATTAGATTGTTGTACTATATTTAAATAGGTATATTTTCGATACGATAAACGAGCGATGTTATTTTACTGCTTATAACTTGTTACAAACGTGTTTGACTTGATACAGTTAGGTTTAATGGTGTCTTAGAGGTTAAAACTAAAGGTTATAAATTATTCATGTTTCCTATACGATCTCTTACATTTGTTTTTTTTTTAGTTATATGTGTCCAGTGGAGTTTGGTCGATATATTTCGTTCTCGGTCTGGGTTTTGGTGCACCTACAGTTATGATCCCACAGATAAGAAGAGAAGCGAATTCAACAGAAGCGGTCACAGAGGACATGGCGTCGTGGCTTTGTAATTATTTTTTATATGTTTAATAATGAATTCTAGGTAAAAAATCAGTCCAAATGAATCCTCTATAACTTTGGTGAAAACGAAATTATTGTTCTTATAAATATATTCAAAGCAAATTTTTAAGAAATACTGTGGTTTTCGTTTATAACGACGATAAAGGAACCACTACAATTCGGTCGCTATATCGGCAGACATATATGTATACATTGGCAGACAATATAGCCGCGCAATGCGCATACATCGTGTAAATTCTTAGATTTAATTTTACCTATCTGAATATTTATAAGCAAAAGCGTATTATTGCAACAACTGGCCATCTGTGATTGTAAAGAAAATATAAAAAAACTTTATGATTTAAGAATGAACCTTTGTGTGTTAGTTTGATTGTTACTTGTTGATTGTTATTGTTACTTGTTACATATAGTTCATAAAACAAATCGCTATACCCGAAATCGACGTTACATCCGAAGACGCTATAGCCATATTATTTTCTTCTAAAGGTATTCTTTCTCTAAATTCATGGGACTTATGTGTTACGTCGCTATAATAAAAAAGTCGTTAAAACCGAGAACGTTATAAATGAAATCTACTGTTCATTTATTTGAAAAGTAAATCATTGAATTTGTATATTTATGTAGTTACCTTTTTTTCTTTATGAGTTTTGGCGTAGTTGCCAAAATCTCACCTGATGCTAAGTGACGATGTGGCCCAAGATGATAACACGGTAAACCTAGTGGAAGACTGGCTCTCAAGTGCAGCTGCCGGAACACACCTATTGGTGCTTGGCGACAGATTTTCAACTTGAGGGTGGTAGCAAGCAAGATGGGCATTAAAAAAAGCCCTACTACCATGCTATAGTTTCCTCACGATGTTTTCGCTCAGACACATTGCAGGGATTCGAACTCACGTCAATCGATGCGAAGTCGTACACACTACCAGTGCAGTAGCCATCAAGCAAACTATAAAAGTATTATTATTTTCTTTTTCAGCTTCTGTGCATGGCTACAGTGCGTTACCGTGGGTGTTTATTATCAGCATTATGACAAAATACCTCGGCCGAAGAATACCATTTCTATTAGTTTGTTTAAACACATTAGTAGGTTTCATAATATTTTATTGTAGTACAAACACGACACATTTATTAATTAGTGCAATAATGCAAGGCATGCTACTTGCTAGTAACATGACCCTTTTAGTTGTCATTGTTACAGAGTATTCGTCGCCACGTTACCGCGGTATATTTATGATATTCCAGTCGACGGTATTTTTCTGGGGCGTTTGGGTTGCAAACGCAACGGGAGCATTCTACCATTGGAAAAATATTGGAATAATCGCATTTGTTTGCTCAATTTACTCCTTATCGGCGGCTTTCTGGCCTGAGTCACCTTATTGGTTAGCAATGAAAGGACGCTTCGACGAATGTATTGTGGCGCATCACTGGCTCAAAGGTTTCGATAAAGATTCTGAATGTGAATTAGAAACATTAATCCAGTCTCAAAAAGAGTACATTGAAATTTGTGAACGTAAAAATACCGTTTCAAGGAATCGTTTCAACACTGTTCTCGAGACAGTGTCGACAAAAGCTTTTTACATGCCAATGTTACTTTCAATATCAGTCATGTCGTTATATCACTTTTCTGGTAAATTAGTTTGCAGTATCTACGCAATAGATGTTATGAATGAAATAACTGGGAATGAGTATACTTCAAGGATAGGCATGCTTATTATGGACTCCGTCACTATATTCGGTATGCAAGTAGGTTGCATTTTGTCCAAGTTTTTAAAGAGGCGAACACTATTGTTGTCCTCTGCAACGGCGGGCATTATATTCTTGTATCTCATATCAGTATATTTATTTTTAATTAGGTATTCTGTGTTTGGAGAAAACAAGTACGTGTCAATCATGCTACTCACGTTGTTTTCCGTCTCTATAAGTATGGGACCTATGATAATGCCATCAACAATATTTGGTGAATTGATTTGCTTGAGATATCAAACTTACTGCCTTCTTATACTGACATTGTTTTCAGAATTTTTGATGGCTACGATACTAAAAATCTCCCCTTATATTTTTAAGATATTAACGTTACCCGGCGCTTTCTTGTTTTATGGTATATCTGCTTCTATATTTTGGTTTATTACATATAAATATTTACCTGAGACTAAAGATAAAACATTATTCGAAATTGAAAATTATTTTAAAGAAAACATTAAATGCAAAGATTCTGAAAAAGATCTCATAAAAAAAAAATGATTATGTAAATAATGTAAATGTAAATAATAACTTTAATATTATTGTTATTTACCGTCCCTTCAACAAGATATGTAGTTTTAATTACATTTCATAAATTATTGAAAACTTAATAAAAAAGGTATATCATGGTATTTTAATAAAATATATACCTATGACGTATAACTGTACTTTAATTTAGTTTTGTAACAATCGTATTACAATTTTAAGTTTTAAATAATAAGTACGTTTAAATTAATTGTGGTTACTTAAATTAACTGAATAAAATAATCTGTTTTTATATATACCTAATTTTATTTAATATTTTATTGTAGAGGGTCATGCAAATAAGGAGGATTAAGCTCAACTACATCTGGAGTTTTATTTCAGACTAAGTTTGTTTCATTATAATGGTATTGATAAAAGATCATTGTTTTTTTTTAATATATATAGATCGTTTATAAATCTCATTATAATAAACTAAAGAAAACTTGTGGCAAATATTTATACATTACATTTTTAAAATTATTAGAAATTGAAATTATATTTGAATAGAAGATATCAGAATTTCACCCTAAAAACTATATTTTTGAAAGTGTTTATTACACATTTGGAAAAAATATGTATTTCATCTATTATAATTATAACACAATAAAATTTATAATCACGATTCTAAAATGAGCTCCTTTAAAAAATCCTGTAGTACGAGTATGTACTAAAATTGGAACCTTACACAAAGGAAACAGACAACATACAAATCTGGAAAATAACAGCCGAGAATCAAACCAGGGTTCGAAGATTAATTACGCCCACGCGCCGATCAAAAAGAAATACCAATGTCTATAAAGTATTTAATTACGTTAACTTTTTAATAAAATTTAGAGACCGTGGAATTATGATCTCGACTCGGTCGAAAAATTATACAGAAATTTTAAACGAACAGTTATGGTTTATGGTTCATATAATGATCGCACATATTAAACAAGCGATTATCTGGCTGAGTTACGTGCCAATACAAAACTAGAAGTAAGTAAGTAAGTAGAATGCCCTCCATAACTTTTTTTTTGATCTGACTATACCTACTGTTAGTTATAAAGGCCCTGGAGCTTCCGACGGCTTTTACAGCTTCACCCGGGCTTGGGGGCGAGCGCTTAAGCTTAAGCCTTAAGGCACTCAGCCGCGAATGCAAAGCAAAAAGTTCCAAGGTTGCCAAAGTGGCCGAACCTCGGCATGGACTGCTGATGCGATTGCAATGAAGTCGCGATCTGACTAATTCCCTATGGATCCCTGACTAATTCGATCTAAACTAACTACATATATACATGTTTCTTTCCTGTGGGAGGTGGGAAGAAACATGTGTGTATATATTTAGTAATTTGTCAATTTTTGTCTACATTAACTAGCCAAAAAAAGGTCCCTTACAGAACCTATATTAGTGGTGTGTACAATGCAGTGTAATGTTTGTATGTTGGTATCTAGTGAATGCAGTGTCAGTGTACAGTGCGAGCTGCTGCTGGCACAAGGGCTCCATGTCGGAGGAACGAACCTATACCCTTCATTACCCGGCTTCCTGTGCTTTATAGGAATTTTGCCGCCGCCGTACCACAAGCGATCGCATGATGTCACGTGCCATAGAGTCAGTTGAGAGTCTTCTAATGTGTGATGATACAAAAAATTCAAATTTAATTTTCATAGATAATTTTAATAAAATTGTTTTAATGTTTATTTATTTGTGATAAATTTTAATAATATTCCCTACAGAACAAGTTTCCTAAACAAATATCTATGGATGCATCTTAAAACACAATTTTAAAAGACACATATATAATAGAAACATATGACATATGACGCATGTAGTGGTAATATGCAATTTTAGAAGTTTATATTTTAACGTTATTTTAATTTTATTATTTTCAAACTTCACCGTTTAATCTGAATGTTTTACTTTTTCATGTGAAAAACAACTGATAGAAAAACTGTTCAAAAATAAATATTTTCATTTTTGTACTCTATACGTTCTTAAACCAGTCAACCGATTGCGAAGAAAATTTGGTGAATTGTTATAAGTTCTGTAAAAGTAACAATCAGTTTACAATAAGTGGCGCCCGAATCGTTTTATTAAGAAGACAACAGAAACCATTCCGCTGGCAAAATTTAATTCTACTATAGAATATCAAAAAATGTTCACCAGTCAGACTGCCCCAAGTAGAGATAAATCTCCAAAGAAATTTCTCTGTTCCATGCCTCTCAACTGACAGGCCTCGTGGCGCAGTTGTAGTAAGACCTACTATTGAGCCGAGAGTTTACGGGTTCGATCCCCGCCCATGATTGACTTTTGTGTGATGAGCATAATTGTCAGTTGTCTGTATGGGTATTAAATATGTATATGGTATAGTATATCAGCTGTTCACTTAACATAATATGCTATATGCAATACATATATGCAAGCTATGCTTAATATGGAATTAAATAGCCGTGTGTGAAATTGTGTCCCATATTTCTAAAAAAATACTACTTTATAACCTAGAAAAACACTAGGTTACTTGTTATCACGGCAAAGACCCAATTCTAAAGTCTATGCAGACGAAGTCGCGGGATTCTGCCAGCTAGATCGTATATTTTTCTAGTAAGTAATGATGCTTCAGCGGAAATCCGATATCATCAATTTCCCGATCAGGTATTCGCAGACATGTGACGGATTAAAATGCAGTCTTGGCTTAGGAAATTCTTGAGTGATTTATTGAAAACATCTCGTGGTCGTGTCGTGCGCTTCTTGTAAAACAAGGCGTTTTGAAGTGTTATTAGTTTATTTTACTACTTTTTATTTAAGGTAATTGTTACGTGGACTGGCTCCCTGTACCTACACGTCATATCAAGTGACATAGTATTCTATATAAAATTTCGGAGAATTGTCGATGAAATTATGCAAACAGTACTTAATGACTTAGTATCCGTACTATTGACTTTATTACTATTAGATGAGTGCGATAATCTACGACCGACTTAGAGGCATTCTTAGTTTAGCCGTGGAAGAGTTACATTCTAGTACGAGTTGTTGGATAGTGAAGACCTGCAGTATTTAAGTCAACTACAAATAAACATAGATTCCGGAGTGACGTCACGCTGCCCGTCTCGGCCACGTTCCTAACACGCTAAGCCTAGTGTGGGGAGGACTGGTATTTATTAGCTAGCCAGGTGCGAATTTAGAAAAAATCCTACCACCAAGCTATGATTTCATCACAATATTTTCATTCGGCGAAAGCCTCAGCTAATTGTAGGGATTCGAACTCACTCTAACTCAAACCTCGATCGAAGCGGTGTCCATGCACGCTACCACTGAGCCTTGATCTGTGAATCACGTAACTGGTAACAAAAATGTGACGTCATCGTACATTCAATATACACAGTTGTGTTTAATCTTGTAATAAATTACTTTAAATAAGGGATTGACGCGAAGTCCTACACGCTACCACTGAGCCATTATTGCTTTAATAGTAGCATCTTCTTCTTATCCCTTATCCCACTTATAATAAGTAAGGTCGGTACAACATGTTTTCTTTTTTCTCTCTAATCTATCAACTGTCATTTCAGTATTCAAACTTTTTGTACGTATATCAATTTTCACACAATCTATCCATACCCTTTTCGGTTTTCCTCTACTCTTATAGCCTCACCTTCATACTTAATATTATTTCCGGATTATTCCGGCAGTTCCGGATTTTTTTGTGCACCCTATATATATAATAGTTATTGGCGCCTAAATAAGTGTAGGCATTATTGATTCATCGTAAGAAGATTTGCATTACACATGTCAAATGCTTATTTTATAGATGTAGCATAATTTAAATTGTAAGTTGATTTTACGATTGTCGATTGTTTTTTAGAGCCAAATATAATCGAAATTCGATTATGCTTTAAATGACATGATGGGTGTGTAAGTTCTGTAAATGAAATAACAAAAATAAAGTATAACAAGAATTGAAATCGCAATCTGGAACACTTGAATTATTGAATGCCTGACTACAAACAACGAGATTAATTCTTCCAGTCAATATAGTTCGTTGGTTGTTGCTGCAGTAAAAATGTAGGAATTACGTAAATATATTATTACGAATAATAATATAGATTATTACGAAATTAAAAAAGAAACTAATAAATTAAATGTACAACGGCGTTCGATCAATTCGATTAATTTTCGATTCCTTGGTTTTATTATTTTGCTCCACTTTTAGTTTTAAATGACATAGAAAGTAACGATGCACGTAATAACAAAAAAATATGAAAATTCACAAAAACCATTGTATAGAGGAAGTTATATAGAGATTTTATAGTCAAGTTGTTTTTGTAACGTTTATCAGTATCATTTTTTTTCAATGATTATTGATAGTCTATATGCATGTTTTTAGGTCATGCCATAATTTGCTCGACGTAACAATTTACGTTCTATGGATATGTCATGCAAGTCTTCGAATGATGAATAAGCTATAGAACAGTAACTTCAAATAAGAAATCAGTACAAAAACCATTCGCCACATACAAAAATGGCTACCCGTGCTGTTTCTTTTTAACTCGTGCCATTAAGCTATATAACAGAACGAGAAGAGTAGTGTTGCATTTTAATGTTTAGTAAATGAAGTAATATTAATTTGGTTATTAGTCCCAAGATGTATTATGCGGATTTAAACACGATTCACTAGTAAAATAGCCTTTATAAAAAACGTAATAGACACTAAAATAGTAATTTGGTTAAAAATTGCTCAATAATTGTGAGGTTTTGGTATATGTCTGGTCCGTATTAGGAGTGTATTTACCAATAGATTGAGCAGATGACAATGTTTAACGAAATAACTAAATCGGCAGAAAATAATTTCACTTGAGGTAAGTGCTAATAAGTACAGAATTTTTCTGAGCGTCAAGTTCATTACACTCAACAACCTAAGGTCAAAATATCAACAGACTTGTTACTCATATAACTCAGCTATCTTATCAAGACGTTAATACGCTTGTATTTATGTTATTTACCCATTTATAATTTTGATTATCTTGATTTATTACCGTTAGTTCCAGTTGGTCAATATATTAGGTCTTTACCTATGAAATTGCCGTTTTGTATGAAAAAATTTAAACGATGTTTTTCCATGTATTTTTATTTGTATTAATCGAAGTAATCACCCATGCAATCAATGCATATTTGCCAGCGCAGTGGTAGTTTATTAATGCCCTTCTTAAAGAAATCAGCTGGACGGGAGGCAACAAATCCTTCAAAGGCATTTTGTACTGCCTCTCGGGTTTTAAATTTTTTTCCCGCCAAGGAGTTACCCAAATTCTGGAAAAAGTAGTAGTCTGTAGGCGCAAGGTCTGGTGAGTAGGGCGGATGATGGAGAACTTCCAACCCCAGTTCTTGCAACTTGGAGACCGTCTGTTGTGTAGTATGAGGTCGCGCGTTGTCGTGCAGGAGCAGCGGAGACGAGCAATTAACCAATGCTGGTTGGAGATATGCCAGCTTCTCCATCATTGTGTTCAGTTCTTCACAGTACACATCTGCAGTAATGCTCACCCCGTTTGTTAAGAAGCTGTGATGAATCACACCGCCGCTAGACCACCAAACAGTGACCATCACTTTTCTAGGGGTAAGTTTTCGTTTAAGGCATTATTTAGGTGCTGAACCAGGATCCAACCAACTTGCTGAGCGCTTGTGGTTATCAAACAGAATCCATTTTTCGTCGCAGGTAACAATGCGGTTCAAAATTCCATCATTTGTTTGTCTGTTGAGCAGTGCAAGGCACGTCTCGACGCGTACTTCGCGCTGGCGATCATTGAGTTTGTAGGGCACCCATTTGTCAAGCTTTTTTAACTTGCCAATTTGACGCAAATGGACCAATGTTGTTTTGACGCTAACGTCGAAAGCTACTGCTAATTCAGCCGTAGATTGTGTATCATCAGCTTCCACAATCGCCTTTAATTCGTCATTGTCGACCAAAGTCTTCGGACGATCGCGAGGTTCATTTTTCAGGTCGAAATTCCCAGAACGGAAGCGAGCAAACCAATAACAGGTGGTGCGTTGGTTTGTAGTGTTAGCTCCGTAAGCGTCGTTGATGTTGCGTGCCGCTTGTGCCGCGTTACTGCCACGACGGTACTCATATTCCATAATTACTCGAATTTTAAACGTATCCATGATGACAAAAAAGATTTAAATGCGATGAAAATGTAACACTAATCAATAAACAAATGACTACTTTTGGAAAAAAAAATCCATGTATTTAAAATAAAATTAATTTGAAATTAGAATTCTTAGCCAAACAAAAATTATTTTGATTTGAAATGGCCAGTACTGCAGAACGGCAATTTCATAGGTAAAGACCTATTATATGGAAGTTATATCGAGAAAATTACTGATAAAATTACGAGCTTGTTGTTATAGTATTTTTGTTTTATTTTTATCTTCACTATTTCCTTATCAATTCATCTAAGCTTTTTTGATGATATGACAAGCGATTGAATATCTTGTCTGGTTTTTTAAGTTTTCTTAACTTTTAGCTTTTCGTAACCAGTTGTGTTTGGTTGATTTATTTTATGCTAGGAGTAATATGGTAGTATGTATTACGAGACACTTAATGTACTAATAACACGATATTTAGATAGTGATGTAAATTCAATAGGAGCTGCTAGCACTTACAATGAGTAATCTATAATTTTTCTATTGTAAATACGTAACCTGTGAGCTAACACTTTTAAATCAGTTTCTACCTCATATCAATATAGGTTAGCGATGGTAATTTGTTCCAAATTTCTCTATAAGTTAGCAAGAAATAGAAGATTAGAGAGTGTTAAAAAACATATGTTTGGTTAAAAAGTGGCGATAGTGATTGTGAAAACAAATTTAATAAATACCCCGAAAGAAAAAGTTTAAAGAAATAAGAAACCAAAAGAACACATTTTTACAGTAATATTTATGTTCAATACTTTTACTACCTTTATTATAGCTTAATGATTGTTGTGTCGCTATTCTGATATTCTATTTTGGAAATAATACATTTGGTTATAAATATATACGTTAGTACCAAATATTATTTACCATGACGATTAACTGTGGTATAAAAATATTGGCATATTCCATATAATATAATTAAGTTAATCTTCAAAAGTACATCACTACCGTTATTTGCGACATAATCTGTACTCACAATGGCATCTATACTAAAAATAGCTATTTATATTTTTGAAACGCAAAATTTTTACAGGGCTGTTTTTCTTAAAAAAAACTTATGTGTTTTTATTTATTATGTTTAAAAAAGTGCCAGAAAGGAAAGATTACATATTACATAAAATAAATACCTATTTTATGGTGCCAATAAAGGCAAAGTTTAAATAATAATTTTAATATTATATTTAATATTTAATTTGCAATTTAATTTTGCAATGAAATATTTTGTGACTAATTTTATGTTTAAACTATAGATACTCTTGTGTCGAGCCGAATGGTTCTCTAGAGCAAGGAAGAAGGGAAAACCTTTTAAGTACAAAAGAGTTTAACAATAAATAAATACGTATTAAAATTACTTCCAAATAAAAAAAGGGACGCAAAATTTTAAGAGATTTGACATTACGTGCACGCACTGTAAGAGTTTGATATGAAATAACTCGTTATATTCAGATTTGAACTACTCATTGCATCCTATATTTTTAACAATTTATAACATTGAAATTAAACAAAACATTTAAACTCATCAAAGCGTATATATACCAGTCGACATTTATATCGCGTGTACAATAACAATTTTAAGAAATTGGACAAGTCGTACACGTTTTGTAAGAGTTTGATATGAAATAAATCTTTGTACTCAAATTTAAAATACTCCTTGCATCCTATTATTAAATAAATTTATAACATTGAAATTAAACAAAACATTTAAACTTATCAAAGAATATACATAACACTAGCACCGACATTTATGAAGAGTACAATAACAATTTCAAGAAATTTAGCATGATATACACGCTCTGAAGAATTTGATAGAAATAAAATCACTAGTTACATTAAGATTTAAGGTACTCGTTGTATCCTATATTTTGAATAATTTGTAACATTGTAAAAAACATTTAAACTTATCAAAACGTATACATACTACTCGCACTGACATTTATCACGAGTATACAATAAAAATATTTTGTTTACATTGAATTATTTGTTGTTTTCATTTTAGTTATCTCATTATAAATACTTGCGAGTTCATATTTATTTCTATATTTAAACTTCATGAAATAATTATTGGCATAATATTGTTATTATATGTTATTGGCAATGTCAGTTTTAAAAGAACAGCATAACGATTTATTTTATGAGTATGAACCGTTACTTATATCATATCATAGTAATATCATGACAGTTTTTTTTTTTAAATCAATAATCGATGTATAGTGGGTAGTGAACTGATAAAGTATATTAATAATAAGTTAATTCTTCTTCGGAAACTTTATCTTTATATATTTTAAACATTATTATCATGTTCTAATAAGTAAATAGGTAAGAACAAAATGACTTACTCATATTATAAATAATTCTATAGGGACTTCTTTACGTTACTTTATAAAAGCTATACAAAGAAATGACAAAACAATATAATTATTACTCTTTATTTAGACTCATTACCTAGAATGATAACGAGACGATAGCTTTAAATTACATACATTTATAAGTAGATATAGACAACACAGTTTGCACTTAGTACCGGTAGCACTCTGGTAAATCCCAGTTATTAAGAAAAACTGATAACAATTGAAAAAATACAATAAATTTCAATGAAATTATAATTTGTCCATATTAATGTGTATTTGTTTGGGTTAATTGTCGCAGTGCACTTGTTGGTAATACAAATTCAAAAACAATGAGGAACATAAAAGGAATATTTCGCGACAATCATCGCTGTTCGCAAATGATCTAACTCAAAAACAGTTTTTCGAGGTGTTATAACAAAAAATTTAAGGCTGATTTACATTGGGTCAGTAATAAGCGTCAGTGCTGCCGCCGAGAACTAACTCACAGTATTTATATGCGGTCATCAGTCTTGAGTATTTATTTATGGTGTACGCACGTTATTGAAGTCAGTACGGAAAGATGAATTCTGTTTAACGGCAGAATTTTCTATTTACTGTAAGAAAACTCGACGGAAATGTTGGAAGAAGAGGTATCTAAAAAGAAACGACTTTGTAGAAGAAAATGAATAGACGATAGAAATGAAACTGGAGGTTCTGTTTTTTTGTTGAAACAATTGAGATTTGAAGGTCCTGCGGAAAACAGACTGGTTTCAAGAAAGAAACATAATAATGTTGCCGATTTGCTTTCATTGATAACAAGCTCTATTCAACGTCAAGATACAATCATGAGCGATGCTTTGCCAGCCAAAATAAAACTCATAAAACACTGTCAATTTGGCTTACACTGGCTTAGCACTGACACGACATCGCAGTACTGACTTAAAATCAATTTGCACGATGGCAGTATTGGGTCAGCGCTGACTTGCTTCAAATTTGGAGTCAGTAGCTGACTCAACAAAAGGCCTTTACATACGCGAAAAGAATAGGTACAGTCTAACAGGCGCTGGCTTTCGGAGCAAAACAAGCGAGTTAGAGGATCGTCCGTCATAAAACATATTCTTGATCATTGTAAGATGAAAATGGCGCTATAAGTATTTGGGTCATTATTTTATCATGGGCAATTGAATGAAACCGAAATGTATCAAAACATTTTTTTTTTGTTCACGTCAAATTATTTTAAAATTAAATATTTTGATATACGAGGTGTGTCCCAAAAGTATCTGACCTGTACCCACAACTTTGCGCCAAAACGTCCGAATGACATTTATGAAGTACGACCGTAACAAATGACTCTTCACGAAGTCAACGGCTACCATGGCAACCGAGGAGATTTGTTATTTCGAGCGCAACGTGTCTTTACGTACATTGTCGATTTCGCGTTCGTCGGATTTTGCTATCATTGAAAATGACGGAGAGATCGGAACAACGAATTTGCATAAAGTTTTGCTATAAACTCAGTTGTGTAGAGACCATCGAAATGATGCAGGAGGCCTTTGAAGATGCTTATAATGGGCAAAACCCAAATAAAGGAGTGGTAGAAGCGATTCAAAAACGGTCGCACGAGTGTTGATAGCGATCCGAGTTCTGGCCGACTTTCGAGCGCGATAATACCGAAAAATATCGAGCGTGTGCAACTCGCGATTGCGCAAAATCGTCGTTTGACTGTGCGCGAAATAGAAGATTATCTCGGGAATCCGAAAACTTGTGTTTCGAGAATCCTGACCGATAATTTGGGAATGACTCGCGTGTGCGCGAAATTCATTCCAAAATTGCTCACGGTAGGGCAGAAATAGCTTCGCTTCGAAATCGCTCAAGATGACTTGGAAATGGTTATTGATGATGAAGATGTGCTCCGGAAGATTATTACCGGTGACGAAACCTGGGTTTACGGTTATGACCCCGAAATGAAACAACAATCCTCATAATTGAAGCTACCATCTGAGCCACGACCGAAGAAAGCACGTCAGTGTCGGAGCAACGTCAAGTCCATGTTAATTGTTTTCTTCGATTTCGAAAGTGTCGTGCATCACGAATATGCACCGAGAGGTCAGACAATCAACAAAGAATTTTACCACCAAGTTCTGAAAAGATTGCGTGACGCGGTGAGAAGAAAACGGCCGCGTTTTTGGGCGACCGGCGACTGGCTTCTCCACCATGATAACGCGCCAGCGCATTCATAGAACCTTGTGCAACAGTTTTTAGCGAAACACAATATTAAACAACTCCGTCAACCTCCGTACAGTCCAGACATAGACCGCTGCGACTTTTGGCTATTCCCAAAATTAAAAAAAGCCGCTCAAAGGACACCGGTTTAACGACAGAGAGACGGTTGAAATGAATGCGACGCGTGCACTCATGGCCATTCCGAAAACCGATTAGCAGAACTGCATCAGGATGTGGAAGCACCGATGGGAGCGTCTTGTTCAGTCGAAGGGGGACGGACTACTTCGAAGGATGCCATGAGCCGGATGACGAAAAATAATGCCAGTGCGAAATTAGAGGTACAAGTCTATCCGACTTTAGGGACACACTATGTATTTTTTACTAATAAACTGAATTATTACTCATTGTCACATATTTTATAATAATAAACTTTAATAATTTGTGTTGTGGCGTGAATTAAAAAATACAAGTAAAGTGTTACTTGCATTTTTTATCATAAATCATAAAAAATTAAGTCGCTTATGTTTTTTAATATAATTATTTTTAGATGAATAAATAATATACCTTTTTTAAAAAAATAATATGAAAGGGTATTCTATTGATAAAACTTTAAATTAATTTGCATTTCTGCAGCTTGTCTAAATTTCTTAATTTTCATTCAAATGTCAAACTTCTAAAACTTTAAACACGATTTTCCAATATGCATGATTTTTTTGTTATTTATCTTATGTATAATAATACATAATAATACATATTACCTATAATTTGTCATTCAGTAGTGTGGATCGCATGAAGTGAGGCTGGCAAGGGTTTCCGACATATTATTGACCCTTATTACACGTCGAATGAAACAAAAAAAAAAAAAACAAATAATTTGTATTATATTAATTAAAATTTAACGGTAGCCTAGTTACTTACAGAAATCTTCCATACTTGTTAGTGGGTAATTAAGATTTTTTTTGGAAAGAGTTCGGTTTGTCGTGTAGTGGGTTTTATTTTTAATTCATGAACTTACGTTGTTTGACCCTACATTGTGTATTAGTGGTGCCAATTTGGGCAATATAATTAATTGATTGTGCCCAAGTGGATTAGAAATAATAACATAAAACATGAATTCTGAAAGGCAACAATATTTTCTGACACCAATATGTATCCCCTAAATAATTTTGTCATCATATTAATTCTATTCTTATCACTTAATTCGTTCTGTCATCAAAATGATAGATTTGTCACCAAATAAATATTATGGTGTATATTGTAGCCAATTTTGATTGCGCAATGGATTAGTTAGTTTAGGTTGTAACTGCGATCATAACGCAAGAGCCGAGCGAGCGATACGAGCGGGCTGTGTGGTAGCGGCCGGTGAGTGCCAGAAACAAGTCAGTCGTTGAAAATTCAAATTTTTAGGTAAGCGTTTTGATATTATTTATTGATTCGATTTCTATGACACATCTATTATATTAGGGACAAATGTAATTAGTTAGGTAACTAAACGTACATTTATTTTGCGATAGTCATTCTGAAATGTCATAATTACTCACTCGATAATGGCAGCACATAAACGAAGATTCGTTGGCAGAATAATTAAATAAGCAAAAAACAAACATAAAATAATCCATAATTAATTTAAGACTATTCGGAAAACTTTATACGTCATGCCTTTATTTCGAAACTGACCTCAAAAGTTATAACATAATGTTTAATATTATGGGAATAACTTGAGGAGTTTATTTTTAGTCTGCAATGGAGAAGAGTGAATAGAGTTTTATTAATAGTAATTAGGGATTTTCCTTTGATGTTGACTTTGTATAGCTTGTTATTATTTTGCATAGCTAAAACACGGTAATAATTTCTGCGCTTTATTAATTTAATTTATAAAAAATAAACTGTTTATTTTCGTACTTTATAATAAATCATACAATTATGATGAGTTACAAACACAACGAATCATTTATGCCTAACGTTTATAAAACAGATTTATCTTCCAATCGTTTTGATATTTCAAACCCGTTTTCTGGATGAATAACTTAGTAGTTACTGAACAAGCAACGCAATTGGCCGGGCACAGATTTCCTGCGTCTTCGGTTCTAACTTTAGTGTTGAAACGTTAGGACAAGGAAGTGAGGAAATCGGGAAAACGGACTGTATATAGTTTTGTGGTTTTTATCTATATTTATAAATCTGTAGTAGTCCAAATTTATCTAAACGACTTACTATATAAAGGATAATGATCACGAATATACCCATTTTTTTTTGTCTATTTGTTTGTATGTCCGTATTTAACTCAAAAGTGGCTTGACCGATTGTTTTGAAATTTTAATAACAATTTTCAATAATAATTTTAGAGATAGTAATTCTTAACCTATATTGATGAATTTTTTTATACGGGAAGTATAAGTTATTCCATAATTGAGGGGATATAATAATTTTCAATATTACTTTTAGAAATAGGAAAAAGAAATTAAAATAACATAATTTCTCAAACGGTTCAGATCGAATGTTCAGTTCAGTTTTGTAGACGGTTGGAAGTATACATAATTTCTCAATTGATAGACTATACGAATTGTCAATAATATAAGTAAAAATAAAATTACGGGATGTAAATAACAAACACGGGCACACCGCTGGTACGCATCAAATTAAATATTCATTCCCATATAAAGTTATTTTTTATTAGAATCTTAATATAATTCAGCAGATAAATTGAACAGTCCAAGTAAACTTTGCAAGCAATTAATTGGGACTGACAAATATAAATACATTATCGAATTACTAATACTTAGATAAATAATATAATTAAAATGAATAAACTTATAAGTTTATATATATATACAAATCAAAATGTTATATAAAACTGTAGACATCCGAATACCTATGAATATGTGGTGGTATTTGCTTCTGTTAAACACAATATCATTATGAATGAACCCGGCCATAGTACTGAATCAGTTTCATAACAAAGACGTGTACGTTCGAGAAAAAATATTTATGCCAGTTATGTTTTATTAAACACGTTTTACACACGTTTGATGCGATTTATTAAAACGCATAAAGTAATTTAGCTTAATGATAAACTATTTAATAATCAGTTAATTTTTTTTTGCTACAGCTATAAAAATTCATGAAGCTATATTTAAACTCATATTGATAATAAAAACATGAATAAATTTTATTCGGAGTGTTCATTTCAAAAGGGTTTGACGTATTATGTTTTAATTTAGATGAGTTAAAATTATCGCGGGTTTATCTGTTCTAGTGAAGTAGGTTATTTAAATGCATTCTATATAAATGTGAATGTATACTATTTATGGATTTATAATAAAACCTGCAAAAATAAAATTTAAACCTAAAAAAAAAGTGTTTGTTCCAGGTAAAAATATAAATCAATTCAAGCGTGTTGATGCAAAGGTGTGTACAATTTGAGGAACTGAATTCATCCTCATTAATGAAACATGGAAACGTGTACATATGAAATTGTCAACAGTTGCCAGACAGATAGGAGACCAGGAAAAAAAACTAAGCCGTCATGGAAACCATTTTTGCGTCAGGTATCTATCTATCTATGTGTGACATTATCACTATTTTCATTTATTTGAAGATTTGTATGTAGTTGTCTCATTTCTCTGTTATAGTTATTGCTAATATACAAGACTAGCTGTGCCCGCGGCTACGCTCGCGTGGACTACAGAATGCTGTCGGAAAGTTGTATTGCCTCAAAAATGCTTATTGTGGGTGATCCTTATAAGATAGATATATGCTATTGCTGACTTTTTTAGGTTTTATGAAGACCTACAATTATGTAATACTTTTTTTTAAATCTTTATAGGTTTTGCGTAGTGCCCACAATCTTACCTGATGTTAAGTAATGATGTGGCCCAAGATGATAACACGCTAAACCTAGTGAAAGACTGGCTCTCAAGTGCGGCTGCCGGAACACACCTATTGGTGCTTGGCAAGAGATTTTCAACTCGAGGGTGGTAGCTAGCCAGGCGGGCATTAGAAAAAGCGCTACCGCCATGCAGATGATATATCTCGTATGGTTTATTGAGCGTAAACCGTTTAAGCGCATCAGATACGTTTTTTTTCCGAATTGATTCACCATTATCGTCACATAGTTCGTGTGTTATTTTACGTAACAAAATATATCTTATAACCTGACCAGATAACATATGTATGAACTAAAAAAAGCCATGTAAATCGGAATAGTAGTTTTTGCTTGAAAAGAACATAAACGGACAGACATACAGAGAGACGATGAGTTTTATAATATGTATAGAAGATAATGACAATACAATAATAAATACGAGACTGTAAATATTTTTATTATATAACTTTTTTTTTATATTCGCGGGGTTGAACAGAAACGCGTTTAAATGGCCGTGCTCTCCTAGGGCAAGAGGATTCTATTATTTTCCTCTAAATTGTAATAGATACTATTAGAATATTTCGCACCTTTAATAATGATAATGAACCTGATTTGACTAAAAAAAAGGTTCTTTGGAAATTTTGTGATATTATAAAATGACTAAAAGGTAGGTAAAGTCCAACAGACTCTGCATACGGACTAAATAAAGCAAGCGATTTAGAGATTGTCCGTTTATTTTTGATTAAATCTTCTAAAACAAATACTTGAGCATTATAGTATGAAAATGTCGCTTTTAGTAATTGGGTCATAATTTTATAATGGGATTACTTTAAAACAGAATTATACCTTAACATATCATAAACTCTTTTTTTGTTAATAAAAAAAATAACTACTTTTTTTATAAAATCCAATATTAAAAAGTAACTAATTTATATCTATCTCAAAGTCACATCTTTATATATATATAATTCTTCTGTAAGCGTCCTAAATGCCTGGACGGATTTTGGTGAAATTTTATTTGTGTTATTTGTTGTGTATGAGCCCCTGGGTGGTTAGATTCGTAATTGGACCAGGCAGGTGGCGCTGTAATCAATCTCTAGGATTTTTTTTAATTGCAGGCTATCCAACGATCGGGCAGAACAAGGTCCGTCAAGACCTCAAGTATTTATATATATTTTTAATAAATATGTTTTGTGTAGGGTTTTTTTTAAATATTAACTTAAATTATTTATCACCTACTTTCTGCCCGCGACTTCGTCCACGTGGTCTTCAGAATTAGGTCCAGAGAGAAATCATTTATTGAGATTAAGAGTATTATATGTGTTAATCCAGGTTATAAATTTTATCCAAATCCGTTCAGCCGTTTTTGCGTGATTGAGTACAAACATCCAAACATACAAATATTTTACAATATTATATAACTATGAGTGTGATAATATACATTAGTAAGATAAAATGATAAAATTCGCTAATGGTTTTTTAAATTCAAATTAATTTTAATGTATAAAAAATGCAAATTATTTTATATATATTTTTAATTATTAATTAATTCTATTCACGATACTTTATATTCGTTCACATTTCTGTAGATTTTAATTTTCATTAAAATATAATCGGCGCCGATCTGCCAAAACTTTATACACGATTTCCCAACAATTTTTAAGTTAATTGCTTGTCTGTCTCTATAAAGTAACAATTGTGAAGTACATTTTTATTCAAGATTGCTTGTTCAGCTTTGAAGTTAAAAATTGAGCGAGGTAGGGCACTGTGATATTTCTTTGGAGGTTTCTCTCTACTTGGGGCAGCCCGACTGGTGAAATACCTCCACCTTACATAAGATCGCAGCCAAATAACCTTGTGTTGTGTTCCTGTGGTGAGCAGGGTTTCCAGAGCTCCTTGGAAGGGGGGTTCAAGGTCGGCAACGCGCTAGTGATATCTATGGTATTACAAGCGTCTATAGGCTACGGTAGCTGCTTACCGTTAGGCGGGCCGTATGCTTGTTTGCCACCTTCGCAGTATAAAAAAGAATATTGATGCAACATTAGATTGTTGTACTATATTTAAATAGGTATATTTTCGATACGATAAACGAGCGATGTTATTTTACTGCTTATAACTTGTTACAAACGTGTTTGACTTGATACAGTTAGGTTTAATGGTGTCTTAGAGGTTAAAACTAAAGGTTATAAATTATTCATGTTTCCTATACGATCTCTTACATTTGTTTTTTTTTTAGTTATATGTGTCCAGTGGAGTTTGGTCGATATATTTCGTTCTCGGTCTGGGTTTTGGTGCACCTACAGTTATGATCCCACAGATAAGAAGAGAAGCGAATTCAACAGAAGCGGTCACAGAGGACATGGCGTCGTGGCTTTGTAATTATTTTTTATATGTTTAATAATGAATTCTAGGTAAAAAATCAGTCCAAATGAATCCTCTATAACTTTGGTGAAAACGAAATTATTGTTCTTATAAATATATTCAAAGCAAATTTTTAAGAAATACTGTGGTTTTCGTTTATAACGACGATAAAGGAACCACTACAATTCGGTCGCTATATCGGCAGACATATATGTATACATTGGCAGACAATATAGCCGCGCAATGCGCATACATCGTGTAAATTCTTAGATTTAATTTTACCTATCTGAATATTTATAAGCAAAAGCGTATTATTGCAACAACTGGCCATCTGTGATTGTAAAGAAAATATAAAAAAACTTTATGATTTAAGAATGAACCTTTGTGTGTTAGTTTGATTGTTACTTGTTGATTGTTATTGTTACTTGTTACATATAGTTCATAAAACAAATCGCTATACCCGAAATCGACGTTACATCCGAAGACGCTATAGCCATATTATTTTCTTCTAAAGGTATTCTTTCTCTAAATTCATGGGACTTATGTGTTACGTCGCTATAATAAAAAAGTCGTTAAAACCGAGAACGTTATAAATGAAATCTACTGTTCATTTATTTGAAAAGTAAATCATTGAATTTGTATATTTATGTAGTTACCTTTTTTTCTTTATGAGTTTTGGCGTAGTTGCCAAAATCTCACCTGATGCTAAGTGACGATGTGGCCCAAGATGATAACACGGTAAACCTAGTGGAAGACTGGCTCTCAAGTGCAGCTGCCGGAACACACCTATTGGTGCTTGGCGACAGATTTTCAACTTGAGGGTGGTAGCAAGCAAGATGGGCATTAAAAAAAGCCCTACTACCATGCTATAGTTTCCTCACGATGTTTTCGCTCAGACACATTGCAGGGATTCGAACTCACGTCAATCGATGCGAAGTCGTACACACTACCAGTGCAGTAGCCATCAAGCAAACTATAAAAGTATTATTATTTTCTTTTTCAGCTTCTGTGCATGGCTACAGTGCGTTACCGTGGGTGTTTATTATCAGCATTATGACAAAATACCTCGGCCGAAGAATACCATTTCTATTAGTTTGTTTAAACACATTAGTAGGTTTCATAATATTTTATTGTAGTACAAACACGACACATTTATTAATTAGTGCAATAATGCAAGGCATGCTACTTGCTAGTAACATGACCCTTTTAGTTGTCATTGTTACAGAGTATTCGTCGCCACGTTACCGCGGTATATTTATGATATTCCAGTCGACGGTATTTTTCTGGGGCGTTTGGGTTGCAAACGCAACGGGAGCATTCTACCATTGGAAAAATATTGGAATAATCGCATTTGTTTGCTCAATTTACTCCTTATCGGCGGCTTTCTGGCCTGAGTCACCTTATTGGTTAGCAATGAAAGGACGCTTCGACGAATGTATTGTGGCGCATCACTGGCTCAAAGGTTTCGATAAAGATTCTGAATGTGAATTAGAAACATTAATCCAGTCTCAAAAAGAGTACATTGAAATTTGTGAACGTAAAAATACCGTTTCAAGGAATCGTTTCAACACTGTTCTCGAGACAGTGTCGACAAAAGCTTTTTACATGCCAATGTTACTTTCAATATCAGTCATGTCGTTATATCACTTTTCTGGTAAATTAGTTTGCAGTATCTACGCAATAGATGTTATGAATGAAATAACTGGGAATGAGTATACTTCAAGGATAGGCATGCTTATTATGGACTCCGTCACTATATTCGGTATGCAAGTAGGTTGCATTTTGTCCAAGTTTTTAAAGAGGCGAACACTATTGTTGTCCTCTGCAACGGCGGGCATTATATTCTTGTATCTCATATCAGTATATTTATTTTTAATTAGGTATTCTGTGTTTGGAGAAAACAAGTACGTGTCAATCATGCTACTCACGTTGTTTTCCGTCTCTATAAGTATGGGACCTATGATAATGCCATCAACAATATTTGGTGAATTGATTTGCTTGAGATATCAAACTTACTGCCTTCTTATACTGACATTGTTTTCAGAATTTTTGATGGCTACGATACTAAAAATCTCCCCTTATATTTTTAAGATATTAACGTTACCCGGCGCTTTCTTGTTTTATGGTATATCTGCTTCTATATTTTGGTTTATTACATATAAATATTTACCTGAGACTAAAGATAAAACATTATTCGAAATTGAAAATTATTTTAAAGAAAACATTAAATGCAAAGATTCTGAAAAAGATCTCATAAAAAAAAAATGATTATGTAAATAATGTAAATGTAAATAATAACTTTAATATTATTGTTATTTACCGTCCCTTCAACAAGATATGTAGTTTTAATTACATTTCATAAATTATTGAAAACTTAATAAAAAAGGTATATCATGGTATTTTAATAAAATATATACCTATGACGTATAACTGTACTTTAATTTAGTTTTGTAACAATCGTATTACAATTTTAAGTTTTAAATAATAAGTACGTTTAAATTAATTGTGGTTACTTAAATTAACTGAATAAAATAATCTGTTTTTATATATACCTAATTTTATTTAATATTTTATTGTAGAGCGTCATGCAAATAAGAAGGATTAATCTCAACTAAATCTAGAGTTTTATTTCAGACTAAGTTTGTTTCATTATAATGGTATTGATAAAAGATTTTTGTTTTATATATATATATATATATATATATATATATGTATATATATATATATATATATAGATCGTTTATAAATCTCATTATAATAAACTAAAGAAAACTTGTGGCAAATATTTTTACATTACATTTTTAAAATTATTAGAAATTGAAAATATATTTCACCCTAAAAACCATATTTTTGAAAGTGTTTATTTTACACATTTGGAAAAAATATGTATTTCATCTATTATAATGATAACACAATAAAATTTATAATCACGATTCTAAAATGAGCTCCTTTAAAAAATCCTGTAGTACGAGAATGTACTAAAATTGGAACCTTACACAAAGGAAACAGACAACATACAAATCTGGAAAATAACAGCCGAGAATCAAACCAGGGTCTGTAGCAAGAAGATTAATTACGCCCACGCGCCGATCAAAAAGAAATACCAATGTCTATAACGTATTTAATTACGTTAACTTTTTAATAAAATTTTAAGACCGTGGAATTATGATCTCGACTTGGTCGAAAAGTTATACAGAAATTTTAAACGAACAGTTCATTGGTTTACGGTTGATATAATGATCGCACATATTAACCAATACAAAACAAAATTAAATACAAAATTAGAAGTAGAATGCCCTCCATAACTTTTTTTTGGTCTGATAATGCTGTTAGTTATAAAGGCCTTGGAGCTTCTGACGGCTTTTACAGCTTCACCCGGGCTTGGGGGCGAGCGCTTAAGGCACTCAGCCACGAAAGCAAGGCAATAAGTTCCAAGGGTGCCAAAGTGGCCGAACCTCGGCTTGGACTGTTGTCGCGATTGCAATGAAGTCGCGATTTGACTAATTTCCTATCCGTAATTCGAGCTAAACTAATTATACATATATACATGTTTCTTTCCTCTGTCAATTTTTTTCTACACTAATTAGCCAAAAATAGGTCTCTTACAGAGCCTATCAGCCAGGTCATGGCGTGCATGTGTGTACAATGCAGTGTAATGTTTGTATGTTGGTAGCTAATGAATGCAGTGTCAGTATGGCTGCTGGTTCAAGGGCTCCATGCCGGAGGAACGAACCTCCTGTGCTTTATAGGAACTTCCCCGCTCCGTGCCGCAAGCGATCGTATGATGTCACGTGCCATAGAGTCAGTTGAGAGTCGTCTAATGTGTGATGTTACAAAATATACAAATTTAATTTTCGTAGATAATTTCAATAACATTGTGATAATGTGTATTTATTTGTGATAAATTTTAGTAATATCCCTATAAAAATGTTTCCTAAATAAATATCTATGCATACATCTTAAAACACACTTTTAAAATACACATATACCAGAAATATATGACGTATGGCGCATGTCGTGGTAATATGTAATTTTTGAAGTTTATATTTTAAGGTTATTTTAATTGTATTATTTTCAAACTTCACTGTTTAATCTGAATGTTTTACTTTTTGATGTGAAAAACATCTTATAGAAAAACTGTTGAAAAATAAATATTTCTTTTTTGTACTCTATGCGTTCTTAAACCAGCATTGTTGTAGGTTCTGTAAAAATACAATCAGTCCACAATAGGTGGCGCGCGAATCCTTTTATTAAAATGACAACGGAAACCATTTCAATGACAAAATTTAATTCTACTATATAATATCAAATAAAGTTATAAATGTACATGCCGACATTGCCGAATGCCGAACTTAAACCAAGGAGACCTAGTAACCCTACTCACCGCAGGAACTCAACACAAGGTTAGTTGGCTACGGTCTTCTGTAGGGTGAAGGCACCATTCGGACTGCCCCAAGTAGAGATAAATTTCCAAAGAAGTTTATCTGTTCCATACCTAGCTCAACTGACAGGCCTCGTGGCGCAGTTGTAGTAAGACCTACTATTGAGCCGAGAGTTCGCGGGTTCGATCCCCGCCCATGATTGACTTTTATGTGATGATCATATTTGTCAGTTGTCTGTATGGGTATTAAATATATATATGGTATAGTATGTCAGCTGTTTAGTTACCATAATACAAGCTATGCTTAATATGGAATTAAATAGCCGTGTGTGAAATTGTATCCCATATTTCAAAAAAAAATAATCACAATCAATCTCGGATGAAATTTGGCACATACTTCTTTATAACCTAACAAAACACATAGGTTAATTGTTATCACGGCAAAGACCCAATTCTAAAAAAGCCTATGAAGCCGAAGTCGCGGGCTTCTGCCAGCTAGATCGTATATTTTTCTAGTAAGTAATGATGCTTCAGCGGAAATCCGATATCATCAATTTCCCGATCAGGTATTCGCAGACATGTGACGGATTAAAATGCAGTCTTGGCTTAGGAAATTCTTGAGTGATTTATTGAAAACATCTCGTTGTCGTGTCGCGCGCTTCTTGTAAAACAAGGCGTTTTGAAGTGTTATTAGTTTATTTTACTACTTTTTATTTAAGGTAATTGTTACGTGGACTGGCTCCCTGTACCTACACGTCATATCAAGTGACATAGTATTCCATATAAAATTTCGGAGAATTGTCGATGAAATTATGCAAACAGTACTTAATGACTTAGTATCCGTACTATTGACTTTATTACTATTAGATGAGTGCGATAATCTACGACCGACTTAGAGGCATTCTTAGTTTAGCCGTGGAAGAGTTACATTCTAGTACGAGTTGTTGGATAGTGAAGAAATGCAATTATTAAGTCAACTACAAATAAACATAGATTCCGGAGTGACGTCACGCTGCCCGTCTCGGCCACGTTTCTAACACGCTAAGCCTAGTGTGGGGAGGACTGGTATTTATTAGCTAGCCAGGTGCGAATTTAGAAAAAATCCTACCACCAAGCTATGATTTCATCACAATATTTTCATTCGGCGAAAGCCTCAGCTAATTGTAGGGATTCGAACTCACTCTAACTCAAATCTCGATCGAAGCGGTGTCCATGCACGCTACTACTGAGCCTTGATCTGTGAATCACGTAACTGGTAACAAAAATGTGACGTCATCGTACATTCAATATACACAGTTGTGTTTAATCTTGTAATAAATTACTTTAAATAATTATTAAGCAATCAAATAGTTGCTCTAAAAATATATATGCTGAAGATTTTTCATAACTGAAATTCTACAAAAGTCAACTTTGCGGTATTTGACCTTGGTTTTATTTGATAGATTATGACGTCACGACGCGTTTTTGCAGTGTTTTCTGTTATTTTGATTAAAATCCACTTTTAAAGGTGTAATAATGGTTAAATATTAATTCGCGTGTATTATTTTCAACATGTTTAAAACAATTAACCAAAAGTTGTCTACTTCCGGATTGAACTAAGAAATCCAAAATAAATGAAATAAGAACAGGTTAGCAAGGGGCCATTCATAATTACTTAAGGCGTTTTTTTACCTCATGGGAGTCATGGGTTATTTACGTTTTACCAAATAGACTAAAAAACACTCAAACAAAAATTGAAATTTACGGGTACCTATAGTCATATAAATTGAAATTTAAGAGTATAGTCAGACATTTTACAATTCTATTGTTTATAAAAATTAGAAATAATACAGATCGATATGATATATAGACCTGCACAATAAAAGAAAAATCGGTCCAAGCGTTTTAATTTATTGTAACTTTTCTCTTACTGTGATACATTCACCCGCTGGATGCAATCAGCGCAGGACCGCTCATTGTGACGAATATTGGGGGTGACCTATGTCCAGCAGGGGACGTCTTTCGGCTGAGATAATGACGATGATACATAGTACATGAATGCAATAGAACATGTAATATATATACACTGTAAATTTAATTTATTTTACAAGTTGTAATTATACAAACATTTCTTTATAAATTTTACTTGTAATAATAACTAAGAATATTGTTATATAAGGCAAACAAATAACCTCTTTGAATTTATTTTTTATCGACAACTATAAAAACGAGTGAATTATACGGTAAAGTTTAAATGGCAACTAGCTCAAAGATACTTTTACATAGAACGAACCTTGGACGGAAACGTACCAGAGGTAAGTATTACATCTAATCAATTATATATTCTTGTTATACCTACAAAATTAAATAAGCTACATTATTTATACGAAAAATTATTGGCAAAATTATTTATCGGAGTAATTTGTAGCTTTAATAAAAATGCTGCCGTAAGCTTTGTAAGCTTACGATAGATAAGCTGTGTAAGTATGCAGAATAAATCAGCCCTGGTGTTGCAATATCCATCAACGGCATGATTTTTTAAATTAAAATAGAAGCGTAGCACAGTCGTTGCTTCTATGCAAGATTCTTTTTGAAATTTTGCGTATACATAGAAATAATGATTTACCCATTAAACTAAATATAACACAGTCATTTTCGTCTCCTTTCACAATGTACGCGTTGTTTTTTTTTAGAAAAGAGACATTTTTTTGAATTTAGATTTTTTTCAAATATCCAAAAAGATAAGTAATCAAATTTTATTAGAAATATTGAATTCTTATTGTATTGATATTATACTTGGCATGTAGTATAATCAAACAAAAAACGATCGCGGGAGTTTCTATTCCAATTCTATACACATTATTTAAATGTGTCCAATATAAAGTACATATATAATTTATGGATTTATTTGGAAATTTGCAATCATAAAAACTAGTGCACGATGTTTGTTCCAGGTTAATATTAACATACTTACTTTAAATTATAAATTTTAAAGAAGTGAATTCTTAGTGACAGAATGTTTGCTTTAAGCCTCAAATACTTACTTTAAATTATAAATTTTAAAGAAGTGAATTCATTCGTATCTGGGTAAGATAGAAAGGTTTTTGATTGAGACGATACTAAAAAAACGCCTTTCTTACGTGCACTACAACCAAGTTATTTAAATTAGTGACAGAATGTTTGCTTTAAGCCTCAAATACTTACTTTAAATTACAAATTTTAAAGAAGTGAATTCATTCGTATCTGGGTAAGATAGGAAGGTTTTTGATTGAGACGATACTAAAAAAAACTCGTTTGTAACGTGCACTACAACCAAGTTATTTAAATTAGTGACAGAATGTTTGCTTCAAGCCTCAAATCTACTAGAATAGGTACATATAAGTAAAAACTTAAAATACGATCGAAGTAAAACAAAAAAGTTAGTAAAATAGTAGATTAATTTATGTAGATAACTTAATAATTTTTAACACCTTCCTGATTTAACTACAAAGTCAATTCCATTGTTGAATATCTAGCTATATATACATAAAAATGAATGTTTCTTTGTTTGTTCCACATGCTTTCGTAAAATGTACATCTGATTGTGTTGTTAAGCTGTTGTGCGCATAACCGCGACGGTTTTGTATTAGTACAACCAGTTTACAATAGGTGGCGTGCGAGTCATTTAATTTGGAAGACAACGGGAACGAAGTCACGGTCAAAAGTTTGTGAATTAATAAACAATTTTGTGTACCTATGAACGCATGTAGAAAGTTACACTTCTTAGGCGTAACAAACGTAATTATACTGACTTTTTAATTGAATAATAATAGTTGAACATTGTATAAATAATCATTATTTTAATTTGAAGTTATTTAAAATAAATATGTTGTTTCTTTAAGTTTAACCTAAATATAAAGTTTATATCGTATTTTTTTGCACAATTAAAAAATTGGCAGTGATGTGAATTCACGTTATTATCATTATTGATGTCTAAGGGTTCATTGGAAATAAAAATAATTCTGAAAAATGAGCACGATTCGCACGTGTGTCCGATCGACGGCATTCTGTAGTTCACGCGAGCTCAGCCACGAGCACAGCTAATAATACGGTAATAATAGAGTTAATACGGTAGCCTTGATTAGTTATCATGGTTTGCTAGTAACAACTCGCACAAGGAACTCAAATGCTATAAGTTAACCTTCAGTTCAAATTTACATGGTGTAGGAAATAAATCTAAATAAAAAATAATTATCTTTAAAAAATTACATATTTAAATGTATATACACACGTACCATACATATACATATATTTTTTGTTTATCATTGATGCATTTAAATATTAACCTTATGTTTTATTAGTTATCTATAACAATATCTAACATATTATTAAAACTATGTACTTTACAGAAATTCATAGTAACTAAGTGGTAGATAATGTATATGACGTCATTTTGTGTACCAACCACACATGGTTTCAGTTTGTAATTTGCGGTTTGGCTTAATGTAATGGTTTGATAAAAAGCGATATTTTCTGGGATGCAGCAGCTGGGAGCTGTGTACATCGAAATGAAAGAGAGCCTTGTTAAATGTATATAAGCTTTTAACTGCACTGCGGACGCGGGTATAAATAAAAAAAATCTCTAGCCACTTTTCGCATTTTCGGTTAAGAAAAACTACATTAAATTTTACATTCGTGTATAACACCTGAAGCCTTCGTTTCGGCACTTTGATATAATTATACAGTATTATAAATACAATAATTTAAAAATAATTAACTATGATTAAAATTTAAAGCTTCATCCCAATAAAGGTTGATGTCGGTTGAGCGGCCCATCGTAAAAGAAGTTAAATCTCAATTCATAACACGATGAATAGTATGGATAAGATTAGGAATCAGTATATGGAAGTATGTTGATATTACTAGTGACAGAGAAGTTGAGATGTAATAAGGTAGCGTGATATAGGCATCTCATGAGGTGGGATGAAAGTCATATAACTACAAAATTATTGCTCCTGGTACATCTAAAAAATCTCCGATACCGTATGCCTGTCTTTTATACACACTTAAGTTTATAGTCTTACATAAGCCACAATAAGGTATTTTATGACAAAAAATATTTTAAATTCAAAGTGATTTATGAACATTATTATTAGGCATGGTATATTAATCCTTACGAACGAAAGCTACTTCATTATCAAGACTATTTTATGTAGAGAAATTTTTGCCCTTTATAGCATGTTAGTTGGACGAATAGTTTAGGAGATAATGGAAAATAAAAATAATTCAACATTCGGCTCGGGTCGTCTTTAGGTGTAGTGGTGCGAACGAGCTGTGTGAGTTGTGACGCATAACCTTGGCTGCCCTATAAGAATGCTGTCTATACTGTTGTATTATAAATCATCAATCAGTGATTTCTTTTAAATTATATGCGGATGTAACTGCGGGTCACAGCTATTATTAATATTGCTAGAGTATATTTCCTTAGTTTCTAGTGAGAAAGTAGTAGTAGTATAGCGTTAAAAATAATAATAAAGTAATAATGCATGAGATTTAAATGGAGTGATGTGGAAGCGGGAAGTAAAGGCAATAAATTTCTGCTTAATTACAGCCAGGTGTCAGAACCAAAACCGCAATTTCTGTACAACTTTACTCCATAAGTCAGTCGCGATCGAGATGAACGGACGCTGTAATTAATATACCCGCGTGTGTGATGAACTTACACATAAACAGCATGAGGTAATTTTTGATTTTATATTCTTATATAATTGCAGCACATGCTGTAATATGAAGTAAACGTAAAATGTAGTTCAGTAATATAGAAAAAGTCCAATAATTTATTTGTGAAATTGTATGTTTGATAAAAAATGGGCAAAATAATTCAATTCATATGATGTCAAATTTAGAAATCAAGCCTCAATATTTTCATTTATGGTTAGAGGAGTTCGTAACTACCGTTAATCATGCTGTCAGACTCGATTACATCTAAATGCGAGCTGCGGCAGCGTCTATTGAGACAACCAAACAAATAGCCGGTTTCGAAGTTCTCGTGTTATCAGATCAAATATATCTTAAAGTTGATCTAGAGTGGTTACAAGTAGCAGGAAGTACGAAACAATTACCCTACCATATAATTAATTAATTAAAAGTAATTAACATGAAAACGAATGCGAAAAATTTAGAAAGACCTCTTAAGTAGTCATGCTACCTCAAAAATGCTTATTGTGAGTGATCCTTAGAAGATTGACATATGATATTGCTGACTTTTTTGTAGGTCTTTTTGAAATCTATAATTATGTGTACATTAATTTGATATATCTCTTACGGTTTGCTCAGCATAAGCCATTTAATCGCCCCAAAAGATTATTTTTTCCGAATTGATTCACCATTATCGTCACTGCTTATTTTGTATGTTACTTTATGTAACAAGATATAACCTATAACATGGTCAGATAACATTTCTACGAATTAAAGGAAAAACCATGTAAATCGGATTAGTGGTTTTCGCGTGAAAAGAACATAAACAAACAGACGGGCAGAGAGACGTTGAGTTTTATAATATGTTTAGAAGATTGATTGATGTAGAGACTATTGATATTCTGGCTATACTGAATGACTTCAACTGAGTCTGATCTCGTCAATACCAAGATATATATATATATATATATATATATATTTATTGGTATCGAGATATCTATACTTATATAAAAAAACTGAAGAGTTTTTTTGGTTGTTTGTCTAAACTCGCTAATCTCTGGAACTACCGGTCGGATTCGAAAAAATAATTTAGTATATGATTACCAGATTCATGAGGAAATAGTATAGGCTGTATAACTTTTCGCTACGGCCCTAAGGAGTGAAGCAAAAACTAAGAACGTGAAGCAATCTATAAAGCTGTAGGTGAGTATGGAAAGTGGAACAACGACAGAGATACACTGTCGCGTTGGCGGCAGCGCCTGTGCCGTGAAGAGTTTATCGAATATATTTAACTCAGGTAAAACTGTGGGGCACAGCTAGTATTACATAAGGTAGAAGATATTTGACCATCGCTATTTTAAAATCAAAACTGTAATTGCCTGTTTCCAAATGTGATGTGTTATTTTTAAGTTTAATTCGCTTCACTTTACTGTATACCGAAGTAAGAGTTTTAAAAATCTGCTCTTAGCTTTGTGTTTAATTTTTACTGAGGACACTAAGTGATGGAATCATTCGATTGAATTGAATTAGCACATAAACTTATAAGCATTTTTCCTGGTATGATATAAGAAAATCGTTGTCACTCGGATATCAGTATGCGTACCTGCTGATGACATAAATGTTGATGACCGTAGTTAAACTCAGATATTGTAGGCAACAAAAGCATTAAATGTGTCTTCTCTTATGTCACAAAATTGACGATAGGAATCTTATTTCGTCTCACGCATTATTTTCTTTATATTTACCCCTATTTATATAATACGTTTTACCTTGTATTTTATTAAATATGTATGTAGTGCTAAAGGCAATTTAAAGGTTTTTTTACTTCAAACATTTTTTTTTAATTTAGAACGAGAAACTGTCTGCACTTGATCTGATGGTAAGCGTAGTACAATCCTCGGCAGCTGAAACATCTATACTAATATTATATAGTTCAAGAGATTCTTTATTTTTTGTTTGTTTCAACGTGCTAATATATCTAGAACTGCCAGTCAGATTAGAAAAAAAAATCTCTGTATTTAATAGAATATTTACTGAGGAAGGTTATTATTGGCTATATAACTTTACTCTATGACCCTAAGGAGCGAAATAGTAACCATGAACGTTACGTAAATTGGCAAGCTGTACACAAGTATGCTAAATTTAAATAACGACAGGTTAAACGGGTGCGTTACCCGCGAAAGTTAGTCGAATAGATTTAGCATGGGTGAGACCTAGGATCATTAAATCCATATACACATGTTCCTTCCTTCCTCCCAGAAGGCAGGAACATGTATATTTGTATAGGTAGTTAGCTCGAATTTCTATGTATAGGGATTTAGTCAGATCGCGACTTTTTCGCATGATCGGCAACAGCCCAAGCCGAGGTTCGGCCACTTTGGCACCCTTGGAGCTTGTTGTCTAGCTTTCGCGGCTGAGTGCCTTCCGCACTCACCCCCAAGCCCGGGGCAGCTGTAAAAGCCGCAAAGGCTTCAGGGCCCCTAAGGCTAGGATTATAGTCAGTTCGAAAAGAAAAAAATTCCGTGGACATATTTAAGCACCTGAGCGTTCCACTATGGTGAGTGTTACACCAGGGCCCCAAGTCTGCAAACAAAATAGTGTTAAATGTAATAATAATAGTGTGTCGATAGTACCTCAATAGACATTTGGCCACCATTTGGTAATCTCATATTTGTTTACCATTCTATCGGAAAACCACTGACTCATTTGGTATTCTGCTCTACAATCGCGTCTCAATGATATTTCAATAGCAACTCGATAGTAGGTAAAATGGTATTCTCTTAAATTCTTCCTTTTCTTATCCATTGGGCTATATTACATGTACGACAAGGCGTGTATGTTGTTAATTAATAATAAAATTAAGTTACTAATAACACTAACACTAGATTAATAATTCGTATACTAACACTAGTATGGTTGTAAAAACGGTTTTTTATTTTATTATTATAATTAAATATTTGACAGCTTTATCAATCGTACTTCTATGGCTCTAACGGAAGACCAGCGCTGGTTGTTGGCAACCAACATTATGCTGAGCTGGAGCCGTTTTGTAACAACTGGCATTTGATTTTTAGTTCTTAGTAGGTAGATGTAAAGGTATTTTTAGATTATTTATTTTTGTTAAGTGTCGTTGGTACAAATAAATTAATCTTTCTATAGTGTTTTGACTATTGTGTAGCCATTGAATAACAACAGCTTTTCGAGCACGATTGCTTACACATTACATAAAAACAATATAAAATTTCGTCATCAACAACATCGAATCTATAAAATGTCGATCATTAGAAGTGATGACAATCGAGATGGTGACAGTAAAGATGGCGACAGTCGAAATGGTGACAGTCGAAATGGCGATAGTCAAGATGATGACAATCGAGGTGGTGACAGTCGAGATGACGACAGTCGAGATGGTGACAGTCGAGACGGCGACATCATCCCACTGACACACTATCAAAACACTATAGAGATGCTATCAGAAATTTTATCAGAATACCAAATTTGTTACAATTTCGAAATAATATATATTTTTATCTTTATATGTTTGGCGTAGTGGACAATCTCACCCGATGTCAAGTGACGATGTGGCCCAAGGTGATAACACGCTAAGCTTAGTGGAAGACTGGCTCTCAACTGCAGCTGCCGAAACACACCTATTGGTGCTTGGCGACAGATTTTGAACTGGATTTGTAGATCAGTTTGATCAGTAGAGTGTCGATATAATGACAATGGTATATTCATAAATGTGAAATAGCAGACTTGAGCGCCTGGTGTATAGTTGTCACGTTCCTGTCAAACACATTTGTTGTACTCTTAGAATACTAGCTACATCGTCGATATGACATTAGTATGTAATTGTGTTATGAGTTCACCTTATTCATCAACTTAATGATGATATTAAGATTTAATCCGCAAATTTGAATTTGTCTGACACAGCTGTCGGTCCATAATCCTGAATTACGCAAGTCTCTCGGCAAATTTATTTTTAATGCAAATAAATACAGATTCGTCGCACCTGCCCGTCTAGGTATAGCGAATAATTAAGCAAAACATGAAGCGAAATAATACAAATTACTTCGAGACTTAACTCGATTTCGTTTTACGAGAATACATTGCTTTAAGTAGATTACTCGACACACTCTGACTCAGAAGCAAATTAATATTGTTCATTACAATGCGTTCAGTACCTCTAAGTAAATTATACGAATGTGACAAATGTCACATAAAGTAAGTTGTCAAATCATTGTTCCATTATTATTTGCCAAAATCGTAGAAAGCGCGTAGAACACGGAAACGAGTTTTGATACTTCACAGCTTGTTTCACTCACTACTTCGAAGGAAGAAATATAAGATAAGATTTTTCTTTCTATTTAAGTTGTAATAGGTACTCGCCGCAATAACATTCTGTTGGAATATAATCTTGGAATTGTCTCTGCGTTGTGTTGTTTCCTCGCCGTGATTGCAAACGGCGCGGGTTGTAATTGCTTCTTCCGCCTCTTAAGGTCATTATCTTTGTCATTATGCAGCACGCTTAGCTGTTACGTTGACGACATGACGCTCGTTCTGAAAACGTTCCATAAACTTGTTATTATCTTTAGCAAATTATAATTGAGGTTGTTAATGTTTACTCGAATGTTTTACGCTTACAGCTTAAAACAATTTTGGTCGTAATAAGTTTTTATTCAACATTTTTATACTGAACGAAATAAAGCGGGCCTACTCAATTTGGAAGTGATCTACTTTGTATTTTTTATACTGAAAATTCCCTATCTGAGTGGATTTACCTAGACTGGACTGGACTAACTAGACTGGATTTATTACTTGATTCGCCCTAACCGAAATTGAATTGGTGGCCTCCTGATTATCAATCAGTTAGTTAATTATTAATCTAATTACAATGTAATATTGAAGGGATGTTAATGTGGCCTCATTATATTGTATTATTAGGTATTTTTACATATGAAGTTGGCGTTTTGTTGAATTGGCAACTTTGATCTCAAATATCTGGCGTTTCGTTAGGAATTCTAAATTCAAATTTATTACAAATTTAGGTTTGTGTATTTGTGTTTCGAATTTAGTGATTCATTTGTTTTCGCACCATTTGATTTTACTTTGACATCGTTGTTTTCACACAATAGAATACTTAAGATATCGTGTTATTTACGAATATGATTTCCACCGTGGCATCAGCGCTACAGAAACAGTTCGAAGGATGAATTATGTGTATGGGGAAGCTACTGTAAAAGAAAGCATGGTAAGTTTTTGATTCCAACATTTTCGTTCTAGAAATTATGACCTACGAAACAAACACCGTGAACGGCCGTAGACCCTAGTTGATAATGAAGAATTAAAGGTGATTGTAGAAGCGATCCCATTGCAAACCACGTCAGAGTTAGCGACAGGCTTCGGTGTGAGTGATAAAACAATTTTAATTCACTTGAAACAAATTGGAAAAATGAAGCTCGAGAAATGGGTACCAAGCGAAAGTTGACTAAGAAAAAGACACTGATGAGTGTTTGGTGGACCGGTGATAGTGTCACTAACGGCAAATCTGTATTGTTAACAATTGCAAGCTAAGATAGAAAAGCTAACCGATAAACAACCGATACGTCAATCTCAATTGTACCTAGACAAGAAAAAAACGAGATTTACAAACAATTATTTCTTAGTTTTATTTTGCTCAGATGCCACATCGATGGTTGTTGGTTCAAATCCTGTAGGGAAACCGTAATAGTTAACCAATGATCTTGCTGCAATGCTCAGGCTTCACACAATTCACACATTAAAATTAATCTTATTCTAGAAGTGACACAATCTTATTAGGTAACTCGCCAACAATGCCACGAAATTTGCACAAAATTATAACTGTTAATTAAACGCTAACTGAGCGAAATGCCATCTTAAAATGTTTTAATTACTCCCATGAAAACGTGATATGCGAAATGTTATTGCAAAATTACCTGTATATTACATTTATATGGAACAAATAGGTATACCGGCTGAACATAGCGCGTTCTGTTAATAAAGAACATTCTCCAACAAATAAAAACGCGATTTAGGGCTCGGCGACATAAAAGTATAAATACTTTTGGAAACCTTAAATTAATAAACTTAAAACTTTACTATTTTGGCTGTATGTAATTAATTTAAATAATTTGGACTGTTACTCGTGATTGATATTAACAACTCATATTGTTTAATGCTAGAATTAGCGGAAACTGATTTTGGTTTGTGTTTAATTTTTTTTTATTAGTTATACGTAATCGTACTTATTTGTTTCCTTTGGAATAAATGAATACATAAAGAAAGCAAAATTCGTGATCCACCTGTCATTGCTTTTAAAGTTAACTGAAATTGACCAATAAATGAGTTTATTCATATAAAATTACGAAAATAAGAAATATTCAAAGAAAACAAAGTAAATTTAACTGGTAATTTAAGACAGTAAATATATATGAAACTAGCTGTGCCCGCGGCTCGTCTTTTGTAGACTACCGAATGCCGTTAATCGAGCGCACGCGCGTATCATGCTGCTCTCCGCTCAAAAGACGAAAGACAAACATGCTTATTGTCGTTGATCCATCGAAGATTGACAGACTGACTTGATTGATTTACTTTTTTGTAGGTCTTTTTAAGAACTACAATTATGTACAACATTTATTTAATATTTCTCTTATGGTTTACTCAGAGTAAGCCATTTAAGCGACCCAAATGCTTCTTTTTTCCGAATTGATTCACCATATCGTCACTGCGTATTTCGTATGTTACTTTATCTTATAAAATATATCCTATAACGAGACCAGATAACATAACTATGATTTAAATTAAAAAACATGTAAAACAGATTATTATTTTCTTGTGAAAATAACATAAACGAGCAGAAATAGTGATATTGACTTTTATAATATGTACCTATAGATATAGATACAATAACGGATACAGTGACACTTGACATATAGAAGATTTTGCAAAAGGTTCATTCATCCAAAACATAGTCAAATATACATTATATATTCACAGTATAGTGAGATTGTTTGATTTTTTTTCACCGAGTACGAATATATTATTTATACGAAATATTATATAACGGCATTTTTACTACCCACGAGTATATATCAGTATAATACCAACTAGTAATGCGAAATTTAGTTAATTTATATCACAGATTTTCCTTTGTCTAAAATGTAGATATAAAATGCACATAATATTTATGGATATAATGAATATATTATGTAATTTAAGTTATTTTCGTAGTGTTTGCTTCTATTTAACAGTATCCTAATCTATACTAATATAACAAAGCTGAAGAGTTTCATTGTTTATTTAAACGCGCTTACATCTGGGACTGCCAGTCGGATTCCAAAAATTCATGATAGCCAGATTCACAAAAATAGTATTATACATCTTCACGTTACGACCTTAAGTGGCGGAGCAGTAAATATGAACGTCAAGTAATCTGACAAGCTATAGGCAAGTACGGGAAGTGGAACAACAACAGGGCTACGAGAGAAACCGTGGAGCACAGCTAGTTAATAATATGTATAAGTAAAACTAATATTCTTTGATTTTTTTTTCTTTTTCATATAATGATTATAGATTTTAATCTCTATTATTATTATTAAATTATTGTTAATATGCTGATTTTTAATAACAATTGGATATCAATAAAACTTATCGAAAAAAAAAAACTTAGATAATAATCAGTGAAGTATAAGCATATTATATTACAAGTTTTTTTAAATTCCTTATAGCTTTAGAGATGCGGCCACATTCTCACTTGACGTTAAGTGACGATATGACCGAAGAAGGTAACACGCTAAGCATAGATGAGGATGGTAGCTAACCAGGCGGCCGTTAGAAAATGCCCTTACATGCTATGGTTACATCACGATGGTATCCTTCACTGAAAGCTCAGGTTCATTGTAGAGATTCGAGCTCATGTCGATCAACGAGGTGTCCCGCTACCGCTACCGCTGACTCATCATTGTTTTATAATAATATGTGTGTAAATATTTAAATTTTATTTTTAGCAATGAACATACATTATATTATTTAATAAACATGAGGTGTATAGATATTTACAATATCGAAAAAGTCACATTCTCTGAAAGAATTTATCGATAAAGCGCAGCAGGTTACAACGCGAAACATTTTACTTTCCGCATCATTAACTTCCATCTGGCAAAAGATAGACAAATGACTTGCGTGCGGAATTCATTTTCCATTTTTTTCGGGACTTATGCTATTGATATGCTTATTAGCTTAGAAATAATTTTTTGGTCCTAGTAAGAATATGCTGTGAGTTACTAAAAATGTTAAGGTTAAAACAACATCACTTTTTCTCACTGCAGAGAAGACGCAAAATATGTGATAATTGTTTTCTAATGTAGTTAGCTAGAAACACAATTGATTGTCCTGATTTATTGGCTAAAATAAAGTTTCGTACTGAAGAACTAAGTTTCAGAAAGTGGCCGCTGTTATAAGTTCCGTTTGTCAGCACTAACTACAGCTAAAATGTTTTTATAATACGAAGTTCTAGAAGCTACAGTGCACTGTCTTTGAACTTCGATACAGATTTCTTCTGCACCAGCTAACACACAGTAAAATGTTTAGTAACTCAAGAATACCGTAGCACATAATGACACTCAAGCTTTTTTTATTATTTGTTTTTAATATATTAAGGCGTTTATTTAGCTAAAAGTTACCTAAGTTACTCCTTATAACATTAGCTATCTGTCCGTGAAAATCCACTAAAAATAGGTCTAACCGCTTCAGAGATTAGCCGGAATATATAGTAAATATATATAAATATAAATATATTTTAAAGAAGAAAAGGCTTAAAAGGGCTTATTACTTTATTTGCGCGGAACCCTAATTCTTTTTCTAATATAAAAGTAACCTCAGTTACTCCCTATAGAATCGGCTATCTGCCAGTGAAAGTCTCGTCAAACCGATTAGCCTGAACAAACAGACAGACAGACGAATAAAAATTTATAGTAACATTTATACTTTTATATACATTTAGGACAAAGCTGTTATTTTGACATTAGAAACAGACATTTCAAATTTATTTATTTGTATAGATATTAAGCCTATAAGTTCCGAAATTTAAAACTAAAATAAAATAAGTTTCAAAATGTATTCTCAATGAAAACTTGTTTACATGAATTACAATGAAATAATTACATTACGAATTTCTTAGAACATGCAGGCGCAGACATAAATTTAGTGATTGAGTCAGTAACAACTTCATTGTAACCGAATTGTATTAAGCGTTCTTGTAATATCCTATTACTTTCCTATGGCTCTAAAAGGGTTCTGGAAAAAGGATTTCACGCTCCTCCAAATATACGAAAGAAAATACGTGAGAAAAAAACAAGGTGGCGGACCCTTACGCCACAATGGGTAATACACGTAATAACTAACAGATTTTATTTTATTGTTTTTAGTATCCGGATTTAACTGCGGTTATCTAATATTTATGCCATCAGCAGATATGGAGAACGTTATACTTGGAATAATATTATATATAATTTACTGCATCCTTTAAGACAACGAAGTAATCTATAAAAATTGTGTGGTTTTATGAAACCACCATGCAAGTGAAATTTTTTATAGCGCCTTTCACTTTATCCCTACTCCACGGGCAGCTGTAATGCGACATGCGATAGATGAACGATACATTTTGTGGCGATAGAATAAAAGTTTCAATTTAATAAACTTGTTGTGCCTCACGGTATCACCCGTGTTTAATTTATTCTACCAACTCTCCACTACGCTGCTGCCACGGCACTGGTAGCTTGTCATTGTTCTTACTTCCCGTATTTGTCTACAGCATGGCCGATTGCACATGGTTACTGCTCCACTCCTTAGAGATAACCTTCCTCAATAAATAGGCTATAAAATACTAGAAGATTTTTTCAAATAGCTTCAGTGATTACGAAGATGTATACACACAAAACATACATACTTTTTCTTTACAAAATTAGACTGAGTGAATTTAAAGCAATGATGGCTCAGTGGTAGCGTGTACAGACACCGCGTCAATCGAATCACTCCAATGAGCCTGAGATTTCGGTGAAGGAAAACATCGTGATGAAACCAATGAATGGTCGTAGGGTATTTCCTAATTTATCCCGCCTGGCTAGCCACCATCCTCAAGTTGAAAATCTGGTGCCAAGCACCTACAGGTTATTTCCGACAGCTGCACTTGAGAGCCAGTTTCCCACCTAGGTATAGCGTGTCATTATTTTTGGCCACATCGTCAGGTATATGTGGCCGTAAGATAAAAAAGAACGCAAAAGTATATACTTACATAATCAAAAATAAAACACACAAACAATTCGACGGTAGCAATTGCGGTCTTTATCTAAAGAGGGCCCTTGTAAATTGCTCTATCCCTTTTGCTTTCGTTTTTCGCTTACCTTTGTCTACACTTTCGTCGAGCCATTCCTTTGAATTAATTTCACGCCAGGGCGATCATTTGTTTTTTCTTTTGTTTCCAACTTGGAGCCTATTTGGACAATGTTAAAGATATATTTGAGCCGTTAACACATTATTACTACTTTGAAGTCGATTATAGCCGTTCTTTTTCCAATAACATCAAGCTAAGTTTTAGCTTAGTTAAAATATTGGATCTAATATTGTTTCTATTTATTGCACTATATAGTGCTGCTTAATGCCTACTAATAACTTATTAAATTTGCAAAAAATTAATTACGTGTACTTAAGTACGCAGTAAGAAGTTGTACTTCTTTGGGGTATAAAAAACCCAAAAAATGTACGTGCTAACAACATATGAAGGTGATGCAATAATGGATTGAAATAAATCGAATTCATTTTATTTCATTTTTTTCTAGTGTAATAATTACTTATCGTTGTATAAATAAACATTAACTTGAACTTCACTTCCCCAAAAAGCTCTGGTAACTCTGCTCACGGAGGAATATAACAAAAAGTTATTTATTTGGCTGCGATCTTCTGTAGGGTAGAGGTATTTCATCAGTCGGGCTGCTCCAAGTTGAGTGAAATGTTTAAAGAAATTTCTAGACTAGCTAGACTTAAGTGGCAATGGGCGGGGCATAAAACGGATGGCAGAAGGGGCTGAAGAATTCTCAAATGGCAAACATGCACGGGAAGACACAGCGTGGACAGATTCGCTACAAGGTGGACCGACGACCTGGTGAATGTTTCAGGAACTCGCTGTGTACGAGCAGCGCCGGAATTATCTTTAGGGGAGGCCCATGTGGACGTCTTTTGGCTGAATGGATGTTCGATACGCAGATTCTTAATCTTCGATGTTTTCTCTAAGCAACTGCTATGGGCGCGGCTCCCGTACATTTTCACTAAAACAAGAACTTCTAACAAACCTTTTATTAGAAAACGTCAGCCAGTTTTAATTTTGTGGTGTTTACAAAAAACATATCTATGTTAATACTATCGTTTCTAATCTTATATTACATACAAACAATAATGGCGATTTTCGGCGATCGGCTGAAGCAACAAAATCGCAATTTTGATAACTAATTAACTACTAATTTTCATATTTTTTTTAAATTGAATATTGCCAATTTGCCACTGCTATCTTGATAGATCTAATTTAATTTATGAAATCCTTTGAACTTTATTTAGATATCCACTTCATAAAACCAAAGGTTGGAATAACAGGATGTCAAATATTGGAAGTTAATGCTACGGAATGTTTTTTAAAGTTTAAAGTTATTTTTAGCTGTAAACGTGTACAATTTATTTATTATTTTTAACGTAGTTGACTAAAATTTTGTAAAATGTAGCATCAGTAAGTCCATTATCGTAATGGAAAAAAGTGGGCTTTCACGATTCTAGATTTTTTTGCTCTATATTTTTTTTATGAATGCCCGCAGTGCAGCTTACGAGCATACAGGTATGAAACGTATATAACGTATGATTTGATCGAAGGAAGTTTTATATCTCTATGGAGGTCTTCGTTCCGAACGAACCATCGACTAACCTGCGTAAGAATTTTGAATAAATTTTGAAGCAATGATGGCAAAGTGGTAGCGTGTACGACTTCGCGTCGATTGACGTGAATTCGAAACCCTGCAATGAGCCTGAGCTTTCGGGGAAGGAAAATATCGTGAAGAAACCATAGCATGGTGGTAGGGCATTTTCTAATGCTCGCCTGGCTAGCTACCACCCTCAAGATGAAAATCTGTCGCCAAGCACCAATAGGTGTGCTCCGGCAGCTGCACTTGAGAGCCAGTCTTCTACTAGGTTTAGAATTTTATCATCTTGGGCCACATCACCACTTAACATCAGGTGAGATTGCGGCCAGTACGCCAAAACTATAACAATAAAAAAAAAACTGTTTTGCAATATTTACATGAGGTAAAAGTTCGCTTTGGGTATATATGCGAATGCAGAGCAACTATACGTTAGGATCACACGGAGTTTTTCATTATATTAGCTCGGCACATTGACTGTACTGTCCCTGATGGTAAGCACAGTACAATCCAAACACAACGGCGACCACCAAGAGATCGAAATCCATCGGCGATTGCTGCTGTCATGCCGTAACTATTTGTAAAATAATGCTATGATTTCAATATTTTTTTTACACTATTTCCTAATAAATAATTTTCCATTATTAATTAAAAAGCCATTTCTATATCAAAAGTATGACTATTAACACAATATAAATAAGTTTATATATACTAAAATTATAAAGATATTTTTTTTGTGTTTGTTTCAACTCTATAAACTCTAGAACTATAAATCACATTAGGAATAATTATTTTTACATTTTACTGTTTATTTAATGAGTAACCTCACGCTACGATCCTAAGGTGCGGAGCATTAACCATGAACATCAAGAAATCTGGCAAGCTGTAGACAAGTAAAGGAAAATAGAACATTGTTAGGCAACACGAGTGCTTTGGTGGCGGTACGGTGGAAAGTTATTCGTATATATTTAACACGGATGAAACCGTAGGGTACAACTAGTCTATTAATAAATTGCTTAACATATTGTTTCTTTTTAATTATAGAAAATTAATGAAATGAAAATAACCATTACATACCAAACTAAAGTCCATAAACGTAGAGCTACAATAGACCGTTGTCCATTAAGTTTCCAATCAGGAGTGCATTCGGCATGCAAACGGTACTAATAGGTTTGTTGTCTCCACATCGGGGCTTACTCGAGATTTACGAGTACATTTAACGCAGTAATTTGCATAGCAGTAAATATTAGTTGCGTCGGTACTGTGCCGCTTATTTAGACGTTATAAACAGATTACGTATTCGATAACACCGCGCTCCGCACGTATAATGTCTGGATATAATAACCACTCACACTTAATAATATTGGGATCAGGGTACCTTTCATGCTATATTATCTAAACCTGGTAGTTCTGATGCCTTTTCGGTATACAAGTTCATTGTTTGTTATTTTAATTAAAACTAGTTTATTCACTAGGCCGACATAACCCCAAGTGTTCAAGGCCATAAAAAAAGAAAAAAAAAACTTAATAATTTACATCTAGACAAACAAATAAGTCTGTTCTAAGTCTGTTTGAAGTGTCTGTTTGAAATGTAAAAATATGTAACGGCTTTTTACTAAATGCATATGAATGTATATATATATTATTAGTAGTTATTTAAAAAAAACAATTTTTAAGATTTTTATCTATCTCTTTGTTCCGGGTAATCTCCGAAACAGTTGGACCGATTTTGACGCGACTTTCATTGGCAGATAGATGATATTATAAGGAGTAACTTAGGCTACTTTTATTTTAGTAAAATAATTGGGGTTCCGTGCAAATAAAAATAATTCGGAAAAACGGGTAAGATTTGCGCGTGTTCATATAAGCACAAGAAATATAATGCAAAGTTATATTGTAGATAATCGGACAGTACAATTTTAATGAGTTTGAAAGTTTCACGTGGTGAGAGAATATTCGATGTCGTCCTAGGTGCATAAACGGTTTGCCCAAGTTTATAATGCTCCTAACAGTAATGAAAAACAGTATTAAGGTGAATTAACTGGATACTTAACTCTTCACCAATTTACAGCAGGGATATCGTCTTTTGGCTCATTGGAATGGTCTCAATGGATAAGTTACTTGTGTAGAAGGTTTCTTAGATTATCAATTTACCTTGTCTTTATATTTACTCGTTAAATGAAAGATGCAATCTATGATATTATAGTAGCCTACTCATAAAGGTTTTCTACCAAACAATTTTGCCGTACTGTGAAGCTGCCTTTGGCCAGTATGTTCCTTCTTGTGGTCCTTCAAACATAACGTGAAGAGACATTTGAGAATGTCAGTATGTCAGTAACGATTGACGATGGATCGTAGATGCCTCGGTGGTCGCCGTTGCTGTAGGATTGCACTGTGCTTCCATCAGATAAATTGACGTTTTTTTCCGGGCTACGATAAAAAAATCGTATACAATCTATTGTAATATAGCTTCTGTAATTATTTAAAATAAGGAATCAAACATAACTCAGAGCTGCGAAATAACAATAAGAAATGAGTGACATTGCCACAAAACTTGATTTATGTACACAATGCGGAAATACTTGAACTTTCAACTCACCTTCAAAATGAGCCGAACCCATTGATTTACAACGACATGGTTCACCGACGACCCCCATTGTTACTGCAGGGACCTTTAAAAGTTCAACAATTGACATTTGCGATGTCACTATTATGACGGCTTTTCAAAGGTTTTCGATTGAGCCATCAACTGTAAGAGATTATGGATGATTGATTGCTCATTAATGTATTTTAATAGAGAGTTTCTGTTTGATGTAACATAAAAGGTATTCAAGTTTTCACAAGCAAACAAATTGAATAAGTTTTGTTTACATGATATCAATGTTTTATTCATAGGTATTCGATAACTTTTATTCATCTAACAAGGAGGATAGCATTTAGCATGTTTTTTTATATATTTTGCCTCCTTAACTAGCAGTGTCCTTAGCAGTAAAATCTTAATTGATAATATAGAAAACTAAAACTCATATTACGCCTCGGTTTCTATTTTTTTTCATATGGGGATCGTGCAAGTATACGTGTAAGTACTTACACGTATACGTATTCAATATTTAAAAAGAAGTGTGCAACCTGTAAAGAAGGGAAAATCTTTTGATCTTGAACACTAACTATCGTCCATAATATCAACGTTACACAAATTTTCCCCTACGCGTAAGAAGGACTTTTCATTAAAAAAAATATGTGTTTATGCTTTACACGCGGTTGAAGCAAAACTTCTTCGAATTTCATCATTTCAGCCGAAAGACGTCCACTGCTGGACATATGATACCCACAAAGATCGCTGTAACAGCCGGTCCTGTGCTGCCGTATCCAGCGGCTTGCCGCAACCTTTACCCGGTCGTCGGACCATTTTATCATTGTTAGTTGTATATTATGACTGACTTACACGTTGGATTTTTTATTTTATCAGTAAATTTGTTTTTAAACGCCAACGTCTTTTTTAGTTTTGGTGTAGTGGCCACAATCTCACCTGATGTTAATTGACGATGTGGCCCAAGATTATAACACGCTAAACCTAGTGGAAGACTGGCGTTCAAGTACTGCTGCCGGAATACACCTATTGGTGCTTGGCGACATATTTTCAACTTGAGGGCGGTAGCTAGCCAGGCGGGCATTGAGAAAATGTCCTACCACCATGCAATGGTTTCCTCACGATGTTTTCCTTCACCGAAACTCACGTCAATCGACGGGAAGTCGTACAAGCTACCACTGAGCCATCATTGCTTTTGATTCCATTGCTCATAAATTTAAGACAACTTTTTGTTAATTCTGAAGACTTGTTTCTATTATTTTTTCATTTAGTCCGGTTGTAAAACCATTTAGCAGCTAGATTTGTAGAAATGAAGTTGATGGTTATTATGCTCGTAGCAGATTTAACTATGTAGAAGTATAACTATTTAAAAATATAGATTTAAGTTATTTTCAAAAACAATCATTTCAATGCTTACCAGGCGTCCCACGACAGTTAACTATTTTAAAAACATACATTATACACACATTTTAGCTGAACAGGAAAATCACTTAGGGCCCTTATCTCATTGCACAATTAGAAATACCTGCTATGTGCTTATTACTGCAGTTTGACCATTGTCATAAAACATATTTTGATCATAAATTCCTATCAGGACAAGGCTTTGCGCACGCTTCTGTAAGCATTGACTTGAGTTTTTTATGGACGATAAAAGATATAAGGTTCTTAACCTAAAAGTTTTAAAATCCGTCAGCATTACTTAGCTATTAAATATAAGAGGACGTTCTGCTCGGAATAAAGTTAAGAAACAAAATAAACAATTTATGAGCTACATAGTTAATATCTATACTTACTAATATTATACCGTTCAATTTTTTTGTTAGTATGTTTGAATGCCCCAATCTCTGGAACTACTACTAGTCGGATATGAAAAAAAGTTTCTACATTCTACACCCTATTTATCGAGGATGGTTGTAAGCTATATAAATTCACATTACTAAATATGAACGTTAAGCAATATGACATACTGTAGACGAGTACGGGAATTGAGAACAACACTATAGGCTACACGGGTGCTTTGACTGCGGCGCGGTAGAGATTTAGTGAAAATAATTTTAACACGGGTGAACCTGTGCGCACAACAAACGGCGATATAAATTTCAAACATTATAAATTAAAAGTTAAACGCCATTTAGAAATAAATTTTAGGCGAGAGAAGTGCGTGAGGGACTTCAGAATAGCTCGGTAGAGGTTAGTGGTAGGACGTTCATGCCTGTTAACGTTTATTTTGCGGCTGGCTAATTAGCGGCGTAGTTTACCGAACCTAACGATTACAATAGGCCAATTTACAGTATAGTAAAATGAACTTGGAATTTCTTTACTAACTTTACTTTCTAATGGTTTTACGTGGGTATTTTATTAGTCTCTGTCGTCTAGTCGTCAAGATCTTTGTCTAAAAACTTTTCATCGTTTTTATATGGGGAGATTTTTCTATTTTTACGGTAAACCTAATAAATGAGTTGAAAAGAGAAATAAAATAAAGTGAATTATGTATAGTCTGTTTGCCTTATTATACCAATACCACGTGTATTTTTTCATACTACTAAGGTGGCAAACAAGCATACGGTCCGCTTGATGGTAAGTGGCTACCGTAGCGTAATATCATCATAAGTATCAACTAGCGTGTTATCAACCTTGAACCTGACCATAACCCAAGGAGCTCTGGAAACCCTACTTACCGCAGGAAAACACAACATAAGATTGTTGTTTGGCAGCGATCTTCTATTGTGTGGAGGTTTTCCACCAGTCGCGCTGCCCCAAACAGAGAGAAATCTCCAATGAAATTTATTTAAAGCAAATAAAAACGAGAGTTTAATAGGAAAGTGAGTTTAATAATCCATTATGCCTGGCAATAGTTTTTTATTTTTTTGTGATATTATATCAGTATTCAAAAACAACTGATATGCTTTTAATTTAAAAAAAAACTATGATAATACGTAAATAATATACAATTGTTATTTACTACTACTAATGTATTGTCCACTAACCGTTTTAAAACATAAATAAATTATTGCGAATTTAGGTCAATCAAATCTCCTTGGATATAGTTTTTTAACTATACTTACGTTCAATGTAACCTAAATTCAATATAATATATTTGATGTTGAATTATATCTCCAATGGAAACAGCAAAATACATTGTAAAATGTTTCTTAGAGAGGGTGAAATATAAATACTTCTATACCTTGTTCATCATAAGAATGTTAGCATAACATATCCACAGAACGCATATTATAACGTCGTGCAAATTAAGACATATATTTACGTAATTCCTACATTTTACACTGCAGCAACATGCAACCTAGAATATTGACTGGAAGAATTAATCTGTTGTTTGGAGTCATACATTCAATAATTCAAGTGTTGCAGATTACGATTTCAATAGTTGTTTAAGTTTATTTTTGTTATTTAATTTACACAGCTTACACATCCCTCATTTGATTTAAAGAATAATCGTATTATCGTTTATACTTAGCACTAAAACATTCGATATAATCGTAAAACCAACTTCCAATGTATATTATGCTACATTTCTAAAATAAAAATTTGGCCTATTATCATGCAAGCTTTCTTACGATGAACCAATAATAGTCAGAATTTAAACAGACAAAAAACCTTACCGCTTTATTATATTAGTATAGATAATATCAGCCTGTAGGTGACCCACTTGGTCTCGGGATCTCAGATGGTCATGTAGTGATTTTTGTTTTTTTATTCATAAATTTGTGTTTTTTGATCCTATATTATGTAAAACAGGTGGGTGGCATTTTGAATAATACAGTTTGGTCATTGTGCACAAGTAAAGTGGATTGGAAATAATAACATGGACTATGAATTCTGATATGCCACAAACACTTCCTAGGAAGTTCTCACAAGGGAGCCGCCATCTTGTTAGGATACTGAAATCATCATATTATACGTCTGAATTGGCTGCATGGTCGTAGATACCATTGCCTTTTCCTTTCACGAAATGAAAGGGGAGGACTATATAAAAAAAAACAATAATAGTCAAAAACACAAGCCAATAATTCTTAATTCGAAATATGTGCGGAAAACAAGAAAATGCTATGTTGTTTCTGTAATTATGATACAAGCTTTCAACGGCAAAGAGAATCAATACGAAAGTAAGGTGTTTGTAAGGTGGAAAAGTATTTTTTATACAGCACGTTTGCTAATGAAGCCCAGTGGGCGGATGTGCTGCTCGTAAATACTAGTCCGTTTCGTTTTTCCGTTTCCGGTTCAGTCTTGCCATTACTTAACCGTTACATGTCTTATTTAAAACGTAGATATACAGATATAATTTGAAGTTGTTCATATGCTTCCAGGTTTTTATTTATAGGCGATAAAAAGGCCTGCACGCTGTTTAGCTTATCGTCTTATCAATGTGAAATATGAACGTTTGCCTTCTAACGTAGTTGCTGTATATTTTTATTTAATTATTCTAGATATGGATGAATCTATTACAGTGTTTTGTTTATATTTATCAAGGTGTATTAAGTCTGTATATCATCATTTGCAAATAAGATTTTATATAGGTAATCGAGAAATGTTTATTACTTTTACCCTTATAGATTTAATGACTGGACCACAGCGCCATCTATCGGATATTAACATAGCTATAAACATCGCCGCGATAAAACTAGTATATATATTATGTGAATATGAGCTCAATTGGTGAATTCGTTCAGAGGTTACACGATCACTAACAGAAGCATAGAACGTTTATATGTATATCTTTTATATCTATAAAAATTGATGTTTGTATATACATATGTTCACTATGGGCTCTAAAACGCCTGGAGCGATTTTGATGAAATTTTTAGACAATATTCATATTAGCCCAGCGGGTGATCCTGCAAAGTTTAGTAGCGATCGGATCCAAAAAATGAATTGTTTTGAGCCGCAGCAACGCGTTGCCGGGTTTGCTAGTCTATATCTATAGAAATAGATGTTTGTATGTATGTTCAGTATGGACTAACAAAACGGCTTGATGGATTTTGATGAAATTTTCAGACAATCTTCATATAATACGCCCTACGGATGATCCTGCAAAATTTGGTAGCGACCGGATAAAAAAAAATGTATTTCTGAGCCACAGCACCGCGTGGCGAGGTTAGCTAGATATATATAAACTATATATAAATATATATAAAAATGAATGTTTGTATGTTAGTACCCTATGCGTTCCTAAACCATTCATCTGATTGCGATAAAATTTTGGTGAATTGTTGTGCGTACGCCCGTGACTGTTTATGTATTAGTACAACAGGTTAACAACAGATGGCGTGCAAGTCTTTTAATTATCAAGACAATAGAAATTACGTAATCTCACAAACGATTACAGGGAATGAAAGCAACTAAGTTATTTCTAAGCGTTATAGAATTCTGAACGCGTTATCGAGTTTGACCGAGACACCATGCGGGCGCTGTTTTCATTGTGTTGTTACTTTGCTAACCTTTAGTAATAAATGTCATAATTTTTTTTCGCATTGTAGATATTACTGTTTGTTGTTTTTGAAAATTTATTAAGTTTCATAAAAAATAATTTTCTAATTGTTAATATCTATATTAGTAAATCTGTTGATCTTATTGTACATGTAAATTTTTTCCACTAGATATCTCATATAAAGGACACTGATCACGAATGTACCCTTAAAACGTTTTATGTCTGTCTGTTTGTATGTCCGCATTTAACTCAAAAACGGCTTGTCGGATATTTATAAAATTTTGTACAAGGGAAACTTATGTTGCCGGGTAAATGATAGGCTACATGAATTTTCAATAGTACTTTTAGAAATCGTAAAAATACATTATTCTGATTTTGATGAAATTTTGTAGACAGGAAGCATTAGTCATTCCATAATTAATAGGTAATAAGAATTGTTAATAATACATTTAGGAATCTAAAACAAAATTAGTGCTTAACCAATTTTGATAAAATTCTGTAAACGGGATTATGTGTCATTTCTTAATTTATAGGCTAGGCATATGAATTGTCAATAATATGACTAAAATAAACGATACGAATAATGAAGTCGCGGGTCCTTGCTAGTACGATATATAAATGAATATTGTTTTGTTTGTTTGTCCATTTTGCGTTCCTAAATAAACCATTTATCCAATTGCGATGAGATTCTGGTAAGTAGTTATTTATATACGCACATCCTATATCCGTGTATGTTCCGTATTGGTACAACCAGTTTACAATAGGTGGAGTGTGATTGGTTTAATTTCAATGACAATGGAAAAAAATCAAGAGAAAAAGCTAGTACATTTACGATACATTACGACATTTACGATATGTAAAATTAATACATTTGATGTTATATTTGTTGATTTTAGTGGAAAATTAATTTATAAAAATGTTTATTTATCGACATCACTTCAATTATAGCCTTCCTTAATAAATGAGCTACAAAATACAAAAATACGAGTAGTTTTTCAAATTTAACCTGTAGTTGCAGAGATTAGCGCGTTCAAACCAACAATATCTTAAGCTTTTTAATATTGGTATATATTTAACGCGAATAAAATTGCGGATGGTTGCAATATACACTAAAAGAAAGTTAGAAACAATGTTCGGATCGAACTGCAATGATGTCACATGCATTGGAAAGTACTTTCTCTTGTAAAACACTAAGATAGTTTCCGGCATCCCATTTTCCTTGGGATGTATGTATCGAACATCCTCGTTGCAAACATTGCATGCACATCTCAGAGATGTTGCGTCGATATTCTAATACCTTAAAAGCAAATTGCAGTAAACTGTGGAATAACCTCCTTGCAAATTCAGTGGAAGTGGCTGATATCATCATTCGTGCGGTATGCCGTGTGGCGTCGTGTGATGTAATGCAATGATACTCCGAGAACCTCTACTTGAATATTTATTAACGTAAATTCCAAAATACCTAAAGCCATAGTAGGTTTTTATAGATCTATATTGATTATACTGATGGTCTTAATAACTGTTTCAACGCAATTAATGGTCTTCAGTTATGGATGATATGGTTCTTGCATAGTTTCACATTGATATTATGACATAATGGGTATTGGAGCGCAGGCAGTACTCGAGTTACGTGAAAAACATTTTGACACCATTCTCAAATAAACGTCACCTGTTTCGATTTACGTGACAGGTTTAGTTTATTCCTTTTCTCTTCTTTTATCCATTGTGATAAAAAAATCAAATCTAAAATAGTAATCCGATAAGCCCTAAAAAAATTATGACTATTTCACTGAATATGTATTTTAAGAACTAGTTCTGAGTATTTTAGCGTAGTTAAAGCCAAGGTTTTATGTTGAAATATATGAAACAATGTAGATTAATAAGAGAACCCTACACAAGTATCCTAATCATTAAGACCATTCCAATGAACCCAAACACGATACTTTTACTGTAAGTTGGTGAGGAGTTGGGCAGATTCTAGATGACGCTGTAGCATCAGCGGAACGTTACCGTGTTCTTCTAATGTCATTTAAGTAACAGAATACCATATTACGACTCGATCAAACACGTGGAAGATGTTCACGTCCATTAATCAACTAGAAAAGAGCTGTTAATCTTTTTCAAACGGATTAACACTCACACACACACACACACACACTAACGGACACACTCGATTAAGTCACCTTTTAAACAAAAAAAAAAAAAAAAAACTAAATCGGTTAAGCCGTTTGGGAGCTACGATGACTCTTGAATCTAACATAACGTAGTAATTTAAACTTAAAATTTCGTAAAAAGATACCCTCAATCGAAAAGTGGTTTTCACTCACCCGCAATATATTTGTATGACCTATCCAAGGACATGCCACAATACGCCATAGACGAGATAAAAAACATCCCATCATGATTAATGCGTACACTTTTACCAAATTACAGCTTTCTAGTATTAAGAATCGCTGAACTAAGTCACGGACTTGTTGACTTTGTAACCCTAAAAAATGCCGTATGAGGACCTCTAGCATAGCAATCTCAAAAATATCGATTAAAGTAAAAACATTTTAAATTCGACCATTCAAGTACTTTCAAGTTAAACACAACAAATGCTAAAGTGACTTCAAAATAAGAAGCTCAAATAATTACCAAGACAAAGGTCTTAGATTTTCCGCAGCGAATTTAATCAAGGCCAGAAAACGAGACCTCGCTTATTGTTATACAACTTCCAACTTATAATAGAATTTTAACGCCGACTAATATTATTTAAATTTGCTGGTAGCCAGGTCAGTTTGAGCATTTGATAGCATTGAATTGATTTGTGATATCGTTTAGAAGTTTAATATTTGCTCATTAAGCTTTAAACAAAATCGTTTACATTTATATTTTAACAATAAACACTACGGTTAGGTTTCGTGACGCAGTTGTAATACGTCCTACCATTGAGTCGACAGATCACGGGTTCAATTCCCGCACATGACTGACTTCTGTGTGATGAGCATAATTGTCAGTTATGAGTCTGGGCGTTCAGTGTATTCTCGGTATCGCGATAATTAACTAACATCATCATGAAATAATTACACTAACTGAAGATAGAAAATTTCATATTATTTGTTTTATGGGTGTTCAGCCACAACTTCTTGGTTTATGAACCGATTTAGGTGATTCTTTTATCATTGGAAAAGGGATACCTCAAGGGGTGTCCAATTTTAATTCCATTGGCATTGTTGGACCTTCGACTTTCGACGAAGATACACCAAGGAACTCCTCAACATATATTAAGTATATAAGAATATTAGTCAATAGAAATGTCGTTTAAAATATTTACTAAGTTATGAACAACGAAACTCTTTTAACTATTATTTTATATTCGTTATAATAATTTATATAAGGCATAGAATAAAATCTGTAACCGGCCACGTGTTGTTGTAGCTCAGGCTGGTCAAATGGAAAAGAAAGAAAATGAAAGCACACGTTTCTAACAAGCAATGATGGCTTAGTGGTAGCATTTACGGACATCGCGTCTATCAACCTGAATTCCAATCTTTACAGTAAGCCTGAGCTTTCGGTGAAGGAATACATCTTGATAAAAACCATAGCATGGTGGTTGGGCATTATCTATGTTGAAAATTTGTCGCCAAACACCTATACGTGTGTCCCGGCAGCTGCGCTTGACTCAGTTCCCCCTTAGCGTGTCACCACTTTGGGCCACATCGCCATTTAACATCTAGTAAGATTGTGGTTATAACGCCATACCTATAAACAAAAAATAATAAAACGCTTGTGGATTGAATTAATTCAAACGCTTGACTATGACTGTTCCCTTTCCTATCCCCTTGATGTTCCTATCCCGTCAACGCGGACGCCGATTTAGGCAAGTAAATTATTGTCAATTTCGATGTTCAAGTCTTCCACTGCGCTTAACCATTTATTCCAAAGCCTTTGGTGGGGGATAGAACAATATTTTTAATATTTAAAAGTATATAAAAATACGAGCGTATTCGGATGCAATTTTTTGACAAAATTTCAAAGTAATTAGTTAAGAATTTGCAGAGATTTAAGATTTTTAACACGAACATTAATATTTATAAGGTATATTTAACATAGTTCCTTGCTATATTTTACTTAGAAAATGAGGTATACTGTGTTAGAATTAGCCTAAGTAATTAGTAAGCACTCGGCTTCAGTGTAAAGGCAATTGGATGCTACATAAAAAGGTTCAAAGAGTTCTGGCGCTATTCACGAATCGTGTGTGAAGCTGTAAATGTACCTAGGCGTACGGGTTGAATTAAAATGACCTCAAAAAATTGTAGATCCCTAATTTGTTTCGTAATAAATGAATGAATGAATACTTTATTGTACTTTTTTGTTTGCACACTGGTGAGTGTGTGAATGATGAATTTTCTATCAGCTAAACAGCGGTATTGTGGACAAAAATATTTTTGTTCGTAGTGGAAATAGAAAAATTATAAAAATCAAAAAAAGTTATCAAATATAAATAAATGTATATATACCTACATGCATACAAATACCAATAAAACTTACAGTATTAATGACAAGTACAAACACAAATTGTATACCTAAATCAAGATTTCTCTATCTCTTGTTTAATAATATGCAAATATAGGTGTAGTTGTGATTTGAAGCTGATGATTGTTTTAGCATATTGGAGAAGCCACTTACGCATTACAAAATCGTATAGTTCAACATGGTGTAAATTCAAGATAAAGCTCGTAAAAATATGAGCAATAGCTCATTCGATTCGGAATTACATTTAGAAAAATGTATCTCGACAATATATTAATAAAAAAAATCTTACGTTATTTGTTAAGAAATTGTTTATAAACAAAAAGATAAGTATATTAGAAAGAAAAACATTTTTAACAACATTTTTTGGACATTTCATATTGTGTTTTTTTTTCAATTGATATTTAATACCATGAATATTATTTTTTGTGTTAAACTGTTTTCAGCGGCAGTTCGTCCAATGCCGTAATGACCACGCGTAGACCCATTTTCGGCAGTAAATAAAAAATATAAATACTGGAGATAGAGTTCCGGGATTTTTTTTATGGAAAATAACCTCCACTTTATTTTAATTTTTTTAAGTTTTATTAGTTTTTGTTTCATTAACGAATAACTAAATTCAGTTTTTTCCATTTTATTTTGTTAAAAACAATTGCAATTTTTTATGTGCTAATATACCCTCTAGATACATTTTTTAAAATGTAATTACAATTCGAATAAGCTATCGCTCAATTACTCAAGGAGGATTACCTCGACTTTACCTTACCTAGCATTACCTTGACTAGACTAGTATGGCAGTTAACGTGAAAGAGCTGGAATAGATTGTCGACTTGTCCTTAGGAGCCAATTTTCTATGGCTATTTAGTTGTTTTACTCTGGAACCATTCAATATAATTAAAATAAACTTAAGATAATCTATGATATTTACCAATAGTCTCATAGAAATAACCACCTCGAATATCAGCCGTAAAATTTAAATTAGCAAATGACAAAATTGGCATACAATTGTATACAATATAAATTGAATAATAGTTCTTTCTTGTTCTTGTATTATCAGTTTTGCACTAGAAAACCATTTCAACATGGCTGAATATTATAAATCAATTAATAAAAGTCCTATTTTTTTTAATTATTGTACATTGTGATAATGAAAGAAATGAAACTGAATGAATATTATCAAAATGTATACTTACATTGTGCAAAATAAAATACCGAGCGAATTATTATTAGTACTTGTTCTATTACGTGTATTCTATGAAGCGATGATGGCACAGTGGTAGCGTGTAGGACTTCGTGTCGATTGACATTGAGTTCGAATCCCTACAATGAGCCTGAGCTTTCGGTGAAGGAAAACATCGTGAGGAAACCATAGCATGGTGGTAGGGCATTTTTTAATGCCTGCCTGGCTAGCTACCACCCTCAAGTTGAAAATCTGCCGCCAAGCACCAATAGGTGTGTTCCGGCAGCTGCACTTGAGAACCAGTCTTCCACTAGGTTTAGCGTGTTATCATCTTGGGCCGCATCGTCACTTAACATCAGGTGAGATTGTGGCCACTACGCCAAACCTACAGCGATAAAAAAAATAGAAAGAGGTACAACACCTAATAATGTGTCTAGTGAACAAATTGTCTATACGTTTTTTTTTTCATACTTTAAGCCTTAGAATTTTATTCCCTGCAAACTATCGGTCAAGACGTCTGCTTGGATTTTATTGCTTATTAATCACTATTTTATTGTAAAAAGAATTGTAATTCATAAATTAGTTTGAGTTGGTACAATGGTAGTTTCTGAGCTTTTGAATTGGTCATTTAATTTAATGATCGATCAGTCTAGTTAGTTTGTTATGAAATCACGCGATGTATGTAATCCAAACGAATATTATAAATGTAAAAATAACTCTGTATGTTACGTTTTCACGCTTAAATCGCTAAACCAGTTTTGATGAAAATTGGTATAGTACACTGATAGATGAAGTTTTGAAGAAAAAATAGGCTATTCCAAAACAACAATAAACCGAAGTAACAATTTATTGCTCACTATCACTTCACATTACAGCTATTCGGTTGTATAGCATCGTTTTTATTTTTCGATCTGATTATACTGCCACAAGGCCACAAGAGCCCTGAAGCCTCAGCCGGTTATTACAACTTCACCGAGCTTGGATCTCCATCTTAGCTCCCTGCGCTTTATAAGACAACCCCGCCGCACTGGCCGCGTCGCGTCGCCATCGTACCGCGAGCGATCGTATAATGTCACGTATTGTGCCACATGACACAATAGTGGCGTCGTCGTCTTGAGAGTCAGTTAAGAGTCTTCTAATCTGTGGTATTACAATATATTTGTTTTATTGAAATAGCCCGTAAACTTTTATAAAGCTCGGTACCTATTTAGGTAGCTAGCTGCTTATGCACTGGTTGAACAAAAACACGATTTACAATAACGGGGTTTTGTCTTGTTTTCGGGTATTTCGTAAATTAAAAGAACTGTAAACTTTTCGTACTTGTGTAAGAGATAATTATAGTTCAAAAATTATTATGATTCAAAAAGAATAACAAATATTCATCAATAAATATGTACTAGATTTGTGATCCGAAAATTCACTCTATTCGAGTGAACTGCACTTCAAATCGTGCAGCTTACTTTAGTCTGGCTTCGACATTTATACAGTGTTGGTGCATACGGGACAGCTCTAATAATACGATAATTTTAATCAAAGAGTGAACCTAGACGTAAATACTTATTCAGTAGTCAAGTAAATAAAATTATTTATTATTCATGTGAACAAATAGTTAATAATATCATAATACCACAATAGCAGAAATATTTCTTTATTTAAATGCCACGCCATATGAAATCCTAGACTAAAACATGCAGATGTTTCATTACCAAATCGCTTGTAGGTAAAAATATGTGAGTGAACACAGACGACGTGGTGTTATTATAAACAGTTTTAATTTGTTAAATTGTTTCATTAACAGTTTCCACGAACGGGAGGTGAGAACAACAATATTGCTACACGGGTGCGTTAGCGGTGGCGCGCTGGAGAATTTTGGTTCAAGAAATTTAACACGGGTGTAACCGCGGCGCACGGCTAGTTTGTAAACAAAATTACAACAATTTCTACCTACATGTCTAAATTCGAATATGACGTGGTTACTTAAGACAGTTGTAGGTAAAGAAATGGTACATCATTAGCTCAAGCTTATCAAAAGGAGATAACGAAGAGAAGTAATTGTTCGCCAACATTTAGAGTATGTTTTTTAGGTTTCATCATTAAATATAGATCAAAGAAGCCTTATCTACGCACGTTTGTTATTTATCAAAGAATACCTATAAAATACAACAGAATTTATGAAAGTCGCGGCAAAGTAGAGGATAATGAATACATGTAAATTGTGTGTAGGACGCGGGAATAATACCAGGTTACCTTACCAAATAAAAGACAATGTTGATAAAATAGAAAACATACTTTTTATTGTTATTATTTTATACCTTTAATATTATAAAGGTAGACAAAAACTCAAAAATAGTAACGACGCGGCTGTGCTTTGAAGAATGTAAGTTTTTTTTAATACCATGACCGTGGTATACAAACGAATGGATTGTACATACTAGAAAAAAAAAGGAAACTATTTTAACCGATCAAAGTTTAGTTATTGGTATATATTAAGACAACATATTTATAAACAGTGTTTACACATTGAAATTTATACACGGACTGAGAACTGGTCATCATATACTCGTACGCTCATTAACATAATAATGCCTAAAGTATGCATCTTTTTAAAACTTACTGAACATTTTTGTCAGTTATTTATTTAAATGATAATGTTTTTTGCGCGAAAGACTAATTTTTTTCCGTACATCTTCTTCTATGTCTTCTATACATATTATAAAACGCAACGTCTATCTGTCTGTCTATCCGTTTAAAATATGTTCTTTTCACGTAAAAGACTAGACTTCACCACTTATCCGATTTACATGGTCTTTTTTTAATTCATAGCTATATTATCTGGCCAGGTCATAGGTTATATTTTGTTAGATAAAATAACATAAGGAATAAATAATTCGGGAAAATGTGCTTTCGGGGCGCTTAAATGGCTTGCGTTTAGTAAATCATAAGAGATATTTATCAAATTCATGTTCTACATAATCGTAGATTTTAAAAAGTCCTAGAAAAAAAAATGCGATAGCATACATCTATCTTCTAAGGATCACCAACAATAGGCATTTTTGTCTTCCGTCTTTCGAGCGTGGGCAGCATGATTAACGTGTGTGCTCGTCCGACGGCAGTCTGTAGAGCCCACGCGAGCGGTGCCGCGGGCATAGCTAGTAATATTGTAAGTTAAAATCCTTTTTTTATATTAGCAAGTCATAATGCACAGTACAATTAAGAAACAGTGGTGACAGGTGAGAGATTAATAAGCTATCACCAGCCGCGGCTGTCATGACGTCCTGCGTAAATAGAAATTGGATATGCCGGTACATATTCCAAAACGTGACGCGTATAAGTGAATCACTATGAATATCAATTATCACCATATGCATGGTGGTCCCGACGCAGTCGCGCTGTATAGCCCTACAACGCCACTGTCGCCATTTTCTCGTTCTTTACTCAAGCAGGTGCATCACACAGATGAGGTAGGCTTGGGTGCCTTAAGTTGTTATTTGACTTCCTTTAGAACTAGAGCTCCCACCCTTCTGGGTTTGATCCTACGGGTTTAGATAGTGCATGTTTAGGTTAAGAGTCAACCATTCCCTGTTATGTTACGACTTCCAGGGTGATTTAGGGCGACCGCGATTGACTCGAAAACGTGATTACATATGTACGAGACTACCTGCTCTGCGGGTGATTAATAGACTAATATAACTTCCTGTAAGAGTTCTTAATTTGTATTTAATATTAAATATTTTTATAGTTATATTTTTTATTATATTAAATATATCTATTTAATAATAATTATACTATATATTGAATAAAAGATTTAAACAAAAAATTTTAGATATTATTTCATAAAAAAAGGCGTTCCTCCCAATATCTCTGAGCCTACTAGTTTTCAAAGGTGGCAGTAGCCTTATAGTTACAACCTATTGCGTATGGTGAATAATGCCTTACCGGATTTCAGCATATAATACGAACTAATTTAGTATTATCTCTCGGAGTCGATGGTTTCTAAAAGTGTTAATAAAGTGCATTGCCGTGATGCAGCTCGGCATTCATGAAGATCCTGGTCGGTAATAAAGTAGGCATCAACTGAAGTACGTGCCCTGGAGTAAGACGAGTTGTACGTGCTAGCTCGTGGCCCGCTCATTATGTTCACAGAAGGAGCAAAGTCGGATATTAAAAAAATATACATTAGCACATTTGAAAGTTTTCTCGCAATTCAGTGTATTCCATGCATACGAGAACATACTTTGGTGAGTTTTGGCGGTAGCTCGATCTGACATGTTGTGGTTTCTGTTTTAATTTAAAAACTTATATAATTTGGCCCTATATCTCATACGAATAATAGAGCTTAGCTTTTTTGTTTATGCGTGTTCTCTGGAACTACCGAGCATATTTGATATTTTTTTAATTTTTAAATTATTTTATAGCCTCTTTATCGAGGAAGGTTATACGCTATCTAACATCACGCTACAATCCTTAGGAGCGAAGCAGTGACCTAAACGTCAAACCTATCTGGCAATCTGTAACCAAGACCGGGAAGTGAAGACAAGGATAGGCTACATGGTGGAGAGTTAGCCGAATGAATTACAATCGGATGAAACCGTGGGGCACAGATAATGGCTTAATATTTGAAAACATTTTTTTTTTTGCGTGAATTGTAAAAGTAAGTATTGGTAACCCAACCCTACGGTTGTGTTAGCTTACTGAACTTAAAACATTACTTTATAGTTATCTTAAGCCAGACGTAAGCTAAGTTACAGATTAGACACATACTCGTAAATGAATGAAAATATTGCGAGGCAATACATGCGAGATAATGTAATTAATATGAAATGGATAACGCCTTTAAAACAGCGATGAGTTGTCTCATTTGCTTATCAAAAACATAAAGCGTACACACATTATTACTTTAAATCTATCTGTTTACTCTGAAAAGGGAATGGTATGATTTTGTGTAATACTAGCTAAGCTCGTGGCTTCTAAACAATTTTGAACTACATTATACTGGTAAATATTTAATGACTAAGGTAAGTATTGCAAGACATCGCGCTGCTAAAGTCATTTGTTGTCGACTTAAATACTGTTATCCTTATAACTTGTTCAACATATTACCTAATGTAACAAAATACATACTAAAACCTGGTCAGAGAATACAAATATGATTTAAAAGAGAAATCATGTAAATCCGTTAAGTTGTTCTTAAGCGAAGCACAATAACGGACAGATAATAAGGCAGACATTAATAATATTTGTATTCTATTCAGATATTCCGAGCAAGCGTAAGACTTAAGATGGAATTTATTATAAAATCAAATTAATTAATTGATAATGAAATTTAAGTATCTGTTTATAATGTCAAATAAAAGGTTATTACTAAATACATATGATACTTTCATATGTATCACGGTACCTATAACAAAAAAAAATCCATTTTTATAATTTTTCTCTGTCTGTCTGTTCAGGCTAATCTCCCATACAGTTCGACAGATTTTGACGGGACTTTCACAGGCAGATAGCTCATGTCATAAGGCATAAATTAGGCTACTTTTATTTTAGAAAAATAAATAGGGATCCGCAAAAAAACAAAAAAAAGGTTTTTTAGTAGGTAGTCCACGCGAGCGGAGACGAGGGCACAGCTAGTAAGAGCATATATTTTGTAATGTTGTTTGAAAACATTTATATTTCCAAGTTTACTCATTAACAATGAACGTGAATTTTGATTCTTATCCTTAACGGTTTGTGATGAAAAGAAAACGGACAAATTTATTATTAGTTGAAATAAAACTTCTGTATTATTTTGAGTATTGAAAGTAGCTTTCGCACAACCATGAATATTCAAAAATTCTTAGTCACTTGTTCTAACTACTAAAACTGTAAATCTAATTGATTCTAAATAATAGAAATATAATGATACCGTATAACGAACAGGTTGAATAAATAACAGCAATAAATTACAATAAATCACGGTGAATGCCGTTTGATCCATTAGCGCCTTAAGAAATATACCTACCTCTGAACGAATAAACATGAAACTCCTTTCACGAGCATCAAATCTGTTAAACCCTCACATTTACTTAGAACTCACGGAATAAGGAGCAATCCATAAAATAAAGCTTTTTCTTAAGACGACTATACTGAACACACCTTAGTGATATATATGTGTAAATATATTGAATGTTAATTGCTGTCGTGTTTTGTTTTTGTTTTTACATCGTTTTAAAGTTGGTGGAAAAACTAGAAGCATAACGATTGCGTTTTCTTGAAGTTATGCCTATTTTGTGGCGTTTAGTTCAGGGTACCATTTAGAGCTGCGCGCGTCATGGGACCGGAGTGCGACATGATGAAGTTAACCATCAATGAGAATAAGGTGAATCCATTTTGTTGAGTATTTTTTTTTATCGTGTAAACATAATTTAACTTTTAATAAAATATGTTAGGTACAAGTTTTTTTTTTTTTTTCAAAACAGAATACTAATTCAATTATTTTGTAATGTTCTCTGTGTATCTTCGAAGTCGAAGGGATTTCGATCTCTCGGTGGTCGCCGTTGTTTTATAGGATTGTGCTGTGCTTACCATCAGAGACAGTCAATGTATTATAAAAAAACCCTTGAGTATCCTCTTTCCAACGAAAAAAGAATCTTCTAAATCGGTTCATAAACAAAGAAGTAATTGCTGCACATCCATAAAAACATACATACATTCGATCTGAGAACCTCCTCCATTATTTGATGTAGGTTGAAAAATCATGTGTCCGTTTGTTAGTGATTTTGTAACATTTGGACGACTTGACGACCGATTGAGGTCATACAAACAATATATTTGCTTTATCGTGATCATGCTTAATAATAGCTATGTTAGTATCCCATAGATGGCGCTGTGGTCGAGCCGTTAACTACCGAAAAGAGGCATAACAACGTCTGCCGGCCTAGCTAATTTATATATATATAAATATATTAAAAATTAGTTAACGTCAATTAATTTAGTTCTTTTCTTTCGTTCTATTTCCTTATTTGGCAACTAGTCATCTATATTGAAGACAATTACTGCCATTATCGAACGAATATAGAGTATTCTGTCTTATGATGGCTTCAGTATTCCTAACAAGATAGGTTTCTAACAAGGTTATAACTTTCTATGGAGTTTTTGTGGCATTTCAGAATTCATGATCCATGTTATTACTTCCAATCCACTGCATTTGTGCGAAATAACCAAGCTTTATTATGCAAAATGCCATCCTGTTATACACAAATGTATGAATAAAAAAAACAAAAACTAATGACAGTCCAAGATCCCGCCAAAAACTCATTAATTTAGTTTCATGTAGGACAATAAATTATAAAATTGTAAACAGTTCTTTGGATGAATGTTTTATGAATATTTATTTTTTATTTTTTTCATCTAAACCAGTAGTTAGCACGTACAATATTTCTTTTCTTATAACACGTATTTACCTTAATGCTTACTTTATTGCTAGTCTTAATCCTGGTTAATACCTACTTGCATCTTGACAGTATTTTTTATTCTTATTGCCTTTTTAATTGCGTGGAATTAATAAAGCATTTACTATAAGGGCGTATTTATAACTATCACATTTGGAGTGTCCAGCTTCATACAAAAATAAACTATTTGTTGCCTGTGACTTCACGACGTAACAAGTAAGAAAAGTAAGTGCTAATAGAATCAATCAACTGGAAATTACAACAACATATCATGCGTATCACAAACAAGTAGTTTTGTATCATATACGATTTTTAACCACAGATTCAAAAGGCCGATATTCGGCGAAAATTAACGTATCGCGAAGACTAAGGGGGAGGGAGTCAGACCTCCTAAACCCCTCCTTTAAGTATGTCTGTGCATCTAGATAATTTTATTAAAGAAAACTATACCTTTAAATACTAATTTTCATAATATGAGTAATTGCCGGATTTCGAGAATCCACCCATAGTCATTGCGATCATGCAGACTTGAAAATATCAAGATCAAAATTATCAAAATTATCCTATGTGTTAATCCAGGTTATGAAATATCTGTGTGTCAAACATTCAAATCCGTTCACCAGTTTTTGCGTGATTGTCAAATATATAGTATCAAATATTCAAACATACAAACTTTGACATTAAAAATATTGTATATATTAGAAGGATGCAACCGTATTTGATAGCAATACAATTTATGGTGCTATTCATATTGAACATCGATTTATGTAAGTGCATAAAATCCAATATATAGGAAGTAAACATTACTTTTGGCACTTAGAATGCAGATAATAGATCTTTAACTATGAAATTGCCGTTCTGAAGTACTGGCCATTTCAAATCAAAATAATTTTTGTTTGGCTAAGAATTCTAATTTCAAATTAATTTTATTTTAAAAACATGGAATTCTTTTTCCAAAAGTAGTCATTTGTTTAATGATTAGTGTTACATTTTCATGCATTTAAATCTTTTTTTTCATCATGGATACGTTAAAAATTCGAGTAATTATGGAATATGAGTACCGTCGTGGCAGTAACGCGGCACAAGCGGCACGCAACATCAACGACGTTTACGTAGCTAACACTACAAACCAACCCACCACATGTTATTGGTTTGCTCGCTTCCGTTCTGGGAATTTCGACCTGAAAAATGAACCTCGCGGTCGTCCGAAGACTTTGGTCGACAATGACGAATTAAAGGCGATTGTGGAAGATGATGATACACAATCTACGGTTGAATTAGCAGCAGCTTTCGACGTTAGCGTCAAAACAATATTGGTCCGTTTGCGTCAAATTGGCAAGGTAAAAAAGCTTGACAAATGGGTGCCCCACGAACTCAATGATCGCCAGCGCGAAGTACGCATCGAGACGTGCCTTGCACTGCTCAACAGACACACAAATGAAGGAATTTTGAACCGCATTGTTACCTGCGATGAAAAATGGATTCTGTTTGATAACCGGAAGTGATCAGCAAGTTGGTTGGATCCTGGTTCAGCACCTAAACAATGCCCTAAACGAAAACTTACCCCTAGAAAAGTGATGGTCACTGTTTGGTGGTCTAGCGCCGGTGTGATTCATCACAGCTTCTTAACAAACGGGATGAGCATTACTGCAGATGTGTACTGTGAAGAACTGAACACAATGATGGAGAAGCTGGCACATGTCCAACCAGCATTGGTCAATCGCTCGTCTCCGCTGCTCCTGCACGACAACGCGCAACCTCATACTGTACAACAGACTGTCTCCAAGTTGCAAGAACTGGAAGTTCTCCGTCATCCGCCCTACTCACCAGACCTTGCGCCTACAGACTACTACTTTTTCCAGAATTTGGATAACTCCTTGGCGGGATAAAAATTCAATACCCGAGAGGAATTTGAAAGAATTGGAAAGAAGAATTTGTTGCCTCCCATCCAGCTGATTTCTTTAAGAAGGGCATCAATAAACTGCCACTGCGCTGGAAAAGATGCATTGATTGCATGGGTGATTACTTCGATTAATACAAATAAAAAATACATGAAATAGCATCGTTTAAATTTTTTCATACAAAACGGCAATTTCATAGGTAAAGGCCTAATATTAAATTGAAAACAACAAAAGATAAGTAAAACAAAATTCACTAACGAACACAAATTGATCACAGACGTGAATTGATATCAGTCGTTAAGCCATGTCATTTATCGGGATAAAAAGTGTACTACGTGTTAGTCCAGATTATAAACTGTGTGCTGTATAAACTGTTTCATCCAAATCCGTCCAGCCGTTTTTACGTGATTTAGTAATAAACATCCAAACTTATAAATTTTTAATATTAGTGGGATTATATAATAGTTCTTATGAACAATTCGTATTATATGAACAATTAGTTAAGTCAATTCAATTAGTAGTCAAATCGTGCGCGAGGCGGAGGACATAATAAATAATTATTTTTTAGAAAAGTGTTTATTCGCTATAAATTATTTCTGAAGACTAAATTAAAATATCCTTAGAACTATTATGCATCGTCAGACAACTGCGCTTATCACTGAAAACGTAGCGCTTGGCTTCTCTAAAATACAGAGTGTACGTACTGTGTTATTTATATAAGTACAATTTCCCCATAAATATCCTAATTAACTGCGCTATTCTGAAAAGGTAAAGTAAGTTTTAGATGTATCAAAGGTCAAGGTATCAAGAGTTACTGTTAGCTCACTTCGTATTCCTGTCACGTTCTCTCTTTGCACCTTACGTGGTCCGGTGCCACAATTTGTCTGATTGAGAACGCACAGGAAAATATTGACAAAGCTTATACGATTGATTTCACTATTCCTGATTTGTTATTCCTACTAACAGGTATAACATTGAGCAACTATATGTATAAATGGATGTTGGTATATACCTAATATGTCACCGGATAATTGTACGAACCGTTAGTTTATATCAATCAAGTAAATTGTAAGCTATCGATGGATTGTGAGAGGGCTCTAAATTTTGAGTCTATGTATATTAAATAAGCAAAATCATTATAGTAGAATTTGCAAAATGTGAATTTTCAACGACTAATTGTTTTCTGGCTCTCACCGGACATGAAAGCCTCAGTTAAAAAAATGTGACGTTTAATTTGACAGTTTTGCTTGACGTTTAGTTTGACAGTTTTGCTATCACTTGTTTTCATAACAAAAAAATATATGTGACCTTCTGTTTGACACTACTGCTGTCCCAATTATAACATTTTTAAAAATCACCTTTTGTGGATCTAATTCGATAAATGTTCACTATACATCTTCTCTTTCGTTTCGCTCTTGGCAAAGCGGTCGTGGTCACAGAGGCGTCCACGTCGGTGGTAGAGGCGGACACAGCTCTCCGCACTATCTCCCGCCACCTCACTCTGTTTGTAGACAGTCAGATACACGGCCTCCTACTGCGGATTTTACTTGGTAAGTCCAGCGCATAGGTGACCTGCCGCGTGATCTAGTTCCCTCCACTCTTCCCTGCACGACCAGCCGTTCTATGGAGTCGTTATAAATATATATACGATATGTACTAAGTACTAGATTTCGCGATCTGAACATTCACTCTGTTAGAGTTAATTGCACGTCAAGCTGAAATTATGTAATTGTTCAAGTGAATAAATAGGTAATAATATAGTATAAAAATATGTGATGGAACACCGCTGGTGATTTTAGAAAGAGCTTTTTAATTTGTTTAATTGCTTTATAACCAGTTTAATATTTTTGAATATTCATTTTATATTCTTATTAACGAATATTTGTCAAAGTTTAGAAAATATGACGTGCGTGAGTGATTAAATAAAGGGGTGAGTGGTTATTTATGAATGAGCTTAAATGAAGGCATAATAATTCATTTTCTTTCTTTAATTTTATTCGTTTATTTAACTATTAAGAATATGAATTCTAATGAAGCCTAATTGAAGCATTGTATGTACAAAAGCAGTATCTTCTGCGATGTAAAATCTATAGGAACGATCGCAACCATCATTTCAACGTGTTTTCCATCGAACCCACTTCATTTGTGCAATAAAGACAATATGGCAAACAATTCATTCTGCACTCACAACTCCCACTCAATTTGCTAACGATAGATGAGCCGACGTCCAACACTGCCAAAAACTCGGCAATCGGGAAAGTTCTACAGAATTACAAAATAATCATTTGGGATGAGTGTAGTGTACGATGGCGCATAAACGAGTATTGGAGGCACTCTATTAAACGTCGAAAAATTCGTGGACAAACGTGGAAATTTGCTAGCGACGTGCACAGTGGGTTGGTGTGGCTCAAGCTTACTCACTTATAGCAGCGCATGGGGCTTGTCTCCGACTGTTCACTGGTAAAACGTGGGCCGAACTCCAGCTCACCAGCAAGCGCCCAGCCTTAACCAGCTTTATGGCCTCGGCGAAAGGGAGAGACAAACACCAAAAAGGTGCTTCTCAGATAGCGGCGAGACTCGCCAACCCTTATTTGGGCTTAGCCCCACCCCGTACCTCGCCAGACTGTACTGGTTAGGCGTAGGCGGCCCGGTAACTCATTTGTGACAGTCCGACACCTTGTACGAGAATGATTTTCTCTTTAGGCACCGACATAGAGCGTAGCCTCGAGCAATCTCAGGATACTATCCAATTGCTCGAGCAGGACTGATCTTTCTAGCCAGGGTGTTGCCTGATTATATGGGACCTGCGTATATAGTGCACACCTGTTGTTAGTAAATAGTATGAACATTAGGTCATTAGTACGGTTTCAGTAACTCTCCGACATTTTTCTCCGACATGTATTATAGATTTCTTATTTCATATTAGCTGACTTTTATTATGTGCGATACTCACAGCTCTACTGGCGTGAATTAGAAATTTATTGCTTTTTTTTTTAATATAGCTAAGTATTTAAGTTTTTTTTTAATATAAATATTTACTGCTTATTACTGTTTATACATATATATTTTAAATAATGAGACCAGTTTCTATGCTGTAAAACACCAATATACAGCAGCCCGCGGCTCCACATGCGTTTATTGCGAAGTAATTATTTTCGTCTCTTAATTTTATTTTACTTTTTGTTACTGTAAATTTATATAGCCTATTAATTGTGGAATGATATGAACATCCTTACCGTGTACATAATGTCATCAAAATCGGTTGAGAATTAATATATATTTAAAGATTTTTAAAAGTTTTATAGACGATTCTTATAGTTTATCAGATATAGAATGACATATATGTACATACGGGAAGGGAACAAAATTTCAACAAAAACGGTTAAAAATAATACACCTTAATTTTCTTTTTAATTACAATTTCTTACGATTCTTGTCAACTTTTAAAGCCTATGTATTCAGTAATATCATAAGCTCCCCGTGTACAAAATTTCATAAAAATCGGTAAACGTGTTTTTCAATTAAATCCTGATATACAAACAGATGAATAGACTGACATTTTTTTAAATGTTATCAGTGTCTTTATAATAGATATCTACAAGGAAATTTGAAAAAAAAAATGCACGTACAGACAGAAATACAGATTTATTAATATAGATACAGTTATTTAGATAGCTTTTTCAAGGCAAGTATCAATTTTGTGATTTTATGGGCTTATTTATCTTCGCATTATTTTGCATTTGTAAAAAGAAGCTAAGCCCAATTTACATAAAAAATATTTATGCTGTAATACTACGAGATGCTCTTATTATTCAAAGTTTACTCAAAAGGCAAAAAATAAATATTTCCTTCCTTTATCGGATTTCTCATTTACGTTTTAACTACGTAAATCCTCTTTATGGGGATCTTTTTGATAAAATCTTTTTTTTTCCGCAACGATATCGGGATGATGTAATTAAAGATGCGGAAAATCAGCTTACCTGGCTGTTTGTAGCTTGAGGTTACTTTCCTCTAATTAAGGGGAATGTTTTATAATTGTGAGGATTACTTTTTTAATTAATAATTCGGTAGCAGAGGATTTGCGAACTAACGTTAATTATTTTTTTTCACATCGACTACACGTTGTTTCAGGGGTCTCGATATATAATGAACGTTATGGTAAATAGGTAGGTCATCATTTCTATACTTTAGAGTTTTAAACAAAATTTGAGGTTTGGAAATGAATTAATTTGTATTTTAATTTAGTATAAGCCTGCCTTAGTACGTACACGGGTGTGGTAGGACTGTTCAACTCAAATGGGTTGCGACTATGACCGTCCGTGATAACGTGACCGTCATAGTGATTCGTTTATGCACTTAGTCTTTTCGAGATCAGCCGGTTCCCCAGATTCTATTTACGCAGATCGGCATGATGTAATGACTGGCGATTTATTGTTGATCTCTCTATAGTCACGAATCTTGCTGCCTCCGATTTAACTGAAGACAAAAGCTTACTGCTTATTGTAGGTGATCCTTAAAAGATAGATATATGTTATCACTGACTTTTTTGAAAGTCGTTTTCTAGATCTACTATTATGTAGAAAATTAATTAGATATACCTCGTATGTTTACTCAGCATAATCCATTTAAGTGTCCCAAATAAGTCTTTTTTCCTAATTGATTCACCATTATCGTTACTGCTTATTTCGCATATTAGTTTAACTTACAAAATATATCCTATAACCTGGCCAGATAACATAGCTGTGAATTAAAATAACAAGCACGTAAATCGGATTAATGGTTTTCGCGTGAAAATAACATAAACGGACAGACAGATAGAGAGAGAGACGTTGAGTTTTATAGCATGTATAGATGTTTATATTTATGTGCATGTGATTATGTGTATGTAATCAATCTATTTGTGTGGGTGTGATTAATGGACAATCATACAAACTAATTTACGTTCGCATTTACAAAATATACTAACTTTCGACTGCGTCTTCATATTTGTTGTCTTCAAAACCAAACGATCTGCGTGCCAACTGTTATAAAATATTTCTACTAATTCAGTAACCTTCACAGGCGTGTGTAAGTCGCCAAAGTTTCATCACATCCGAATGACTGGTATAGGACTGCGTAAGGTACAAACAATAGCCTGAGTTTTCATTGAAGGAAAACATCGTGATGAAACTATAGCATGGTGGTAGGACTTTTTCTAATACACGTCTGGCAAGCTACCACCCTCAAATTAAAAAAACTGTCGCCAAGCTACAAAAGGTGTGTTCCGGCAGCTGCACTTGAGAACTAGTCTGTCGCTTGGCCACATCGTCACTTAAGATCAGATGAGATTGTGGCCACAACACTATAACGATAAGAAAAAGAAAAAGATTTATTTACAGAAAACATTGTTTTTCATAACTCTATATAATTGAGTAGGTCGGTGTAATTAAAACTATCAACAATGGAATCAGTCAAATTGAAAATGTTAAAAATCTCGACACAAATAACCTATTCATTGAGACCATTCCAATAAGCCCAAACAAAATAATTTTACTGTAATTGGTGAGGAGTTAGGTATCCTGCAGATTCCAGATGATACTGAAGCATCATATCAAGGTTGCCATGTTTTTATAATATAATTGAAGTAAAATTATACCAAATTTCGACTCAACTGTACATATGCGGAAGATGCTCACATCTATTCATCAACTATAAAAGAGCTGATAACCTTCAAACGGCTGAACAGAATTTCCGGAATCGTAGCTAAGAACACTTTCAAACAAGTTTCTTTTGCAACATTGAAATTGAAATCGGTTCAGCCGTTTCGGAGATACGATGTCATATACAGACACACAAATACACACATTAAATATATAACAAACACTTCTCAGTTTGCGTCGGGTGTTAAAAAATAGATACATCACTGTTTTAAGAAGTAATTAATATAAATTATAGATTGTATAATAATATCAAATTATATTATATCCTTTGTAAGTTTAAGTAGATACGGAAATATACTACTTATATTATACGAACGTATATTTATTTATGTTTGCTAAACCGGGGCTCATTTAGTTCGAATACAGCACGCGAACTACGCGTATGGAACGTAAGTTTTAATTACTTGTTTATTGTTAGTTCTTCCTCACGGGCTCGGTTGGATATATTTGTTTTAGAAAATATGGTCCTAGTGGAAATCGTTTGATGTGTTACTATTTCTACAAAAAATATATAAAAACCACGTAGTGTTTAACTTATTTGTATGGATTTATATATATGTTTGAATGGGTTGAACTTAAAATCTATGTGAGGGATTTTCTTGAAAATTTATTGAACAACTAAGGTGGCAAACGAGTTTACGGCCCGCCTGATGTTAATCGGTTACCGTAGCTTATGGATGCTTCTAACACCAGAGGTTACTAGAGTCCCTAATGAGCTCTGAAAACACTACTCACCACAGGAACACAACACAAGATGATATGGTTGCGATCTCTTGTAGGGTGAAGGTATTCAACGAGTCGGGCTGCCTCAAGTGTAGATAAATTTCCTAAGAGATTCTTCTGTACTCTAAGTGGCTACGTCTCTTTTTCGTTGTGATTCCTACCTCTAAAATTGTCCTTATGATTCCAGAAGTGATTCAGGCTATGGATACAGAAATTACCGGATAAAAAGTATCCTTTGTGTTAATCCAGGTTTTAAACTATATGTGTCAAATTGCATCCAAATCCGTTCAGCCATTTTGCGTGATAGAGTCAAACATTCAAATAGAGAAAAACATCTATAATTAACTAGCTGTACCCGCGGCTCCTTTCGCGTGGTCTACAGAAGTCTTGTTTAAGAAGATATCGTGTATTTTTTTTATAAAGAACAAGTATCTGAGGAGTAAAACAAAAAAAAACTAAATCAGTTGCTATTTTTTCTACACCCGCAACAATAAGGTTAAAAAAGACATTGCACCTATAAGTAGCACCTGAATAATTAATAAACGGGGAATAAGTTTATATTTCTTGAGATGTTAACAGAAATTGATTTTAAAATAAAATGATAAAATTATTTTTCGCTAAACTTAATTTATTTTCAATAAGGATTGTTCCATTACTCGGTAATCTCAAGACAAATATAAAGAGTTTTTACACAGCTTTCAATAAAGGTAATTGTTTGAAAGTCGTGAACAAGAGATTTGTCTTTAATTGGATATTGAGTTCCTTAGGTAAATCTACGATTTATTTAATGATAATACAAATCTATATATTTTGTTATTTATAAATTGTCTTTACTTGATAGTATACATATGTCATTTATACAAATTATTCATAAAACAGTGTCCACTTAAGTTCAAGGTTGAACTTAAGTGTTCAAGTTCACTTGGTGTTGGCGCGCACCACGAACCTTTCGATGCTCGGCGAAAGAACGCTTCGGCATTTTTTTTATCTGACTATAATGTTAGCCATAACGGCCGTGAAGCCTCAGGTGGCTTTTACAGCTTCACCGGACTTGGGGGCAAACATTTAAGGCACTCAGCCGAGAAAAAATGACAACAGGCTCTCAAAGTGGCCCCTGCCAAAGTGGGTGAACCTCGGCTTGGGCTGTTGTAGTAGTTGCAAATAAGTCGCGAAATGGCTAATTCCCTATCCGTAATTCGATCTATCTAATTATACATATATTTCTTCTGGTAGGAGGGAAGAAACATGCGTATATATGTATTTAGTAATCTGTCAATGTTGGTGTAAACTAACTACCCAAAAATATATAATGGTCCCTTACAGACCCTATGAACCTTGTAATTATTGTATCTTGTTAGCTAGTGAATGCAGTGTCAATGTATCGCGAGAGCGGCTGCTTGGCTCGAGATCTCCATGCCGGAAGAAACGACCTAGGCTTGAGTTGCCACAGGAGAGGGGAGCGAAGTTAACCACTCATCCTCTGTGGGGGGACAGTGGTTTCGCGGGCGTGGGCGCGGGCACGCTTGGTTTATAAGGACGGTTGTGTAGTATGCGTTGGAAGTATCGATATCGTCATCGGGATCGATAAAAACGCTGCGACATAATGTCGCACCGCAGTATTGTAATAAAGGGTTTTGATTTGTATTGCGCGTACTTAACTGTAAAATTACCACAGCGGCGAAAAACCTGAAACAAGTTACAGATTGCTTGCGGCGCGGCGGTTGATACTCTATTTGTAACATATTGGCAATGTCTCCTAACCTAGGCCTATAATATCTTATTTGTATCTGTGAAAGAATAATGGTCACAAGCAATAATTCTGAGGATTTGGATGTAGATATCAACATTTTTAGTTAGATAGTATTGGCAGAACTTTTCGGGATAATTGTTGACCGTTGTTTAAACGATTATAAATAAGAGGATATTCCAATAATCACTTCTTTCTGCAAGCTTTTATTATAAGAGCGGATATACAAGTTACTTCTACTAAATCTATTTTTAAAGTGATGACTTTTATGCGATATTATGCCGTACTATGCGCGCCAATTGTTTTTCAATTTTTTGTCGTATTTCATAATGTATTTATATTATTAAGTTTTGTTTCTTAATGAGAGATGTGAATATCTATACTTGGACTAGTTATTTAAAATAAACCAATATGGATAACATCTATACAAATAATAAAATTGAAGTGGCCGTTTTTAATGTCAATATAACAGATTTTTACTAAATGCATATGAAAGTATACATGATACCTATTGGTAATGGTTTTTTGTGTAGAAACGGTTGGACCGATTTTGACGGGACTTTTACTGGCAGATAGCTGATGTTATAAGGCATAACTTGGATTGGTAGATTGGCATTTTAGAAAAATAATTAAGTAATGTTCGACACAAAAAAATAAAAAACTTTTTTAGAAGCCCACGCAAGCGGAGCCGCGGTCACAGCTAGTTTTTAATAATCATCGATTTATTTTGTAAATATTTCTCTTGAGTTAAGTTAGCTTGCAGTCGTCTAGTTGTTGTATGAGTCACAACTGCACGACTGAACTTTTAGTCTAAGACACTTAATCGCAAGATGCTTATATACTTGAATATTACATTGTATGAGTGTACTCAAATATAAAGGCTTATTTCTATAATTCGTTTTATACTCAGTGCATGTTTTCTCTTAGCCCCATTTCATCATTAATTTTATTAAGTCGTCTTTTCTTATTGCAAATCTCTTTTTTATTTTTTAAAGGTGTTTTTTGTGGTAACTCCATATCTCCCTGAATTCTTACTTAAAATTAATTATTCAAACATAATTTTAGAGGAGATATTCCTCACTATTGACGACATCTACACAATAGACAAATAGATTAAATGTTTTTGGTTAAAAAAAAACGTTGTATGACAAGTTTATTTTCATTATAAATGCCACGTAGAAGGCGCTATTTATTAATATATTGTTTTAACTAACATGTCAGATGTTACTTAGATTATTTTTATTAAAAATTAGGTCAGCTAGTATTTCTTACTATATTTTTGATGGAGTTGCGCGCAACAGCTAGTAGTTTTATATATGAAGTGTACGTCGCTAATATAGCTCAGTGAATTAAAATATCCTTCAATTTCAAAATCCCCATTCTCGTTTTGGGTAAAGTAAATACAGAAAATATGTAAATTCAAAGTGTGTTTCATGTTTTCTTTCAAACCTTGAAAACCTTTGACAGTCATCTCGTAAAGCAAACATAGTAACATGGACAAGCGAATTTATCGGCTCGATGTTTTTTTTTTGTTATGGCAGCACGGCAAAATTTCGGCTCTATGCCTGATGTTAAGCAAAGTAAAATAAAAAAAACACTGACTGCTATACATTACCTACAGTATGACGTAGTCGCTGTCATGCCGGCCTGTGAGCCTCTCAGCAGCTATATTGCATTTTTTATTACCACGATGTAAATAGACAATCACTAATGCCAAACTTGAAAATAATGTTGCCACATTCATTTTTGTAGTGTTGAGCCACCGTATATTTTACGGTACAATTATTTGAATCGTAAGTGTTTAAATACTGGATTGAGGGGTTTTTGTTCATTTATTGAAATATTTTTTGTTATTCAACATACACAATAGTTTACTATTATCATTACATAATTGGGTTTTTGAATAAAGGGAAAGATCATATATAGGATTTATAACAACAACTTTTTTAAGTTATATCAATTTTAAAATAAATTTTTCAACCCAGTACCGAAAACGCGTCGATCGTTCCCGAACAAACCCGAGCGCGTGTGACGTCACAATGGTAATTTCTACTCATTGTAGCACACAGCTGATACAGTGTTTTGACTCTTAATCAAATCACAAACCTGGCGACCAATCTTTATCTTTATTTTATCAATTTTCAATTGTTTATAATTAATAAACAATATCTATTTTAAGAGTTTTCCAATTTATTATTAATATAAAAATATAAAATATAAAAAATGTTTTTTTTTTTATTCCAATGCTAGAATTATAAAAAGTTTGTATGGTGAACAACTTACAAACAAAAAAGAATGCTGCGGTTAGTCCACGAAAGACGCGATTTTGTTTGCCTTAATCGGCCTTCATCTTTGGACGGTTCAATGTTTTTTTTTTTAGAAAAACTTATCAATATGAATGATATTTATTTAGTAAGGTTTTACTTTTAGTTCAGATTGGTGACATCACTATTTTAAAAATACAATGAACACATCAAATTTAATTTTACTCCGTGGAAATAAAAAAACCTAATGTACATATAAACTGACTGATCTCAAAATGCAACAAATAAAAAGATAGTCACTGTGATGACTTTATGACTACATTTTAATATTATAATCTTGATAAATTATTATTCAGAGTATCAAATTACTAAAGACATGTGTTAAAGAAATCTTAATTAAAAATTAATTTAGATTTAGTGCGTGTTTTCAAGTGTGATTCCATAAAAGTGTTTGCCGGTTTTTATTGCCGTCGAAACATAGCGAATTAAGTCAAATTAAGTGACGTATAATTTTGTATAGCGTCCATAACCGGGTCAACACAAAATTGAAATCGTGTTGTTAACGAGCTACGAAATTAATATATCGATCAAGTTTGAACTTAAAATATCCATAAGCAATGTTTATATTGCAATCTCTATCTATATCTATATTCACGAGTATCCACATTCCACACTAATATTATAAATAAGAAAGTAACTCTGTCTGTTTTTCTGCTTGTTACCTTTTTACGACTATACCTCTGGACCGATCGCAATAAAATTTAGCACAGCGGGAGCCTGGGTACTGGAAAAGGACACAATATAAAAATAAACGCAGGCATAGTCGTTGAGACAAAGCTAGTTTTTTATATATAAGCGCAGATGATAAAAATTTCATGTCACGAACGATGTAATCCTGTGTCTGATTCAAAGTGAATGGATACGTTTGTGCTCCAGTGAATGCATCCGGACCCTTGGAAATCGTGACGATCGCCTTTGCAGTCAGACTACCTGAGAACTCCTTTCTGATACCTTTATGTTACGAAAATATCATCAATACATCAATCTACAATCTATATATTTATATATATACATATATATTAAGCAATCGTATTTTCAAACAACTTTGAATGTAATATAAGCAGAATAATTTCGCAGGCTTGGTATCAGAGAAATGTAACATCTATACACTATTAATCATTGTAACAAACGAGTAGACGAATGTAAGTCCGAGACCAAGTCGACGGCTTACCATTGTCATGAGTTTGTAAAAATCAATTTCCGCACGCGTGTCATGCAATGATTTTTAACACATTTGCGAGAAAACAGTACAAATTTTTACCACACGCTCCGTTGTATAGCGCCATAAAAATATATAAGAATTCCACGAATGAGTTTTACATTACGAGAATAATTAATGAGCTGAATGATCGAACCTTGCAAACAGTTTTTATCAATACATTTGCCTCACTTTAATACTAAAGAGAAAATGAGATGAAAGATGTAGTTCTAATTTTCACCACGCTAACGTGACGCCATTTGCAAATTCGCGCCATTTTCATGTTAGAAACTTCAAATATTGTTGCAACTTTCCGACTGATATTTACAAATAAAATAATAACATGAGTTCAAGCGATTAATCCGATTTAAATATGGAATCTACTCCACCTGGTATCTTGAACGAGGCGCAAATTGCAGGTAAAATTTCCAAGGGTAGTAGACCTATCTGTGTAATTCCTTATTTGCTATTAAAAATAATCTAATGAAAAAGTTTGCTTCGTTACCTTTGTACTGTTTTCTCACAATTCTCTCGGGCTTACATTCTTCAACTCGTTTATAAAAACCAACTTACCTCACTAGTATCATAAATAACAATTTTTGAGCTAATTTATAAAAATCTTTTTGTGCACTTTATAGTCTATTTACTGAGGAAGGTTATAGATATATAACCACACATATATAAGGACGCATATATAAGGAGTGGAGGAGTAAACATGAATGTCAAGCGATCTGGAAAGCTATAGGCAAGTACGGGAAGACACTACAACAAAAGGCTACACGGATGCGTTGGAGCCCCACGGTCGAGAGTTGGTGGAATAAATTTAACAGTGTAAAACCGTGGGCACAGCTGGCTGATATACATGTATACAGGGTGGAAAAACGAACGGGAAATGGAGGCAAAGTAAACTGATTTATTGGTATGAAAAAGTGCATTGAAGCTAAGGGATAATATTTTGAATAACAATAAATTGGATATGACCAGTCATAGTAGTTTTTTCTTATTCATTACATAAATTTTCAGTGCGGCCCACGTATTAACATTGACCTCAATACATTGTAGAAAGGTACACATAATGTATATTCGAAAAGACTATAATGTGTGTAAATAATAATTTTAATTATTCGGTAATAATTTACATATTCAATAGAAATCTAGGTATCCTTCACGTTAGTTCGATATGTAAGAATTGTTAAATTTCATGATCTTCTTTAATTGTAAGATACAATGTGTATCCGGGAGATTTTATCCTTGTCATATAACCTATCGATTGGCACAATAACATAGTGAATGCCTGTATTTTGCATTTTTAGTTGGTTCGGTTTACGGAACAGGTAAGCTTTTTCAAAAATTTGTGAATGCAGAGTTATTCTTATTTTTAAAAACAAAAGAATGTTTTGTTTAAGTAAAATTGTATATCTTCAATATTTAATATACTTTACCTCCAAATTTATTTTTTTCTACTACATATTAAGAAATCTATTAAGAAATCCTCCATATTAAGAAATCCTAATTGTTATGAAAATGTTCAATACATTTAATTAAATCTTTGTTTGCACAAAAAAGGCTCAAACTAAATCATTTTATACTTGTGATTTACAAGGTATGTATAAATCTATCCTGATCGTTTAATCAGTCTGTATAGAGCTCGTGAACACAAGAAAAAGAATTTTCGTTTGAGATGTTTTCCCTATACAAGTTTTAGGCTATCATATTTCTAAGGGCTTTAAGGATGCAAATACTTTCTTTCTTCAGTGTTATATAATACCGATTCAAAGGGAGTTAACAAAATAAAGTAGCTACATAGTAAATACACTTTATAATTTCACGGCTTCTGATAAAATGGTAACTGATATTTAGCTAACTTTTACTCGGTTTAAGAGAGTATTAATTATGAACTTATTAAACATTGGACAGAATCCAGAAAATAAGAAAGTTTTTAATGCATATCGCTGGCAACTCTTAACCCCCACAACACTGGATACTATTAACCTTAGAGCGTGTTGAGCACAATTTACTGAATCCTCCAACTTATCAAAACCTACCCAAAACTTTGTCGTATACTCAAAACTGAGATAGAGCCGGTCAAACCCTATAATAAGTATCTAGTTCTATATTAACTTAATAATATTTAAATATGTGCTTATTGATCAAACCGAGAGATATTTCAAATTTATTAGCTTACGTAAACAGTTTAGATACCGCGGGTTGATAGGTATAGCTTGTGCGAAATGAATTTTAGTGAACTTTGTTCTATACGGGCGTTTTTTTATTCTATATTAATAAATTTGTATTTCAGTCTGTACAGGTAATATATAAAGGACAGTGGTCACGATTATATCATTTTTTTGTCAGTCTGTTTGTATGTCCGGATTTAACTAACGAATGGCTTGACCGATTTTGTATACGGGAAGAATATGTTATTCGATAATAGATAGGCTATAAGAACCGTCAATAATACTCTTAGAGATTGAAAAAAAAAATGTTTTGTTAATTCTTAACTGATTTTGATAAAATTACGTACACGAGAACAATTTATCTTTTCTCAGTTGATAGACTATAAGATTTATCAATAATATAAGTAAAACTGAAATTAAGAGACGATAGGCTGCTATAATACTAGCGTTTGTAAAGCGTGCGCATTCGTCTATCGTTTGACTAGCGCTGACGTTGCGCGCACGCGGCGTTTGCATTGCGCGGCTGCATAATGCAGCACTCGCCTCGCGTAAACACCGAGTGCCTACTTATAGGGGCAAATAAATCAACATGAGCGTCACGACGACGCAGAGTGACGAAGCAATGATGGCTCAGTGGTAGCGTGTACGACTTCACGTCGATTGACGTGAGTTCGAATCCCTGCAATGAGCCTGAGCTTTCGGTGAAGGAAAATATCGTGAGGAAACCATAGCATGGTGGTAGGGCTTTTTCTGATACCCGCCTGACTAACTACCACCCTCAAGTTGAAAATCTGTCGCCCAGCACCAATAGGTGTGTTCCGGTAGCTGCACTTGAGAGCCAGTCTTCCACTAGGTTTAGCGTTTACCATCCTGAGCCACATCGTTACTTAACATCAGGTGAGATTGTGGCCATTAAGCTAACCTATAACAATAAAAAAAAAGAGTGATTGCTGCGTTCAGCATGCGTTCGACGAGAATGCCGCGTACGCGCAGGGTCACCGCTGATCAAACGTTTAACGAACGCGCACGCTCGAAAAACGCTAGTCTGATATAGGTTAAAATCATCACAGTAAACGCAAAAATATGTATATAGTACGTTTCAAAATTATTTTACTGTATGTTTTTGAACAAGCACAATGCTCGTATATATTTACACAAAGTTTAAACTCATCTGTGGAAACACGCAGTAGTGACATTGTTGAGTCGCCAGCCGCAGATACTCGGATCCCAGGTGTCGGTAGTTCCCCAAGCTCGGGCCGAAAGCAAACATAAAATATAGAACTTCCAGTTTTCAGGACGTGGTATGCATGATATATCACGTAGTGACGTTTGCACGTCGGAACAAAGCATTCTGATATATTGCCAGAATTTCATTTCACTATTTAGAATTATTTTAATGGAAATAGCAGACCGCATGTATGAATGTATATTGTAAAATATTTTCGGTTGGAATGTTTAATCTTTTCTTTCATTGTTTTAACTTATATACAACTTTATACTTATATTTAACTTATTTAAAGTTGAACAATAACAAAATTGTCATTACTTTTAATTAATTGCTCCCGGTCAATTTCATAGAAATCATTTATGTCATCTCTATGTGTTTATATTATTTTTATTTATTTAGTTATTAAAGTGAAACATTTATTCTATCTCCTCATATTTTTTTCGTTCATGTATCGCATGTAGCATTACATTCCATTGTCGCAAATTAAATTGAATTTTATGCCGTGCAGTCAAAGATTATAATCGTAAATTCGGAACATTGTATATGTTAATGTGTATTATTAAAAAAGTATGTTACATGTGTTCAATAATTAATATTTTTTTTTAATTTCACTTGCACCGTTGTTTCATAAAACCACACAATATTTTTTATGTTATCTATAAATCATTGTTTGCCACCATAGTGGTATAAACAATGTAATATTTCTCAAGTGTTTTTGTCTTGTGTCAAAGCCAATCTCCTTTAATTCATTATCAAAATTAATGATATAAACATAATTTTAAAGCCTATGTTCCCGCTATTGGCAAATAGACAAATAAATTAGAACAAGTTGCGTTAATAAAAATTAATGGAAATAATTACATTCAACTAACGTGTTAATGGTGCCATCTGTTTAACTATTATTACAGATGTTCGATTGTTTACATTCTATAATTTTCGAAATATTGGAACGGGTCAGCTAGTGTAATACGCAGCGGGAAGACACTCAGAAATAGCATTTATTCTAGTCTACTTAGTAGCTGCGGTCTTCTTTATCCCACAGCTCAAGCGAAAAGTCTTCAAGTCGGTCGTTACCTGCTTATAAAATGCGCGCGGTCACAGACGAATGAGAAATGTTTTAATGAAACTACCGTTAAAAGATTATGGTAACAATTATATTTTATTTACAAAGTAGCATTATTCATAATACAACGTAAATAACTCCTATGAATCCGATCGTATGAATGATCCGGGATCCTTCGCTTCGCTTTAGCGCTTCTAGTTCGCTCACGTCAGGGGTCTCGTTGAAGTCCCCCACCTCATTGTACTGCATCTCCTCAAACTTACCGGACAGCGCTGTAATAGAACACTAGCTGAGAAACACTGGAAGCATCTCTCGAGACTATGTATTTACCATACAGCTAGACCGGCGCGAACCGACGCCCCGCAGTGTTCCAGAATATCTACTTTCACGCCACTGCCATTAGCAATTTCAATTTTAAAGTCTTTGTGCATCTTCTTTTATATACATAATTAATTTCATAGAATCGATAAATTTGGTTCTATTTCTATACCGTTGAATGAACATTTTTTGTTTAATTTTAGTTCCAGTTAAATATGTGACTGAATAAGTAAATTCGTGTATAATAAATTACAAAAGAACTTACAATATAACTTAATAGTTCCGTCCGTGTCTCCGAGAGAATTTTTTGAAATACAACTGTATGTGCCGAAAGTGGTTCTACCAATTTTCTTTATTTTCAACCTCATATCAACCTCGTATCCCTTTTCGATGGCTGTTACTTCAAATCTTTTATCCGCTGAAACAATAAAAAATATTATCTTTTTTTCAAATTCTTAGTAATAATTTCTTTATTTTTATAATATTTTTAGTTACCTACATTGTGATATGATTTGATCATTTATTGTCCAATAGTTAATTGATCTTGGAAAAGCTTCTGAATGACAATCTAAGTGTACTATGTCACCTTCTTTAGCCCCCACTAATTGGTTCTGTATAGTCATTATAGGAGGAACTGAAACAATAGGAAAATATATGAAGTTAATTATAAATACTAATTTAACGATAAATGAAAACCAACTCTGTGACCATAAAAGCGAATTCAACAATAAATTAAAACTAACTTTGCCATCAGTAATGAATTTTCCTATAGAGAAAAGTATTCAGCCTTTATAATTGAATTCACAGACACTTATTATTTATTGCATTATTTTAACAGCTGGTTGTTAAGCAAACTTAACCAATTCCAAATGATGCTGTTTACTTTATGTAAATTTACGAGTACCGATTTCGATGTTATTTTTGACCTCGACGTGTATTTATTGCGTTATGACATTTCTTTTTGTGTACTTGACATTGATAAAAAGGGACTATAAATTTTAATGTTCATTTGAGTTACTATATTATAATCCGTGATAAATAAACTTACAATGTACTACAAGCATGACACGTTTGCTCACTGACGGAGGGACTCCATTGCTGGCAATGCAGAGATACGCTCCCATATGTAGGCGTGACACTTTCACAAGCTGTAATACCGCTCCACTTACAGATGAATCTAGATAAAATGAAAAAATATTGAAAGATGTCAATAAAACAGGTAAAAAGTTACGATGAACATTGAACATACTAAAGAAAAAAATCTATTGATGCTTACCAGATCAAAGTATTTGTTACAAATACCTATATATGCATAGATGTTTATATATTACATAAAAGAAAGATATTGCTCTCAATAATTCAACTTGTTCAAGTACTTATTTCTTGTACTCAATTCGTTTTGTCTTATGGTTTCTTCTCGTTCTTTGCGTGTTTTTTATATTACTGCCTTTGACAATAATTTCTTGAAATTGATATTAAGTTTCAAACGGTTTATAGACACATACTCAAATCTTATATGCAAGGTGTTTATGCCAAGTTATAATTTCATTTTTTACAGATATTATTATAATGTTAACCGTACAATTAAAAGGACCTTATGATTTTTTTAAACAAAAATTCTCATTTGAATATTCATTAGTACTTGAGTAACAATTGAATATTTGTTTTAAATTATCTCTTTATATATTTGAGCGCATACATATTAAGCAAAACTTATGAAACAGATTCTAATAAAATTATTAATTGAGTAATTTCAGCTCTGCTTTGATCTCTTATAATTCAGGACTTATTTTTTTATGTGTTTAGATACTATGCATATATTTTATAAATACATACTGTTCGTGTCACTAAAATTCGCTGTTGGTAAGAGATCTCCAGCTTCTTTTCTCCAAACCACCGTGGGAGTAGGCACACCGTGGGCTGCGCATCTCAAAGTCACATTAGCACCTTCTCTTGCAACTTGATCACTGCTGGTTGGGTAATCAAGGATATCCGGCGGTACTAGAAAAAAGCAGATGATTATTGGCATTAAGAAAATTAAGAAGTAATTAGCATTTGCACCATTTATTACTGTGAAACTTTACTACTGTGAACAATTTCGTTTTATTTCATTATAGATTATGAATATAATTTTCTCTTACCATAAAATAGTTAATAATATCGATAACACTCTTTTAAATGATTATATCAATTCTATATACCATGCAAAAGACCATGTTGCCGAGCCTCAACAGAACAAGATACTTCTAACAGGAATCAATCTTGCGATCTTCGTGGCTTTAGTGAGTTATTTTTACTATTAGATCACGCAGTTATTCAGAGTTTATATCAAATCGAGTTTAATTTTTAATGAAAAATGTAAAAGGTAAAGTAAGATATAAAAGTTGTTATAACTATGCTTAGTACAAAATAAGAAAGATGTCTTTTTTTTTGTTGGTATTTAACCTATGTCTAATGTATAGAGGTACCAGAAATACCAACTGCTTTAAACAAGATTTCTCTCTTAATATTAACATACCTACCAACGACATCGAGATATGCAGTTTGACTCTTCATAGGATCGGTGTTTAGTTGACACATGTACCATCCCCGGTCTGACTGGCGGACGTCGTGAATGTGCAGGAACCAGACACGGCGGTCACTGTGGTTGACTGCGATGCGATGATTTTTGGTGATCACGTGGGTGGCGATCGTCAAGATAGTCTGCGTGTCCACGCGTAACCACGCCACCTTTACATATATCATACATTTATTTTGAGGCAAATGTTCTCATGAGTAAATACACTTATATGAAAAATCGAGGCTGAAAAAACCGTATCTGCTTCTTTGTTATAAATCCTGTGAGAGACACATACGAAATAGATATAAAACGCCGAAATCAAAACAAAAAGTTTGTATTACTACAAATACCCCGGGTATTTGGTATCAATTCACGGGCACTGAAGGTGGAAGGAAGATGTTCTACCGCTTGCGCTAATAATATAATTAGCTTTACTGATTAATATTAAGTAATATTTTACCATAAAATAAAAATGTATTCTTTTTTTTACAAAACACCATTTCTTTCTTTACAATTTAACCACTTTCAAGAAAATGTAAAGTAATTTGCACCGTACTATTTATCAGAGAGATTTACAAAGTTTTTACTCAGAATAGCCTTTGCGCAATGTGCGTCCGGTAGTATAGTACCTTTTTCTATAAAGCCAAGGGCGGTGAATTACTCAAAGATAAGTGAAGGAAAACATTTTGCTAGATCGATGAAGCGGGTACTGACCCTGTAAGAGCCGAGATCATTGACGACACAAGTGAAAACTGCCTCTCTACCAAGTGACACCGTTAGGTTGTTTAGGCTGTCTTCGAACCGTGGAATTTCTGAAATAGTAATACAATTTAATGTTTAAAGTTCATGGAAATAGATATCGTGGGTTTACTGAAAAGCTAGTTATAGTTGCACCGAATCCTAATTTAACATTAGTTAAATAAATCGTGAGCTAGCTGGTGTTCATAAATAATTATAAAAATAATAATAATAAGCCTATGGAAACTAAAGTGCTTTAGTTAAATTCATTAGTTAATTATAATTCTAATCCCTTTAGCCTGAGAAGGCGTATGCACTCAAGAGTAGGAAGCAGAAACATTAAAATAATATTGTTTTCACGTAGAATATAAAAATGATGAATATAAGTAAATTTGGAAAAAGTCCCCAACTTTGTGTTACTCATGCATATTAAGAGAATTTAATACATTTCATTCATGTAAGGATATTCGCTTAATTGTCTTTGTTACTTTAAATTTCGGAAAAACACTGATTATTTAATGTTTTGAAGAAGCCAGATCTTATTATCATATACATATACTATTTGTGCTAGCGGCTCCTAAAGCGTGTACAAAAAATTGTATTTTCCAAAATAAGCCGAAATTCCGGAATTTTTTTTCTAAATATTTATTGCAACCCTCATTATACACAAAATTTTTGGTTTTTTATTTGGGTTTACACGTACATAGCAACAAAAGTATTGCAAAAGAACGAGTTGATGGTAATTTTTTATAGACTTAATTTACTTTAAGATAAGTGGTTTTGGAGTTATAATCACAGTAATGGACAGGCAGAAAGACAAACAGACAAATGTTGCCTTTAAGCTTCAAGGATAAGAGCATATCACTTCCGTATAGGGAGAATTAGGTAACAAAACTTTTACCGAAATTGACTTAATGCTTTGGCATGAAGTATACAGCATAATATGTCTTTTGACTCACGACCCAGGCTCTGAACTCTCAAAAATATTCTAAAAAATAAAGCAGGTCATTGAACCTATATTTCATTACATCAGAAATGAAAAATGTATAAATATTTTTTTTTAGAATTTTTTACATAGACGAAAAAGCAGAGGTTTCAGTAACAGACTCAAAAAATAAACATTGTATCACTACATAAAACACTGTCAGTAAATTTTGTATGTACGTCAAAACTTACTGTCGTCGAAAAAAATTACTAAATCAGCGTTTATTAATTTGATTTTGTTTGTTATCTAATTCACCCTCTACGACAACAATATATGTAAAACAAAAGTGGTACTATAACACGGATCTCTGAAGAAAAAAATCGAATTTTGGCATCTCATTATTAGGCCTGAATATTCTGTTGATATAACAAAAAGAGTTCGATTAGTCAAATTTATTCACAAAATTACAATTTAATCAGTCTTTCGATTTGCATTGAATATTTCTTAACTTGACTATGTAGTAGTACCAGTTCTGACCGCAGTTCACGGATTTGTACAGATTTTTCATTGTAATTGTGTTATGTACCAGATGTGCATCACGGTTTCACTCGTGTTAAATAAAAAAAGGTGTGTGTGCGATTCACACACGATAGAAGTGAAACTTCATTTTAAAAGGCATTTTCTATTTTATTTAAACAGTGTGCAATATACATACACACCGACATTTACTCTCTCGCTCTGGCTCACACAAAGATGAGAGACTGATAATGTGCGTTAAACGTTTAACGATTTAACGTTTAACGCTTGGAAGTCGCATAAGAAGTTTCACTTCAAAAACTATTTGCGTAAAATCCGTTCTTAGCAAGCGTTTACATAGTGAAAGGAGTAACCATGCTAAATTTTTAAATCAATCGGACCTATAGTTTTGGAGATCTCGTGGAGTGTGTGAGTAGTATTTCGCTTATATTATTATATATAGATTAACCAATAAACTATATGTCTAAACTATAAGTTTTACCTCATTTTACTTAGTCATGTAAATATTGATATTTTTCCAACAGTATGTATTACAAAGACGTTATCCTTACTATATGTAAAGTTAATTAAATGATATTTGACTATAGTTAAGACCCATAGGTCTTTGTTTATCAACACGGTGTTTAATTTGCTTCGTAATCTATCAGTATATAAATGTTATTGTTGCCGGGGCTGCGTGTTCACTCACGTCCAGTCCTAAGCGTTTATTGTACCTAAAGCAAATTTGCTTGTGGGTCGCAATATCCAAGTGAATGGCCTCTGGGGTGCTATCTTGTTTTATTTGTACGCTAGAACCGATAATGAACTTTTTTCTTTGTATTCTACTACGTTCAGTATATTAAAGATGCAATGAAAGTTAACTTTTAAATATAAATTTAAAGTAAAATTAGTCGTAAAACAACAAAATGCCATATTTACGCGTATGTCATGCATATATCGGTAGGTATATATGGGTAGGGTAAAAACTCTCACACTGAAAGCTGATATGGCAGAATCGGTGTCAATATTATTTTTTTACAATTGTTTACCGTATATTTTCTAAAAATCATTTATGTTTATTAGTAGATTTATTTTAGATCTATACATTTATATTAGTATCGATAAATAGTTCAATAATTATCCAAATAAGTGTTTCGTTTAACGTCTCACAGTATAGAGATTACAAAACCAAATATTTTCGCATACTCTATTTTATGCAAAAGTATAAAGTATATTTAACGAAAATAAACTAGGATACGTTATTATTAAGTATAGTCGGCAGCTCTAAATTTAGAATAAAAATCTTTTAAGACCCGTATCATAAAGTTCAAAATATATCACAGAGATAAAAAGTTCATATCAGGTAATATAAACAATAGCTATTCTGATCGTCAATAAAATTTCTAGGAAAGTTTATGGACGAAATATTTTCTGGTTATCAAGTGCTAGCAGTACAATGTTTTTCTGAAAATAGGAAAAGATAGAACTGAAAATAGAAATGTGAAAATTATGAGAATAGGTTCCTTTTAATTAGGTGAGGGTGAGTTTAGTTGTATGTTTTTACATATATATTAAGCTTTAATATATTTTAAGCTTCTTAAATGAGAATTTGTATGGAAGTTCCATAATTGTTGATGTTGGAGATATTAAATTAGTACATAAAGAAATCGTATTAATATGTATTAATAAAAATAATATAAGAATTTTTTTCAGTAATCGATGTGTTACGTTTATGACATTTTACGACAAATTTTATTAGCTAAAACCCAGGAGGTTCTTTAAATTGGTGAATGAAAGTTTCTATCATACCGTGTTAATTTTGTACGTGGTCTCTTACACGCATTTACTCATAATTTGCAGTAGCAGTATCTAAACATTTAGATAACTAAATTCAGTAACAATAATATTTCCAATTGCAAGCTACTGGTAGTTATAAATTGAAGCAGTTTGATGTTTTATTTAGTTTCTAAGTAGTCTTTTAACTAGAACTAGTCACTACATTCAAAAAGGTTTACTTTGGTATAGAGACAACATGTATCGATGGTACTGTAAGCATTTAAAGCATACAGCTTATATACTTAAGTCATTTAAAATATTTTACTTTTGCTTGTCTATTAAAAAATACAAATTTAAAGCAATGAGTCAGTGGTAGCGTGTACGGAGATCGCGTCGATAGACGTCAGTTCGAAATCGCTGCAATGAGCCTTAGCTTTCGGTGAAGGAAAACATTGTGATGAAACCATAGCATGATGGTAGGGCTTTTTCTAATGCCCGCCTTGCCAGCTACCACCCTCAAGTTGAAAATCTGTCGCCAAGCATCAACAGGTGTGTTGTGGCAGTTGCACTTGAGAGCCAGTCTTTCACTAAGATTAGCGTGCCATATCGTCACTTAAGATCAGGTGAGATTGGGCCACAACGCTAAACCTATTACGATAAAAAAAGAAAACGTAAAATCATCATCAGTGAGCCCAAAGAGAGTGGCCGACATAAGTACCACCTATCTTTTAAAATTCCTTCCCAGCATGCTGGGCATTGTCTCGATGGATGGCGTCTAAAAGTAGATAAGGGAAACAACAGGCTTTAGTTCGTCAATGAAGATAAACAGTAGAAACAAGACAAAATACTTGATGGATATTTATGTTTACAATGGATGGATTTAATGTATCGTTTTATTCTTAAACTGCTACATTATTAAGACATGAATATCCTAAAGGCTCCCACAGAAGCTACAAAAGATGATCTTTATCGTTTTATGGGTTCAAACAGTGGGGTGAACCGTCGACGGGAATTTATGTCGGAATATTACCCTTCCTTAGAGACTCTAAAAGAAAGTTTTAAATACTTTATGTCGGTACTTACGTATACGACGTTAAACGTTATGCTATAGGCATTTTATATCGCAGATTGTCATTCATGTTTACCAATAGCTGCCGACGGGGCATTTTATACTTCTCTACCAGAAATAATTCCTTTGTATAGCAGATCTCATCACTATTGATTTCTTTTTTTGTAGCGGTTGGCAATTGACTTTGCTGCATGAAAGCTACTTATCAGATCTAGTTAATAGGTTTGTCGTCAACAAAGTTCGTAATGCTTTAAGACTTAGTACAGGTCAGTTCTGTTATTTTATTATTTATAGGTACATTTGTTAACTATTTATTCATGAATTAAGTATGTGTTGATAAATAATTATTTTTAAGTAACTATTACTGTTTAACTCTGTTATATAAGTAACAATCTGGTTGTTATTAATATTGCAGGTTCATTTCAAATTACTCTCAGTGTGCTATTAAAACACAATTATGACTACAAATATGCAAACATTCTGAATTATTTACGTGCTCTATATTCACGTAATATGTCATTCATTCATATATAAAATAAATTATAATTGCATATAGCTTATTTTCACAACATATGTAAGAATGTTTTTTTTATTCTTAAAATATATTTGATAAATATACAAATATTTTTTGGCATAATGTATCAACTTCCAATAAATAAAATTAATTCTATTCCACAAATCAAAATTCCATAATTGGTAATTTTGATGTGGAAAATATCATTAGAAACGAAGTTGAGACAATGATACGATATAATAAAGGTATATATAGGAGACAATAACAATAAACAAATTTAAATTATAATTGTAACTTTGTAATGTTGTTGTTTTGTAATAGAGTTAAATTTTGTTTAATAAAATATTAATTAATTATTTTTATTTTTAATTATTTTTATTTTATTTATTTATTATGGTTCACCAACATAACTTATATGGTATATACATGATTTATAATGGTAGGGTAGCCCACGATGCTAAATGGGGATTTACTCGAGCGTCATAGAGACCTGTTGCGTTACAAAGATTAGATGATCGTCTTATGAAATTATATTTATACTAGATGTGCTCCTCGGTTTCACCCGCGTTTAATTTAAAATATATCGCTGATTGAAGATGTACAATACTTCTCAAATTGTCAGATTAGTGGAATATACACTTTTTAGCATGTAATTAACTCACCCTACCTTAATCTGACGCGCTCGAGAATTTCTGATGATCAATTTTTTTTTTACTAATCTGTTCCTTTATCCTTGACGGCCGGCTTTATATATGGGGCTCATATTTGGTGGAGGTACTGAATCGGATACAAGGTATCCCCCAGTATATTAATCTGCCGCGCTTTAGTAAATCCCGAAATCCCTTCATTAGCTACTACTACTTACTTACTATAAAAACTATTAATATAATAAAATTAAAATGCCGTTATATTTATAGGTGAACACGGCATGCACAGACAACATACCTAAGTATTAAAATTAACTATATACATATGAAATAACAGAACTTAAACATAAAGATTTAACATAAATAAGAGTAATAAGATAATAAACATAAGAGAAATTGAAACTAAAATAATTAATTTAACTTTGAAATAAGAAATAAATAAGAATAAGAAACCTGTAAAGTTAAAATAGGAAAATTAGAAAATAAAATAAAATATAAATTGCAATTCAATGTTAGACTGGTAGTCTAATATTGTTTTTTTTTTTAATTTTGCCATTTTATTAGTATAAATGTCACATGATTTCTGAAATTTATTATAAGGTTTAGAAATTCTATTCACTCGACAGTATAAATTTAAATTAGTAGATTTATTTATTAGATCTGATTTATTTAATAATATATTTAAATATTAACAATTTAATGTATTTATTTATACCATTTGGATGCATTTTTGTTAAAATTGCTACAGTTAACTTTGCAATTTAAATTCTAGATAATTAATCAATACTTTCATCTTTCTATGAAATAAATACAATCTATGTAGTTTTATTAGCATTATGTATAGAAAAGTTTTCAGACAGTTCTCTAAATAGAGGTATTATGCCATATATTTAAATATTTATTACACCAATACAGTGTACAGTAAGTACAAAATAAATAAAAAATTATTTAACATACCTACTACATGTACTGGCAAATAAATATGCGGCATAAAGCAATCTATGAATACGTCAGAATTTATGATGAATAAACTGTAGAATGGAATATTAATTTTAAATAAAGTAGAAATAGAAATAGACTGATGCCGATTGGATAGGTGGACTAAAATAGTTCTAGTCAGTTCACTACTCGGCCCGTCTATTTTTCCAAAATAATACGAGGTTCAAAGACCGCGAGCAGTTGGTAAGTAATAAACAGAATGCAATGCATTATATTGCTGGCAGTTAATGAAATGACTAAATTGTGTACATTTATTTGATTATATACATGTCTAGATTCCTAGTCTGGCATTTTAAAGTAGTAGTTTTCAAAGTATTTAACAATGTTTGATAATATACTACTCTATCAAAAAAGTATCGGGAAAACATCAATAATACGCATAAAGTTAGTTATTCATCCAAATTTCGAACAACCACCAACCTTATTCACCAGATATGGGTCCAGCCGACTTGTTTCTTTTTCCTAAACTCAAATTACCACTTCGTGGCACCAGTTCTCATTCGGTAGAGAAATAAACTCAATTACGGAAAAAACGTTTAAAAAATGTTTTGATGACTGGATTATTCGTTGGCGTAAGTGTATCGTTTCTGAAGGAGCATACTTTGAAAGCAATAAAATAAAGGACGAATAACTAAAATTTTGTGTATTATTTGATCTTTCCTGGTACTCTTTTGACAGAGCAGTATATCCACATAATAGTCGAAACCTTAATATTGGTTAAAATATTAACGAGTATAGTTTGATCACCTAGTACCTAAAGTAACAATTTTCTACAATTGAGTTATTGTAGTTAAGTAGATTATAATAATAGAGATCTAATATAAGAACTACTTTATTACAGTTCATATATTTGAATTATTTATTTCAAAGTAAGAGTTTGTCGACGGGCCTTATTCATTACAGTTGTTCAAGTATTTTAATAATCGGTTGTTAACCTACCACTGAAAATTAAAACTTTTACTAGAAAAATATTTCATGCAGATTCCTCTGCTTATGTAAAACTGAATCATTTTCATTTTTTGGAGTTTACTCCTTAAGAAACGATATAAAGCGCACGGTATGAAAAATATGAGAAGTGAAATTTAAAGTGCAACATCACGCAACATATTACTACATAACGCAAACAATTTTCAACCTTAATGCTATGTAAATAAGATTGAGATTTATTGAAATCTTTCTCTTTTGCTGTGAAAGCCGCCAGACGCGAATCGACCGTTGAAATGAGCAGAAACGCCGCGCGGGGGCAAATGAAATTTTTACATTCAATCTGTATCCTATGAAATGCCTTTATTTACTCTTCTTGCCAATTGTATATATTCTAAATTCCAAGACAGTTCTTGAGCAGTAAACTACAGTCACGCGTCGGAGCTGACACACACACTTTTTTAATAGTTGCGAGGCAAGCGACGGCATTTTTCTTGATGGACACACACACAGTACCATCTAAAAAGAACGGCAACTAGCGAGAGATCAACAATCATTCGCCGGTTGTTGCTATCGTTTACAGGTCTACAAGCTGGCAGCTGGAGAGAGAGTTACTGTGACGAGTATATCACCATGTGTATAGTGGTCGTGACATATTTGGATATACTGGATACGCACCGGTTGATCCAGACACTATGGCCGGTTTTGCACTTCGTGTATGAGAGTCGCGATCCAGTCGAACCCAGTTGTCGTGTTCTAGCACCTAGCAATTAACTACTACAATTCCACAATAAAGTTTAATTCATATTATTAAATGTTTCCTTATTATTTTCTCTTAAGTAGTGTAATGTTGAATATTTTACTTCAAGCCGTAGTAAATCCTAACTTATCTCTAATGTGAAACTCTTATAGTTTAATTCTTGTTTATAGTAGTTGGAATTGTGCACGATTCTGGTTATCGTTTTAAATCCTCATGAAACGCTTGCGTTTGCTTGAAATTAATATTAGCATCGCAATGCCTAGGTAACCAAATAACTTTAACTTATTTCGGAGTGTATCCAAATATGAGATTGAACTTTTTATATTTAAGTATTTATTAGCGATGCCCGCGGCTCTGCAAGCTTTTATTGCGTAGTAATTATTTTCGTCTCCTAATTTTATTTGAACTCATATTAAGGACAATTCTTATAGCTCATCAATTGAGGAATGACATATACTTATAGTTTATATAATTTCATCTATAAGTATTGAAAATTAATTTATATTTTTTTACGATTTATACAGTTGTCATTGGCGATTTTTACAGCGTATCAATCTGATGGAATGGAATGATCTATGTTTCCCGTGTAGACAATTTTCTCAATTTTTTTTTCCCAAATTTTCTGACAGGTGTTTATTATAAAGGACACTGATTACGAATATGACATTAATTTTATTTTTCGTTTGTCTGTCTCTATGTTTTTATGTCCGGATTTAAGTGAAAAACGAATTTATATTTTTTTATGAAATTGTGTCACTGCTCAATTTGATAGATTATAAGAATTATCAATAAAATTAGTAAAAATAAAATTATGAGACGAAACTAACTACTGTGTAATAATTGCATGTGGAACAACGGGGCACCGCTAGTTTATAAATATATCTAATCATTATTGAGTATAATTTGAGAGAATAAGTTTTAAATAGGTGTAATATATCATATCTGAATGACTTTGATATAGTCAGTAATATTTTACGTAATCTTATAAGATGTATACAACAAGCTAAAGAAAATATTCTTCAAGCTTTACTACACTTAATCTTAATATATAAAGTTGCAACGCACGTTTATCTATAACATGACTTTTTTGTAAATCGAATCGACAGCCAATATTTTCATTTTGGCTGAAGGTTCGGTACAAGACAACGCTTTCAGGCGATGACTTGTGCCGGTGGGAGTGATTTAAATATTTGCGTATCACCTCTCCGAGTACCGCCTACCGGCTGGCGTACGAACCGGCGCGGTGCCGCGCTTCCAGCGCTTCATCAAGCGTGGATCGTCACGCGACTCCCTACCTCAATGTAAAAACTTTATTTCGCTTTAAATTACCCTACATAAATCGATTGTGACAAATTAATACCATGTAGTTATAGTTTGTGTTGTTACTTTATTGCTCTCGTAACTTTTTTACGTTATTGTATGTGCGTAACATTTGACTGACAACGTAGAAGCAAAACTCAGGACTATAAGAAAAAAGTTGATATAAAATGTTATACTTAAATACATAACAAAGATATAAAAAGAAATACTTGTCAGCTCTGATGTACGACTGGTGCTTACTTTTTCAGTAGTATTAGGTGGTACGAACCTTGGAATATAATATACAATAGTCAAAGTTAAATTATTATCATACTAGCTGTTCTCGCGGCTCCGCTCGCGTGGACTACAGAATGTCGTGGGTCAAGTAGACGTGCGAATCGTACTGCCCCCCCCCCGCACCAAACCACGGCAATCGCCCGCCGACCTTTTTAAAAAAATGTTTAATATGGTTGATCCTTAGAAGATAGACATATGCTATAATTGACTTTTTTCTATGTATTTTTAACATCTACAATTATGTAAAACATTGTTTTGATATATCTCTTATGGTTTATTCAGCGTAAGTTCCAAAAGCGTCTTGTTTCCGAATTAATTCACCGTCATCATCACTGCTTATTTCATATACTACTTTTACTAACAAGATATATCCTATAACCTGGTCAGATAACATGGCTATGAATTAAAAACTATGTAAATCGGATAAGTGGTTTTCGCGTGAAAGGAACATAAACGGACAGACAGACAGCGAGACGTTGAGCTTTATAATATGTATAGATTACATATATTATCATATCCGTATACAAGTAAGTTGAGTATATGCCTATACACGCGTTTAGTATAAGATGCGCGAATATAATATATTGTGCTTAGGAGTAACATAACGACTTCACTTTCTGTTAACACTAAATTTTCATCATCATCATCATCATTTCAGCTGAAAGAAGTCCACTGCTGGACATAGGTCTCCCTCAAAGATCGCCACAACGACCGGTCCTGTGCTGCTCGCATCCAGCTGCTTCCCGCAACGTTTACAAGGTCGTCGGATCACCTTGTGGTGCGTCTGCCCACGCTGCGTCTTCCGATACGTGGCTGCCACTCGAGATCTCTTTGACCCCATCGGCCATCCGTTCTACGAGCTACGTGGCTCGCCCACTGCCACTTAAGTCTAGCTATTCTGCGGGCTATGTCTCCTCATTTCTGATTCGATCACGCAGAGAAACTCTGAGCATAGCCTTCTCCATTGCCCTTTGAGTGACCATGAGCTTTCCTATGAGGCCCATAGTTAGCGACCACGTCTCAGCACCATATGTAATCACTGGCAACACACACTGGTCAAAGAATATCTTGGATTCGACGATTGACCTCTTTCTCGAAATTGGTTCTACCTAACTGGATAGTTTGTTTACCTAACTGGATAGTTTGCTTTACTCAATTTTGCTTCCCACATAATTACAGTAAATTCATAAAAAAATGTTATCGAAAATTTCTAGTAGATTCCTATAAATATCGCGAGATTTGTATATTAGCTGTTATTAAATACAATTGTAGATTTAAAATTAAATACTGTAGCAATAGGTATGATATTAGCGTAGCAAAATCATCAAGGTAACTGAAGTGGAAATTTTGCAAGATAAGAAGTAATGCAAAGAAGATTATTTAAAATATTGAGCAAGTAACAAATTTTCAAACGATCGGCTTGATTCGATAACTTTTCGCCGAAGTTAGCAGTAAGTTAGTACGAAGTTTCCAACGGTGTTTCTGAATCTTATCGCCTGTGGAAATACAAGCCGGGCTAAATAAAGTTTAGTTCCTCTTAATTTAATGGCTGGCCGGAAGTTTGGGCGCCATGGCCGGGCGAGAACGATCGCGTTAACCAGGATATAATTAATACCTTAATAATTGATAAATCTTCACTCATGTCTACCTTTTTAATTTAATATTTACATATTTTAAAATTATTTTGTAAACTTTCAACACTTAATTTTAGATCGAGTTAGTTCAAACGAACTATAGAAATTATTATTGTACATAAATAACATGTTAAAAAAGTTTCCATATATGTACCCGAGATAGTATACGTATATGAACACTAATAATTGAAGAGTATAAAAGCAAAAATGACACTGCTTGCATTTGGAAAAAAATCCTTTGATATTTTAATTTATTTAAAAGCTGTGTTGAGATTAATATTATATCAACTGATTTCTCTCAACAGTATTATTATGTTATGGGTCTAGTAACTGTTAATCGCGTTAATGATTAAATGTCTCCGAAATAAATTTCATGTTTGAATTTCCTGTATATCATGAATGCGGCATCCTAGAAGATTATTGTTCAATCAATTTCCTTTATTATTATTTTATTAATTAATTGTTATTAATTTATTGAATAATTTCAATCACATCTAACGACATACTAATGAGCTATTACTTTATATTGATATTTTTGCAGTTCTTTTTATTGACTTGACATCATATATCTCCTATAATAGTGTGAAAAGTCGATGCCTCCGCAGTTTTTTTCGGAATCTTTTGGCATAAGAAAATATATATAGTACTGCTGGAACGTAGCTGTGAAGTTCCGATTTAATTTCAAATGGATCTGAACTGGTAAGAGTCGAGATATCTAGACAGGCTGGAACTTTACTGAGGAAAGGAAGCGTGGTCAGCCTACTTAGACCTGACGAAGGTGGGCTCTTGCGGAGGCTTTGAATATAAACCAAACTGGCAGTGATGAGATGCTCAATTCTCAAGGCTGCTTGAACTGAACACACACACTGAGACATAAAAACTGATAGTGACTCAGTGAACATTTAGCAATCTGAAGTAATATGACCATTTCTAAGATCACTATAAAAATACGATTATATAGCTAAGTTGGTATTTAAATGAATCTTTCGACACATATGTTAATTACCTTCAAATGTCAGTTAAATTAAACTTGTATACAAAATTAACCACAAATATACTTACTAAACTCAAATCGGGAGGGAGTTCAGCGCTCGACACAAGTAAGAGGTAAGGAAACAAGCCGATTTAAACGCTTGTGGGGTAAACGAGACTCAGATTTATAGGGATACAAAAATTAAATGTATACAATCAACTGGTACGCGTAACCGTTAATTAGTTTAAGGATAATAAATTGGATACGGTGTCCTTTTTTATCTCTTTTTACAGTGTTTCATTTCTTCCCAGTTTTTTTTGGTTAGTAAATTTTTTATATTATAATTTTAAACATACCCTTGCATATTCGATATATTTTTAGAAATCGTAAAAAAATATACAAATGTATTAATTTGCAGCCGTTTTTGGGGAAATTTTACATACGAGAATATAGTAATAAACAATAATATTTTTAAAATTATTAAGTATGCGTAAAAATAAAAGTACGAGATGAAAGTAATTACTTCGTCATAAACGGGTGCGAAACCGCAGGCACACAAACACAACTAGTAATAATATTAACATTCTCACTATAGTTATATAGAAAAAAAAAAACATGTAAGTTCATAAATAATAATATTACATTCCGTAGAACTTTAATGTTCCTATTTATTTACTGTCTATCCATATTGCGTGTGTTTCTCAACTTGTCTGCCCAAGACAGCTGGTGCCCGCTGGGCATACGTCATCACAATCGGGCGGTTTGGAAAGTGCCCAAAGGCAATTTATACTCCTACGGGTGTAAAATGTTCCTACCTTTTTAGTTTGTGATTAAAACTTTTATCTGTTTACTGAATTGGAAAACAAATAATAATTGACCAAATAATTATGTTTCGTATGGGTTACATATATACTCAGCATATATTTTAAAGGTTTAAGAAAACCAAAAACCACTTTTTGTTTAACTTTTTTGGTTTTTGTGATTACTAATATGTAATAAGTATGAAATAATACGTATACTGTTTTAATAACTATCACATTTAAATATTTTATAAATAGTCCTTTTTTAAATATACTATTAATGTGACAAACAAGCATACAGTCTGCCTGATGATAAACGGCTATCATAGCCTATGGATGCTTATAATACAATAGGTATCAACTAGCACGTTGCCGGCCTTGAACCCCTCTACCCCAAGGAGTTCTGGCAACCCTACTGACCGCGGTACCGCAGGAACACCACACAAAGTTATTTGGCTGTGATCTTCTGTAGGGTGCAGGTATTCAGTCAGACAGTAAGTAGAGAGAAATCTCCAAATAATTTTTTCTGTGCCTTACGTGGCAAACATGCTTACGGCAAGCCTGATGGTAAGCGGCTACCATAGCCTATGGGCGCATGTAATACCATAGGTATCACTAGCGCTGTGCCGACCTTGACTGCCTCTACCCCAAGGAGCTCTGGAAGCCCTACTCTCCGCAGGAACACAACACTAGTTTATTTGGTTGCGGTGGAGGTATTCCACCAGTCGGGCTGCCCCAAGTAGAGAGAAATCTCTAAGGAAATTTCTCTGTACCCTCCTCTATTACAGGGAAAAATATTTGTGGAATAAATAGATGACGAATAAAAAAAAATCAATTTGCCAATATTACACAACTGCTATAATAATGGTCATCAGTCATAATTATATGCAAGTAGGTATTTTAGAGAGTAAAACTGGTTTTCTCGATGTTCAGCCTTTAGTTATTTTTCTTTTTTCTTTTCGTTATTAAAAAATACAATTACCTAATATACTTTTTATAACTTAATTTGAAAACTTTCGGTTGCTCATGGATGTTGGATGTTTTACTATATACTTACTTAATAGATATTTCACAAAAACGTATTCACAAAATGCGATAAGTTTGATAAGTACTTTAACTTTCTTTTATAGGAAATTTCTCCTATTGGCTGATGTTATACTTTTTGATTTATTATAGAAAATTACAATGTGGTCTGATTCTGCCTGTTTTATAAGTAACTAGCTGTGCCCGCGGATCCGCTCGCGTGGACTACAGAATGATGTCTGTGAAGCACACACGCGAATTGTGTTGCCTCGAAATTTCTTATTGTGGGTGATATATGCTATCGCTGACTTTTTCATAGGTCTTTTAAAGATCTACAATTAAGCTGAACATTTGATATTATAATATATATCTATCGATAATTTGATATATCTGTTATGGTTTACTCAGCGTAATCTTCCTAAAAGCATCTTTTTTCCGATTTGATTCGCCATTATCGTCACTGCTTATTTCGTATGTTACTTCATGTAACAAAATATATCCTATAACCTGGCAAGATAACATAGCTATGAATTAAACGAAAAACCATGCAAATCAGATTAGTGGTTTTCGCGTGAAAATAATACAAACGGACAGACAGACAGAGAGACGTTGAGCTTTATAGTTTGTATAGATATTTTATGCTTTTTATTCTTCATATTTAGAATATAGTTAAATATCATATAATATACTTTAAGTAATAAAATTAATTCGTAATATATATACATATAATTAAATATATTCAATACTTATACTAAAATCTTTATACGTCATTCGTTTTTATTAAAATCTATCTGGCCCGGCAGACGTTATTCTGACCTTTCCATTTGTCAAAAACTTGCCCAAAGCGCCATCTATTCCTTTTTTTCTTGTAAACTTTTCTAGGACCATAACGTATAAAACAAAAAATAGTTACGCTCAACCATCATCCTTATCGCGAGTTACGATCTAAAGTACATAAAAAATTAAATAGAAAAAATCAATTTCAGTTTTTCCAGAATTCTGAAAACCTTTCATATTTTCTTTCCCAAAAAATCTTATTCGGACTATTACTAATATGTAAAAAAAACAAGTCTGTCGTTCTCAACTGATGCGCTTATCAACGAACAGCATTTTTTTTAGATTATAGCAAATATAATCATGATTTTCGACGCTTATTAATATCTTAACAAAATGTAATAATATTAAAAATACTTTTCAAAAATATCTTCTAGTTATACTAATTATACTTTTTACTTACATTTCATGCCAAAGGGCCTTTAAAGAAATGTACAAATTGATTTAACTATTACCACCCACGAACCCTACCTTTAATGTATACCTCGTAAATATGTAATTTTGTTAATAGTTCTCGCATTAAACATTTCGTAAGTAGTAATTTGGACATATTAAACGATTTCTATCACCTTTAAAGTAAGTAATCGAAATTAATAAATTTTAATATACTTACCGACAGAATCTTTAAAACAAATAGCAACATGGAAGACAAGTCCGAAATGTATATAAAACAAAAGTTTTCCCAACAACATCATTCAGAACACATTGTAGTGTACAGAAAGAAACTTCACAATTCGCGGTATTGTTTGCGCTTACTACGATGTAGAAGTTCGTAGCTCGTGCCGCCGTAGAGGCACTACGAGCGCCTACCGCTTGAACCGAGGCGCGACTGTCTGACGCTACGCGGACTTTGTTCGCTAACTTAGCTACGCTGCACATGCGCTGGCTTACCTACATTACAAATAACTAGACTTTATACATATTAAAGTTCACATGAATTTTATTTCAATAATATAATTTTTTACGTAATTATTATGATATATTAAAATAACTAGTAACATAATACTGTTATTCGATCGTACATCGTAATTATGTCAAAATAAATAAAAAGTTGACCAACTTCATGTAAAATCAGGCAAGATATATGAATGCAAGGCTCGATATTATTGCTTATGTTACACTGAGCGGGAGCCGGGCTGGCTCACACAATTACTTAAATAAATTATATTATAATATAATAAGCACATTTGATATTTCGATTTTGTCAAAGACTAGGACAGTTTTAATGCTAGAAATAGACATAAATTAGTTGTGCCGTGTTTTAGACTTAGTAAGACTAACGAAAGTTTTGTAGGTAATAGTGTTAGCTTCTATAATAAGATTCCGACGCACATTACTCATTTGCCAGAAAATCAGTTCAAGGACCATGTCAAACAGGCTTTACTTTCAAAAGGTTATAGGATGGATCATTATGCTTATGATAATGATGTTTTAAGTGACTCTCTGTGCATCCTCAAAATTATTAATATGATAATCTGATTATTAACTGTAAATATTATTTATACAGTTAGAAAAAAAGATAAGCCCGGTCGAGTTTCTTGTCGGTTCTTCTCGATGATTGGGATGTTTTCAGAACCAGTAGTAGTGTTTGACATTCATAAGTGCCTTCTTAGGGCCTAAATTGAATGAAGTATTCTTTGATTTTGATTTAAGGATGCTTATACGGGACAAGCGCTCCGGCCCGGTTTAGCATGACTTACTTCATACAAAAGTATAGTATAGACGTTTGACCATGTTCCGGCCGGAGCCCGGCTTGGTCTAATAAGTATCATACTTTAGACAGGGGTCTTTGTTGTTTTCAATACAATTTGTACGAAATTACTTCTCTAAATATATTTTATAAGTTGATTGACTATTACTCGTTAACTTGTAAAGCCTACTTACATCTGATAGTTTTCCTTTTAACTTCATTATATATACTACTACCATGATTTTTTTTTCATTAATCCTAATACAATAAGCAGCGGGCAGACAGACGGACATAGCGAAACTATAACGGTTCCTTGTTGACTACGGAACTCTAAACATATAAAAAATCTGTGTAGTTTTGACCATTTCCTAGATAAAAGTGTAGCCCTCCCCTACTATAAAGAAGCTATGTTCTTAAAAGCTGCATAAAAGGGTTGTGTTAAAATCCTCTAAATCAATTTGGTATGTAAGTACCTATATTTGTCAACACCGAGGAACAGTAGTTTGAAGCAGTCAATTTCACGACAGCGGTCTCAGTGGAGAGCAAATCTCTGTGACAGTTTGTTTGCAAAGACACAAAACCCGTCAGCTGGCTTGTTTTACAGTTACAGTTTTAGACGTGGTTGTGGTTAACTTGGTTTGTTGATGCCAAACTTCAATTTAATATTGAAATCTACTATGTATTAAGCAAATTATTTGAATTTATATAAAATATTGTGCATCGCCGTTAATTATATAATAATCTATACTAATATAACAAAGCGGAATAGTTTTTTTTGTTTGTTTGTTAAACACGTTGATCTCTGTAACTACCAGTCGAATTCTAAAAATTGTATGTGATAGCCAGACTCACAAAGAATAGTATCAAATATTGATTTTTGTTAAGTAAGTCGGAATAAATAGCGCACTATTCATCATCAAGACAATTTTATGTAGATAAACTTTGCACTGTTGCAAACTGTAGCATGTTATTTGGACGAATAGTTTGAGAGATAATGAAAAATTAAAATAATTCCACACTCGGCTCGGGTCTATGACTACAGGTTTAGTGGCGCGAATGAGCCATGTGAGTTGTGATGCATAACCCTGCCTGCCCGATAAAAATATTGTCTATACTGAAGTATTATAAATCCTCAATCAGCAATTTCTTTTACATTATATGCGGGTGAACCCGCCGGGCACAGCTAATAACATTATAAAGCTCAAAAAATTGTTTGCTTGTATGAACGCGCTAATCTTTGGAACTATCAAATACATTAGAAAAGTTCTTTTTTTATTAATTTATAGCTTATTTATTGAGGAAGGTTATATAACTTCACGGTACGATCCAACGAAGCGGAACAGTTACTATGAATGGCAAGCAATCTGGAAAGATGTAGGCAATTATGGGAAATTAGAATAACTACACAAGAAGGCTACACGGATGCGTTAAGTGGCGACGTGGTCGAGAGTTAGACAAATAAAGTTAATACTGGTGGAACGGTGAGGCATAGCTAGTCCACGTTTAATTTTCATTTGGAAAATGCTTTTAATTTTTAATAAAATGTAATGTCTATGCGTGTACTTTTATGCAGTTGCAATAAGAGAAATAATTAAGGTAATGGTTAACGTTTGTAAGACAAATTGGGATTGAATGTAATTTGTATGTTGTATGTTTGTTTGTGCTTACTTAGGGTCCCCTTTTGTGTTTTGCCGAAAACAAACAGAGTCCTTTGTCTGCGATGTTCTATGGGCCTACGGCGGTTTTCTTATCAGTAGCTCGTCCCCTTTGCTATAAATGTATTAAGGAAGTACGGTATAGAAGAATGCGACGTTTTGAATATAGTATTACCTAAAGTTATGAAAAGGTTTCTTTTGCTGTGACGGTTATACACGAATATTTTCAACTTAGTGTTCGTGCATCGTCTTTTCACTCGCATTTTTTTCAAATATTACTCGTGGAAAAAGAGTTTTGTTCACACAATGTTCGCTTTTCTGCTCATATCCAACGTAGTTTTCAGTTTAAAATTCATAGCGTTGCTTTTAAACTCTTGTTGGATTCGGAATATTCTTTCAGAGTACTTTTTCCTAAATTAGTTGTTATCCACTTTAATGTTTTCGTTAGTAGTTGTATAGTTATTTCATATAAATTTGACCAGATTAAATATGCTTTTTAATTGATTATATTATTTTGAATTTGTAAATTAAATTTTATACAATAAATAATTATAAAAACGACTCGTCGAGATATCCCATGAACAGACGTAATGCTGCACGAATGCCACTTCACGGCGCGGTTCCATTGTGGGTCGTGACGTCCCATTGGAACTCTTTTACTCCCGTCCAAAGGTGCCACTAGATGTTTCCCAATAGCTCATCGTGACATGCCACGACCAGTTTGATGATGGCTGAATGACAGGTCGCGACTTCCCACGAATAGATGCGACACTGGCAAAAAACTATGTCGCGAGGACCTATCAGAGAACGCTTTACTCGCGTCAAACCATAACACGTCGCGATTTCTTATGGCACATCACAACATCACATAGTACGTCGCGACGTTCCATCAGATACCTTTTACTTGCGTCCAAAAGGGTCAATACATGGTTCACATCAAAAATAAATTAATTATTGGGAGCGATGAAGAGTGTAGGAATTTAAGCAATATAGACGAGTAAAGTATAATAAGGTATGTTATTTCCATTATCTAATATATAAAATTCTCGTGTCACGGTGTGCGTGACTGAACTCCTCCGAAACGGATCGACCGATTTTCGTGAATCTTAGCGTGCATATCGGCCATAGTGGAGAATCGGACAACATCTATTTTTCATCCCCCTAAATGTTAAGGGTCCACCACTAAATTTTATTTTTTAGACAAATTTTTTCGTTTTTCAACCCTCTACGATCAACCCTTATTTTTTAGACCTCTTCATAAACAATAATTTCACGCGAGTGGAGCCGCGGGAACAGCTAGTATTTAATATACAATTTTATTAATGAATTAAGAAGACATAGAATTTAATAAAGCTTACGCACTACTTACGTTTAAAATATTTATCAGTAAATATTACATCGCACTTTATACTTTGGAAGTTGATTAGTGAATTAGGCAAGAGAGGTTGTTAGCAAACTACTCGTTAGCTGTTACACTTGAAAAGGAAAACCTTTGTAATGGTTTCTTTTATTTTTCCACATTTCCAACACAGTAATTGTCTGTTACGCAGGGAATAATGTAGAGTGGTATAGCTTGAATATAATTGTATAGTTACCTCTGCTATTACTAAAAGTACCCTAATTTATACTAACTTATTTATATATATAACGTTATAGGTTTAGCGTTGTGACCACAGTCTCACCTGATCTTAAGTGACGATATGGCTCATGATGGTAAGACGCTAAGCCTAGTGCGAAGACTGGCTCTCAAGTGCAGCTCCCGGAACACACCACAATGCATTTTATATTATTGAAATATATCAATTAATACCGGTTAAAAATAGTACCATATAGCGTATAAAGAGTTATGAAGAATACTACAACATGCATACGTACTTTAGAAGCATTTAGGCAACACATTGGCTTTTTACAGTATCATCAGTACAGTATCATAACAAAAGAGTGTTGTTATCCTTGCGCTTGTTGCCATTTCGGATGTGTACCTTCTGCGTTCGCCATAAACTTCATGAAAGCCGTAACGCCCTTTCTCAAGTGCAGTTGCCGGAATACACCTATTGGGTGTTTGGCAACAGATTTTCAACTTGGTAGCTGACCAGGCGGACATTAGAAAAAGTCCTACCACCATTATGTTTTCCTTCACCGAAATCTCAGGCTTATTGCAGGGATTCGAACTTACATCCATCGACGCGATATCTGTACACGCTATCACTGAGACATCATTGCCTCAAACACATGTAAAATTGTAAGTTTTTTTTTGCTTTATTTTAAATTATAAATGAAATTCGACTTTAAACTTAGTACCTACTTAGTAAATTTGTCCAGAATAAAAGTTATTATCGGCTATTTATTAATTTTATAACATGAAACAAGATAATTTAAAATGATTGGCTTAACATTAAGAAAAAACCGCTGATTTAGTAAGTATCTACTTTAAATGAATATTTTGCGAATTTATAGAATCAATTACATTAATAATTGCCCTATAAATTTACATATTTATCTGTGATGCAAATATTTCAAAATAAGTCATTTCTAAATAGTAGTAGGTATATATATTACAACTAACTAATTGAACACACATTAAAGCACATAAAAAAAAAACCTTAGAGTAAAAATGTTAGATTTGATTTAATAAAATTAATTACAAATAATACACTTTTATTCCGCGTCTTCATACAATAAATCATACTATATATATATATCCCGGTGTTTTACATTAAGTATATTTTTTTTTACCCGCGATTTGGACTTTCATTCTTTTTTGGGGACACTTTTTTTACTTATACAATAATAATATGTTATTTAAATGATTATATACTTTCATAGTTATCTTGTATATTAATTGATAAAATATATGAGGCGGATATTTTGACCAGCGCATTACGAGTTTTTCTTCTATTTGCCAAAAAATAATTTTATATTACTCAATAAAATATTTATAGAAGGGTTGCAAATGTTATAGGGTACATTTATTTTAATGAAATAAATTTTGTAGATTTTGTAGTCCTATATTTCAGTAGATGATTTGCGAAGAATTAATAATGAGCTGACTACTTTACTCAATATTTTCCTATATTCATAGCAAATTAATATAAACATGTATTTTAGCTAAAATTATATTAATTCACTCTATCTGTATCAATTATTTAATTTCCGCTTGAGCTGTTGCGTCAAATTGTTATTAAATATGTCATGAGTTGGTGAAATTCATGTTTATTTAAGATTCAAAACTGAATAATTCAATTTACTTCACATACGACTGCTTTGATATTGTTGAATTAAAGTTAATTCAGTGCAGTAAAACTTAATAAGCGCCGGGTCCGCAGCGACTGGTGACAATGAGTACTCAGCCAGTTATTAGTTACTGCATGTGTGTTCAGTGCCAAACATTTATTTAATTAAGGCGATTAATCTTTCTGGTTCCTAATAAGAATTATAAAATCACAGTAGGTATATGTATATCACGTACCTAAAAATTTGATTTATCTACGTATCTTCCCATATTAATTAGAGCGATTGTGTAATATTATAAATTTATATTTTGCCTGCAAAGACTGATCTGTTTGTTAATCTTGCAAAAATTGTTAGTAATATTACTTACTATGTATCTCTTCATTATTTATATATCTTAAGATGTAATAAAATGTCGGTGTGATATTATCTGAGTGATGACTATTGAACAAGCTTTCGTACCAGTATTTTTAACTGGACGTTCTTAAAAGGAGGCAAACTTTTAAGGCATAGATATTCTTGTTTGGATCGTCGGACCGTTCAAATGTAACCATACCGACTTTCCTTAGAGCTGGTTCACACTAGGTTGGACCGATACTTTTACCGTTGGTTGGCTATCGGCTATTCCTGTTCACACTATAGGGGTATTTCACAGCGAAAAGTGAGTTTCTAAATGGCCTTTTAGTAAGTATGAATGTGAAAATACGATTTTTTTTCTGTGATGTGTATTTATTGGTTTGGGATTTTAAAAAATATATTAAATAAAAAATTAATAAATAAAAAGTATTATTAAGAGTAGCGATTTATATAGAAAATTTCCTGTTCATTGTATAAATAAAATTAAACTTTTAAAAAATAATGTACAAAACCGAAAGTAAACATCTAAAAACAAAATTTTAGTAAATTCTACCTAATTTTTTATTTCAATTTTTCGAACTGATTATACTGTTAGTTTTAAGAGCCCTGGAGCCTTAAGAGGCTTGATTTTAAAATATAGCTTAAAGTACGTATATGTAGAATACACTAGACGTTTCAACATGATAAGGTGGATTAAAGTACAATACATGTCGCACTGAGTATGAAAACCGGCGTTTGCCTAGGTCGGCTGGTTTGCGAGTTATCTCATTAAAACAATACGATATTAATATGTATCATCCTATGTAAACGTGTTTAAGCTCTAACATTATCTATAGTTATGGGGTTGGATTTATTAAAATAAATATTAATACAAATAAATCAGTACACATTTGAATAAAAACAATAGTAGGAAATAGTAATATGGATGGGGTTTCAACTCAACGTGTCTGACATCAAGTGCTGTGCGTCGATACACTTCAAAGGGTTTTGAACCGTCGTTCTAATTCGATCCAATTCGGATTTTGTTTTGCCAGTTTATCCCGTTGTGATGTAAATAAGATAAATAATAATAATCTGGACATTATGGTTTGTTAATTTATTCACTGGGATAATCCTACTAAAACTACTAATACTGGTTTATACTTTTATTTAACTATGAAAGTAAATTTTATACGATTACAATGTAAGGTTCAAATTTATTACAATTATTAATATACGCTATAGATATATGAGTACCTACTCTGTACATACAGATGTCTAAATTACTAGATATATACTGACTAGTTCTCTAGTTAACTGACTAACGCTTTCAGCCAAAAAAAAAACAAACAAATTTTTAAACATAGGTATAATATTATTATAGATTAATTCCGAAATGTATCACCAGCGTGAGCTACTAGGACTATCCGGGTTCGAGTACATAGGCGGTAGAATCATAATATGACGCATCATTCCACTATTGCCATCTCTTAAAGTATGAGTGTAAAAAGTTATATGTTTCTTAGGTCTGACATATTACTTGGTTTCCCTTGAATTTTATAGTACAGTAAATCTATAATATTATAAAATATTCTCTTTATTACCATATTAGAATTTTTGGCATTTCATTATATTTACGAAATAATCAAATCTTATTATAATATAAATACGCTTACGATAAGTACGATAACTCATCCAATTAAATTTCAATAGCTTTTACGAATATTCAATATAATTATAGTCTTTAAAATATAATAATCATTACCGACACATTACATTATCGCTAGGCCTCGTGGCGCAGTTGTAGTAAGCCCTACTATTGAGCCGAGAGGTCGCGGGTTCGATCCCCGCCCATGACTGACTTTTGTGTGATGAGCATAATTGTCAGTTGTGTGTCTGGGTGTTAAATATATATATATATATATGTATAGTATATCAGCTGTTTAATTACCATGATACAAGCTATGCTTAGTATGGAATTAAATGGCCGTGTGTGAAATTGTGTCCACATATTTATTTATTTATTATAATGAAAAATGAGTATTGAAGTTTTTAGAATTTCGAAATTAAATACCGTAAGTCGAACATTTTGCCGATATTTAATCCTCTGCTTGATTATATTTATAGACTAGTTGGCCTGGCAGATTTTGTTATGCCCTTCCCAATAATCAATAACTAGAACGCAACACCACCTACCCTGTTTTTCTTTCCTGATAATATTTTACAAAAAATAATAATTACACATATCCATTCTTTGAACTTGACTTGGTCTTGAGTTCATTCAAAATCCGATAGAAGAGAGACGTCTAGTTTTTTCGAATTCCAACATTTTATTTTTAGTAACCAAGCTTCCAGGCTACCAGAGTAAACAAGGATCGCTTATTGTTTCACCATATCAGTCCGTCTGTCTATTCGTGGCTTATCTCCGAGATTCTTAGCTCTAGAAACCTATAACGATAAAAACAGTTTTTCGATTCAGAGATACGTTTGCGAAATATTAAGCTTTAAAATATGTGCAAGTAATGCCAGCTGAATTGGATATGTGAAAAATTCACTGGAGTAGTATATATAAACGAAGTTCAAAGGAAACTATCACAGCTAAGTAGGCTTTACAAGTTAACGATTAATAGTCGACCAACATATAAAATGTACTTGGAGAAGTAAAAAAAGGAAAACTCCGTACAAATTCTATTGAAAATATCATAAAGCCTCCCTCTAAGTCTGTATATTGTAACAGGCAACTACAGAAACCAACAAAGTCCAGAGCCAGACACGCACTTAGCAATTTTATTTATATAGATATTGATATAATTGTACTTTGAAGAGTAATATTATTAGAAATAAGAAATTTCAAATAATCATCGTAGTACTAAAGCGCCTGAGGTGAACGCAGTGTTTTAAGTCAGCTCTCATTTTTTTTAAACCAGTCACTTTATTGGATGGCAAGTATACATAGTACAATACAAAGACAATGGTGACCATCGAAAGATCGGCAATGCATCGTCAGCGTTTTTGCGGGATCTCGAACTGTCATGTAGTGGTTTTTATTTTTTCATTCATAAATTTGTGTTATTTGACCCTATATTGTGTAATACGGGTGGCGTTTTACATAATAAAGTTAAGTTAGGATTATGAATTCTGAGATGCCACAAAAACTCCCTAGAAAGTTCTAACAAGGGAGCCACCATCTTGTTAGGATCCTGAAATCGACATAATACTGGAAACTAATTTTCACTCGATAATGGCAGTAATGGTCTTGAATAAAGAGGACTAGTTGCCAAGTTAGGAAAAATAAGAAGAAGAATGCATCGGCGGTTGTTGCTGTCATATCGGCCTGGTAGCCTATCTACGGTCTGATCCTGAAACGAGACAAACCGACAGAGAGTCACCGTAACGAGTCAAGGCAAATATTATTCCCTTCCGACTGTTTAGTTCAACAAGCGGATTCGAAGCTACATTAAATCTGTTTTCAATTAATTTAAGGACAGAGTATATTGACCTTTTTCCCACGTTAAAATATTTGAAAGAGAAGCTTAACATCGATTTCTCTAAGTACAAATCTAAAATTAGATGCTTATTACAGTCGTTTGAGAGCATTTTTCAAGACTTTGAGAGTAAAAAACAAATTACACAATTTTTTGTAAATCAGTTTGACTGAAATAATTATATATCCTGCCAATGTCCAGTTAGAACTCACTGTACTGCAAAGTCATTTTGCACTAAAAAAACCTTTTTGCAGAAAAACATATTCGAAAACGGTCATAACAGATCTGGCCTTACAATTCTTAAGTATTTTCAGATAAACATATGTTTGTGAAAAACTTTTCTCTCATCTTAATTGTGTAAAAAATAAATACCGGTGACTTATTGTTACTATATACATCTGATTTCACGACTAATATAAAAAAAAAATATGATTGTATCGATTACGTACCTAAGATTTATTTAGATTTTGATTTATGATATATAAGCATACAATTTTGATTCTTTGTTTGTCATATGATACTTTATGTTTTATTATTTTAATTATCAACAATGAAATATATATTTAAAATTGAAAAATTTTCAAAGTAACTAAAATAGTAACCGTCAGTGACCCGTCTCTGAATCGTGCGTGTGCGTGACATGCGAGTTTTAATTGCGAGTTTGAATTTTGTTTCACTGAGTACGAATAAATTAATCACGTAAAATCATCACTACGCACGGGTATAAGAATATAATTTTAGCACTTATTCCATAACTTGTGCAAAAGACCTCTATTCGAGACAAATTTTTTAGACTGTAGGTCCCCAGAAAGTACCTTATAGGTTTTAATAATCAGTTATTGAGTGAGACTATTAAAATCAAGGGTATCTACCGTACCATCGCGTATCTATCAACGTTGACACCAAAACTTAATTTTTTACATCACTATGAGCCTATAGACCTTATTATTCGATATTAATTTCAATTTAATACGTCAACTGGTTTTCGTGATAAAGTGCCTTGACAAAACGTACAGACAAACAGACAGGCGGACAAGTGATCCTATAAGGGTTCCATCTTTTCATTATGAGGATTAAACCCTAAAATAGATGGCATTATTCATCATTTTTATTATCAGGTTAACTGTGATTGTTGTTAAGGTATTTAGTAATGCTCGTCAGGCTAAAACTACCAACTTCAAGTAACCAAGCAGTGATTGGTGTTCCAGCATATGCAGCCGAGGGATAGAACTATTTCTAAGCTTAGCTTGTATCATCTTCGGTCACATCGTCACCTAACATCAGGCGAGACTGGTCAAAAGTCTGGCAAATAAAAGGTAATCATCAACCATTATTTATTTGTCCAGCAAAGTATGTTGTTGCGATATGCGTACGATAAGCATTATTAGAATGTAAATTGGATATGAGTATTGTTACATAATTGTTATACGTGTGTTTCAATTCATATATATGTCGTAGCGCTGATATGTGACGTCATTTGATACCACTGTAATTCATTTATGACTAGTAGGGTATATTCATAATTGTATAATTACAACTACCCTATTCCTCGGACTGAGTGGAAGGGTATATAATGCGTTGCATACAAGGAGCAGGGGCATTCCCATTTATATTGTCGGACTGTACGAATCTTAATCTTCCCTCCGCAGGGGACGTACGGTTAACTTCGCTCCCGCACACCCGCCACGACCGCCCTCCTCTGCGGCAACTCAAGCCTAGGTCCGATCCATCGGCATGGAGCCCTTGAGACAAGCAGCCGCTCGCGCGATACAAGTGACTCTACAATCACTAGCTTTCACAGCCATACATGACACTGCATTATACACACATGCACAACACACATAGGTACATAGGTTCTGTAAGGGACCTTTTTTTTTCTTTCTTTTTTTGCCTAGTTAGAGTAGTCAAAATTTCAGACCACTAAATACACATACACATGTTCCTTCCCTCCTCCCAGGGGGCAGAAACATGTATATATGTATAGTTAGTTTAAATCGAATTACGGATAGGGAATTAGTCAGATCGCGACTTAATTGCATACGCGCAACAGTCCGAGCCACTCGAGGTTCGGCCACTTTGGCACCCTCGGATGTTGTTGCTTAGCTTTCGTGGCTGAGTGCCCTAAGCGCTCGCCCCCAAGCCCGGTAAAGTTGTAAAAGCCGTAAAGGCTCCAGGGCCCCTCAGGCTAACAGTGTAGTCAGTTCGAAAAAAAAAAAAACGAATCTTAATCTGAGCATTCAAGTGCTAGTGCAGTTACTGTGGTTGCTGTTATTACCTGGTTTGGATTGGACGCAGTGCCTGTGGGCGGGCAGTGATGAGAAAACCAGTTCAGTTTAGCGAGGGTCGGGGTGGCTTTAGGGGACGTTGGAGGCCACTGGGGGTAACCACCAAGTAAAATATTTTACACCCACAAGGCGTATGATCGTCGCTAATGAATATATATCGAGGAGACTGGCTGCTGCCTAATGCTGATGTTGTAAGCTTACGTTATGACATATATATTTTAAATTGGTGTAGTAATATTGTTTCATTCGTATATAATCTGAATTAGATGTCTTCAACAGAATAATAGCCTCTGGTGGCCTTTGTCTTCCTGAACCCTATAAACACTCTAAGACAATAGTTTACAATGTTCACTATTGATAAGGGTCGGGAATTTAGTAACATTGAAGTTAATTTAACCGGACCAAACGATTGAAACTAATGATTTTCGTTATTTACTATCATTTAGTTTGAATAAAGTGTCCGGCGACGACTTTTGTGTTATTACAATCCCTTCTGAGACGAAATTAAAGCCGTAGATTAGAAAACACTGTTGCAATAACGTGCGTAGGTACCGTATTAGATTGGCTTGAGTAAATTTGCTATATGTCCGAATGCGACGTACCTCGGGGACAAACATGGGTTGAGCAACAAATGAATCTTCTAGTTCTCATTAAAGAGACACTACTGACTAGAACATTTCTCCGTTTCAGTAACTATAAAAATAAAATTAATTAATTCACGATGTAATTTTTAAACTGAGAGTTACGCGCACTATGTTACCGAAGTACAACTTGAAGTTGGCCATCAATTTCATATTCATGTTGATTTCTTTTTACTGACTTTTATTTTTAAACCCTTGACGCAAACAGAGGAGTGTTTGTTATAAGTTTAAAGTGTATCTATGTATCTGTCTGTGGCATCATAGCTCCAAACGGTTGAACCGAATTAGATTTCTTTTGTTTGAAAGGTGACTTGGTCGAGAGTGTTTTTAGCTATGATTCAAGATCTGTTCAGAGTCACTCAGATCAGAAGAAATCTGTTCAGTCGTTTAAATATTTTCGGCTCTTTTCTATTTGATAAATAAATATGATCATCTTCCACAGGTTTAATCGAGTCGAAATTTGGTATCATGTTACTTCAATTCTATATTAGAAAGACAAGGTAAACTTGACATGATGTTGCGGCGTCATCTGGAATTTAGGATACCTAACTCCTCACCGACTTATAGTAGATATACCGTGTTTGGACTGCTTGGAATGGTTTCAATGAATAGGTTACTTGTGTTAGGCTTACATTCAATTTTCATGTTACCTTGTTTTATTTGTGTAATAATAATAGGTATAGCAGAGATACCGTGTTTGGACTTCTTGGAATGGTTTCAATGAATAGGTTGCTTATGTCGGGCTTATATTAAATTTTCAATTTACCTTGTTTTATTTGTGTAATAATAATATAGCATAGATACCGTGTTTGGACTGCTCGGAATGGTTTAAATGAATAGGTTACTTATGTCGGGCTTATATTAAATTTTCAATTTACCTTGTTTTATTTGTGTAATAATAATATAGCATAGATACCGTGTTTGGACTGCTTGGAATGGTTTCAATGAATAGGTTACTTGTGTCGGGCTTATATTAAATTTTCAATTTACCTTGTTTTATTTGTGTAATAATAATATAGCAGAGATACCGTGTTTGGACTTCTTGGAATGGTTTCAATGAAAAGGTAACTTACTCGTATGTCGGGCTTATATTAAATTTTCAATTTACCTTGTTTTATTTGTGTAATAATAATAAAGCATAGATACCGTGTTTGGACTGCTTGGAATGGTTTCAATGAATAGGTTACTTATTTCGGGCTTATATTAAATTTTCACTTTACCTTTTTTATTTGTGTAATAATAATAAAGCAGAGATACCGTGTTTGGACTTCTTGGAATGGTTTCAATGAATAGGTTACTTATGTCAGGCTTATATTAAATTTTCACTTTACCTTGTTTTATTTGTGTAATAATAATAAAGCAGAGATACCGTGTTTAGACTGCTTGGAATAGTTTCAATGATTAGGTTACTTATGTCGGGCTTATATTAAATTTTCAATTTACCTTGTTTTATTTGTGTAATAATAATATAGCATAGATACCGTGTTTGGACTGTTTGGAATGGTTTCAATGAATAGGTTACTTATGTCGGGCTTATATTAAATTTTCACTTTACCTTGTTTTATTTGTGTAATAATAATATAGCAAATATAGCAAAGATACCGTGTTTGGACTGCTTGGAATAGTTTCAATGAATATGTTACTTGTGTTAGGCTTATATTCAATTATTATTTTACCTTGTTTTCTTTGTGTAATAATAATACAACTTTGCCTTGTTTTACATACAGTTTTAATGTTTACAGATTGTGAGGCATAGTTGTAATTCCTAAGAGTCTGGGTGTACGCACCCATACATTTTATTTAAGGCCTATGATAGGCAAACTGTATGTATTTTTCTAATGTTTACCACGTACTAGATCTAAGCACCCGGACGCTTTAAATATGGTGTCAAATTGTTGAACGGCACCCACACCAACACACCAAACCCGGTGAAGCTGTAAAAACCGTAAGGCTAAGGCATAGGCATAGTCAGGTCGTAAGAAAAAATATTGCTTTGGTTCGTTTAATAATTTGTTTTACACATAATTATTTCTCCAAGTACGTTTTGTAAGTTGGTCGACTATTACTCGTTAACTTGTAAAGCCTACTTAGCTGTGATAGTTTTCATTTTAACTTCATCATACTGCCGTGAATATTTTCACATTTTGAAAAACAATAATTTAACTGGCAGGAGGAGTGGAGAATACTTGACTCTAACAAAAATTAACAATTTAAAACTTAATATTTAGCAAACGTCTCCTTGAATCTAAAAATAGTTTTTATACACCTGCAATATTTTGAACGACCTATCCAACGGCAAGATACATGAGATAAACGAAAAAAAAATTTTACAGATTTTATCTTACCACTTTAAGCGTGTAATTAATATCTATACCCCTACCAAATTACTGCTTCTTAGAATCTCTGAGCTTAGCCGCGGACAGATAGGTGGAAGGTGCATGGCGAGACTATAAAGGTTCCTTGTTAACTACTAAACCCTAAAAATAAAGCTGACCGTGTTTTGACCACGCCGCCACGTCACGGCTGTTGTATACGACAGTTGTATTTTTTAAAGATAAGCTGTAATTGTGACGTTGAGTTATGTTGTATATGTAATCAAGTTTTTTCGATAGCGGTTGTAACGTATGACGTGCAACTAAGTGGTGTCCATAAATCGCGCTCGTGACATCCCATCCGCTGTCCAGTCCGGTCGAGTGTCGCGTGTCCACATCACTACATGCACGGTGTGTCCGTTTTACGCATCAATGAACCACGAATCATATTTGATTATTATTACATATCATGATAAAGTGTCCATTCAAAAACTATCCATTATTTTATTTTGATTGACTTTATGTCAATTATTTTTATGAATGAGGTATGTACTCAATCTTGTAATGTCTTTTTAACTATAATAATCTACTACTTCTACAACTATATTTAACAGGACCTGAAAACTCCCACAGAATATTAAACATTATAAATAAAATAAAAACAACATCGAAATAGATAATTGATTCAAAAAAATTGTTTGCTACTGCTACCGCTTGGAACTGATTAGCAGTTGCTACGCCTTTCTACAACAACCAATTATTATTATTTTTTAGACCAGATCTTTATTAACTTATATGGAATAAATGATAAAATATTTAAAAACAATCGTACATTAAATACCGAAATAGAATTAAAACTCGTTAATTACATCGGAATATAAAAGTAACAGGCTAATTTGTTTTCGCTAATAACTTTATCGTATTTTACTCAAGTTAAGTATAAGTCTTATATTAACTTTTATGGTATGAAATCGTTACACAAAAATAGACTTCACCATATCGTTTTCATATAAAATATAAACCTATAATATGGTTGATACCAATACCTCTAAATTGTTAGTAAAATTAATGAGCACAATATATGATAGTTACATTTACTCTGTACTATAAATTCATCTCATTGTCAAAGGTATCGCTATCAGCGAAATATCGAATAACCACTAGAGTACGCTTCACGCATACGAAAATACATTTTAATCGTATTATGACTGCTTTCAACTACAACGTCGAAGCGATTGTGTAAAATTTTGATTTGTAATCTATGTAGATTGACTGAATATAAATTAATAGAGTACGTGAGTATCTAAAGGGATCTCATATTTGAAAAATGAAAATACCCGAAGCCCCTCTTCGTATGACATGTATTCGATAGGTTTCCTATCAGAACCGCCGTGCATCACAGTGTTTCGTTGACGGTCTTTGAATAAGGGACGAGACAAGTAATAGATGGCTATAAAAAAAAATGGACGTATAATTTGGTTGAGAGAAATGTTGCATGTAAGGGATTTATCTATATTTGAAACTATACGGTTTATATTTATTTATGACGAGCAACAGCCCGCGACTTCGTTCGCGGTAATTACAATATACAATTTAAAACGGGTCCGTAACGAGACTCATATGCGACAAATATTTAAGAAAAATCAAAATTTAGGTGCATGTAACGAAATGTTGGCTTGCCCAGCATCGGAAGAAGCCGAATTAATTTATGGATTGTTAGACTTTGGTGTTAGGGTGAGAAGCTGATTGCATATACCTGAAGCCTATCATATTTCTTTGTATAATTTTTGTTTCGATTGTTTTTATTGTGATGAGTTGAATGGATGAGGGTGGCGTGTTCTCTTTGAACAAAGCCTCAATACCGATTGTTTTTTTATTGTGATGTGTTGAATGGATGAGGGTGACCTCTTTGAACAGAGCCTCAATAAAAACAAAGATTTAATTTTTATTTCATTTACTACATTATATTTATTCATTCAGCGATAATGTACCTTCCTATTAGTGAAGAGACTTTCAGAATCTGCTCTGTAATTTCTGAGATTAATTAATTCGTACAAACATACAAATTTTACGACTTCGCAATATTAGTATGTTTTTTTTTAAATCTTTATATGTTTGGCGTAGTGGACTCAATCTCACCTGATGTTAAGTGACGACGTACGACATGAGCCAAGATGATAACGCGCTAAACCTAGTGGAAGACTGGCTCTCAAGTACAGCTGCCGGAACACACCTACTGGTGCTTGGCGACAGATTTTCAACTTGAGGGTGGTAGCTAGTCTGGTATTGAATTTAGTTCTTGAAAAATACTTATAATATAATTTCACAATAAGAAGCTCTATTGATAATATTAAAACTATTTCATTTCATGTAAACAAATAAACCTCTCGAATATAACAAGGTATCTCAAAGCATAATCTCTCCCTGAATAACTTTATATCTCTTGAGAAAACGAACCTTTAAAGTGATTTATTTTACTTCAAAATATTAAACGCTGTATTTTGACAAAGAGTAATTTATTAAATGTCCTCCTTAATTTGCTGTCGTTCTATTACTAAAGAAAAACATTATCTCCATCTCAACGAGAGATCCAATCTGAATCGACTAGGTATATTTGTAGGCACTTAGGTATGTAAAGCGTACAATCCGTGGCCTATTGCTATGACTTCTTCATTCGGTTATTATTTTTTATACATGTGTATTGCGGTAGGAACTTATTATGTACTTTCGTATAAATTAAAAGAACGAAAAAAATATAGAGGATTTTTTTATTTCTTCATTTTATAATAAAAGTGTTTTAATAAAAATTATTTTGTGTCTTTCTATCACAAAGAATTTTTAGAATTGAACCAACAATTCCAGAGATTATCTCTTAGAATTAATAAACTCATAAACTTTACATATTTTAAATAATAATATAGATCTATTTGTAACGTAGCATTTCGAAATAACTCTTGCTACTGATTGGAGATTTTCAAGATACTTGAAATTATAATGGTGAACAAGAATTCATAAACAAGGAAGTATAGCCCTTCATCATATACACGGAAGTACAGCCGTTTTTTAGGCGCGCCAATTTATGATCGCAGTAAAAGCTGCAAATATTAGATGTAACAAATAACTTACCCATACAAATTAAAGTCAAGTTTTTCATTTTTTTTTTAATTTTGGTATGCTTAAAATTTACTCTTTTTTATTTATTTTTTATTTGTTATTCTTATGTGAAAAGAAAATAGAAAAAACACCTTTCTCGAAATTTCAAGAAGCGTCCGGAGAGTAACCGAAAGATCGTGTATTTATCATAGTGTAGCCGTGTGTCGTGTAGTCATAGGCTCAACGAAACACACATCGATTTTTAAAAATCCTGATTTTTTATTATTACCATGCTTATATTTATTCATATGCTTGATAAGTATCATTAAAAATATTAATATTTTTAAACTATATGTATTTTATGTAAAATATATTTTGTTATAATAAACCTTTGTTATTATTAATGTGGATGAGAGGCTAAAATTTCGTAACTTGATAAAATATTAATTAAAACACCTAATTACACAAAGCTCTCTTTTAAACAATTACATCGTTTTAAATGTTAATTACGGACCAACTACGTAATTTGTTAACGTACAAATAAAGAGATTTTTAACGATTTTTAATGCAAAAACTTACATCATTTACACCTCGGCGGAGAATTATTCAAATTTATTCATGAGCGGTGGGGAATAGGTAATCGTCTCTAGAAACTGCATGAATAAATAGGAAACAGTGTACAAATCACTGAGACGGCCACGTAGAACTGTAATACAGACGTTATGGCCTATGGGCGACTGCGACCAGTTGTAGGCACTTGGATCGGCACGGACGCGATTTGTACCCAGTTACTTTTATCGAACGTCGCAAATAATTCAAAGTAAATTAAATATAAACATTATCTAAATATCTATTAATGCATAGACTTGAGTCCATTATAAACGATTTTCGACTTGCCTATCTATACAAATAAATAAAATTGAAGTCTCTGTTTGTAATGACAAAATAACCCCTTTTTACTAAATGCATATGAAAGTATGCAGTAACTATAACAAAAAACCATTTTTCTTTTTAATTTTTGTGTGTATGTTTGTTTGTTCCGGCTAATCTCTGAACCGATTTTTACGGGACTTTCACTGGCAGGTAGCTGATTAAAGAAGTAAGAAGAAACTAAGGCTACTTGTTAAATTAAAAAAAATAATTGGTGGAAAAAAAGGGACAGAATGCATTATGATCATTTGTATTGGTTTGTCGGTTTGTTTACGCTTATTGAAAGAACATTAATTTATTGGTGATTTTCGACGATTAGGACTGCAAAATATCAAAATGTATAGCTTTCTTTACCGGACCAAGAAATTAAACTTATAGTTATAGATCCCGACCACGATAGTGTCCAGTACCGTGTACCACAACACAGTGCTACTGTTCTGAGGACCTTACCTACAGCTTGCCAGATTGTTTGATGTTTATGGTTACTGCTCCGCTCCTTAAGGTCGTAGTGTAAATTTATATAACTTATAATCTTCCTTAATAAATATGCTATGAAATGAATAAGAATTTATCAAAACTGACTGGTAGTTCCAGAGACTAGTGCGTTTACATAAACAAAACTAAAACAAAAATAAAATTTCTTGAGCTTCAATATATGAGTAGGGATAAACAACTATCTAATATTATTATTAAGTTATAAAAACATCATCTAGTCCTGCTGAATCAATAAAAATCATTTCCATTGTAATGTAATAATTACTCTTCCATTAGCATTGTTCGTATCTAAATAACAAAGTTTGTTATATATATTATGTTTTAGTTAATATTTCCTTAATAACAGTAATTAAGACAAAACCGGTAATGGAAAAATAAAATTACATTTTTGGTTACAAAGAACAATAACTTAATAACAAACAGTACAGACTTATGGCTTCAAAGTAGAATGAAAGGAAATATAAGAACTCAAAAGGTACACAAATTGAATTTCAGATAAAATTTGAGCACGTAATTCCATGAATTATTTATGGTATAGAAATTAAGAAAATAGTTTTGTAAAATATTATAAGATGTTTTATTCTTGTCTTTTAGAATTATAAAGGTACGTCTTCTGAAGATCGGAAAAAAATCTGTACTTAACATTTAAGATATTTAAATTCTTATCTATCCTTTTTTAATTATACCGGTATCAGGTTATTGTATTATATCAAAGAAAAGATTTATAATAAAGATTAATTAAAAAAGAAAGGATCGTACAAAATAAGTTGTAAGGGCACTTGAAACGAAATACACGACGTGTAGTGAGATCAACTGATCGAGAACAGAAGTTCGCAAGAATTCAAGAAAGTAAAAGACTTCTTTATTTGTATGATAGCTTTTTGCAAAATTGAGCACATGGTATTTTGAGAGAAGTGATTATAATCAATTAAATCAAGAGTGTCGAATAGCTCTATCTAGTACAAAATTTGGCAAAAACGTTACACATACAGACCAAACTACATATTACTTAATATATATTTTTCTTTATTATATTAGGGCCTCAACTGATGTTAAGCGACGATGGTGATACGCTAAGCCCACAGGAACTGGCTTTGACTTGCGAAGTTAGAAATCCCATATCAAAAAAAGTAACAAATTGTTTTGTAAATGATTTGAAGAACCTACATTCTCAAAGCTATAATTAAAAGAACAGCTATGGAACTTGGTACCCGTTAGAACTCTGCTCTTTTTTATCGATGACAACGACTACTCCGAACGTCGTTTCTACCGAACTTGGCCCCTTTTTCACATTTATGATAGCATATTGTTGCGTAAGTAAAAATTGCAACCAAGCATTTTTAATTTAAATAAACGTCACTAGGCTGACGTAATAAAAACAAAACATTGTATGATAAAAACAAGTAATTGTGAAATGTTCTAGAAAGTTCCACGTAAATATTGCGCTATATCTAAACCCTATGTAAACAAAGCCGTCGTAGCTTGGGCCGCATACTTAGATTCAGACTTAGTTACTCAGAGTTGTTGTTATTCTAGCGGAACCATTGTGAATTAAGTTGTAAATAAAGGAAATAGAAGATCATTAGACACATCATTCAGACACCTAAAATCATTAGGACATTTCGTCGTTAACAATATAGCGATACGAGTGCAGAAGCAGTAGCCCACATCCTTAGGACATCTGTCGTCAACAATAAAAGGATTCGAGCTACATTGAAAGTCAACATCCTTAGGACACTTCGTCGTCAACAATGTAAGGATAAGCACTTCTAATACAACTTAATTATCACAAGAACCCGACGACAACTCTGATAAAAGTAGCTTACATCCTTAGGGCATCGGCCGTCAACAATAGAAGATTCGTGCTACATCGCAATTCAACATACTTAGAGCATTTCGCCGTCAACGATTTGTACTGCAACAAGTCGGAATTATCGTCGTCAACAGTTTCTGGTGTCTTCTGGTCAAAAATAACACCTGCTGGCAGCTAAAAGAACTCATCTACCTGTGAAGCGTCTTGCGGGATCCGACAATATACATTAGGTATTTTATTAAGAATGACACTCCGCCCTCCCTAGTATTTTCATTTCGTTGGCATATACCATTTTTAATGGGTCTTCCTAATTATCCAGCATTGCAAGCATTGTAAACTATTCGGCATTGTTGTGTATAATAACGCTGGGTGAACTACCGTCTTCATTGTAAAATAGTAAATTTTAAAACCACTATTTAGGTGAGTTTTTCTATACTTTTAAGATAAGTTTAAAACTAGCCTAAAAGATAAATGTGAAAGAAAAGTTAACATACCTGAAATACCTACCATTCAATAAAGAAAACAGATTTTTATTTAACATAAATCTTACTTTAACAAATTTAAAATAGAATATAATATCCCTTTTACTTTAGTTTTAGCGTAAATGAACATTGTGGACATTAAAAGTTATTTCGATAACCTTTTTATTTACGTTTCGATTCAACCGTGGATGGTAATGGTGATCATATGAGATAAGGGTATCATTATAAGAATAATATTGCTTAGTGTGTTGATAGCGATGTACAAATAACACAATGTATTCGTAAATTAACATTACTAGACGTGACGAAGTCATGAAAGTCGAAATGTTTAACCTGACAAATTATCGAACCAGTAATATACAATAGTTCTAATACTAAGTAACGATTTTGTGCAATTAAAACACTTTACTAATTTTAATTTAATTAGTAAAACAAGACTATGTCGTATGTAGTCGTACTAAATAGTTTGTAGTAGAAAAATACAGAAACTGTAAGTTTCTCAGCGTTTGAAATCATCGGTTGGTCAGGATTTAGTGTGGCGTACTCTGAACCGAGCATACAGACTAAAATTGACTTGTGGCACATTATTATACCCTGGGGCCGACTGCCGACTATTTTCACGAAAATAATTTATTCGTATGGACAAAAATGGAACAAACTCTCAAGTTACTACACTGTGGTTGTACTTACAGTCTCTGTGGTTTACACTGCTCTGTGGTTACAGTCCTGTTATAGAGTTCTTCCTTTTATCGCTTCTTATATTCGTTTGGTTGCCCAAAATAGTACTTCATCTAAATATGGCTCGCTTATCCAAATAAAAAGAGGGGTTAAAATTTCTAGAGTGACTTTGATCTATTTTTTGCATACCGATATCGTTGAAGGGAATGAAAAATTGTGCTATTTTTCGGAAGTGTTTGCTTATGCATTTGGATAGATAAGATTTCAATGTGTGCGTGTTTCGCTATACCTCTTCTTCCAACGAATACATACTCGATGTTTATCGTAGATTCTAGACTTTCCCAGATATTATAAAAATAAAAATCTGTCAAGTAGCGAGTAGAATTAGCGCCCTGAGGGTTCAGAACTTATTACATTACTTATCGTACATAATTTTAACGTCTTTTACATAAATATTTTTTTATATATTATTCTTATATTATTTAATGTATCTTGGTCTGTCCGTCTGTTTGTCTGTTAGTGCGCTTATAACTCAAGAACTACGTGACAGTTTTCGTGGATCTTTTTTATTACTTTAAAGATATTTTTTGTCAAAATGTTTTAGGCTATGTTTTGAAACGTTATGTAACAAAAAAAAAAGAAAAAAGTAATGATAATTCTAAGCTTTCTAAACTTTTGTTAAAACACCTTTCTTAGTGCTAAATTTCAAGACTGTAGATTTGCGGGAAGTACCCTATAGGTTTTGATAATCGGTTCGTGAGCATTATTTTAACTATCAAGTCCCGTAACTCTTTAATGCGTTAGCCTAGAACATTTTATTTTACAGCAACATGAGGCCATAGGCCGTAGTATATGATATCAATTTCAACTTTATACCTACAGTCGTTTTCAAGAAAAAGTATTGACACACGGACAAACAGCCAGATAGCCAGCCATTTAGACAGATGGACAACAAAGTAATACTATAAGGATCCCGTTTTTTATGTATTTCTAAATGAGCTTGTTCACTTTTTAATTTATATACTAATGGATATAATTTTCCATTAAATGAAGTGTTACTAATTACACAATCCATTGAGTGAATAAGCTGATTAATAGGACGGTTGGGCACACAAATTACCTATCTGAGACGTTTTATGCCTATATAATCTACTGCCAAGTAACAATCGAAATACTGTAACAGTTAGACCCTTATTTAGATTTCAAGTCTTACCTTGTCTATGACAACATAATGAAATTAATATTTAATCGTATAACTATTAGCTATGAATGACTATATTGCTTTTTTTACCGAAATCATGGGTTTGTTGTGGCTCGTGAGATTCGAGCCCACAAAAATAGTGAATTTAAATAATGCTTAAGATATTTAAAAATAATTCAAAGCGATTGCAGACGATATACTAGTTAGTTATGCAGGCTGTACCCTCTCTTATTACGACGTATTAATCTGTACATAAGTAGAAAACGCTGATGTTATGTATATATACATGTTGTTGTGTTATGTTATGTATGTTGTGACTACGATTGGCGATAACCACCTGTTGTTTAGATTAGACGAATTGCGACTTATTTTTGTTACATAGTTATAAATAACCACCTGTTTTTTTACAATATAAGACAATTGTAAAACCATTATTCATTCTGTAGTAAAATCTCTTAAGAATCACTTGTATATAATTTTTAAAAACCCTCGGCACTGCCCCCGAGACTTAATTAGTTAAACAACCGCAATATAATGCATAACATTCATATGATGAAATAATGAAGACATTGTAAAAAATAAACGTAATGCGTTTCATTAATACTAATAACATCCCACCCCGGCGATGATGTTTTCTAATTCCAGCGAATACCTATAGATAGAACTCAGAAAGTTTGTGTGTAGACCGTTATAACAAGGTCCAATAAAACGCATTAACCCTTCTTTAGCCCCACGAGAATACGACAGGCCAACAATTGTTGTTTCTAGATAGGTTAGGTGTAATGTCACAATTAGAATTTATAATAAGAAGGAAAAAGATAAACAATGTCTCTTTATATGGTAACACGACTAAGAAACGTAAAAGCATATTGTTGCTTTGTTCAATTTAAACTTTTTCATGTAAATCATCAGACTAATTTCGTATCGATCAAAGAAACAATGCTGAAACAATGTAGGTATCAAATGAGATATTGAAAAGATTTGTTGATTAAAATATTTTACGATAATAACCATCTAATAAATTAGCGTTTAGTATTTCAATATCAAGCAAATTCAAGAAGAATAAATGTAAAAAATAAAAAATACAAAATGGAGACTTCTATATACTTTTGTTATACTTGGTTCTTAAAGTTGAGTTTAATTGTAAAGCAGTTATTTGAAAATTTATAAATCATTATTATTGTCTCTATGAGAGAACAGCTATTTTGAAAAATTCAATTATCACTACGAGTCGGCGAGTCGGCACCTCATAAAATAGGCTAATTTTGCCTTTCTTTCTTATTCGTAGCCCGGTAGTACTCGTTGTGCTAGCGTAGGCAAATTTTAATAACGCTTACTGCCGCACCCGCTCCGCTATTTCGCACCATTGAACCCTTGAGCACTTTTTACTCCCGACGGCGCAGAAAGGTCTCCATATTTTCGGGCACAATTTTGTGTATTTATTTCCATGGGCATAAAATATTATTAATTTTATGTGTATACAAATAACATTTCTGGCTGACAAGTTATCAATTCAGATATCATAGCTGCTGTAATTCCAATATGATTTTTTTTGCATTATTACACTACATATTTATGGGCATACAATAATTAAAAGACAAATCAAAATCAATTTTAATATGTGACAAATATTCGTAACGTATTCAAATAATTGGTACTATCCCTATTGGTGTTATGTTTATCGTAATTATATTAATTTATATCATTTACTTCTATATATTTTATTTTATTCTAATAAAACTATAAGTATTTTATTTTATGGAATTTTAATGTTAACATATTATTGAAGTGAAACTTCTTATGCGACTTTCAAGCGTTAAACGTTTAACGCACATTATCGGTCTCTCCTCTTTGTGTGAGCCAGAGCGAGAGAGTAAATGTCGGTGTGTATGTATATTGCACACTGTTTAAATAAAATAGAAAATGTCTTTTAAAATGAAGTTTCACTTCTATCGTGTGTGAATCGCACACACACCTTTTTTTATATTTTTATTTGACTTAAAGTTTTTCTTAATAAGAACGTTTATTCAAAGTTATATAATCATCGCAAATGTTAATGCTCTTTATATTAAAATGTTGTGTTCGCCTGTAGGTAATTGGCTAGCACATAAGAAATTTACATTAAGCCCTTTTGCGTGTTTAATAATGTACCAATGGATACTGTTGTCTGTTGGTGTTCCTTTAATAAATAAGTTATATAGACATCAAATAATATGTGAACTCTCAGTTGCTATAAGAGAAATACGTATTTTACCATTTTTGGAAAATCACCCTTTAAAGGAGTAACGTACAACTTGTCTTTTCATGATGATAGATTTAATTTTAAAATTGCCTTTTGAATTTGTATTTGACGTTTTTAGTTATCTGTACAAAAGTTGTTACATGATTTTATTACGATTAATTCACATTCACGTAAATATCAAATGCATAATAAACTTCAAAGTTAATTAACTTTGAGCAAACGGTTCAGAAAATTATAATTTAATTAGAAATACTGAATATTTCGCAATTTTCATGTTATGAAATAATCTAACAGTTAGTATATGAGTTAAATAGATTATTAATAGATGACACCGCCTATATGTTAATAAAAACATCTTCAATAAGAATACCATCTTTAAAATATTTTTTAATAAATACCTTTGAAATAGCTGTAGATATAGAAATGCATTAAATAGGAATTTTGTCAATAGCGGAGTATAAAGCTTTAAAATGTCATTTTCATCAATTTCGACGAAGAAATAAGAGAGATAAGGCGTTGCCAGGAAAAACAACCTTAAGAAATAATAAATAAGCTATAGTTTTATTATTAGCTAAATTGTAATTAATTTTATACAATAACTTGATTAAATTTAATGAAATGTTATTGATATCATTGTAAAGACGTAGGCGTCCTGAATATAAGCCGTAAATCGACTTGATTAATGATTTCCACTCCGACCTCTGCCAATAAGTATTTCAATAAAAGAAATGAGGTTTTTTAATTTTCACCGTATCTTTTGTTTTCCGAGTTTTAGGTAATGAAAACCTACACTTTCTAGTGGAAATATCTTTTTGGTTAGCGATACTTTGTACAGTGGCGTCATGTTCGTTTAAGATTCGCTTTATAAGGTATACAAAACATATTTTTTATGAGTATATAAATTACCTACTATAAGTTATATCTGAATATATTGATATAATTATATTAAGAACTAACCTTTATTATAAAACAAATAGTTAATTTATGAAGGATAATGATTCTTCGTTTTATTTTACAGAAAACACTTTATTTACTTTTAATACAATTAATTTTTAAGTTCTACATGTCTTACGTCTTAGCTTCGTCTTAATGGTTCTCTCTCTCAGACGTCATACATCCTTCCCTTTCACACACCTCTTACGTTCCACTTCCCTTTCAATCCTACATTTATGTCTTTAAAATAATTAACACTTTTCTAAGTAAGTAAATAAGTAAGTAAATTCTTTAACATTTACAGTACCTAGTTGTGAAGTTTTCACTAAATATTATTTACTATTAATATTACTTGGTAGCTTTACTCTATTTTATGAATATAACCGCTTTAAATTTACCGGTTGAATGATCTAAGAGCTTTGATAATGCGACCTAAAAGCGACACGCAAAGACAAGGTCGTCAAATTATCAGTATTCATAACTCATTGATAGGCGCACGTTCTTGGGTTCCTCGATTCATCGCTAGCATTGTTTTGCTATATTATATTATGTCTACAATTTAATTTTATTCAATATATCGTCGATGATATAGCAAAATGGTCTATGACACTATTAATTGATTTTACAAGAGAGAGAAAACTTTTAACGATTCGCTAGTTGTATGACTTATATATCGAATTATTATATCGTTAGTAAAATCTACGTAATTTTGTGCAAATCAATCTTGCATTTGGATCTAATGTGAAGATAACTATACATAGGTATAATATTTTGCAATGAATGATTGAGACTAAGTCCTTTGACATAGAATATATTGCAGTATCACTGACGATATATTAATGTACATCATACGTGTATCTTCATACGAGGATATCGGTCAGAGTTCAAATAATTTGATGATTATCACTTTTGTATCTCGTAAATAACCTTTTTTTAGGGTTACGTACCTCATAATGTAAAAACCTAAAGCCTTATAGGATCACTTTGTTGTTCGTCCGTTTGTCTGTCCGTGTGGCAAGATCCTTTTTCTCAAAAACGACTTAGTATAAAGATCAAATTAATGTTATATACTAAGGTATATAGCCACATACTGCTGTAAAAAAAACAAGCTTATACAACACATTAAAGAGATACGCCACTACTCACGGAGCAATTATCAAAAACTATATGGTTCTTCCCGCGGGCAACAATTTTGAAATTTGGCACGTAATTTGGAACTTTTAACAGAAGTTGGGGGATAAACCAGAAAATAATGAATTTGTAATCCAGTGTGAAATTATAATACAACAAAATTATATTAAATTTTATTTATCTCTCGAAAATTGCTTGAGGAGTTTATACTTGACTATGTAATGTAATTGACATATACATTTGTTTGGTTTTATCAACATATGTGCTATTCTGTCACAAACTCACATATAAAATATATATTATACTATTAGGCACATCACGCAAAAACTACTGGAGAGATTTTGATAATTATTTTTTTAAACTTTAGATACGTGATCCTTACCCAAAAAAAAAACACAATATCTTTATTCAATATAAAGTTAATAAAGTTTCAAGAAACTACGGTTTTTTAAGCACTACGCGTTCTTCTATCGTCCACGCGAGCTAATCCGCGGGCACAGTTAGTATTAAATAAAATGGATCTTCTTAGACTAATATGAAGTAATTAGTGTGATAATTGGCTAGGTATTCGACCGCTTCCAGCTTGCCCACTAATAATTTTAATAATTCCTTACAATGTATCTTATTATACCATACTAAATCCCATACATAATTAACAAATCGTATTACAGTATGAAACATGTTTACTTTATTAAACTTTTTTTTTTAAAGTACTACTTTTGGTATATATGTACGATTGTATATGTTTCAGTAGTGAATTGTCCCGCAAGATCCAATAATGCTGATACAACCACTCGCAGCCCCGAATATCGTCTCGACTGTAAATATTGTTCCTGCCACACTTAGACGATCCAAACAAAAATGTTACTTTTTTGGAATAAATTGATTTTCTTGTGACCTAAATAACAAGTATATGGCGACGTACAGTTTTGTTTATTTGTACATAATTAAAATGGCACTATTTATTTTTCTCAGTTTACTCTTAAATTGAATTTTTAATGTGACGAGATTTTATTGCTACAGATTAGTTTAACTAGTTTTACTAATAACAATGACATAAATTATTTTGGAATAATTTATTGTGGTCTGTTATTATGAACTTCTTAATAAATAAAAAACATTTTTTTGAAGGCCTTGACAGTTTTACTGAGTTTGGGAGTGAGCACGGAAGATCCTCGGCTGCGAAAATGTGGCAACTAACTCAAGGTTGCTACAGTGGCCGAAATAGTCATAGATACTTATCACGTCGTAGGATTATTTATACTACTTATCGAGACCTAAACACGACGAGGGTATCTCGATGAGGCTTTGTTATGGTCAGCATCCGGGTTCATTATCAGATCAGCTCAATAATATTACATTATTGCATCTTCGTCGAAGTTGCATAAGTATTCCAAATTTCAGCTCAAACGATTAATGGAAGTCGTTAAAAATGTTATTGCAAGATTTGACACACAAATACTAACATGGCGAGTTAAGCAAAAACTTATAAAAAAGAGTTTAATTACTTAAAAATATTATTTTGTCTACTTAAAGATTTCAGTAATATAAAAATATACCTGTACATATTTTAAACAAAGGACTCACTTATCATGCGAAACTTTTACTATACTAATTAATTGTTTTAATAAGTAGAATACATTGTAAAATCCTAAGAAATAAGCACTATTAAGAAACTGTTCATCAATTTTATAGACCCTAAATTTCTAGCGATAGGAAACTGCCTCAGAGCATGCGACTATAAAGCCGGTTGGCTGGTGACACCGCGACAATGAAGGACGGTACTGATAGCTACACGCCTAATGGAAATAAATAGCAAAAAATATCTATTGTCTTTTACATTCAATTAATTTCTTTCTTTGATTAAATGCCTATAATTTAATTAACCGAAATTAACTTTTTACTATAACATTAATAATATGTGTTTGTTTTGAAAATTAGTGAATCTGTTTGCATGTAGATTATGTATAATATTGATAATGAAGAAATATATGATTTCTTTTGAAACTTTGCTAAATACAAAGGTGTTAAATTTGAATATTACAATATATTTTGATATTTACCGTAGTGCATAGATGCAGCGTTTACGTGTCATTGAACTGAGATTACATTACGTTATACAGATAAAAATATTAGTAACCTAAACTGTAGATCTTAAATAGTTTTGTGGTAAATTTACGGTTTCTAAATCTAATAAAAAAGTTAAAAATCTTATTTACTCTTGAGAATTTCATACGTGTCAGACTAAACGTTAGAAAGAAAGAAAGAAAATCTATTTATTGTTACACACACTAGCTAGATATACAATATTGAACAAAAAATTGCCAAGTGCGTGTCGGTCCTCGCATAGTGTAAGGTTCCGTAGCTACCCTTCACAATATCTAGATTTAGAAGGTAGCTTTGAGTAATTTTCATTTGAATTTACACGAAACTAATTCTCCAAGTACATTTTATAAGTTGCTCGACTATTACTCGATAACTTGTAAAACCTACTTAGCTGTGATAGTTTTCCTTTTAACTTCATTATATATACTACTGCCGTGAATTTTTTCACTTACCTTAAAGTATTTATCTGGCAGGGGGGCAAAATTAGCACTGTACCTAAAGCTTAATATTCGCAAACGGATCCCTGAATCGAATAGTGAATAGTTTTCACACACCCGCAATATTTTTGAACGGCCTATGCAACGACACCCAATACGTTGTGATAGACGAGAAGAAAAGTGAATACCACTTTACGTGTAGGGAAGGTATCCTAAACGATTTTTTTCCAAGATTTTAACCACTTTTGTACCACTTTGTAGGCGTGATTATTATTTATACCCATACTAAATTACAGCTTCATAGTATTAAGAGTCTGTAAGCTAAGCCGCGAACAGACAGACGGACATAAATATAAGAGCTCGTTGTTGACTTCGGAACCCTATAATACACAAATGAAAATAAGAACTAAATAAAAAACTAAGAATGCAGGTTGTCAGTAATATTAACAAAATGGGCCCCAGAGGGATTTAAGGGATGTAAGTCCTACAGCGCTGGTTTTCACTCGACGTGCAGATAGTTATATGTGCGCAGCATTTATGTATATGGGTGTTATGTACTGCGTATGTATCTTACTGAATTGGAGAGAGTTCACCTATATTAATAAAGCTGTAGTTATGTCTGTACGTGTAATTTTTTCCAAATTTACTGTTAGAGGTCTATTATGAAGGGCACTAATCATGAATGTACCGTTTAAAAAATTGGTTGTATGTCTGTTTGTTTATATGTCCGTATTTAACTCAAAAATGACTTAACCGGGTTTTATCATATTTTGTACAGCCGCTAGAGACGAAAACAGCTACTGTGTAAAAATATGTATATCTTAATAATACTTCAAGTAAACTTTAAGCTAATTCTTATACAGTCTCCTATTTAACAATGCTATTTTAACGTGTCATTGATTGTAACTATAAAATTGTGCTATTGCTGTAAAAAATTATCATGGGAGTCTTCTTCTACGTCACTGTGCCCTTTATATTACTATTGTCAAGAAAGTTACGTAGTTATGGGACGTTTGTTGGAATCTTAACAAAACGTTCACCTCGTTGGCCCATTCTTATGGTAATTCGACCTGACTGTCACGCGACCTTCTGTCCACACCCCGATAATATGCAAATTAGTCTCGTCTATAAAGTGACCTGGAAATACTTCTTCATCAAAATCTGTTTTGTCCCCGCTTAATCAACACAATACAAACAATACATACTTTTATCATATCTAGGATAACTTGTTGTGTTTCATCTATAGGGATAAATACTGTTAGCATTTTTGTCATTATTTATCACCATAGATATTCTTCTCAATGAATTTTCTTCATGCAAATGCGGGCAGCGTTTAGCCCATTCAAATGTATTCCTGGAGAATGATAAAAAAATTTAAACCATTTAATTATTACCTTTAATTTAATGTAATTATTACCATTTTTTTATTTTTTCCATAAATCAAATATTATAAAAACTAGAAGCCTTCTAAAATTAGTAGAATTACTCGGTTTATAAAACATATAGGACATAGCCAAAATCCTTCTTATATTATTCTTCAAAAGATATCAACATCGGTAAAATTTTGGAGGAGGAAACAAGGAATACGGAGTTATGATTTCATCTATTTTACATAGGTGTCATTTGTGCGAGCGTTAGTTGTATCTCGTATCTCTCGCGCTCTATTCGGTCGTTCGTTTATGTTGCGACAGCGATAGATTTCTGATAAAATGTATTCTTTAAATGTCATGCAGACCACGTTTCCTCTTTTCTTTAATTTATGGTTTCTGCTGCCTATAGAAGCAATTGACGAATGAAGAGTTTCTTCTTAAGTTTATATTAATAGTTAAATATGATATGATAATAAAAAGGAGATATTATTATTATTAACCAGAGGTATTATATGTTATGACCATAGTATATAGGTAAGCATCGTTTGAATAGTTTAATATACTGGTTGTAAAAACTGTAATGTGATAATAAATATGATTTTAACGAGTAAAACTTCAAGTGCCATTAATGTAAAGCCTCGCGTCATTCTCCCGGTACAAACTCGAGCTTTTTACTGCAATAAACTTTCTGACAAGCCATTTGTGGCCGGAAAGTGTTCGCTAAAATTAATCACATGACCCACAACAAACCCAACGTGCCCATGCCGCGCGACTCTTGATAATTTCTTTATTTCACTACCAAATTAATGGGCCGTTGTTTTCGCTCAAGCGTAATAATGACCGAAACTGTGAGCAAAAGTGTCAGTTTAATTTTAAAAGTTATCAGACAACGCTGTGCACGTTGAACGTACTAATTGAGATTTGCAAACGTAGATGTCTTTGTAGTCTAGTTTCAGTGAAATGTTAAATAAGTATTAAGCGACTCTCAAAGTAACTCACTAGGATACTGTTTAATATATAGAGTTAACTTGAAAATTAACAACTTCGCTTTGAAATTTCCCTTATGTTCCTCTGAAGTCATAAATATAATATAATAGTTACCCGTTATTGAAATATTTAATCAAATATTAACTATTATCTTTATCATTACCTACTAAAAAGATGCCAATATTTTTATCTATACTAATTTATACTTAATAAAATAAAACGGAAGAGGTTTTTTGTTTGTTTGTTTAAACACGCTAATCTCTGAAACTACCATTCCGGTTTGAAAAGTTCTTTTTGTATATGAAAGTCATATTTACTAGAAATAGTATAGGCTATACATCATTACGGTACACCTCCCTCTCAGCTAGCCTTAAATATTGATTTTTGTTAAGTAAGTCGCAAGAAATAGTGCACCCTAACTGCTTTATCCGCATGCGCTGGCGTAATGGTTAGTGATACGTAAATACAATGTTACACAAAAATATTGTTGTTAAGAACATCTAAAAAAAGTCCGCATTACTATATACCTATCTCTTATATATAAACCACAATAAGGTATTTTGTGACAAAGTTTTATTGAAAATTGAAATCTAATTTATGAGCATGACATATTAATCCTTGCGAACGAAAGTTACTTCAACATCAAGACTATTTTATGTAGATAAAATTTGTCTTTTATAGCATGTCATTTGGACGAATAGTTTGGGAGATAATGTAAAATTGGAATAATTCAACACTCTGCTCGAGTCTATAAGTCTATGTGTAGTGGCGCGGACGAGCCGTGTGAGTGGTAACCCATAACTCCGGCCGCCCTATAAAAATATTGTCTATATTGAAGTATAATATATCATTTCAATCAGCGATTCATTTTAAATTATACGTTGGTGAAACCACGAGGCACTGCTATTCATATTATACAGTTGCAACCACGATATTTAAAAGTCGGTAGTTGGTTTTTATTCATTTTCGTCGTCACTAAATATGACATCCAGCGTGGGTAGGTATTCTATTGTCATTGTCACCAACGAAACTCGAGCAGGACTGTCGCTCATTTTAATTTTCACCGGATCACCCTTGTATCTGTACGATGAAAACCCCGCTCATCTCGGACTTTATTTATCAACCACGCGCTCCAGAATACTTCGCTCTCAAGTCAGGGGTATGCATGAAGGAGATTTAGAAACTGACATCTCAAACACCGTTCAACCGGTGAGTTAACAAGATATTTATACGATATTATCCTCGCTGGATTAATAAGTTAGTAAGTTAGTAAGTGAGTAAATAGTTTGCCTATAGACTTCCTCAACACACAAAACGCTGCTATGGCGTTGCTGACTTTTAGACATACAAATGAAAATCACATGTGCCTACCAATATTCTTGCACCAGTGAATAATCCGTAACTCAGCGTGGTTAACAAATATATTTTTAACTTATTTTTAAAATAGCCTTGCCAGTTTCGTGTCTAATTTCCGCCGGCAGACTATTAAGTATGTATGGTAAACGTTTTTTAAGGTTCTATCACCAAAGTAATTAGCCTCTTTAGGTACATTATATTTGCCTGCGGTCATTAACCGAGTATAATAACTATACATCACACTGGACAAGTTTTTTTGATGTTCACTGCCATGATGTTTTACAGCAAAAAAAACATGTTTTAAACTAATTGGTAAAGTTTTGCACATGTTAAATAATTTTCTATAATCACCTTTACATTACTTTTTAGTTTTCTTATTTACTAGCAGCTTGATGAATCTTATTTGTAAAGATTCTAGTTTGTCTACATTTGTTTCTAATATTATATCATAGATGTCCAGTGCATAACTAAATATAGAATCAACTAATGACATATACAATAATCTTAACGTGCTTATAGGCACTTTAAATCTAAGATGATAAAGTTTACCTAATAATATTCTTAGCTTACTGCATAAATAATATATATGTTGGGAACAAGAATAAATCAAGGTAGGTAATACACTTAACACTTTCGATAGGTTTACAAATGCAGTTACCAGAGAAGCTAAGCAACAACATCCGAGGGTGCCAAAGTGGCCGGACCTCGGCTCGGACTGTTGCGCGTATGCAATTAATTCGCGATCTGACTAATTCCCTATCCGTAATTCGATCTAAACTAACTATACATATATACATGTTTCTGCCCCCTGGGAGGAGGGAAGGAACATGTGTATGTGTATTTAGTGGTCTGAAATTTTTGTCTACTCTAACTAGGCAAAAAAGAAAAAAAAGGTCCCTTACAGAACCTATGTAACTATGTGTGTTGTACATGTGTGTATAATGCAGTGTCATGTATGGCTGTGAAAGCTAGTGATTGTACAGTCACTTGTATCGCGCGAGCGGCTGCTTGGCTCAAGGGCTCCATGCCGATGGATCGGACCTAGTCTTGAGTTGCCGCAGAGGAGGGTGGTCGTGGCGGGTGCGCGGGTGCGAGCTCGCATATGTTGCGGGAGCGGACGCATAGAAGTTGTTAGCTTTCTCTATGTCGTCGTCGGGATCGACAAAGAGATTTCGCGGACGGCGTTTGTAACGTTGGACAACGGGTATCGAGTGGTTAGGCGTGTAGTTCACAAAGGACTTTACAAGCGGGTTTGGATGGTTCGAAGCGCTATCGAAGTATCTCCTAGCGAGATATTTCACATAGGCTTCTAACGAGGGAAGCCTCATGTCCCTGTGTAGGTCCATGTTCCTAACGAAGGCTGGAGGGTCAAGCAGGCGACGGAGGAATCGATTTTGTACTCTTTGCAAGCGGGCAAAGTTGTCTTTGGACATATGTGCGAACGCGGCGCAACTATATGTCAAGATCGGACGGACACACATCTTGTACAGTGTAAGCTTATGTCTTGTGGACATTTTTCTTACCGAACTGAGCAAGGGTCGTAAACGGCAAAGGACCCAAATGGCCCTATTCCGGACTCTAGTGACGTGTGGGTTGAAGTTAAGCTTCGAGTCAAGGATGACACCCAGATATTTTGTCTTGGGCCTTGGGCCTTGGGCCACCCAAGGGATATTTCTACCGAATAATGTTAGAGGTCCTACCGTGCGTGGTAATCTGCATGTAGTCGGTTCGAACATAATCGCGGCGCTCTTAACCGGATTAATAGCTATACGCCACGTTCGAAACCACTCTCCGAGAGTGGTTACGGCGCGTTGTATTTTGTGAGCGAGAAAAGATCTGTTCCTATTTGACGCGTATATGACTGTGTCGTCAGCGTAGAGCCCTACCTCGACCTCGGGGGGTTTCGGGAGGTCGCTGACGTACAAATTGAATAAGCAAGGTGCCAGAATGGAGCCTTGCGGGACGCCTGAACGAATGGGACGTGCGGTGGAGAGTACTCCTTCCACTCGGTAGTGGAAGGTGCGGTCGCTTAGGTAATCGCGGACTAAATGTACTAACCTATCCGGGACTTCTAAATGGTGAAGCTTGTGGACCAGTCCGGCGTGCCAGACCTTATTGAAGGCCTTGGCTACGTCGAAAAAGACCGCAAGCGTGCGGGCGGGAGCAATATTGCTCTTGGCGAAGTTACTCGTGATGTGCTCCGTGAGGCGGTGCACTTGATGTGTACACGAGTGACGGGCGCGAAAACCGAATTGTTCGGGCGGGTATAAATTCTTGTCGTCTATAACGACCTTGAGACGGATCAGAAGGATCCGCTCATAGAGTTTCCCTAAGGTGTTTAGGAGACTGATCGGGCGATAGCTATCGGGAAGCGAAGCTTTTTTGCCGGGCTTGCGAATACCTATAACTATAGCTTTTTTCCAGACGGCTGGAAAATAGCAGTGGGCTATGGCTGCATTGAAGATGCAGACCAAAAGAGCTATGAGGTGATCAGGAAGAAGTTTGAGTACTTCATTCCTGATATCATCAGGACCGGGAGATTTCCTAGGCTTAAGGCCTTTGATGATAGAACAGACCTCATCTGGCGTGACCGGGGTTAACGTTTCCGCGGGGGGAATCAACGTGAGTTTCTGAACGGCGGTCTCGATAGTTTCGATGTGGGCAGTGTCTACGTTGTCGCAGTTTGGGGAGCACTGGCTCTCCAAGCTTGCGGCAAGGCATTCTGCCTTATCGTCGCTATCGAACGCGAGTGGGAGATCGGGGCCCCTTTCGAGGGGCGGCATCTGGGCGGAAGCTTCTAACTTCAGAGAGCGGGCGAGGTTCCAGTAAGCCAGATGGGATGGCGTGAGACCCTCTAAGAGGTTATCCCACCGGTGACCTCTGTACTCTCCGATGCGAGTTCTAACCTCTCTCTGAAGTTGTCGTAACTACGGGTGTTATCCCTCGTCGGATAAGAGTCATGTGCACGTGTCGCGGCGTTCTTTTCCGTGATTAACGCTCGTAAGCCGGGGTGGAGTATAAAACGGCGTTCATTCGCCGCTTGCACCTCTCTCGAGGCCTCCCTTACACCGGTTTGGAGGTAGTCGACCAGGGAATCGATGGCTAAGTCGGCGTCTGCTGTTGACTCTAATACGTCGGGGATCCTAGCTAGGCTGGACGGGGTCGCGTTATCGGATAGGTAGTGATTTAAGATCGCGTAGTCAACTACTTAGACTTTTGGCGGACTGGGGTTGAACGGTTGCCCGAGTTGTAAGATAACCGGGCGGTGGTCGGAGTCTATTTCGTGTACGACTTCTATAAGTCGTAACCGAAGTGAGACACCTTTGAGGAGGGCTATGTCAAGTACTGTCGGTTGACAATTGTCTTGAAAGTGCGTGGGCTCTAGCGGTGCTATGACGTAAAAGCCGAGCACGTCGCATAGTAGTTCGAGTATGACCCCGTTACGGGTGTTGCGCGGGTTGTTGAAAAGGGTGTGACCGCTATTGAGGTCGCCTGCTATTATGACTGATTGATCGAGTGAAAATAGTGCCTCCAGATCAGACTGAAGGAGAGATATGCAGAGACAAGCGTGATTGACGGATGGCCAGTCATGCCTATTCTACAGACGGACACTTCCATATTGGTAAGTGCGGGAGGGTCTATTGGCATGCAATAGAGGGAACGCTTGTAGTAGATGAGCGTGCCGCCTCCTAGGGTGGCACGGTCATTTCTGACTATATTGTAATTTGCTATCTTAGGGTCGCGCCTACTGGGTTTTAGAAGTGTTTCTTGTACTAGAAACACGTCTATCTCCCGTTCCCTAAGAAAGGTGGATACTAAGTCCCGTTGTGGAAAGAGGTTTCGCGCGTTAAAAAAAGTAATGTTGAGGCTTCTAGGCTTAATGCGTGCCATTTATAACCGATATCTATTTCCCGGCACGGGCCAGGCGCATTAGCGTCGCTGTCATCAGGGGGAAACGCCTGATGGATTCGCCGGGGCCGTACTCAGCGACGCACTGTTCATATGCCAGTACTTCCTGAGGGTCATGCTCGCGGAAGAGCATGACCATGTAGTCAACGACGCAGCGCGTGCTAACGGGCGGGGGGCCTGAGCCTTAGGAGGCTGAGGGCGGGGAGTGGAGACCCATGCTGCTTGAGGGGCTCGCATGGCCGGGGGGGTGCGCGGGGCGCGGGGGTGGCTGCCACCGGGGCGATGGAGGCGCCCGGAAGGCTGTGGAAAGCCTCTGGCGTGATCAGGGGTTTTGGCTGTCCTACGGCGGGACGTGTTCTCTGAGGAGGGGTGTGTCGCGTAGGGCGCATGGGTCGCGTAGGGCGCAGAGCACGGGGACAGCCGCGATAGTTCGCTGGGTGACCCTCGTTGCCACATAGCACGCAGCTCGGAGGGGTAGCCGACTCCCGAGTGCGCGTGCACTCGCTCGTCGCTTGGTCCCCGAGGTACTTAACGCACCTGGGACGGAGATGGCAGTTGCGTGCCGAATGACCGTACAGCTGGCAGTTGTGACACTGCGGAGGACTGCGGTTCTTGTGTTGGGGCTCTACGGCTATTCCGGAGAGCTCACACACTTTTCTAACATTAAAAATGGCTCTGCTCTCGGGGGTCAGTTCCAAGATGACTAAGACCATGTCGAGAGGTCTGTTTTTTGATTGTCCGCCGTGCATTCTGTGCACTTCGCGGACAGGGAGGGCCTTGGCTAAGAGGTCAGTTTTGACCTCCTCGGGTGTGATTTCCACCGGGATGCGGCGGATTACAACCCGGAGGTGACGTTCTTCCTCCAGGGAGTATGTGAAGTATTCTAGGTTACTGTCTCGGAGCAACCTGGTGAATTGACGGTGTTCGTCCGAGGTGGAAACTTGGACGCGGATACCGTTGGCCGTGTTACTGGCCTGGGTGTAGTGAATACGGAGATCTCTCAGTTTTTCAGAGAGTTTCGTCCAGACCGACTTGTCCTGGACCGTGACGGGGGGCGGGCGACGCGCCTTTCTGCCGGCAAAGGTACCGGCAGGCGCTGAGGGCGCTGCGGAGCGGGGGGTGTGGCTATTAAGCCCGGTTTTTTGTGCCTTTTGAGGGCGGGACTGAGTCTCCGGAGACTCGGGACGCGAACGCGATGCCCATTTGGCGGGCTTGTTTTTTTGAACGAGGGTGAAGCCCTCGTTATCCTTGACTATCGCCGTGTCCATTTCGTTGGACTCGGGTTCGGGATCCGGACTGGCGGGCGAGTAGCTATTGTTAGTAGCTACTAGCGTCGGCGTGTCCGCTTCGGGAACTAGCGACGCGAAAGAGTTGTTTATCGGCAGCGCAGAGGGCGCTGGGGTCGTGGCTTGCATGCCCGGGGAACGCGAGCGCGACGTTGGCCGTTTATACGGCGTCGTGTCATGTGCTCGCGGTGCCGTTGAGCGGGACCGCGAGCCGGACGGGGGTACGGGAGATCCCGGGGACCTGTTCGGACGCGGGTGCGGGGTGCGGGGCCCCGGCTATCAAAGTGAACTTCGCGAGAAGATCATGGTCCCTGAGGAACTTGAACACTATTTCGTTGAACCTAACTTGTTCTAGGTTTGCCATTCCGGCTGGGGTGAAGTTAAACCTCCCTGCCGGAGAGGCAGGGGGGTGCGCCGAGTGAATTTAAACGGCTATCCCGAGCCGTGTAAAGGGACTTGCGGGTCACGGTGTAATGACTCGCAGGAAAAGAACCTACCGGGCCCTACGTGGAGGTCCCTGTCAAGCCCGAGGCAGAGAACGCAGCCGGTATAAATACCTAGCTACGCCCAAATAGACACTCGGGGATGGATGTGTAGCAGGATCGGAAAGGTGGGAAGGAGACACTCAGGGCTTGACTATGACTCTATCAAGGGCCAAGGTTCCTGAGCCCGACCAAGTACTATCGTTTGCCTCTGGAGGAGGCAACCGAGGGGCGCTTGGGTCACGCACCCACTTGCCTTCTGTTGACACCGAGAGGTTTCCGGCAAGCGACCACTAAAGTGTGGATTTCGTCGAATAGTAACAATTGCACTTAAAAGTGCAGTTTGTGTTTGTGTAGCGTACTGAAAAGTACGCGACACAATGGGTGCGAGCGAGACGGCGATATGCAGGTGCGATGCAGGTGCGAAGCAGGTGCGCAGCAAAGCCGGTCGGTCGTAAAAGGTCACAAAGGCGGCAGAGAGCGGTCGTAAACACGTCCGTTCCCGCCGGCGGTCGTGATCGGTCTTCCATCTGTGTCATGCTCTACCAGCCTACAAGTATCCACGATGTTAGTACCGGCAAGCAGTACACACAAGTCATCCGCGAACATGTACGCCGAGCATTACTACAGCACACCACACAGGCTATTAACATGAACACTATGAACACTACACCTCACATCCGTTCTATCACCGAATGTGTCACTCAATCTGACACGGTAGGAGCGCGACGTGAGGTAATCGCGGAACCATCGGTCCAGAGGTTCACCCCACACTCCTTCATTGCGTTAATAAGCGTGTCCGTTTCCAGGGTATCAAATGCTTTTTTGAAATCGAAAAAGATAGCAATCAGGATTTTTTTATCCTCTGAATAACTGTTAAAGTTATCTGAGAATTTGAAAAGTAGGGTATTTGTACTTTCCCTTTTAACAAACCATGTTGACAATTATTAATAATATGATGTTTTTGAAGGTAATCACCTAATTTATTTACTATACATTTTTCTATAATTTTATTTATACTATAAAAAATAGCTAGTCTATAATTAGAATAGTTATAACGATATACTTATTTATATATTTTTTTATATGTATATTTTTTTATAAAATACATAAAATCATACGAAAAGTCGGTAAAAAATAAAATCATAAGTGCCTTATGAACTACTACCATTCGGAAAACATCCCAGTCATAGAGAAGAGTCAGCAAGAAACTCGATCAGGTTTATCTTGTTTTTAACTGTAAAATAATATTTACATTTAATAATCGTATTAGTAATTTAGATACAGTTAATATTATGATAGACAAGATTTTTTAATATCAACCATTATAAGCCCCTGGGAGCAGAAAAATTGAATAATGTTCAAAATAAGGACCAGCATAAAACATATGTAACTCTGTTTTGCTACACAATGATATGATTCAATACGAAGTACGAATTGATCTCGAGAATTCACTAGACAACTATACATTTGTAGGGTTATTGTACCGACTGTAGACGATGTCAAACGAATGACAGCTACTGGCGAGGACATCTTTGAGTTTACATTCTTTTATAAGTTTAATAATAAACCTTTATTTAAGACCACAAAGAATTCATACAGTTAATAATAGTAGAAAAAATTAATGCTAACTAATAATAATACTATAAATATAACTCAAACTGTCCACGTAGTATGTAGTACGTACTTGTAGATGTATGAAGTCCGATCCAGTGACATAGCATTAGATAAATCCCACCTACCACATAACGTGCTCTGGATGCCGTTGCAACTACCACGCATTTTTAGTTTAGACAGTTAAGAAATTTTCTTTTCATCTTGCATCTTTCAAATAACACATTAAAAGTTCTTAGCAACGATACATAAAAAATAATACCAATTTAAAATGTGCACGTAAGAACTTATATGTCTTTGGCGTAAAAATGCTGTCAAAATTTTATCCTGCCATCATATTGTGATGAAGTTAGCCATGAATGATAAAAATATAAAATCACTCTACTTTTACTTTTAATTGTATAAAAACAACTTGAACGTTGAATAAATAAACATTATTGTAATTTGTTTAAAATCAGTAAAATGATTTGATGACTAACTTCACCTTGTAGCATTTCCGTCACAAGACGCGAGCGCAGATTTCAATTTTATCCTGTACTAAACTACCTTCTCTAAGTAGAGAGAAATCTGCAAAGACATTCCTCTGTTCTCTGCTTGTTTGGACACAGTAAAGGAAACGTGACGGTAGGTTTTGGACGGTACGTGGTCTAAAATATATCGTGTTCAAATTCAAAGAAGTTTCACTTCAACCACGTGCAAAAGATACACGCATTTTTTTTAATTCCATTTATATTTATTGCTAACTATATTTAAAATTAGAAACAATGTTCTTATGATAGTTATTAAATAATTTTATTAAATAATTGACTGAAACTAAATTGAAAACAAAATTATAAACACACAACATGGTGGTTAATTGAAATAGAGCTTGAATAGAGCTCGAAACGAATACTAGGTAGCAGTGATGTTCTGTGCAAAGGCTGCCACTTGACCTAACTCCCTGCCTAGCAACTCCTATATAATGATTGGCTCTGTTAGTGACGTGCAATGAGTCAGAACCGAGCATCGAAATGAACAAATTTCGTTATGTAAATATTTAGAGAGGACGTAAACAAAACATTTATCGGATGTATAATTTTTAATTGATGAAAATCTGATATTTATAATAACGGGAGTAATCATTTTATTAGATTACTTCTCACAACAAAATATTTCATATTAGTTTTAATGCGAACATATTTTTCTACAATATAATTCATATTGAAATTAATTAACCTATCTAGATCTAGATAGTGGTAGAGGTGATAGGGATATTTTATATAGTCTATCAAACCTATCTGTTCTAAAAAAATAATACTATATTAGAGCTCGCTTTGTCATAAGTATTTGTAACAGCCAATTTTGACATTTCTGTGTGAAGGCCTTATTGAAACAAGAAGTATATGGATATTTTTCTCTTTTTTGATGTAGGTACGTATTAAATTTTATTAGATCTACTTACTATTTTACGTTTACGTAAAATGATAACGTAAATAATATAATAAAATAACGTACAACATTGTGTAATTTTTGTTGATTTATTAAACGATTTAGTTAACTTTCTTTTTTTTTTAGTAAAACCGGTATAATCAGAAAAGTCATATTTCACCATGTAGGTTATACAAGAACAAAATGACTGCATAAGGTGCCAATGAACCTTTCTTATTTATTTTTAAATTTCTTTTATAAATGTTTATTGTAGATTAATTTTTAATTATTAATATTAAAATTAATATTCAATTATATAAATTATAATTTATTATTGATCTAAATAACTACTCTATAAATTATATACATTATTATCTCCGTTAATTATTCATCAAAATTAATAATTTGCACATAATTTAAACGCTTCTATTCCCCGCTATATGCAACATAGACAAATTGTTTAAAATTAATATTTATGTAAAAAAACTTTTTCATTAGGAATGGCATCTGTTGATGTTTATAAAAATGGCACGTAAAAAGATAAAATCTGTATCATGGCTAGTGTTCTGAAGAGATGTTCAACCTAATTCCCTCTGCTCCCTTTCATAAGAGAACTATACGTTTTGGGTTCCGGCAGCTTTACAGTAACCTCCATCTCGGCAAACAAATAAATTTACTAATTCTTGTGTTTGCCGTACTGTGAAGCTGTGGAACTGTCTACCGACCAGTGTGTTTCCTCCTCCCTATAACATGAAGTCCTTCAAACGCATATCGTGAAAGGACAGACATCTTAGCAGGTTGATTTGACGATGACGACTGACGATGGATTGTAGATCCTATGTTATTGGATTGCACTGTTCTCTTCTCACCATCAGGTAAAGAGTAGCCACACTGCCGTGTTTTTTTTTTATTTAAGGCACTATCTATCAACAATTTACTTAACTAACATTACAGCTGTTAGATTGGGCGCCCAGAGTTATGAGTCACACAGCGCGTTCGCGCCCCTACACCTATACTTATAGACACGAGCCGAGTGTTGAATTATTTTAATTTTGCATTATCTCCCAAACTATGCGTCCAAATAACATGCTATAAAGGGAAAAGTTTATCATCATAAAATTCTCTAGAAGATGAAGTAACTTTCGGTCGTAAGGATTAATATGCCGTGCCTAAGAATAATGCTCATTAATTACTTTTTAAATTTTTGTCACAAGACATCTTATTGTGCCTTATGTATAAGAGATAGGTATATGATATTGTGGACTTTTATTGGTATACTAAGGAGCAATATTTTTTGTAGAACCTTTTTTTTGCGTATTACTGAGCATTACGCCAGCGCACGCGAATAAAGCAATTCGGAAACGCCGTTTCTTCCGACTTACTTTACAAAAATTAATACTTAATGCCTAATAATGCTCTCAGCTGAGAGGTTAAGCCTAATATAAAAAAAAATTCCATTCCGGCTGGTAGTTCCAGAGATTAGCGAGCTTAAACAAAAAATAACTCTTTTGCTTTATTAATTTAGTATAGATATCTTTACTAGTCGACCCCTTTCGAATATTTCGCACATTATAGAATCTAATAGATGTCATGTTAGTTAAGTAGATTGTTGATAGATGGTGCCTGGAATATATTTTTTTTCACGGTAATGTGACGTCACTGTACATTTTTCGAATCCGACTGGTAGTTTCAGAGATTAGAGTGTTTAAACAAACAAACAAAAAGATCAGTTTTATTATATTAAGTATAGTATACATTGTTTTTTATTATGAATGTATATTTTTATAACAAATATTTTATATTACCTAGGATACATATGAATAGTTTTCATTTGGGCATAAAAGGGGTTATAAAATATTTATTACAAAAATGTATATTCTTAATAAAAATGGTGTTATCAGAAACCCAACTCGCCGTCACTTCGGTCGAAACGTTACAATAACCATTGTCATATTCAATCAAATCATTGAAACAGAGTCCGCCCCGACAAAATAAAACGCGGCCAACTTGATACGTAACGATGCTCGGGATCCATACAGTAAAAACAGTGGGGTCTCATCCAATTTTGCATTCAATCTACGACCACGAGAATTGCTTCCTCCGAGATGACCCGCCACTTCCACTCGCCGTAAAGCGATGACCTAATCCGGTTTATTTGATTTGGGTTCCTGACTTCAGCCTTCTTTATCAATTTGTAAGAATAATGTCAGACATGGAATCCCGTGCTACCATAATAATTTAACTTAACATAAAAATCAGTGAAAAAAACATAGACAACGCTATTACCATCGCGTTCATATCATTTTATATTAAAAAAATACAAAATATTATTTCATCATAAATTTTAAATTAAGAGGTTTTTAGTACCGATGACCGCGAAAAAGGTTAGTCATAATGTCTATATTATTTCTCAAAGAGAGTTTTTATGATTACGAAATATCTCCCTTAATTCTTCATCAAAATTAATGATACAAACAATATTTCCTGCTATTGACGAAAAACAGCTTAAAATTAATGTTTTCCTTAAAAAAAACTTTCCTAATGAAATTCGCAGTCAAATTACCTTGTGTTTCTGCGGTGAGTCGGGTTTCCAGAGCTCCTTGGGGCAGGGGGGTTCAATGTCGGCAACGCACTAGTTGATACCTATGGTATTACAAGCGTCTATAGGCTACGGTAGTCGCTTACCATAAGGCGGGCCGTATGCTTGTTTGCCATATATCAAGTAACATTTACGAGGCGCCATCTATTAAGAATCTGAGTAACCAACATGTCACCTGTTAGTTATATAATTTACATAGTATAATGTGCTAAATACTCGAACGGGTCAGCGAGTTATTGTTATATTGTTTCTTTTATATTAGATTTGAATGAAGTTTATGGTTTATCTTTAATTTTAAATCATGTGTTTTCAATGTTTTCCATATATATAATAATATTCTATTTATATTTTAATTAGAACCATTAATTTATTTGTTTTTACGCATTCTGTGATTGACTATAATTAGTTTTTCAATCAATTACCTATATTTTTTATTATTTAGGCTTTTATGTTTTGACTTACTTTACTGTTGTCAATCCTTATAAATAAATAAAATATGATAGATACTCAATAATCATAATAATTATTTAAATAATAATTAGGGTATAGATTGCTAATGTTGTCTAATAATTTCTAAGACATTCAGCCTTATCAGCTGTGGTACATTTCCAAGGTAAAGTACTTGTCAAGTGTACTATGAGGTACATAGTATAAAAAACATGTGATAGTAACTCACTTACGTTTCCGGATCAACTATTGTATATCCAGCTATCTATTGACTACTGCCGTCGTATTTGTACACCAGCATGAACATGACGAATACCGACGGACATACATACCTCCATGGTCGTCATTATTCTTGTATTGCAAAGCAGGTACTTACCATCAGGGATATTTTTTATATATTTAGTATAACAACAAGATAATTTCAACAAAGATGGAAAGTGCTTATTTATAATTCTTATACATAAATACAATGTAATAATTCAAATTATAGCCATGAATGATATTGTTATGTTCTGAGTAGGAAAAAAATAGAAAAATAATCACCATTCTCGAAATCTCAAGAGTCGTGTATTTATCATAGTGTAGTTGTGTGTCGTATAGTCATAGATATAGCACACATAGAAAGCCTTGTAGCTACAACTGTCAACAAACAATTATTTATGTCAAAAAATAATAATATTTATAGCCCATAAATCAAACGTTCCCCTCGTTTTTAAAACGATTACGCAAGTTGTTTACAACATGTTAAGAGTTAAGGGACCTTCTAGATATTTCGGCATCGAATCATTTAGATATATAAGCGAGCCGTGTCGCGAGTCGCGGCAGTTATAAATTCGAAAGCGAAGTGACAACAATAAGCGAAATAAAACAAGAACTACAAGAGGAACATACAGGCTTATTCTGTGAGTACATACAGGCTTATTCTGCGAGTACATTCGGTGAGCGATTTATGAGTTTGTTTTGTTTTAATTTGTATTTCTTAGAGTAAGAATAAATTGTTTTCTTGAAACACTATGGCATTTTACTACCCACGGGCGTAACAACATTTATATAGTAAGATAAGAATAACTAAATAACATTACATTTTAATAAGACTGAATAGAATATTTGACAAAAGAATCATTACAATAGAAAAAACAATTAAAGAAAAGCATTATATTAAAGCAAAACATAAAGGTATTACAATTAAATTATATTTTACTAGCAGTGCCCCGCGGTTCCACCCGCTTTTTGTTTTTTAAAGTATCCTATGTTACTTCTAATACCTCCAAGAACACATGTACATGTTTGTTTCATGATGATCGGTTAAGTAGTTTTTGCGTGAAAGCGTAACAAACAAACTTACTTTCGCATTTATAATATTAGTATGATTATTATTAAGGAAAGAGTCTCTTGTGTGAACCTATTAACATATAATTGCAGTTTAAAAACATATTATAATGTATATATACAGTATCTACCGTATCTAGTATCGTGACACCTAATGTATCATATTTTTAAAATGTATTTTTCCTGGTAGCACCTTATCTTCGTTAATTCTTCATCAAAATTAATTATTCAAACAGAATTTTAAAGTTTATATTCCCTGCTATTGACAATATATAAAAAGTTTAATATCACTGTTTTAGTTAAATACATCGATTAAACAATTCGTATTGAATTGCATTCCTATCTCGATATCTTATATCGAAAAGGTGATAAAAAATGATAAAAAGTTAGTATTCCTAATTAAAATATATTCAACTAATATGAATTAAGCGCCATCTATTAACAATCTGTTTAACTCACACGCCAGCTATTAGATTGTTTGCTTAGTTAATATACATTATATTAAAAATCCGCTTTTCTATTTTACCTGCATAATCTAATCTAATTCGACTTTAAATGTCGTTAAACGATAATGATTTTTATATAGTTTCATATTATAGACGTATACGGACGTTCTATTTAAAACTTTCCAGTGCAAATAATTACTTTTCTATGATAAAATTGATGGCTAGTATTTGCTCACTTTGTTTTTCTCCGAGTACGAGAGCCCTCCAGTTGAACACACAGTGCAGGCTGGGCTCAAGTGAGCCGCTTCGTTGCGCAGCTCCTGCAAACCAAAGCTAATATAAAACTGTATGTGACGTAATGTACTGGAACGTACGTATATTTTACTTTAGAGAGAGGTTTTGTTGCCGTTGCGATTCTGTATTTTTTTTTCTATTTGAAAGTTTGGGAACCTAGGTGTTCACTCTATAGATCTACAAGTTTGGTTTTTTTCCCACAGTGTAAATTTCTTAGTCTTATTGATTCAAGTTGTATGAAGAAGCCGCCGAGAGTGACGATACCTGAGTATGTCTGGCGTACCCAGGGCAGTCGGACCTCTTTTCCAGTCGAATCTTTTGACTATGGCAAGAACAAAGTAATTAGAAGCAATTATGGGTAGGTAAGCGTGTACGACTTTGCGTCGATTGACGTGAGTTCGAATCCCTGCAATGAGTCTGAGCTTTCGGTGAAGGAGAACATATTGAGGAAACCATAACATCGTAAGGCTTTTTCTAATACCCGCCTTGCTAGCTACCACCCTCAAGTTGAAAATCTGTCGTCAAGCACCAATAGGTGTGTTCCGGCAGCTGTACTTGAGTCAGTCTTCCACTAGGTTTAGCGTATGATCATCTTGGGCCATATCGTCACTTAACAACATCAGGTGAGATTGTGACCACTAAGCCAAACTTATAACGATAAAAAAAGATTGAAGTGTAGTTGTGCCCATCTCGTCATATTTTTTTTACTCATATTATTGACAATTCTTATGGTTTATCAACTGTTGAATGACATATTATACTTACTTTTCACGTACAAAATATAATAAAATTCGTTGAGTTTTTTTAAATTATTTATGAAAGTATTATTGACTACTCTTATAGTCTATCAATTATGGAATGCGTAGTTCCCGTGTACAGAATTTCATCAAAATTGGTTGTGAAATAATAAAAAAATAATATTTAGCAATTACTTTTTACGATTTCTATAATTATCATTGATAATGCCCATTAATTGGACATGAATTGAGCAATGACATAAGCTTGCCGTTTACAAAACTTCTTAAATATCCGTCAAGCCATATTTGAGTTAAATCATTGGCATAATATTATATTTTACCGATAGACAAAAACTTTCATAGAAACAATTTGTTCAAATACTGATAAACAAAATGGTGGTCGTTCCTATAGATTTTACACCGCAGAAGAGACACGGCCTTTTTTACCTTCTAATGAAGCATTCATTAGAATTCATAGTCTATTTTAAAATGTAATAATAGTTAAATAAATAAAAAAATAAAGTTGAAAAGAAAATTAATTGTTATGTGTTTATTTTATTGGTGTATATTGTGTTATTACGATATTATTACCTTTTTATTCACTTGTACACAATAAATAATTTTACTTACTTAACTACTGAATTAGTATTTACGTCCAGGTCCACGCTTTGATTTGAAATATCCGAATTATTGTAGTATTAGCGCCGGCCGCTCAGTACACACCCACACTGCATAAATGTCGAAACCATACTAAATTGAGATGCACGGTTTGACGTGCAGTTCACTCGAACAGAGTGAATGTTTGGAACGCCAAATCTAGTACGTAGTAAATAATTATATATCAATGAGTTAAAATCCTTTAATTTTAATGACAAACGAAAAGGAAAAAGACAAAAACAGACAAAACAGTTTATTATCATGTCGTAACATAAGTGAATGTTTCAAAATAGTGTATTTAATGACTCAAGGGTTAATTATAAGCCCTGAGTTTATAAATTACAAAACTAGTCTAAATATTCTATATCTATATCATTAGCTTCATATATAACAAGAAACTTATTTCACTGGAATTTGTGCAAACTTTCTATGAGGAAATATTAACATAACTTAGGCGTTTCATAATCCTTGCAACAAGTCTGTGGGATGCGCTGTTATTTTTTCATAATAACGTTATGACGCATAACCGCCATAAGTTTGCTCAGAAAAGAGCGGAGAGACCCAAATCCCTGTAATTAGACGCCCGGGAGATTTATGTCGCTGGATTTTACCAAATTCCTTTAATTTTTTGGGCTGACATACGTGCTTCTTTAATTTAATATTCCTCCTATATCTCTACAAAATGTACCTTATTTTAAAACATAAATTCTTTCTTTTTAACTAAATGGGTTTTTGTTTTATTATCCAATTACTTCACTGGGAATGAGTAACAGTAAGGAAGAGGCCTTCTGTTTATTTGGGTCCGTTTTATATCCACTTGGTTCATGTATAACTGCAGATGTCAGCTAAGGGTTAATTGTCTACGTGCGTTTCCATCAGAATTTCTCACGTTCTATCACAGACATAGGTAGGTATACGTAACCTTAAAAGTATCGGGTAGTTTTAACCTGTTTGGTCCCTTTCCTTATAATATTAAGTTTATAGCAAAGTTACGGAGTTTTTGGCGGAATCTTAGACTGTCATTTAGTGATTTTTGTTTTTTATTCATAAATTTGTGTTTTTGGATACTATATTATGTAAAACAGTTGGCATTGTGCATAATAAAGCTTGTTTATTGTGCACAAGTGAAGGGGATTGAAAATAATAACATAAAAGGTGAATTCTGATATGCCACAAAACTACCTAGAAAGTTCTAACAAGGGAGCCACCATCTTGTCAGGACCCTGAATTCGACATATGATTGGAAAATATTTTCACTCGATAATGGACTGCCATAGTCTTCAATAAAGAGGACCGGTTGTCAGGTTAGGAAAAAAAGAAGAAGAAGAAAATAAGTTATGTTCTATTTTAATTCACAATCGTCGTGAAGTCATTAAATAGAGTAATAAATGACTAAGTACGAGTACACGGTTGTTAGGAAATATTAAAGTTTCTTAGTGTTTACTCGTCAACACTAATTAGTTTGTTCTGCGGAACTTTATGCTTGCGTTTAACAAGGTATGAGCTTTTCTAAAAGAGTTGGAAATAAAAGTTAAAGAATAATAAATTTTATATTACTTAGTGCTATATTTGTCGTACTACGATGTTTTCTTTATACAAGCAACAAAGACTGCATCAATTGTTGTGAATAAAATGGAATTAGTAATCGAGTATATAATATGACACCGGATAATTTGTACGAAACGTTAGCTTATAATTAATCTAGTGAGATTGTAAACTGCCTATAGATTGCAAAACCAATACTAATAATGATGAGTTTTTAGGGTTTTGTCTATTAAATAGGCAAAATTATGGTACTAGAGCTTTAAAAATGTAAATTTTCAACTGCTAATTTGTTTTTATCACTCATCGACTCTGTCGCGGACTGCTCGCTACACTCGCTCGGCTCGTGCGTTATGATGGTACTTTCAATTTAACCTAACTATACTGAGTTTTTATTCTCACTTCGTAAATTGACAATCATGTTAAACTTGATAATAATGTTGCTATATTTATTTTTGTAGTGTTGAGTTACTGTATATTTTACGGTACATTTATTTGAATCGTAAGATTTTAAATAGAGAATTGAGGGTTTTTATTTATTTATTGAAATATTTTGTGTTATTTATCATACCCGATAATTTACTATTATCACAACATATTTCAGGAAACTATGAAATGTATATATGGCGAATATCTTACAAAAGAAAAAAGAAAATAATGCTACGGTTAGCCCACAAGATACGCGACTTTGTCTGCCTTATTCTGCCCTCACATTTGGTGGGTTCGATGTTTTTTAGAAAAACTTATCAATACAAATAAAATTTAGTAAGGTTTTACGATTAGTTCGGATTGATGACATCACTATTTTAAAAACACAATAAACTAGCAACATATGAAATGTCATTTTAATACGTCGGAATAAAAAAACGCATTGTAGTTAGCTTAATATAAGCCTACGAAAATGTAAGCTCCATGAATGGTGAGCAAAGATCGAATAAATTAGCTTAAATTGACTTTACACAGAATATATGTTGCGATGATATTACAAATAGACAGATTATTTAATGTTATAAATAAAAAAGTTTAGCAATTTGTATGCAATGGCTGCCGTAAGCTGTAGGTAGGCGAACGGAGATACTAAATAAAAACAACATGTTGCATATTGTGAAAACGTGAGCTGAAGTGGATACCATATTGTTTTTTGTCTCAACATGATATATGTTTAAATTGTACATGTGTATTCTTTATCTATACATATATTAATATTGAAGTGTCTGTTTGTAATATCAAAATAACAGGTTTTTACTAAATTCATATGAAAGTATACTAGGTACCTATAACAAAAACACATTTTTTAAATTTTTGTCTGTCTCTCTGTTTATTCCGGGTAATCTCCGAAACAGTAAGACCTATTTTGACGGGACTTTCACTGCCAGATAGCTGATGTTATAAGGAATAACTTAAAAAAATATTAGAGTTCCGTATAAAAAATAAAAAATCTTTCTTAGTAGTCCACGCGAGCGAAGCCGCCGTTTCAGCTAGTTTGGAATAAATTTTGAGTTTATGGTAGACAAATAATAATGATGGTCCGCATTATAAAACAAGAATGGTATCTAAAACTATTTATTTCGAAATTTTAGTAATAATGATTTATTAAAAAAATAAGTGGGGTCTAGAAGTTCTAGGGTCAGAAGTTCACCTATATATTTTTTAAATCGCATAGTTTTATTAACTTCATTCATATTGTCAACACTATCACCGTAGTAAAATGATGTTAATATCTAGAATTTTTTGGATCCCTCTTGAGATATTTTCCACTAGTATGTCATGAGGAAAGTAGGTAAAGAACTGCAGGTTTACCATCGTTTAAAATTACTGGTACACTATAGAATCAAGTGATTAAATCAGTGTGAGACTGTCACAGTAGTGACTAATTTATTGGCTGGCTTTATTAGTAAAAATTATGAAATTAACTGTATAATATAGTAAATTACAATTATTTTTTTAAATCTGAGAATTTTACCAAGTCTATTTTGTAAAAGTATCTTTCTAATTTCCAAATAACACCTATATTCGTTTCAAATATATCGGGAGAGTGGGGTAATCGCGGACACCTAAGGAAAAAAGTAAATATTAAAAATACTAAATAAAAACTCTGTTAATTTTTTGAGTAATAACAAAGATAAAGGTTTTATTTATTACTTTTAATCATAATATTTAATTAAATTTGAAAATTAAGTAATTTTTTTGTCAAAAAAAGAAAAGTGTTATTTTCGTGATCCTCTAAAATCCGTGGGGTAATCCCGGACAGTGGTGGGGTAATTACGGACAGTACATATTAAGTAGTAACGAGTAGAATAATTTAAGATAAATAAATAGTTTCAACTTATTTTCAACATAAGAAATTAAAATTTTTAAATAAAATCATCTTGAACAGTACGTATATAAGTCATTTGTTAATAGATAAGTTAAAAATAAATAATTAATAAAGAATTAATTTGAATTAATCTCTACATAAATCACAGAGGAACCCTTTGCTTGTGCTTTCACCATCACTGCATTCTTCATGTGCCCATAAATTGCATCCATAGCACATTATCCATTCTTCAGTGGGTGGTTCTTCATATTTTCCCGCACAAAAAATACAATAAAACTCATTTTGAGTTTGTTTATTTTCTTTGTTTTGTTTTTTTTTTGTTTTTTCGTCTTTTTTTGGTTTCGTGTCTTTTTGAGAGTTCTTATTAAATTTGTGATTTAATTTATTTTTTTCTGCAAACTTATAAGCAGTTTTCCGTACAGCTCCAACAGTCAATCCATAGAATAGTTTACTGCATTTGATAATATACTCTGCTAATTCTTTTTCTTGTGCTTCAGAAAATACAGATTTTCTTCCACTTTTGGGCTGAACTAAAACTTCTTTTTTTAAATGATCATATATAGTTGACTTTGGTATAGAATAATTTTTAGCTACTTTTCCTATAGTTAATTGTTTACTTCTTACATCTCTTATTGCACGTTCCAAATTGTTTAAATCATTTTTTTTTTTCAATTTTCTTTTTATATTTTCGAGCCAACTGGAAAAAAGCAAAATTAAAATTAAAAATTGTACAGTATGATTATCGATGTGGGGCAATTGCGAACGTCCGAGATTACCCCACTCAATTCGTCCGCCATTGCCCCACAACGTTAAAAAATAAAAACTTAATATTTTTTTGAGGTTAGAAATAAATAAAAATAAGTATTTGTGTCAGAAAATTTTTCTTAAATTCTACTTAACACATCGTAAATAAATTATAATTATATCATTTATGTGTAGCGAGAATTTAACGAATATATACATGACAAAAATTACATGCAAAAGGATGAAAATATTAAATAATATTTACCTTGAATAAAATGCAGAACCTGAGCAGCTGACTTATTGCCTGACACTACGTATACATTAACCTACAATTCCAAGTAAAAAAAAAAACAATTTTTTTTTCCTAAGGTACTGAAATCGTGGTGTCCGGGATTACCCCGCGTCCGCGATTACCCCACTCTCCCCTAATATGCTATAATAACGATAACGTATTACAAGTTATTATAATAACTATATTACAAGTTTATGAAACAAGAAACAGAAAAAAAAATCGAGCCTTACTGTAGTCGCATAGGATTGTAACATCTGACATTGTTATCCTACTATGAAATTGAGATGAAATATATGTGAAGTCAATTTATTCGTCATATTAATTGGTCGAATATATTCTAAGCATGGAAATACATATATGTAATTCTATAATAAGACGCGCAAGTTTAATTCTAGTCGTGGTAAATACTCAATAGTAACTTAAATCCTGAAAAAAAAGATCCGCACTAAAATATTTGTTAGTATGTAATTTTTATTTGTTAGTATGTAATAATTCCATATTACTCACCCGCATTTTTAAGATTGATGAACTTTGTCAGACGCTTAATAGTAAATATAATTAATAATATAGTTTACAGATATAAATACAACCTCAGATTTTATACACAACATTTTATAACTATAGATAAGTGCACAGCTGATGCGTTCTTCTTCTCTATTTCCCTTTCTCTCTCTCGTCACACAAACGCATATACTATGTTGGCCGACAGTACGTCGTGGTACCAACCTCACGCAAAATGGGTTGGCACTATCTCTTAGCCATCTTTACGCAACCGCGCGCGCTCATTGGTCAAATCAAATAGCGCGCGCTTTCCCGGTTTCCTGTAACACATTTCCGTCCCTTTTCCAAAATCACTCCCACAAAACCAAGCAGCAGCCGAAAGGACAGATGTTACATATAAAAAAAAACATCAATGAAAATGACAAAAAAAATTATGTGTGAAATGTAAAAAAGCACTGCAAGTATTTAAAGAAAACGTCACTTCTTCATTTATAATTTCGATTATCATTTCATTTGTACGTACACTTATTTTATTATTAGTTAATATCACATGACAGTTTAAGTAATGTCGCTTGTATATTTTCAATTTTTCAAAAAGGTATATCGTTTCAACGCAGCTGTCCCTCTTTGTGACGTATCGTTTCTGCTGTGTAAAAAAACGACAAAATTTTGTATTGTGCAAGAGCTATCGCTCACCGGAGCGGCTATTCTGCATTTTATGCTTTCGACGCAATCAACGCGACGGCGCGGGCACTTTGTTTCTTTACATTGTATATATGGATGGATACTTAGTACGTACATAGCACGTGTATCGCATGAGCAGTCGAGGCAGTATTTCGTGCTTTCATATTGCTTATTCATCGGATCGTGCACAATAAACTGCTGTATTGAATTTTATATGTATTGGAGCTCGAAAATTTCAATCTTTTGTCAATAAGGATTCTTCCTTGGAATATTTGCTGTTAAAGGTTTTGATTACAATATATCTTACGATTTACTTTATATCCAAGACGTTAGATGAATATAATTTTGAAAAGATAAATAAAGTAACGATTGCAATAATTATTATAGAATTCGAAGAATAGATTCGAAAAATATATGTTAATTTTCAACTTTAACTTTTTTTAAATGACGTTCTCAATACGAATGCTGCCAGTCTCTATTCAGTCATTAACGTGTCACTTTATAAGTAGTAACAAAGTTATATATAATTTTGTCTTTCCAGATTAGGCTTTTAAAGCACATGAAGATATGCAAAATATTTACAGGAACTATATTTTTATCTTCTTCTACTTCGTGACTTAAAATAAAAATAGTTGGTGCTGTAGTGAAAAGATTGTCCAGTCAGTAAATTTGGAATCAGATCTGACTGCACAGGGTGTGCCGGACGTACTCGAGTATCGTCACTCGCGGAGCCCTTTATACATCCCATGATATCCATCATGCATATTTCAATTAAATAGGTATTTACATTATATAATATGGTAAGTGTTAGTTATTATGGTATATTAAAGTTTTATTTTGTTAATTCATATAAAATAGCCAGAGTCTTGACAAAAGGAGAAACTATATATGAGAGCAAAAATTTTAAATCAGATGGACGAGGTATATTATTAGAGCTTATAATCATATAAGAAAACAACGAATTAGGGAAATTAAAACATATTTGTTTCAGAGTACTTTCATCTAGCCAACATTTTTGCGTTATAACTGTCATATACAAAACTTTGATAAGCACAACATTGTTAGAAGTAGAATAAATGGTATGCCGTCCGCAACGTCGAATCTTAAACAGGACTAAAACTTGTACGAGTAGCAATCTAACAAGCGCAACAGTACACATAGTGTTTCACCGACGGCAGGACCTACGTAATTTAAACAACAAACACGCTTCCCAGTGAGTTTACTTCGACATTCTGTTTAGTAGCTTTAACTTAGTCATTTGTCGTTCGGCATCAAACTCCCAATTATTCAGTTTCACCGGTGTCCACATTACTTTGATTAGGTTCTTAGAGGACGTGCCTGAGCGAAATTAATTTCTTTATCCGTTACACAACAAACATAATGGCGATACGAAAAGATTTTGTATCCGCGCGACGTGCCTAGTCTGTGAAATTCGGAGGCTCAAAAAAGCAATAGCTGTGTAGATGAGTTCGGCTCTAGCGAACCGTTATCAAGCCCCGTTAATCCTGTCTTCTGTATTATTGAATAAATTTTACCTTCTGACATACTTTTACCGTTTTATATCAATTCAATGTATCGGAAAAATTCAGGCGAGCGGCCCCATGAAGAATTTAAGAATTTGCATAAGTGTAGGGGTTTTTATTTGATCCAATTGAATAAAGACCTTTATTATTCACAGTGATTTGATAAGATATTACATTATATTAAATATTAAGTGATTAATTTAGTTGTAAACGGTTATATATATTTAAAAAACATTTTCAATGGAATTTATACGAAATTACTTCTTCAAGTATATTTTTGTTATTGTAGCTCGGCATATTGACTGTACTGTCCCTGATGGTAAGCACAGTACAATCCAAATACAACGGCGACCAACGAGAGATCAAAATCCATCGATGGTCACCGCTGTCATGACGGCCTGCATAAATATCTCTTCAAGTTACGTTTGAAGGACCCGATGTCTTAAGAAGGAGGGAGGGAATACACTGACCGGAGATGGTTTCACAGTTTCACAAATATAAGACATAGAGAACTTTTTAGTTCGTGCCGAGATAGAGGTTACCGTAAAACTGTGATTCCGTAGCCCAGCACGTACGGTTCTGTTGTGGAAAGGAGAGGAGTGAATTAAATTGAACAGCTCTTCAGAACATTCACCATGATACAGACTGTAGATTATACTTAGGGAGGCGATGTTCCTCCGAAGCTGAAGCAGCTCGATGTATTGGGTAACTTCTGCATCATTAACAATTCGAAAAGCCTACCTCTGCAACCTGTCCAGGGCATCAAGGAGGTACTTTGCGAATCCATCCCAGAAGTGCGAACAGTATTCCATACACGGCCGAACTTGTGCCTTATAAAGAAGGTACAGTTTACCGGGCGTGAAAAACCGTCGCACCCTGTTCAGGATTCCTAGTCTCCGAGATGTAGTGAAGATGTGGCCCTCCCGATGTATATTACGCAAACGCCACCCTGAATAAAAAAATCATTTTTACACACACGCAATAATATTGAACGACCTATCCAATGACAACCCTAACCATGCGATAGACAAGAAAAAAAATCATCCCCAATTAAGTGTTGTGGACGTACCCTAAACATTTTTTTTATGATTTTTTTTATCACTTTGTCGGCGCGATTAATATGTATACCCATACCAAATTACAGCTTTCTACTACTAAGAATCTTTGAACTAATCCACGGACAGACAGATGGACACGGCAAAACTATAAGGATTCCTTGTTGATTTCGGAACCCTAAAAATGAAATGCTGTTCTATCGTAACTGCATCACTTGATAACGGCTGGACCGAGTTGGGTAATTATTATTTTTAAATATTAGTAATAGCCCGAACAACGTTTTTAGGGAAAGAACAATTTGAAAAGTTGACCGGAAAATTAGAAAATTCAGGAAAAACAGAAAATGCATTTTTCTATTGAATTTTGTATGTACTAAAGACCATAACGCACGATTAGACCGCTGGTTAGGCGTAATTCTTTTTTAAGTGAAACTTCTTATGCGACTTCCAAGCGTTAAAGCGTTAAAGCGTTGTGTGAGCCAAAGCGAGAGAGCAATATATTATCGGTCTCTCTTCTTTGTGTGAGCCAGAGCGAGAGAGCAAATGTCGGTGTGTATGTATATTGCACACTGTTTAAATAAAATATAAAATATCTTTTAAAATAAAGTTTCACTTCTATCGTGTGTGAATCGCACACACACCTTTTTATTTTATATTGTTACGGTCCGAGTGAGAGAAAATAGAAAAAATAACACCATTCTCGAAGTCTCAAAAATCGTCCGGAAGGATTCTAAATATCGTGTATTTATCATAGTGTATTCGTGTATCGTGTAGTCATAGATTCGACGACGCACACATAAAAAGCCTTATCGCTACAATTGTCAACAAACAATGGGCTATAAAAGCGATGCGAACTTTTAGCGAACTTCTAAAAGCGATGACCTAAGTTGTTTATAACATGTTAAGACCTTCTAGAGATTTCGAAATCGAATCATTTGGATACATAAGGGAGCCGTGTCGTGAGTCGCAGCCAAGCCCGGTGAAGCTGTAAAAGTCGTAAAGTCTCCAGGGCTCCTAAGGCTAACAGGAAGTCTAAGTCAGTTCGGAAGGCTTATCCTGTGAGTACATCCAGGCTTATTCTGTGAGTACATTCAGTGAGCGATTTATGAGTTTGTTTCATTTTGTTTTAATTTGCATTTCCTTGAGTACGAAACAATTGCTTTCCTGTAACACTACGGCATTTTACTACCCACGGGCGTAACAATACGTTCTCGTCGTAGAATTTTTTTTAGGAAAAAAAACGGAATAGGTCACTATGGTAGAGTTTTTGACTACCGCCGGTCCAGTTAGTTTATACAAAATACGTAATACATTTTATAGGTACTTCATCAACTTTTATTTTTTATAAAAATGAATTCGGTGTCGGTACATACAGTAAAGTAGAAGGGTAAAAAAGTAAATTAAAAAAAAAAGAAAAAAAAGACAAAAAGAAGCTATAGTAATATAGGATCCTACTTACCTTATAGTTAAGATTGCCGCTCATTACTGATCTCGACAGATAAGAAAACACTATGTTTGGAATCACCAAGCGACTGCATTATAGTCCCTACAAGCAATAACAAGAGTTACCAAATTTTCTTTCATCTTTACACTTATTTACATTTTAAAATTAAAATAACAAGCTTTCATTTATATTTTAAACAATTGATTTAAAAATATACTGAGTATTGAATCACAAAGCGACTGCAGATAGTACCTACAAGCGAATACGAGCATTGACTCTTTACATTGTACAACAACTTACATTGTGAAATATAACTTTGTAATAGGTATCTTAATAACATATTTAAAAATCAGACATGGAAATAAGTAAAGTTCATTTTTTTTGTGGAGCTTTAAAGCGTCTGATTAAAGTTTTGGTCCATGCAAAGTGTCTGACACTTATGATACTATTTTAGAATAACATTCTACAAAACATATATAAAAATCAGCCATATAAATTTAAGTTAAGTAACTCTTATTTTTAGTTACCTTACTTACCTCGTACCTGCCCAGGTCTCACAAGGCGAGCTCCACAAGCACGCAGGTATTCAAACAACATGAGACGCTACTGAGAACCTAAGGTTTCATCTATGTGAAAATAAGTTATTTCTGATCGCTCTGGGATCTTGGACTATAATCGATATTATCTAGAAGATGGAGCTGAGTATTTCATTATAAAAATTTAAGGTTTTGTAATCCTTTAGGGAAGGCTATGTTTACATAATAATTTTACATTTATTATTAATTTATATCCAGTGAATAATGGCGCATAATGTAAGTCTGTTTTAGTATAATTTAATACAAATCTTGATAGCGCAATAACACCAAATAACGAAATCTATCGTAGAATAAATTAGACCAACCGTTAAATAAATAAAATAAACATTCTAATAATTTTTTATTAGTTTCGTATCATTTCAATTCATTATACTATGTATATATTATATTATCAAATTTTATTATCTATAATTTTTTTGTTTATAGTCTGTAGCAGAGACTAAATAAAACAAGTTACCTTTGTCTGTAGTAAAATTTAGGATGCATTTTTACACGTATGGACGTTTGTATGGTATTCGAAATACGTTTAAATTATTTATGTATATACTATATATATAAACGAATATATGTGTATATATGCAATACTGTCATGTATAATGTTATTTATTTAACGTAGGTATTTGGAAATTAAACGCATAAAACACTCTAGGGTCGATCCGTTTCTGTTATAGGAAATAAAAGAAGCAATAAAACACTTTATTATGCAACGACTATCGTTCGCTCAAGGGGCTATCTGCATTTTATATTTTCAATGCCATCAACGCCAGGCCACTTTGTTTCTTTTCTTTGTATATCTACAATATCTCTACAAATTTTGTAAATATCGACGCATTTGCATTAGTATGACAATAGTGTGGATATATTTTACGGCGGATTTACTACGATAAACTTTCTTTTTTTTTCTCTTGCTTCTTTTTTCTATTGCTCTCAAGTTCAGTTGTCGTAACACATCTGTAGGTTTTTATCGACAGATTTTTCACTTGACGGTTGTAGCTAGCGGGATGGAAATTAAACAAAACCCTACCACCATATGGTGTCTAAACGATTTGAACCTAAGTCGAAAAACGTGGTTTCCCAACAAACTGAACCATCATCTTTTTTATGGTTATAGGTTTAGAACTTGTGGCCACAATCTCATCTGATGTTAAATGACGATGTGGCCCAAGATGGTAACACGCTAAGCCTAGTGGGAGGACTGGCTCTCAAGTGCAGCTGCCGGAACACACTAATTGGTGCTTGGCGACAGATTTTCAACTTAAGGAAGGTGGCTAGCCAGACGGGCATTAGAAAAAGCCCTACCACCATGCTATTTCCTCACGATGTTTTTATTCACCGAAAGCTCAGGCTCATTGCAGGGATTCGAACACACGTCAATCGATGTGATGTCCGTACACGTTACCACTGACCCATCATTGCTTCACTTCACTTCATATTTGGTCATTATTACTTATTTGTTATTTAGCATCAAACGCCTGCCTAAGCCCAACCACATTAATTTTACTGATAGTTTCCGGCATTTCACTTTTAAGACCTTTAGAATTGATTTTACTCTAAGACTTAGTGGTGTCACCACATACAGTTCTGATTGAAATATTTTATACTTGACTAGCTGATACTTGCGACTTTGTCTGCGGTATTTAGTATATTAATACCACAGCAAGAAAACACATCGTTGAACACGTAGTGCTTATAAAAATTGAAGTTTCTAAATTTTTTTATAAGCTCCAAGTATCTAAGTAGTAAAACAAAGAAAGAATGATCAAAATCTATCCAGTAGTTTTTGCGTGATGCGCGCACAACGACAAACCTATATCACTTTATTTATATAGATAGATGAGAGAATTGGTTTCTATATAATATACTTCTTTGTCTTTTCCAAAAAAGGTTTACCTATTATCTTCTACATAGACAATTTGGCACAAGGGAACCGTTATGAACCCGTGTTTGTTTTTCCGTGATTCGTTTATGTCATTTTATTCTATTACACGTGAAAGGGCCTTTTTTAATATCAGTATTAAGTTTTTTGATATTTCTTACATTAATGAATTTACTATTTGTTAATGCTTATCTCTATATATAAAAGGCTATGTCCTGGCTGACTCATCATCACCTAGGTCAAAGTAAAGAATAGAATTCTGAAATTAGGAAGGAGAGTTGTTAACTTTATATTGTAGATATAGCTTAAGGGATTTTTTGAAATTCAGCCTCTAAGGGTGTGAAAGAGAGTGTCAAAGTTTGTATGGGAATAATATTTTTAGCGTCAAATTTATTCTGTGTGATCTGTTTTAGATTCAGTTCTAACAGCAGCCTGGTAATTTTAGGACCAAACACGAATGTTGTATACAAAAATTCTATCTTTCTGTCGGAAACTTAGTTCTTATGTACACTGTTTGTACATTTTGCTGTTTTATATATGAACAATATAAATTCAATTAACATCAAAGAAACAATACAAATCTTATAGTCTATGCGATTGAAGCCGTATGTGAAAAGCAAGTGAACACTATTTCCATCTTGTTTAAATGGGCAATGGATGTGAATACTTCTTGCATTTTAGTGAATGTTACAAGCATCTGCCTTTGACTGGCCCGTGCATTCTCCCAGACAGCGAACTGTTTTATATCTGTTTTGAAAGTTTCATATTCCTTGAATTACTATTTTACTGTGTGTTAAATCTATTGTTACAAGGACTGGCTTCCTGTACCTACACTTCATATGAAATATCATACTATTTAATATAATATGTCGGAAAATCGTCGATGAAATTATGGAAACAGTATTAATGACTTAGTATCCATACTATTAACTCTATCACTATTGGCTGAGCGCAATAGCAACTGGTGTGCACTATGACCGCACGCGCTTTATAAGCAATCTCTGACCGACTTAAGGGTATTCTTACTTTAGCCGTGGAATTGTAACATTCTAGTACAAGTTATGAATAGTGAAGACCTGCAGTTATTAAGTCAACTACAAATAAATGCTGTTTTTGAGTGACGTCACGCTGCCCGTTTCGGCCACGTTAAACTTATATCGTTACACTATATACCTAAATCTATCCTCATAATTTATCGAACATTTTCAAGTTCTGTAAAGTAGAAAGTATGCTTTCCTTTGTTTATGGTATTATCATTGCTTTATTTATATTAAAATGAGGCATTCCTAAATGTTACCTGTCAACCGTAAACAAAAGTTTACAAACATGAAGGAATGAATAGGGCGGCCGCAGCACGCGGCACCCCGTCCTCAGAATGTTTAATGACCTTAAAGCAAGTTGGAAGGTGGCGAGGTTTGACGTTACATTAGCGAACAATAGAAGCTAGAGCTAAAACTGGATCCGCTTTTATCTTCACAATTGTTATTAAAACACAAACTGCTTAACTAGTTCAAAGCTTTCAGTGTGTTTTAGGCTTTGTATATAAACGCGGTTAGTGGTTTCATAAATATCAAAACTAGGGTGTGTTAAAATTTCGTTAGAAGATAACAAACTACAAATCCTCTTAAAATTTTAACTATAAATTAAATATTTTGAGGTCGAACAGGCAATTTCCTTTTTTTACGTCATTACAATGGTTGGAAATGCGAAAATTTCATCGCAATGATTTTTTTTAGATTAAGAAAGTTCTTACCTAATCAAGATAAAATATTTCCTTTTGATATAACTATAAAAAAATGATGTTTTAAATTTTACCATGTTTTTTTTTATAAAGGAAATAGAAAATCAATGTATTTTGTTGTTATGTTTCAAGCAATGATGGCTCAGTGGTAGTGTGTACGGACATCGCGTCGATAGACGTGAGTTCGAGTCCTTGCAATGAGCCTGAGCTTTCGGTGAAGGAGAACCTCGTGATGAAACCATAGCATGGTGGTAGGACTTTTTCTAATAATGCCCGCCTGACTAGCTACCACCCTCAAGTTAAAAGCTGTATTCCGACAGCTGCACTTGAGAGCCAGTCCTCTCACTAGGCTTAGCGTGTTACCATCTTAAGCCATATCGTCACTTAAGATCAGGTGAGATTGTGGCCACTACGCTGAACCTATAACGATAAAAAAACGCTTTACGCGACCTTTTAATATTATTAACATTAAGCACTCAAATTTTAGGAGATTCTCTTTTATGCTATTATACCCTTAAAGGGCGAGACTATTCGTGTAAAAAATGCCGATTTTCTGGATACATTCCAAATATACCTAATGCGTATTTATAATAATAAAGTTATACTTTTTATTCGTGAAGTGTAAAATGGATTATAGATCGCTATATAGATATAAAACAACAGTGAATATCAGCATCCTGAAGGTCAAGTTACCTAAGTATGACGTTTATTTAGATAATTAATTACTAGTTTGTGTATTGAAATGTTATAAATGAAAGTATGAAAACTTGTAAATGTTATGATAATGAAATAAATTTCTCGTTCTAAGAAATAATTAAGACTCCTTTGTGTATTTATCTTTAATCATCGATTCATTACTTTTCAACTAATCGTTTGTCCAATAATTTGTTATAACTTTATTTTATTAAAAAAACATCTAAACGAAACTCTCAACTCGGAAAAAATCAGTATAATTTGTTTGGCTGTATCCATCATTATTATGTCATCGATGTAGAACTTAAAGTTGTGACATCGGATAATTAATTTGTACTTTTTAATTTATTTGTAATTTGCATTTTGTAAGTCATTCATATTTCGTGGCCAATTTATTTGTGCCAAAAAAAAAGACTATAGAATATCTAAATTTCTTGACAAGAGTGGGCTTTAAAAGTTATATTTAAGATCATAATTATTATTTATCTATTAAATAACATAAGACATCTTAGTGAAATAGTTGTTTAACTAACCCTAAACTATATTATAACTTTAAGCAACCGATCGGATACGAATTATATTAACAAACAAACATAAGGCTTAACTTGAGTAACATTTAGTATTGATTTCATTGAAATTGATTAACTTCGTCAAAAGATAATAAATTAAAAACTCATTTATATATTGACCCATATAAAATTCATAAAAACTTAGAAAATTAGATCTTACAAAGAAAAATGGGAAAAGCATATTAATCATTAAAATATTTTTAAGATGAGTGAACCGACTGACAGAAACTTGTACCAAAATAATTAAGAAAGCAAGCAATATATTACAATATAATTGGATGCAATCACTCGCTCAGCAATCATTTACAAATACATCTTTAGATAATACTCCTGTTCCAAACATAGCTGAATATATTCGTGAAACCCTTTCCTAAGAGCATAGACTGTAGAGTGATTGCTTCAGAAGCGAAACTCGCAGCCAAGAGGATAGTGAAGTTTGGTTTTGCAGTAATTAATTTGTAAAGTGCAAGGGATTGTTTGAGATTTCCAAGCAGTCCGTCACTGTAGTAGCGTATTGAGCTTGACGTATGAAAGGCGACACGTAAGTAATGGTGTAACACTCTCTCACCTCCACTTAATTGAATATGTCTTGTAGACGACAGAGACGGCTGGAAATTCGATTTATAAATGTAATAATGTACTTAGTAATGCTAACAAAGCAACAAAATATAATGGTAGCTCCATTCAATAATGCTTAAATTAATGAGAGAAATATCTATAAATCCATTTACATTGTTCACTTTTCTATTAACTTTGGCAAAAAATCTTATTGATAGCAAATTCTAATACAGCAGTTTTTTAATTATTTCTTTACTGATTAATTTGCTACCTGTATGATTAAAGAAAAGAAATAGTAAAACTTTAGGATAGCAGTAGGTACCTAAGTTGGATTTTGATCCGATAATGTAGTTGTATTAATTGTTGCAAGGAGAAAAACCAAAATGTCACTTTCCTCAGTGTTTTATGTGTATTTATTTAATGTTTATAATACTGTCATACCCGTGGGTAGTAAAATCTTTTGCGTAAATAATATATTATTACTCAAAAACACAATCCAAATAAACTCACAATAGATACTGGTCTGCGAATGTAGTGTTGAAGTACTTACAGTTTCTCCTTCTATGGTCCCCCGTTACTTTTCTTCCTTCTTTTTCGGTTGTTGTTTCCACATCGCTTTCTAAAATATAACTATCGTGGGTCGGGATACGGCTCGCTCAATACTCAAATAGGACGATCATGAAATCACTACAAAGTACTTGAATTTATGAACATGTAGTAAACAACAGACGCCATCATTTAAAAAAAAGGGTATAGTTCTATATTTAGACCATTGTTTGTTGACGCAATTCGAACAATAAGGCTTTGTATGTGTAAATAAATGTAATGCTCCCTCGAACCTATGACTATACTTGATGTTTCGAGCATATTCTAGACGATTCCAGAGATCTCAAGAAAGGTGATTTTTTCTATTTATACTTAGACCGTAACAATACTTACATTTAAACACGTTACCTCGTCTTGGACTTTCAGAATAGTACGTAATCATTTATGGAAAATTACCAGAAAGCAAATAATTGTTTAACCATATAATAAGTTTTAGAGTTATCATTATATCAATCTTGGAAATTGTAAGTTAGAAAGTATAAAATATTATTTAAATAAAGAGTATTTCCATCGCAGACAGTAGATAAATATTTAAATTATTTTAAAAGATAATGAAAAGTTTCAAATGAATATTATTCTTGTTTTGATGAATCTATTTTATTTTATTTTATTATAATTTAGGCTCATAATACAATGAGTAAAACATTTTGTGTTATTTATTTATATCGTAATTTTAATAGTAATGTTATGAACAATAAAAAGTCGCGATAACAATAAGGTCCAAAAATAATGTCACAACTTATATATATCTATTCATATTATAAAAGTCTTCGTCTCTCTGTCTATTTGTCCGTTTGTGTTCTTTTCACGCAAAAACCACTTATCCGGTTTACAAGTTTTTTTATTTTTATTTTAATTCATAGCTATGTTATCTGCCCAAGTTATAGGATATGTTTTGTGAGATAAAGTAACATACGAAATAAGCAGTGACGATAATGGTGAATCAATTCCGATAAAAGACGCATTTGAGGGCTATAATGGCTTACGATATTGTTTTTAAATTATTTCAAGTAATAATGGTAAATGTGTTTAAATGGATAGTGGCGGTGGACAGTGGTGAATTTTGTTTTTATACCCCTCATAAAAAAATACATAAATACATATACAGATAGATATAGGAGTGTGTTTGACTGAATAGAATAATGTATAAATTACGTAAGTTGCCATGATGAATACTTGTGCATTGACAGTGTAACGTTTCTATGTGGAATAACTAACTTCATACATACGTAAAGTAGGTATATCGTTTTAATGCAGTCTAAGCTATTCAGTGGTGGTAACGCAAGTTTCACACCCTTAATCGCTTCTAGACTTTAATTATAATTGTTATTTTTATTTGAATACTTAACCAAAGAACCAAGTTTCCGACAACACCTTCTTAAGTGTATAATCATTTTAAATCAATGTGAATACGAATATTCCCAATAAAACATAAACGTGAAAAAGTGGTCAAGTTCGCTAGAACCGACGTTCGGGGTAGCCGTTACCACCGATAAAAGAGCTGAGATCCAACGTGTCCAAGTTCCATAGCAGTTCCTTTAATTACAGCTATATTATAAGTGTATGGTGCTCGCAATCCAGTCCGGTACACATACCCTACCACCACGCAAACTTCTAATGTTAATGTCTGTTTTTACACTAAAATCGAACGTTGGTGTTACTTTTTTTTGCCAAATGGTATATTAATGCTAGACTAATATTAGGCAAAAATGTTAACTAGTATAATTAATGGATGGATGGAACCAGATGCATGTCAGTCGGGTAATTTGGAGGTGGTTTCCGTTTCCTTACAATAAGGAATAAGCTTCTAGCGATTAGCAAAATCATAGAAACAAGGAAAAAAAAACATTATTTATAATACCTCAATTACATGGTAAATAAATTCAGGAGGTATAATTGCTTTTAAAAAGTATAACAGTTAAAGAAATGGATTACCATGTAAAATCATCAGTTCTTCTGTTTCTAACCTTCAAATAATAGAATAAACTCTTAGTAACTGAAAGAAAATAGGTTTGTATTAACTTGGGTCCGCATCAAAGGCCTGGTAGCTGAGGGTCGGTAAGAACACCGAAATCAAAAAGCTTCTTGTGACTTTCATATGTGGCTTGTAAGCTCACTATTTCCGCTGCCTGGATCGTGTACAGAGTGTGGTATTGGAAAAGAAGCCTACTTAGATCACTCAAATGGTCAACGCCCCGTGGGTCGGCCCAGATATCGCTGGAGGGACGCGTTACAAAAACACCTCCGGCATGGAGCTCTTGAACCAGCAGCCGCTCGCGCGATATGTGATACTACATTCACTAGCTGTCAACATACAAACATGAGTCTGCACATCACACATGCATACCACTCAGATACATAGGTTCTGTAAGAGATCTTTGTTTTCTTTTATTGGCTAGTTAGTTTTAGACCAAAATTGTCAGATTATTCCTTCCCTTCTCCAAGAAAGCAGAAGCATGTATAAATGTATAGTTAGTTAGTTCGAAATTTTCTACGAATAGGGAATTAGTTAGATTGCGACTTTTTTGCATACTCAGCAACAGCCCAAGCCGAGGTTCGGCTACTTTAGCACACTTGCGATTGTTGTCAAGTTTTCGGGGCTGAGTGCCTTCAGCACTCGCCCCCAAGCCCGGTGAAGTTGTAAAAGCCGTCAGAGGCTCCAGGGCCCGTAAGGCTAACAGTATAGTCAGTTTGGAAAAAAAAATCGCCGGCACTCATTCGCCTGTTAGCTTGGGGGGAGTCAACATCGATCTGAGGATGCCTCATTGATTGTGGTTGTTTCACGTCTTATGTGCAATATAATTCTTCTCCTTCTGAGGCTTCAAAGCCATTAAAGTTAACAATATAGGCAGTTCGAAGAAATAAAAATACAAAAAGGTCTGTCGGAACCTTTACTCATCGAATGGAGAGAAGTTACATTTTACTGAAATAAATCGCGGGCTCTCGTCTCAAAGACCATTACTCATTCTGAGTTGTCGAGCCAGCGAAGTAAGTCTTCTAATTTTTTTTTTCGTTTTATGCAATACAAGTAGCAAAAGAATTCTATTTAGAACTGTCAATCATATCCAATTAAAGTCTTTAATCAAACTCTAATGCAATTATAGGCTTATTCAAGGTCTGTCATAGATACGTTATTACTCCTAGGCACTGATTTGGAACACCTGTTTCAGTGTACTTTTTTACTGAACCGAGAATTTTAATGTTGTCGATGTTTTAAAATAAAATAAAGTAATAACAAAACATTTTCATAAAAAGAACGAAGGGTAATATGAATAAAGATAAGTAAACCCAAAGTACTTATCGTCAGGTCCACTAAAGGCGTTTTCTGGAGCTAGTATAAAATTTAATATGCGCATAACTTTACTATGATAACGTCAATTCTTTTTGAATTTTATCTTGCTTGGATTTCTCGCTGAAACTTATAAATTACACTGGTGCAAGTAACCGAACCGTAAGTGCTGTGGGTGCAGGAAGCCGCAGGCTTCAGCACGACACCAAGTACTGCGTGGCGTGTTACATGCTTCGCACACCTACTCGCTAATTGAATTCACGTCTACTACGATGTCGGTTTATGGTGCAGCCTTCACCCCTTTACTATCTATCCATTCTACTGTAAACGCTATCTAATGCCTAGCAACGCGTCGTTATTAAATAATTCGATTTAATAATTCTACGTCATAGAATAACTGAATTCTAGAAGATAAGGTACGTATATGTTATTTTATCTTACAAAATATATTCTATAACTTTTTCAGATAACAATATGATTAAAATAAAAAAACTTGTAAATCGGTAAATCGGATAAACGGATAGACAGACAGAGAGACGTTGAGTTTTATAATATGTATAGAAAATATGGGGCGATTCGCCTTTCGTATTGATCTGTTCCAACTTCACAAAATGTTTGATTTCCGATTCCGCGGTCACATGTTATTTTAGGGCCCACACCATCATCTGTAAGGATGTCTGTATTTATAAATTTGAAGTAAGTTCGTAAATGTTTTGGGAAACGTACAGCCACGAAAATCGGAGCGGAACGAGATGGCGCAACCCGATTTCCGAATAGGTATGTATATACACAATTATTTACCTGCACGAGTGTAGTGTATGTTTGCGAGTCGCTATGTAATCAAAATGTTCTGAACCACATTCAGCGAATTGAATTTTCCGTTCATCTCGTAATGGGCGGCTTTTATACAGTTTCTAGCTTGTAGAAGGTTGCCAAGTACTGAAACATTCGGTTTGAATACATTATCCATATTGATTAACCCGTTCAATCTGCGTCTATGATATAGACATAGATTGAACGGGTTAATCTGTGTCTCGTTATTTAATTATTCGCAATCTCAGTTTAACTGTCTCTAAGATTATTATTATTAATCATTATATTACACATTATTATTCCTTCGTACATATTACAATAATGCGTTTTAATTTATTACTTATCGCTATATAATCAATTGTAACTTGTTTGTAGTATATAATTACTAGCTAAGTATGTATATGTTCGTATTTTTGTAATATATATTTATTTTCGAACCTTAATAAGAACACAATATGTTAAGTTATTAAATGTACTTTGTCTTTATTTTGTATTCTAAATAATTACACTCGAAGTTGTGGTGGTAGTTTGGTTTAGACAGGCGGAAGATAGAGTCGATCTGAGGTTGAGAGGTTCAATCTCGGCATGTACCACCAAATTCTTATGAATTCCCGTATATTTACTAATTAGAACTGGCAACATTATCGCCTGATAATGAAGGAAAACATTGTGAGAAAGACAGAACGCTTGAGAAATATCCTTGTAGTACCACCGTCTCTAGAAAATATACCAATAGAATTGTGTTTTTATCGGCGTTTGAAACTTGTGTGTGGTTAATAATGTATGACGAAGCAATAATAGCTCAGTGCTAGAGTGTACAGACATCACGTCAATCGACGTGAGTTCGAATCCCAGCAGTGAGTCTGAGCTTTCGGTGAAGGGAAACATAGCATTGTGGCAGGGAATTTTTAATGCCCGCCTGGCTGACTACAACCCTCAAGTTGAAGATCTGTCGTCAAGCGCCAATAGATGTATTCCGGCAGCTGCACTTGAGAGCCAGTCTTCTCACTAGGTTTGGTGTCTTACCGTCTTGGGCCACATCATTACTTAACATTAGGTGAGATTGACACCATAACGCTGAATCCATAACAATAAAAAACCCCGTGTCTTCCCTCAGAAAGAGGACTTTGCCCTGCTGTGAAAATATCTGCAGACTGGTATTATTAAGTATTACTAGTATTGTTTAGTGTAATAGCATTGATTAGTAATTTCAAAACACTAGCGTAATTGGTAATACTACACACAATTAAAATATAAATGTGTCGTGAATAAAGACAATTAATTTCTATCAGACTGAAAGTGGCTGCAATTGTCCGTAATATTAACGAAACGTTATTTTTTTTAATATTATTGGAACATACAATCGTAACGCTACTAAAATGATCTATGATATGATAGGCATAAATTAGCGAAGAGTGTAAAAGATTATGATCTACATTATAAATAAAGCTGACACTGATTTTGCGACTGACCCACACGTTAAAGGTAACTTAAAAAGTTATGTTAAGAAGATCACAGCCAAATAATCTTGTGTTCTTGCGGTGAGTAGGGTTTTCAGAGCTCTTTTGGGTAGGGGGTTCAAGGTCTCCAACGCGCGAATGATACCTATGGTATTACAAGCGTCCATAGGCTGACTACGGTAGTCGCTTACCATCAAATAGGCCGTAAGATTGTTTACCGCCTTTATAGTATAAAAAACTATAACTTGGAATTCCTATGTGAAACGAGAACTGGATTTAAGCAATTTATAAGAAAACCAGCGCTACCTATATGATTTTCAATGGTACATGTTTTTTTTGTTATGGTTAAAACAGAATGAAATCCATCTAATGTTCAATGGTACTTACAACCCTGAAGGCAGTGATTATAGCTTGCTCTTCTTTAGTCTGAGTTGGAACGCCTCGTGTGCCATTGTGTGTTGCTAACCGTACAAGAGAGGTTTTTTTTTTATCGTTATAGGTTTGGCGTAGTGGCCACAATCTCACCTGATGTTAAGTGACGATGTTGGCCCAAGATGGTAACACGCTAAACCTAGGGGAAGACTGGCTCTCAAGTGCGGCTGCCGGAACACACCTATTGGTGCTTGGCGGCAGATTTTCAACTTGAGGGTGGTAGCTAGCCAGGCGGGCATTAGAAAAAGCATGTTATGGTTTCCTCACGATGTTTTCCTTCACCGAAAGCTCAGGCTCATTGTATGGATTCGAACTCACGTCAATCGACGCGAAGTCATACACGCTACCACTGCGCCATCATCGCTTTATCGTATTTTAAAAGAGGTAGGGCACAGAGATATTTCTTTGGAGATTTCTCTACACTTTAGGCAGCTCGACTGTTAGAATTAATACCTCCACCTTACAGAAGATCGCAGTCAAATGACAGAGTATTCCGTTCATGCGGCGAGTAGGGTTTCCAGAGCTCCTTGCGGACGGGTGGGTTCAAAGAGAGGTAGGACACAGAGAAATTTCTTTGAGATTTCTCTACACTTTGGGCAGCCTGACTGGTGGAATAACTACATCCTACAGAAGATCGCAGTTAAATGACCTAGTGTTGTGTTCCTGCGGTGAGTAGGGTTTCCAGAGCTCCATGGGGTAGGGGGGTTCAAGGTCGGCAACGCGCTAGTGACACCTTTAGTACTACAAGCATCCAAAGGCTACGGTAGCCGCTTACAATCAGGCGGGTCATATGCTTGATTGCCACCATTGTAGTATAAAAAAAAACGCTTCGGACTGGACCCCAGCAGCACGAATACTGCTGCTTTGTGACAGAAATCAGTATGTTGCTTCTGCAGTTGAATCATTTACATTTTCCGTAACTCTATAAATTGGAGTGTCAATAGAGTGAACATATCCGCCGCGTACTACTTGCACGTCCCATCAAAGTTAGTGGTTTCAAAGTCTACTATGAGTGTGACCTTGTTTTCATTATTATAGGTACCTCACCCGATGTTAAGTAACGATTTGGCCTAATATGATAAAACGCTAAGCCTAGTGAAAAGACTGGCTCACAAGTGTAACCGCCGGGACACACCTATAGATGCTAGGCAACAGGCGACAGATTTTAGTTAGCCAGTCGGGCATTAGAAAAAGTCCTATGCTATGGTTTCATCACGATGTTTTCCTTCACCGAACTGTTATACGGAACTTTGATTTAGTTTTTTTAAGAAAAAGAAAAGCTTACTACAAAGTTTTAATTACTAATTTTAAAATATTCACTTAATTATAGAGTTAGAAATACACTATAATTATGAATTAGAACAGGCACACACGGAGTACTGATGGAGATATCGTGCTGGCGAGAATTAGTAAGAAGAATTGACTCGGGCCCGCGCCCTTCGATATATTTATAAAGACAAAAGTGTATTATGGTACTTTTTGGAAAGAAGGATTTACTTGATCCTGGTTTTTAATAAAAGTTAACGTATATAAAGGATCGCTTAGGCTCACTGAAGGGATTGAAGATGACGTCGATCGACGCGAACCACCAATGAGATATTATTACTTCAAAAGAAAGGATTAATGTAAAGGATGGGTATTTATCGGTATTTACCGACTATCCTTAAAAATATTTAACTACTTGCATATTATGAGTTTGATTTTCAAATATAGATCTATATTAATCATTTAAGGTTATGATCTTTATTATTTACGTGTATTGTATAAAAAACGAATTTATAAAATTTGAAGAATCCAAGCACTTTAGCATATTACTTTACGTATGATTCCGTATTGTATATTTCGGATGCGGGGCAAAACCGTCCGCGTCAGGGTAAACAATATATTCAAAGAGGATCATGATCGGACGAGGAGTTTTTTTATATGAACGTATTCTTATATAAGATATCAAGGGTTTTGTTTGCTTCGTATATGTTTATAGAGTTTGCCTAAATCTATACACATTTAACCTCTTTCGAAATAGATAAAATGTGCAAGATACAAGTATTGATTATAAATTAATGTTTTCAGTATGGAGGGCGTTTAAGTATAACATGCTTAAGGTGAGGGGTGTTGTTTTTTCTTACTATTGCTGACAAAGGAAACGGGGATAATATAAAACTTACGTGAGATGAGAAATGATAAAATAATGACAATTTTTTCAAAACAGTTTTTTATTTTATTTAAATTAATAATACTATTTTTATATAACGATTTTTATTTTCATATTCCTATAAAAAAAATAGATCTTTAGAGAAATGACTTAACTACATAAAAATAAGTATTTTCTTTTACATTTTTAGTTTTAATATTTAATACCTTTTATTATTTGGGATTACAATTCTCTTATTTTTGCTTATACAAGGTAGTAGGAGTCTAAAATCATTGAAAGTTGTTCTTACCTAAAACGCACCTATAATGAATTAATTTCACTGATTTTCAAAGGAGTCTGTATACGGATAATACTTAAATAATTATCACTAATCTAAAGTGTAGAATGTGACTAGAGGATTACCATGGTTTTTGTTGAATAACCTTCCCGAAATGAGCTTCTCAAATTACTTATCAATTCATTTCAGTACAATAATGTTCCAAATTAATTAATTTTGTTAGTATATCCGTAAGTATTAACGTAGTTACTTAACTTAATTTTTTAAACTAGAAAGGTGGCAAACGAGCATACGGCCCGCCTGATGGTAAGCGGGTACCGTAGCCTATGGATGCTGGTAATATCATAGGCGTTGCGGACCTTGAACCCCCCTACCCAAAGGAGATCTAAAAACCCTACTTACCGCAGGAACATACAAGGTAATTAGGCTGCGATCTTCTGTAGGGTAGAGGTATTCCACAAGTCGGGCTGCCCCAAGTAGATAAAAATCTCTAAAGAAATTTCTCTGTGCCCTACCTCCCCTTTTTATTGCTCGGTAAAGTGATAGCACTATGCCTGATAGTAATAACAGAGGAGGCTGGCTTGGCTCTCTCGTAACCTTTTAATAAGTAGCGGATTTCTAAATAGCCTACGGCGGTAAAATTTTCGTGGACGGAAAAATTTTACATTCAATAGAAATGTGTAATAAAAGCGAAAAGTAAGACAATTTGTATATAGATGAGTTTTATAATACGTAAATATATACCAATATATGAGATTTATTAACCAACAACGACCACCGAAACATCGGTATTTCATTGATGGTTGTTGCTGGAATGCCAGCTTGCGAGACCCTTGGCAGCTAGATGTACACTGGCTGATCCCGAAACGCTATAAACCGAAAGAGGATCACTATGACAGAGTGATCACCATGTGTATAACAGTCGCTAACTAGCCAGGTACATACATTCTCGTTTGATTACTTGTGTCGGCGCATCTTTCGCCTCTGAGGGCGACGCCGGGGACTGCGGACGTCGGTTCGGGGCTTCTCCCGGCCGCGGCATGCGTCGGTTGCACCGCCCACTCACACAGCTGACCGACGCGCGAGACGACACTTGTTATTAAATATTGTATCCGTTATTGTTATTAAATACAGTCCATTCTCTTTACCTTACACCTGTAGGGCCTAAACATTGGTCCTTTGAGCCGGATGATATACATCGGCTTATCCTGAAACTCGTCTCGTCATGCCTAAGCGTGCTACTATAGCGGGTGTTACCCTAGTGAATGATAATCTCGATTCAGTCGAACACAATTTTCCTATCACCCAGCTACGTATAAAACTACAATTGATAATATTATAAATATCCAATGATATATACGTAAACATGTACACAATACGATTACAATTGCTTTGAGCTCCTTGTCATACTCAACAATCATTTCATAGAATAAATTATCCATACATGTTTACCATAAACATTCAATAATTATCCATCACAAAGGAAAACAACCGAATAAGAAGGCATTAATGTAGTAGTTAGCTCCGTATTCTCCCTGGTGAATACCGGCTCATTAGCGCTATGTTAATACAAATTACTGGAAGACTTGCCACAAGGGACTACAACGCCGCACTGTAGTCATGTTTAACTTGAATTGTCTTGATAATGTATTATGGATTTTTCTATATATACATTGTATATTTTATATACCTACGTATTCAATGTTCTTATTATGTTTACCGAAAGAAAATATGTGCACGCTATACATATATTATTAAGATCGACGCAAGAAAGGGGTGTTATAAGTTTAACGTTTTTATCTGTGTGTCTTTGTATCTGTCTGTGGCATCGTAGCTCCCAAACGGCGGAACCGATTTTGATCTAGTTTCCCTTAATTAAAAGGTGACTTAATCGAGAGTGTTCTTAGCTATTATTTAAGAAGAGCTGTTCAGCAATTTGAAGATTATCAGCTCTTTTCTAGTTGATAAATGGATTTAAGCATTTTTCACAGGTCTGATCGAGTCGAAATTTGGTATTTTATTACTTCAATGATATTAGAAGAACATGGGAACATTGAGTTGATGCTGCAGCATCATCTAGAATCTGCAGGATACCTAAATCTTCATTAACTTACAGCAGAGATATCGTGTTTGGGTTCATTGGAATGGTCTCAATGAATAGATTAATTGTGTCGGGGGATTCCTAAATTTTCAATTTATCTTGTTAGTATATGTATTGTTACGTAATATTTTTGAATAGAAAACTTTTTATCACCGTTCTGATTTCAAACTCGTTGAAACGGAATAGCAACAGTAAAAAGAGACAACCATATACATTTATAAGATTTAGCTTACGAGAGAATGAGATAGAATACATTTATATTATGCACGGTTAATGCAAGTCCTGATTTGCATGATTGTGATCGTCGTCGAATTGGCCTAGTGATGTGAGACGACCAGACTTTATACGCAGTACGCACGAATGTTCTATAATTCGAATCCTCCTGATTTAGGATATTTAAAGGGTTTTTTTCTGGAGGTTTCATTTCGTACACATGTGAACTGCTGCACATATATTTTTTTATTGTATCTCTGCAAAGTGACTGTATTGTAACTGATGGTAAACACATTGCATTCTAAAAACCGTGGTGACCATTGCCGTCGTTGCCGTCATACCGACCTGTTAACGATTTGCATATTTTATTGTACTTATTTACCATAAGTTACTTCTAAAACAGTTTTTCAAAATGCTATAATATATTTGAACTCTAAAATTTGTCTAAACTCAATAGTTTAGATTTCATTATTGTTCAATAACAGAAATGTCTATAATTGGATATTGTGTTCGAAACAATCATTAATTAAAGCAATTAAACATATTTCTTTTGTTAACAGCTTAGAATGGAAAAAGCATAGATTTGAGGTTTAAATGTTACTACACTAATACAATGAGCCTAGAATTATTTACTATTTACATAACCACGATGAAACGTCGAATAAAAAACGTAGTATTTTTTTTTATTATTACAATAATCATTCTTACAGTCTATATATTATAGCTTAACTGGTAGGTAAATAAATTTTTAAAAAATTGCTAACAACATTTTACTCTAGCGTTCACTAGAGTCTAATAATAGTAAGACACTCACTTAATGTGTTCATTTTAAAAGGAAATAAGTATGGTGTTTTATTTATACATTACTAGCTACATTCACTAGCTTTACAGCCACACATGACACTGCATTATACACACACGCACACCTCATAGGTACATAGGTTCTGTAAGGGTCCTTTTTTTCTTTTTTTGCCTATTTAGTTAGACAAAAATTTTCAGACCACTAAACATTTCCCTCCTCCCAGGGGGCAGAAACATGTATATATGTATACTTACTTTAGATCGAATGATAGGGAATTAGTCAGATCGCGACTTAATTGCATAGGCGCAACAGTCCGAGACTAGGTTCGGCCACTTTGGCACCCTCGGATGTTGTTACAAAGCTTTCGTGGCTGAGTGCCTAAAGCGCTCGCCCCCAAGCCCGGTAAAGCTGTAAAAGCCGAAAAGGTTCCAGGACCCCTAAGGCTAACAGTATAGTGAGTGAAAAAAGAAAGACCGATGGAGTTTTTTTTATGCTAACTCATTTGGTCTTCCTTTTCAGGTCACGTTTTAAAACCCTTTTTATAACTTAATGCTTATTATTTCCATAAAGTGACAGAATGGTTTCATAACGAAGTAAAATAAGCTTAATAAGAAGGTCTTAATATCGCAGTTAACTGGGAATTCGCCCTTGTGAATGCCGACTCGTTAGCGTTAACATTATTGCGAATTACTGTAACACTGCATCCTGGGTCTGCTGCGGCGGATATTTTTCATTTTTTATTAATTTAATCAGAAATGTACGATGTGATGGATTGAGTGTAGGTATATCGAAATGTAGCAATATCAAAAATATATCTTTATACTGTGTGTATTAAATAGTAAGTATTTTTTCATTACATTATTATCGGTTTAGAAGAACAGACGTGGAAGAATAAACTGAAATATTTAATGTTTGCAATACTATTTATCGCCAAACTTATACGATGACTAGCGGTGCCCCGCGACTCCGCAAGTGTTTATTAGGCAATAATTATTTTTATCTCGTAATTTAATTTTTACTCATATGATTGATAAATAATATTGCCTATCAATATATAATGATACGTATATATACTTCCTATTTCATAAAAATCAGTAAAGCCATTTTCGAGTTAAATCCATATGTGTATATAAACAGACAGAGAGAGGGAAAACAAAAATATATTAATTAATTACATATTCGTGATCGTGTCTTTTATAATAGATGCCTATCAACAAATTAAAAAAAAACATGTACAGACAGAACCACAAAGTAAATTAATATATTTATTTAGGTACTATGCATTTAAGTGGCTATCACTGCAGTAGTTGCAAGCCATGACCGATATAAAATTGGCAACATTTTTTTACGAACTGACTATACTGTTAACCTTAAGGGCCCTGGAGCCATTACAGGCTTTGACAGCTTCACCGGGCTTGGGGACGAGCGCGGAAGGTATTCAGCCGCGAAAGCGAGGCAACAAGCGCAAGGGTACCAAAATAGGCGACATTATCATGGCCCCTAAGGCTAACAGTATAGTCAGTTCGAAAAAAATGCGACATTATCATAAGTTTATAGCACTAAGTAAGTAAGTTTTAGTTTAGTGTAGTAATTTATAAGTCAGTGAAAAAATAACTATACTGTTAAAGATAGTTACCACAGATTTAATATACTGCAAAAATAATGTATTTTAATTTTAAAAGTTTCTCGTTTAATATAATATAAATTTGTTTGTATCAAAACTATATTTTCTAAGGTAAACACCGGACAATAATTTTCTTCGTCATTGGCTAATGGTGTAAATTACAATTAGTAAAAAAACATAATAGATAAATAATTATAAAAATATCTAAAAACACTAAAATAAAATACTTGCCGTAAACTATAACCTACGCTAACCAAGTTTAAAATATATTATGTTCGTCTATAACTATTTTCCTTGTTTTCATCGATTTATACGCGAAATAACAATCCGATAATCCTATGTTATATGCGCGTCGGACACGTCAATAAATATTGGAACACGGATTACATGTTGTCGTTGAGGATTGGATATTAGAAACGTTGGCAGTAATGTATCCCCGGGGCGCCGGCGAGCCGTGCTCTCTATACAAACGCAATACTATAATATTATATAAATCAAACTTAGTGTTTCTTCGGCTTTAATTTCAATATAACTAACCTTTTCAACCTTTTCAACGTGTTTAAAATTGATTTTATACATATATTTTAAATAATTTAATCTTCAATTTATGCCCGACGAAGACTCGTAGAACGTCCCAGAACACAGGTGGTCAGACGATGTAGAAAACATCTACGAGAACTTCAAGCGAATGAGTAGCGGTCCAAGACGCAGTGTAGGGATAGTTGGATTCTTTTAGTGTCGGAGCTCAAAATCCACTTTGGTTTACTGCGCCAATAATAATAATTATAATAATATCAGCCAGTAAATGTTCCACGGCTGGGCAAAGGCCTCTTCCTAAGGGAAGGTATGGGATTAATCAACACGCCAGCCCACGACGTATTGGCAATTTCAAACACCAAGAAATCATCAGTTCTATATCTTCCTACATTGCTCAAGCGTTCAAGTTTCCTCACGATGTTTTGCTTCACCGTTAGCCGATAGTGTTACCAATTTGATTTAGTAAATGTACACGAATTCCGTAAAATTTGTTGGTACATACCGAGGTTCGAACCTGCGCCTGTCTAAACTACTAGACCACCACGAGTTAATTATATTTTTTTTAATGTGACAGCATTAAATATGTATTATAAATATAAAGGAAGTTGCTTATGAATATGATATTTAAAAAATGTGTCCGTTTACGCATGTCCGGATTGAACTCCAAAAATCCCTTCAGCAAATCTTAGTAAAATTTGTAAATGGGATGTATATGTCAATTCACAATTGATAGGCTATAAGAACTGAGAATACCTAATACTTTTAGACAACATAAAATATTGATAACAATAAGAAGAGACGAAGGTATTATTGCGAAATAAACGGGCTAACGGGCTCCCTGCTACTATTATAATATATAATTGGTTTCTCAGAAACGAGTCAAAAGATTTCGATGAAATTTTCTATTTAGATAATAAGTTACTTTCAAAGTAAGTTCGTTTTTTTTTGTAAGACAATCATCGGGTTTCAAGACCAAGCCGTTAAACGTTAACATAATATACGTAAATATCTAAAAAGGTCGCGTATGAAAAAATACTCATTAAATTCTACAGAAAGGATACTTGAATAATCAAAAAAGAAAATGATATATGTACATCTAAAGTGAACGTGAGAACGCATTGGTCTTGAGAGAATTTCACAATTTGTTAAATACATTGAAAGCGAATTTTAAATGACAAAGCCCTCTGGTCGTGCAAGTGAGACGAGGGTCTTAATATCCATCACGCACGATGCCGATCTTATTTAGATAAGTAGTAGTCAGCTGTCGGAAGGCTGCCCTGCTTACTCCGTTTGACTGATTGTTGCTAATGAATGTCACGCTTTAATCTATGCGATAAATCCGCATTTTATTTCAATAATAGTCTGTTTATATGTAGTTTCAAAGATTTACTTTAACTATTAATTTTAATGATCTTTTAAAGTTGTTTATTTAAAAAAAATACCTATATGCAGCATTACTTTAATATAAGTAGTCCGGTAGAATATAGATGTTAGTACATTTACAATGTTGCTAATTGTGCCCGCGGCTCCGCTCGCGTGGACTACATACAGAATGTCGTCGATCAATGCACTCGCGAATCGTGCTGCCCCCGTTCCCACAGGACGCCCGCCATTTATTGTGGTAAGCATTTTGTGGGTGATCCTTAGAAGATAGACAAATGCTATCGCAAACTTTTTTTGTAGATCTTTTCGTGATCCAAAATTATGTAGAACATTAATTTACTTTACATTAATTCACTCAGTGTAAGCGAAGTCTTTTATCCAAATTGATTCACTATTATCGTCACTGCATAAAACAGAGAGACGTTGAGTTTTATAATATGTACCTATATATTAGACTTCGAGTATCAATGTATTACGAATTTGTAAACTTTTCTACGAATGCGTCTAGCGTAGAGGTGAAAAATCCCGATATCCAATAAATTGAAGACATGTTCCTGAAACTTTGCAAACTTTTCTATAAATATTTGAAACTCTGGGAGGATTCAGTGAATTTACACCTCTATTCCACACTTACTATTCTATTTAGTATACAATATATTACAACTCAGAACTCCAAGCCCATAACATATTGATAATGCTTATTTTTATTGTTCTTACATAGTTTCTTAATAACTAAACTAAAATAATTCACCGAGTTTATAATAAAACAAAAAGTTTGTACAATTTATATGTTGAAATATAACATATAATAAAATATATGAAATATTTAATATTTCTTATTAAAGTTATATATACATATAGTCATTAAATACAATTTGAATTTTTGTATGCGTAAATATTTATAAAATGTAAATACTGATTTCATTGTTTTAGATTGTAGAACAAGATCTCAAATATAGAATGATATTGTTTCATTATTTTAACATTTTACTATCGGAATAATAAACGATTGTTTGAAATTGTTCGAATTACGTACGTAGCAATTCTGTCAAACACACGATATTGAATTAATTAGGTATTGCGAGTACACTTAGACCGCACCGTGTTCGACGGTCCTACACAAAATAAAGTGGACGCTTACATTATCTGCGAACTACAGAGAGTGCTCCACTGTCACCATAACTAAAATTACGTTTCAACGAAGATTTCTTCTCAGATATATTGATTTTTTTCGACTACTCTACACTTTTTCTCTTGTAGTAGTATCCACATTATAGACAACGCAAGTTTCATAAATAATAATTGTTTCTCTCTTCCAGTTGATGGCCTCAATGCTGAGGTTTGTGACTCCGCATAATGGTGGACTTTGCTGATAGGCAGCTCCAGTTTTTCGAAGACTTGTCCCGACCACCGATTTGCATGACTTCCTCTAACGACCGTTTTCAATAACATATCTGAGACTATGGATAGATCGCCATTCCCGTTTAGTACATGTAGAATATCTATCCACAGTTTGCGTTTCAAGAATAATAGTTATGAAACTTATATTGAAACGCAAGTAAGTTCGATTTGTATGCACGTTTCTATCTCTAGTAGGCTATCCATCCTCTCGAAGACAGATAGAAAAGTTCGATAGGTAATGCTAATCATCGATAAGCTATTGAAATGAAAGTAAAAGCAAGAGATAGAATTTGTCTAACTTAAGTAACTGAAACAACGGATAGATAGGTCATTAAAAACGGACGTTAGCCGCTTTAAGTTCATCTTTCCTGTCAATAGCTTAGTATTCCAGTATGTCAGAACTTCCTTTTGCGTTATGGCCAAATTTTACAGTATTCGCGCTACGCAGGTTGCTGGCAGCCTAGGTGTTGTCTCCAGTTACTTCACTTTCTTGAATGGTAACGTAGGTGCGAAAGGATAATCGTTTACAAAAATTAAAATACCGTTAATAGTGAATTTTCCTATTTATTAGACGGCGTATCATTTGAAAACGATTGAACCTATGTGTATGAAAATTACAGATAAATATAGGTGTGAACCCGAAAAAAGATGTAGACTACTTTTCACAACGGTTTTCTTTAGGGGTAGTAACGTAAGTAGTAACGAAAAAAAAAATACAGCTCACTTTTAAAGCAGATCAAACAGTTACCGCGGTATATAAAAAGCATTTTCACATGAATGAAGTCGCATGACATAACTACCTTGTAACAGGTGAAATAACTACCTTATTTCATTATCATAATGATGATTTTTCTAGTTATATTATAAATAGGCGATTTAAAATAAGTTGAGTAAAAGTTGGTGTTTCAGTAAACACAGTTTTTTTGTTTCGACTTCCGTTTATATCCACTGCGAGAGACAGTATTTTTTAAATAACAGAATTTGAGTTTAACTAAAGTTCGACTTTGAGCATGTGCAGCTTGCATTTTTTGTACTGTTTTAGTAATAGGTACACATTGATATTACTGAAATGTAATAGTATTAAAATTAATATAACCTAATTGATCACATTCGTTTATTTTGTTCGTACTAGTACTTATTCGTCTGTGATATATTATATTACCCGTAGTTATAGGACAGGGAGTTCATAGATGTTAGATAAAATACTTACAGCAATATCACGTCGTAGACCTTTCCGTGTGACCGTCACGTTTGTTTGCATTATCTGATACATTTTCTATGGAAACATATTGTATGAAAATCTCCCCAAAATTTACTTAATATATTGGGTCCTTACATATGAAATTGGCGTTTTGTACGGGAGGAATACAAAGTCAATTTTTCTTTTGTAAAATATATTTAATTAATCAAAGTATGCACCGTTGTTATCTATGCACTTTTGCCATCTCATAGGTAGTTAATTGATCCCTTTATTAAAAAACCATGGGGGCGAGAATCAATAAACTCTTTGAAGGCGGTTGGGACTGCTGCATCGAAGTTGAATTTTTTTCTTTGTAAGAAGTTGTCCAAATTCCGGAAAAAATGGTAATCTGTTGGAGCAAGGTCCGGGAAGTACGGTGGATGTCACAGACATTCCAATTGTAGCTCATCTAACTTAGTGGTTGTTTGTTGTGTAGTGTCTGGTCTTGCGTTGTCGTGAAGTAGCAGTGGCCTAGAGCGATTCACCAATCTCGGTTGTTTAGCAGCTAGTTCTCCCTTCATGGTTTGCAGTTGCTGACAATAGATATCTGCCGTAATAGTTTGGCCAGATTTTAGAAAGATGTAGTGAACGACACCGGCGCTTGTCCACCAAACACTCACAAGTAACTTTTTTTGAGTCAATTTTCGTTTAGGGTATGATTTGGCTGGGTATCCAGGATTCAGCCATTGCGACGAGCGCTTCTGATTATCGTACAGTATCCACTTTTCATCACAAGTAATGATTCGACTTAAAATCCCTTCATTATTGTGTCGGTTGAGCAAAGTAACACAGCAGTCGACGCATGTTTGCAAGTTCTATGCACTCAATTCATTAGGTACCCATCGTTCAAGTTTTTTTACTTTTCCAATTTCCTTCAAGTGGATTAATACAGTTTTATTACTTACCCCGAAGCCTGCAGCTATCTCTGAAGTGATTTGTGATGGATCCGCTTCCACAATAGCCTTTAATTCTTCATTTTCCACTTTGGTCTCCGGCCGTCCACGGGGTTGGTTCTGAAGGTCAAAATTTCCAGAACGAAAACCAAAAACGTACCGTGCTTTCATTTGCGACACTAGGGCGCCATACACATCATTAATCTTTCGAGCTGTTTCTGCAGCACTGATGCCACGGTAGAACTCGTACTCGTAAATATACCGATATTTCATGTTTTCCATCGTGCGGTTAATATACGACGCCAAAGAAAAAAATAATGAGGAAGAAACAAATGAATGACTGTTTTCAAAACTCAAATGAATGAATTTATAAATTTGAATTTGGAATTCTTAACCAAATAGGAGATATTTCAAATCAAAGTGGTCAGTACGACAAAACGCTAATTTCATATGTAAGGACCTAATATTACATAGTTTACTTGAATAGTATTTGTTGGTTATTATAATGTGGACATGCTCGTAGCGTAATCATGCAGGGTAGTAGGAATCTGTACCCGACTACCATGCACATTGCTGTAAACTCGTCAAAGTTACTCTCCTTAGGTAGACAAAACAAACTTATAGATCGCTCATCGAAAGTACTCGCAGAATCAACCTGTATGTACTTACAGAATAAGCCTGTATGTTCCTCTTGTAGTTATTATTTTATTTCGCTTATTGTTGCCACTTTCGCTTTCCAATTTAGAACTGCTGTGACCCACAACACAGCTTGCTTAAATACCCAAATGATTCGATCCCAAAATCTCTAGAAAACTTACGTCATCACTTTTAAAACGAGGGGAGCGTTTGATTTATAGCCTATTGTTTGTTGATAGTTGTAGTGATAAGGCTATCTATGTGTACGCTACACTATGATAAATATGTAATATTTCGGGTACATTCCGGACGATTCTTGAGATTTTCGAGAAAGGTGAATTATATAATATAACTATAGAATTCTATATAATTATAGGATTATATTTATATATTCCTTACTCACACTGTAACAATACTATACTTACCGTCAAGTAAAGTGCCGTCACTCTGCCGTGCTACTTCAAAAAGAAAATAAAAAAGGTCGTTTATATCATCATCATCATTATTTCAGCCAAAAGAGATCCATCACGAGATATATACCTCCTTGAATTTCTTTTTATTATTGAATTAAGATTAAAGTGAACACGACTATGATTACGATATTGCTAATAAACTATCAGTACTTTCTGAGAGACAAACTTGAGAGTCTCTTTAAGGTTTTACACTGTGCCATTTTCAATCACATTGTCTCATTGACACCAGTTGAAATTGCGGAAAAACATAAATACAGTCAGGTAATAAGAACATTACTAAGAAGTTTCTAATTGCTATGCATATGTCGTTAGCTGTGCAGTTAATTGGGTCAAAGGCCCGATTACGCTTTCTTGTTCTGACTTTAGTCTCACCTACACAGCACTAGAGTAATATTGATGACCATGAGCGTCTCGCTCTTCTTGAGAAATCATATTATGTCTATAAGAAAAATGGAAAATTTGAATGTTTGTGTACTCTTCGATATACGGTACTGTTCCGTAAAAAGTACAGTTTCCAAATAAATGAAAATAAAAAATCTTTACTCAATTTAAGCCCTAAGAAGGCACAGTACAACTGTACAGTATTATGACAGTAGTATTAATATAATACAATAATATAGACATACGCACCATACCTATACCAACACTATTTCTACTAACATGTATCAGTTTTCAACCTAATACCCAACTATAGTTAATTTGAGACACAAATGAAAGCCAACGGTTGGGTTTACGGTCAGACTACATTCTATCCCTTTGGAATCTGAGAGCGCTTTAATTACTACACCCCACACATCAGCAGAACAATTTTAAAGCTGCATCCAAACCACGTCAAAAAGCTAGCATTGTAAAAAAAGCAAAATCACGTGATTTTTTAGTCCAAATTTAGTGACAATATTAGAAATTTAATGCTTCTTTTAGAAACGAGTAAATCAATATAATGAAAGAAGCTTTGTGCATTGCGCAGATTATAAACAGAAAAAAGTTGTGCAACGTTAGTAAATAAAGGCCTAAAAAATGCTAAATTGGTGTTCTTTAATCATTATAAAAATTTTCCCAAAGAGTTTATTTTGTATTCCCAATTCCTGACAAAGCTAACGTAACTTGTAATAGTAAATGAGCATTGTATTGGTGGATATTCAAGATCTGTATGCACTTAGTGTCCTTAAACAAAATCAAGTGCTTAACATTACTCGATGTAATGTTAAACAAGCATGTCAGTTTTCTTTAAAATATTAAAATAACGGTCAATTAATATTGCACTTATATAGCTTGCAGACGTATCTAAAATAAATATTAACGGATTAATCTAAAACCTAAAATTAGTTTAATATGGGCACAAATATTTCACTCAAAATATGCTAACTATAACCAAGAAATTCTATGTTCAAACGTAGCTGATCATTTGAATATTTTACATATTTGCTGTACTGTGAAGCTGTGGACCGTCTTTGTGTCTCCTATACCATGTATTCCCTCCTTCCTACAATATCGGGCTATTCAATCATAACGTGAAGAGGTATTTGAGCAGGCCGGCATGAGAGCAACCACTGGCGGTCTCGATGGTTGCCGTTGTTTTCGGATCGCATTGTGGTTTTATTAGGTACAAAGCTGACATTTAGTCATACTGCAAAAAAATTTCGATTTATTAGTATCAAGCACTGATAAAATATTAGATATTGCACTAACTTTAACCAGTAAATTCAATTTCATATTTCTCTATAAGCATAATAAACTTAGCTAAGCTACTCCATAGTCAGGAATGTAAATAAATTGTGAGCATTAATATATACTTAATGAATAAAATTAAGACCGATTTATAAACTTTTGTGCAAAAGTAAACTACGGTAGGTAACTCATCAGTTCAACAAATTTACACTGCTAATACGTTTAAAGGATATTTAAAACTTCACCGAGAAAACATCGCATTCCAACAGCGCTTCACTTAAAATTTTCCTTAAAGAAATTCGTACAAAGCGCCTTCGTTTCAAAAGGCGGATTCGTTGTTGGAATCTCTACGGCTGGTTTAATTAGCCGTTTTAATGAATGTCGTGGCACGTACGCTGTAAATGCGACCCATTACCTGTGTAATTCACGCAATGATAACAAAAGCGCTGGGACTAAGTGGGAGCCGGCATGTTGACATCAACAAAAATCAAAATAATTCTCCTTTCATTTTACTTCAAGCAGTAATGCGAAAATACGTTGATATTTCACAATTTGGACTGAAAAAAGTGTGATATACATATATATGACTGTTTATATACGACTATTATTAAGAGGTAAAGTTTGTTTATTTGTAAACAATAATCTTCGTTTTTACGGAACCGATTCAGGGAGTTCTTTCACTCACATAAAGCTGCGTTTTCTCCGAGTGATATAAGCTATATTTTATTACTAATTATTTGTAATTAAACCAAATGAAGTCGCCGGTTGTTGCTAGCTTTGTACATAACGAAAAGTTTATATGAGTAAATAAAACATTGAATCTTTTGTATCTGATCATTTATAGTTTACATTTAACTAACGTATTTGAATTGTAAAACACTATTTTGATGAAACTCCTGGACTGACTCGCAAAATTTGACTCTTATAGCGTATCTTTAAAAAACTGAAATATGTAAAAAAATCTCTCCCCTGTTTGACTCGCAACCTATAGTTGTTTAGCGTTATAGAAATTGATGACATAGGTCCTAAAATAAGTATATAAATAATAGGTACAGCGGTATCTATATAGTACAAGTCATTTTAATTCATTACTAGCTGTACTCCGCGGTTTCACCCACGTATAATTTTAAAGAATACGCTGATTGATGATTTATATTACTTCAGTATAGATAATATTTTTATATTTTATATTCATAGACCCGATCCGAGCGTTGAATGATTTTAATTTTACATTATCTTCCAAACTATTAGTTCATATAATATATTATCTTTGTGCATGCTATCTTTGGCAAAGTTTATCTAGATAAAGATTTCGTTCGTAAGGATTCATGTGTCATGCCTAATAATAATGCTCATAAATCACATTTAAATTTTCAATAAAACTTTGTTACAAAATACGTTATTGTGGCTTATCTATAAGATATAGGCATATGGTATCACAGTTTTTTTTAGAACATTATATTTACGTATCAGTAACCATTACGCAGGCGCACGCGGCTAAAGCAGTTAGGCTGCGCTATTTATTCAGACTTACTTAACAAAAATCAATATTTAAGGCTAGCCGAGAGGTGTAGCCTAATGCTAGATAGCCTATATACTATTTCTCGTGAATTTGGCTATTATATACAATAATAATTTTTCGAATCAGATTGGTAGTTTCAGAGATTAGCGTGTTTAAACAAATAAATAAAAAACTCTTCCGCTTTATTATATTAGTATAGATAATAAAGATAGAAGATAATTTCAATAATAATTTATTGGCCGTGAATGAAAATGCAAGTTGGCGCTAATCAAATATGTTTCACATGTAATAAAATATTTTAAACCAAGCCAATCTATATACTCAGTCACCGTTCACTTTACAACAATTCAATGAAAACTTTTCTCGGACGCTCAGTGAATGACAATGGAAGGGAACAAAAGTTATACAATTTGTACCTGAAACCGGTTTGGAGATATAATTAAATTACCTACCGAATAAAACCATCGACGCCGCGAAATAGAAAGTATCATTGCATTAACTCGTTAATGTTCCTTTAAAAGCTTTTCATAATATAGTCGCTTATTTATGCTAATCTAAAAGTCGGGAGTAATAATATGGAAAAAAATATGGGCGCCGGAGACACGGGGCTCCATAAAATGGCATAAGTGGGGCGAACTTGAAACATAATTTAGACGTTTGCTGCAGCTTAGAACGTGTATTCTGTTCTCGTATGACAATATTAACTGAATAAATACTTGACAATAATAATTGACTAAAAATAACATGAATAAAGATTATAACAAATTAATTTATATTTTTCAAATTGTGAATGCATATTATTTATGGCAGTAAACTAACTGTGCCCGCTGCTCTGCTCGCGTAAACTATAAAATTAATATTAACAAATTTTTTTTAACAAAGATATATAGCAACTCGTTCCGTAGCATCGCGTCCTAGAGCCTGATATCTTCTTCATACACAAGATTCTGAGCAAGACCTTGGCTGGCGACAGTTCAGTAGTATTCTCTCCGCCTACGAACGTAACCGAGAACTACCGAACGCCTTGGTTGGTCTACGATGTCCAATGGAAACTGAACAAATCATTTAAATCAATTCCGCGAATCTCGAGTTATAGCCATACTAAGAGTCAGAAAGAGAGAAGTTTTATAATAATACTAGCTGTGTACCGCCGTTTCAACCGTCTATAATTTTACAATAAATCGCTGACTAATGATTTATAATACTTGAGTATAGGCCAAATTTAATTTTTTATATTGATAGACCCGAGCCGAGCGTTGAATTATTTTTATTTGACATTATCTTCCAAACTTTATATAACATGCTATCTTTGTGCATGCTATCTGTGGCAAAGTTTATCTAGATAAAATTGTCTTGATGATGAAGTAACTTTCGTTCGTAAGGATTAATATGCAATGCCTCAGTCCCTTGAAGTGGGACTCGAACCGCCATCTCTCGTCCAGGTTGTGGCCCAGATATACCAGGGTGTCATCCGCAAAGCATATTGTTCGCATCCCCGAAGGGAGTGTTAAGCGGAGCACCCAGTAGTAGCCCATGTTCCACAGGAGCGGCACCAGCACCGACCCCTGTGGAACACTACACCCAACGTAACGCCGAACCACGACTCCCTGGCCAACTCCGAGGCATTGGCGATGTCTAGCGACACTGCCTACAAACTACCTCCTCCAACAGTCACCTTTGCAGACCACGCCTTCAGGGTGGTGAAGGCGTCCAGAGTAAGGGTAGAACTCCCCCTCCGGAAGCTGAACTGGCCGTCGGATAGTTCCGGCCCCACTTCCCTCAGGTGCTGAAGACAGAGCCGTCCCTCCTTCCAGAGCCTCGGAACGTGTATAACCAATAGGCACCGGTCGAAGAGCTTCTCAGCACCACGCCTAGTATCTGGATACTATTATCACAAACTATTAAATAATTAATTATAATGCCTTATTTAGATGACGCGCTGTTACAGGAAGTTTGTCCTTGTCATGATATCCCAATATATTAAATAGTAGATATGATATTTAATATGGCGTGTGGGTACAGAAAGTACAGAAAGCCGCTCCTTGTAATACAAGTTCAAAATGGAATTAATTCGAGATAAAGTTCCTAAAAATATTGGCGATAGTTCATTTGATTCAGAATTATATTTAGAAAAAGGTATCTCGAGGATGTATTAGCACATAAAAGTTATTAACAAAATAAGAAGAAAAAAGCGAAATTTAGTTTTTCGTTAATAACTCAAAAACTATTAATATTTAAGAAAATATTGAAAAAAGGTCCTTAAAAAGAAGCATAGTTTAGAGAGAGTCTATTTTTTCAAATTTTCATTTATTGTTTTAATACTATAAAACAAATATTTTATAATATGTTAAACTGTTTTCAGCGGCAGTGCGAAAAATGCCGTAATGATGGCCGCGCGTAGTCCTATATTTGGAGTTAAATAATAATTATAAATAATGGAGATAACGTTCCGGAAGTTAAGACATTTTTATTGAAAATTTCCTCTTCTTTGAGGATCTTTTTTCAAAATGTCTTAATTATTAACAATTTTCGAGTTATTAACGAAAACCTAAAAACCATTTTTATTTTATCTTTATACACCGTTAATACATCCTTGAGATGAATTTTACTAAAAGTAATTCGGAATCGAATGAGCTGTCGCTCATATTTTTAGGAGCTTTATCTCGAATTAACAACACCAGTTTGAACTTGTTGACCAGACTATCTGTAGTTGACTTTAACAAACACTTTTCCACACATTATCACCTCTAAGTCGTCGTAATTATATTAGTAAAACCACCTAACCGTATGTTTGATACGACGACAATGAAATAGTCGTAGAAGCGAGAGGTTTTACTAGTCAACAATAGCCATTGTGAGGAGACATTAAATGACATATACTTATAATAAAACAATAAATATAGTCGAAATATATAAATTAAAGATATTTGAGGAAAAAAATACTACAGAGGAGTTTATTTATAATCATGAATAGAAAACAATTCAACAATTTTTGAAATTTTTGTCTGTCTGTTAGTTTGTACGCCTATCACGCAAAAATTACTAACTGAATTTGATCAAATTTGATATGATTGTACTTTATAGTCTATAGGTACATTTGGATGCATTTTTACACGCATGGACATTTATATGTTCTATAAATTGAGGTTAAGTTATGTACGTATAAAAAGAGATGGGGCAGTAAGGGTACGTGAACTTTAACCGTTGTAGCTACAGGAAAACTTTCTGAGGAGATTTTCCTTATTTTTTTGAGATATTTTAACCTGCGTTCACAGTTTTTTTAAAGTGTACAGTCAGCATGAAAATGGGTAGTTTACACAAAAACATTTTTTTTGCCAATCGACCCTGCCTCGTATATGGATCAATAAACTCTATGAGACCAACTGAGGTTAGAGTACTAAAGTTGTCAGAAATTGCAAAAATATTTTCCCATACATTTTGTAGGAAATTATCGTGGCTTCGATAACCTATATTCCCTGCGAAAAATAGACAAATAGTTTAAAATTAATCTTATTGCATCCAGGTACTGCTCTTGTACCTTTCATATTCATGTAACTGTGGCGTCAAAAACTCTAGCAATATCTTCACGTCTTACGCTGAATTCACATTCACGTTATTTGCTTGATTATTTTTAAAGCTATACGGACCAATTATGCCCTTTACTGAAATGACAGCACATGCTGTCGTTTCAAGTGGATGAAGTGGATTTTAGTGTTTAGGGCGAGTGTTTTCCTTGTTGTAATATATACAATTATGCTTATTGATGTGCCAGTTGATGTGAAGATGTGCCTGGTCCATAAACAATACATTCATAAGGCTAGATAATCGCTTCAACATCGTTTCAGCCAATAACTTACATTGAATGTAATCGTTTGGGGCACGTAGCTCATAGAAAAGATGGTCGATGGGGCTAAAGAGTTCTCGAGTGGCGGCCGCATACAGGAAGATGCAGCGTGGCGAGACCCGCCATAAAGTGGACCGGCGACCTAGTAAAGGTTGAGGGAAGCCGATGGATGCAGGCAGCACAGGACCGGTAGTTGTGGCGATCTTTGGTTATTTAAAGGTAATTTAAAGCGTGTATGGGTGCAGTTTGAGGTGCATCTTGATCCAAGCTTTGATTAAATTAATTCTTGGACACTCACATGGCGTAATCCGTATTAAAATCTACACAGGCGTCGTAGAGTAACGTTCGTCGTTTTCGTAAAATTATTTAACACAATAAGCACACTGTCGTCCCTTGAAGCGTTCCTTTGTTACTAAATTGCATGACGCATAGTTCCAGTCACCCGCGCGTCCCTTCCTCTAAGGGTTTTCGATAAATTCAGTGATACTATTTGCAAAAAATTTTGGCCTAATTACAATAGGCATATGCAGTTTATTTCTTCGGTAGATAGGTATTTGAAAATAATATGAAATGTTTGTACTATTCCACATATAATTAAACGACGGCTACGTTATACAAACGTTTTAAGCTTCAATAACTGTAATTACATTCTACTGGATACTAGTTAATTAAATAGACGAGTTGACACGTGTCGTTTGTTGAAAATAATTATTCATTGTCAACGAATCATTTCTATTCAAAAAGGCACAAAATATATTAATTTATTTGATGATGTTTCATAAAACACAATATTCATACGAAAGTTTAAAACCACATTTAAACAATTTACGGTTTTGTGGGTTATATCCATTGAAATCCGAGGCATCAAAATTACAGCAGCTTCTTCAAAAACTGTATATGCGTTTAATATTATCTTTGTTTCTACTGTATACCGTACAGCAAATAATTAAAGTTTATCAAGTATGTGTGTTAGTTGTGAATATTGTTTCATTTATATTTATTTGTAAGGGAATATAGATAACATTTTTCATTTCAGGTGCGCAACGATGCAAACAAAGTAATGGATACAATGTTTTTACTGTTGACTAACTCTGATTCTATTTATAAGCAAATTATCTTTTGGTTGAAGGTTAATAAGATTGAAGAGCTTTTGGAAGTAATGAAAGGTACGCTTTTAATTCCGTTTTGTAGTTGTTACACCTATACTTAAATATTATAAAATTCTATGTCTCTCAGACCGTTTATGTTTTTTTCACGTGAAAATTATTTTTCTGGTTTTATTTTTTATTCATAGCTATGTTATCTGGCCACATTATAGGAAATATTTTTTAAGATAAACAAACATACGAAATAAGCACTGACGATAATGGTGAATCAATTCGGAAAAAAGACGCATCTGGGGTGCTTAAATTGCTTACGCTGAGTAAACCTTATGAAATATATCAAATTAATATTCTACGTCATTGTAGATCTTACAAAGAACTACAAAAAAGTCAACAATAGCATATGTCAATCTTCTAAGGATCATCCACAATAAGCATTTTTGTGATTCTGTAGTCCACGCGAGTGGAGCCGCAGGCACAACTAGTATACTAGAAGGGATCAAAAAGTAGTGAGAACGACATACTCCTTGGTAAGAAAAAAAATATTGGCAGGCTCAGATACATATTTGTAATATTAATAAAGAAAAAAATCGATTCTCTTTTGTTTTTTTCTGAATGTAGTCATTTGTTTGCTTCGTGTCGGAACGTGTTCTCGAAAATGGAGAAAAACGAAGTGCAAGCTGTTATTAAATACCTCTGTTTAAAAAGTTAACGACGCAAGAGATTCATTGCGATTTGGAGGCAACATTAGGAGAGTCTGCTCCGCCGTATTCCAGTGTCACAAGGTGGGCTTCTCAATTTCGAGTAGGTAGAATGAGCACGGAAGACGAATATCGTTGCGGCCGTCCATCGACGTCAGTCACCCATCATTTGATGCGAAAGTCGAGAAAATTTTATTGAGCGATTGAAGAGTTACCATCCTATATTTAACTCAAGAAACAGGCATTTCATATGGAAGTATTCAATCCATATTGAAACAATCTTTGAATATGAGAAAAGTCTCCACAAGATGGGTGCCGAGAATGTTAACTGACAGTCAGAAACAAAATCGACTTGACGTTTCGAAGATATTGTTGGACAAGTTTTAAGAAGATTCTGAAAACTTTTTGTCTCGTTTCGTAACAATGGACGAAACATGGGTCCATCATTTTGATCCCGAGACAAAACAACAATCTTCGCAATGGAAGATCTTCGACCCCGAAGAAGTTTCGTGTCGTGAGATCGGCTGGCAAGGTTATGACCTCAATATTTTGGGACTCAGAAGGGATATTGTTGATTGATTACCTGGAGTGTGGAACCACTATTACAGGCCAATATTATTCAGCTTTAATTCCCAAGTTGAGGAATGCCATCAAAGAGAAAAGGAGAGGGAAACTTCGAAGGGGCATGCTGTTTCATCACGACAACGCACCCGCTCACAGTTCGGCAGTTGCGATGGCTTCCATTCAGCAAGCTGGCTTCGAATTGGTTGACCACCCCCCTTATTCACCAGATCTGGCGGCTAGCGATTTTTATCTGTTCCCCAAATTAAAAAAATACTTAAGGGGGAAACAGGTACGAAAATGATAACGAGGTGATGGATGCCGTGGAGAGCTTTTGCAGGACCCAGGCAAAACTTTTTTTGTAAAAGGGATTGAAGCCTTGGAAAAGCGTTGGACTCCGTGTGTAGAGAGACTCGGAAACTATGTAGAAAAATAAATTATTAAGTAATCAATAGTCATTATATCTATCTCCTTCTCACTACTTTTTGATACGTCCTCGTATATATATACATATATATTATATACTATATTTAGGTTGGTACCTAATTCTCTTTAAACAAGTAGTGGATTACAGAAACAAGTTGCTGGGTGATGGAAAATAGCAATTGTGTCCGACTGAATTGCGACCACCATAAACCAGCTACAAACGTAATAGTGACACGCTTGCGTTCTGGTATCAGCCGGTGTATATCTAGTAATCCAGCGAGTGGTAGGGATGTACTCGACTCGGTGGCGATCTCCGTGCTCGTGTTGGTAAACCATTCATTGTGACTCTATTTTGGTTTGTTGTATTTCGGGATCGGCCAGTATATATCCAGCAGCAAGAGGCTTGAAAGCAGGCATGACAGCGATAACCATTGACTAATTGATGATAACTCGGTGGTCGTTTTTTGGATTGTATTTGTGCTTAAAATCAGTCATATTGCCGTTACTTTACTATAAGAACCAACAGCAGATAGTAAAGTTATAGTACTAATTATCAAATGAGAGATAATATCAAGATTTTAGGTAAATCATTCTTATGACAGCAATTCATACTAATTATAATTCGTTAATTTCAGGTCCTATTTTTAATAGGAATGGTATGGTTCCCAAGAAACTTTTGGTGCGAACGGCGCAAGAAGCCAAATTTCTACTTCGAGTATTCAATTTAGTCGCACTTACGACATGTCTCCTCTGGGTTTTATATCCAACAGTACTCTACGCACAAGGGAAACCCATTGAATTTGCAATATGGTTACCTTTCGACGCCGATATAAGCCCGCAGTGAGTTCGCGCAAATTTATCGATTCCAAATTGACAATTTAAAATAGGTTTATTTGAAAGTCAAAGACTGCATTGCTTCGCTAGCTTTCGTGCTCAATCAACTAGTAATTTCAATAATAATTCAATAATAACCATTATCCATCCTGGAATCCATTTGTTTCAAATAAAACTAAATTTGCAATGTAAAATTTAGGGTTAATACAACTTGATGGATCGTATTTATTATTGGTGATTGTTTTGTTTATAATAAGTTTGTAAATGTCAATTAATAAGTGATTTCTGAGTTTTAAAAATTGAAACACTTAACAATGGAAATCATTACTAGATTTCTGTAAAATTTTATGATAACGAATTAACTAGTTGGTTTGTCGCATACAATGACTTACGGATACGGATACCTATATATAATATATATACTATACATAATAAGGAATACATAATATATATACTATATATAAAAAAGGAATATATACAACGATAATAATATCAATGAAAGAAAGCAAGCCACGTTTAAAGATAGGTTAACAAGATTCTTACATACATATTTGAATTTTATCCTTAATTATTATTTGCATCAAAAATAACTTAACAATGGTATTTTGTGCGAGTGTGTGTGCGTGGGTCTGTGTTTGCACGCGCGCGATTGTATGTCTTTATGTATGTACTAACTACTTATATTCATATTCAATGTGATAATAATGCTGACTATACTATTTGCATTATTCGAACAGTACTTTTTTTCAGGTAATAATATTTCGCTTGAACTATATTTCTCTCTAGACTCGTAACTTTCTGAACAATTGCCAGTAACCAACCGGCGACAAACTATTTTTTTTATGAAGTACCAAACAGGCATGCTGTCTACCTTATATTAAGGGGTCGCTACAGCTATGTATAACCAACCTCAAAAGGACCGCAGTCCAAAGTCTAGTCATAATAGAACTGCTCCTGAGGAACTGGAACGCCTTGTATGCCAGTCCGTGTTACTAACTACTCAATTCGATCCTTTTTTTTAAAATCACTTATTGGTTTAATGTTATGTCCACAATCTCACCTGGTCTTAATTGATGATGTGGTTCAAGATAGTAACATTCTAACCCTAGTGGAAGACTGGCTCTCAAGTACAGCTGCTGGAACACACCTATTGGTGCTTTGCGATAGATTTTCAACTTGAGGGTGGTCTCTTAGCCAGAAGGGCATTAGAAAAAGCCCTACCAACATGTTATGGTTTCATCACGATGTTTACCTTCACAGACAGCTTAGTCTCATTGCAGCGATTGGAACTCACGTAGATCGACGCAATGTCCGTACACGCTACCCCACTGACCCATCATTGCCTTCGCTTTATGTGGAATCCTTTTTGTAGCCTTATAGGAGAAGTAAATTTATTAGATAAATGTTAATTAAATTTAGTAGTCAACAAAAATGATACATTATCCGGGCAGCAATAGACATAGGCTCTCCCAAAATAACATTGATCTCTTCTAATTTTCTCCAGGACTCGAAGAGCAGTTTTTGGAGCAATTCCGTCAAATAATGGCTGGTGCAAAAGTAATGACACAGTTCAATTTAGCTTTATATTTTTTTAAATAAAGCAAATGCATAATTTTTATGATATACATGTAAATAGACCAGAAAACTTATTACTATTATATTATGATGGCCTCGAGCGTCAATGCAAATTTGAGCCCTTTTTATAGCATTTTCCATCACGCTTCTCAAAACTGCCGGTGTTATGATCTGAATTTCATGATTCATATTAGTTTTTAGGTTTATTCACGTAAACCGGAACTTTAAATTACCCCAACGAAAAATGTTGGGACTGGTCAGATCAGGCGACCTTGCGGGCCAATGCAAATTGCCAGATCGGGAGAAAACACGACCTGGAAAAGTGACATTCAATAAGTTCATTGAACGCGGTCTATATGTGCTCCAATGGCTCCAATCCCAATTCATTCAATTTGGGTATCAAAAAGTCATGTAACAAGATTCTGTTGAGAGATAGTGTGGTGGTAAGAGAACGTTGCAGTGTGAAACAAGATATAGTGACACGGATTGAGTAAGGGATGCTTAGATGGTTTGGGCATGTAGAGAGGATGAATTAAAGAAGAATTAATAGACAGATTTATAAGATTAGTGTGAATGGGAACGTTCGAAGAGGAAGGCATAGACGAACGTTCCACGATCAAATCGGGAACGTTCTAAAGGTTGGGTCAAAAGTAGTCTACACCGAGAAGCATGCATGAAAATATTAGTGAATGTTGAAGAAGCGAAAAATGTATGTCAGAATCGTAGCAAGTGGAAGGACGTGGTCTCTGCCTACTCAGTTGGGAAAGAGACGTGATTTATGTATGTATGATTCTGAAGCGTTTGCCATAGACGGTAGTTCTATTTCAAAAGAAAGTCTTCATCATGAGTTAATTTTATGATGGACTCACAGTATTCCAGACGAGATTGAAGGTCTGCTGGTTGCAGTTTATGCACGATCTGAGTTTATAAATAGAAACATATTCAAGTCCTTCGTCAAAATACGCTGTGAAGACTGCCTAGAAATGACCAATTGCATACTTCGTTCTCTCTTTGATGTTTCTGGACACTGTTCCACATCTTGGCGTCCAGAGTCAATATTCTCTTTTGCACGACCTGGTCTTGGTCTGCCAGCCCTCAAGCTGTTTTGTGATGAGCCAGTGTCTTCAAGGTATGCAGCTAGGCGTCGTTTTGTGCTACTGGTATGTGCCGCACGGCGAGAAAATCTTCGGCGAAATTCACGTTGCATTATTATCACTGACGAATAATAGTTCTGAAAAAAAGTGGACACAATTAATAATAATTAAACGTTCTTCGGGAGTAAAACGCTCCTTTTTTATATTACAAAAGTGGCAAACAAGCATACGACCTGCCTGATGGTAAGCAGCTACCGCAGCCTATGGACGCTTAAAATACCATAGGTATCACTAGCGCGTTGCCGCCTTTGAAACTCCTTCCCAAGGAGCTCTGGAAACCCTACTCACCGCAGGAACATACCACTAGGTCATTTGGCTACGATCTTCTGTAGGGTGGAGGTATTCTACTAGTCGTACTGCCACAACTAGAGAGAAATCTCCAAAGAAATTTCTCTGTGCTCTACCTCTCTTATCTTATTATTAATCGTTGTGTATTTTACATATATTTTGTACACAACTGTCATTACCAAAATTACATTTAAAAAAAAAGATAATTCCTATTGTGCCATTACTTTTGCGTCACCTGTTGTTGTAGCTGTTGTTGTTGTTGCTGTTACTTGTAGGCAATTATTTTACTATACTGTAATCAATTTATTTTTTCAGGTTTTATGCTGTTATTATTTACGTGTGGTTTCAAACTTCTTGGCTCGCATATTGTAACACCACGATGGATGCTTTCATATCATTTCTTTTTGCACAAAGTAAAACCCAGTTGTCAATTTTAAAGTAAGTTTTAAGTTATTGAATTGTAATGTTATGCAAACGTCATATGTATAATATTATATATAAATTTTACTAAAAGATGCAATCGAAAAATAAATATATTTTAAAAGAAAAATAATCTTCAATTTATTTTTAGATACGACTTAGAAAATGTAATCATTAATAGTAAGGAAGAAGCTAAATCATTTAATGTTACATTCGAAGCCGTTTTCGAAAGTCGTTTTAGAAAAATATTATTACATTACAATACAATTATTAAGTAAGTAAACACTTCATATTTTTACTCACTAATTAATTTATAATATATTAAAACTCAATAATTAAATTAAAAGTATAAAATCATTCATTAACAATTTCACCCATAATAACCATAGGCTTATATTATTATTATTTTGTTTAAATTCCATTTTTTTGTAATTCTAAAAGAACAATTTTTAACAAAAAAGAAAACTACCTTCAGTTATTTTGAGGAGTTCCCTGGTGTATCTTCGAAGTTGAAGGTCCAGTTCCAATGAAATTAAAGTGATATCACCCTTGAGGCTTCCTCTTTCTGACAAAAAAATAATCATCTGAATTGGTTCATAAACAAAAACGTTATGGCTGAACATCCATAAAAACATTCGAATTGAGAACCTCCTCTATTATTTTAAATCGGTTTAAAAAAAAAAAACTTGCCCATGTTCCAGAGACACGTGGCCGCGTAGACGGATGATTGTAAATAATTTTTGTAAATACTGTTTTCCTTAAATAAATATACATTAATATCAACCTATTGCTAAATTGTTACATCAATACAATTTTCTTAAGTTAATTTGATCTGTTGAGTAAGGTCCTAATTTATGGACTAATATAGGTAATAACATATGAGGTGGCCTAATGGTTAAGAGAAGTGGAATTTTAAACCGATTATCGAATCGATGTACTAACCAATAATTTTTTATTTTTGGGAATTCACTGACATTTACTAATTTAAATTCAAGTAGTATTACAGTTGCCTGGCGGTGATGGGATACATAGTGATGAGAAATGTTTTCGTGGTACCGCTTAGAAATGTTTAGGTTACGAGTGGACTTTGCCTCAATGAATGTATTTTATTGTATGTATTTTTTTACAGCTAAGTTGGCAAACAACCATTCTGCTCGCCTGATGGTAAGCGGCTACCGTAGCCTATGAACGCTTCTAATAGGTATCATTAGCACTTTGCTTACCTTGAACCCCCTACCTCAAGGAGCTCTGGAAACCCTACTCACAGTAAGGAACACAATACAAGTTCATTTTGCTGCGATCTACTGTAGGGTGAAGGTATTCCACCAGTTGGACTGCTCTAAGTAGAGAGAAATCTCCAAATCTCTGTGCCCCACCTCTCTTAAAATCGTCTGTATCATGACGAGTGTTCTGAAGAGTTCTTTGACCTAATTACATCGTCTCCTATCCACTATAGACTAGCTATAAATAGCTGGTATTCGAATGGTACACAGTAGTATCCATCTCGGCAAGAACATGGAAGTTTGCAAATTCTTTTGTTTGTCATGCATATTACTGTTTTTCCGGACAATACATTTAAAGACCATGTCAAGCAGGTTTTACTGTCAAAAGGTAATTATAGGTTAGATCATTATGTGAATGATAGTGATGTCTGGAAGTAACTCCCGCTCTGTGCATCCATTAAATTATTAATATGATTCTTGACTGTAAATATTATTTATATAGTTGAGAAAAAAATAATTAAAAAAAGATAAGCCCGATTGAGTTTCTTGGCAGTTCTTCTCGATGACTGGAATGTTTTCCGAGCCGGAGATAATGTTTGACGTTCATAAGTGCCTAAATTAAATAAAGTTATTTTTGATTTATATTTTGTGAAGGTGTAGAATCACCACGCGTTCCTTTCCTTTCTACGTTATTGGGTCCTTTAAACGTGGAGTGAAGAAGCATTTCTACAGGCCAACAATCGCCTTCGTTTCGCGACTGTTTTACTAGTCTCTGACTGCACTGTACTTTTCATCAGTTACAAGCTACAATAAAAAAGTACTACCATCATGCAGGTCATGAACACGGCATATTTACACATTGGCTGTATCCAGAGTAACAACCAGCAATACGCTAAAATAAAATAAAACGCTTAAATAGAAGAGAAAAATTTATACATACGTATATTAAAATGTCGATAAAGTAGGTAGTTGATTGTAAATATAATATCAACATATTTTGGTTTAGCTACGATATACATAAAATGATGATTTAATATTGTTCTTATAATATTGTTTTTTTAGATTTTCATATGACATACAGAATATATTTGGCTGGCCAGTGCTATATCAATTTTTAGTAAGTGGATGGATAATTTGCACTACAGCTTATAGGATTGTTAATGTAAGCTACATTTTCTTTATTTATTCTAACTAGTGTTCGCCCAGTGGCCGAAATTCGACTATGATAATTAAATAATGATTATTATTGAAAAATTGAGCAAAATATATAGATGAACATTCGCTTATTTTATATCTGAGAATATACACTTTTATATGTACGTACAATACAAAAAAAACACTCCATTTCTATTTTGTGTTCTTCATGGTTACAGAACGTTTATGCTCAGGCCTATAATAAAATGGTTTTATAGCTCAACAACTTATACTGTATTTTTTTTCGTATGTCTAAGTATACATAATGTATTATTTCAGATCAGTAGTATTAGTGTCACGCCATAGTAATTGTTGAGGTTTATTTAAAAAATGCATTTATCTCTCCAATACAATTTGGTTTTTCCTTATTATTACAGATAAATCCCCTTTCAATGGAGTTCGTGTCCATGATAATGTACATGTGTTGTATACTGACCGAACTATTTTTGTTCTGCTTTTTTGGTAACGAGGTTACATTGGAGGTAAGAATAACATAATTATATGCCCAGTACAATATATCACAAATGTAAGATACCTGTATATTTACTAGCACGAAGATCTGAGAGATTGGAAAGAAAGTGTGGCGGCTGAACGTAGCAAAATAGTTTTTACTTCTGATATTTGGTATGTTGCAGACTGGCTGAATAAGTTGGTCTTTTTTTAAATATAGTGCTACGTCTGTCATTTAATTAAAATTAAATCAATGAATTAAGGATTAAAATCAGTTACGAGTGTATTGTGCTGTATTTTTATTTAATGATGGGATTCATATAACCAGTGTGATAACAACTAAATATCCTATACAAATTTAAGTCGCATTTTATTAGCTAATACTGAATTCACTTAAATTAATTTTTAACCGTTATTTAATAATTTATTCAAAACTCATTTTTATTCCTTATTGAAGTTATTACTTGAACATTAAAATAATTTAATCTATTATAAAGCTCAAGTAGTGACATTTGAAAGGAAGGCTATAGGCTACATAACTTCACGCCACGACTCTAAGGAGCGGAGCAGTAACATTGAATGTCAAGTAATTTGGCAAGCTGTAGGCTAGTATGAAGTGTAGTATGTAGTGTAGTGTATAAAGTGAGAACAAATAGGCCACCAGGATAACACGGCTGCGTGCGGTTGAGTGCCTTAAACGCTCGCCCCTAAGCCTGGGTGAAGCTGTAAAAGCCGTCTGAGGCCTTATGGCTAACAGTATAGTCAGTTAAAAAAAAAACACGTCATGGCGGTGCGTTAGAGAGCTGGTTAAATAAATTTAACACAGATAAAACTGTGCAGTACAGCTGGTAAAAGTATAAAAAATAGATAGCTAACACTATTAAGACAATTTCAGAGTCAAAAGTTAATAGAATCTGCCTACGCAATGAACTGGTTAGATCTTTCTGTAAAACACCGACGCGTTCTTATTATCTTTATGGAAAGGATCAAAACTCATATCGTACCCATGGCAGGAGCTATAGTACCACTGTCAAACAGTACATTTGTATCGGTACGTACGCGTATATAATATTTACAATTGTAGATATCTGAAAACATTTATATATCTAAACGAATGTAGCTACCTTTTGTATTGACATTGTCGATAATAAAGACCAATTTAAGGAAAGTATATTTTTGATGGGAAATGTATAATGGAGCGTTTGGACGAGAGTAAAAGCTTTCTGATGGGACGTCACTACGTGCCATCAGCCAGCGTCACTTCTGATTGGTTCTTTCCAACTCAGCGCTCGCCTCTACTGAACGCTACTCTCTCTATTGCAAAGACTCCCTACTTTATACGTGTGTTATTGTAACAGCGTGATTTGTTATAGGTTATTCGTGAATATCAGTAAATTTAAGATTATAGGGAGGGCATCATTAAAATATATTTATTTTGTAAATATTTGTATAAAAATAAAACAAATCAATAAAATTGATATTTTATTTTATAATTATCTGAGTACCTAGTTTTTGTTTTTTATTTTATTTATTTAAATATAAAAATATTACTAAATTTCAATGTTTCACATCTGCCAGACATCTCATGACGACTCACATTTTTATTTAATTACCTACTGTCAGTTATCTAACACGTTTTATTGTTATGTTGCAGGTGGCAAGAAGTTCTTACACTTTTTATGCATTTTTGAAAAATACGGGCTGATGAAGGAAGTACTTAATTAACTAGCGTTTATTATACATTTTTGGCTTTGTTTCCTGTGAACAATTTCAACATTATTTAAAATAATAATGTACATAGTAATAAGTTATGTAATATCAGAGTTATTTTATCCTGTATAACTGACATAACGATAAGATCCTACCGTTTCGTAAAGTCACATTTTTACGTGCTGTGGAAACAGCAATTAAATCAAAATATTGTTTTAAAATATATCAATTTATTACGTATGACTGATATACCAGCGGATCTTAGCGTAACATAACTGAGAAGTCGCTATACTACGTACACTTGATATTATATTGATATAGTCAGATATTTTAATGGTTACATTTTTTATTGATACGGGATGGTGCCGTCCCGATTTTGTTCTGGGTATCGTTTGGTTTTATACATCGGGTATAAGGGTTTCTTTTTATTATTAGCTGCTTCGCGGCTGAGTGCCTTAAGCGCTCGCCTGTAAGTCCGGGTGAAGCTGTAAAAGACGTTAAGGGTTCAGGGCCCTTATGGCTAACAATATAGTCAATCCAAAAAAAAAAACAATTAACATGAGTATTATTCCATTCATCTTTCGAATTATCTTCAGTATTGACTGGAAGGCATTTTCTTTCACACTGGAATGACTATCGATTCAATCAGTTATTTTGGTGTGAATTTTGTTTCATCATATTATCTTCTTTCCTCTTAGCATTTACTTCCGCAGTAACTTTAAAGTTGAAATGGTTGTTGTAGATAATATAATTAGTATTACTCTAATGCCAATAGTTTATATCAAAATGATATCAGATTTAAGTCCTTTTGTATGGTACTTACATAATAAACATAGATGAACCCCTATTTTAATTTAAAAGAAGATCAAATAATGTTATTGTTTTGTTGTTGACGAAATAGTAGTAAATGGTAAGTGTAGATACCTAGAAAAAAAATCGAATGCATTATGCATGTCACTACTTTTTATTATTTACTTAATTTTCTAGCACATCTGATTGAATAAAGGCATAACATTATATATTTTTGTTTTAATGAATGACTTATTAACACTTTTTATAATTACCTTAAAAATTGCCGTTTTGCCGAACTGGTCACTTTGAACTGTAATATTTTCGGAAGGACATGGAATCGAAATCCAAATAAATTTCATTTTAAAGTTACGATATACTTGTTCTGCTTGTTGTTATTAAAATAATTTTTATTCTTCAAATTTTAGTATTTATAACTACAACAACAGTTTTTGATGCTATTGTAAAAAAGTCAGTAAAATGAATTTACGTTATTATCATTGATGGCTAACTACGCCATGTTGTTGGCTCCCGAAATAATAACTCGAAACATGAATTTTTCATTGCAAAAAAAAACTTACGCAACAGGACCTTAAAACCATCTTGCTAGTCATGTTTGAAAATTAGAAAAATAGTAGGCTTAAATAACGTGGATCCAAGAAGTCTCAACAATTAAAAATCAAAACAATTGTATCTTCTATGCCTATATAACTAATGTCACTATTGACCAGCATTGCCAGATTTGCTACATTTGTTACATTTTTCGTAACTTTTCACCCTTTCATATAACAACTTATGTAATTGCCTCAATTACATAATTACATAGTTTTCGTTACTTTTGAGAACAGTGCGTTTTTAAAGTTATAAGGGGTATTCTAATAGGGTATTCTGAACTTTGACAATTGATAGCGGCCATATTGTTGAAGCTACATCTGTCGAATTAGCCTGTAATTTATTTAGTCTGGTTTGCCAAATGACCATGCACGGAAATAGCGTTCAACAAAACGTGCAAAAAATAATTGCATAAAAATAGGTGTTCTGCTCGGGCAAAGTTTCGTGCGCTGCGCCCATTTTACGGTCACTGAGGTCACATAAACGTTCTACTGAGAGGATTACTCGCAGTGTGATTGATAAATTTGACTCCACTGGTTCAGTAAGCAAAATCCGAAGCAGTCGATTTCGCGTCGCTCATAAGAACTCAGCCTTTCGCAGACCAGAACTTTGTGAATTTTGCGTCGTGACTTGGGCCTGCACGCGTACAAAATTTAACTGACCCAGGAGCTGAAGTTAAACGATTATAGACAACGACGTGCGTTCGCTGAACAGTCCCTGGAGCAGTGGGAAACTGACCCTAAATTTCATGAAAATATCATCTTCAGCAGTGAGGCCCGTTTCTTGATGAATGGATAGCTCAACAAACAAAATTGACGAATTTGGGACAATCCACATGAGATCCAAGAGCGTCCAATGTATCCCGAAAAAGTCACTGTTTTTTGGATTGTGTGGTGGTGGCGTCGTCGTTCATCATTATATTATTATTATTATTATATAATTATTGATTAATCAATTATTATTAATTATATTATATTTTTATTGTCACACTCGAATTTATGCATCTCATAACATCAAGTGTAATTATTCAAAGAAGTACAACTTCTAAAGCACATATTTATGCGAACACAACCACTTTTTTACTAAGTTTGAAAAAGCTAAAAGTTTTGAAGCGCATTTAAATTAGTTATTAACTCTTCTCACTTAAAAATGTCGATAAATCAAACACATTAGGAAAAAATAAAGAATATATACTTCTCTCAAGTTCAAGCTTTATTTTGCTAGAACGTGCCGTGATTACTTCGTACTTAGAAGATAGTATATTATTATTGTAAAAGTTTATACGCGTAGTGTCATGTCTTGATAATTGTCTTTATAATTTTGTGCCTGTTTGACAATTGAAATAAATTTAAATGTAAGATTTTCGTAAACAACATTTATAAGGATGAATTATTGTCAGGTGTGGGTGTAATAATTTACTTTTTCGTACCGAGTTGGAAGAAGCTGACAACAATTAGGTAATACAATTTCGCTACATATTTTGTTTTTGATAATTACATAAAGAACTAATAAACTGGTTTCGACACAAATTTTAAGGGATGCATCACAAAGGTATCATTATCACTAAAGATCTACTAACTAAAGATAAACTAACTAAAGATCAAGCTGTGTATTAGTATTAAGATTATTATTCTATAAATAAACAAAATAAAACAAACAAACAAACCAATATAAGATATAAATTATCCAAAAAACACATAAATTATCAAAATCTATTCACTGTCGGCGCATAAAATTGCGTAATATACATAAAAGAAACAACGACATAAAACATTATATACGTACGTATAATGAAAATTAAAATCTCCTTTTTTTGAAGTCGGTTAAATATGGTAAACTTTTCTTAATACTATGAAAGCTTTATGATAAAGAAAAAGAAAAACTTACAAGTACTTATGTATTTACGTTAGAAGTTATACTACTTTAAGTAAACAAACTTAATGTTGTTTGACTCATTACTTAAATTGTGAAATCTTCACCACAATAAAAAGAGGCCTAATAAGCACATCGTAAAAGTTCATTTTCAAATTTTTTTCGTAGAAGACTTCGTCTTCTCAAGAAGACGTATAACTTCAAAAATACAAATTGTTACTTTTTAGGAGACGAAACGCAACTTTAGATTTAATGTCTTTGGTAACACTGCTGTTTTCTATTGTCAAAGTGATTCAATACGCAGTCTCTGGATTCAATTCATTATAATCAAATTTATATTTTCAGATTAAAATTGTTCTTTTCCTTGGTGTTTTTCATTAAAAAAACAATTGTCTACAATGTTTCGTTACGTACTGGCTATTCTGTTAGTTACGTGCTACAATAGTTTAGGAAATCCTGTAAGAATCGTGCCTAAACAAATATCCTCTTCAATTCTTGCTCTAGAAAATAACTGTGGAAATGTATTTTTGAAGAGTGTGCTGAACAGTAAACTAAATGAGTGTTCCGACATTGTCCTCACGGATAAAACAAAACAGTTACAATGTTTAATGTTTTACGACATGAGTACACAATTATGCACAGCGGTAAATACATCTGGAATAAACTTGAATGAAGACTACACCAGTAAAATTAACGAAGAGACAGATGTCAACAGCTTATGTGAAACTACCAAGGATTGGGTTTTCACTGACCTACCAGAATATCAAAGTTATATAATTGTTATTGAAAAGATATTTAAACATCCTGTAACATGTGGTAAGATCTGCGGATCCGATGAACTGATTACTGACGACGCTAACTTCTACTGTAAGTTCTACAAATGGGGATGGGAGGTGATCAAGAACCAAGTTAAAACTGTTTCTCAGGGCATTACTAATGTTAGTGCAGTTGCTGAATCCCAGCCAAAAACATCAACAACCACCAATAAATCTGTCAATTCTATTCCTGGTGGTAATGAGTCATTAGACATTTCAATCAAAAATTCAACATCTAATGATCAACTAAAAGAAACTGAACCATCTCTAGGTTCATCGATAAAAAGTGATTCAAATAATGTTAATATAAAAAAAACTGCACCTGAAGAGGCAATAAAAAATAGTGAAGTGAGCCATCAAATTATTCCAAATATAAAAAAATATGAACCGACCCAAGATAATGTAAAAAAAACTGAAAAACCTTCAAATATAGTGCAAGAAATCTCAAACCCTGGCATTGGAAAAGTGGCAACTGAAGACCAAAATAAAAATGGCACCATAAGTGGGACATTAAGTGGGACTGGCATAGAAGAACTCAAAGTTAAACCTGAGGAAAAGCAAACTGGTCTTGAAAATCCTAAAGATAAACTTGAGAAAAAACAAACTGTTCCTGAAATTCGTAATGAAAAAGCTGAGCAAAAAGAAACTGTTCTTGAAAATCCTAAAGATAAGGTGTTAATTGATTCAGATCATTATGGAGATGATGATTTTAGTGAGTAAACTTTATGTTTGTTCCTAAGCCTAGGCCTCTGTTCTAATTGTTAACATGTTTTTACGTTTATATATAGATTTCATATAATTTACTATTTTTATAACTTAACTAATTTCAATAAAATGAACTATTGGAATGACTCTTATATTTCAAACAGATAAACCTCATTACTTCTCTAATCATACATTGTTTCATGTTTCTTTTTTAAACCCTATTTCTTAGTTATCTATTGTCGTAGTTTAATACAACTTTTTAATTTGGGCGACTGTGATTTGTAGATGTGATTTGACTTGTGAGTTGTGTGATTGTAGTTCATACTACAATATTTCAAGATAACTGTTAATCTATAATAAATAGCTATTAAATAAATAAAATATTCTAATCTATTTATGTATATTCACCATGTGAGATATTCCTATATAAGTGAAAATAGTCTTATTCGTTTTTCTAATAAATAATATTATGTCATTCCTTTAAGGTTTCAAGGGAACATGCAGAATTTCAGATACAAATTAATATGACAATTTTATTTTTAGGTTATAATTTATAATTATTATACTATCATGTTGATTGATAAAAACTGGTTAACATGACTCACATGTTTCTCCTATGTCATTCATTTCCCAGGCAGTTGTGGTTTTATCTAAAATAATTTAACTTTATCATATCTGCTTTGTTACCTGGTTATAACTATCACATCACTGGTATATTTTCAGATTCTGAAGATGGAAAGGAAGGAAATGATGATCTTCAAGGTGAGGATGATGGTGGTGATCCAATGATTAATGATAATGTAAAGCCATTAGAAAAGAAAACTGAAACAGACAATAAACTGGAACCTGTAGATTTATCATTTAATAAGGAGATATCACCAAGAGGTATTATCAATATTAATAATCATTCAGTCTGTAAATGTATTTTTGTTTTTTTTTTCTAAATACTGTTATAAATAGCTAGTATATTATAGGCAACTAAATCTCAAATTTTACATAAAAAAAATCTAGATTTAACTTGGAAAAGGCAAAATAAAATTTTGCACACGGGTTATATGTCACTCCTCACAATTGATGGGTCATAAGAATTAGAAATAACACTTAAAGTAATAATAATAAAAAATTAAAAAACTTACTATTTTATTTGTTCTCTGCCAAATTCAATTTTGTAAAAAAGCAGTATATGTCGTTACAAAATTGATAGGCTATAAAAAATACTTTAGGAAATCATTATGAGTGAAAATACTTCTTAATATATGTGTGTGGAGCCACAGCTGTAGCTAGTTACTAATATAAATATTGTATAAAATTATGTTTCTAAGGCCTAATTTTTCAGTCATCAGATAAATTTATTCAATTAATATTTTTTTGAATAATGACAGTTTTTCCATGCATTATCTGTCAAAACGTCAAAATTATTCCTTAAATAAAGTTATATGACAATTGAAAAACCAGCCCTAAAAGGAAGTTGATTTTCTGTTGAAGTCTCTAAAATAAAATATTTAACTGATTTGTTCTGATAATATTGCTTAATTCTTCAATTTTTTAAAAGTTAATTAAGATTTATTTCTTTCTAGCATTGTTAATTTTCATAATCTCAGATGAAGTATTTCCAAAAATAACTACTTAAATATTTTTATAGTTTTTATTTATAGTTACTTGAAATAATATGACTTATTCTCCATACAAATAAAACTTGGCTTATCTACAGTATGTTGTGATACAGTTTTGATTGTGAGTTTTCTATAGAAATTTTATTAGATCATCTTTATATTTAAAAATAAACAAACGTACCTACTATTGTGCAAACAATTTTTATAAAAATTTAATTTCATACACTCAATATTCTGTTTTAAACTTTAGGCTTGGTGGGCTCATAATATTGACTCTAATATTAATGTGAAGCGTTCATAAATCAAATTGTTTTACCAGGTGTGATTTTTTTTTTGAATGTAGATAAAGTTTTTGACTATGGTCATAAATCAAATGTAATTGTGTAAACATTTACGAGCATATAAAATTTATACATCAATTGTATGTTTTTTTTTCTATTATTATATATTTGCATCAGTGTAATTTTTGTTAGCATATGTCAGGTCTGACTAGTGCGTTTGGGACATTGTATAGACTTAAAATAATAACACCCTGATATAAAATCTAGACATATTTTTCTATGTGTTTTTAGATAATGAAAAGAACATCATAAATATTTTTTCTTTATTAATATTAACACATTATTTAAAAAAAAAATATATTTTTATTGTGGTGAAGATAGTCACACTCAATGTTATATGTCTCATTAGTACATGCATCACTTTTTTCTATCACTAGATTTTAATGTTGATATATGTATGTGTATTACTTAATTTATGATATTTTAATCAATTAATTTACAGAATTCTACTCGGGTAATGCTCAAGATGTTGGTACGGATGATGATGACGACCATTTCTTCACATTTTTCTTAACTGCTGTAATCTTGGTTGTGCTACTTTATATTCTATACCATGATAAGAGCAAAATAAGTAAACTGGTAAGTAATAACACCCAAGTATAATTTATTTCTGATCATATAAGTTAACCGAACATAAAGTGATAGCGATATAGCAAATTTTATATCATATGGTATAATATCTTTTTATTATTTCTTACTTACTACACAAACTTAATTTGAGTTAAGGGGGCGTTCAAGAATAACATTACGCATTTTTTTAAGATTTTTCAAAATATAACGCGCTGTAACATTTTTGTACCCCCCCCCCCCACCTCCTTAAACATTACGCAACACGCAAATTTGTATTGTCTAGTTTTTTATTTAAATAAAAAAATAACAATGTTACGTAGCGCGTTGTTTGAACCCTCTCTCGCCCTTGTAACGTATCGTAACGTTTTACAGGACCCCCCCTCCCCAAATTGCGTTACGTAATACTTGAACACCCCTAACTAAAAAAAACACTGTTTGTCCAAATCTATCTTTATATATTATGTCTCATAGGTGTTTTTTGTGGCAACACCATATCTCCCTTAATTCTTCATCAAAATTTTATAGCTTATGTTCTCCATATTGACTATAAATAGAAAAATATTATATGCGATGTAGTGATATTAAACCCACTACTCTGATGCGGGCCTCCGGTGAGCTTAGTCTGCCTCTGCTTATAAATTAATCGTATTTTATTAATATTTAGAAAGGTTATATGTTATACTAGCTGAGCCCGCGGCTTCGTTCGCGTAGAGTACACAATGCCGTCGGTCGAGCGCACGCACGAATCGTGCTGCCCCCGTTCAAAAGACGGAAGACCAAAAATGCTTATTTTGAGCGACCCTTAGAAGATAGTTATATGCTATCGCTGACTTTTTTCCAGGTCTTTTTAAGATCTACAATTATATAGTACATTAATCTTGTATATCTCGTTTAGTTTACTCAGCTAAAGCCATTTCAGAGTTCCAAATGCGTATTTTTTCCTATGTTACTATGTTCCTTCCGTATGTTACTTGATCGTTCAAAATATTTATACTATATAAATCTGATAAGTCGTTTTTGCGTGTACTTAAACGGACAGGCAGACAGATACACATTGAGTTTTATAATATGTATAAATAGAAATACATGACTTCACACTACGACCTTAAGGAGCAGAGCATTAGCCATCAAGCAATTGGCAAGTACGGGCTGTGAGAACAACTATTCTACACGGGGGCGTTGGCGACGGCGCGTCCGAGACTTTGTCGAATAGATTTAACACGAGTGAAACCGTCGGGCACTGCTAGGAACTTGAAATACGATATCGCTTTCAGTTCTTCGGTCTGCTAGTTGAAGGGCGTCACGGCGGGCGGCGGCGCACCGGCCGCGGGCCCGCGTACCGCCGCCTCGACACGCTGGAGCAGGCGATGAGCACTAACACGGCCGCGCCGCCGACCAAAATTATATACTAATTTTTGGTCGATACACATAAAGGTATACTAAGGCAGAACTCATTTACGATATCATTAAACAATTGTAGATGGTTTTATGTTGACCTTTATACTTTGACAATAAAAAAATGTATTTGAATAGTAATATCAAGGTGTAAATTTGGTCTTTAATTACAGGTGAGTTCAGGCATGAGCAGAAATATAAAATTTACATTTCGTCTATATATATGTGTTTATTTGAAACTAGCTGTACTGGTGGCTCCGCTCGCGTGGACTACTAAAAAACCTTTTTTATTTTTTGTGCGGAACCCTAATTACTTTTCTAAATGAAAAAGAGGTATAGGCTACTTTTACTTTTTACTTATTACTTATAACATCAGCTATCTGCCAGTGAAAGTCCCGTCAAAATTGGTCCAACTGTTTCGGAGATTACCCGGAACAAGTCCAAGTCCAAAAATAAAATGGGATTTTGTTATTGTACCTTGTATACTTTCATATGCATTTAGTATTAAGCTGTTAATTTAACATTACAAACAGACACTTCAATTTTATTATATGTATAGATTGGTGTATTATATTTTCTGATTGAAAAATTATATGTAAAGCTAGTCTGAAGATATTTTTATATTTTTTTTTTATAAATAATTTATCAATAAAAATCACTTCTTTGCATGATTTTAAAATTAATTATGTTGAGTTTGCCTTTTTCTTTTATTTTTAAAATAAATGAATTAAGGTTGTAGTTAAAAACTGTCTACCAACAATGTATGTAACTCTTACATCATTTTTAAATAGGGATTTTTGTTTTATGGCTATATATTTGATTCTCAGAGGTGATAGATCTTGAAGTTCAAGTAAGATCCTAGATTTTTAGATTCTGGTGTATTTTTTCATATTATCATTATCATAAATTTGTATTTTTAGCATTCAGTAAATTTTTTTATTGTTTTAATTTAACGACGCTTCAGTACATCCTTGTCTGCCTTATAGGAGGTCAATTTAAGTCTTACATATTTAAATATATTTCAATTATTAACCACTGGATAATTAATAATTTAAATGTAAAGAATCTGTCTATATTTTTTGTTTTAATAATGTCTTTGGGCAGTGAATTTGATGATGAGTACAATTGTAAGGCAGTACAATTATAGAATTAATTTACGATACATTAAAGTACGTTATCAAATATTACAAGAAATATGAAACGATAAATCATTAACGTAGTTCATATTAAATGTATTATATATTATGTGATATTGTGATGTTTATTTAAGATATTTTTTCAAAGATTTTATTTCATATCAACTTTTTTTTATCACTATTCTAAATTACAAATCGACTTATATGAGAGACTTAACTAGAACTATGCTGTCCTTTTTCGTTTGCACTAATTAGGCAAAAGAAATTAATATGACAGATAGTTATTAGAAATCTTAAATATTGCTTCTAAGGGTCAGTTTAATATTAAAAGATGATGCAATTATTTAGTAAACTTTTACAAAGGTAGTATTTTCTCTTCTTGGTATGCTACAAGTAGGAATTATATGTAAGAAAAAAAAAATGAAACGAAAGTAGTTTTTATTAAAATTGTACGATTATGTCTGTTTAAGTATTACCATATTTATTATCTAATTAATATATTTAGTAAATTAGATCAGTGCATCCAGCTGTTGTAATTATATCTACCTGCATAAAATAACAACGTTGTTTATATTTAACTATGTGATTCGGCACACGTTCTGCCTTTCCCAATAGTCAATAACTCTAACTCAGTGCCACTTATCTTGTGTTTTTTTTCTCGATAACTTTTCCTTTACCATATATACAAAACAGCAAAAAGTACGTATTACCATCTTTTCAATCATAAGTGGCCTTCGAGTTCATACAAAAATCTAATCAGGACCATTACGAACATTTTATAATAAAAAATAGCTAAATCGGTTCAACCATTGTCAAGTTATGCTCTTACCAACGAACATCTTTTCGTTTTTATTTATATAGATGTACTTGGTAATGTAGTAGTAATGTATAATCAGCTTTATTCTATATACTAATGCTATTTTTATATAAAGAATAGTCAATTATATAAGATTGCTATAGATTGACCGCCGTTAGCGCAACCCTCCTAATGGTTTGTGGGACGCGGGAGGGGAACAACATTGACCAATAAGTTAGTCTGTTGCCGGCCGCCGCGGTTTTATTTTTGTGACTGCTACACATGAGATGTATTTTGAGTCAGTGTATATACTGTGTCTTTTGAGACACCAAGATGAAATTACGGACGCTAAGTTTTAAAAACCAAAAAATCATTAGTAATGCTTTAACGCGTTTTTATTCTGTTATATTGTCATTATATCCTATTAAATTCATAGAAGTTTCACTTCAATTGCGTGTATTAGTTACACGCAAAATTTTCTTTCAATATAGTAATTTTTTTGATTAGCATTTTAATAAAGACAACAATATTATACGTATTAAATGTATTATTTATCATAACATATCTGTCCCAGTTGCAGTAAGGTGCATAAACTATTGACCTTAAGATATAGGGTATCATCTCAATACCGTGTATATTCGTGCACACCCGCCGCCCGCGTTCCGCCAACCATCAGGAAGGTTACAGCGGTCGGCCGCAACCGCTCGCGACGTCTTGCTCGTTAATTCAGTATGAAATGTAATAACAATAAAATATCACGCAGAAGTTGTTATTTATTATTTCTTTCACTAAATACGGAAGGTTTTATTTGCCTGTTTATTATGTAAATAAAAACATTTTAATTTAACAGTTGTGGTATTAATAATAATTTGTAACGTATATAATAAAAGAAAATACATAAAATGATTTGTAATTTCATAAATTCCAGAATGATATCGTCATTGTTATCATTTCAGGATTTTAGAGTGAAATTACTTCCTTTCTCGAAGTTTAGGTGAATATATACTTTACCTTTGTATGCCGAACAATTAGCAACTAAAGTCTAGACCGTTCATTTGTTACATATTGACAAATTAGATGCATGCTGTTTTGTTTTTAGGTTATTCTACAGTACACCGATCATTTGAATACTAAACTTTAAAACGTGTATTTGGCACACTTGACAATGGCGAAATTGCCTACATAGGAAGAAGCCATAATTAGAAAAAAAAAACTAGAAGCCATATTTAAAAACACATACCTATTCCAATCTATGATTATGATACAATCTTGCATCGGGAAAATGTAATGTTTACAATAACTGTAAACTTTATTAAACTCGAGAAACTCCAAATTACGCACACTTAAAGTTAGTATAAACATTATAATTTCGAAGAATTCATAAAGATATGCAAATTTTTACTATAAAACAAAATGCGGGTCATAATAATCCACCTTTTAATAATTCAATAAACAAATACATTAGAATTTATAAACGCGTTTCTTAAATACATTTTTTACACACCAGCCATTATTAAATTATTTTTATAAATATATATTTTTTTAATTACTTGCATTAAAACTATTGGGAAATGAAAAAAAAAAACAATATCTATCGCAATAGAAATATTGTAGGTACTTAAATGCTGGCATAAATGACATGAGGTCTTAACTAGTTACAAGTTTACAAAACTAGCAATACATAAAACATTTTGATTTTTCTGTAAAAAAAGTATACATTTATAAGCAAATAATGAAACTATATTTATTTAGGATTTTTGAACATTAGTCTGTGTACCTCTGTATAATCCTTATCACTACTAAAATACGCTGAATGGCACTAATCCCCGACTATATATTTATCATGATTAGGTAGGCTATAACGCTAACTATGAAAATATATTTTTATTTTTTTGTTATAATTTCAACTATATCAATGTTGATTTTTCAACAATTAACTACATTATTATGTTAACTAGACTAATAAAATTGTTAGGGGTCATAGTTAGTCACTCTTATTCGGCATAATTAGAATCAGGCCCTATCTATAATCAAAAGTATTTACTGGAACAATAAAACTAGCAAAATGATTATAGAGACCGCTTTTGTTTATTTCGTACCGGTTGTGGTTTATAGCAATTTATATCTAGATATTAACGTAGGCGATTAGAATTATAAACTCCGTTTTGAATACAATTCGGGCATAGAGTAGCTACACTTTTATTCGCAAATACACTTATAGATTGTTTTCTCATTGATAATATTAAGATTAGAGTTAATTTTGTATTTAAATAAAATGAATAAAAACCAAAGTTGTGTATTAATTTATACCTCTCAGAATAGTTGTCGATAAAGTTTTCTTTTTATAGTGGTATGGCAAAGTGATGGCTTGATGGTAAGCACAATACAATTCAAAAACAACGGCTACCACAGAGAGATCAGACCAACCAAAAGAGTCACTGTGACGGGCTTATCACTATATATATGGTACGATCCAGTTGAACAATTATTGTCGTGTTCTACCACCCAGTAAGTAATATTTATCTTCCTTGGTAAAATAAATAGTAATATGAAAATGATATTGAACAAAATACGTGGCAAAACAATTACCTAAGTATTTCACTGCAGTCACGCCGAGGATTATACCATGTTAAGCCTAAATAGGAATAGCAGCTGATGCTACTGTAGCGGCGTACTGATACGTTTCAGAATTTCTCAAATTTAAGATAATAGATAATATTCTAATAAAACGCCCCCAATGAACTTGCATCAAATCAGATTGTCTTGTTTTTAAGCTCAAATTACCCCATCTTTAATACTTAAAAACTGTTAACTCTGAAACAACTCGTTTGCTAACAAAATTACATAGATGGCGTTGAAACGTAAGAGATAGATTTTTTAATTATAACGACGTGTTTTAAAGTATTTTTTCCGGTATTAATTCACAAGCACAATCAACGTCCTTGAGCTCCCAAGCCTCCAGTGTTGTTCTTTATTTTATAGAAAAAAAATACGAATTTCATGACAATTATGTACCTACCTACTATCTAGAATGTTTTTGTTATATCCAGATTTATGCCACTGAAATTTAATATAGAACATTAATTGAACAAAAAAAATTAGTGTGCTGTGCATTCGTAAAGTAAGTACTAATGTCAATAAATATAATAAATAAATAATCATAAAAATAAACGAGTTAAATAGCGTGTCACACAGGAAATATCCACAATTCCACATACTGGGTGTTAGGAGACCGCTTCCGAAAACGAAGATAGATGTTAGTACTAAATACACCTTTGATGAGCACGGAAAAAAAATCGATCCTGATTAAAAAAAAACATGTTTTTAAAACGTTTTTTTAGCATTATTTAGGCTCCATCATGTTAGTACAGCTTAATGAAGCGATAGTTTCATAAAAACACAATAATTTACAAAAAAAAGCAATGAAACACATATTCTAAACGAAAGCGGTCTCCTAACACCCTGTATATTAAGACAAATTAGTCGTATTATTGCACTGCAACTCACAACGGAACTCTCGAAAACAAAATAGAAATAAAAGCAAACTCAATAACAACGTCAGACCTGCACCTATAAATACATGTTCACACATGAAGACAAAAATATGTATACTTACTGAAATATAGGTAAATATAAGTAGGTATAATTGAAAATATCTGGAAACTCGCCTTTCGAGCATGTGCTCGCTAAGTTTCCAGACATTATGCGACATCCTGGAATTGATAGAGTAATTAAACATACTACTGTTCATTACATCAACACCACCGATGGTCCACCAGTCGGCTGCCGTCTACTTCCACACTAGCCCCTATCATCACGCCATCCGCTCCTCCGTCTCTGAATCGCGTGCAATCCACTATTCCACAACCTGATACCTCATCCCATGTTGCTACAGTCGCAGAGTTCTACATCTTAGATCTGTAGACTGCATTCTAGATTGTTATTTTTCTTTCTCTCGGCTGTAATTTTCTCTGTAGGTGATGTGGCGGCTAACCGCAGCAAATAGTTTGGCTTTTACCACGATCTGGTTATGTAATAGACTGGCTGGATATTTGTCTTTGGTAAAATATATGTACCTACATCATCTGTCAACAATTCAAATGAATAAATTAATCAACTAGGAGTTGCAATATAGAGAGCAATACATATGAGAATTGAGTTGTATTTATTTATAATAATAGGATTCAGACATACTAAATATCTTCAAATACCTACTCATACTTAACATTATGATATTTCTCACAAGATTAAATTTCCTTACATGCGTTACATATATAGACTAGCTGTGCCCACGGCTCCGCTCGCGGTGACTACTACAAAAGCTTTCTTTTTTGCGCGTAACGCTAATATTTTTTCTAAAATTAAATTACTTCTAATAATATCAGCTATCTGCTAGTGAAAGTCCGTCAAGATAGCACCAAGCGTTTCGGAGATTACCCGGAACAAACAGATAGGCAAAAATAAAAATTGTTTTTTTGTTATGCGTACCGTGTATACTTTCATATGCATTTAGTAAAAATCTGTTATTTTTACATTACAAATATACACTTCAATTTTATTATATATATATAGGTAACTTAAGGCCGACAAATAGCATAAAATCTAATTTTTCTATCGTCAGATAGACTTTATTTCACTAAGAACTCGATTACCCGAGGAAAAACTTTGTCTGTCGGTTATTATAAAGTTAGTTTTTATTTAATGACAGATGCTGTAGAGATTCATAGTTAGTGTTTTTACGTTAGATATTTCTTGATTTTTGTGTTATGAAAAAGGAAAAGTGTTATTATAAATGCATAATAGATATTTTTGATAGTATTGATGACCTACCTGGTAATCGAGAAAGAGTGAGTACTGTAAGGATATATAATAAATAAATGTATAAATCTATGTGAAAAAAAAATACAGCAGCTGATCCACGCATGATCATTTTATATCATATAAGGGATTGAAAGAATCCATCGTCAATTTACACTTTTTAAAGAGTATTTGGAATATTTACTTGCCATGATAAGAGATTATATCAAAATTGAAAAAATTGTGTTATGAAAACTGTAATGAATATTTTGATGAAAGAATAATGTCATGAGCAAGTGAATCTCAGCAGTAATAAAATTCGCTGGACATCTTATTTCCATCTATACATATAATAAAATTGAAGTGTCTGTTTGTAATGTCAAATAACAGGTTTTTACTAAATTCATATGAAATTATACACGATACCTATAACAAAAAACCCATTTTTATTTTATTTTTGTCTGTGTGTTCGGGGTAATCTCCGAAACGGTTGAACCGATTTTGACGGAACTTTCATTGGCAGATAGCTGACTTTATATGGCATAACTTAGGCTACTTTTATTTTAGAAAAATGATTAGGGTTCCGCACAAAAAAAAAAAAAAAATATTAGTCCACGAGAGCGGAGCCTCGGACACTTCTAGTACGTAGTATAACCAGTGGCCGCTTAGTTTGAATAATCTAACAGGGGAATGAAAGTCATTACCAATATTGTTAGGCCAGATTTATCTAGCAGAAGTAACAAATAAAACCATTTGTGAGGTTTCAAGCTGAGAGGTCTTTTTATTTTAGTGTTGGCTCAAAATTTTTCCTCCATATTACATTTAAAAAAAGCCGCTTATGGGTCTGGCTGCGGTGCCCGAAGACGCCTGAAGCTCTATTTTGGGTAAGTAGCCAATTATTCTGCGGTGGGCACTAGACACTTTTAAACTTTGTACAGACCATAACCCATATACTCTACGATGACCACCCTCACTGTAGTTTGATGACCGTTGAAGTTTAATAATACAAGTTTCGTCCGTCTAATTCCCTCCTCTCCTTTCCACAACAGAACCACAAGTGCTGGGCTTCGAAGTCACAGTTTTACGGTAACTTCCATCTCAGCACGCACTTAAAAGTTCTCTATGTCTTATCTTTGTCGTACCGTGAAACTGTGGAACCATCTCCCGGCCAATGTGTACCCTCCTTCTTAAGACATCGGGTTCTTCAAGCGTAACGTGAAGAGATATTTATGCAGGCCGGCATGACAGCGGCAACCGCCGATGGATTTCGATCTCTCGGTGGTCGCCGTTGTATTTGGATTATACTGTGCTTACCATCAGGGACAGTACAGTCAATGTGCCGAGCTATTATAAAAAAGGCGATTTTGAAGAAAGCACTTAAGTGTGCGAAATTTGATCCATCATTTTGGACGTCTATCACCACCTACTTTCAATTTATTCGGTTTTAGCACTTCGACGCAGTAGGTATAGCTATGCTTAAGACTACTTTGTATTTATTATTACTACTTAGACTACATCAATGTCTTCTTCTTATTCTTGGTCCTCCTAAATAGGGTAGATGTAAATTATTTCTTTCTTCATGTCGTGAAATGAGATTTGTTTTAGAATTTTTGGACCGGCCGTCTCATCATCATCATCATTTCAGCCGAAAGATGTCCACTGCTGGACATAGGCCTCCCCCAAAGATCGCCACAACGACCGGTCCTGTGCTGCCCGCATCCAGCGGCTTCCCGCAACCTTTACCAGGTCGTCGGACCACCTTGTGGCGGGTCTGCCCACGCTGCGTCTTCCGGTACGTGGCCGCCACTCGAGAACTCTTTGACCCCATCGGCCATCCGTTCTACGAGCTACGTGGCCAGCCCACTGCCACTTAAGTCTAGCTATTCTTCGGGCTATGTCGGTGACTTTGGTTCTCCTGCGGATCTCCTCATTTCTGATTCGATCACGCAGATAAACTCCGAGCATAGCCCTCTCCATTGCCCTTTGAGTGACTTTGAGCTTTCGTATAAGGCCCATTGTTAGCGACCACGTCTCAGCACCATATGTAATGACTGGCAACACACACTGGTCAAAGACTTTCGTTTTGAGACACTGCGGTATCTTGGACGAGAATATGTTACGTAGCTTCCCAAACGCATCCCAGCCGAGTTGGATTCAACGATTGACCTCTTTCTCGAAATTGGATATACCTAACTGGATAGTGTGTCCCAGGTAAACATAATCTTCAACAATTTCAAGCGTATAGTCTCTGATCTTCACAAGACAACACGCTACATGGACGTTCGACATAATCTTCGTCTTGTCCATGTTCATTCTAAGACCAACTCGTTCAGAGGCTTTACTGAGGTCATCGAGCATCGCACGGAGATCCTCCATGGTCTCAGCCAATACTACTATGTCGTCGGCGAACCGAAGGTGGGTGATCCCGGCCGTCTACTTGCCATCAACTCTAAACCTTAACTCTTAATATTATATTGAGACTTTGATATTACATGTAGGTATTACATTAAGTGAACAATATTAGGGGTCCTATTATAAATTCTGTTATATCATTTATTATGTAAGCTCTCAAGCGATTGTAGATCGAGGGTCGGAAGCCATTATACTATTACCGGATTAAGCAAGGCTATAAAGTTTAAGGCAATAGCTTCCGTGTGCCGTAGGGCAAAACTAAACAATATTGGATACTCTAGTTATCTTGTTACTAAACGCCTTGCCTTTTAAGGTTAATGAATTAACATCAGTTGGATGTGGGCTTCTATTCTGTATAGGTAGGGGAGGGGAGGGTAATATCGTACACCTAACTTTATGCATCTTTTTCTTTAAATCTATTCAATTCAAGACAAAGTATTATGTATCATGTTGTAGTAACATTAGTTTAGTTTTATACAAATAAAGCACGTTGGAATATAATTATTATCATAGTGTCAAAAAATATAAATATTTAAATGTTATGTGTACGAAATTGCCCGACACTTGCGTCTAATTTCGTACATAATTAAAAGGATCCAAATAGTTTGAATGAAGGTTTTTTATATACAAATAAAATAATATTTTCAACCAATAGGATTGGAATAGTATTTATTCGCAAAATATACACATATAACTGTCCGCAGAATTTGCACAGTACACAAAGCATGTACCTACCCAGTTCCCACATAACACAAATCTATACCATAACTCTTTATTTTTACCAAATTCATGACATATTATGCACAATTAATTTACTAATGGCTGTTGGTCATCAAAATATCGATGAAAGTATTGATTATATATTACATCTTTTCCTTGTAGGCATCTGAAATAACAAATAAATCAACATGTGTACGAAAATTCCCGAAATCGAGTTTCGACTTATAAAAACTTGTAGTTAGTAAAAAAATGCAATAAACTGATTGGCTGGACATTATTCTATAGTAAGTAGACTAACGGAGTAAACCATAATACTTTCACTATAGTATTTAATAAAAATATCTACTTACGGCTTATATTCTGGCGTCAGAATATTGTAACTGCAAGATCAAAATCACGTCACGTTAACTCGTAATCAAACTATGGCGCAGATTGATACAATAACTTGCGAGGTTGTGTAACACTACTAAAGGAACAGATGTGACAAGAAAAAACATATGTAACTCGATTCCTTCATTAGAAACACTGCTGTACGAAATTGACCGCTGTACGGTACTAGCCTCCGCTCCCCTATATACAGTATCCTGTTAGTCAACTCGGGAGACGAATTTATGTAGTATAGAAATACTTTAATGTAGGTAGCCTACTTACGTACCTACGTACGCGGTAACCAATGTCAAAATTGCGTTGATTTTTTTAATCGATTTAACAGAAATTTTGCGGCTGCACATACATATAAAGTATAGTATATAGTTTAGTATAGTTATAGTATATAGACATTATATATTGTAGTATCTACTCAATTTAGATAAAGTCAATGACTTTGCAAAAGGTTGTTAAAGGTGCATAAAACAAGATATAAATAAAATATATAGAAATTTTGTTGTTCAAAACTGTCTAGTGCAATCATCAACTTCATAATAAAAATATCGCTGTTTTAAAAATAACATTGTAAATTACAGTGCAGTTAATAAAGAGTTTCCATCTTTCCCCGCCTGTAACATACCGCCCCTACCATGCTTATCTTCAAAACTGCGATCCGTACACGTAGTTCACCGTTTCAAAACATGCTGTAGATCGACATTAGGATATGTGCGTGATTTCGAGGGGTATTGCGACTCTAGCCCTACTGGCTGAGATCCGAATATCTTGTATAACAGTGATTATTGGGGCAGAATTAATCAAAGAATCTAAATATTTTACAAATTATCTAGTAATACTTGGATAAAGTACATACATAAACACAAAAACTATGTATTATCAAAAGTCTAATAACCTAACCTGGCACGTTGCTATTGGGCCACGACAGGATAAGGTTACGCTGATCACAGTCAGAACTCTTTCGTTAAATTCTTTAAAAATATTATCAAAACTATTATAATAAAGCTGAAGATCTTTTTGTTTGTTTAAACACGCTCAACATCAGTGCAGACAATTTGCCGTGAAAAAAAAATTCAAGATACCATCTATCATCAAACTATTTAACTATCATGAGAGCTGTTAGATTGTTTACATTCTATAATGTGCCAAATATTCAAACGGGTCGGCTAGTAAGTAGTAGTATCTATACCATAATATAATATTGTATATCCCGCGGTAGTCGCTGATGTTATTGGATTGCACTGTGCTCACCATCAGGTACAGTGTAGTAACTTTGCCGTGCCACGATACAAAAAAAAACCGAAACGTTTCGAACATAACTATCACAACACGCTAATCCAAACCCGAATCCTACGGGTCCGCGGTGGACTCCTGCACACGAACAATAAATCAAAAGCACGTCGGCCTAGCGTTCTGCGCAGTGGCTACGGAAACAACGCCCGGCTCTCAACGACGTCTTAACGGAAGTAAAAACTCTGGAGCACCGAACTGCGCGATGCGAGCCGACCCAACACGCCTCTTCGTGGGCCTAACGGGAATTTATTCCGAACAACGTTATCTTAAAAATTATTTTTGTATATGATAACCATTCATAGGTGTAGCATCACAGCTACACCTCTCATCTAGCCTTAAATATTGATTTTTGTTAAGTCGGAAAAAACAGCTCTTTTGAACTGCTTTATCCGCGTGCTCTGGCGTAATGGTTATTTATACATAAATACAATGTTATACAAAAACATTGCTCCTTAGTACATGTAAAAAAGTTCGTGATACCATATGTCTATCTCTTATACATAATCCACAATAAGGTATTTTGTGACAAAAATTTATTGAAAATTAAAAAGTAATGTATGAGAATTATTATTAGGCATGGTATATTAATCCCTACGAACGAAAGTTACTTCATCATTTAGAAATATTTATGAAGATAATCTTTACCCTATAGCATGTTATTTAGAGGCATAGTTTGGGAGGTAATGGAAAATTATAATAATTCAACACTTGGCTCGGATCTATGTCTGTAGTACTAGTGTTGCAAACGAGACGTGTGAGTTATGACGCATAATACTGGCCGCTCGATAAATTATTTTCTATACTGAAGTATTATAAATAATCAATCAACAATTTCTTTTAAATTATACGCGGGTGAAATCGCGGGGCACAGCTACTTAGGTATATACTGTAAAATGTGTTTCTTTTATAGTTTTTAATATAAGTCGTAGGTAACTACATTGTAAATCTCCAGCGTATCTTAGTAGCTCAGACTTCGCAAATCTCAAATGTAATATTATTTGTTCGGATATGAAAAGTTTTACATAAAAAGTATATAACTACACATTACATAAATTTAATTTTTTCCAGTAGCTTATTAAGCGAATTTGTGGAAAATTTTTTGAGAAATTATAAAATATAAAAATAGGCGTGACTTCATTTTTTTTAATTGTCATGATATTATATAACTGTAATAACTTCAGGATTCTTACTGATTTTTTAAATTATTTTTTCTTCTTGCTACTTTCATTTTTTTTACTATTATACAATAGAGTAGTTTTAATCTATTTAAGTAACAAAACAAGGATAGCACTAGACTATTGTTCTAGTTCAGGTGATCGTAATCCATCCTAACGTGTCACTAACACGTAGATTAAATAATAACTTGCTACATACATACTCGGCTGTAATATCATATTGCCCTATATTTATGTTTTCAATAAGTTTATATCTATACAGATCAAGAAAGTAGGAAGTACTGACTGTTAGAAACATGAAAAGAAGGTTCTTGGAACCAACGTGGACGATAGAAGAATTATTCAAGGTTATAGAGATACGTTTTTCTAACGCTCAATTATTTGATTATTTGAATATTTTCGATATTTAGATTTTCCAACCACATACAAAAATTTTCCTTATGTACTTACACTGCGTAAGCTTCAATATTAATACGCGTGTATTAATTGGTACTTTTTGGAACGAAGTTTCTTAACGCGGCTTGTGTATAGGAGTTGATTTCTAGAAATTGTTAGGTAAGGAAAAAGCGTTATGCCCCGTCCATGCGACTTTCTCTCTCTCTCTCTCTTTCTATTTAATATATACGTGTGCGCGCGTGAGAGGATCGAGATTCGAGCAGTCTGAGCATCGTGCGTGGCCAGTTGTATAATCCTTCCTCAGGCGGCCGCCAAATGGCAAAACATTGCACTTTGGAGGGCGGTCTGGCGAAATAGGCGCGCATCAGGTAATTCAATGGTTTATCAGTTGTTTTATATGGTATATATATAAAAATAATTGATAATAAACATGATAAAAATAATTAGGTTTCCTCACAAAAAATAAAAAAAATCTTTTATTTTAGTAGTCCACTCGAACGGAGCCGCGGACACAGCCAGGTATAAATATAGAGCAATAGGTAAAAGATGCTGCTATGGAACTTGGCACCTATTAGATCTCGGCTCTTTTATCGTTGACAACGACTACCCGGAACGTCGTTGCTAACAAACTTGGCAAACAACAACAACTTATGTTGTTGGTTTATTACTATTAGAACCTTACTTGCCAACGAAATAAATAATATCAGAGCTATACTATATGATACAATATAATATTATAATTATTACAATATCCTAAGACCCAAATTTACAGAAACGATGTTCAATTATCATATAATTTACTTTATTCTTAAACCTACTGTCAAACTGTCTAGATGTAGGCTTATGAATTTGTTATTCAATGTCGGGATTTGGTAGGATTTTCTTCGTTATGTAAAAAGATTTTCATATGAAATATTAAACCAAGAGCCTGAATAATGTAAATATAATTATTTTAATCTACAGATAAGGAACCAGCGCTTGGGATAAATTTTTGAGTATATTTAACCCCCGACGCAAACAGAGACCGATAATAAGTTTTAAGTTTATCGTGTGTATCAGTGTGCCTGTGTGTGCATCGTAGCTCAGAAACACCTTAACCGAGTTTGAAAGGTGACTTGATTGAGTGTTCTTAGCTATGATTCAAGAATCTGTTCTGCTGTATGAAGTATATCAGTTCTTTTCAAGGTAATAAAGGGACGTAATCATTTTCCACAGGTCTGACCGAGTCAAAATTTGGTATCCTGTTACTTCAATGATATTAGAAGATCATGGCAGCCCTGACCTGATACTTCAGCAGCATCTGAAATCTACCCAACTCCTCACTAACTTACAGCAGAGATATCGTGTTTGGTCTCAATGAAGACTAAGGTACCTGAGATGATTTTTTTTAATTTTCTATTCACCTTGTATTCTTTGATTTGGCAGATATTGAAAATCTGTTGTAGGGAATATTACTAAGACCCACACGATTTGAGAAAAGGATCAACAGTGTAGGACCTTTTTATTGATTGCCATAAAAATAATTTACTTCGTGCAGGTGACGACGGCTTAATTTCTCATGTGTTGCGTGAACTCTGACACTTACCTAGCAATACCATAATAAACAGTTAAGTCTAAAATTATGGCGACTCGTGGCAACGTACTAGAATGGTACGCCAATGGACGTTAATTAGTATCCTATAATAAAATACAATCATACGAGTAGCATAGTGATATGAAATTTTCTAGAACTCACGTGACTAGTTGTCACCTTCGAGCTGAAAATTGGATTGACATTGCATTTTAGAGATTTCTGATAAACCTATGATACCCCACCGCAACTAGCTCAATTCCTCCTCGAATTCAACGAACTTCTCATCAGTTCGCAGTGTGCGCGTGTTGTAGGTTACCAGGGCCAGTGTTCGTCGATTGTGGTAGCCGGATCTGCCGGTGATTAACTGAAACACCCCCTTCCCCGCCGTTGCCATGACAGCTACCGGAGCCAGGAATAGCGAAGCTGCTGGGGACTAGAGTTTGGTTTCTTTTGTATTTTCATATTCGCCACGCTTGGCAGGCGGGTTGACGATCGCAGTTTGGTCGTCGATAAATACTCGAAGGACGCTGCTTCCCGTACTTCGGCTTATCCCTTATATTGCTTGTCGCCATTTAGGACACCCACGGTATGAAATGTAGTGGTGCTATTCCAAGCCGACTGACACATGGCAATAAGTATACGTTTCTCACCGAATGCCCCCACCACCGTTGGAAACTTTACCTTGGTTTTTATATTTCACAGATCAATAGTCTGTTACATTGAAAATTCAGTAATAAAACTCAAACAAAGTCACGTAGTTTTCGATTTCAACATCAGATAAAGTAATTTGATAATAATATTTGTCAAATCCTATTTTAAAGTTAGAAAATTTTCGTGTAAGTTTAGAAGACATTTTACAGACTCTCGTGAATTATGTTATTGTATATTTCATTTTTTTTTGTCTCGTAGGAATCTCACACAATAATGTTAAATGAAAACCTGACAAGTTAAAAACTTGAAAAAATGAATGACATCTTCAATAACAAATAGTATACGAGTATATTATATAGATACACTTGTAATAATAGTTTTCCTGTCACGCAGCTGTCAAGTAATTCGAGGTTGAAACTAATAGCAAAAAGCAGACCTTTCCTAGTGTTTCTTATTGTTTGTGTGCCTGTTCAGTATCTTTATAGGTTTTCACTTTTATGAATTATTTATTTCGCCGTATATTAAGGTAACGTGGCACGTAACACGCCATTTTAATTTATCTTTTACTTGTAAGATTACTGTATCACTTACGTGATAAAGCAAAAACATCGCTTGTTTTTTAAGTAATTCATCTTTCAATATACCTAAAGTAGATTAAACCTGTATCATACTTTTTTGTGTTTTTAACCTATATTAAGATATTGTTAACCTATGCGATTAAACGACATTATAATTATTATGTAGTTCTGTATCACTGTATCACACGACCAATAAGATCTATTGTGATTCTATTCTTCCAGAGATCACTACTACTCTTACTCTTTCACCCGACTGAACATATTTTTTTTATTAAACGTAATTTATATCTTTAAACTTAATTGATTAAAATAATGGTTGAGAATGAGTCAACAGTATCATCTTATCCAAACGACGTCTAATGCTTGTCATAGGACTCCTCCAATAAACGACACAGTAAGCGGCCTTGTATTGTTTGCATTTAGCGGGCTTCAGCAACCTTCATCGATCTGCGTCTTTTGCTGTAAGAATGGGTGATTTTAATTCACTGATATAGAGACGGTGAATCGTAATCCTCGATCAACGAAGGTTAATAACTTAGCGAAATAACAAAAGAACGATAGTTTCTTTAATTAAAAGTATTGAGTTTTACGTTCATAAAATGTCTTATCCGGCTTGGCTTATCTGTGAAAATCTTAATAGCCGATTATATATTGTCTTTTAAACAGTTTTAATAACAGACTGCGGTGATGCTACAAAACATATTTCAATATAATATAATTTAGTTAAAGACAATTTATAAGAGTTATTAAAAGTAATCTTTACCTAAAAATTATACATTTTATGTATTTTTCCGAAGTTAGCAGTTCTGTATTTTTTACGTAATAGGCTACTTATTCATTTTGTAGAATCTGTGAACGACATCCCTTTTATTCACGTAAAAGGCGTAAAAAAGTAACACAATGGACTGTGAATAGTTTGGTGTGATAATAGTAAGGTACCCTATTCATGATGCAAATCCTGTGAAGGTTATATAATAACAGTTTAAGTATGTTTTCAGTACCAGATATAAATCAGTTCCTGACGTGTCTATGATCATATAATACAGATATACAATTACAAACGTTGAAAGAGGTCGTTGAAAGTTCCCAACTTTATATAGCACTTGCTACGTAAGGCAGATTAAAACCGCTCTCTACCGTATTATATACTCTCTTGCCACATTAATTCGTATTATGAGCGTATAAACGTTACGGAGAGATTGTGAGTAATATAATAATAAGCCTACTCAACGAAATTATAACAATGAATAAACCTTATTTTAAAATTCCGAATTCTTCGTGTTTAATCGAAACATAATAGCCATTGAAGCTTGTCGGTACTGAGAGTACAAAACAGGCATTTGGGGTTACACTAATTTATTACGTTAAACCGTACTTTACCATTTCCATGTAGGAAGAGTTTATTGGGATAACACAGAGCCAGTAAGAATTGTAAGCTTTTCATATAAAATCGCTTCGGGAGCTTATGAATAATACTATTTTAGATTTCATGGTTTTATGTTCACAATTTTCCCAATTTTGCTTATTCTTACGTGACAATTTTAGAGACTTACTTGTCTTTGTATACAAAGCCGGGTACTACGTGCTCCCACATACGAAGCGAGCGTTGTAGTGAAGCGCTTTACATTTTTCTATTTTTCATAAAATGTTTGGTAAGCTAAAACATTCGTTTAAGGATTAACACAAACTATTTATTATATTATATGTATATAAAAGATGGAAAAAGACGGTAGTTGGGGTGAAAGTACTCTAAATATTGATGATGGCATATTATACTGAAGGGAAACATTACTTTATTTTAAAAAATAAGTAAAACAGCATTACAATATTTTTCATAAAGGGCTTGTCTCAGCCGGCAATGGAACGGGCTAAGATCCGAAAAAAATAACGATTTGTTCTAAATAACATAGTATCTTAAATTATAGGCAGACCCAAGAAAAATAACAACGGAGTATCTGAATAATCCACATATTGCTATGAAGCAAAACGAAAGGGCTTAACGCACTCGCTTTCATTATAAAAGATAAGTAACTAAGTAGTTACGGCTACAACTTTCTGCACCAATATTGTAATATTCCTAATAATTTTTGATTTATTATCCGATTCAATTAATCTTATTTTTAATTAATGAATTAGTTATTGTAATTTAGATATAATATTATGTTTGTACTACCTATGAACGTATACACAAGCCTATTTAGAATAGTAATAAAAAATCTGTTAATAGCAAGCTTCTATATTGTATTTTAGTTAGACATCATAATTAAGGTAAGTACACAAAAAACTTCCCTATAAAATTCACAATAAAGGTTCAACAAAACTCCTTTGCAAAATTTAATGGTATCTCGTAAAATACTTTGAAGTATCTCATTACGCCGACTAAAATATGATTCTTCGATTAAAAGCAAAATTATTTAAATCCCCGGTGGACAATATAAAAATATTGCGTTTCGTTGCTTTGAAAACAAAACGAAACGGTGTATAATATTTCGTTCGTAACAAATCTTGGAGTTCGAAGTTCATTAAAATCTTAACAAACGTTCAATGAACTTCTTAAAAGTTACAGTTTTTAAATATGAAAGAATTCTCGTTTGTCTGGTGTGATTGATTTGTCGAAACGTATACGAAGTGGCGTCTTTTTAATCACTAAGACACTTTTAGCCAGTACTGACAGTACCTAGTAATCGTTCTTCCAGTTCCAGTCCTTCCCAGTTCAGTTGAGTTTCGAGCGCGGCGGTGATTACACGCACCTACGCGGATTGCGTTGTGTTTTTGTCCAATATTTAAACCATTATCTAATTATTGTTGCTCAGTGTATAAAACACTGACAAATATATTCATATCTTCAGTTTCACGTTTATTTTTCACATGTATGTAAATTAATGAAAATAGAAAAGTTAGGGCAAGTTACCAACTAAAAGTTTTCCATAGCTGAACTTTCTTTCTTAGTCTTTATACTGTATGGTTCGTATATATCGTTCGTTCGTTCGTTCGTATATAAGGTAAGATAGATTAAAAATTAAAAGTTACGTGTGTGTGATTAGTAATAAACAAAATTTTATAATTACGCACTTATGTGTAATGAAGCAAACATTTAGTATGCGGGTATGAATAAGACTGACAACAAGTTAGGATGTTTAATATTTTTTGCAATTATGATTTATTTTATCGTTAATGTACCTAAGTTTTGAAACTGTTTTTGCTGAGTATTTTGTTGTATAAATGTTAGTACTAATGAGAACTCATTTATCAACTTCATGTTAATTTAAACTTATGTTTAGTTACAAACCAATAACTTTGTAGCATTTTCTAAATTTTTGTAAATAACTTATACGTGGCAAATTCGTTCGAAGATTAACTTATAATTAATTTATAAGAAGTGTTTTTCTTCTGTTTTGCATTTTTTTTAAATATGCATATTTTCGTTTTTTTTTATTTGATTTTTTATTAATTTTCATTATTATTATATTTTTTAGTTGGATGGTTCAGTTTTTTTTAAATACTCCGTTTGTTAGTTTCATACACTAACATGTACACAAAATTGTGAAAATATACTGTCAGTGCTTTAAATAAAGTCTTACGTACAATAGGGTACTAACATTCTATTTTTGTGTATTAATTGTCTTACCAATGTTTGATAAATATATTTTATTTAACAAACAATTAAAATATATTTTATAAAAATATATTTTATTTTATAACCTGTTAATATCACTTTTTAATTATTTTATATACAAATAGAAATCATATACCGTTGAGAGGAGTTAAAAATCCTCAAGGATGCGAATATAATGTAGTACATCAATAATGCGACCAGGTAAAAAAGGTAGGAAATTGATTACTTAATAGTGCATATTATATTTTATTTATTTTTCTTAATGGAATATCTTCTGGATATTATTTATAATTCAGATAAAAGATGGCCATGGTCTTCCCTAAAGATCGCCACAACGACTGATCCGGTCTAGTTATTTACACAGATTGTATTTAAAAATATAGCGGGTTATATTCCGTACGGGCGTTAGCACTGTAAGGTTCTGATAACATGGCATGGAAGGCACCCTATTGCTATATAGTGAAACTAAGGCGCCTTACAAGACTGACCCTCTGATTTATTCCGGACACATTCCGTCCATAATTGCTAATACAATTATGTCTTCAATGTTATCGTATTTTGTCACAACTAAGCGAGATACGTTTTTTCGTCAGATAGTAAAACTTATTGAGGATTATCGACACGCAACGCAACGATACGAATTTAGTTTCTAGACATTTCAGAACATAAACACTTTCAGAAAAAAAAAATCTTTTTTTTTTTAATTGATTGAACATTTTAACATAATAGTTTATACAGCTAGGTATAATAGTATATATAGCTACATCACTTTTATGTTCATTTAACAAGAGACATCCGATATTGCGATTAACTCCTCCCAGAAGACGCGTATATCGAAAAGTAAAATTATTTTCACCCGAAGTAATCCGAATACATAATAAACCCGGAAAAGACGGTCAACAATTCACGATTTCCCTTTACACTAGCATTTCCTTTTAACATTACTCAATGTCCTCGGATTTCTTACTGATATCCATCTGTTCGATCGTTCGGCCTACATAATAGGCCATTGCCTATCCTAGAATCGGTCATCGCAACTGCGTATTTCATGTAAATACGACTTTATGTACTGAATCGTTTTTGCTCTGTCCAATCTACCTGGCTATTAATATAACTGAGAAATGCTTCATATCTGCTCTAAACAGGCAAGAATTTTATTTAAGGAAGTTATCAAGTCCTTAATATCGAGAGATACAGAAAACTTTTGTGTAACTTGACATTATTCGATGTAATTTCTACATCAATGTTATGTTTTTGAAGCAATTATGACTCAATGGTAGCGTATACAGACACTGTGTCGATCGACCTGAGTTAAGTAAACCTGAGCTTTCAGTGAAGGAAAAAATCGTGATAAAATCATATCATGGTGATAGGACATTTTCTAATACCCGTCTAGCTAGCTATCACTCTCAAGTTGAAAATTTATCACCAAGAACCAATAGGTCTGTTCCGGCAGCTGCACATGAGTGCCAGTTTCATTACCATCTTGAGCCGTATCGTCATTTTAACATCAGATAATGTTTGTGGCCAAACGCTAAAAAGAACTGGCTGGCCCGACATACGTTTTTCCGTTATTTACAATAACCAACAACTCGACCCCAGCGCCACCTGTCTCCATTATTTTTCCTGGAATGTTTCCCAGATCCATAAACAATAATACAAATGTAGAATTACGCGTATCTATCGTTCGAATCATAAGTTGACGGTCTTGAGTTCATTATTCTAATATAAAAATACTTTTCAAATTTTTACAACTTTTCCGGTAACGTTTCTAATTTTTCTTTCTTAAAAAATCTTATTCGGACTATGACTAAAATTAAAAAAACAATTAGCTAAATTGGTCTAGCCGTTCTCAAGTGATTTGCTTACAAACGAATAGCATTTCATTTTTATTTATACACTAGATATTCCCTCTGTTCCGCTCGCGCAAAAATGCTTATTGTGGATGATTCTTAGAAGATAGATATATGCTATCACAGACTTTTTTGGTTACTTTATCGTACAAAATATATCATACAACCCAGCCAGATAACATAGCCATGAATTGAATTATAAAAAAAATGTAAATATGATGTGGTTTTCGCGTGAAAACCACATTTTTTTCGCGTGAAAACCACATTTTTTTCGCGTGAAAAAATCATACACGGACAGGTAGACAGAGAAACGTTGAGTTTTATAATATGTATAGAAGATATAACAAAATACAAAAAACGTTTTTGATATCTCTTGTATTATGAAAATTATGACATAACTAACGCTTACCGGTTCAACCAAACATATTCACGATAACCACTGGAAAGTGAATATGATGCTGATTATAAAACAATTTTGTCCAGTTAGCTTCGCTTAAAGACTCACATGTTTTGTGATGCTCGGGGACAAAACGGTGAGAGTAAATCTCGTTCGCTGTTCCAATTGAAAAATGAGGTTAGTCGTTTTAATATTATCCTTTCTTAGATATTTATACTCGTTACTATCAATTGTACCCAATTCACCGCTTATTTGTCAAAATAAAGTTATTTGTTTTATATTAAACTTTAACTATTGGTTTTAGTTACTGTTAATTAATTTGTAATGCAGTATGTGTGTCAATGGATAATTTAATTATGTCCACTCATAATCAATATCAAAAATAACTTTATTAAATTTAGGCCCTAAGAAGGCAGTTATGAACGTCAAACATTACCACCGGCTCGGAAAATATTTCAGTCATCAAGAATATCCGGCAAAAAACTCGACCGGGTTTATCTTTTTTTTTCCCAACGAATAAATAATATTTACAGTCAAAAATCATATTAAAATATTAATAATTTTGTGGATGCACAGAGAGGGAGTCAATTCCAGACATCACTATCATTCATGTAATGATTCATCAAATCACTATAAAAGTTGTTAATTTCTAAATACGATTTAGAGAACAATCCTGGCATTTTGTATAATTATTGATTGTAATGGTGGTAATTTCATGATGGTAGTGCTTTTTCTAATGCCCGCATGGCTAGCTACCATCCTCAAGTTGCAAATCTGTCGCCAAGCACCAATAGGTGTGTTCCGGCAGCTGCACATGAGAGCCAGTCTTCTACTAGGTTTAGCGTGTTATCTTGGACCTCATCGTCACTTAAAATCAGGTGAGATTGTGGCCACTACACCAAAACCTACAACGATAAAAAATAACAACAATAATAAGACTTTTTTAAGTGACAGGGGCAGCGCCGAGGGCTTTTAAAAATTAAATACAAGAGATTCTCAAGAATGATTACCATAGAATGAATAAATTGTCTTATAATCGTCTTATACCTAGATAATCTCTTAGACTTTAAACACCAGGTGACTGTTTATAACCCAATAACAAAAATATGTCGCACATCCTCTAGTCTAGACACCAGGTGATCGCCAGTCATAGTCGAGTAAATATCCTATATCAGCGTCTTTTACTTACGAGAATGTATCAATTTACACGTCGTAATAAGGCAGGGTACTGACTGTATAACTAGGTTTTTTTAGGAGCACTTTACAATTCAAAAAGAACAGTGACCATCGAGAGATCGGTAATCCATCGCGATTTGTCGCTGTCATGCCGGCCTGCAAGCCTCACGGATATACGCGACAAATCAAAAGCGAGTCACTCAGACAAGTATATCGGCATGTGCATGGTGGTCCCGATCCAGTTGGGTCAGATCCCTGCCACCCCACTTGATTACTGGACATACACCAGCTGATTCCAGCGTGCCACTAAAATGGACGTTACACCTAGTGTATGGTGGTCGCAATCCAGTCAGACACAATTACCATGTCCTACCACCCAAGTGTAATTTATCTCGCAATAACTACAAGAGAAGTTAATCATCACTGAAAGTAATGTTAGCAAACTAATTAACAAACTTGTTAGCTAAATAGTTGAGACATGTAGAAACAAAATAGTAATATCCACTTTCACTGAAAAGGTTTTGACATTATATTTATTAACAATTAGTAGTTATAATGAGTTTACAAATATAACTAGACTAGCTGTGCCCGCGGCTCCGCTCGCGTGTACTACAGAATGCTGTCGGCCGAGCGCACGCGCGAATCGTGCAGCCCCCGTTCAAAGACCGGAAGAAAAACATGCTTGTTGTGATCCTTAGAAGATAGATATATGCTATTGGTGACTTTTTTGTGGGTCTTTTTAAGATCTACAATTATGTAGAACATTAATTTGATATATCTCGTATGATTTACTCAGCGTAAGCCATTTAAGCACCCTAAATGAATCTTTTTTCCGAATTGATTCACTATTATGGTCACTGCTTATTTCGTATGTTACTTTATCTTACAAAATATATCTATCCTATAACCAGGCCAGATAACATAACTAGGAATTATGATTATGAATAAATAACATGTTAATCGGATAAGTAGTTTCGCGTAACAAGAACATAAACGGACAGACAGACAGAGAGACTTTGAGTTTTATAATATGTACAGAATAGATGAACAATAATGTTATTGGCACATGCTTAAGAACAGAATTCCTTAATTATTCCATGACATTCATAATGAATGAGTAATTGAAAAAATAAAAATCCGTAATGAGACCCAGTTTTACAGTAGCCTCCATCTCGGCACGAACTAAAAAATTATCTGTCTTGTCTTTGCCATACCCTGAAACTGTGGAACCATCTCCCGGCCAGTGTGTTCCTTTCTTTTAACAACATCGTGTCCTACAAGGGCAACGTGAAGGGATAATACAGGCCGGTATGACAGTTGCGACTGCCGTATACTGATTGTATGCTTACTATCTGGGAAAGCGCCGTCAATTTGCCGAGATACTATAAAAAAATTAGACATTGCTGCTTTTGTTTCTGTATGAACTAATTATAACATTAAACGCAGTACTTGTTTGCACTAGAAAATGCCTACCATATGGTTGTATTTTAGATTACGATGTTTCCTTTGACTAAAAGCTTAGCTTTCAACTCTAACGATAATGCCTGAATCACGGAAACAAAATGAGAAAATTAAAAACAATCTTTAAACTCCTCACTCGTGGACCAGTACAATAAAACCTTTGTCATTTTGACATTTTCTGAACAAGCTTTTTTAGAACGTCTACATAACAATTATATTAAGGAAAATAAATTGAAAGGACAAGAATGAATTGCTTCCGAGTCCAATAAGAATAAATCTGACATGTCATCGTTTTGTTCGTCCATCTTAATATATTTTAGACGTTTTTGTTCTATTCGGATCCTACTCCTATCCGAATGGTACTAAAATTGTATTTAATAAATAAATAAATAAGTTCTTGTTTATAAAGTTATAAAAATAAACATTTGATTATTATTTTCCATGTTTAAATCAAGTAATAAAATTGTTTTTAATAATAAATAGGGACTTGAATTATAAATAGTAAATTTATAATATATAAGATCCTCAATCAGGGTAACTCGAACGAACCACTCGTTCTGTGCATACAGCAGTGCGTACAAGTCTAGTCGTCACACCGCTACACCAAATCAACAACAATCATAGTCATTTAAATCAAGACTTGCTTTAACAACGTATATTTTAACCTATTCGCTCGCAAGCTAAATTCTATAGATATATTGTGTTTGTCTTTTTTTAGTTTCGGTCGGATACTGTTCCCGTATAGCTCCCATTACACGATAAGGAACGTCGTTCCAAAAAAGTTTTTTTTTATAGGTAGGTTTGGCGTAGTGGCCACAATGTCACCTGATGTTAAGTGACGATGTGGCCTAAAATGATAACATGCTAAACCTAGTGGAAGACTGGCTCTCAAGTGCAGCTGCCGGAACACATCTATTTGTGCTTGGCGACGGATTTTCAAGTTGAGTGTGATAGCTAGCCAGGCGAGTATTAGAAAAAGCCCTACCTCCATGCTCTGGTTTCCATACGATGTTTTACTTCACCGGAAGCTCAGACTCATTGCAGGGACTCGTACTCACGCCAATTGACGCGAAGTCGTACACGCTACCACTGAGTAATCATTGCTTCATAAGTTTAAATTGTATTGTTATTTATGATGTTGTAGATGAAGATTTTAATTTAAATAAGGCTATTTACAGTAGTCGTGTCATTAAGAATAGTCAAAAAGTTATTATCCCAATGTCGTTCGAATGATATTACAGATGTCATAAATTCACCATTGAAAAAGAGAAACGCATTACCAAGATTGATGTAGTAGTATTTTGCTTACCATTTAAATAAACAAGACAACAATAAAATTTATATTAAATTATTTTATTTATTCACACTCGCGATAACATACGTAAAATTATTTGAAGATATAGGGCTTAATCTAATCCTTTTCTGCGGGTAAGCTTCGCTTTAGGGCTTTGTTTTGTCCTTTGAGCCATTGCATTTTTAGTCACAATGTGGTCCAAAATTCCTTCATTTCTGTACCGGTTGAACAGTTTTTTTTTTTTTTTTTTTCGAACCGACTACACTGTTAGCCTGAGGGGCCCTGGAGCCTTTACGGCTTTTACAGCTTTACCGGGCTTGGGGGCGAGCGACAGGTTGAACAGGGTAAGGCAAGCTACAACGCACGCTGCTCTCTCTATGTTAGTTAAATCATGAGGCACCAATTTTTCTAGATTTTAAATTTTACCGATTTGCCGCAAATGAGTCAATATTGTGGATATGCTAACGTGAAACCATATTGCTAATTATTTCGAAGTTTGAAACGGATCGGCTTCCACTATCACATTCAATTTATCGTTATTTATCTCAATGGCTGCTCTTCCTCGTGGTTCATTTTTCAAGTCGAAGTTCCCACTATGAAATCGGTAAGACCAATAACGTACGGTGCGTTCGTTAGCCGTATCCTCTGCAAACACAGCATTGGCATTACGAGCAGTTTCTGCTGCTATAGTCCCATGTCGGAACTCGTATTCGAATGTTACTCTTTCGCATCTATATCCATCTTCACGTTAAAAGCTTAATGTAAAAAAAAATTAAAGTCGAACATCGAATTTCATGTATTTTTTTATAATTTAGTATGCTTATAGTTTTCTTGTGAAAAATTTTCATTCTCAAATTTGACACTATGCAAGTTTAATTTTTATTCGAATTGGCTAGTGCTTTAAAAATGCAATTTCATAATTAAATTTACCTATAAATTTGTGAATGTTCTTTGTTGTGTTATTATATGTTTTGTTTTTAAGTTATTCTTCAATACACCGATCATTTTGTTACTAAATTCTAAACGTGTATTTGTCACACTTGACATTGGCGAAATTGCCTATATAGGCAGAAACTATAAATAAATAAAAAAGTTTATTTATACGTATGTGTTTTATACAGAAAATAATGATAATTTTAATTCACTTTGTATTTCACTGTTCTATTGTCTACGTAATAAATCTGTAACAGCATTTTTCTGATATTTATTTTGATCAATCAAAAGCTTACACTGAGCAATATTCAATTTGTACACTTCCTCAGTTTTTTTGTCAATAAATTATACTCGTATTATCTATGAATTTAATAAGGGGTTATATAATGTTTTATACCAGTTAATATGAATCTAATATAGAAACCAATATGGTATTTGTAATGACTGTCAGATATATTCCTAACATTGATAAGTACTCCATCATTATTTTGATTCTGTTTGACCATACTTGTAACACAATGTTTAATAAATAGGTACCTAGAAGATAGACATACGATAGGGATTTACCAAAATAAAAAGTATTTACAGGAATTGTACATTAATAATATTATTATGATTAGTAGTAGGTGTGTTAATTATTTACTGAAATACTAATATCAATACAAGTTTTCTATTACCAAACTATATTATGTGGATTAAAGCAATTTATATTGTTCAAGCCTCATCCAACATCACTTTGCGACTCATTTCAAAGATATATTTGATACGAAGTAGGACAAAAAAAAACTTAATCAACTCGTGTAAACACACAATTTCCCAGACAGCTAACGAAAGACGAAAATAAATAGACGGTTACATAATCAACACAAAATTGTTTCGTTTCCGCTATTTAATTCAATACAAACATTGTTTGTCGTTTTCTTTATATTGTCACATATCCGGATTTATACGGATAATGTATTTGTTTAGGGTTAAAAGTTTCTTTAAGTAATAATCATTTGAAGGAAGGAAAAACTATATTGATTTGTTTTATAAGAAAGTTATGATTACTATATAAACCATCTACTTATAGATTCAGTTATGTATCTTTACTGGATATGGACTATTATATTATACAAACTTGACTATTATTTGAAGCAATGATGGCTCAGTGGCAGCGCGTATGGAGATCGCGTCAATCGACGTGATTTCCAATCCTTGCATTGAGATGCTACTTGTAGTGTAATCATAATTTTGCATATTTGCTACATCTCATAGTTACATCAATATACTTCTATTCGTTTTGATGTATGACTATTTTATAATATGTTCTATATTAATAAAATGATTGAGGATTACCTACCGTTGTGCGGGCGTCAATCAATAACTACTAGATAGAATTTGAACTTTTTTTTACTTCTTAGATACTTAGTCCTTATCACGATATCTACATTCAATAAAAAGTTATTAAAGTTAATGTACGGATTCCTTAAAGGAAAATAGTTATTTAGATTTATATTTTACTTAATATTATAAATCTGAAAGTTTCTATGTTTGGATGTTTGTTACTAAATTCCACTAAAACGGCTGTACGGATTTAGCAGAAATTTGACACACAGTTAGTTTATAACCTGGATTATCATAAAGGATACATTTTATCACGGCATGTAGATAACTTATTTTTCATGTCTCTGTGGACCCAATTCCGAAGTCCACGTAGACGAAGTCGCGGACGAAGCTAGTTATATATAAAATAAAAACAATATATTATGTTTCAAATAATACAAAAAAAAAACACTTTTTATAAAATAATTAACTAAAAAGTGAATAATATTTTTGTCTGGTTTATAGTTATTTACAAGTGGTTTACAAGTCGTTATTAATTAAATATTTGAGTTAACAATAAAATAAGATTATTGATTGACGAAAAAATAATTATACTGAAATAAATCTTGGGGTAAGGAAGGAACCCTACAAGTGTCCTAGCGAAAAATGTTTTCCGTTCACAAAGCTGTAAACGTGATATGTGATATAACATGTCAATAGTAGTGCTGCCAATCATGTGTATATAGCCCCAAAAACTGGGCATGATTTTTATTTTGAGTTCAATATGATCTTGGTGAGAATAACTATATTTATGACATTATTGTATTGTCATCGGTTCTTAATATGTGTTCAAATTTTCAAGTCTTACTACGTCTGGAAATAGCTGAAAATTGAGTTAATAAATCTATATTAATAATTTCTTATGTAGTCCACAGTTCGTTACTAACTAGTAACTGACGATTTATATTGATTAGATTAATATTGACTATTCAAATGGTATCCTAACCTATTGAGGTGAATTTTGTCTGATAGAAGAACGATAATGTTTTCTATACATATGTGTACTGGATAATACCTCACGTTTTAATATGAAACCAGTAATCGTTTAGAAGAATTTTTTGGACCAAACAAAGAACTTAACTTGTTTCTTGCCTTAATATATTTCAATTTGATGTCTCTGATCAGAATAATAGTATCTTTATCTAAATAAAATACATGAATACTACTTTCCTGATTAACTTCTTAAGTTCAATTAATTTCTCATTAATTAGCAACAAACATGAAAAAAATATTGTATATGCAAATATATATAATGTAAGTCAGTATTTAAATTATGTGTCTGATTATAATACTGGTACACACACTATCATGTAAATAAAATACATGAATATTACTTTCCTGGTTAACTTCTCGAGATCAATTAATTTTTTATTAATTCGTAACAAACTTGAAATAAGTTATATTAATGTATATGTAAATCAATATTTAAATTATATGTGTCTGATATAATAATGGAACGCTTTGTTTTTATCTAAACAAAATACATTAATACTACTTTCCAAGTTAACTTCTTGGGTTCAATTAATTTTATTGAATAAGGAGTTAGTTTGCGGAAATCTATCGGAAATAATTTATCCGAAATATATTGCCTGCAATAGATTAATTGTTTTTTCGTCTTCATACAACGTGTATAAACGTTTGAATAGTAAATACATTTGATAATACCTAAATAAATGTGTAAATGAATGTCTTAAACAAAGTATGATAACAAAAATTAAGAAAAGTAAAACAAAAATAATAATATCTACTTAAAAAATATTATTATTATAACACTTAAAAATACAAATTTATAAATACTAAAAATAATATTAATAATAATATTTTAAATAACTATAAAATACGAATAATATAAAAAATAATAATTTAAAAGAACTATGTTGCTGATGAGACTTTAAACGACCACAATCGATGACACGTGTTTCGCCTCTCAACGAGGCATCCTCAGATCGATGTTAATTCCTCCGAAGCTAGCGGGCTAGCTGACTATACTATTGCCAGGATGCTTGAACAACTTCACCGGGCTTGTACGAGTGCCGGGTATACGCGGGGTACTATTTATAGTTTCCAACCCCACCAATAATAATATGTTATATACACTGCTGAATAAATAAATAAACGGAAGGTATACGCCACAACTAAAAATGTGGTTGGAAAGTATAAATAGTATGCCGCGTATCGCCGGCACTTGCCACTTACTTCTATAGGTTCTGTAAGGACTGTAGGGACTTTTTGTCTTTTTTTGGCTAATTAGTAAGACAAAAATTGTCAAATTACTAAATACATTTACACGTGTTGCTTCCCTTCTCCCAGGGAGGGAAGTCCAGCGGGTGATCCTGTAAAGTTTTATAATTAATCGGATCTAAAAAAAAAAGAAAAATTCTGAGCCACATAATCGCGTGGCCGGGTTTGTATAAAATTTATATTTATATAAACTATAATATTTCATATACATATGTTCATACACATTTTTTGCCTTTTAAGTAGTGTAACTAAATATAACTAATATTTCGAAAATGAATTTGTAAAATTACTTTCATTCTTTAATGGTTTTTTAACAGTGATAAATCAAAATGCAACAATTCTTTAATTTAACTGATTTCATATAAAATGTTTAAGTGTAAGTGTTAAGTGAGTGAAGTGCAATGGACTCCGAGTTAGACATTCAGAGATTTATCAACTGCACTCAGCAGATTCTGGGCCGGGAGCAGTCATGGGATCGACTTAATGTTACACAAATTTTGGACCTGTTGCCGACACAGATCTTAAAGGATATTAACCTCAAGTAAGTTAGTGTATTTAATTGTAGTATTTAATTATAAGAGTTAACTTATTAAAGTAAACCTTTTAGGGCATGGTAAGGAAAAGTTTGCGTTACCTAACGAACGATACGTAATGCTCTAAAATCTATAATGTTCAAATTCAAAGAAGTTTTCACAGGTATTCACAAATATATCAAATTCACGGGTATTGTTTGTGCTTCTTCATTAAAAAAGATAAGAAATGGGTATTTTAAAGAGAAATATAATATTGGTTGATAAAAAAAAACGTACTTGTTTGTTGGAAATAAGGCATATCAATTAGCCTTTATGTACATATTATAATACTAGCGGTATCTCGCGGCTCCGAACGCATTTGTTACACAGTAATTATTTTCATCCTGTCATTTTATTTTTACTCATATTATTGACAATTCACATAGCCTATTAATTGAGTAATAACATGTGATTCCCGTGTACAATTTCCATAGGAATCGGTTGTAACTTTTTTAAATAATTCTGGAATCTCGAATTCTGGATTTTTATATTGTGTTAGCAGCTAAGCTGTATAGCTTGATTAGTGTGCACACATGAAGTGGTTTGGAAATAATATCATTGAGCATAAAAATTCTCCTTGGAAAGTTCTGACAAGGGCTCCACCGTCTTTTAAGTACCTACACTGAAATCAACTTTGTAAAATGTAATAATTGCCTGCTTAATAATGGCAGTAGCAATCCTTATTATAATAACGAAGATTAGTTCACAGAGTAAGAAGAAGATATCCTTAAAAATAAGTTTTTATTTGACCTCACAGTTTACATAATATTATACAGACTGAAGCTAATGCTTAAAAATTCAAAAGTTATTAAAATACAAATAAACAATCAATGTAAGATCTGGAGTCCGAAGAAGGTACAATGACCTGAAGTACAGATCTCCAGACTCTCGTTCTCTTAATTAAGTACATGTTATTCGTTATACTATGTTATAAAATAAACATCTGTAATAATTCTTATCCTAAGCTCAGTTCCCAGTTACAATAATAATATGAAAATAAACAATGAAATATTTAAACAAAACCGAAACATAAAATATTTAATAACAATAATAATAATTATAAAAGGATAATGAAACATACAAATATTTAATAAAAGTCCATTAGAACCTATAATAGATATTTACTTATCTTTTAGTAGGCTTACAGATTTTCCTACTTTGATATGCATCTGTCATTATTTCCGTAATAAAGTGGCTTCTGCTTGCGACTTCGTTCTTTGCGTGGACTTCAGAATTGAGTCCAGAGATAATAAAAAAATAGGTCAATTACCGGAATAACATATCCTACGTGTTAATTCATGTTATGAACTATCCGTTCAGCCGTATTTGCGTGATTGAGTATCAAACATACAAACTATAGTAGGATTACTATTAACAGAGTAAAACATATTGTTATCTTAGATCGTGTTTTCGAAGACAATTTTGTACAACTAATAAACATTGACTAGGCAATTGTTAGAGTAGTTTTATTACGTTCTATTACTACAAACATTTCCACCACAATAAACAGCTTACTTAATGTTTGCATCGTAAACTACTTCATATTATGAGTTCAATAAATGGCTTTCGTAGCTCGTGTAAAAATTACTACGACGAACTTCCCCTTGAAAGGTGTTTGTTGTTGCTTGTGAACTTAATTTCACGAATCATCTGGTTTACGACACCGTGGCACCGAGAATGTGATGTAAAAACTTCTTAGAGCTTTATTTATTCATGCGAAAAGTTTTTTTTTATAGGTTAAGCATTAGGCCTCAGTCTTACATAAGTGAAATCACGTCAAGTGGACCCAATATTTTCCTCAAGAATTCAATTTTATATATTTTAATTTAAGGTAGTCATTATTAAGAACCATATCTTAAAACAGTTTTGGTTACTACCTTTTACTAAAATATATAAATTCAATTCTAGGATTTTGATGAAAATAGGAGGTCCACTGGACGCGATCTGACTCACATGATATTAAGTGATGATGTGGCCTAAGATGGTAACACGCTAAACTTAGTGGAGGGATAGAGTATAGGTGCTTGGCGATAGATTTTCAACTTAAGGATGGTAGGTAACTAGGCAACTATTAGAAAATGCCCTGTCAAAATGATAACTTTTGTTAAAATGTCGTTTCCCTGTTTTCTAAAGTTACATTTGTGATGTATTCAACATTTTAAGCCTCTGTATAATATTTTATAATATTGTTTAAAGACTATTAATGAACATATATAATGAAATTATATGAGTAATAGAAAATTTAAATTTATTCGTTTTGTATCTTCATATATATTTTTAAAAGCAAATGGTTGTGTATGAGATTAACCTTTAATAAAAAAATGTATGATATGATATCATACAGCCAAAAAAAAGGAAGCGCCTTTACTGGTGTGTATTCAAATCTCAACTTCGAGCTGGCGTGTGTACGACAGGCTTTATTGAAACAAAAGTAAATGTACCTCCATTGCCGCTTTGTCACTAATGGTGCCCGAAAGTAACGAAATACCTAAACGACTTTTAATATGCTTTTAACGTAATCAAAGAGAAGTACCTACCTATATGTTCAAGAGAGTAGTGAATTATACTGATATATGATTTTTACCCAACTTATTTTAGCTGTTTTTGTGAACATTACCAAATTACTTGTCCCAGTAGACGTTGTTGTATCTTATCGACTTCAGCGTCACTTATCGGTTCCTAACATAGCTATAAACCATCGTCTCGATAAAATAAGTATACCATGTGAATATGAACTTAATTAGTCAAGTCGTTTAGAAGTTATAGAACCACTAACAGACACACAAAAGATTTTTACGAGCTTATTTAGCTAGGGTTCTACGGCTTGTAACGATAGTTAAAGGAATTATTACATGCTACATGAGACATTTAAAGCTTACTAATTTTTAAAATCTTACGAGAAGACATATAATAAATATTAATTGATGTCCACCATTAATATAAATTATGAAATAATATTAGTATCACAGATTTATAAACTTCCTAAGAAATAATCGGTTGTACAACACCCGATGTAGGTTGAATAAAGTCAAACAGTAATGAGCGGAAATTTTTACAGTCTTTAAAGTTGTTGGTCTGTTTTATCTCAATAGGTTTAGCATTCATTCTTACTAAATAAATAGGCTATGAAATGCAAAGCGAATTATTGAAATCTGACTAGTAGTTCCAGAGATTAGCGCATGCAAACAAATAAATATAAAACTGTTCGAGATTTGAAATAATTAGTATAGGTAATAACAAAGCAGAATGTACCTTTACACTTTCTTAAAATAAAACAAACCTAATTCAAGAACGAAAAAGTACTAATTTTTGAAACACTAAAGAAAATAAATATCTACTTAAGTAGGTGCTACGACTCCTGAAAGCTAGTTGTTTTAAAAGTTTATCTCGTCGTGTGCCTTAAATTCAATTGAAAAAAGGCACGCAATGTTCTTAAAAGGTTAGATTCAGGGGCGTTGAACGATACTTAACGTGAAAAATGTAACTACATTTTTCCACTGCCCTCTTCGAATGGGTAACATCTTGCGGTGATAATAATTTTTGTAATATAACTTAAGGGTCGTCTACTCAAAGATGACAGATGAACTTAAGTTTATCTGTTTCAATGTCAGACCAAACGGGATTCAACTTTTCGCAAAGTCATTATAGATAATAAGTAAAGAATGACAACAATATTATTTCGTATTAAAAACATTTTAAATAAATGACGTCGAAATATTAAAAACTTTTGACTTATCTGTATATAAATAAAAATAAACCATTATGTTTTTTTTATAATTGTATAACAATAACCATCTGCCCGATGAAGTTTCCTATCACAAACATCTTTGGAAACATTTAATTTTAAACCACATTATAATACCACGTTATATATAAGGAAATCTTGTGCATTATTTCATGGTTCTAGATCCACTGGCTTAAACTCTACGTTATCCGTCACATTAGCCCCAAGGTAGCTTATTACAAGTGAAAGAATTTTTAGAAACGAATCAGTAGTTCCAGTTATTTTACAAGCATATTCAAAGACATGTTGAATATTGTTAATCTTGATGTAATCTATTGGAATTCGATTTAAAGTTTGTTTTGTATATTATTACGTTGCCAATAGGCATTCAGGCATTCAGTCGACCTGATTTAAGTAGTCACTTCAGCTTATAACTATGTAAAACCAACTTAAAAAAACCGCAGTTTTAAAAAGATGCTACTATTGTGGGCCACTTGGTTTTGCTAAGCACATCCTTCGGGCTGGAATAGAGCAGTGTAAGCACTGCAGTCGAATCTTGCACAGGTTCTATGTAATACTACCCTATAATAATATTTTGAAATGTGTTGTTTATAATGTAATAATTCCGTAGTTATGTCTGTACATGTAAGCTTTACTTCAAATTTTTTTTTTTAATTGGTTGTGAATATGACACTAAATATTTTTTGTCTGTGTGTATGTCCAAATTTAACTCAATTTTTTTTAAGTTTTTTAAAAGTATTTATTATTGAAAATTATTATAACCCTACGATTGAGGAATTATGTAACTTCGGTACTAAATTTCATAAAAAAATCGGACATATAAACAAACAGAGAGACAAAAAATATGTTATATTCATGATCGTACTTTATGATAAATTTGAAAAGATAAGACATACAAAGACAAAACTGACTGATGATTGAACTTGACTGATAAACAAATACTGATGTATTAATTATACACCGATTACATTTTATTTTTCATAATAAAAATTCCAAAATCTAGACTTTTCCCTGGTATTTTTTATAAGCAAGCAATTTTTTTTCCCCTATATGCCTATTATACACGAAGCTTTAGCTTTGGGTAAAATTTATATTACAGCCTTATATAAATTCCGACAATATCTCTTCCTCTATAGAAATACCGCAAATATTATTACGTTTTGTCATCTTTGATTTTATGTTTACTGCGTTAATAATGCTTTTACTAGGGTGAATGTTGACCTACTTATATGTTTGAGTTCTTTCCTTGAGATCTATACTACTAATATTATAAAGCTCATGATATTGTTTTTTTTTTATAATTTGCTTGCAAGCGGTAATATCTGGAACTACCAATGAGATTAAAAAAAATGTGTTTATATGCTACTTATTAAGGAAGGTTATAAGTTATATAACTTCATGCTTCAACCCTAAGAAATGGAGCAGTAACCATGAAGGTCAAACGATCAAGCAAGTACGGGAAGTAAGGACAACGATACACGGGTGAAACCGTAGGGCACATATATCTATGTATATTGCATACCTACATACAGTAATAGTACGGGTAGTATTTTGATTTCACATAAGAAAAAGCTGCTTTGATTTCCTGTTTGACTAATCATTCATTTATTTCAAAGCAAATTGGTCTGCTTTGATCAGTACTACCAATTAAATGAGCAGATTCTTTGAAGCATAGAAAATAGCTGTTTATTAATTTATGTTGTTTGTACAATGTCCTAACCCTTATTATCTTTTCTGTAGAAAAAAATATCACTATTTATTTAATAATATCACCTGACTTATTTTTACTTATATTTGTATAGTGGAAACTGTTTATTATTAGGCTATATAATCATAAAAAATCTATTAATATCTTTAGGATATTGAATTATGGAAGAAGAAAAACAGATGAACTGATAATGATAAATACATTCTGGTATATACTCGTATATGGTTGTGTTTAATGAATATTTTGAAAACAAAACTGTACGAAATGAAAATGATTTAGCAAAATATATAGGGACTAAATATTCACTTAAAATTAAAGTATTTTTTGAATGAATATCTAGTTCTCACATTTTCTTTAAAGGCTAGTACATTGTAGGAGACACGAGGAGATAAATAAATTAAGTGGGCAGTTCTTATATTTAGTTTTGGAGTGGAAGAAAACTATTTTTAGAAGGTTTACATTATATTTTATTTATTCTTATATTTAGTCTAGATATTACATTTAGCAAGTTAAATACAATCATTATTTTTACGTTGTTACTGAATTTATTGGTAAAAGTAACTATTAAAGTAATTTAAAAATATATATAAACGTCATTTTATTTATATTATTGTCATAACACTGCCAATGTTAATATAAGTGATTAACTTTTTTTTTATAGAATCACGCTCGGAAACTGCATGGGTCTCGGTGAGAGACCTTACAGCCCACCATGGTGGGGCCAACTATCCTGGTTAATAGTATTTGCCATCATGCTTCTGCTAGCTATCGTGGGAAATACTATGGTTATTTGGATAGTTTTGGGTAAGCCAATATTTTATTTTATTAATAATTTGTATAGTACATTATAAGACACGAGTGCTGAAACGTGGTCACTATGGGCCTTATAAGAATGCTCAAGGTAACTCAAAAGGCAATGGAGAGGGTTATGCTCGGAGTTTCTTTGCGTGATCTAATCAGAAATGAGGAGATCCGCAGTAACCGACACAGCCCTAATAATAGCTAGATTTAAGTGGCACTGTACGGGGCACGTAGCTCGTAGAACGGAAGGCCGTTGAGCTGGAAGATGCAGCGTGAGCAGATCTTCCACAAGTTAGACCGACGACCAGGTGAAAGTTGTGGGAAGCCACTAACCTTTGAGGGAGGCCTATATCCAGCAATTAACGGCTTTCGCCTGAGATGATATTGAGGACATATTCTAATACTTCTGTGTTTAGTTATCACTTTCAAGTCGAAAATTTTACGTTAAGCAACTATCGGTGTATCACGGTATCGACAATAGGGTACCAGTACTCTAGCTACATTTAAAAGCTTACTAACTACGACCACATTTTAATTCATGAGTGGTTAACTAAAACTCGATAACAACAAATAAAATTTCATTTAATTACTTTGAATAAAAGTAAGATTATTCTTTTACAAATTGTTATTTTTTTTAATCACAAATAAACAGTGCTGGCTTAGTAGTAGCGTGTACGAATATGGCGTCGATCGACGTGAGTTAAAATCCTTGCAGTAAACTTGAACTTTCGATGAAGTTTTTTTTTTTCGAACTGACTATGCTGTTAGCTTTAGGGGCCTGGAGCCTCTACGGCTTTTACAGCTTTACCGGGCTTGGGGGCGAGCGCTTAAGGCACTCAGCCACAAAAGCTAAGCAACAACATCCGAGGGTGCCAAAGTGGCCGAACCTCGGCTCCGACTGTTGCGCGTATGCAATTAAGTCGCGATCTGTCTAATTCCCTATCCGTAATTCGATCTAAACTAACTATACATATATACATGTTTCTGCCCCCTGGGAGGAGGGAAGGAACATGTGTATGTTGTATTTAGTGGTCTGAATTTTTTTGTCTAATCTATCTAGGCAAAAAAAAGAAAAAAAAAGGTCCCTTACAGAACCTATGTACCTGTGTGTTATGCATGTGTGTATAGTGCCTTTCGATAAAGGAAAACATCGCGATGAAGCCATAGAGCATGGTGGTAGGGGATTTTCTAATGTCCGCCAGCCTAGCTACCAACAAGTTGAAAATCTGTAAAAAGCAACTATAAATATGTTTCTACAGTTTCAATTGAAAGCCAGTTCCCCCACTAGACTTAGCGTGACCATCTTGGGTCACATCGTCACTTAGAATCAGATGAGGTTGTGACCAAACTCTAACACCTATAAACTTGCAAATTGTATTCTTGAAGTTTAGATTTTTGTATATAGTTAAGGTGACATACAAGCATACGGCTCACCTGATAGTAAGCAGTTCCCGTAGCCTAAGGACGCTTGTAATCCCATAGTGACCTCTACCTCTTCTTTAGATTGTACTGAACAATATTTATCCTATTAAAGGATCAACGCAATATATGAATTCGAAGTTCATCTCTAAATATCATTACATAGTATAAAACAAAGTCGCGTCGCTCCGTCCGTCCCTATGTATGCCTAAATCTTTAAAACTACGTAACGGATTTTGAAGCGGTTTTTTGTAGTAGATAGAGTGATTCAAGAGGAAGGTTTATATGTATAATACATACATAATATTGTAGAGAAACACTGGTAAATTTAGAGGTTCCTAATGTGATGTCGTAAATAAACACATTTATTGCGCTTACATTGCAAAAGCTGGCTGAACCCCACGAGATAAATCAAAATATTGTACCACTGTATTGTACAAAAGGTCAACAAAAAAGTTCGCTATGGTATATGCCTATCTCTTAAGGATAACCCACAATAACAATATTTTATCCTTTACATTTTACGGGAATAAATGGCTTATTTACGAAATGATTTTAAGCAATACAGTATTAATCCTTATCCAATTAAGTACTTTAAATACATTGTCCATTTAATATAGATCAATATAGCCTTTTACAGCATGTAATTTAAATGAATATTTCCGAAGATATTACAGATTTAAAATGCAGGGACATAGCGCTGCGGCGGTACCGGCCCTATATACCATGTTCAATTCTATGTCGCTCTTTCAAGAGTAACCTCTAAACAAAACATGTTTGTATTGTCTAATGACAAAAAAGCTGTAAACGTTGTTGATAAGGACATTCTGTAGTACGTAGGTATATTTAGTATCAGCATTGCACCCGTGCGAAGCCGGGGCGGGTCGCTAGTTGGAATATAATTTATTAACAATTAATATTCTCTTCTGTTAGCCCATCGCCGTATGAGGACAGTCACCAACTGTTTCCTTGTCAACTTGGCTGTAGCTGACCTCCTCATGGCTACGCTGAACGGTGCGCCAAACTTCGTGTTTCTAGTGACTGCTCATTGGCCTTTCGGTACAGTCACATGCACAGCAAGCAATTTCACAGCCAACCTGACCGTTTCTGCAGGGGTTTTCACATTAGTGGCCATTACTGTCGACAGGTTAGTACATAAAAAGTATTTTTAACCCCTGACGCAAATTGAGGGCGGTTATAAGTTTAACGCGTGTATTTGTGTGTCTCCTGTAGCATCGTAGCTCCCAAACGGCTTTGATTCCATTTTGATCTAGTTTGTTTTGTTTGAAAGGTGACTTGATCGAAAGCACCTTACGTTTTTGGTTCCAACGTTTTAGGTCTGGAAATTTTGACCTACGAAACAAACTCCGTGGACAGCCGAAGACCCTAGTTGATAATGAAGTGGTCCTTGAAGCAGATTCATCGCAAACGACGTCAGAGTTAGCGGCGGCGATGTGGGTGGTAAAACAATTTTAATTCATTTGAAACATCTTGGAAAAGTGAGAAACTCGAGCCATGGGTACCGCTTGAATTGACTGAAGCACACCAAAAAACACGCATTGAGTGCTGCGTTTCATAACTCAACCGTTAATATAACGAGGGATATTGAATCATATTGTTACTTGTGAGGAAAAATGGATCCTTTACGACAGTCGGAAATGCTCATCACAGTGGTTGAACCCAAGAGAACCGGCCTAATCCTGTCCCAAACGAAAGTTGACTCAGAAAAAGGTAATGGGTGAGTGTTTGGTGAACCAGTGCTGGTGTCATACACTACAGCTTCCTAAGATCTGGTCAAACGATAACGACAGATCTGTATTATTAACAATTGCAAACCATGATGGAAAAGCTAGCCGTTAAAGAACCGAGACTGGTCAATCTCTTTAGCCTACTGTTGCTTCAAGACAACGCTAGGGCCCATACTTCACGACAGACGGTCGCTAAAATAGAGGAACTGCGGTTCGAATGTCTCCGACACCCACCATGCTCCCCGGACTATGTTCGAACAGATTACCACCTTTTTTCAGATTTTAGAGAATTTGGAGATTGAATTACGAACGTAAACTTGAATAAATGGAATATATAATTTCTAAACAGGACGGCCAGTGGGCAAAACATCAATAAATATTTTTTTATCTGTATATATAAAGTAAGAAACTGATTGACTGATCGATCAACGCACAGCCCAAACTATTGGGGCTAGGACCGTGAAACAGGTTCTATTTACACTATAGGTGAGCACCAACGAAGGATTTTTGGAAATTAAACCCCTAAGGTGGTGAAAAACGGGATGAAATTTTGTATGAAAATACGTTTTTTAAATATTTTTCTACCCGTACGAAGCTGGGACGGACTACTACTATATAATAAAAGTAGCTTTAAGTGCGTTGACCTTCGCCGGCCACAGTCTATGCAGTCTATGGTAAGCAGATATATAATAAACAAAAATAATAAAAATGAAACACAAAGTGAAATCATTATTCTAATAATGTTTAATATGATACAATCTTTAAAAAGTCAACATAATAAAAAATAATATTATAAATGTGAATAAATAATATTACAAACAAATAAAGTGTGTAATTAATTGAAATACAATTTTATTATTATTACATTATTTATTCACCATTTTGTTTGATGTGGTTTGATATAGTTATTGATGTATCAGTTTTTATATAGTTGATGATAATTTTCTTATCATCTATACAAAATTTACATGTGACCTTTGCGATTTTCCATAATTAATATTAAACTAATGTATTAATGTCAATTTTTCAATCTTTTTTCAATCTTTCTAGCTGGTCTGGTAGTTGTTGTTTTACCCTTTCTGGTAGTTACTGGCTCCACCTCAGCGCCACCTATCGGGTCCTAACAGCTATGAACCATCGTCTCAATAAGAAAAAAAAATTATTACGTAAATATGAGCTCTATCGATCAAGTTGTTGAGAAGTTATAGAATAACTAAAAGACGTACAGATTTTTATACATATATAAGATATCGTGGAATTAATCATATATTATAACTTTAACAAACTAAGCAAGCGTCCGCAGCTAGATCTCTTCTGTACATCCTCCACACATCCTCGGCATGGCGCTGGCTAAGCAATGAATTATTCTTTCAAACGGTTAGCAACCGTTGCGTAGAATGAAGAGTTGAACATTTTTGAAGTGAAAACTTCTGTAGCCGCGTTGAGCACTTTTTGGTAGGGGAAAATCTTATGGGTTCGCGTCACCGACATGCTAATGTTAAATGTATATCTATATCTATAGCCCGTGCCTCTCTGATATCAGACTGGCGCATGCGCAGCGGCCTGTGTACACGAATACATATATATATATATATACGTATACATGTATGACACATTGTATATACCTGACCGTGTTCTGTGCGCGTTAGACGCTTTTTGGAAGGCTGAAATCTTGTGAGTTCGCGTCACCGACATGCGTAATAGCTCCCGCCCGCACGCTTGCGGTCTTTTTCGACGTAGCCAAGGCCTTCGATAAGGTCTGGCACGCCGGACTGGTCCACAAGCTTCACCATTTAGAAGTCCCGGATAGGTTAGTACATTTAGTCCGCGATTACCTAAGCGACCGCACCTTCCACTACCGAGTGGAAGGAGTACTATCTACCGCCCACCCTATACGCTCAGGCGTCCCGCAAGGTTCCATTCTGGCGCCTTGCCTTTTCAATCTGTACGTCAGCGACCTCCCGAAGCCCCCCGGGGTCGAGGTAGGGCTCTACGCTGACGACACAGTCATATACGCGTCAAACAGACACAGAAAAAATCTCGCCTGCGCAGTCCAACGTGCCGTAACCACTCTCGGGGAGTGGTTTCGAACGTGGCGAATAGCTATTAATCCGGTAAAGAGCGCCGCGATTATGTTCGAACCGCATACATGTAAACTACCACGCACGGTAGGACCCCTCTCATTATTTGGTAGGAATATTTGGGCCACCAAGACTAAATATCTGGGTGTCACCCTCGACTCGAAGCTTAACTTCAACGCACACGTTACTATAGTCCGGAATAGGGCCGTCTGGATCCTTTCCCGCTTGCGACCCCTGCTCAGTTCAGTAAGCAAACTGTCCTTAAGACATAAGCTTACACTATACAAGATGTGCGTCCGTCCGATCTTGACATATAGCTGCGCAGCGTTCGCACATATGTCCAAACATAACTTTGTCCGCATGCAAAGAGTCCAAAATCGGTTTCTCCGTCGCCTGCTTGACCCTCCAGCCTTCGTTAGGAACATGGACCTCCACAGGGACATGAGGCTTCCCTCGATAGAAGCCTATGTGAAATATCTCACCAGGAGATACTTCGATAGCGCTTCGAATCACCCCAACCCGCTCGTAAAATCCACCGTGAACTACGTCCCAGACAACTCGATCCCCGTTGCCAAACGTTATAAACGCCGTCCGCGAAATCTCTTTGTCGATCCCGACGACGACATCGAGAAAGCTAATAATTACTACGCATCCGCTCCCGCAACATATGCGTGCTCGCGCCCACGCCCGCGAAACCACCGTTCCCTCCGCAGGGGACGAACGGTTAACTTCGCGCCCGCACACCCGCCACGACCACCTTCCTCTGCGGCAACTCAAGCGTAGGTCCGATCCATCGGCATGGAGCCCTTGAGCCAAGCAGCCGCTCGCGCGATACAAGTGACTGTACAATCACTAGCTTTCACAGCCATACATGACACTGCATTATACACACATGCACAACACACATAGGTACATAGGTTCTGTAAGGGACCTTTTTTTTTCTTTTTTTGCCTAGTTAGAGTAGACAAAAATTTCAGACCACTAAATACACATACACATGTTCCTTCCCTCCTCCCAGGGGGCAGAAACATGTATATATGTATAGTTAGTTTAGATCGAATTACGGATAGGGAATTAGTCAGATCGCGACTTAATTGCATACGCGCAACAGTCCGAGCCGAGGTTCGGCCACTTTGGCACCCTCGGATGTTGTTGCTTAGCTTTCGTGGCTGAGTGCCCTAAGCGCTCGCCCCCAAGCCCGGTAAAGCTGTAAAAGAGCCTTTTAGTGCAAGTAAAATTGAATGAATTTAGTAAAAAGTTTAATTTGAACTCGTATATACTTTACTTTGTTCAAATAGTGTTTGACTTTGATTATTATCTTAATTCTTTAATTATAGAATCACTGTTCAGTACAATAGTGAGTACTAAATAAATATACTAATATTTTTAATTTCAAAAAATAAATAACAATTTTTATTTATTTTAAATATTCGTATTTAATATATTGGCGTTTGAAAATAATTCTAATTTATAAGTTTTCACTTCTATCGGCAGTCTCTGTGACTGCCATTTTTATTTTTAGTGCTTGCGTATATTTTCTATCTATCATATATTATCTCAGTAACTAATTGTTCTACCTCATTGTGTCTCAGTGTCGACATGTTTAATTTGCTTCTTACTTAGTATCTATTCGTGACAACCTGTAATTGGCTTTCTATAGATATCCTACTGTATATTTTATTATTATTTTTTTATCGTTATAGGTTTAGCTTAGTGGCCACAATCTCACCTGATGTTAAGTGACGATATGGCCCAGGATGGTAAACGCTAAACCTAGTAGAAGACTGGCTCTCAAGTGCAGCTGCCGGAACACACCTATTGATGCTTGGCGACAGATTTTCAACTTGAGGGTGGTAGCTAGCCAGGCGGGCATCAGAAAAAGCCCTACCACCATGCTATGGCTTCCTCACGATGTTTTCCTTCGCCGAAAGCTCAGGCTCATTGTAGGGATTCGAACGCACGTCATTCGACGCGAAGTCGTACACGCTACCACTGCGCCATTATCGCTTATACTTCATCATCATCGCTTATGCGCCACATATACAGTATTAAAGTAATAACTAGAAACTTACTAAATGTTAACGAATAAGTTTACTATTATACGGTGTTCATATATCGCTAATATTCCGTTTTTCTGTTTCTTGTTTAACATTTGAAAATATAATACCTACTTATATTTATTCTTTGTACAAGATACTAAGACAAGGTATAAGGTAAGATAAGGTACAAACAAGACAAGCTTTGTCTTGTTACCTTAGCTACGTCGCATTGTCTTAAAAAACCCTTATTTATTTCACACTTCATTATACCTACCCTTCAAATGGGTGGGTTATTTATTGCTGTATTTTATTCTTTTACGCCGCATGCATACTTCTTTGTGCGATGTTATTGAGTCGGATTATGTACTTTTAACAATTTATATTTTTCTTTGTTTTTTCGATCTGACTATTCTGTTAGCCTTAGGCATACGGCTTTTAAAGCTTCACCGGGCCTGAATTTTTCTTTAATCATAGTGTTACAAGCGTGATATGAACCTTAAAGTACACTTTAACTTACCTTAAAAAATTGTAACCAAATATAACAAAGTACTAAACAGATGTCGTAAATTTATAATGTACGAGTGTTACTCCGCGGCTCCGCCCACGTTTACTGCAGTAATTATTTTCGTCTAATAATTTAACTTTTTACAAACTTTTTTAAACAATTCTTATAGCCTACCATTGAGCTATGCTATATGCGTTCCGTGTACAAAGCTTCAGTCAAGCCGTTTTACAAATGAACAGACAAACAAAACTTTTTAAATATCATATTCGTGATCAGTTTCCTTTAGAAAACAAATTACATGTATAGACAGAATTATAGATTTATTAATATACATAGACCTATAACTAAAATTAAATTGTAATTTAATGCTTTGTATTGGTATATTTTTGATTAATTTTCATTTAGGTATATTTTTTTCAAGTACTTCGGAAATGTCTATTCTGGAAGTCAATCAATTTAAGTAGAGAGAGAGAAAGATATAGCAAAAATTAACTACGATATTTTATTTCATATTGGCAGTTAGTGTACTTTTATCGGGCACGCAAGAAACTAATTTAAGCAAGGCCACAGTAAGTATAAACTTAGTTGGTCCTAGCGAATACAGAATACATGACTTATTCAACTTTGTAAGCCAAAATAACAGTTGGTTGTAACAACAGATGAAATTAAACGTGAACTTATAAAAGTCTAACATAGATTTTTATTGTTGTTATTATTGTATACATATTCTTTTCACGCGACAATCACTTATCCGATTTACATGGTTTTTCCATAAATTCATAGATTTTATCATAATCATTGACGGTAATGGTGAATCAATTGAAAAAAAATACACTTTTATGGCGATTAAATGGCTTACGCTGAGTAAACTATAAGGGATTTATCAAATTATTGTTCTATATAATTGTAGATCTTAAAAAGATCCACAAAAAGTCAGCAGTAGCATATGTCTATCTTCCAAGGATCACCCACGATAAGCATTTTTGTCTTTAAAACAACTGGCGCGCAATCACCGTTTGTGGTGGTGCGGCAACAAATTCGCGCGTGTACTCACCCGACATCAGTATTCTGTAGTCCACGTGAGCGGAGCCGCGGGCACAGCTAGTTAGTAAAAAAAACATAGTATCTTTCCCGAGAAATTCAGTATTATTTGTAGGGAACCTTTTTTTCTCGTATTTCCGTCTAGCCTCAAATATATAGCCCTAATCTATTATAATTTATTGTGCAAGTACAAATTTATATTACAATATCTATATAAATAAAAATGAAATGCTGTTCGTTGGTAAGCGCATCACTTGAACACGGCTGGATCGATTTGGATAATTTTTATTTTATGTTAGTAATAGCCCGGATAAAGTTTTTAGGAAATGAAAAATATGAACTGTTACTCGGGAAATTGGAAAATTCTGGAAAAACTATTTTTTTCTTCTGCATTTTTTTATGAACTCGAGGACATAACTTATGATTCGAACGATGAATATTCGTGATAGTTTTTTGTTTTATTCGTTATGGTATTGGAAAAGTTTTTAGGAAAAAAAATGGAATGGATGGCGCTGAGATCGAGTTATTGACTACTGGATAGGGCAGATATTTATAAAATCTAAATAATCTGCAGCATAGTTTTGGTTTCCGAATTCAAATACTGCTAATAGCAATTACAACTGATATATTATAGTTAATAACGTCTATGAATTATCTACATAGTTATTGAAGAAATTGTTGGATTGATGAAAAGAATTTTCCATTTCATAATAACACGAAGTTAATCTGAATATAATACGAAAAATTATTATGAACACATCAAAATAATTCAGTATTTTTATTATCTTTGTCCTTTGTTAAGGAAATTTTTGTTATATCCAACATTGTTTAGCATACATTTACAATTCCAATGTTCGTACTTATTTTAAACGAAATGATAAGGGTGAGTTTTATCCGTTACCTTTTTATTTAATTTTTGGCCTTTTGCAGGTACCTTCTGAAATAATAGTAAAAGCTCGTATGATATTACCTAATACTAAAATACCCTTTCATTAAAAAAAGTGTGTATCAGCTCCGACGCGCGACTGTAGTTTACTCAAGAACCGTCTTAGAATTTAGAATATATACAATTGGCAAGAAAAGTAAATAAAGGCATCTCTTATGATATAGAATGAATGAAAAAAAAACATAAGCTACATAACCTAATCGGTAAACGCATCCACGTTTTCTTGTGATTTATTGTTATCTCACTTCAATTTTTTTTTCATGATTATATATATAATTGAATAAATCTCAACCTTATTTGAATAACGCTAAGGTTAAAATTGCTTGCGTGAGATTGCGTTATGTTTCACTTTCAATTTCACTCCTCATATTTTGCGCCTTATATCTTTTCATAAGGAGTAAACTCCAAAAAAAATGAACAGCATGATAAATACATTTTCAGAATCCAAAAAAAGCGTACTGTTATTTTAAAAGGAATATAATTAATATGGCTACGTATTGCAAAAACAAATTGATAATTTATATTGAATTGCGACGTAACCAAAATAATAAGTTTCGGCGTATGTCTTATATTCAAATAAACGGCGTTAATTACATACAAAGATAATGTTACTAATTTTCTCGACTATTTTTAATGTTATTCATTAAGCCACACTACTGGCCTGCATAAATGAAACTTGAACTAACAATTTAGCCCTAGAGGGGACGTTGACGATCCTGACCCCTTTATAGATATATTTAATACGGGTCTACAACTCGTCTACGCTTACTTTTTAATTACTCGATATGTTTTAAATATTATATCGTCGTCTTAAAGATAAAGTAATATTTAGTTCGATAAGAGTTTCATCAAGTAAAGATACCAACATTTTATAGAAGTTTCTTATGACTAAGTTGAATAAATTGGTACACTAATTTAACTGTTTAATTACTGACATTTTCTATTTAGAGCCAAATTCGCAAACTAAAGATAAAAATAATTCCATAGATTTGATTATTAACTAGTTGTGCCCGCGGCTTCGCTCGCATGGACTACTAAAAAGGTTTTTTATTTTCTGTCCGGAACTCTAATATTAGCCTAAGTTATTCCTTATAACGTCAGCTATCTGCCAGTGAAAGTCCCGTCAAAATCGGTCAAACAGGCGGAACAAACAGGCGGACAGACAAACATAAAAAATTGTTCATATGCATTTAGTAAAAACCTGTTATTTTGATATTACAAACAGACACTTCAATTTTATTATATGTATAGAATATAGATAAAAATAAATAATTCATAATCATTACTGATTAATCACTACACATAAATTAGACTTTTTAGATTAGAATCAGATTGTAGAAAAAAAGGTGTGTGCGATTCACACACGAAGGAAGTGAAAATTCATTTTTAAAAGATATTTTATATTTTATTTAAACAGTGTGCAATATACATACTCACCGATATTTGCTCTCTCGCTCTGGCTCACACAAAGAGGAGAGACCGATAATGTGCGTTTAACAACATTTAACGTTTAACATTTAACGTTTAACGTGTTGTAAGTCGCATAAGAAGTTTCACTTCAAAAAAGGTGTGTGTGCGATTCACACACGATAGAAGTGAAACTTCATTTTAAAAGACATTTTCTATTTTATTTAAACAGTGTGCAGTATACATACACACCGAAATTTATTCTCTCTCTCTGGCTCACACAAAGAGGAGAGACCGATAATATATTGCTCTCTCGCTCTGGCTCACACAAAGAGGAGAGACCGATAATGTGCTTTAAACGTTTAACGTTTTTTAAATTTGCAAAGCTATTACTAGAAAACGGCATAGTGGTGGAAATCAAAAGTTTTTGTAGATTAAGAATTAGAACATTTGCTCAATAAAGACTCGTGTCAAAGTCAAGAGGAGTTGGCAAGATCATTGCAAGTGAGCCAAGAAGCAGTTTCAAAACGCCTAAACAAACTGGGAATGATCCAGAAGCAAGGATCAATTGGTTGTCATACGAGTTGAAGCCAAGAGATGTTGAACGGAGTTTCTGTATTTGGGAACTGCTGCTTCGAAGACAAAAACGTAAAGGATTTTTGCATCGCATTCTTACTGGTGACGAAAAATGTTTTCTTTTAACTATAATCCCAAGTGTCGAAAATCATGGGGTCACGCTTGTGCACTTACGGCTAAACCGAATATCCACGGCTCCAAGGTCATGCTCTGTATTTGGTGAGACCAGCTCGGTGTAATATATTATGTGCTGTTAAAGTAGTCTCAAAAATCATAGGAGATCTTTATCGAACGGAATTAATGCGTTTGAGCCGAACATTGAAAGAAAAACGGCCGCAATACTTTCAAAGACACGATTAAGTTATTTTGCAATATGACAATACTCGGCCTCATGTTGCAAAAGTTGTCAAATATACTTAGAAACGTTAAAATTGGAAGTCTTATCACACCCGCCGTATTCTCCAGACGTTGCTCCTTCTGACTATCACTACTATTTCGATACACTACTACTATTTCGATTTATGGCACACGGCCTGACGGACCAGTACTTCCCGTCTTATGAACATGTTCAAAATTTGATCGATTCGTAGATCGTTTCAATAGATGACCAGTTCTTGCAACGCGGGATTCGATTGCTGCCAGAAAAGTGAGAGAAAGTAGTGGAAAACAATGGACAATACTTTGAAACATAAAAGTATAATCAGTTTTTTCACAAAACGACTTTGAATTTTGAAAAAAAAACAGCGGAAGTAAAATTGTTTACCTGTTAATATTCGGACGTTTTTTTTTAATATTTCATAGGTGTGCTTTTGTTCAGTGCTGGCACCGACCCAAATAAAATAGTTTTTTTGAAGTCGGTTAAAACATGTAAAATTATCATTAAATCATTATGTATTTATGTCATTAATATTTGTAAATATTAGCATGTAAAGTGTAAGTAAATTAACTATACGTATTTACAAGCCGACGCTAATAAGAAAGGTAAATCTTTTTTCATCTCAACACGTCTCGTGCGTTTGCCTTCGCCTGAAATATATCGGAATAAATGTATAATTTAATATGTAGATATGGTACGACTTTCTTATTTAACTTTTACTATAAATATAGTCTACCTTATTCACTGGCAGTAAGCTGGCACGAAACATCGAATTAATCGAACAAGCTGAATAAACTTTTAAGAAAAATAAGAAAGTTAAAAAAGTAGGCGTAATGTGTGTCAATTTGGAATCATACTTGGTTTTCTTTTTATTGAATTATAGAATGGTAGCACCCATCTCGGCACGAACAAAGAAGTTCGCAAATTTTCCGTATTTACCTTACCGTGTACTGTGGAATGGTCTCTCTTCCAGTCATCGTGGATGCTCCAAACAAATCGTGACATTGACAACTACCGATGAAATACTGACAATAAAACTTGCTCAACACGATTCTAGAACTCATTATCCGGCAAATCGGTAATGTGCTTAGAAAGTTTATTGTAGAACCTAACACAATTGCCTACAAATCTTTAATTTGTTTGACTAAGTCTAAACGATGGGATTGCTATAATAATAGTATAGAAAAAAACGTGTGCGGTCGGGGGAACCCGTCAGGCATGAAGTTATTAAAGAATAAAATAAGTAAAATATGATTTAAAAATCAATCAGTCAAACTCATAAAGAACACCCACCATCAATGCAAATTTTATATATATGTGCCATACAAAATAACTGATAAGCAATTGAATTACTGAAAGCGCGCCTATTTCACGAGACTACTCTAATGGGGTATCTATCTCAATGTTTTGCAATTCAGCGACCGCCTGAGGGAGAATTATACAACCGGACGTACATAATGCTTTTCTGCTTAAATCAAGATATTCACATGCTGCACACGTCAATCGTATATAATAGAACGAGACAGAGTAAGGTGCATGGAGTGAGCATAACGCTTTTTTACTTACGTGACGATTTCTATAAAACAACTCCTACCGCAAGCCGCGTTAAGGGACTTCGTTTCAGTAGTAATATGTAGTAAAATATGTAAATTACTAACTGAATATATTGGAGTTTTGAGAGACATTGCTAATGTGTGTTTTTGTTTCAGATATGTCGCAATAGTAAAGCCTTTGCAACATCGACTGAGCCGCCGAGTAGCACGCGCAGTATTGTTAACCGTTTGGTGTGCTAGTGCAATACTCGCTTTACCGAGCTTACTTTATTCGGATACATATAAAAAACAGTAAGTTAATATTACTTTAATGTTTGGTAAAATAAATGTTTCTTAAATTTCAAGTAAATATTCAATCAACGTTGATATTTTCCTAATATAGTAATTATGTACGTATTGATTAAGATTTCGTTAAATAATGTAGAAATTTCATCTTTTAATAGTGCGTATAAATCATGATTTGTAACTTTATTTTAAAATACATCTATATATGTATCTATTATACTTATCTTCTATACAAATTATAACACTCAAGGTCTCTCTGTCCGTCTGTCCGTTTATGTTCGTTAAACACGAAAACCACTTATCCGATGTGCATATTTGTTATTTTTATTCATGGTTATGTTATCAGATCAGATTATAGGTAAGCCAGATATTTTGTAAGGTAAAGTAACTAGGAAATAAACAGTGACAATAATGGTGAATCAATTCCGAAAAAAAGACGTATTTGGGGTGCTTAAGTGCGTATCAAATTAATGTTGTACATAATTGTAGATCTTAAAATGACTTACAAAAAAGTCAGCGATAGCATATATCTATCTTCTAAGATCACCCACAATAAGCATTTTTGTCTTCCATCTTTTGAGCGGGGGCAGCACGATTCGAGTGGAGACGTGGGTACAGCTAGCAATTAATATATTATCAGAATGTGTTTAGTTTCTTTAAATTAATTTATACGTTTCTGTTTATTCTAGTTACAAATATCTAAAAAAAATAGTATGAACAACTATACGTATTTTGATTATTCCTCTTCAATTATAATAAAGAATCAGAAGTATTAATTAGTTAAAAAAATATTTAAAAGTTAATTTATCTATATTGTAAAAAGGCATACTCCATGTTCATTCGACTGTGTGGTAGTTCTAATGGTTTCCTGAGAATATTATCGAATAGTCGGATTATAGAACTGTCGGGCAGTTTGTACCTTCACCATTGGACGGAATTGATAAAAAGCGTATGCAACTACCTATGCATGCTACTGATTTTTCTTGTGTATGTTGTAAAATGTACTTAGTAACATAGGCTATGTTTACTAATAATTATTGGATAAAGTTTGAAATAAAAAAACCTTATTATTATTGTAGTATGTATGTATTATGAAACAAAGAAAGTCAGTGTGAACATTGTAGGACAATTTTTATCTTTTTCCTGATACAAAATTTATTAAGTAACAACGAGTAGGTATGTGCAAATGAAAACATACATATTTACATGTCTATTGAATAATATATATATAAATAACAAAGAAAATCCTAACTTGGGTACTGTTTCTTTCTTATGATGAAAAGGAGCAAATCTCCTCGTAACTTTCGAAGTTTTGTAGAATTATGTAAGAAACTTGGCAGAAAATACCTTTGACAGAGCTAGTTTAATCAGTTGTTTAACATATTCTAATAATGTTGAACTAGCTCAAGTGATTACAAATTTATTCGCTCACAAATTGGCTTATACATCCACGAAAGAAGCTACTCCCGGAAAGACTGATTAAACCGTCTGTTATAGAAAAAAAGGCCAATTAGTGATAGCTCAAGTGATAAAAAAGTGAAGAGATAAAAAAGTAATACTCGCATATAATACAATCGACATTAAAGCAGAGCCAAAAAAAACTGAATTTGGAATAATGGTTCTTTCTACGTTGTAGTAAAGTTGGGTTTTCTTAAAACAAATCTTTAGGAGAAAGTGCTTTAAACACTCATCTTATATTTTATCGTTAAGGAACGACAGTTTAATTAATAAATACTACGTGATATTCCATTAATTTTGAGAACATTCGAAAACCAAACAAAGACGCTATTAGGATAACTAAAGGCTTTGTTCGCTTTCTGGAAATTTTCAAATTAAATCATAAAGCCAGTTAGTAACAGTAGTAGTCTAAGAATAACTTTATAACCTTATTGTACCATCAACGTGAGTCTTATAATAACTAAATATTTCCAGGGTAAATATTCATCCATGATATCAAATATCATTTATACTTTGGATAATATAGGTTTTCGATGTATATATTAAAACTTCGGTTAAAAGTTACAATTAAATTTAGTTATAATGCATAAATTATTATTAAAATGTTTACTGAATGGTTATAGATTTATTAGCTATTTACCATTAAAATTAATTATAGCATTGGCAATGAAAATGTTATACATGGTATGTATATGTATTTATTTTTAGGTACATAAATGGAGAAAGAGAAGTTTGTTTTATAAGGTGGCCTGACGGAAGTTACCCGACCTCTAAGGCCGATTATTGGTGAGAACTTACACTTTGCTTCCAAAATTTTTTTCACAAGTTTCTTAGCATCCGTACAATTTTTTTTTATTCTTTTAGGTTTGGCGTTTTGGTCATAATTTCACCTGATGTTAAGTGACGATGTAGCCCCAAGATGATAACACGCTAAATCTAGTGGAAGATTGGCTCTCAAGTGCAGCTGCCGAAACACACCTATCGGTGCTTGGCAACAGATTTTCAACTTGCAGATTTTCAGCTAGCCAAGCGGGCATTAGAAAAAGCCCTACTACAATGCTATGGTTTCCATACTATGGTTTCCTACACTGAAAGCTCAGTAATTTAAATATACAAAATTATGAACAAACATTAGCGGGTTACTTTCGGAGTAATTCTATAATATTTTAGATTATTTTAATATTCTATATTTTTTTAGAAAATAACTAAATAATCATAAAAATATCACTTAATTAGTTATATGTTTTAATAGCTGTAACTTGTAGAAATTATTTCAACTTTTTGACGAATAATATTAATTCTATCTGGACTGACGTCTGCTTTTTGGTTTAAGTCACTAAATGTAAGATATAAAAAATATATGTTTTTTCCATCTTCAATATTGAAAATCTCTTTTTATGTCTTATGTCTACTTTGTAATGTTAGAAACAAAGTCTAACGTCGAAGTGGGCACCAAATACATAAAACATTACGTACAGCTGTACAGCCTTCTTCGTGTGACGTAAATAGTAAAGAGGCTTCTTACCTTATTACGAGTTTAGGTTCATGATACCTTCATATATCTTTATAAAATCTAACATTACTTTTTTATGTCTCTTTGACAGAATACCTCTTATTATTACGGGGTTGTGGAAACCAGAAAATCTCCGTTAACATATAATCAATACCGAACGTCAACTTAGACAAGGTTTTTTATTGAAAACTCTTTGTTACGTTTTAGAAACTTAACACATTCTGGCGGATAAAATAAAGTGTTTCAAGATGTACTTCGCTTAACATTGTATTACAAAAGAAGGATACAAAGAAAATACACATAAAATAATTGCAATAATTTTGAAAAAGAGCCAGGAAATAATTAAATAAAAAATACTGTGCTGTTCGTACGGAGGTTTTAATAAGGAGAAAAATGTAAATTGACAGCGTACCATATGAGATAAACCAAATATTACTTAAAAGACTAAAAAATAATTATTTTAATAAATAACTTTAATATTTCCAACAAAAATGTCATAAAAGTTTACTTGTGTATGTATTCAGTACGTATGAAAATAAATTAACTTTATTGTAAAAAAAAGGTTTTTACATACATTGTGAAAATCACGCTGCCTTTATGAATTAGCTAGTAATATCAAAATTAAGATAGTTAAGCACACATGTTTTTTTATGGCAAAAATTTATTTTTTTTTTTTGTCAATCCCTATTCTTATTTTAAGGTTAATCTAAAAATTAATTTATACCGAGTTGTAGAACACCTATTGCTGTTCAAGGAAATATTTATATTTGAGTATTATTTTCACTATTTAATTCATATCGTTATAAAAGTGTGTGTGTTAAGGATTTTAAAACTATACTCTTTTTCTTTATAACATTAGGTACTCTAATGTGCGTTAATATGCGACAGTTATAATTGCAAGAGGCTATTTGTTTTAAAATGTATACGTTTTTTAATAATGTAATATATAATTGTGATGTCAATTACAATGCTTATAATTTATTTATACCAATGTTAGCAAGTGTTAATTGTATGTTAACTATAATGTTTTTTAGTACCTACGAATACATTTCATTACGAGTACATTCTAGACGATTCCAGTTATTTCGAGAATTGTATTCTTTTTTCTATTTATACTCATCTCATAATGATTGGCCTCAGTTAGACTCTGGTTTTTCTGAGGTTGGTTATAAATAACTATAATATGCAGTGACTACTTAACATCAGAAGGACTGTATACCTGTTTGCCATTCCAAACAACAAGCTCCTTTCAGTGTGTTCCTACAGTAATACTTGAAAATTAGACCTACGTTAAAATCATCGGCGACGTCGTATAGATATATGGAATTACGTTCACATACTCCCCGAAATTCGATATAAATAGCTCAAACTAGAGTGAGGTCGAGCTTTATGACAGCAAAATCGTTTTTTTTTTTTTTTATCGATCTGACTATACTGTTAGCCATAAGGGCCTAGGAGCCTCGAACGGCTTTTACAGCTTCACCGGACTTGGGGGCGAGCGCTTAAGGCACTCAGCCACGAAAGTTTTGCACAGCAAAACCGTTACAAGGGCTTACAAATATAGTTCCACTGGCGGTGCCCCGCGGCTCCACACACGATTATTACGCAGTAAATATTTTCGTTCTCTAGTTTTATTTTTAATCATACTATTGACAATTCTTTTAATCCTATCAATTGAAGAATGTAAAAAAATTCCGTTTGCAAATTTTCATCATAAGCTGTTGAGATTTATTAAGAAATATTTTTTTCAAAATTATTATTTTATACATTTTTTTCAAAGTAGAATTGAAAATTCTTGTACTCTATCTATTGACCAATAATATAGGTAAGCTTACCGTTAACAAAATTTCTTAAAAAAACGATAAAATCGTTTTTGAGTTAAATCCGGACATACAATATTTTTTTACGTCATATTCGTGATCAGGAGCCTTTATATTAATATCTATCGGAAAATTTGGAAACAAAATCAAATGTGCAGACAAAAACAATATATATATATATATATATAATAACGTTATACCTATTTAAATAAAAATATAAATGTTATGTACTATTTTTTTTAGTTACAATTTGGTGTTCCTGATCGTGACATACGTGGTTCCTATGGGTGTTATGATATGGGCTTACGCTCGTATGAGCTCAGCTTTAAAAGGCCGTGCTATTGGTGAGTGCACCCATCACCAAATGCAAGTCGTAAGATCCAAACAAAAGGTCAGTATCATTCATTTGCTTTGAGATTTATGTTCATTTTTATATTCAATACCGTCGTCTAGGTATAAAACACTTATCTTCAAGGATAAAAAATAAATTTTGCGAACTATAATAACAAGGATTTCGACTGAACAGCACCAATAAAAAATATTTTTTTGTCACTCTAATTGTAATCCGATTAATTATATTTAGGAATGAACCCAACGAGCTGGAATGGTAGGTTAAGCTTGTAACAGGATCAACTATATTGAACTAAGCGAACTTTAAAGGGATTTCACTTAAATGAGGTCTGTGTTATTTGAATTTATTAGTTTCAGTTCGATATTTCATGTGCGATCAACGATAATACATACCTGGGTACATAAATGAATTAAAAGTATTTGCTTAACAAAATAAAAAAAACATATGATGTTAAAAATTTCAAAAATAATTTTAACAAAAATGTATTGGAAAGTGATAGTTAAAAACATTTATCTAAATTTTAAATCGGGTATTGTAATAATATAAAATTTTTGTGTAGGATTTATACATAATAGACCAGTGACGATAACTTTGGAAACCAAAAAAAAAATAATAGTATAAGGAAACCCATTGGAAAAGGAAGAAAGAAAATATAAGAAAAATGAAAGGAAAAATAATTTACGGGCGATCTGAGGTCAGGAAGTGAGGGGGGATGAGTTTTTAAGGGTAAAAAACAGTTTATCTCGATTTCCGGCAAAACTACAAGTCCTATGGAATAAAGTTGAATAGCAAAGTTGTAGGTAATAAAAAGATCCACAACTTTTATATTTCAACTTTTTCACATAACCTCAAAATTTATGTGAAAAATTCAAATAACCAAAATTTCGGTTATTTATTTTTATATATATATTTTATATTATATTTTTATCACGAAATTTGCTGTAAACTTACCTTATTATGTCCCAAATACTTACAATATAATTTTTACAATCGAAAATTCTCGCTGTCGGTGGGCTTTTTGTTCATTGAAATCTCTTCTTTCTGAGGGTGTAATTTTTTTTACATTACTATGGTAAATGTTCGATAAGAGTATTTACTTAGTTCTTGAAGAGAAATTATTGCAGCCTTTAGCTTTCAAGGCACTAAAGGCTTTCAAGAGATTGGTTCTACTGACTTAATAAATTTCATTGAGTATGTTAATAGGATTATTAGAATCGTAACGCACGGAATACTTGCACTTGCAGTATTTGCAAAGATTTGAAGTTAAAAGGTTCGGATCTAATGAAATAACAAACGAAAAAGATTAAAACATCTTCACTCACTGCACTCATTTTTGTGAATCATATAACAGAGAATTGTATAAGAAAGTATTGTTTATACTATTTATAACAAGGACAATTTTGAATGGAAAATTGCCCCTATAGAGCAAGACTTTGAGTACTGTTACGTATTGTTTAGATGATGGAAGTCATTTATTGTTCCAAAAAGCTACATTCAGACTGATGAATGAATACGCGATATTTTATTGTTAATAATATTATATATATTGTAATGAACGCGTAAAAAGTCGCGGGCGGTCGCTTGTTATTACATAATACAAGGGGTATTATTACGGACCTGCCAGAATTTATGGAAAGCGTATATCCGTGTACGTGGGTGGACAGGAACAGCTTGTAGGTATATTACTTACAGCTTGCGGTTAACCTAAGTTTCTAAATGGGCATCCGGTAATTTCGAAACTTCCTTCATTTTCTTGTGTTTCTGTTTTTAGTTTAACAATTAATACGCTATTATATTAATTTTTAGTTTTTAGAAGTCATAAATTACATAGAAATATAACCTGCCTCTTTGTTTAGCGTTTGTGGACTACGAGAATGTCTTCGATTCAATTGAGACCTGGGCTATATTGCGTCTCCCAGCGGTACCAATTTGACTACCATTACATCGAAGTGTTGAAGTGTTTGTATGAAAACGCCACTATGTCAGTTTGACTGCAGGATCAGAACTCGAAACCTATCCTGTTGCAGTAGGGAGTCAGACAAAGAGATGTTATCGCTCCTAAACTGTTCACCGCTGCACTGGAAGATGTTTTCAAGGTTTTGGACTGGGAAGGACTAGGAATCGATATAAACGGCGAGTACATTACCCACCTTTGGTTTGCCGACGACATAGTAGTGAAATCTGAAACCATGGTGGACCTCCGTGCAATGTTCAATGACCTCAGTATAGCCTCTGAACGTGTTGGTCTTAGAATTAACATGGACAAGACGAAGATTATGTCGAACGTCCATGTAGCACTAACTCCCGTAAAGATCAGACATCACTTGGAATTGTTGATGATTATGTTTACCAGGGATAAACTAGTATTAAACTAGTACTATTCAGTGATAGAATCAGAAATGAGGAGATCCGCAGGAAAACCAAAGTCACAGACATAACCCGAAGAATAGCTAGACTAAAGTGGCAGTGGACGAGTCACTTAGCTCGTAGAACGGATGGCCATTGGGGCCAAAGAGTTCTCGAGTCGCGGTCACGTACTGGAAGACACGACCTGGTAAATGGTAAATGTAGTGGGAAGCCGCTGGATGCGGGCGGCACAGAACCGGTCGTTGTTGCGATCTTTGGGAGAGGCCTATGTCCAAGCAGTGAACGTATTAACGGTTAAATGATGCACATGATGATAATGTATAAAATACACTAACAAGCTGAGTTATACAAATAGTTGTAGATTATGTACTATCTTTCAATAAATGGCACGCAACTCCACCCTGTGAAGTCTAATAAAGTGCGGCCCGGCCTTCGTCACAACTTGTCAGGTGGTGTTCGGACGGCTTACGTGACTATTACAACAAACATATCTTTACAATTTACGATTAACATTTATTGAACAATTTCCAATAAAAATATATTTGTCGTTTATATGTACTACTGCCACAAAACTTAATTAAAATTCATATTATAACGTCAACCTACAACAAACTAAAATAGTTTAGCGCTAAATACTCTTTCATATAAAATAAACCTGTATTATATATTTAGAACCACTCTGCGCTGTTTCAAGGTTTCTTATTTTTTGTAATGATAACAATAAATACCAGTTAAATGCTAGCTCTAGCTCTCAAGATCATCTCCTCAAGTCACTAAGAAAGAGTGCTTATAACTAAAATTTGTGATATTATATTCAAAATAATACTTTAAGAATAGATTTTGATATTTGAAGTCATCGTTTTATGTTTATAAAATATATGAAATTAAAGTAATACGTGAACGTCTACTATTTCCGACGCAATGTTCCGAACGAACAGTCTAATGTACCTAACTATAATGCTCCAGTCAACTACAATAATTCTACATTTTGTTATAATATTTTTTTCTTAATCATATATGTCTTTAAGTAATTATTTTTCTATTTCAAATTGTACAAAATGCATTTGTTGTTCAGATGACTGTAAGACAGAATAAAAAAATTACGTAAGTGTATAGGCGCGTCATCATATGTAATTATATAAAATACAGTTTTTCGGGAGTCAAAACCGGACAGGAGTGACGCCCTTTCGGTATTCAACATGATTGCTAGTTATTTTACAGCAGTTCAGACTTGTCAGAAATGAAACCATCAGAAAAAAATGTTCTTTAAAAAATCTTTTAAAATATCCTCAATTAGCGGGATTCGAACTATCGACCACTCGTGCGTACTGCGTATGAAGCATCGTCTTACATTACTAGGCCAATCTGACGACGATCACATTCATGAAAATCAGAACTTGCATTAACCTTGCATAATGTAGGTAAACGTATTCTATCTAATTTTCTCGTAGTTTAAATCCTGTAGATGTATATGGTTGTCTCTTTTTACTGTCGCTTTTTCGTTTCATCGCGTTTCAAATTAAGCCGTGCTAAAGAAGTTTTGACTTCACAAATATGTTATCGTTGCCAGGTCGTGAAAATGTTCGTGTTAGTTGTGATGGTGTTTGCGCTTTGCTGGTTGCCGTATCATGCGTATTTCGTTCTCGTTTACCACCACCAGTCCTTGGCCTCTGCTCCGTTCGCCCAGCACATATATCTTGGTTTTTACTGGTTGGCCATGGCTAATTCCATGTTCAACCCCCTTATATATTATTGGATGAGTAACAAGTGAGTACAACTTTTATTTACTTCATATTAAAAAGAGATGAATTTGCTTGAAGATCTGAGGATACTTGCTAAGAATAATAGTTTTTTTTAAATCATTTATAGGTTCTAGCATTTGGCTACAATCTCACTTGATGTTAAGTGACAATGTGGGGGAACTGGATCTCAAGTGCAGCTGCCGGAACACACATATAGCCTTAGCGATAGATTTTCAACTTGATGATGATAGTTAGCTAGACAGGCGTTAAAAAACGGCCTACAATCATGCTATACGTTTCATTACGATGTTTTCCATCACCGAAAGCTTAGGCTCATTGCAAGGATTCAAACTCACGTCGATCGGCGCCTTGTCCGTGCACGCTACCACTGAGACTTAATGATGTATAATGATACATGTTACTTCAAGGAAAAATAAAACTATTCACAACCAACGAAAAAGCCTAAAATAAATTATTACCGATTGTTAAAAGTACTTGAGAGAATATTTATGGATACGGTCCAATATCTCTACCTATTCTCGAAGAACCATGCCGTTATGATATAAAAGTTTAGCAAATACCAGTATGTTTATGATACAAACCACAGATACAAACAAAATTATTTCTGTTTGTTATTGTATTTTACGAGAATAGAGGTTATAAAGATATGGTTAGGTTTTACGCTTGTTAATTCACTCTAAACTATAATAATTGGACCTTAATATATTAATTTAAACAAAGTTTCATCGTGTTTTCATTCCAGAATAATAATTTAAGGGTTTCTAAACGTTCGGTTTCTTTGAAGTCGATAATTTTTGGTTTAAGTAATAAATATTGTCATTTTAAATTAGTATTGTGTTGTTTTTTCTGAGATTTAATTATAAAATCAGCGACAACCAATTAATTTACTTAAAAGTATCTTATTGTACTACTTGCGTTAGAATTTTCATTACTTTTTAGAAAACAAACAACAGTTTAACAAAATATATTATTTATTACAGCGGCTAACTTTACTTGTAAAAAATTTAATCCTACATTTCTTGTCCACTAATTGGAGTTCTGCAAAATTATTTCGGTTGAGGATTATTAAGGAATGTAAAAAAGGTTTTTTTTATACTAGCTCTGCAAAATGACTGATGTATGTTGTAAGCAGGATATATAAGTCTACAAAGAACGGTGACCGTCGGTGACACAAATATCATCGGCAATCGTTATTGTCATGCCTCGTTTGAAGGACCCAATATCATAGGAAGGTGGGAACTCGTTGGCTGGGAGACTATTCCACATCTGCACGGTACGGCAATGATAAGAATTTGCGAATTTCTTTGTTCGTGACATGACGGACATTGCCGTGCAGCTATGGCAACCTAGACCAGTCAAGAAGGTCAAACAATTCTTCAGGACATTCTCCATGATACAGACTATATAACACGGTTAACGAGACAATGACGGTAACCATTGTAGCTATATAACATGGCAACGTGAATAATTGCCGTCTCTATCAAATATCCTATTAATTACAAATTGTTCCATCCCAATTTTACTTTTGAGAACTTTGTCGGGTGAACAATAAAGACCGTAGGCAAACTAACCGTATTGAGAGAAGAGAAAGTACATAATTTAATTATAGACTGTTTGAATATTGTATCCGTTCGGTTAATTAAATCAAAGTTATACGAATTTGACGATTTTTTACACCTATTTTAATTTTGTTAAATACCGTAAAATGGGATGAAATTACGGGGTGAAAAGGGAAAATAGTTTCATTAAATTGTCTCTGTGTTTGTCTATAGTCAGTTAATATGTTTAAATACAATACTAATACAATAATCCAATGTTAATACTATATGTTACACGGTAACATTTTTCTTTTATTTTGTAAACATATAAATAAACATGAAGTGATTAAAACGTAAAGAAATACGCTGTTAACTCTCCGTGCTCATATACGTGATTTTGTGCTTTCGACAAGAAGTTAATAAGTTCGCTCATTTTTTCTTCTTCTAAACTTGGTTATTTGGATAGTTTAGTTTCTTGACTATTTGGTATATGGACTCTGTATCTCAGTTGGTAAAGTGATAGTTAATATTCATTAATATTGTTTCAGATTTAGGATATATTTTCGTTTAGTTTTGTGCTGGTGTTGGACACCGAAAACAGATACATCGAATGATGTGAAAAAATTAGGATTTAACAAATCGTTTTCAGGTGAGTCATTTAAACGAGTCATCAAACGAATTTTACTTGATGTTTTTGTTTATTTTTTTTGTTGATTTTTTTGGATTCAAAGTTTTAGATTATTCTTCTACCATTTAATGCCGATTAAATTAATTAAGTATTTTATACAATTTAAACATATTTTTGAAATTGAAACCTTTGTTTATATATTTTAGTTTGTAGATTGAATGTTAAATTTCCATATATTGTGAAATTATGTTTAACGCACGGAAGTGCGCATACCATCAAGGCAAAATTGAATTAATATAATATTTTATGTAGAAGCACTTACCTTAAAATATACAGATTACCCCAGTAAAAGAATTATAAAAATTAGACTAACATACTAGGGAAACATTACTTACTTTTTTAATCGGTGAAAAAGGTCATCTTTTTGGATAATTGCTTAAAATTACTTTAAAATGTGTACAAATGTGTACAATTAATACCTATCACATATTGCACTGCTGGCAACAGTCTGGTGTTGTAAAAAACAATAATATAAATGTATATGTATGTACCTGTATATAATATATATGTACGTATTATATGTAGAAAGTATTTTTTTATTATGTAGGTATATATTTTCGCAACGCGAGGCGACCTCGGTTTGTACGTCACGAATTTTGGTATAGTATGGCATGAGGTTTGTCTGTGTGCGGGCATTACGCAAAAACTACTGGACAGATTTTGATCTTTTTCTTTTATTTTATCCTTAGGTTATTTAAAAATTTATCACGATATCTTCATTCAATAAAAAGTTATTAAAGTTTTAAGAAATGTGTTTTTTTCCGTGGTATTTAATAAACAGCGCAGATGAAGTCGCGGGTATCAGGTACTACTAACTACAATATCTAATATTACTAGCAACCCGCCCCAGCTTCACACGGGTAGCAGAGTAATACATATACTCTCTGTTGGTTTACGCGGCGCACGCCTGTAAAGCTCCCAGACGGCATGATCAGAATTTATAACAGTAATAAGAATCTGATGTTTTTAACAATCATAGTCATATTTCTGCCAATTTACATAAAAACGTAATAAATTATACATTATTTAACTAAACCTTCCTCATGAATCACTCCATCTATTGTTGAAAACCGTATAAAAATCCATTGTTTTATATTTGAGTTTATCACGTTCAGACTGACAGGCAGAAGACGCGCCGGGGGATTTTATTTTATAATATGTATAGGTAATTTTATATTGCAGAAAACTATTCACATGTTTTTTTTTAATATATTAATATATAAAGCAACCACAGTTGGTTTAACATAAGATTCTGTGTTTTTTAATTTATTTTGTTTTGTAGAAACAACCTGATATGTAGGCAAACTAATTATCAGAGGTCACTGTCAACCTAGCTATAGTTATAACTAACCTCAAAAAGAACCGTAGTTCTAAGGCCTGGTAATAACAGGTTACTCCTACTGAGGTCTAATCTGGCAGTCTTCGTATACCAGTGCGTATTAGTAACCCTTCGAACTCTTCGAAAAAGCAGCTTGAAGTCTGTTTTGCAGCTAAAGTGGATGTAGTCCGTGTTGATTCCGCAATCTTACCGAACACGGATTATATACCATTCTTATATTCTTATCTAACTTATGATTTAATAATGTATGCTGATAATATAAATCAATATCTAATATTAATATGTGTTCATAACATTCTAAAAACAGTTGCTATTTACAATTACCAGTTACAAGACTATCATAATCTACTTTAGTATTTCTCTAAGCTTACTTTATAGTTGTCTTCAATTTTCAACTTATTGTGACTTTGTAATTCTCATGTAAACTTGAAATGTAAAATTCAACATGTATTTTTATTATTGTTCTAGTAAGTCAAAGACAGTATCGAGACGTTTCTTCATTTAGCAGAGCATGACATTCGAAGAGACGAAGTAATATCCCTCAGTCCCCGCCTCAACATGGTACGTGACTCCTCATAATTTAATGTTCTTAATCTGCTGATAAACGCTTATCCTAATTGGTTTAGGGTAAAATTTTATAGAAGATAGTATTTATGAGTGTTAACCACTCTAATTAAAAATCCCCGTTACAAATCACAGTTATAGTAGGTACATATTTACTTCTATCTTCAACCAAATAATGTTTTTCAATTTATTTGATAAACAAAAGCCTCTTGTTGCATATTCTGATACATTAGATTTCACTTATTATTTTCACAGTATTTATAAAATGTTATCGAAAATTGCGGTAAATAACGACTTACCTATTAAAACGAGGCCTGGTAAAAAAAGAATCAATAGATCGATAGTTAATAGAAATATATATGATGTATACCAACTGTGCCCTAAGGTTTCACCCGTACAGATATAAAAAACATACTGTTAAAGCTACAAAACAAGTGGGTAAAATTTCCTTCAAACAATTATCCACAAGACAGGTTTTTGAGTGTAGTACTGTTGAGAGTGTTGCTAAATTTAAAAATGTTCCTTCAAGTTACTATCAGCATTAGCATATAACTTGACCTTGTAGTGCTATCTCATCAGCGACTTTCCTGATCTGATGTTACAAAGGATTGGGTACAATGGGACTGATATATTCGGTAGAATAAAAGTCCCAAAAATAATATATATATAACTTTAATTCATAATATTAATAAAACATCTATAATTTGGTCTTTGGTCTAAGGTCTAGATGCAAAACCAAAAATAATGAGCAGTTCAAAGATGTTTTCATAAGAACATCATTAGCGCAGTTACACATTCCGTAACAGTATTTGACTGTTAAGGGTTAAAGATAACTTATTAGTGCAAAACTTACCGAGTGGGCGAGTACTGATTACTCGTAGTACCCGTGAATGAAACTCCTTAAAGCGTATTTCATTGAATCATTACTGCACGATGTAGGTGGTGTGATACTAACAAGCTAGTATTCTAAATATAGAATAGAGCTTATCTTATTGAAGTGAAACTTCTTATGCGACTTCCAAGCGTTAAACGTTAAATGTTAAATGTTAAACGTTTAACGCACATTATCGGTCTCTCCTCTTTGTGTGAGCCAGAGCGAGAGAGTAAATGTCGGTGTGTATGTATATTACACACTGTTTAAATAAAATAGAAAATGCCTTTTAAAATGAAGTTTCACTTCTATCGTGTGTGAATCGCACACACACCTTTTTTATTTATATGATAGCGTACATAAAATATGTACGTTTGTAGGTTAGGCTTATGTAATTAGAATGCACAGCTGCTGTAATCAATTCAATTTTGCTAGCTTGGAGTCAAGGAATAAGCCGTAAAGATAATAAATATTGTTTTCTATAATACTTAAATCTTCCTAAGTAGGAAGGAAACAAGTGTCTCATTGGGATTCGTCAATGTTAATTATACAAATTTCTTCTATATTTACACAACGCGAAAAAAAGGTTGTTTCTCGCTTAATCGAACAAAGAATTCCCGTAGCGAAATAAAGATGAAACATAAAAAAATCCTGTCTTACATAATTGCAAAAGTTTCCTGTCTCTATATAATCAGATACTTTGGTCAATAAATATCTAGAATCAAGATAAACGAGCTAATTTAATATTCTCAGATATTGACTATTTTTCTGAAATGTAACACGTTTCCCTAGAATTTTATTGCACAGTGCTGTTATTAAATTGCCTTCGTGATGAAGTCAGAATGACTGATAAACATTTGTATATTTGCTTTCAAATTTTACTTAACTATTTCTTGTTTAAACAGGTAAAATATTAAGAGTATAAATAATATTTTTTAAATCAATTTCTTAAATACTAATACATTTAAAAAGTTTACACTTGAAAGATAGATATTTCTAATATACAATTTTATTTTCATGCCAGCATTCCAGCAGCATATTAGGGTGGCCAAATAAAAATATATATTTTTTTAACTTCTCGTATCAAAATGTGACAATTTAACACGTTTGAGAATAATCAGCAAAATACGCTCGATAAAAAAAAACACCAATGGATAAAAATTGGACTTTCTTGGATTGGATTTCTCGGCATGTAATTATAGTCTACGGTAGACATTATAAGTATTCTGAACTTTTTAAGTTGATATTTCATTATTTTTATCGATTTTTTCCATTATTATAGAGCATGTTTTCAAGCGGACAGTATATTAAAATAAAATAAAATAAATTAAAATTATAAGTATTGAGCAACCTTTTAAACTTTAAAGTTTGTTTTTGATAAGTATTCTTAAAACGTTTTATATAAATATATTTTCATGTGAGTAGAAAACAGAAAAACCGTATTTTGGTCCACCCTGCTGGATACCCACTGGCTTGATCCAGAAACGCGAAACAAGTCCCACTATATTGGGTGTTATACCGGGTACATGGTAGTCACCATCCTTTTGGAAACAGTTGTCATATATTTAGAAAAAATAAGGGTAACAGAAAACTGAGAGCACATAAAAATATCTCTCAAGAGTTACGAGTTTTTCTTAACGTCAATAAAACATCATAATAGGAATTCAATGTGAAAAACTTGTAGGTAAGTACAGTACAGTAAACCGTAAATTAATTTTGTATTCCACCGTCGAGCTACCGCCGCTCTCGCTTGTTTAAGATAACGATACAACAATGGTGGTTTCCATAGAGGGTGAGCAAAAGGTTTCACTGTGTTCTGGCCTTTTCATTTTATCATAAAAATACTACGCAGAACCTTATAACTTTTTAGAGTTATCTTGATGAACTTAGCTTAGTTGACTGCCCATGATAAGCTTTTATAGAGAAGTTTTTACCTAACAAAGGTGAGTTAATTTAATTATTCAGCCACCGTGAACCTCGGAGCTCTTCAAATTTTGAATTAAGTAAATGGTAAGATGTTATTAAAACTAAGATTTCGAAATATTTAGACGTTTGATGATTTTAATGATCTTAAATGGTTCATTATCTTTTTAATATCTTGATGTTATGAAACAGGATAATTGAATTGTCTATTATTCAGCCCCAGTTATAGTATGTATTGTGAATGTTGTAATGTTAAATTATAGGATTTATAGTGGTGCTAAAGTCTATAAAGGTACAGATAGAACATATGCTATAAAAACACCATGTTTTGAGACCAGCATGCTCTTTAACCATACATTTATTTGATATAAGCATGCTCGATACTAGCAATGGTTGCTACACACGTGCTTGAGTAGACAAAAATTTCAGACCACTAAATACACATACACATGTTCCTTCCCTCCTCCCAGGGGGCAGAAACATGTATATATGTATAGTTAGTTTAGATCGAATTACGGATAGGGAATTAGTCAGATCGCGACTTAATTGCATACGCGCAACAGTCCGAGCCGAGGTTCGGCCACTTTGGCACCCTCGGATGTTGTTGCTTAGCTTTCGTGGCTGAGTGCCCTAAGCGCTCGCCCCCAAGCCCGGTAAAGCTGTAAAAGCCGTAAAGGCTCCAGGGCCCCTCAGGCTAACAGTGTAGTCAGTTCGGAAAAAGAAAAAAAAACACACGTGCTACTAGGTAACAATTGCGCATTAATAATTGCATGCTTACGTGCATGTCTCTCTGTACCTTAATATTTAGAAAATATAATTTATCAAATCTGAGTGGTAGTTCCAGAGATTAGAGCATTTAATAAATAAACATAAAAAAACAGTGTCTTGAGTTTTATTAAATTAATAAAGATTAATACACTCCATAGCCGTTTGACCTATCAGCATTAAAGTTGGTAGATTTAAGAGTGTAAATAATATTGTTGTTTATTTGTTATCAGAACATTCAAACGCTACGGAACTGCTGACCAATGGCAATGCGGTCCGAATGAACCCCAGCGGAGAGAGAATGGTCGACAGACCTTGCCATACGTGCGACGATAAATTATAAGCGCATCATAAAGTACACAACGATGTTTTATTCAATAACATATATTATAACAAGTGTCTACGATAACAAAACCTTATAACGAAGTTATTTATAATAAAATATCATTCTTTATTTCTTGGAATTACGTGATTTTAGCTTATAATGTAAAATTCTACCGTGGCTTAAAAGAACAATGCTAATTATCAAATGTAATGGTACCTGATAATTGTACGAACCATTAGTTTATAAACAATCTATTCTTATTGTAAATTGTCTACAGATTGTGAGGGGACATTTAATAAACAAAATCATGGTACTAATAACTCGGCCGCCGTAAGCGCGACCCTCTTATGGTCTGCGGGAATGGGAGGGAGTCTAAGCGGTTTTATTTTTGCGACTGCTACACATGAGATTATTTTATCAAGATTTAATTACGGACGCTACGCTTTAAAAAACGATACAGTCAAACAAAAGTAATGCTTTAGTGCGTTTTTCAATTACATGGTTAATGTATACTATTAAATTCATAGAAGTTTCACTGTAACTGTGTGTAAAAATTACACGCACATATTCTTTTTCAATATAGGTAGTAGTTTTTTGATTAGCATTTTAATAAATACAGTAATATTTTCTGTATTAAATGTACTATTTATCATACCATATCTGTCTGCATTAAACTATTGATCTTAAGATATCATCTCAACACTGTGTATATCCATGCACTCCCGCCGCCCCGCGTCCCGCAAACCAACTGGAGGGTCGAGCTTACAGCGGTCGGCATAGAACTTGAAAAATGTGAATTGTCAACGGCTAATTTGTTTCTGGTACTCGCTGGCTGTTGCTGCGGCCCGCGAGCTTCTCTCGCTCGGTTTATACGCGTATGAAAAAATGTTACCGTTAAATCGCAAATTTTAGTGTCCGTTCACAATTATCCGATAGTGTCAACCGCAATAGATTATTTATAAACTGCCGGTTCATATAATTATCCGGAGACATAATTAATTATATAAGAAAATATTCAACGAAATAAAAACAATGCGTTCATAATATAACGTTACGACATGTGTTTAAAATTACAAGTGATACATTATTTTTTACGGATTTTTGTTCAACAGAATATACAAATTCATAAAACAACAGTACTCATGGCTTTAAAATAAGTAAGAACATTATTTTACTCGAAACCTACTGTCATACCAAACTGTAAATATATCTTTAATCAAATCTGTGGCTGTAATTATAAGAATATGAATATATTTATGTAGAATGGAATAATCGAGACAATACGATCGTATTCTGTAAATAACATTTCCATTATATTATGATAGATAATGTCTCAATTTGATAAATAATAATAAGTTTTAAATAAAAATCTGTTGCTGTTTACATGTTTTATTTATTTATAAGCCTTTCACAGTTTCATAGATTATTTATATTCCTTTGAAATCTCACATCAAAACATGCAGATATAAACCAATTTAACGAAGAAGTTTCAAGAAAACGATAAGAGGTTTGCCGTTGTGTGCGCATTAAGCAAAAACTTGGATAGATGTTGATCAATATTTTTTATTTTGCTCCTTAGATACGCACCTTTTATGGTCCTTATCTAAAATAAAATATCTCGATATCTTCAAAAACAATAATTCTATAGTTACCGCGTGCAAAGCCGCGAGCACAGCTAGTATTACTATAAGAAGTAAAAACATATTTATTAAACAAAAAAAAAATGAGGTAAGAATATTGAAAATTAAATAACAAACTATATAAGAGGGGTGGTTGAGGAAAAGGCAAGGACAAGAAGGTATCTGCGATATGGATATTTTTAGTAAATTAAGTAAAAAGGTGCTTGACGTAAATTTTTATATTATTTATATTTTCTATAAAATATATATGTACCACATGCAACCCTGCTTTAACGTAGATAATGACTACTTAGTATTAAGAAAAGGAATTATGAATCACCAAATAGACTAATATCTATTTGATAACTAACTAAATAAAATTACAATGTTATATGAAGTAATAATAATTTAAAAACACATTATAATCTCATGGGGAAATAATATATAGGTAAAGGTGGAAATGCAATAACTAAAGTTAAATAACTTATTGAGAACCATTCAAACTGTGCATTATTGTCATATCTGTTGGGAACTATCTTTTAGCGTTCATACTACCATACCGAGTTGAATCGAACACGTTTTTCTCCTAATGTAGCATAGATTCGCGTCGCCGACATCACGGCACCACAGCGCATAATCACAAAACTTTTATTTACTTGCAAATAGATTTTGCTTCTTTATTTGCATATTAGATTGTTTTAGTAGATGGTAAAATATTCATCATAAATGTATAACCTGTCGAATATAGCGTCCTCCACTGTCAAGGTCTAATCCTACTCTATTCTAAATCGTTGCTGACTATAACACATATATAATTCCGTTGTTTTTTTGCATATAGTTAAATAAGCAACCTTACCTATATTGCCTATAACCCAGGCTCCACACGCTGGATCCAACATAGGCCCCTACACGTTTGGAGTCACTTAGGAGAAAACACCCAGATTGGTACTCTATGCCTTTAAAATTTTGTGCTTGCAGGAAAGTTATATTAACGTAAAAAAATATGCAAATAATACATAACTTATCTTCTACTCTATGAAGAAGACAAGAGGAAGTAAATAAATAAATATCAATCTCGAGTGTATACTGGCTATTACGAAAGCTTAATATCTGAATATACTCCGTATAGAAACAAAGTATTAATATCAAGTTGTTGTCTGCTCGAAGTGCTTACAAGCTCAATTGAGATAACAACAACAGACGAAACGGGTGAATTAGCAAATTACGGAAGGACCAACACAAATATTGACGGTATAAATACCTTTACTTAATAATATTAAAGTTACATAATAATTATAGTATGTATTAAACAGTTAAAATAAATAAAATGATCTATAGTACCTACGTACTAAACAAAGTAAATAATTGTATAATTAAAACAAAGAACAATGCTTATGAAACTGTATTTAGTAGTGATTCCTATTTCTAAATACAAAAAAAAAACAACTTACTTGAGTTTTGTTGAAAGAACGCTATTACTCTTAATACTATAAACAAACAAGGTCTAATAATTTTTTATCCGAGCCGTAATTTGGATTCAGGCTAATACAAAAGGATTAATTAAGCCTAAGACAAAATAAGACTCTCAAAGGTTAACCATTAAAATACAAAAGCCAGACTTACAATTAGGTTCAGCCGCCTTACTCTTGAACCGTTCGAGTCCAAAATCGAATTGAATAAAATTCTCGAATCGCAACCAACTTCGATCGATTTTTGATTTAGCATTTTTATGTAAAAAAATGTTAGAATAAAAAGAATCCAAGTAAAGATTTATAATACTTTACGGTGACTTTGTGTGTACTGTGACCGGATACACCTATTCACTTTGGTTTAAGATTACTTTTGTAGGATCGAGTTCGAATCAAAAGTGAAATCGAATTAGAAACAAAATCAAATTCGAATCAGTTTCAAGAGTAACACTCCTGGTTTTTGTTTTGTATATTAAGACAGCGTGACCTCATATTATCCCTACGTTCTGGGTCTTGAAATTGCGTTCCAAGATTGTTAGTGACATACGAATTCGGTAAGAAAGAAATATTCTTCCATGTTCTTCAAGAGGGAATGGAACAGCTTTTTAAAAAGTTGGCAACGCACATGCAATGCTACTAGTGTTGCAAGCGTCCATAGGCTGCAGTAATTAATTACTACCAGGTCAACCGCACGCCTGTTTGCCACCATCGTGGTTTAAAATAGACTATTAAAACGAATGCACCACTTAGTCCAATCTAAATTTATTAAACGCTAATTTTATACATATCATTTATTGAGAAGTAAAAAGATGCTTAAAAAAAACAAATATCTGTCCCAGTCGCAATAACATGCATAAATCTTAAGATCTTAACATCTTAATATGTTGTTCGGGCAAAAAAAGTACGTGGTTGTCAGGGTTGCTTATTATAGTACAAGTTGGCTATGAGCCCGCTCAAATCACGCGCACGATTGTTGTGTCCAGCACACCCCGTTTGAGAACCCCGGCCGCTCGCGCTTTCAATTATTGTCTTAGTAGAGAGTTCACCGCTGCCATTGTTCGTTATACGAAAAACTTTACTTTTAACTTTGAAGTATGGCTGATTAACGCTTTAAAAAAGGTGTAAAGGACTTATATACCAGTGAAGCATCTGGGTTAATGTTTTTGAGTGTGGATTTTGAGGATTGAGTGACTTGTGAGATTCGCCGGCCGGCTACAAAGTGCAGCGCTAAGAAATATCCAGATGAGAGGGCTTTGATGCTTAATTTTTGCTAGGATAGTTGAATCGGCAACCACGTATAACCACATACACTCAGAACCCTAGGTGTCTGAATTGGGAATACTTTACCCAGGGTTTATACAGCCCCCATGTACTGGTTAATTTTGGCCGGTACAGATGTAGTGTATCATCTCAATACCGAGCATGCTTTTGCTCTTTTTTAAACTGATTCAGAACTGATGATAAATGTCGCAAGCAGTATTCATAAACGCTGAAATATATTACATTATAAAATTAATTTTCTGTGCCTCAGTATATTTTGTTTATATTTATCCGGCTCCGCTCGCGTTGACTACAAAGTGCTGTCGGTCGAGCACACGCGCGAGTTGTTCTGCCTCTAAAATGATTTTTGTGGGGTGATCTTTAGAGACAAGTCATATGCTGTCGATGCATTTTTGTAAAATTATGTAGAACACTCACTTGATACATTTCTTATGATTTATATACTCATCGTAAGCTATTTAAACGCAAAAGCGTCTTCCGAATTGATTCACCGTTATTGTTACTGCTTATTTCGTATGTTATTTTATGTAACAAAATATGTCCTATAACCTGGCCAGATAACATATCTATGAATTAAAGGAAAATACATGTAAATCGAAATTGTGGCTTTCACGTGAAAAGAACATAAATGGACATACACACAGAGAGACGTTGAATTTAATTATTTGTATTTAGATATTGTGCTTCATAAAATTATATTTGTGATCTCAGATTGTTTGGATGTTATATCCTTCATACTATTTTTGAAGTGAAACTTCTTATGCGACTTCCAAGCGTTAAACGTTAAACATTAAACGTTAAACGTTTAACGCGCATTATCGGTCTCTCCTCTCTGTGTTAGCCAGAGCGAGAGATCAATATATTATCGGTCTCTCCTCTTTGTGTGAGCCAGAGCGAGAGAGTAAATGTCGATGTGTATGTATATTGCGCACTGTTTAAATAAAATAGAAAATGCCTTTTAAAATGAAGTTTCACTTCTATCGTGTGTGAATCGCACACACACCTTTTTTTCATATAAAATGTAGCCAATGTCACCTGGACCATAATAACGAATCGACTGAGACCTCATTCATCAAAATCGGATGTGTAGTTTAGGAGTTACGGTAGAATATACTAGATACAAACATATATATAGACTGCTACAAGCATAAGCCTTCCTTTTTACTTTGCCGTAGTCGGGTAAAACAATCTATAGGGTAAAAAAAACACAAGTTATAATACTCAATTAGATATTAGTCGACAAACTAACGCTGGAACACATTAAATGAAGTAAGTAAATTAAGATATCATATTATATCCGGGAAAGAAAAAATCTCGAATGCAGTACCAATACTTCATTCGTAAAACATGTTGAATGTTACATTAAGGTGTGTTTAGAAACTACGTGTTTCATACATAATCTATAAGTAAAGTTTGGCTGATACAAAAACGTCCTTCGCTGTAATATTCGCTTTCTTTACTTAGTATAATAAAACAGAATATTTTTATTATTTCAAAAAGGAAATAACCCTAAAACAATATTTTATCGCACACATCAAAACATATCTATATATTTTATCTGGAAACAAAATATTTCATACTTTGACTAGTCAATTAGCAAGATAGGGTGGGTCATTACGTGAATGAAGGTAATGTCTGAAAGTGATTACCTCTCTTTACATCCTCTGAAAATGTTAATAACTGTAAACAATAGAAAAACTGTAAAAACAATTTTAACTCGATCGAGTTTCTTGCCGTTTCTTCCCTATAACTGGGATGTTATCCGAACCGGTAATAAATAGTGAATAAATTCATAAATACCTTCTTAAGGCCTAAATTGATTAAAGTATTCTTGATTTTGATTTTTTGAATAATTTTCTTTATATCAAAAACCCCTAAACATAATAAATGAAAAAATAAAACTATTTATGTTCTAAGTAAGTACCGGGTAATGGTCTAGTGGAAATTTATTATATCGACGGTGGAACGGCTATTTGACTAACGTGTAAAGTTTTTTATATGTACGTTAGTTAATTAGTTTTTCAAAGTCGATGTAACATTTTATTAGTTCATATCAACAGCAAGGATATAAAGATTACATCTTAACTTTAAAAACTTTCGATAAACAATATCAGTTTAGTAGTATAAACCAATACTGGTATGTTGTCATGAAAAATTGAATTTATAGAATTAAATTTATTAAATTATAATCAAGAAGTATTTATGCAAGATTAATCCTGAAGTCATTCACTAAATATCACAAGTAAGAAGAAAGGAACAAAATACGTGTACAGAATAATAACGATTATATTACAAAAATCCTTTCATTAAATGAAGAACACAATAATATAAATTTTCCTCAACTGTTATTCCTGATTCGCTTTCCCAACGCCTACTCTATATCTCTCTTTAGAAATACAAATTACAGAGAGCTTTAAAACTTGCAAGTACTCTAAACTTGCTCCACGATCTTCATTCATGCCATATAGGAATGAATGGAGAGAAATGTACTCCATATGTTTATTTACGACTTTTGTTTGCTTATTAATTTTAATGAAAAAGGTTCCTTGAGTGTTGATGACAGAAGAAAATATCAAATATAAGTAAAGATTTAAAATGTATTATGACAACTTCGATTTGAAAGATTTGTTACCAAAAGTATTATCTACAGAAACATAACGCTAACATTTCATAGATTTATACCCATGGGTAGTGAAATGCCGTTATAGTTCACGTAACCAAATTATTCGCACTAAAAAAAAATTAAAACAAACTCACAAATCACTCTTTCAATGTAATTGCAGAATCCGGTATGGCAGACATATGGCATATGGCAGAGGTATGGCAGGCAGACCATACAGGTATGGTGCTCTTGTATACCGCTTGTATGTCTTCTTTTATATCGTTTGTTGTTTCCACTTCGCTTACCAAATGAGAACTGTCTCTCTCACTCTCTGTCACTCTTTTTTTTTCGAACTGACTACACTTTTAGCTATAAGAGCTCTGAGCCTCAGACAGCTTTTACAGTTTCACCGGGCTTGGGTGTCATGGCTCGTGATACGGCTCGCTTTTATACCCAAACGAGATGACCATAAAATCTCTAGACGCTTGAACTCTTAACATGTTATAAACAACTTACGTCATCGTATTTAAAGGGAAAGCAATGTAAAACAAACAATGGGTGTTATAGCCCATTGTTTGTTGACAGTCGAAGTCAATATCTCGGGCATATTCCAGACGTTTCCTGAAATTTCGAGAATGGTGATTGTTCTATTTTTACTCAGACCGTAACAATATTATTATCGTATCCGTCGTAATGTCATCGTGTGTAACACTCGCCATAGGGTCACGCTTAGGCGTGTGGCGTTACGGTATCAGCAGATTTATATCTAGTAATTAAGCAGAGTGGTAGAGATTTGTACCCGACTGAGTCGCGACATCCATACACATGGTGATTCTCTTTTAGTTTGTGGCGTTTCGAGATCAGCCAGTACACATCCAGCTGCCGAGAGCCAGGCCAGCATGAAAACGATACTCGGTGATAGACAGCTGATTTTTTAGTGGCCGCCGCTGTTTTTGAATTATACATATCTTACCATCAGGCAGTCCCATCACTTACTCGTGCTAACACAAATTAAAATAAATGTTTTTGACAATATTAGATATATCAATAAATTTAACTCAGAATTAATTTAACAATAGGTACTATAGTATTAAAAAAATCTATTGTGTCCAATAGAAAAAATGTAGTGAATTTTTAACATTGCTCTTCAATTTCGTATCGCTGTACGTAAGTATTGTAAATGGTAATTCAACCGAATCAAATAAAAAGGGACGCATTGAATACATATATCCAAATAAAGCCCTTTATAATAGGTACTACTGAAAAGAATTCGACATAGTAATGGCTTTAGAAATACGACTTATAACGTAAGTTGAAAAGACTAAATATTAGAGATGGGCCGAATGTGGTTTATACCGAAGCTAAAATTCGGCCGAATGTTCGGTTCGAAATCATACCGAAGCCGAAATTCGGTAGAAATTTGTTTCATTTTGGCGCTAAGAACGTATCAAAAAATATTTACGCTGCACTTGCCATTTCTCTTACGCGCCTCTCGTTCACTTCTCCCCTCTGCCTGTTACTTCCTCAGACCCCAATACACTCGTGTTAATGATTTCTCTTCTTTCTTCTCTCTGACTTCTGCATTATCTAACCCTCTCAGAAGTTAACATAAAAAGAATTCAAGCAGCTATAATATTCAATTAACATGATGGACTCAAGTCGAATTACTTATCTACCGCCGACTTCGAGCGATAATGTATCTACACCGGCTTCTTGTTAATCAAAAACTTTAACAACAACAACTATTATTACTAGCATATAAACTGTACATGCTAAGTGTATATGTAATATGATTTTCCACTTGCAAAGAAGTTTCTTTGAAAATCGATGACCCATATTGTATGCAAATTTATGAAGCTTTAGCAGAAATTATGGCGTTGGATAACCAACCATTTTCTATTTTGGAAGATCATGGATTAATCTGTGTGACTGGCGAAGCCTCCATAGCATGTAAATACAAAAAAAATATGAGTCAAGTAGTTATGCTTCAGATTTTCGAAAAAATAGAAGCTTTTATTTGACAAGGTTAAAATTAAAGGTTAAGGTTAAAATGATATCTATGACGATTAACATGCGAAAGATGTGGACCTACTGATATGAAAAAAAAAGTTATTTACTTGAGTTTTAGTGTTCATTGGGTCGGTGAAGACTTTTCTCTATATCATCGTCATTTGATTGGGCTTTGGAGTACAATATTGTTTTATTTAATTCAGAGATTTGTTCACTAATTCATTACTTTATTTCTTCTATTACAAACTATTGTATCATTTCGATTTTGACGTCTGCACTAATTAGATACCGAAGTTCTAGTGAAGTTCAGTAGAACTCAGGTTCATTTAAACAAAAATTTGCCAAGTGCGTGTCGGGCCACCTATAGTCTAGGTTTCCGTAGTTGCTCGTCACAATATGCAGTTTAAGAACGCTTTTGTTACATCGGCCGGCGCCCAACCCGGCCCCGGCCAGGTATAGCTTGAATTACTTCATACAAAAGGATACTATAGATGTTTGACCGTGTCCCTGCTGGCGGTCGGCTTGGTGTAATATGAATAAGCCTTTAGTGAGGGATCTTTAAGTTGTTTTCAATGAAATTTGTAAGAAATTACTTTACCAAATATATTTTTTAAGTTGACTAACCGTGCCTTGCAGTTTATCCGCGTATAATTTACAAGTAATCACTGATTGATGATTTATAATACTTAAGTATAGATAATATTTTTATCGGGCGGCCAGGGTTATGCGTCACAATTTACACGGCTCGTTCGCGCCACTACACCTACAGCCATAGATATGAGCCGAGTGTTGAATTATTTAAATTTTTCATTATCTCCCAAACTATGGGTCCAAATAACATTCTATAAAATGCCATGCAAAAGCCATGCTATGCAAAGTTTATCGTCATAAAATTGTCTTGATGATGAAGTAACTTTCGTTCGTAAAGATTAATATAATGCTCTGCCTAATAATAATGCTCATAAATCACTTTTCAATTTTTAATAAAACTTGTCACAAACTAGTTAATTTATTGTGGCTTATATAAAGAGATAGGCATATGGTATCGCGGACTTTTTTTAGATGTACTAAGGAGGATCTTTGTCGAATATTGTATTTACATATCGCTAACCTTTACGTCAGCGCACGCGGATAAAGCAGTTCGGTTACGCTGTTTCTTCCGACTTACTTAACAAAAATCAATATGTAAGGCTAGCTTGGAGGCGTAGCCTTATGCTAGATAGCCTATACTATTCCTCATGAACCTGGCTATCATAGTATGCTATATAGGCTATCGTAGTTCCAGAGATTAGTGCGTTAAACACAAACAAACAGGAAACAATGTGTGAAACTTTATTATCAGTATAGATATTATATTTCAGATCTTTGATACAGTTGAGATGTTTCACATCGAATTAAAATTAATTTTAATTTCAGTTCACTCAAGTTAATGTCATTGTTTGTGCCTTTGTTCAAAAGTTGTAATATACTTAACGAAATTATTTTTAGCAGTTTTTTTAGACGGTTTAGTATTTGTGTACAATTTGTAATAACAGTGTACATTTTTAGTAATACACTGCTAGCCATGAACATTAAACATGTAGACATAATGAACAAGTTGAGTTTAACTAAACTAATACTCCGCTTTTTACTAGATATAATCTGGGTGGTCCCGAAACGCGACAAATGAAAACCACTGTGAGATGATTAGTTTATTGAAATGAAACTTCTTATGCGACTTCCAAGCGTTAAACGTTAAATGTTAAACGTTTAACAAACATTATCGGTCTCTCCTCTTTGTGTGAGCCAGAGCGAGAGAGTAAATGTCGGTGTGTATGTATATTGCACACTGTTTAAATAAAATAGAAAATGCCTTTTAAAACGAAGTTTCACTTCTATCGTGTGTGAATCGCACACACACCTTTTTTTTATTATGTGTATGGTGGTTGCGATTTTTATCACTCCACATAATTAATGGATATAATTGAAATTTGATCTTTTACTCTATCAAACAAACACGTATGATGTTCGTGGGTAGCAATGTATTACTAAAAATGTGCCAACGCGGTGGCGGCATGTTCGCGGTGTGTCCGCGACGCCGTCTACACAAGCCCTAAAGCTTTCGATATTTGTCAAAGTTAATAAATTTGTAGAAATACAAATTGTTCAAATTATGATGTTTTGAAATAGTAACCTTTTTTAAAATTATTATATTTTAGACGCTTTTATGCAACTTACATAACATCGTAGCATAATAACCTTAGTATATAGATAAATAATCAGTAGTCTGTTCAGGCCAAAGGATTTCCATGTACGACAAGGCTCTCCTCGGGACGCGAAGACAAAAAAATAACTAATATTTATTGACTAATTATAATGTATCTTATTTTGCTGAATACTTTACTTTTTTATTAAATTTTTCTGCGCTTTTACATGTTTATAAAAGTCCATACTGGTCACTGGCACTGTTATATTGACTTCACAGTCTCCAGCAGCAGTTGATATTATTCATTAGTCACTAACTCGAAATAAATAAAAAAATAAAAATAAAATCTTTCCACTGTGGCATTGTGGCCAAGTATAGCAAACAATTAATATTCGCATAATATGAGCAAATGGTTTTTATTCAAGGATTGTTTGTTTCATGTAAAATATGTACCTAATCACATTTTTACTTCTGAACTTTTATGATTCCAGTCGTCCAAAAGATCTTTAACCTCCTAATGTTAAGTTGAAAACAACGCGTCGATTAAAATCTCCACACAATTTTCTTCTTTCCCCAGCGTGGTCAAGTAATTTGACGTGAAATTTGAAATGTCGTGGCTGAGCGGAAAATCGGAACGTAATAGTGCTTTCTCGAGACGTCAGGACAGAGGGCTTAATGACGGTGACTGGCCCGATATATCGTAAAGAATGTCAACCCTATGCCTGAACGTTTTTGACTCTCTAAACATACATACGTCACAAACAGACGACTTTATTTAATTTATAAAATGTTTATACTTGTTTTATGCAATATGTGAGGATATCACCCAATGTGCGGCAGATACCAACTTCCTACTTAACTTTGCTGTAGTACACCAGGTATACGAGGAGGCTCACAAGTCATTATTGTAAAGTCATACCAGTTAAATTTCTCATGTGAACTCTCGTCAAAATAACTTTTCCAATGACTGTAACAATTTTTTTTAATTAACACAATACGTCTTAAAAAAGAAGCATTGTAGGCGCTCAAAAATAAAGTAAATATACTACTTACCTAACGTTCTTTTGTAGTGGTTAAAATTTAATGTAAACACAAACGGGGTAAAATATTTCGCTTTGTTTATAAAGGCTGTTGTTTAAGTGATACAAGAACACCCAAATTACAGACAAACAAAAAAAAGAGTTCGTGAACTCTCTTTTTTATTAGGGTCAGACCTCACTCAGTGGAATGAGCTTTGGTAAATGTTAATTTAGCAAATAATAAACTTATACGAAACTCTTTTATAAAACTATATTCTCACTCATCTTCCGTTTTTTTTTTCAATTAATTATTTCATGATTATTGATGATAGAATGTTCATAAAAGTTGTATACATACATGAGTGTAGAAAATGTTGTATTTAATCATAATCATTATCCGAAAATCTACGAACTCGAAAAAAAAGGTGTGTGTGTGTGCGTGTGTGTATATTCACACACGATAGAAATGAAACTTCATTTTAAAAGATATTTTATATTTTATTTAAACAGTATGCAATATACATACACACCGACATTTGCTCTCTCGCTCTGGCTCACACAAAGAGGAGAGACCGATAATGTGCGTTAAACGTTTAAGAGTGGGCGAAGAAAGCACAGAACCTTGAGGAACTCCAGCGTTTATCGACATGAACTGCGAATCACATCCTTCTACAAGGACACGAATTCTGATTTCATGTAGAAAGCCGGAGATCCAGTTGCAGAGGTTGTCGGGAAGTCCATACGCCGTAAGTTTAGAGAGAAGACCACGGTGCCAGATCGTATCAAAAGCCTTCGATATGTCAAGACTGATTGCCAGAGCCTCGCCATGCTTATCAGTTGCCTCCCCCCAGTGGTGCAGTACATACGCCAGAAGATCACCCGTTGATCGATTCTGGCGAAAGCCATATTGACGATAATCAATCAAAGAGTGATCCTCTAGGTAACGGACAAGCTGGGTGTTGATGATCCGTTCTATATATATAAATATATATATTGAACTTGTCGTGTTTGTGTTGATTGTATATTTAGGTGCGACTGTTGTTGCATCTGTTGCTGCTGCTGATAAACATCTGCAATGACTTCGTTTTGAATAGCGCTAAAATAATGATTTGTAAATAAATATTGAACGTTTAAATACGTAAGAGAGAGAGAGAAAGTTGCTTGCTGATTAGTTTTGATAATAATCATAAACACTATATATATATATATACGATTATCCATAGGGCCGTTTTGTGCTTTTGTTTTGAAAGTAAATTTAAAGATTTAATGCTATTTAGAATACATATTGTTCACAATATAATCGTATTATATTAAACTAACCTTTCGTTAGGTTAGCACGTGAAACGGTAATAGTTTTAGCTTATATGCTCACTACCAAGAATATATGTCTATCGCACACTAAACACTGAGTAGAGAAGCGTCTGTCCGAAATACGACTAGCGTTGTGGGTTAGAGTGAGAGAGCAAGAGCCTGCCTACCGCTGCCGTATGAGTGAGAGAAAGGGAAGCCAAACAGACTGGCGCCGTTATGCGTTACGTTACCAAGCGGATTACCCTCCCATAAGAAGTTATAATTTCAATAATGAATGTCATATTCATGGTCAGTCCTTTATAATAGATACCTATGAAAATATTTGAAAAAAAATACAGTTATAAACAGAACTATAGACTTGTTAATATAAACTACGCTAGTATAATATATTGAATTTATGCTAAACAGCGATCTATGAGCATGTCGTAAATGATTTACAATTCAGTCTCGACTGTACCATATTATTTTCAATATATAGTGAAATGAAATGAAATGATACGAAATTAATCCAAATTATTTTATCTTTACGTAATCTTCAACAGAAATAAACAAAAACTTATTTATTCTTCAGGAGTGTTCATAGATAGCGATAGATTACAAGGAAGAAAATTAATAATAACAACACTACATTATTAAAAAATAATTATATATTAGGCTTAGCCTGAATTAAAATTATCGCGAATTCGGCTTGATTGTTCTATTTTGTTCTGAAATTCTACGATAGTTGTCTACTACAGTATGAACTACTTGTGTCTTCTGTGTTAATATCAGTTAATATCAAAAATGAGTTTTCTTAGTTATTCTCAAAGGGCTTTTGATTCATTCCATAACGATTTGGAATAAAATTAAATTCAAATGCTTCATAGAAAGTGGACGGGATTTTCTCAGTATTTCACTAACCATTTGTTCACTGCAAACTGGGGAATACTTTCAAGTGAAACTTTCTGCTTAACGAGATACTAAGAAACAGTTTACGCGTCCTAGAAACCTGGAGGGAACGACGTATCAGGTTAAATTTACAACGTAGACGTATGGCAGACTATTGATCGATCAAAAGTAGTGAATGTGAGGCAAGGCTAACCGTGACCATGCTGCGTCTCAGAAATCCGAGACATTCACAAAGCACGAAACATAGTCAAATCACCTATGTTGAATTTTAGTACATCTACATATCTTTATTTCTCGCTGTTTTTTATACACGAAAGTCCACGCGGACGAAGTCGTAGGCATAGCTAGTGGTATATAACTTTTTACTTTTGCGTATTTGTTGAGCGACATGAAGGAATCGAAATGTTATGACAACAGATTATTATGTGTTTGACATTGGCAGTATGAACGTAAACAATGAAAGTTTTAATATGTAAAAGAGAGAGAGAGTGACATCAGAATATACTGTCGAAGACACCAGGGTTTTCCTTGATATCATTCTTCATTACGGAATAATAAATCTCGTGGGCGTAATCTGGGTTAAGTGCAAGCATTGTAGAGATATACATGGTCCGACAATTCAAGTAAGCATGATGTCTGTTTTATTTGGGGTTGCCCTCAGTGGCCTCCAATCTCCCCTATAGCCACCCCATGCCTCGCATATCTGTGTTATCGCTGCCCGTAGGTGACCTAGTAATTCATCTTGAACATCCTCACGATCCGACAAGCTCCACCCAGAATAATCTTCTCTTCGGGTTCCGACTTAGTAGGTTGTTTCGAACAATCTTAGGATCCAATATTAATGGAGATCTGCACGAGGGCTCGAGCTAGAACCATCCTTCAAGCCCGTCGTTGTCTGCTTATGTGATTGCGTAGATCACAGAGCACACCTGTTGCGAGCGCGTGGCGTCATCTCCACTTTATTTCCATTTATTTTATGTACGCCGTATTTTTGAATACCTGACAGTGTCTGTTTTCTCGTTACTATGAGACATGATTTCTTTTTAAATAATGACATAGACACGATTCTCTTACAAAAAAAATATTATGATATAATTATAATTATGAGTACGGTATGATATATAAATTTTAGCTTTCTTCACTCTTTCTATATATACATTTTAATAATGCGAACATTCATATTGTTCCTTGCGTGCAGTATATTTAAAAAGGGGTACCTACCTACAAAGTTTTCACGTATCGTTGATTATATAGGTAATTACAGTTCATTGTAATAAAACTGGGCCATAGGGTTAATTAAAAAAAAAATACATAGGTGTATTATAGGACATAATATTCTTCAATTACTTCTTTAACAATAGAGAAATCAGAAACTCTCGTAAATTATTTTTTTATTGTGAATACATGTTCGTTTTATTAAAATTTACAATGCAAGGATCTGTTTATATGCCTTACCTACTAAAAGCAAAAATTCTAAATCAAGGGTCCATATAAAAGTTTTCTAATAATTCTACATTTACCCGGTATGTAAAGACGCCAGTTCAATTTAATTACTGTAAGAGCCAACAACTTGAAGGTCAGACAGTAAATTAATTTATTGATCCAAATGTATACTAAGGGTGATTTTAGTCCCGCGAAATCCTATATGAGGTCGCTACAAATTATACCTATACTAGCTGTGCCCGCGGCTCGGCTTGCGTGGATGACAGAATGTGCTGCCCCGCTCAAAAGACGGAAGACAAAAATGCTTATTGTGGGTGATCCTTAGAAAATAGATATATGATGTTTTTTGTACATTTTTTCAATATCTACAATTATGTATAACATTATTTTGATGTATCTCATATGGTTTACTCAGTGTAAGCGTCCAAATGCGTATTTTTTCCGAATTAATTATAACTGCTTATTTTATATGTTACCTTTCTTATTAAAAATATCCTATAACCTGGCCAGATAACATAGTTATAAATAAACATAAAAACCATGTAATTCGGATAAGTGGTATTCGCATGAAAAGAACATAAACGGACAAACAGACAGAGAGACGTTGAGTTTTATAATATGTATATAGATAATATCATTGACCTATATTCAATACCACTTTATTTATATGCTTCATATTAATTTATTATTAATCACACTTTTTTGTTAATAGTGTAAAATTATATTTAAATTTGTATATTAATTAATAAGCAAGTTTATTGAAATTATCATACTACTTTAATTGGAGTACTGTTAATAAATCTCTTGAAATGGTAAATGTGGCTAGTGGAATCACTTTCAAACCAAAAAGACGCTTAAGGACTGATTAGAAAAATATTTATTTTAAGTTAAACATTTTGAATTTATTTTAAATGAAACATTAACATTGTGAAATATATATAAAATACAAGAGTTATGTCAGATAACTAGACATGTTTCTTATTCAAAAGATTTTCACGGAATCTAATAAATATGACACAATTCAATCTAAACAAATAAAACTGACATTCCAAATTTAAAGTAATTCAAACATAATACATAAACCTAACAGATCAGAGTTGACATCAAAAGAGTATGTATAATCTGAGATTACCAATCAACACACCCCCTTAATCTCAGATATACATCATAACACCAGACAAGTACAGAAAACCCAAAAAATACAAGAAAAATACAATATACTATAAAGGAAGAGGAGATATAAAAAATTCTGTACAAAGTTTCTCTGAAAAATTCCGTTTTGAATTCCGTTTTTAAGCACTACCTACACTAAAAGGTTTAGAATAAATACCTTCTATATTTCCTACACCTACTAAGCCACCTGCAATTTCTCCTATTCCTTCTATCCCTCCGATAGCTCCTAAACCACCAATACCTCCTATACCACCTTCGCCACCTATTCCACCAATACCGAATATACCACCTACTTCTCCTACTCCTCCTATACCTCCCAATACCTCCTATAACACCTTCTCCTCCTATATAACCTGTACCACCTGCTCCTCCTATAACACCTAATCCTCCTATAACACCTTCTCCTCCTATATAACCTATAACACCTACTCCTCCTATAACACCTTTCCTCCTACAACACCTTCTCCTACTATACAACCTATACCACCTACTCCTCCTATATAACCAATCTCACACACACGCTTCCACTGCGTGAATCTCTACTACGCCACAGCTGCCTCCACTACGCCACAGCTGCCTACTCCACATCTTGAATTGTTTCTTCACAATCTACTTCATTTGTTTCTGTACTCTCTTCATTTTCAACACCGTCAATTGAAACCCTTGCAAACAGTCACATTCGTCCGCTTCTTTCTTGACAAAATCCCATGCCTCCATTTTATTTATGGATAATAATTCCTCACTTGAAGTTTTGTTCGCAGTCTGCTCATTGTTTTTTCAAAAATATTTTCAAAAACCCGCAGCAGCCATTTTTCAAAGTAATCTTTTGTTTTCAGCTATGGTAGTTACAATCTTTTGCTAACAATTGTTTGATGGGCTTGTCCATCTTTGAAAATTTCTACGCAGCTGTCACTATTGCTCAATAACAGGAAAAAATATAAATATTTCTGAATATTCTGGGCCCATAACCTCTTGAATGGTAGATGTGGCTAGTGGGATCACTTTCAAACCAAAAAGACGCTTAAGGACTGATTAGAAAAATATTTATTTTAAGTTAAACATTTTGAATTTATTTTAAATGAAACGTTAACATTATGAAATATATATAAAATACAAGAGTTTATGTCAGATAACTAGACATGCTTCTTACTCAAAAGATTTTCACGGAATTAATCAAATATGATAATTCTATCTGAATAAATAAAACTGACATTCCAAATTTAAAGTAATTCAAACATAATACATAAACCTAACAGATCAGAGTTGACATCAAAAGAGTATGTATAATCTGAGATTACCAATCAACAAAATCTGCATACTTATTGCAATCGTAAATATATTGTAAAAACAAGTCGCCGTTTTTCATTTAAAATAATATAATATAAAGGTAAATACAATTTTTATTTTGTTAAAAATTTATGTCACTTTGCTACGCTTATTAACTCTATGGCTACACAACTTTATCTCTATTATAATTACGAGTATACAACTTTTTATTAAACAAAAACAACGAAACTTGCGTGTGCCAATTTACTTGGAAAGACATATTTGTTTGTATTTTGTATTCGTTCTTTGTCTCAGCTCGATCATCGGGTTCAAACTTATTAAGCTAAAAGGAGCAAGCATCGACATAGAGATAAAATGCTTAAATTGTTATTTTTATATAAGGACAAAAACTAGCATCTATAAAAATAGCACGGTTCCATCAAGTTATCAACATCAAATTGAAAGTAATTAAACGTTCTTAAAAATGGATTTTTCTGTGTTCGTCAAATATTTTGTTTGTTTAATTAAAAGGAAATTTTATTATTTCGGATTAGGTATGGGACATATCATGCATGCAACACTACTGTTGTGGATTGTAAAATATATAAGTAATAATATCTTTTTAGTGTAAAACTCTATGTTAATGATTGTCGTTTTAAAAAAAAAAAAAAAGACATGTCACACGGAAATATATTTTTGTATAAGAGAGATCCAATAAATTGTGTAGATAACGAACATCAGTAAATTGTTAGTATTATTATTTACTTACATAGTGGCGACCGTGATTTCAAAAAGACTGCACAATAAATAACGATGGATCTCAAGAAAAATATACGTGAGCGCAATCAAATACGACGATTTTTCAACCGCCATGAAACGACCGCGTCTTCTCAAACAGATTTAGAATTTCTTACAGAAAAGATGAATGCTTTAGAACTTTTGGACAAGGCAATTCAGGACACGATGCTAAGTTCAGAAGAATTTGATGAAACATTATATGAGAAAGAATGTGACGATGCGGACAACATAAGAAAAAGATGGCTGAAAGTTCGAAAACAATTGCAAAACGAAAACATAAAACCCCAAAGAGAAGAAACCGACATTAAAAAACAACATCATCTAAACCTTCCCAAAATAGAAATACAGAATATGGAAAATTCACTAGAATTCTTATGGAATATTGAAACATTAGGAATTAAAGATCCATATAACAATGAAGATAATGACAACTGTCTTGACACTACAGTGAATGATGAAGGGTGTTATGAAGTCAACATGTTGTGGAAGGAAGGCCCACAGCTAGAAATTAACTATGGACAAGAAGAAAAAAGATTGTGGTCTACTACGAAGAAGTTAGAAAATATGAATAAACTAGATGATTATCATAATGTACTTACGGACTGGGAAAAAGAAGGCATTATAGAAGAAAGCTATACAGACAAAAGTAAAATAGAAAAGAAGCTTATAATTATAGAGGAAGAAGGTATATTAAAAGTAAAAACAAGATTAGAATACAGCGGAGAGGAGAAAAAATTTATATATCCAATTTTGTTACCTGGAAAAAATGACATAGTAAAAAGAATGGTCGAACAAACACATAGAAAGTTAAAGCATGCTGGGACACAAACTTTACTAGCTACATTAAGAAATACTTACTGGATAACAGGAGTCAGAAGACTAGTGAAGAACGTTGTATCAAAATGCATTATCTGTAAAAGATATAAAGCAAAACATTACCTTATTCCAGAATCACCCCTACCGGCAGATCGAATCAGGAACACAGCTCCATTCGAAGTGACAGGTATAGATCTGGCTCGTCCTCTAATTCTAAAAAACAACCAAAAGTGTTGGATTGTCCTGTTCACATGTGCAGTTTAAAGAGCTGTACATCTGGAACTCGCAGAATCACTTTCCACAAACAGCTTCCTCATGGCGCTACGACGATTTATAGCAAGACGAGGCAGAGTAAGAATAATTTACACAGACAACGGAACCAATTTTGTTGGTGCTGCCAATCTGCTACAACAACTAAACTGGCAGGAAATAGAAGAATCTATTGACTGTAATAAGATCCAGTTGAAATTCTCCGTGCCAACAGCTCCGTGGTGGGGAGGATGGTGGGAACGTTTGATTAGAGTAGTTAAAGATATGTTACGCAGAATTCTCGGGAAAGCATCAGTAGACTGGATCGAGCTTTCAACAATATTATGTGACTGTGAAATTGTAATTAACAGCAGACCTCTCACATATGTAGAAATGGGAGATGTAAAACCGCTCACTCCCATGCTATTTTTACAAAGCCTACCAACAGGCGCAACACCAGACCTAGATAAGATTGATCAGGAAAACATACAGATTCGTTACAGATATTTACAACAACTACGTGAAGCATTTAGAAGAAGATTCAAGAATGAATATCTATCACTTCTTATAAGCAAAGGAAAAGAGAATAGGAAAGAACCGAAAATAGGAGAACTAGTGATAATAGAATCAGAAGGAAACAGATTACATTGGCCTTTAGGAATAATTAGAGAAACATATATAGGGAAAGACGGTTTCAAGCGAGTAGCAAGAGTTCAAACTGCATCAGGAATAAACCTTTAAGACCTTATCAGAGATTATATCCACTTGAACTTTCTGCAGTATCTCAGGAATGGCTAGACAACATACCTCTATCCAGTGCTGCTGATCCGCCACAAAGAGGTAATGAACAGAACTCTACAGTACCTATTCCTTTAGCTACAACTACAAGGTCTGGACGTAAAATAAAAATACCAATTCGTTTTATGTATTAACTTTATTGTTTTTGAGAGTTTCCTGTGTTCTTAATATTTATTGTACGATGCTCTGTAGGTTGTGTGGCAACGTGCTATAATTATCTTGAAGAAAATTTGTGTTAAATGTAACTGCATATTGTAGTAAGTTATAAGAGATTTCTGTTAATCTTGCCCCCGGGAGTGTTGTGGATTGTAAAATATATAAGTAATAATATCTATTTAGTGTAAAACTCTATGTTAATGATTGTCGTTTTAAAAAAAGAAAAAAGACATGACACACGGAATTATATTTTTGTATAAGAGAGATCCAATAAATTGTGTAGATAACGAACATCAGTAAATTGTTATTATTACTATTTACTACAACTACTATTTTTCATACAATGTCATGAATCCAAAAGGTCTGCCAAATATAATACGAATATGATTTCACTTCACAACATTAAAATTCGCAAAATTAATACGATTGCTTATATATCGCACGAGCTATTTAAATGTGAATTCACTTCACTTCTTTTCGTCATGTGATCACAAAGCTACGCGATCGAAAGAGACAAACATTGCAGCAACACGTGCCACCAGATTGCAGCAACACGTTGTAGTGATTGTTTATCAATCATTTTTATCTTTTAATTATATATATTTATTTTAACTTAGTTGATTCCTCATCACTTTATTTATAGTGTTTTCGGTCGCTTTCCGAAGGTATCTTTAGTTCTTTATGTCATTTATTATTTAAATATTGTATAACAAACTTCTTTTACGTTCATATTTATATAAATAAGAAAGCCGTATACAAAGATAGTACTTCTTCTTCTTCTTATTAATTATGGCTCGGCACCATTTGTGCATTAAACCAGTGTTAAGTATTTTGCATTTTGTCAACAAAGCGAGGGAAATATTCTTTATCTTCAAACATCGCTCCAACAAGATGGCGGCACCCTTGTTAAAGCTTTCCAGGGAGCCATTGTAGCAACTTAAAATGCATGTTCCTAGTTATTTATTGTAATCCACTTCACTTGTGTACAACAACCACACTACATCACGTAAAATGCCGCCAAAATTACATAATATAGGGCCAAATGACATAAGTTTATGAATTAAAACAAAAACCACCACATGACACTTTAAGTTACCGCCAAAAACCCCCAAGATAGTACTTTTGGCTGGAATACCTTTTAATTTTAAAATGACGTCTATGACTAAACACACATACAGTCTTTTATATAATATTTTTATAAGTTTATTTATATTTCTTATTCTACTTTATTATTTGGAGTCACACTACCTATCTGGAGACTATGCAAAAAGTTATTTTGTTACTACAAGAGATCCCTCGCATCGTAATCGGTATTCGAAGGAGTTGATATTATACACCTAAAATTGTCAAGAGTCAAGAATTATTATGAAACTAATGGAAAACCTGGCGGACGTATTCATTCATGCTGGCTTGGCAGCTATGCAGCTGCTATACAAATGGGAGCGGAATGAATATCTTAATGCTTGTTTACCAAATTCATATACCTACACACAAGCATCTCAAGACGGATTTTTACTAGCAGCTTTGGTTCAGTTGATGCATAAACGTGGACTATCTTTACAGTGAAGGTTAAGTAAATTTAATAGGCTATAATGAAAGGTCCTCTGTATTTTATTTTTCACTTTAATGTTTAATGCCTTCGGAATGACACACATAAATCAATATTATTTTTCATTTCATTATCCCTTTTTAATATATTTATTTCGATATTTATAACTATTCAATTGTCCACGCGACAACGTGCCACCAGCTAGAAGAGAGAAGCTGTGGAGTAAAACAAGATTTTATAATTTTTTCTCATTACTGTTACGAAGTGATTTTCTTGAAATATATTATATCGCGTTTAGGTGAAACAATGTGAAATAACTCTTATAAGACTCTCATTGAAAAGATGATGCCAGATCAGATCTTTTCCCTTAAATTCAGGTGGCTTTAAGGCTAACGCTTAAGGCTGAATAGTGGAACACTTCAGTGGCCTGCTAGTAAACCCCTCGAGTTTGAGCTCATATGATTTGTTTTGACAAGTCCAATAGATTGGGTTTGGTAACGAGTGTCTGGTGATGGAGCCAGGAGGTAGATGGTGGAACTCTTTAGTGGTTACTAGCAAACCCATCGAGTTTAGTTAGGCTCATATGATTCGTTTTGACATGTCAAATAGATTGGGCTTAGTAACGAGATGTTATGATAAGATTAAAATGTTTTATAATTTTTAGTGCATAACTAAAGCGTGTTTTTAGTTTTTTAAACTGGATTTTAATTCAAATCTCCATTCTAAAATTCACCAAAAAGGTTTGTTAAAAGTTTAAATTATTTCTGAAAGGGTTAGAAAGTTTAATTGATCATTATTTTTTAGTATTTTTATCCTCTAAAGCATGTCGTTGAGCAGTAAAGCAGGTAAGATTCCAACCAATTTTAAAACTAATTAACCTATTATTTTGAAATTGCAGAGTTGGCTCAGAATTTATATATCCTTACTAATATTATAAATGGGAAAGTGAGTTTATTTGTTTGTCACTCAATCACGCAAAACGGCTAAATTGATTTAGATGAAATTTGGCAGACAGAACACCGGATTAAGACATAGGTAGGATATTTTAACCTGGTAAAGGCCCAATTGGGTATTTGAAAAAAAAAGAATATCGATTTTTTTATGTATTTTAAAGCTTCATCATAATTATGATAATAGTCAATTGGAAAAACTCTTAAAACATTTTTTTAATTAATAATAAACAACTGAAAATTGTAATAATTTAAAAAGAATCACATGACTACGAACGCGCCACGATTGATCGCCAGGTTTGTGACGTCATAATGTTAAAATAATTTCATCGAGTAAGAGTCAAAGCACTGTATCAGCTGTGTGCTACAATGAGTTTGAAATTAACATTGTGACGTCACACTTGCTCGGATTAATTCGGGAACGATCGGCGTGTGTCGGTACTGAATTCAAAAATTAATTTTTATTTCGAAATAACTTTGAAATATTGCGAAGAATAAATAGTTTTGTTATAAAACAAATATGATCTTTCCATTTATCACAAAAAAATATATCCAAAAACCCAATTCTGAAGTCCACGCAGACGAAGTCGCAGGCAGAAGCTGTTCTACTACGTGTATTGTGCATTGTGAACTAAGTAAGTATGTGATACCTCAATGATATACTGTGATTACTTTAATATATTATGTTATCTATGACTGGTAATGGGAAACGCATAGTATTTTTCTTCATTAAAAAAAACCTGTTCAATTTCTTGATTTTGATATTATGAACATTGTATCCTTACTGCTGATAGAAATCTATCCACAGCAAGCTTAGTAGATTCAAGTTTGAAAGTTCCTTACGCTAAGGTATTAGTATAGTGACAGATGATGTATTCGCCCATGACGATCAATTTGTTGGCGGCTTTACATAAGAAAGATAAATGTTATTCGAAGCCACCGACATCTGGAATCGGTTTCGTTATTTTTAAATAAATAGATTTACATCAACAAAATACTGTTGCTATTATATTCGGTAATGTTTATTATTATCAGTATTGAATCATATAAAAATGAATTATTGACTATACATTTTATTGGATGTTACATACGTCCGAAAAAATCCGTCCCTTATTTCATGAACACCAGTATGGCGTGTCGTACACCGGGTATATGCTGGACTCGACCCATTCGGTTACAATTATTGTTGTGTCCTATCACACACCAAAATTTGTAATTAATTTTTTTTCGTCTGGTTTTGTTTAATTGAACAAAATGACAGATGATCTACGAACAGGGAACAGACATTATAGAACGTAATAGGCCCCCCTTCTTTATTTATATATCTATATTTTTTTAAAATATATAATTTGTAAATAATTAGTTTTTTGTTAAAAAAATTATAACCTACACTTTTATACTAATAAGTAGTAATTACAAAAGGGGTAAAGCTTGTCCACTAATAATCCGATTCTAAGAATTATTTAATTAGTAAGTAATCTACATAATAGTTATAATAATATGTCAACAAATAATCTTATCTCTATCGCTAATTCGATGTATTTAAGTTCTATTACTATAAATAAAATATACAAAGCTCTTAAAAGCTTAGATTCTTCTAAATGTGCAGGACCTGATAAAATTCCATCAATTTTTGCAAAAACATGTGCAGAATCTATATCTCATCCATTAAGCATGATATATAGGTATTAAATCTCTACAGACTGGTATATTTCCCACAATGTGGAAGCAATCCTTAATAGTGCCAATACCCAAGGCTGGCAAAACAAATCTTATAGATAATTATAGACCTATATCCATGTTGCCTGTCTTTAGTAAACTGTTTTTATATCCTTTTTATATCCTATTTTCTCATGGAACGTCAACCCAATTATTACCGAAAACCAACAAGGTTTCATGAAATTTAAATCTACGTTAACGGACCTTCTTCTTTATCACGATAATCTAGTTAATTTTGTAGATAATCGTATCCCTGTCTACATTATATATACATACTTTTCAAAATCATTCGATTCAGGGAATCATGACTTATTTTTACATAAATTATCTTCTGTAGGTATTACTGGTATGCTACTGAATTGTTTTGAGTGATACTTAAAAAATCGTAGTTCCGTAGTAGTTGTAAATGGATTTTCATCTTCTTTATTCCCTATTTAGTCTGGATTTCCGCAGGGTTTTAATCTGAACCCGATATTATTGAATAGCTTTATTAATGATATCACATCTTGCTTGAAATACTCCAATTTTTATTTCTATGCTGATGATCTTATAATAGCACACTATATCAGTACCCCGGAAGACACAAATTTACATCAAGAAGACTTAGACCGTGTAGTGCAATGGTGTGACTCAAACAACATGAAACTTAATATTAATAAATGCTTTTAAATAAGATTCACAAGAGATAAGTCTAATTCACATGGTATATATAATTTACAAAAAACTCTTTTAAAAGAAGTTGACTATATCAGATATTTATGTACATTTTTTGATAAAAATATAAAACTTTTATAAGCACACTAATCATATTACTACAAAATAATTTCAAATACTAAGTTTCGTTTTGAAAACTGTAATATATTTAAGAATCCCAGTATTAAATTAAACTGATATAAATCCCTAGTTAGATCTAATTTAGAATATTGCAGTCCAGTGTGGAATCCATATTATGACACTTATATAAAAAATATAGAACGGGTACAAAAAATATTTCTGTGGCACCTTTGTTATAATTGTACTATAGCCAAGAAGATTCCAAAATATCATGGCCGTCTCAAACATTTTAACCTTACCACATGCGATCGTAGAAAGTTATTGGAACTTATGTTTTTATACAAACACATCAATGGAATCGTAGATTGTCCACAAATCAATAGTAAATTCCGTTTCCGTATTCCGTTTAAGCTCCCCAGATCTAATAAATACGTCCCATTTTATATTCCTTGCTCCTCTACTAATTTAAATTTATACCATTCAGTGAGTAGAATATCTAAAACTCATAATAAATTGCACAAATATTGCAACATTATTCTAACAATATTGCAAAATAAAAAAAAAACAATCTTAGACTGTTGTTTAAGAAATACAATTTTAATTCTATTTTAGTTTCTAATTATATTTTAGTTTATTATTTTAGTAATCTTATTTTTATTATCTAATTATTCTTATTTATGTTAAAATTTTATGTTGAAATTATTTTTATTAATTTATTTTATATGTATATAGTTAAATTTAAAACTTAAGTTTGTTGTCTATGCAAGCTGTGTTCACCTATAAATATAACGGCATTTTATTTTGGAAGTGAAACTTCTTATGCGACTTCCAACACGTTAAACGTTTACCGCACATTATCGGTCTCTCCTCTTTGTGTGAGCCAGAGCGAGAGACCAAATGTCGGTGTGTATGTATATTGCACACTGTTTAAATAAAATACCCCAAGCCCGGTAAATAAATAAAATAAAAGTAGATATAAATATTTCATAAATGAAAAAGGATTTGTAATTATTCGAGCAAAAATAACATATGTGGTAATTACGTAAACGTATACAATCTATAGAGTTTTTTTGTTTGTTTGTTTAAACAGGCTAATTTTTGGAACCCCCCAGTCGGATTCATTCGGGCGTGGTGGTGGGGGGGTGTTGACGGCGCGCGATTTCTCGATGGACTGGGCGCTGGCGGATCGAAATAAGAAGAAGTTTACCAAATCAAGCCGTTGTATTTTTGATCTTCCCAATAAATCAGAACTTGCATTGTTCTTCAGTCTTCTTGAGTCTTGAGGCTTCTTTACTCTTAGATTAGCTTTTGACATCTCCCGGCCGAGTATTTTTTTTTTTCGAATTGACTACACTGTTAGCTATACGAGCCCTGAACCTCAGACGGCTTTTATAGTTTTATCGGGCTTGAGGACGAGCGCTGAAGCTAGGCAACAAGTTCCAAGGTGCCAAAGTGGCCGAACCTCGGCTTGAGCTGTTACTGATCGTGCGAAAAATCACGATCTGACTAAATCCCTGTCCATAGAAATTCTATAGTAACTAACTATACATATGTACATGTTCATGTTGATTGACTATTACTCGTTAACTTGTAAAGCCTACTTACCTCTGATAGTTTTCCTTTGAACTTCATTATATATACTACTACCATGATTTTTTTCACATGTTCAAATACAACCATTTATTTAGCTGGCATTTTAAAACTTCATATTTCACAAATGGATCCCTAAATTGAAAAATGGTTTTCACAGACCCACAATATCTTTGAACGACCCATCTATTGACACCACACGTAGGATAGACGAAAAAAAGGGGTCATTCTCAGTTTACGTGTAGGGGTAGATTTTACTTTACCGCTTTGTCGGCGTGATTAATATGTATAACCACACTAAATTACAGCTTTCTAGTACTAAGAATATCTGAGCGAAGCCGCGGACAGATAGACAGACATTGCTAAACTATAAGGGTTTGATTGATTTTGACATCTGAAATAATGGAGAATTTTTTATCATAGCAAGACTAACTGACTAACTGTAAATGATGCTGAGTAAATTGCAATTAGCAAAAAAATAGCTGCGACCACTGATTCTTACCGGTGAGCTAAAGAACATTTCCAGTCGTCCCTGTCATACGAGCCTGCTCAAATGTCTTCTCACGTTATGCTTCAATGACTCCATGTTGTAAGAAAGAGGGAAAACACACAACACACTGGCTGGCAGACGGTTTTACAACTTCACGGAATGATAAAGACATGACATGAATAATAATATAATAGAGGATTAGGTTAAACAGCTCCTAAATAAAGTCAAACGTTATTTAACGTGATTATAACAATATTGAAGTAGATATTTGTTTGATTACGTCGTTTAGTGTCCGCATTTAATCAAATATTAGGTGCTTAATATCCGCAAGTAAAAGTAACATATATTGAATATTTTTTATTATTTAATCTATTTGGAATTGTGATAATACGTTTCCTTTTATAAACGGTTGCAAGTCAAATGATAGCTCTTTTAAAGCAGTTTAATATAATACAAGTCAGATTATTTTATTATTTTTAATTTAAATATTCTTAATCATATTGGTGTTAACCGTGATATTAATGTGAACATTTTTGAATTACAAATTGAAAATTTTTGGTAGTTTGTTTTGTAGAAATTTACTTTTTACTTAGATTTAGAATATTGACTGTTATTAAAAAATAAATGAATTCATGAAAACTTTAATTTAATATTAAAAAAAGCTTATGCCTCAGCGGTTATTAAAATTGAATATTACATTCTTACATTTGGCTCATGCTTTATTCGAATTCTCTGAATTATATATATGTAAAAAAGGTATCCTTATAAAACTTTTGTTACACTGGAGACTTTTTTAGGATGATTAATGGATCTACTACGCGATATTTTTATTCAGAGCGTGTATTTGGCATTTGCTCATTTTATTTGAACCTAGAGATTTAAACTTTTTGGGAATTTTGGACAAAGGAATTAATTGTACTTGGCAATCTTGCTATTAAGCAATGCTTTTGTGTGCAAGCTAATTTGTTTTTATACAACTAAGATGGCAAATAAGCGTACTGTCCGTCTGATAGAAAGCGGTTACCTTAGCCTATAGACGCTTTTAAGACTAAAGGTATCATCACTAGCGCGTGGTCGACCTTGTATCCTCTTTCTCAAGGAGCTCTGAAAGGCTGTGAAGCTAAGATCTTCTATAGGGTGGAAGTATTTCACCAGTTGGGCTGACCCAAGTAGAGAAATTTCCTACTATTCTCCTGGTAGAAAAAGAAACAAGGTAGCTAACAAGTTTTCATAAACTTTATTCACTTATTAAAAGGGTTAAATTATTATTATTACTCTTGACTGATCGTAAACAAACCTATTTTGGGAGGTATAACAGAAACATGCGCCATGACTGAATATATTAATGTCTGTATTCCAATAATATTTTAATAGATATTTGCAAGTCAATTTACCAGTCAACTGTATAAATTAGTTACGTGTGACGTGTGACTAACATTTCAAGTTGATAATATTGAAATATTTGAGCCGATGTAATATAAGCGGCGCTTCATTCATAAGCCTGTTGGATTGTATTGTGTTGAGACCTTTCACGTAGTTATAAAGATCAATCAACTATTTTTATTAACTATTTCATGACGTTTTATTGTAAACTAGCTGTGTCCCGCGATTTCACCCGCGTGTAATTTATAAGAAATCGCTAATTGACGATTTACAATCCTTCAGTATAGACAAAAAATTTATCGGGCGGCCAGAGTTATTATGCCTGAGTCTCTTATCATATTAATCAAAAAATTAAATTTATTTTTTAGGAAAAACTATGTGGTTATATTAGTTGATTACTTAAGAACTTCTACATACGTATTAGTATTTTTATTACACGACTCTTTTGCACCACAGGTACTTTGTTAAGGACATATCATACTAAGATGTCTATTCAACCTCGGTTTATGAATAATATTGAGGTTGCCCCGAAAGTTTGTGCCGTTTTGCAATAGGTGGCATAAGGGCGGGTCTAAATATATCATACATATTTAAAATAAGGAAAGTTTTTATATAGTATAGTAGACGGCACCTACCTACTTCAGATATATTTGAAAAAAAAAAAGTTTGGTTACAATACGTTAATTTTTATCAGTTGTATATGGAAGTAAATGAAATGCATTATGTGCATTTAATGCTTTTCTTTTACGGGAAAGGAAAAAATGCAATACAAGCAAACAAAATATGTGCTGTTTATGGAGAAGGTGCTGTAATCGAAGGAACTGTGCAGAAGTCGTGTGCTATATTTATAGCGGGTAATTTCAACCGCTGAACACCTGGGTATGCCCGCCACCGCTGATGAAGATCAGATTAAAACACTAACCGAGAAAAACCGATGCTAGTAAATAATTAACAAAGTCAACTACAAAAATAAATAAATATCAAAATCGACCATTCACGAGCATATACATATACTATAATATAAATGTGAAGCGTTTTTTTTTAAACGTTTAATTTTTCAGACAATCCCTTAAATTAAACAATTTTTATTTACACAAAAAATAAGTAATTGAAAATTAAGATTGGTCAAAGAAAATAAAATATATATAACTATACGTGTTTTTAAAAGTGTTTCTGTACCTATTCGTTTCATACCGTAACTTTATTTTCTAGCCCAAGCGAGGGGCGGCAAACCAGTAAATTAAGAGCTTTCATGACAGCGAGAAGAAAATTTATAGCATTTGAAATTCCTGTTCTGAAGTTTTAATTATTTTAAGTCACTCCTATCAGATTTGAAATTCTTCGCAATAAACGCAACTGCCAAAATTTTTTTACTATGAAACTATGAATTATTATTTCAGTATGTATTTCTCATCTACAATGATTTTCCATTATTACCTTCAAATTACCTTTTCAAACGTGTATATTTTAAATCCATAAAATATAAAAAGTTTATGTTTCTGTAGGGTGGATACTACGTAATATTATTTTTTACTTATTAAAACGTCTGTTACGTAATATCCCGTTAGACAAAATTTTTCTTAGCCTGACCAAAAAAGTATAACGTAAAAAAATTATACAGGCAACCTTATCCCACTGTTTTTGAATACTGTAAATATTATACCATTACATATCGTCCGTAACGTAACGTCACGTTACACAAATTTTTCCTAATCGTGTCCAAAGAAGTTATACACTTCAAAAATTACTAATTTGAAATATACATTTCTATATAGATCGGTAAGACCCAGTAGCGTTTATTTCGTTTCATTTATCTTTTGCATTGACATATATTTAACCGATATGTATACCCTTATAGACCTGACCCTTATAGATGTTTAACCTTTATAGAAACTATTTGTTCAAATACTGACAAACAACAGGGCGGTCTTTCCTATCGATTTTACATCGCAGAATAGATACTGCTTTTTACCTACAAAGTTTCATTACAATTCATACTTTTTTTCAAAATTTATTAATCGTTAAATAAATAAATAAAAAGTAGATAAGAAAATGAATTGTTATAAGTATATTTAAGCTCAAATACGCACGTCGTCGTATTTTCTGAACTTTGTCAAATATTAGTTGATATTATATAGTAAAAAGAAATACCACAATCAGGTCATAAACCAGTTAAACAAATTAAAACACTTTCTAAAAACACCACGTCGAGTCTGTGTTCAGTCACATATTTTTATCTACAAGCTGTTTGGTAATGGAACATCTATATGTTTTTAAAATTTAAAAATTATTTTTTCAACGCCTTTGCTCTAAAAATGCATTTACGTAGCTTGTATACATTGTTCGAAAGTAAAAAATGACGCACCATACAATGGAGCGTGCGGTAAAATAGATATACCTGTTTTATCACACGCTCCGTTGTATAGCACCGTAAGTATACTTTACGTTTTTTTTTTTAATTTACATATAAAAATATATCAGAATTCCACCAAAAAGTTTTCACATTACGAGAATAAATTAATAAGCTGAATAATGAAACCTCCTAGGAATGGCTTTTGATCAATAAATTTGTCTCACTTTAATATTAAAGAGAAAATGAGACGAAAGATTTAGTTCTAATTTTCACCACGTGCAAGTGACGCCATTTGTAAATGTGCGCCATTTACAAATTAGAAACGTCAAAGATTGTTACGACTTTCCGAATGATATTTATAAACAATATGAGTTCAAGCGAAGAATCTGATAATAATATGGAATCTACTCCATCTGATATATTGAATGAGACGCAAATTGGTTTACTTCATTACATATTGTGCTGTTTACTCGGAAATGTTTCGAAAAACGTTGTATGACACGCGTGCAGAAATTGGTTTTCACTAACTCGTGACTATGTTATGCCCTCGACTTGGTTTCGTTTGTATCGTCTACTCGTTAGTAAAAGTCACACTACAGTAAGCTGCACGGTTTGACGTGCAGTTCACTCAAACGGAGTGAATGTTTGGATCGTGAAATCTAGTACGTAGTACATATATATCGATGATTTTCTGCGTATTTAAATAGAATAAAATATCACAGCTACATTTTTGAAGTCAATTCTTAGAATAAGATCGTTTTGTTGCCTAGAATCAGGTACAATGGTCACACCAATGTTTACATTAAGCTTCACTGACAAAAAATCACTGTTATCGAGAGCCCTAGTTGCTGCAACAGAAATTTCAACATTAATAAAAAATACTTCATACATATACCCACTTTTCCACTTTATAAGAAATTTTTAAAACCGCACAACTTACAAAAACATTAAGCCGCCAAGGGAAATTAAAGAGAATACTACATTAACCTATTACTTACATTACTAGAAAACATTAACGATGTTATAATCTAATCTATGTCTTACCGGTTTTCATTAAAATAATGTCTTAGATGAATCCTTATTCGTAACTCAATTGATGGAAGTAAAGCATTGTTGGAACTACGATGAAAATTTTGTTTACTTGTTAACTCATATACGCGTTAGTGTCAATAAAATATGGCATACATCTACTACATGAACAAAAAAGCACGTATTCTTGATGAATATAACGTGATAAAAATAGAATACGAGTTCGTGAAAATATAACGTGAAAAAAGTAAAAGTCCGCTCAATCATATTGATTTTTGCTCGGTTATGCCTACTGAGCTCATATTCTACTATAGCTTGTTACTGTTTTGCATACTTTCTAACAAGTTGTTGACGACTTATTTATCTAATACTAAACTGATCAATTTTAGTAATTAGGTCCTTACATATGAAATTTGCGTTTTGTCGTACTTACCATATTGATCTGAAATATCTCCTCTTTGGTTGGGAATACCAAATTCAAATTTATAAATTCATTTAGCTGATACATTTGTCACAAAACAGTAATTCATATTTTGTTCTTTCCTCATTATTTTTTTCTTTGGCATCGCTTATTACCGCACAATGGAAAACATGAAATATCGGTATATTTACGAGTACGAGTTCTACCGTGGCACCAGTGCTGCACAAACAGCTCGAAGGATGAATGATGTGTACGGCGCTGGTGTCGCAAAAGAAAGCACGGTACGTTTTTGGTTTCAACGTTTTCGTTCTGGAAATTTCGACCCTCAGAACCAACCCCGTGGACGACCGGAGACCAAAGTGGAAAATGAAGAATTAAAGGCTATTGTGGAATCGGATCCATCACAAAGCACTTCACAGATAGCTGCAGGCTTCGGAGTAAGTGATAAAATTGTATTAATCCACTTGAAGCAAATCGGGAAGTAAAAAAACTTGAACGATGGGTACCTTATGAATTGAGTGAATCGAACTTGCAAACACGCGTCGACTGCTGTGTTACTTTGCTCAACCGACACAATAATGAAGAGATTTTAAATCGAATCATTACTTGTGATGAAAAGTGGATACTGTATGATAATCGGAAGCGCTCTTCGCAATGTCTGAACCCTGGAGATTCAGCCCTAAACGAAAAAGTTACTTGTGAGTGTTTGGTGGACTAATGCTGGTGTTGTTCACTACAGCTTTCTAAAATCTGGCCAAACGATTATAGCAGACATCTATTGTAAGCAACTGCAAACCATAAACGAAGAACTAGCTGCTAAACAACCGAGATTGGTCAATCGCTCTAGCCCACTGCTGCTTCACGATAACGCAAAACCACACACTGCACAACAAAGAACCAATAAGTTAGATGAGCTACAATTGGAATGTCTGCGACATCCACCGTACTCCCCGGACCTTGCTCCAACAGATTACCATTTATTCCGGAATTTGGACAACCTTTTACAAGGAAAAAAATTCAACTCCGATGCGGCAGTCCAAAACGCCTTCAAAGAGTTTATTGATTCTCGCCACCATGGTTATTTTAGTAAAGGGATCAATGAACTACCTATGAGATGGCAAAAGTGCATAGATAACGACGGTGCATACTTTGACAAATTAAATATATTTTCCACAAAAAAATTGACTTTATATTCCTCCCGTACAACACAACAATTTCATATGTCCTGGACCTAATACATATATGTTGATATACACATATATATTTATAAATCTGTAATTAGTTTGTTGCAGACGGCTCTGACGATTTAAACATAATTCTTCGAGTTCCAAAGTCAACAGGAACCCTTATAGTTTCTCTATTTCCGTCTGTCTGTCCGCGGCTTAGCTCAGAGATACTGCTAAGCTGTAATTTGGCATGGGTATACATATTAATAACGCCGACAAAGTGGTAAAATAAATAAAAATGTTGAGAGTATCTCCCCTAAACATAAAGTGGATTTTTTGTCGTGGTTTTGGGTCGTTCAAAAATATTGTAGGTCTGTGAAAACAATTTTTCGATTAAAGGATACGTTTGCGAAACATTAAGCTTTAAAGAGCTAATTTTTGTTAGAGTCAAGTGTCTCACCCTGCCAGGTAAATGATTGTTTTTGGATATATGAATAAAAACATGGTAATAGTATATATAATTAAGTTAAAAGGAAAATTATAGAAATAAGCTTTACAAGTTAACGAGTAATAGTCAATCTATACTTATATAATAAAGCGGAAGAGATAGTTTTGGAGATAATGAAAAGTTAAAATAATTCAACACCCGGCTCGGGTCTATGACTATAGGTGTAGTGGCGCGAACGAGCCGTGTGAGTTGTGACGCATAACCCTGGCCGCTCGATAAAAATATTATCTATACTGAAGTATTATAAATCATCAATCAGTGATTTCTTTTAAATTATACGCAGATGAAACCTCGTGGCACAACTAGTCAACTTATAAAATATATTTGGAGAAGTAATTTCGAACAAATTCCATTAAAAACAACTTAAAAACCCTTCTCTAAGATTCGAGACATCGGCCGTGACACGGTCAAACATCGATAGTATATTTTTGTATGAATTAATTCGAGTTACACCAGGTCAATGCCGGCCCCGGCCAAGTTTAGCATGAATTACTTCATACAAAAGTATACTATATATGTTTGACCGTGTTAAGGCCGGCGCCCGGCCCGATATAACAAAAGCATCATCAAGTCTGCATATTGTGACGGGCAACTACAGAACCCTACACTGCGCGTGGCCCTACAAGCACTTGGCAATTTTTTATTTAGATAATGGGTTACTTGCCAAGTAAATAGGATTTTTAAATACAATTCACCTAGCAGAAATTGGTCGTCAAAATATCTATATAAATAAAATGAATAAGGTTGCCGTTGTGCGCGCATCACGCAAAAACTACTCGATATATTTTGATCAAATTTATTTTGTTTTACTACTTAGATACATTGTGCTTATAAAAAAATATATCACGGTATCTTCATAATACGTTTAATACGCGAGCGGAGCCGCGGGCACAGCTAGTTTATTAGAAAATGTGTATATACATAGATACAGTAAATTGTACTAGAATAAGACCGAATTCCATCATATAAGCTCGTTCCTGATGTCGATTTCCTTCTTTTATGTAATTATTCATTACTTTAATGCAATATTTTGTGTTTTGTACTATTTATAACAAATTCAATTTAACAATCGCGTTTCATAGACGTCACAACAAAGTTAAATCCGATCTGATAGGAATAAATACGTAAGATTATATTACGTCGAGTTTCAATAAGATCTTGACGTTAAGACATCGATGTTTACGTGTATTAGAAATTCGAGATTTTTTACAATTTTAATAGTTACTACCTTTTGTCTACACCTACGCTGAGCGATGAAACGTGGAACATTATAGACTTCTATGCCAAATTTTATTAGAGGCTGCCTAACCGTTTGAGCGTGATTGATGATAACACGCTAAACCTAGTGGAAGACTGGCTCTCAAGTGCAGCTGCCGAAACACACCTATTGGTGCTTGGCGGCAGATTTTCAACTTGAGGGTTAGCCAGGCGGGCAATAGAAAATGCCCTATTACCATGCTATGGTTTCCTCACGATGTTTTCCTTCACCGAAAGCTCAGGCTCATTGCAGGGATTCAAACTCACGTCAATCGACGCGAAGTCGTACACGCTACCACTGAGCCATCACGCAATCACCAGCTTCACGCAATCAATCAAAATCACGTATCAATGCAGCACTTAGCTGATGCGAGAGTGACAGTTACGTCCACACCTAGCACAGATGAACTGAGCTCTTAGAGCTTTCAGGGGATCAATTGATCACACGCATTAGTGGCATAGCTCGTGCCTATGAGAGGGTAGGTCAAACCATGCATAATCGTGAACCATAAATCCATAGGAAATATCAATAATACTTACTCTAAATAGTTTTTTTTTTTAATTAATAACTTTTTGTTTTTTTTACCTAGAAAGCATAATATATCATTCCATAATTGAATTCTCTGAGAACTATCAATAATACTTAAAGAAATTATTTAAAAAAAATCCGAAGGATTAAATTTATATTAATTGTCAATATAAGCGAACCGTATTTTTAAACATATTGTGAGTATGTTTAAATTGTATTTTGGAGTAAGAATAAATTCTTTACATGAATTATAATGGCATTTTACTACCCACGGGTATGTACATATATTTTACTATCTTATATTTGCTACTAATATAAAATTTAACCTCTTATATTTAACTAAAAAAAATGTTTGTAAAAGGAGTACAAATCTGAAATGAAGACTCCTTACATCCAACAGAATAATAACGTTATCATTCAACTGGGGAAATATATAAGTACTAAAGAGTTGTTTTATATTCGTTTCACATAATCCCGCGAGAATCAGCAAAAGATTTCGAAAAACGTTAATAACGAATAACAAAAATAAACTCTCTCAGAAAATTCCTGTTTATATTTTTTCAATCTTACAGGGTAAATGGGACTTAGTTATTCTTATGTTACTAGATTTCAGCAGTCAGACGACTAACACAATAAGATTTGTACAGTTGTAAAGTGAAGGAGGTTTTTCTCTGGGGAAGGTATCTTCTTTAATCATCCTACCAGTCCTTGCTGTAATGCCGATTGTAAACATCGAGAAATTGGCATAGACTGTAGGGCTACCATTAAATTTCAGGCTTCCTCCAAATGTTTCCTTTCATCCATAGTGAATAGTGTAATTATTTAATCCAAATTAGTAATTATATGCGACACCCAATATATTCGTGAAAACCAGACGATATCTACGTTTTACTGGTCCTTAACTGTTTGATAAATATTTTAACAAAAGAAAATTTCCATTTGATCTAACTTACAACCTTATACTTTTAAGATACAGATAAATATCTTTATTACTTTACTAGCTATGCCGGACGGTTTCACCCGTGTAGCCTAACATTGTTCTCACTTCCCGTATTTGCTTACGCTTGCTTACAGCTTGACCTGAAGGTTTAAGGTTACTGTTTTGCTTCTAAGGCTAGTCGTGATATTACGAGTAGATAGCCTTTAACCTCCTAATAAGTGAAAACTTCTTTAGAACCGTTGTGATTTGAAACTCGATGAAACGAAAAAGCGTCAGTAAAAAGAAACAACCATATACATCTATAGGATTTAGCCTACGAGAGAATAAGATAAAATACAATTACATTATGCACGGTTAAGGCAAGTCCTGATTTTCATAATTGTGATTGTCGCCAGATTGGCCTAGTGGTTTGAGACGACCAGACTTTATACGCAGTACACACGAGTGGTCGATAGTTCAAAACCCTCTGATTTAAGATAATTAAAAAGAATTTTAAAGAACATATTTTTTTTACTTTTTCTAAAGGTTTCACTTCTGACACGTGTGAACTGCTGCACACATTTCTACAAGTCTGCACACAAGTCTGATGTGTAGTTCCCGAGATTAACGCGTTTAAACAAACAAATTCTTGAACTTTATAATATTAGTGTAGATGTCCAATCTCTTTAAAAATTGCTACGCTGTTTCGAATTGGTGTTCGTGACCATATTGTTAGCTCGATCGAAACTAATAAGTAAAAAGTTACGAGCTGAATATTGAAATTCAGATAGAGAGCTCTTTTGTCGAAGACTTTTGAATGATGTCTAAAGAAAAAATCTTAAATAATGAACTTTCAAAGAAATACTTTGACTGTAAATTACTAAGGTAGCTTTAATCAAGCAAAACGGATTGTGAAATGGTTTTTCGTATAATTATTATATTTTACCTTTGAATATCTATCTCGTAAAACAACAATTTTGATATACGTCCTAATTGCATAGTCTAACTAAATATCAATTTCTGTATTAAATTAGGCAGAATCAAGTAACAGTAATTTTAGTGATTTTAATTATTAGGCTTCATTATGCAGTGGTACCTGAACTCTTTATTTGATCTCGGTACAATACTAACTTTTGTATGATGAACATGATGATCAGGACAGGCCTATTTATTGATAATATTGATATATATATATAGCCTATGTTTAGTTTGAAATTTGCAATGTGTGAGCTTGTTCCTTCATTTTTTTTAATTATGTGGTCTAAAAGACACAATTTGTACCATGCTGTTTACATCAAAACAATACACAAATTATTTTAAAATTATTAATATACTTATTCTATTGATTTTAAAATAAAGGTTTAAATTCCATTCTAAAAATATTATTTTTTATATCTTTGTATTATTTGTATTCTTCATATATTTACATGTTTGGTTTTCTAAAAATATAACTTTTTAAGGTATATCGATTTTGTTTATCTTTTTTAAATATGTCTCTTTTGTTTTTTTTTTGTACTATGTGTATTACTGAAGGTTGCTAGTAATGCTAATTTATTTTCAGAACTTCCGGACCTTTTTAATTATATATGAGTAGTGGGGACAGATTCATTGTCTGTTAAAATATCTTCACTTTTATCTTGAATTTTCTCCATGAAAATCTCATTTTCTTTTTCTAAACTCAGTTCTAATTCCGCATTATAATTATCTTTACCATTTATTTGTGTTTTTTGTTTATTTTGATATTTTAAATTATCTTTATCAATTTTGCTTTCATTCTTATCTTCTAAATAATCTTCTGGATGGTAGGGATTCTTGTATTTACCAGTTTGCATAGCACTTCTTTGGATAGCGTCATGGGTGAGTTTTTTAAATGTGTCAGAAGTCATAAAACCGGCAACTAATTTTACAATATCGTCTGCCTCAATTTGTATATTAATACTACTCCCATTTACGCCTATCATGTACACTACTAAAAACAATAGAATAATATTACAAGTCATAAATTTAATGCTTCATCCTATAATTAAAATAACTATTATACAAAAGTAAGATTGACACTTACAAAAAAATCTGACGATTTGGATCATATTACCCGTGTTTAACCAAACAATTTTCACGAATAATCACCGTAGCATGATTGAAATATTACGCATAAACCGTGAAATTAAAAAACTTACGTTGTACTTAAGGTGTATGAAAATATGTGAATAATAATTATCGTAGTATTAATTGTAGTTTTTAATTAATTATTAAGAGTATTATGTATAAGGGGACACAGTCATAAAATATGATTAAACTTAGTTTAATTATTGGTTTCCGCAGCGGAGACTAATATTATAAATCATCATCATCATCATTCTCCTGCCCTTATCCAATTTATTTGGTTTTTTTTTTCCAACTGACTACACTGTTAGCCTGAGGGGCCCTGGAGCCTTTACGGCTTTTACAGCTTTACCGGGCTTGGGGGCGAGCGCTTAGGGCACTCAGCCACGAAAGCTAAGCAACAACATCCGAGGGTGCCAAAGTGGCCGGACCTCGGCTCGGACTGTTGCGCGTATGCAATTAAGTCGCGATCTGACTAATTCCCTATCCGTAATTCGATCTAAACTAACTATACAGATATACATGTTTCTGCCCCCTGGGAGGAGGGAAGGAACATGTGTATGTGTATTTAGTGGTCTGAAATTTTTGTCTATTCTAACTAGGCAAAAAAAGAAAAAAAAAGGTCCCTTACAGAACCTATGTACCTATGTGTGTTGTGCATGTGTGTATAATGCAGTGTCATGTATGGCTGTGAAAGCTAGTGATTGTACAGTCACTTGTATCGCGCGAGCGGCTGCTTGGCTCAAGGGCTCCATGCCGATGGATCGGACCTAGACTTGAGTTGCCGCAGAGAAGGGTGGTCGTGGCGGGTGTGCGGGCGCGAATTTAACCGTTCGTCCCCTGCGGAGGGAACGGTGGTTTCGCGGGCGTGGGCGCGAGCACGCATATGTTGCGGGAGCGGACGCGTAGAATTTGTTAGCTTTCTCTATGTCGTCGTCGGGATCGACAAAGAGATTTCGCGGACGGCGTTTGTAACGTTGGACGACGGGTATCGCGTGGTTAGGCGTGTAGTTCACAAAGGACTTTACAAGCGGGTTTGGATGGTTCGAAGCGCTATCGAAGTATCTCCTAGCGAGATACTTCACATAGGCTTCTAACGAGGGAAGCCTCATGTCCCTGTGTAGGTCCATGTTCCTAACGAAGGCTGGAGGGTCAAGCAGGCGACGGAGGAATCGATTTTGTACTCTTTGCAAGCGGGCAAAGTTGTGTTTGGACATATGTGCGAACGCGGCGCAACTATATGTCAAGATCGGACGGACGCACATCTTGTACAGTGTAAGCTTATGTCTTATGGACATTTTGCTTACCGAACTGAGCAAGGGTCGTAAACGGGAAAGGACTCAAATGGCCCTATTCCGGACTCTAGTGACGTGTGGGTTGAAGTTAAGCTTCGAGTCAAGGATGACACCCAGATATTTTGTCTTGGTGGCCCAAGGGATATTTCTACCGAATAATGTTAGAGGTCCTACCGTGCGTGGTAATCTGCATGTAGTCGGTTCGAACATAATCGCGGCGCTCTTAACCGGATTAATAGCTATACGCCACGTTCGAAACCACTCTCCGAGAGTGGTTACGGCGCGTTGTATTTTGTGAGCGAGAAAGGATCTGTTCCTATTTGACGCGTATATGACTGTGTCGTCAGCGTAGAGCCCTACCTCGACCTCGGGGGGTTTCGGGAGGTCGCTGACGTACAAATTGAATAAGCAAGGTGCCAGAATGGAGCCTTGCGGGACGCCTGAACGAATGGAACGTGCGGTGGAGAGTACACCTTCCACTCGGTAGTGGAAGGTGCGGTCGCTTAGGTAATCGCGGACTAAATGTACTAACCTATCCGGGACTTTTAAATGGTGAAGCTTGTGGACCAGTCCGGCGTGCCAGACCTTATCGAAGGCCTTGGCTACGTCGAAAAAGACCGCAAGCGTGCGGGCGGGAGCGATATTGCTCTTGGCGAAGTTACTCGTGATGTGCTCCGTGAGGCGGTGCACTTGATGTGTACACGAGTGACGGGCGCGAAAACCGAATTGTTCGGGCGGGTATAAATTCTTGTCGTCTATAACGACCTTGAGACGGTTCAGAAGGATCCGCTCATAGAGTTTCCCTAGAGTGTTTAGGAGACTGATCGGGCGATAGCTATCGGGAAGCGAAGCTTTTTTGCCGGGCTTGCGAATACCTATAACTATAGCTTTTTTCCAGACGGCTGGAAAATAGCAGTGGGCTATGGCTGCATTGAAGATGCAGACCAAAAGAGCTATGAGGTGATCAGGAAGAAGTTTGAGTACTTCATTCCTGATACCATCAGGACCGGGAGATTTCCTAGGCTTAAGGCCTTTAATGATAGAACAGACCTCATCTGGCGTGACCGGGGTTAACGTTTCCGCGGGGGGAATCAACGTGAGTTCCTGAACGGCGGTCTCGATAGTTTCGATGTGGGCAGTGTCTACGTTGTCGCAGTTTGGGGAGCACTGGCTCCCCAAGCTTGCGGCAAGGCATTCTGCCTTATCGTCGCTATCGAACGCGAGTGGGAGATCGGGGCCCCTTTCGAGGGGCGGCATCTGAGGGGTGACCTCTGTACTCTCCGAAGCGAGTTCTAACCTCTCTCTGAAGTTGTCGTAACCTACGGGTGTTATCCCACGTCGGATAAGAGTCATGTGCACGTGTCGCGGCGTTCTTTTCCGTGATTAACGCTCGTAAGCCGGGGGGGAGTATAAAACGGCGTTCGTTTGCCGCTTGCACCTCTCTCGAGGCCTCCCTTACACCGGTTTGGAGGTAGTCGACCAGGGAATCGATGGCTAAATCGGCGTCTGCAGTTGACTCCAATACGTCGGGGATCCTAGCTAGGCTGGACGTGGTCGCGTTATCGGATAAGTAGCGATTTAAGATCGCGTAGTCAACTATTTTGACTTTTGGCGGACTGGGGTCGAACGGTTGCCCGAGTTGTAAGATAACCGGGCGGTGGTCGGAGTCTAGTTCGTGTACGACTTCTATAAGTCGTAACCGAAGTGAGACACCTTTGAGGAAGGCTATGTCAAGTACTGTCGGTTGACAGTTGTCTTGAAAGTGCGTGGGCTCTAGCGGTGCTATGACGTCAAAGCCGAGCACGTCGCATAGTAGTTCTAGTATAACCCCGTTACGGGTGTTGCGCGGGTTTTTGAAAAGGGTGTGACTGCTATTGAGGTCGCCTGCTATTATGACTGATTGATCGAGTGAAAAAAGCGCCTCCAGATCGGACTGAAGGAGTCTTTTATTCGGGGAGAGATATGCAGAGACAAGCGTGATTGACGGATGGCCAGTCATGCCTATTCTACAGACGGACACTTCCATATTGGTAAGTGCGGGAGGGTCTATTGGCATGCAATAGAGGGAACGCTTGTAGTAGATGAGCGTGCCGCCTCCTAGGGTGGCACGGTCATTTCTGACTATATTGTAATTTGCTATCTTAGGGTCGCGCCTACTGGGTTTTAGAAGTGTTTCTTGTACTAGAAACACGTCTATCTCCCGTTCCCTAAGAAAGGTGGATACTAAGTCCCGTTGTGGAAAGAGGTTTCGCGCGTTAAAAAAAGATATATTGAGGCTTCTAGGCTTAATGCGTGCCATTGATAACCGATATCTATTTTCCGGCACGGGCCAGGCGCATTAGCGTCGCTGTCATCAGGGGGAAACGCCTGATGGATTCGCCGGGACCGTACTCAGCGACGCACTGTTCGTACGCCAGTACTTCCTGAGGGTCATGCTCGCGGAAGAGCATGACCATGTAGTCAACGCCGCGGCGCGTGTTGACGGGCGGGGGGGCCTGAGCCTTAGGAGGCTGAGGGCGGGGAGTGGAGACCCATGCTGCTTGAGGGGCTCGCATGGCCGGAGGGGGTGCGCGGGGCACGGGGACAGCCGCGATAGTTCGCGGGGTGACCTTCGTTGCCGCATAGCACGCAGCTCGGAGGGGTAGCTGACTCACGAGTGCGCGAGCACTCGCTCGTCGCGTGGTCCCCGAGGCACTTAACGCACCTGGGACGGAGATGGCAGTTGCGTGCCGAATGACCGTACAGCTGGCAGTTGTGACACTGCGGAGGACTGCGGTTCTTGTGTGGGGGCTCTATGGCTATTCCGGAGAGCTCATACACTTTCCTAACGTTAAAAATGGCTCTGCCCTCGGGGGTCAGTTCCAAGATGACTAAGACCATGTCGAGAGGTCTGTTTTTTGATTGTCCGCCGTGCATTCTGTGCACTTCGCGGATAGGGAAGGCCTTGGATAAGAGGTCAGTTTTGACCTCCTCGGGTGTGATTTCCACCGGGATGCGGCGGATTGCAACCCGGAGTTGACGTTCTTCCTCCAGGGAGTACGTGAAATATTCTAGGTTGCTGTCTCGGAGCAACCTGGTAAATTGACGGTGTTCGTCCGAGGTGGAAACTTGGACGCGGATACCGTTGGCCGTGTTACTAGCCTGGGTGTAGTGGATGCGGAGTTCTCTCAGTTTCTCTGAGAGTTTTGTCCAGACCGATTTGTTCTGGACCGTGACGGGGGGCGGGCGACGCGCCTTTCTGCCGGCAAAGGTACCGCGGCAGGCGCTGAGGGCGCTGCGGAGCGGGGGGCGTGGCTATCCAGCCCGGTTCGCTGCGCTTTTTGGGGTCTCGACTGAGTCTCCGGAGACTCTGGGCGCGAACGCGAGGCCCGTTTGGCTGGCTTGTTTTTTTGTACGAGGGTGAAGACCTCGTTGTCTGTGCGTATTGCCGTGTCCATTTCGTTGGACTCCGGTTCGGGGTCCGGGCTAGCGGGAGACTAGCTGTCGTTTGCTGCTACAAGCGACGGTGTCTCCGCTTCGGGGACTAGTGATGAGAATTGATTTTTAATCGGTAGCGCAGAGGGCGCTGGGGTCGTGGCTTGAACGCCCGGGGAACGCGAGCGCGACGATGGCCGTTTGTACGGCGTCTAACGGTGAGCGCGGGGTGCCGTCGAGCGGGAGCGCGGGACGGGCTTCTTGTTTATCGCGTGTGGCGTGGCGGGGTCGCTGGTGGGCTCGGTGCCCTGAGCGATGACGACGGCGGGTTGCTCGGCCGCGATGGCCCTATTGTACTCCGTCCAAAGCGACGGATGCAAAGTCGTTGCGAACGCTTTGAAGCGTTCCAAATCAGTAACGTGTGCCATTCCGGCGGCGGCGGTTGGGCGGGCGGGGGTGAAGTTAAACCTCCCTGCCGGAGAGGCAGGGGGTGCGCCGAGTGAATTTAAACGGCTATCCCGAGCCGTGCAAAGGGACCTGCGGGTCACGGTGTAATGACTCGCAGGAAAGGAACCTACCGGGCCCTACGTAGAGGTCCCTATCAAGCCCGAGGCAGAGAACGCAGCCGGTATAAATACCTAGCTACGCCCAAACAGACACTCGGGGATGGATGTGTAGCAGGATCGGAAGGGTGGGAAGGAGACACTCAGGGTTTGACTATGACTCTATCAAGGGCCAAGGTTCCTGAGCCCGACCAAGTACTATCGTTTGCCTCTGAAGGAGGCAACCGAGGGGCGCTTGGGTCACGCACCCACTTGCCTTCTGTTGACACCGAGAGGTTTCCGGCAAGCGACCACTAAAGTGTGGATTTCGTCGAATAGAAACAAATTGCTCTTAAAAGAGCAGTTTATGTTTGTGTAGCGTACTAAAAGTACGCGACACAATGGGTGCGAGCGAGACGGCGATACGCAGGTGCGGCGCAGGTGCGATGCAGGTGTGCAGCAAAGCCGGTCGGTCGTAAAACTTCACGAAGGCGGCAGAGAGCGGTCGTAAACACGTCCGTTCCCGCCGGCGGTCGTGATCGGTCTTCATTTATTTGGGGTTGGCGCTACATGTCTTATTCTTCCATATTTCTCTATTAGTCGTCATCTCGGTAGTCACTCCCTTTCTAATCATATCATCATTCACACAGTCCATCCATCGTTTCTTCGGTCTTCCCCTACTCTCATAGCCATCGACATTCATACCTAAAACCCACCTCACGACATTTTCCTCATTCCTTTGCATCTCGTACCCATACCATGACAACGGGCTTCCACATAATTTTTTCAGTTATTTCTTATTCTATCCTTTCTATAATATTATATAATAATATTACATTAGTATTATAAATAATATTAATCCAAATCGATATGTCTTTACTAAGCTGATCAAAAACTAGAAACTGTACGCGATTTCGTACATGTTACTTAATAACAATATAAAACTTAACAGAAATAAAATATAACCTATGTCACTACTCAGAGAGAACATAGCTTTCTATCATTGAAATAATAGTCAGTTCAGTAGTTCCAGAGATTACCGTCTTGCAAACAAACATTAAGTACCTCTTTAAAATAATAGTTTAATACAAAAACTCTTTATAATAATTATTTAATATAAAAACGTATAAAATACTGCACTTTATTTCCCACATATTTTTGTATTTTCTCTATAAGTGTTTTATACTATGTATTAATAACGTTGGGATCAAAGATCATACATATCTCTACCAAAATATCAGTTTTCGAAGATCATGATTTCATTGGAATGTTACTTATGAAATGTTTTATTTCAATATGAAATATTTAATATTTTCAGAAGAGAACAAATTACATAGCTCTAATATTATAAGTTGACCATACCATTTCAAACAATGGGTGTTATTATTAGACTAAAAAGCTTAAGGACAAGGTCTTTAAACAACTACTTTGTCTTTTGTACCGGCATGAGTTAACATTCTGAGAGTGGGCTTAGTATTATTACCTGTGTTTACAGAATGTGGGTTAACAACATTATGTTTAGAATATAATAGACTTCCAGCTTAGACATACATCAGGAATAAAATGCACATCATTATATACTTATAATAAAATAATAAGGAGTCGAAATCTGAAGAAATACTTTTAAAGGGGTTAGAATAAAGGACATAAAACATTTCGACAGTTTTTCAAATTTTTGTAACTGTCTTTTAGCTTGTACGTCAATCACGCAGAAACAAGTTGACCGAATTTGATGCAATTTGGCACGATTATAATTTATAGTCTGCAAGTTTCGTTGTCAATTTCGGAACAAATGCATAAAATGTGAGTATTCTATACATTAATATTTAAACTTAATACCCTTTTGCCGCTTAACATCGATTATTTTATATTGATTGAAAATAATATCTTATTGACTGTTTAATTTTAAGCAATTTTAGATTATCAATGAAATTATTTTAAAATAATTATTATAGCCCTTGATTTGTTTGAGATAATACTATTTTACTTGTAAATTTTGCTCAGTGAGTAAGGTTGCAAATTAAATACTCCTTTTTTTTGTTTGGTATTGATTGTTAACTTTCCTTTAATTTTTAGCCACAAAACTATGAAGTGAAATAAGATAGCTGAAATTATATAGAGGGTAGTCTATTACCGCCAAAGTACACTCAAAATCAATTACAATGGTGTAAATGAAGACCCGTTTGCTGATGGTGATGATATTAGTGACTGAAAATATAATTGATTCATGTTAACATGCCATGGAAAGAAGTATATTAAATTTAAGGAAAATATATAAAACCAGAAAAAAAGAGACAAGGAATACACCTGCTCTTCAACAAGCTCTAAGTCTAAAATGGAAATGGGCAGAACACATTTCAAGGTATAAAGAAAGTAGGTGGACGATAAAAGTAATAAGATAGCCAGGACCTACTACAGGCAAAAGAAGCAATGGTAGACCAAGAAAACGGTGGGCTGATAATATAATTAAAATCGCTGTGTCAATATGGATGAATATTTTAAATTTATTAACTAAGAATAAAAACTTTATTGTAACTAATATATTAATACTAACACTACTTTTCATTTGTAAATTATCTGTTAGATATGGAATAAAGCTTTATTAAAAAAAAACATTTCATGTATAATTGTTACTGATTTTAATACTTTATTTCTAATAAACCTTTTTTAGTACAAATTAGTATTTATATAATATTAATTTGTCAGTAAAAATTAATATTATATACTTTTTAATATGGTATCATTATTAATTACTACTTGATATTCTCAAAATACTGTCAATATTGGTTGGGCTAGACAGTCGTAAGTGATATATTTGAGCGATTTGAACTGGTTATACAATATTATCTTCACCTAGTCGTATAAAAGTCCTAATAAAACTAAAACTACTACTGATACACTCTATACTGATACTACTTTTAAACTTACTCAACATAAATTAAGAGAACGTACCTATAAATCTAGGTATAAATTAGGACATTTGAAACTTTAGTTATGCAGCAATGAATTTTCAAACTATCAAAACGCGATTACTCAAACATGGTTTTTGAAGGTTTTGTTTGTGACGTGTAATTTATTTTGGCGCGTTTAGTAGTGGGTCAAATTGAGAGTTGCGCACGAGTGTGACAAAAATGCGACTTGATGAAATTAACAATAATAATAATAATGTGAATTTATTTTACTTGTTTTTTTATTGTGTACATATACCTTGTCTGTCTGCCCATCGGTTTTTATGTTTGAATTTAACACAAAAACACCCTGACCCATTTTTATGTATTTTTTTACACAGCGAGTATGTCTAGTGAATATGAGTGTCCTGAATGAAAGGCTATAAAATAATACTTTTAGAACTCGTAAAAAATACATTTTTATTTATATATTTAATTTTCTCTATAATAACGGTTACTTTAAATTGCGTAAGAAATGTTGCTAGCTCTTTAAAAGATACTCATTTTCCAAATACTTTCTAGAGTTGTCCAAGTAATAAAAATTAAATATTTTTTTTGCGTCCTTTTCCCATAGTACTCCTAATCCATTATGGACTAGCTATGCCCGCGGCTCCGCCCGTGTAGCCTACAGAATTATTGTTTATGTGTTTTTTTAAAAGGAGTAAAAAATGGTTTAAAGCTATTCAGCAGATTTTGCGTGATGCGAGCACAACCGTAAACCACGGTCTTACTAAGACCCCTAAAATGTTCGTATCATCCAACAATAATGTAAGTAATGTAACAAAATGGTTAACTGTTTGTTAGTAAATGGTTCACATTTTTACATTAATTTACCAAACGGTAATGTTTTAGTAACACATTTATGACAAGAAAATTTAAAGGGAGTTGATTTTTTTTAATAGTCCTCTGAATTTAATGTAATCTGGAGCGATTATTTTATATTAACTGTGTCTCACGGTTAAATTAATTCGCCTAACTCTCCACTAGCCTCTTGCCATATTAGTAGTCATTCATGGCTACAGAAGCGTGTAGCTTTATAGCCTATATATATATTATTTATAGCCTTCTTTAATAAATAGAGGCTATAAAATGCAACAGATTTTTCCAAGTCGGACAGTAGTTCCACAGATTAGCACGTTCAAACAAGCAAACAATCTATTAAGCTTTGTAATATTAGTATTCTTACATATATTATATTTAAATTTGTATAAAGAAGCCAAGCTGCTTTTGTTTGCCGAGACACTTGTAAACAGATTACTGGTTTTATGATGTCTACATTGTGATATGTCTATCTGTGGCCCATGTCTGTATACACAGACACCTATTACCATACGGTAATAGCCTGTGAATAAAGCTTCAGTAAACAGCAGACAGTTACCGACCCCATAACTCGCATGAACGTAATTTTCCTGCATTTTATTGTTTCCCTACCCCATAATCCAAATTGCCAAACAGAATATTGACGTAGATATAAAATCACATACGTAAGTATTGCTTAAAAAACAGTATTTCGATAAAAACCACTATATTTAATAATATAATTCTAACACAATTTTAAATTTGCAGGCTAAATGTAAATAAATTGTTTACGCTATCTGTACAAAACTTTGACTGTAATTCATATTTTTCCCTTGCCCCATTTCTTGGTTACTTTTCGTACGGTGAATTATTCTCATAGATATATGAAATTACCAAACTTTGGCGCTGAATAAAAAGAAGTACATTAACTTCAGGTTACTTTTATTATAAATGAATTTTGTCTTTATAGACAAATCCATTAAAATGTGCTATGGAACATTTGGTTTACTATAAACAGCAGATGCTAGGCACAGACTAATATATTTATTACCTCAGTCAGTCGACTGTTTACGATCTTTCTTATTACAATCTCACTATAACCATAATATAAAATATACTTACAGTTTACTTTATTTAAGGAAAACCTTAATTACGCGCTTAAAACTTAATATCATTTTTGGTTCTGTTATATTTATAAAAAGAAAAATATTTATTGATATATTGTCTTAAATTATATTTCAATTATTATAAATGATACAACGTTTATTTCCAAAATGAATAAAATAGATATGTTTAATGTTGTAGTCGTGGCAGTAAGGTGCAGCCCACGGACGAAGCGAATTTGTTTGTCATTGGTTTGGTGTCCGGTTTTTTTTAATTTAATTTTAAATGTTCGTCTTTAATCCAGAAACTTGTAAGTTGCATAAGTATAATTTGGTGTTTTAACACATAATTGCAGGAGATAGTAGTGACAATGGAACGATGTCAGAATGCAAAATGAAACGAACTCAATCTGATAGTTTTTTAATCCGTGACGCACTGTAGTAGGCTCGCATAACATTGATATTTTACGAATGAGTGCATCGCATATTGCGGAATTTACCGATTGCTGGGGCAGTGAAGACTATGCCAATACCAAACCAAATGGTGGCGATGGTGGTCTACTCATCTGAAAATCTCTACAGACTATTTAGTTGGGTCAGATAGATGACTGGCGTTCCACGTGTTGCTCGGTTTCAGCTTGAATACCAGCAACATACAAACATTTGAAATAATTAGTCCGTAATGTTTTGAAGGAAGTGTTTCTATATTTCCTTAATAATATGATTTCTGTTAATGTAAATGATACAGCGTTTACTTCCACAAAAACATACATATATTTAGTATGTATTAAAACCAACCATTACACTAAGCACTGTAGTTATTACTTTAAAATTAAGAATACTTAGACAATGGGCAAAGGTAAAATTAAAAAGTCAATAGATTTTCAAATACGTTACAATATTCTCCATTTAACATGTTTCTTCTTTCCACAGAGTTAAGTCAACGTATGGTAATTCATCGCAGGGCACTATCTTGTTCCTGTAACAATCAAGTGTTATTGTATATGTATGTATATATGGAGCACGCATAACGGGACATTGAGTATATTTACTTGCGCGATATTTTTTTAAAGGCTCTGGGTTGCATTGACCTTATTGTAATGACGTTGTCACAAAGTAGCCTTGATAGCGAGGCACCCTTTCTAATACTTTGTAACTGACCTGTAATAAGAATTATAATTTTATTAAATTATTTTTCCTGTGGATATTAAAAATCAAATATTTTATTATACATACAATACACTTAACTAAATATGGACGACAATCACCTCTATTACCATTTGATTCTAAATGAAGAATAGCTTTTATTATGATAACTGAATAGCTACTATACACATAACATATCAAGCAAATCAGCAACAAGATAATAAACACAATAGTCCAACTTGTGCAGGAATCAAACTCGTGCTTACCAATAGTATTACGAACATTGCGCCATAAAACCTGGCACGACGCAATGCACTTGATTTTATTTTTAGGCATATAAATACAAGAATTATAAAAACAAATACATATCTTACAAATGTTCAATATAAGATAGAATAAATTGGTGAATATAATTTATGTTCAAAACCCAAGCGCTATATTATTCTCTGAGGTATAATAATATTTTTTTCTGAGGTATAATGAACTCTTAAATTGTAATAAATTTGTTTTCAAGTGGCTCATAAGCCACACTGTAGAGCAAGCGATGTATATATAATATAACACGTATACATTTTGCTAGTTAAATATAAAGCTGAATAAAGTCGACAATAGCATTAGATAATCGTACTGCATCGACAACAATATTGCAATTTAATAGATAATTACAGATCTTCTGTCAGATGTCAAGATAACTCTTGAACGTAGGTCTCTTCTAAAATAAGCCATTACTCTCTAGATCACAATATTGTTGGCGAGATTTTTGTTTCTGATTCAATTTAATATTACTGACAACGTTGAGTAGTTATATTTTATTTTATTGGAAGCTTCGTTGGTACAGTCAAACAAATTTTCTTCCGTTAAGACGTTACCGGACTTAGGTACATCACTCAGAAATCAGAATTATAGATCTACTAATTAATAAACCTGTTGATCTAGTATATTTGTGAGTGTTATACTATTTTTAAATAGTTTAATTATTCTCAAGAAATATGTCAAGTAATGTAAGAATTATAGATTGTTATGACTATATTACGTATTTATATTTATGCAACTTGATACTTGGAATAATTATTAAAAAAAATAACGTACTCAATGTAAAAGCTATGTTAGGATCAGCTCCATTCTCAAAGAAGAATCTATCACCAATACGTGTTTTTAGAAACTGTTTGGTCATAATGCACTTAAAAGTAGGTCCTACTTGTGTTTTTGGTACGTGGTACTCCAAAGAACCTGCTACAATCAATTCCACATCTTCAAGAGACTCATAGGTTTCTTCTAATTTACGTACATTCTGTAAAATAATAAATCGATTTAAATAGTATAAGGTCACATAATATTTATTAATTTTAAAGTATCCAGGTGTAATTATATTTTCAATACATAACAGGAAATTTGCTCATTTTAAAATAATTTTCTATACGTGTAATTCTTTAAACTAAATATGAAATATTTTACCATATTACACTACGATATAATATAATCTATTGTAATTTTGTCTAGTAAGATCAAAATAAGTTTTATATCTATATACGTCGCCATAATTTTCGAATACTCTTATAATTAACTTATAATACATATGGATCTTATATACAAACATTTGTTCCGTGTTGTACCAGTAACGAATAGCACAACCCTTAAGGTAAAGGTGACTAATTTCAACAGCGAGCCTAACGCCGAGCCGCAATCACCGGTGAGGCGGACTTCGTTAGCACTGGTATGCAATCGTCCAGGAAAAGGAAAATTCCAAGATAAAACCCGGTGCTGGGGTCCCCTATAGGCACTTGAAGCTGCATTCTTGCAGCTGAGTTGGTCCCATTCGTAATGACTTGTCGTTTCTGTGAATCCTGCCTGTAAGGCTGAAAGGGTGGCGTAGGACTTAGGCAAACCTATGCTCACTCGATGCAGTGTCTGTGAAGACGAAACTTTATCTACGTCAGTCCAACTGCGTGGAGATCAACACGGAGAGTGAAAGTTACCGGTTTTAAGTTTGCGCGAATGAGTAAAAGCTCACACAGCCAGGGCTTACTGTTAACAGTTGGAGGACACATTGTTGGTCCAATGATCAGTTACTTTTCTCTTTAGCTGGGCAGCCCCCTGCCAGCAAAGTACTAGTGGGCCTGGTTTGTTCTAGGTGTGGGGAATACTAGCAACAATTAGATGACTGGTACCGTTCTCATTACAGCTGCTAGAAATCGTTTAAAAATTATGTGAATCAGTCTTTTATCATACCTGTGGGATATATATGCAATATGTGAACAGGCATCAGACAACAGTGGAGGATTATATTGGGCACAAGACATGCGTAAAATTGCTGTTATAGATATATAACTTCAAAGCCTTAATGTTGGTATTGCAGCTCTTCATGAAACTGGACTCCTTAATGAGGGTTGCATTTGTGAAGCAAACTATACCTTCTTCTGCAAAGGAAAAGACATCTCAAATACTAGAGAAGATAGTGTTAGTTTCGTTTTGCCTAATGAATTTCTGTTTGCCATTGAAACTACGCAGTGTTACCAAGCGAGTTATGTGATGAGTTTGAACAGTATTTGGATATGTTGTACCAACACTAACATCATGCGGCGAAATCAAAAACTAGTTCTATGACAAACTTACAAAACTTCTACGAACTATATCTAATAGTTACCGTCTCTGCATTCTGGAGGATTTTAACGCCAGAGTGAGGAGGAATAATTCTGCTAAGTCGAAATATCTCAGCAAACACAGCAGAGGAAAAGTAAACGAAAACGGGCAACCTTTACTTTAATTCTGTTCCAGTCATTTACTATGGGTTATCAAAACATTTTCAAAGGAAATCTACACACATAAAGTATCTTAGCGACATCCCCGTTTTGGTAAACTACAAGATACGCGAAACTCTACATGTGAGGTCTTTCCAGAGCGTGGAACGTCTCTCGTGTTGTTTTTTCTCAGAAAAAGATCCACTCATTAAAACCTCCTCATATGCAAAAGATAAACCTTTACTGTATCATAGACCGCAAGTCGCTTGAATCGTTCAGTGAATTGTTGCGCAACTGGACTGCTGCTTGGGATATCAATGCGCCCTTGGAGAAAGCATGGCGCTAGACGCTGCTAACAGAATTTGTCGGTAAAGCACTCGGCTATCAGGAAGTTGCTACTGGTTAATTGGTTTGCCGAGAATTTTGAGCAGTTAAAACCTTTGAATGAAAGTCGCATCGGTTAAGCATCGACCATGTTTAGCATGCCCCGTACAAGATTATAGAATAATAAACACCTTACTAATTAAACTAAGATCGTGTACCAAACATGCATCTTAAGCATACCTTTGTATGGAGGAGAAAGCTGGAAAACGTATTCAAATGAGAGTCCTAGAGATGGCTCAACTACCTAGCCTGTCAATATTTTAAAACAGAGACGGTTGGCTGGGGCATGTATATCGCATCCACGGTGTGTCTTGCTTGGTATTGTAATGCATGCAAAAAGGAGCATTGGAAGACTATTGCTACGCTTCAAAAATAAGCGAGATAATATGTCCTCTTTTGGAATTGAGTACGCAAAATAGAAGGGCTCGATCGAGACAGAAACTAGTGGAGTGAACATGTTCAAGAAGACGGTGTGACCCATGACAGGACGTGGTTCAATCTACTTTCAGAAAAACGAACCAAACTACACTTACAAAGAGCTTTATACTGTCATTAAAAAAATTTCGTGACGCTGTTTTAATCGTTTTTTATAGACGTAAAGGCCATTGATTATGATGATAAAAGACTTAACAACTAGTAAAACATATTACCTCAGCAAACATATATGCATGCAGATCATGAAAACTTTTTGGTACTGATAGACCACACACAGCGCGCGTTTTCACATAATTAGAAAGTCCGTGGTCTCTACTTCTCTGAACATCAAAAGATCGCAAGTCATCGCCATATTTATTTGCACTTCTGAGAAATATATATTTTTTATTATTATTTATATAAACACTAGCTGTACTCCGCGATTTCACCCGCGTATTAAAATAATTCGCCAATTGTTTATTTACGGCTTTATTTATACACGCCTCGTTCGCGCCACTGGTGGCAATAGTAATAGATCCGAGCTGAGTTTTAAATTATTTTAATTTTCCGTTATCTCCCAAACTATCCCTCCATATAAGTCTTCCGATTTACTTAACAAAAATCAATATTTAAGGTCAGCTGATAGGTGTAGCCTAATGATAGATAGCTTATACCATTCCTCATGAAACTGGCTATCATATATATATATTTTTTTAATCCGACCGGTAGTTCCAGAGATTAGCGTATTTAAACGCACACACAAACAAAAAAACTCTTTCGCTTTAAGTATAGTCCACAAAATTCATAAATTACGATTAATTAAAAAATTAAGTTTAGTCTATTATCTACTCCAAGTTACCCACGGACGTAGTCATTATTTTGCAATAAGTCGGATAATATACAATCCAGAAACTTCCGCCACGCCTGACTAAGTAACTGTTGAGTGAATCTCATTTGTTCGAGGTTACCGCTACTCTGGAACCATGCTGGCCACTCGCAGGTTCGATCTCTGCTCATGACTGACTTTTATGCGATAACGTGATGAGCATAATTTGTGAGTTCTATTTTTCAGTGTTAAATATGTATAATGTACATTATATCAGCCGTTTACTTACCATTATACAAGCTATGTTTAATATGTATTAAATGACCGTGTGTGAAATTGGGTCCCCGAATTATATATTATGTCAAAGTTGAGACAACAAAATACTGTATACAGATGTCATAATACAATAATATAGGTATGAGTTTGATTTGTCATCAAACTAAATCGACTAATAATATTAATACTAAAATATTGACAGTTATCACACGGATACAAAATGATTGAAGCTTATCATTAAATAAACATAATGTAGGTAGCATACTTAAATAAATATTCCGTCACTTCTTCGTCAAAGTATTTGTCGCTATAGCTCTGTAACTGAACGCAAAGACCTCTCGCCAAATCGTCAAAATTGCTATTTTCTTCGAGTACTGTTGGATTGTTGAAAGAGTCGCTGAGTCGTACTTCACCAACCATTTTACGATTCTCATTATATTTTCTATAAAAATAAATTAAGTTAAACTAACTGTTTAAAATAACTAGTACAAATTAAAAGGAGCGAACAAATTACTCTAATACTGGGTGTATTATAATAAATAAATCAATGAATCTAGACATCCGGCAGTCTGTCAGCTAAGTTCGGAAAATAAAAGAACGATACAGCGGCCAGTTTGTATATTTACAGGAACCATTTCGAACTACTTTCGACGCCTCCATAAGTTTTCTGAAAAGTAGTACCCTTAAAAGTGGTTCAAATTATACCACATAACTACGGATACGGCTGCTCCGTGCCACCTATAGATGGCGGCAAACTAATAATGCGCACGAGGCGTTGCGCTGAACGTCAACGCGCTTTGAGCGCCACTCCGTGAACTAGCTAGCTAGACTTTGGTCTGGTCAGAAAAAAGTAGTGCCAGTAGTTGCCAGTACCCGAAACAAACGAATATCATCAAACACCACAGCAGAGTCCCGCAAACCACAACAACGCACAGCCACACTTCCCACTGCCCACGACACTTAACTAGAGAGTTTCACAAAATTATATAAAAAAACATGTTATTATAAATTCCTCCATATAGCTTTACCACTACTGCGACATATACAATAATAAATTTTAGTTATATTTATTTATTTTGGTACTTTAAATAATGATGACCAAACATAATAATGACATAAGGGTTACATAAAAAGATACATACTGTAAATATCCTCGAATCGATGAATGAAACATTCTAAACGCAGCAGAAGCATGCTCATTGTACACAGATGGATTGACCATCCGATCATAATCGTTAATGAAAGATTCAGCACCGGGATATATTAGTTTTTGATTTACCATATTTTCCAAACCTATAAAATAATTTAAAAATATGTATATATATTTAAATGAGGGTAAATATACAAGTCCGTTGTGTTTTGATTGTACTGTACTATAAGAATATATTAAAAGAGCAATGATTTCAGTCATTCCGCTTAATCCAACTAATATCCTACTTAATTTGATAAATGTAAAAGTTTAGATGTTTGTTACTCCATCACGTAAAAATAGCTAAACGGATTTGGATGAAATTTGGCGCACAATTTATAACCTGTATTAGCACCACAGAATATAACAACAGGGCTGCTCGGGCCGAACTTGAATATTTACCTACACCCGATTGTAATGCTATAATAATTGCTGGCATTTGCAATATTTGATGAAAATATCGTTTTGGAATTTTCAATAACAAAACGTTTGCTATGTATTATTTAAACGTATTTACTACAATTCTAATACAATATGACATACAATTCTACTATGTTGTGGAATAGGCCATACGCTACTGTTTCTATCTTCCAACGAAGTGAGTGGGCAACAGCTAAGTAGTGGATAAATAAAAGTATTAAGAGAGTATACCAATTACTGTAGGCAGATATTCATAGTAGCTTATTTGTTGATACATTGCTATTAGGATACGCCTTGCCTCCTGAAATAATTTCTCGTCATCCCAGTGCGGGTTTAGTTTTTGAAGCTCATCAGCAATACGATTATGTTCTCGGAGAAGAACTACCTGAAGCAGAGCTAGCTGAGGGTTCTGATTAATTCTGATATCCCCTAAAACGAAAGCAATTCTATGTAAATTTAGTAAAATAATTATTTTACTGGGACAAATTTGAAAGTAGTATTTTTTTGTGCTTTATTTTATTTGGTGTGTCATTACTTTACAATTCTTCTTACCAGCAAAATAACAAGATGAATTAGGGTACATGAGCATATCACAAGTTAGGTTTGCCTGAGGATCCTGAGGTGGCCACTCTTGACCGTTACGCATTAAAGCTAGTAAGCCCCCTCCACAACAAACGCGTATTGCATCTGCTTGTGACTTATTGTTACCATACACAAGGGACAGATCCATGTATGACGTTACTGACGTGAACTAGAAAAAAGTTCGTTTTTTTATGAATATATTTCAATTTTAATCACTCAGTGAATTTCCTATTTTTTGTTAGTAGTTAGTTCTAAGATTTCTCTTTAGATCTGTTAGTTAGTAGGTCAATGGGACTGATTTATAAAAAAGGATAATATATTTTCCAGTTCTTTGTGTTATAGTCTATCCTAAATCTATAGGTACCAAAATATACGCATACCGGCTCAGCAGGTACATCAGGTCCTGTACAATTATTTGTTTTTGTTGATCTAGTTCTTACAAAATTCATACAATTTTTTCCCTGTGAAGCATATACCGGGTCATTGGGTGAAATATGAATAGGAGCACATAGAGGATTGGTCTTTGCTTCTTCCGCAAAAGTTCCATTGGGAGTACAACACGTGAGTGGTTGTTTGCCTAAAAAAATATACTTTTAAATATTTATTTATTTATTTATTTAAACTTTATTGTACACCATATATTACAAAAAATATTGGTTTTGCTTCTTCCGAAATAGTTCCATTGGAATTACAACACGTGAGTGGATCTTTTCCTATAAAAAAACTTCTAAATATATGTTCAATTCAACCAATAATGTAAAAATAATCTTTTCCGTAAAGAAACTACGCTTCTTATTTAGAGATAATGAAACTGGAAACATTATGAACGCAAGATGTATAAAGGATTATCAGTATAGGTCCACCATCATAATTTTCATTTAGCTTGTAGTAAAAGTAAGAAATTTTGAAAAATAAACAAGAATTTTAATTCAGTAATATTTTAATCTGTATTGCAGAATATTTTTAAAACTCTGATTTCAGTCTGCTCGGCTTTTGACTCTAGTCGAGGAATAAATATCAACGGTGATGACATTTCACACCTTCAATTCACTGATGACGTAATTATCATAACCGAGTCACTGTTGGATCTACAACAGATGCTTAAACAGCCTTAACGAAGCCTCCAGATACGTTGGCCTTGAGATTAATTCGGAAAAGATCAAGATAATGTAAAATTTTCTTATAATCGCAAGACCAATTGAAATTGACGGCAATCCACACAACAGGAGAACCCAATTAGGTTGAGTAGCATACGGAATATAACGTTCAATCTTAACATTACTTATTCCACAATATTTGAAGACAAGAGCCTTCAATCAGTGCATCACCCCGGTCATAAATTACGGAGCCGAAACAACAACAACAACAACAACTGAAATTGTTCACAAATTTAAAGTATCTCAGCGAGCCATAGAAAGAACTATACATGGAGATCCTTCAAAAAATTCAATCTGAAATTATGTAACGAGACAGAGAACTAAGGTTATCGACATAGCTCAAAGGATTAGGTAGCACATGTGGCAGTAAGCTGGACATGTTTGCCAAAGAAATGATAACAGCGATAAGCAATGACGTAAACGAGTTCTGAAGTGGACATCGCGTTTAGGTATAGGAAGGGTGGGCGCTCCCTTGCAAGGTTGAGTAAATACCATCGAAGAACCGAAAATCGGGTCTAGTTGCGATCCTTGAGGAAGGCTCATGTCTAGCAGTGGATACATACAAGCTTGATGATAATGATGAATGATGAATATTTTAATAATTAAATATGTACTGTTTGTACATTTTTATATTATATATTTTAGTCGTCTCAACAGTAAAAAATATAGTTTACTTACTTGTTTGAGTTATAGCAGATATGAGTGACATATCATGTGCAACTATTTGTCCCCACTGCATAGTGATTAAGCTGTATTCTTTATCTATTATTACTTTGTCAGGAAATATTTTCAATCTGAGCTCACGAGCATTCGGCAAATCGTTACCCGTAACAGACTTAGGGAATGAACTAATGCCTGGAATTGTTTTTTTTTTCTAGATTTTCAAAAACAAACATACATACACATATCTTACTAATATTGTGATTATAAGCTAGCTCATTCTTATTTACTAATATTATGCCTGTAAGTTATCTCTTTCTTATTTACTAAATATTCTATTTTTACTATCGCTTATTTAGTTATTGGTTTAGCCTAGGAATGCATGATGCATGAATTATTTAATGTTTTAATGAAAAAATATACAACAGTAAAATTTAGAGTAAATGTTTAGTTGATACATCCATATGCTTCGAGAATAAATTATATACTATAATAATGGGTAGAAACAAAGTTTGTCCTTAATAATGTCCCGCTTTCTCGTATTTCTATTTCATGCTGATATCCTAGTACATTTATCTTCTCTAGTACTTCCTTGCCCACCATAGCTTACATCTAATTATAGCCAAAAAGCCTTAGGTGCTAAGCACCTCAATTTAACACTGTAAAGGCTTTGAAGGCTAACATAAAATGTTATTTTATTTTCCAGTTTTAACTACATACTGAATGATGAAACAATTATAAATATATTTTGTGGACGGTGTGAAAAACTGCATATTTTCTTGTGCATTTGACTTTTGAATATATATTAGGTCCTTACATATGAAATTGACGTTCTGTTAGGAATACCAAATTCAAATTTATTTCAAGTTTAGGCTTGTGTATTTGTGTTTTGAATTTAGGAATTCATTTGTTTTTGCACTATGGGTTTTTCTTTGATATCGTTCTTTTCACAAAATGAAAAACTTAAAATATGACGTTATTTACGAATATGAGCTCCACCGTGGCATCAGCGCTGCAAAAACAGCTCGAAGGATTAATGATGTGAATGGGGAAGTTAATGTAAAAGAAAGCACGGTACTTTTTTGTTTTCAACGTTTTCTTTCTGGAAAGTATAACCTACGAAATAAACCCCGTGGACGGCCGGAGAACCTAGATAATAATGAAGAATTAAAGGTGATCGTGGAAGCGGATCCATCGCATACCACGTCAGAGCTAGCAGCAGGCTTCGGTATAAGTGATAAAACAATTTTAATTCACTTGAAACAAACTAGAAAAGTGAAAAAGCTCTAAAAATGGGTATCGCATGAATTGACTGAAGCACACCAACAAACACGCATTGAGTGCTGCGTTACATTACTCAGCCAATGTACACGACAATCAGAAACGCTCATCACAGTGGTTGTACCCAGGAGAATTGCTCAAATCCTGTCCCAAACGAAAGTTGACTCAGAAAAAGGTACAGGTGACTATTTGGTCGACCAGTGTCATACACTACAGCTTCCTAAGATCTGACCAGACGATAACGGCAGATCTGTATTGTCAACAATTGCAAACCATGATCGAAAAGCTAGCCGTTAAACAATTGAAACTGGTCAATCTCTCTAGCCCTCTACCTGCTTCAGAACAACGCTAGACCCCATATTTCACGACAGACGATCGCTAAATTAAAGGAACTGCTTTCGGAATGTCTCCAATACCCACCATACTCCCCGGACCTTGCTTCAACAGATTACAACTTTTTTTGGAATCCGGACAATTTCTTGCAAGGAAAAATATGCAATTCAGATGAGGCTGTCCAAACCGCCTTCAAAGATTTTATTGATTCTCGCATCCACAATTTTTTCAGCAATTGAATGAACGAACTACCTATATAATGGCGAAAGTGCATAGATAATAAAGGTTACATACTTTGATTGATTAAATATATAATTTAATAATATTATTTTCGTTTTACTTTTTTCCTATAAAACGCCAATTTCATATGTAAGGACCTATATTTTTTTTGTATTTCGTAATCAACATTTGTACTTACCATTTCCATAGTTGTATGGCAGAAGACGGTCGTACGGTGTTTCTGGCATACCCCAACCAGGATGTAATAAATTATTACATGAACCATCTATAGAGCGATAACGTGATCCAGAGCAGAAGGATGGACCTGTATTGCATATATTATGTTCTGCATTTCCTTCTGGATTGTTCTTGTTTGTAAATCTGAAAATGGCACATCAACTGAATAAAACAAAGCTGATATTTTTATGTATTTATTAGGTAATAGATATAACACCCAAGCGTATATTATTTTCGTGCTGATTGGTTATATATTGCTGCCTAATTATATACCTACTGACGCTGATTTTATTTTCATTTTGCATCTTGAATATCTATTTTGCCCACACATAAATATCATTCTGCCCAAAGATGATTTTTTTTAATTATAAAATTTTGTTTAATTATGTCCCACATTATTACTTCTATTTTTATTGTACTGTCTAAAGAAATATTGCATGCTATGCAAATTATATACCAGTTGATTTTGTTTGCTTAGAAAAAAATTTTTGGCTTACGATTTTATTCTTTCTCATTAGACATTACGTAAGTATATTTTGTTTAAATTAACTTATATAATACATAGTAATAAAATTGTATTCACCTCTCTGTTGAATTGGATGTAGCGTTCGTGTTTTCATTTTTTGTTAGCATCAAACATTGTTTTGTACTTTGAGCAACGTTATAAAAACTGAATAAATTTAATAAAACAAAAAGCAAATTATACATTATCAATATATATTAATCAATAATATTGTCCGTATCTGTAACAGATTACAAAAAATTAAACAACAGTAATGTTTAATTTCTATAAAATCACGTTATTTTAGTCTTTCATCTATCAGTTTTATCCAACTCACTCTTTTAGTGTTTGCCAACATCAATGACTGAACTTCCTTTATGATTGTATTTTTTAAGTACTTGATAAAGGGTTGTTACTTTTAATTGCTTTATTAAAGTAGTCTTTAAATGATACTTATTGAATAAAGTTTCCGCTGACAACTGGTATTTCCAGTTGCGGTGTAAATTTTTAAACTTGATAATCTACATTAATTTGAATAATTTGTACCTATACGACCTTTTTAAGTGTGTAAAGTAATCTACATTAATTTGAATAATTTGTACATTTACGGCCTATTTAAGTGTGTAAATGTTTTTTTTCATCATTAACATAAATGTTTTTGTTTTGTATGTTTAATTTTTACCGTTTAGTTTGATGTTGATTTCCTAGTGAAGAGAGTCGATTGTTGACCGTCATGTCTGTACTCAGTTTAGAGCGTTCTCAAACTCCCATTTGTCACAGATTGCATTTAATCAATGTTAGACGAGCTCCGTACAAAAAGTATTAAAGTAAGCATATAAATTTATCGCGATTAGTATATCTTTTAATGTGCGAGTTTACTGACAACGGAATGATGTGCTATCATTCTCTAGGTCTCCGAGATATAAAAGTAATTTTGTGTAATTTTATATTTTAAAATGGGTAAATTTCCTTCATATGTCAATTCTCTAAACACTTTTACACCTAGGTATCCGCCATTGCTGTGCTTCAGTTTTCTCTGAGCGAAATTCAGTCCATCTTTTATTATACGTTTATGATTTCTTTTATAGTTTTTACGTCAGGAAGAATGTATTCTTGTGGCAGCCGGGCGCCCGATGTCCCATCAATCAAAATCTTAGACATCATTAAGAGGCTACAGGGATTTATGGGCTTAATAAATTTGATCACCTTCTTGTTCCTTTCGAATGATATAATCGACAAGTGGGGTCTTTTATTTCCCGAATATTTTCATGACAATTTTGACAATACATCACTATACTCAGAAAACAATTAAAACCACTTAATTCCGTAACTAAACTAATGTGTTCATAAAATATTTTTTCTAGCAACCTATAATCATTTATCATATATAAATACATGCACGAAGAGACGTAAAACATGCAGATGTAACAATCATTCATATTTATCACACAAAAGAAGTCTTGCTGCGAAATAAGCTAACAACCATTTTGCGCATTAGTAGGCACTATTATTATGCCTACTATTATGCTATTAGGACTTTTAGATCACTATTTTCATGCAAAATTTAATTTAAATTTCTTAAAAATCGTTTGAATATGTATGTATTTATTTCACAATTTCTAAAAGTATTATTTCCATTACATCCATTAAAGTAGTCAGTGGAGAATTATTGAAAATATAATTATTTCGATTATTTTATTTGCGAACTGTTAAAGTATTATTGACGATCCTTATAGCCACCATTATGGAAAAACACATCAGTTTATAAAATTTCATCAACATTAGTAGAGAAAATAAATCTTTTTCAATTATTTTCATTTAAGAGTTCTTAAAGTATTATTGACAATATCATAGCCTATCAATTATGGAATGACATAATTACGATTCCACACTATGTAATTAGTATTTAATTTTGTTTTTGAGCTTCTTGCATATTATAATGGACAGTGATCTTTTTTTGCTTTTACTCCCCTCAATTGCTTACTGTCATAAACTTCCTATGTATAAACTTTCATAAAAATCAGTCAAATCATTTTTTTAATTATATCTGGACATACAAGCAGACAGACAGACAATTTTAAAGGGAAACTTTTATATTATCGACAAAAAAATTCTTTCATCTATCGCATGTCGCATTACAGCTGGCCGTGGATTAGGGAACTGTGAGAGTCGAGGCGAAGATTAAGGTATTGATGGAATAATTGAATTATCGTTTTCTTTTTTTCAAAGTTTTACTTGCATCATGGTTTCATAAAGCCACACAATTTTTTTTTTATTAATACTATCATATTCTAATTATTGCCCGTTATAATTATCATAATTTATTTGTAATTCTGTCTGTATATGTATTATTTTTCCTTTTTCTCAAATAAAGATGAATATCAGATAGGTTAGAATACGTTTAGCGTTGTGGCCAGCCTACTGTGAGGACTAGCTCTCGTATAGTGTGTAGCTGCCGGAACACACCTATTGGTGCTTGACGATAAATTTTCAACTTAAAGATGGTAGCTAGCCAGACGGGCATTACAAAAAACATTATAAACATGCAACGGTTTCATCACGTTGTTTTCCTTCACCGAAAGCTCAGGCTCATTGCAGGGATTCGAACTCATGTCCATCGAGGCGATATCCGTACACGCTACCACTAAGACATCATAGTTTCGCTTCGCTTCACTTCACTTCGCTTGACTTCAAAAGACTAAAATGACACAACGCATATTTAAATAAAAACCAATGTATTTAGAGTTTATATAAAATAACTATTACACCGAGCACTTTAGTTAATAGTTTAAAAATGAATGAAATATGAAGAAAAGTAAAGAGTACAATTAAAACAGCAATAGAATTACAAACACGTATCAATATTCTCCATTTAACATGTTTCTTCTTTCCACAGAGTTAAATCAACGTATGGCAATTCATTGCAGGGCACTATCTTATTCCTGTAAAAATGAAGTGTTATTGTATTATTATACGAATATGGCGTACAACATAAAGGGGAAACTTTGAGAATATTTACTTGCGCGATATTTTTTTAAAGGCTCTGGGTTGCATTGACCTTATTGTAATGACGTTGTCACAAAGTAGTCTTGATAGCGAGGCACCCTTTCTAATACTTTGTAACTGATCTGTAATAAGAATTATTAGTTTATTAAATAATTTTTCCTATGGTTTATAAAAATTAAATCGTTTTTCTACAGGTGCGACCACTTTACTCATGAGTCTTTAGGTGTAGTATATAATACTGACACTGCGCCATAAAACTTGTTATGTTGCATTAGACTTAGTTTATTTTTATGTGTATCATAACAAACCTATTAAACAAATATTCACCCAGATAATAAACACGATAGTCCGACTTGTACGGGAATGAAATTCGTTTCCGAAAATAGTTTTACTAACATTGCCCCACGATGCAGTTATTTTTAAGCATATAAAAACAACAAAAAAAAATCACGTACCTTTCTTAATTATGCACAATCGAATAATAAGTATATAGATTACATTAGTGACTACAATTTATATTTTGCAATTACGAACACATTTATAGTTTTACTAAGGTATAATGGATGCTTAATCTATTTATAAAAAAATAAAGTTAAACTACGTTAATAACTACATGTATAAACTTAAAATAAAAAGTAGAAAATAATGTTTTAATTACTTCAAAACAAAGAGCATTAAAGGATAATCAACGAAATTGTTGATTAAGTATCAACTAGACTCCTTTATAATCCAAACACATTGTGGCCATAACTTTTCCGGCAGACGGATTAACTTTAAATTTCTTAGGAGAGTCTCCACTCTTCTTGTGCCACTGCATGGATTCCTATTTACTTTCAGGGTCATAATGATGAACCCAGGTTTCACCTCCAGTATCAATACGGTCGTAAATACTCGTTAAATTTTCGCCACAGAGCTCCAAAAACTCTATACAGCATTCGACTCGCACTTGTTTCTCGAGCGCCGTGAGCATTCGCGGTACCCACCTTGCACTGACTTTTGAAAGTTGAAGATGATCGTGAAGAATTGTGTGTGTGGTACTGGATAATCACTGCTGTCTAGTTTTAACCTATCTAATGCTATGAATTCAATAAAGTTCATACATTGCAAGGCTATTCAGGTTTTAGTTAATCATTGTCTATATTTGGACCACGCTTTTTACCAAAACATTAATGCTTCACTCAACAGTTATTCAGTACAGAATAGGGAATGAATAGATCAACTCGACAAAAACGTTGACAAGATTTAATTTCTGATGCAATTTTCTCTTTTGTATTTGTATATTTTATGTATTTATTAACTTCGTTGGTAGAGTCGACAAAACATCTGCTTTACGACAAGAGGATAATGGGTCTGAATCACGAAGGTATGCAAAGTTAGTTACTTCTCACGCTTTAAATGTCTGTTATAAATAATACGGAATTGTAGATAGTAAATTAATTGCAGACTTATTATAGATTTTTATTGCTATATTAATAATATACATTCGTACTACTTCAAACTTGGTATTATTCGGAGAAAAATATACTTACTCAATGTAAAAGCTATGTTAGGATCAGCTCCATTCTCAAAAAAGAATCTATCAGAAATACGTGTTTTAAGGACCTGTTTAGTGATGATGCACCTAAAAGTAGGTCCTACTTGTATTCCTGGTATTTGATACTCCAGAGAACCTGCTACAATCAGTTCCACGTCTTCAAAGGACTCGTAGATTTCTTCTAATTTACGTACATTCTGTAGAATAATAAGAAGTTCAAAAATTACAAAATTTCATTAATTAATTTTAAAATTTTCTGGTGTAATTCTATTTTTAACTTACAAATATTTGGAAAATTTATATTTATTGAAGTAATCTTCTCTATAGGTATTTCTTTAAGTATATTGTATAAAATATTTTGTCAAATAAGTACACTAAAATCTCAGAATATATAAAGAACCAGAAGCCGTAAGCGCGCCTAATACTGATGCGTCAAGAACTACTCTAACTTCATAATATAAAAGTTTAGTGTACACTGAAGAACAGGTTTCAAGAATTTAGTATCTTAACTTTGCCCTCCCTATACATCTTGGATAATTTAAAGTATGTTCGAAAAAAAATTGACACTTTTCATCTTGTAAATGACTTACATAGTAAGACTAATAAATGTTTTCTAGGTATCTTATTTTAGGTTTGTTTGGCTTTACAATAAACTTCCTAATCATATTACCGATTTGCCGTATAATAAGTTCAAGAATCATGTTAAGCAAATTTTATTGTGCAAATGACATTATAGGGTGGATCATTACGTGAATTACGGTGATATCTGGAAGTGATTCTCTCTCTATATATCCATTAAAAATGGTAATAATTGTAAACAATAAAAATACTATTACTTTAAATACATAATTGTAAACAATAAAAATACTATTACTTTAAATACAATTAACAGAAAGTTGATAAAGCGCTTCTTGCCAGTTCTTCTAGATGACTGCGATGTTTTTTGAACCGGTAATAGTGTGTAGAAATTCATAAGTGCCTTCTTAGGGCCTAAATTGAATAAAAAAAATGTTGATCTGTTAACTTAGTTAATTCAATGAACGTTGTAACGAGTGACGTATTTTGCTGGTGTCAAATTTAACTGTATTGTGCTGTCTTGTGTCATTCCTACCTGTAAAAATGCAACTGGGCTCAAAAATAAACTGGATAGGATTACATTGCATGTATAATTAGCGTCCCATTCGGATATTGTCTTACTTAATTATTAAATATAATTCATCAATTTATATTGTCGTTGTAAATAATGCATCTATTTTGTTGGTGTTTCTGATATAAGTGTTTTGATTTTCCCGACTTTTGGTAACTATACCTACGAATTTATTACTCGTAGTATTAAACTAATTAACATACTAAAAGACTTCTTAACTTTCTTAAAAAAGGTCACCAATGCAACCCGTATGTACCTATAAGTTTTTATTAGAATGGCGAAACATCCATAACTGTGACTTATTACCTCATACAGCAATGTTAGCATTTGACGTCGAATGGTTTCACAAACTTATTGGTACAAAGAATAGAAATGGTGTTTGTTTCCCTTCAGTGTAACATAATCATGTTGTATTTGCGAAGCGCATGTCCGAAGGATTTCTGATGAAGATAATGTTATAAGTTCGAATTCTCAACGTTTGGCAATCGTTGTATAGATTTATAAGGAATTCATAGGCAAGAAAGGCATATTTCTGATTGAGGATAGCCATATAAATGGTCAAAGCTATAGAAACAATCTTAAGCGGTGATTACAAAGTATTTAGACATCTAATTACATCATACATCCAAAAGGCAATTTTAAAAAAGCTTACTTAACAAAAAGGCAATTAAATGTTTTTTTTAACACGTGGTTTACTTAAAACTCTCTTATATTTCTTAAGATTATCGTAATATTGTATATCCATAAACTAAAATATGACAAGTTTAGGAACTCCAACTTAAACGTTCACCCCAAAAATTGATAAGTACTTTCCAGTTAGCAACACTACGCGGATGCAGGCCGATTACACAATTTGCAATTACAACTATACGCTAATTCGGGTTCTTTCTGTATCCTAAGAATATAGTATAATATGAAAATATATTATAATATGTTTTTATTACTTTATTACTATGGTAGCGGCGTTTTGGGTGACATGCTACAGTTTAGAGGACGTATTAGAAAAATAATATAATTGCGGTACTTTATTTCTACAAAAACTATTTAACCGCCGCGCCGTGCGCGTTTAAAATCTTTTCCGTTCGAGTGACGTTCATGCGGAGGCAACTTCACGTTGTAAAATTTCCGTTATGAAACAACTAATAAATATGGAAATAATTTCATTTCATTTCATCATTATGGACATCATTGGTGGATTTTAATACCATCTAATGATAATCAAAATACCTGTCGTGTCAATTTACTTTTAAATAAACAAGTTACTGAGAAGGACGTATTTTTAGTTACGCTAGTAACTATTAGTCCTATTAGTAGAACAATGCCGCTTGCGGGAAAATAATTAAACTCACTATTCAGGTGATCTCAGTCGCAGTCCTAGTTCTGTGAAAATGTCTATACAAAATACAGTAAACCCTGTGCTCGTATTTATTGTCTCTATGGTTTATACTACTCTGTGGTGTAGCCATCTAGAAGTTGTTCCTTTTATCACTTCTTATATTCGCTTGCTGTATTTGCTTGGTTGTCCAAAATAGAACTGGCCTCCTTCGTGGCTCTCGCTAATATATCCGATAAAATCGAGAGATTTGAAATTTCTAGAGAAACCTTGACGTTAAAAGTAAGTATGCTATTTTGAGAAATTGTTTGTTTAGGTACGTAACCAGACGGTTTCATGTGTGCATTTTCCGTGACACGTTCTCTTTACGAATTTATACTCGATGTTTGTTTTCTTTAAAGATCAAGAATCGTGATTTTTAGACACAGATTGTAACATTATATTTTCCCCTATGGATAATGTATTGAATAAATGTCAAAATATATACAGAGACAAAACACCATCCTTTAGCAAAATGCACATAGTCGTATTATATACGCCACACGTTATTCACCATGAAGTGCATGTCTACAATATAACTCCGGTCGGGTTGTTCCATAAACATCGTGTGTATAACATGACAGACGAACATATGGAACTGAATATATTATATATAGATGCAATATTTAAAAACTAGTAAAACAAGTTACCTCGGCAGACATGTATGCACGTAGATCACTGAAAGTTTTTGGTACTGATAGACCGCACACAGCGCGCGTATTGACATAGTTAGCGAGTCCATGGTCTCTGCTTCTTTGAATATCAAGAGATCGCAAGTCTTCGCCATATTTATTTGCACCCCTGAGAAATTTATGATTTTTTATTATGTACATAATCGTAAAAAAAGACAGGTTCATAAAGATCCATTTGTATTAATAATTCTCAGCGGTTTTTGACAGGAAATATATAAACTATAAGAATCGTCGATAATACTTATAGGAAACGTAAAAAAATAATCTATTTTCATGATATTGTACAGAATAATAACTGAAAGAATTGCCATCCAATGCCAAGGAGAAATAAAATTACGAGAAGACAATAATTACTGGGGAATAAATACGTGTGAAGCAGCAGGATACCGCTAGTCATATACAAAAATATTCCTACAAACTTAATAAATTATTATTAATTTAAAAATACCTTAATAAAAATTTGTTTAGTCGATTATCTACTCTAGCTGCCTACGGACAAAATCATAAATTAGAACTAAATCCATAATAATATGCAATCTAGAATTTTTCCGCCGTGGCATTTATTGGTGGCTTGACGTAGAAAACCGTTGAGTAAACCTGATTTCTTCGAGGTTGCGGTCACTCTAGGACCATACTTTAACTACCATCAGGTAAAGTATAAACTTTCTAGCGAGTTAATTAAAAAAAAATACTGTGCACAAATGTCATAAAACAACAGCAAAGTTTGATTAGCTCTTTTAAATCCCCAGCAAAATAATCTATTGACAGTTAACACAATTAAAACACGGATACAAAGCGATTAAAGTTTATCATCGAAATAAATATAATATGTCATACTTAAAGAAATATTCCGTTATTTCTTTGTCTAAATATTGGTCGCTACAGCTCTGTAACTGAACGCTAAGACCTCTCGCAAAATCGTCAAAATTATTACTTTCTTCGAGTACTGTTGGATTGTTGAAAGAGTCACTGAGTCGCACTTCACCAACCAGTTTACGATTCTCATTATATTTTCTATAAAAGTATTAAAGATTAAAAAACTAGTAATAATAAGACTCCAAACAAATGATTCTGACAAATACACCCATATCTGTAATAAATAAATCAATTATAAAACTTACTAAGAATTATCTGGAATATTAAATTGAAAGTATTACAAAAATAAGTAAAATAAGGACATTTTATTTAAAAAGAGAATCGAAACGTTAATATTCAATAGTTCAGCAAAAAAAAACAATTTAATATTCGTAAAAGTGAAACTGGGCCAGATAGACAAAGGTCTCTTATGACTTACTCTAAATTTGTTCTTCACAAATATTATAAATGCTTGTTTGTATACAGAGTGGAAATGATAACAGTTGATAAACGAGTATTTTTACAATGTGACAAATTATATTATCCTCACAGGTTTTTTAGCATTACGGCCATAATCTCACCTAATGTGTTAAGTGACAGTGTGGACCAAGATGGTGACACGCTAAGTCTAATGGATTAACTGGCTCTCAAGAGCAGCTGCCAGAACATACCTACAGGTGCTTGGCGATAGATTTTCAACTCGAGGGTGGTGGATAGTCAGGTGGGTATTGAATAATGCCCTACCATCATTCTATGGTTACATTACGATTTTTTTGCCTTCTCCGAAAGCTTAGGCTTACTGTAGGGATTCGTCGATCCGAACTCAAGCCGAACGACACGGTGTCCGTACTACACGCTATCACTGAGCTATTTTTGCCTCAAATACATATATATATATACTACATAGTTTAAAAATTAATATAAAAAAACTTGATATTATAAATTCCTTCTCATAGCTTCTCCATTACTGAAACATATACAATACATTATTTTAATTATATCCATTTATTTTGAGCAAATAATTCAATTAAATTTTATTGATCACTATTTATAATAGTAATAAAAATTTATTATGGGTTATAAAAAAGATACATACTGTAAATATCCTCGAATCGATGAGTGAAACATTCTATACGCAGCAGAGGTATACTCAATGTACATCGATGGATTGACCGTCTGATCATAATCGTTAACAAAACATTCAGCATCGGGGTATATTATTTTATTTTTTACCATATTTTTGAAACCTGTAAAATAATATAAAAAGTCGCAATACAAAAATTTGCAATAATATTCAAAAAAGATGTTTCTACAATATTAACCTCATTACCAAAGTTTAATATTAAAGTAACTAAAAGCTTTTGTTTTGACTCAGATTTACCACAATGCTTTCATTTTTTACAACTGTAATAATAGTACAACCTCCTGGGTTTAATCAATTTCAAAAATCTCGCATATGCAGATTATATCAAAATTTTCTAAAGAATTCAATACACCTTAATCTATACATTATACGATCCTGGTGTTTTGAGAATGGTATGGCGCTCAATATAAAAAAAATACACAAACCGTTACATTCACTAAAACAAAATTCGTTATACTTTAAACTATAACATAGAGGATGATGATATTGATCGGACTGACAATGTGCGAGATCTAGGTGTCATGGTTGACTCTAATCTATGTATTATTTAGATCACACTTTGACTACATTAGCTAACAGAATGCTCGGGTTTGTAACACGCGCTGCCAAACCATTTAAATCTGTAAATTCATGGATTATCCTGTTTGTTTGTTTGGTGCGTAGTATTTTAAAATATTGCTCGACTGTATGGTCTCTAATCTATTAAACGCATATAGATATGATAGAGTCAGTTTAGCGTCGTTTCCTCAAGATACTGTGTGGAAGAATAGGTCTGAGACTACAATATAAGAATACAAACATAGAATCCTTAATTTCAAGCTTAAAAACATTGAAGACAGAAAGTTTGCTGCTGCTTTTAAAAACATGGAATTCTTTTTCCAAAAGTACTCATTTGTTTATTGATTAGTGTTACATTTTCATCGCATTTCAATCTTTTTCGTCATCATGGATACGTTAAAAATTCGAGTAATTATGGAATATGAGTACCGTCGTGGCAGTAACGCGGCACAAGCGGCACGCAACATAAACGACGTTTACGGAGCTAACACTAGAAACTAGTTATTGGTTTGCTCGCTTACGTTCTGGGAATTTCAACCTGAAAAATGAACCTCGCGGTCGTCCGAAGACTTTGGTCGACATGACGATTTAAAGGCGATTGTGGAAGCTGATGATACACAATTTACGACTGAATTAGCAGCAGCTTTCGACGTTAGCGTCAGAACAATATTGGTCCATTTGCGTCAAATTGGCAAGGTAAAAAAGCTTGACAAATGGGTGCCCCACGAACTCAATGATCACCAGCGCGAAGTACGCGTCGAGACGTGTCTTGACACACAAATGAAGGAATTTTGAACCGCATTGTTACCTGCGATGAAAAATGGATTCTGTTTGATAACCGCAAGTGCTCAGCAAGTTGGTTGGATCCTGGTTCAGCACCTAAACAATGCCCTAAACGAAAACTTACCCCTAAAAAAGTGATGGTCACTGTTTGGTGGTCTAGCGCCGGTGTGATTCATCACAGCTTCTTAACAAACGGGGTGAGCATTACTGCAGATGTGTACTGTGAAGAACTGAAGACAATGATGGAGAAGCTGGCACATATCCAACCAGCATTGGTCAATCGCTCGTCTCCGCTGCTCCTGCACGACAACGCGCGACCTCATACTGCACAACAGGCGGTCTCCAAGTTGCAAGAACTGGGGTTGGAAGTTCTCCGTCATCCGCCCTACTCACCAGACCTTGCGCCTACAGACTACTACTTTTTCCAGAATTTGGATAACTCCTTAGCGGGAAAAAAATTCAATACCCGAGAGGCAGTACAAAATGCCTTTGAAGAATTTGTTGCCTCCCGTCCAGCTGATTTCTTTAAGAAGGGCATCATTAAACTGCCACTGCGCTGGCAAAGATGCATTGATTGCATGGGTGATTACTTCGATTAATACAAATAAAAAATACATGAAAAAACATCGTTTAAATTTTTTTTATACAAAACGGCAATTTCATAGGTAAAGACCTAATATATTATGTACAAAATCGCAAATAGCAGCAATCTAGTCGAGCAAGCTAATTACAAAAATCCATTTATTCGGTACGAGTATATTCCATATACCACCTACCAATAATAAAGTGTCTATAAATAATCCGCTATTTAGAATTTACATGTAGATAAATTGCTGGGCGAAGTATAAGATCTAGTTTTTACATATATATGTTTTATGTATTTTTATTTGTTAATCAATTTTACATAAGTATTTATATTGCGTTAACTGTGTTTTAAATATATAATTAAATGTAGTGAACATTTTGTTATAGAATGACAGATTTGTTATGCTGCAATATTTTATCATTATTTTTGAATGTTTTAATCTGCACCTTTTTAATAAAATAAAATATACATTTTAAATTTACCTATCTAATTAAATATAGTTTTTACGTGTTATAATCACTCACTTAATTTAAAATTTGATATTTGATATTTATAATTTGTTTTTGTTTTCATTGTGCTGCGGTATATATTAATAAGATGTGCACATCTGTAAAGATACAATTCACACAGTTCTAACTTGTGAATGACTAATTGTTAATTCGATATTTTGTGAGTGTCGTTGATGTGACAATAAATAAATAAAATAAAATAGTTGATCATCTATTAACAATTCATTAACATTTATGCATTTTGCCTATACATATTTTAAAAAGTAATGAATCTGTCATGATAATAATACTACAAAATATGACATATTTACACTTTAAAAGTGTAATGTTTGCAGTCGTCAGACTAAACCTAACTTATTGTATTACAGAGGTGATAGCAGCTTTGTTTGAATAGTTTTCCTTAAAACGGTTGGACAATTGAAACGTAATCTGAAATAAAATTCAACTATATCATGGAATAATATGTCATGCGCTACATTTTTGACCGCACAGCGCAGCGAGTGGGTAAATAAAAATATAAAAAGTATACCAATGACTGTAGGCAGGTATTCATATAAGCTTATTTGTTGATACATTGCTATTAGGATACGCCTTGCCTCCTGAAATAACTTCTCGTCATCCCAGTGCGGGTTTAGTTTATAGAGCTCATCAGCAATACGATTATGTTCTCGGAGAAGAACTACCTGAAGCAGAGCTAGCTCAGGGTTCTGATTAACTCTAACATCCCCTAAAACAAAAAACAATCTTACGTAAATACCTATACGTCTAATATTTCGGGTACTGGTACAAATTTTGAAAGTAATTAAGGTAAAATACCCAGTAGATGACACCTTAATGATTTATTAGTATGTTTATTGACATAGTTTGATATGAAATCATCTTAGAGGGAACTTCTAAATGGTAATAGTTGCACAAATTATTTCCCTTCCAGAATGTGACAAGAATTGTAGCAATAAAACTAATGTGTATTTTTATGTTGTTTTTCAATAAAATAAAGGTACTATGCTAATAGTTGACACCTAGTGAAAACAAATATATTTAGTAGTTGACACTTTTTATTTTCAGTAGGTTTTACATAGGTATGCTTATATTAAGAATTACACAAAAAAGGAATGTAATGAAAGTAGATACACAAATCTCTGGAATAAGTACAGGGAAAGAGTACTTCACCACTCTTTCCTGTACCTAATCCAGTGTTTTGTATCAAGACTTCTTTTAATACTAAATTGATTTGAAGTCTTTAGTTTGTTAACCGACTTTTGTAACTGACTGTACCTATATGTATTTATAACCTTACAAATATATCCGTAGTCAGTGATTTTGGCCATCTCGATCTTTGGCTTCCTTTTTTTTCTTAATATTTAATTTTCTTCGTCAAAGTGTCAACTATTGGTGCAGTGTCAATTACTGGTGGTTTTACCTTAATGTTTTATAGTTTAACTATATTGGGTGTTGTGACATAATTATTTCTTTTATCTTTGTCACTGTTACTTATATGACAAATCGTCTTACCAGCTATATAACAAGATGAATTTGGGTTCATCGTCATATCACACGCGAGTTCTGCCTGAGGATCCTGAGGTGGCCACTCTTGACCGTTACGCATTAGAGTTAATAAGCGCCCTCCACAACCAGCTCGAACTGCATCTGCCTGTGACTTATTGTTACCATACACAAGAGACAGATCCATATATGGTGTTACTGACGTCAGCTAGAAGAAAGTTTGTTTTATTTTGAATAATATTGCAATTTAATGTCTTACTCAACTTATTTACTCTTACTGAATAATATCTCAATTATACTCATTGAATTTTATATTTTATCGGATTGATTTATAAAACAGTATAATAAATTTTACAGTTCTTTGTGTTTAGAGTAGATGATACAGGTACCAAAGGATAAGCTTACCGGCTCAGCAGGAACATCAGGTGCTGTACAGTTATTTGTTTTTGTTGATCTAGTTCTTACAAAATCCATACAAATTTTTCCTTGTGAAGCATATACCGGGTCATTGGGTGAAATATGAATAGGAGCACATAGAGGATTGGTCTTTGCTTCTTCCGCAAAAGTTCCATTGGGAGTACAACACGTGAGTGGTTGTTTGCCTAAAAAAATATACTTTTAAATATTTTCTCGACTCAAATAAGAGATATACAATTTTCGGTATTATCTTTACTAATTTCATTACTTAATAATTATGTTAATAAAATACTAATTAATTTATTATTTAATTCTAAGTCTCTGATTCTAAAAATTGTATCACTAATAGAAATCTACGTTCTTCCTGAAGGCCGTAGGCTATGTTTTATTTTTATTAAGTTTGATTGTAATGAATATTAGGGCCTGGTTAAACGACGCGAAAACTTTCATGCGATCGCCGCGTGGTAGCTGGTCGATCACCGCGCTGTTATGTTAATTATTGGCCAATGTGAACTCTATTTACTAGGCAACAACATTTAAATTCTTGTCAACGCCAACCCCGCGGATGCCCAATTTTATTCACGCAGTCGCCGCGGAACCTAAAGCTACCACGAACGAGGTGTTCGCGCACTCCATTTCTCTTCCGGCCCGCTCCAGTCATTGCGAAATTATTTCATTGTACATTTAATTTAAATCGTTCTTATTAAACACATACAGCCTATTTTACTGTAATAGCACGATCTCTAATCACGTTCATGCGGTCGCCGCGCCGCGCCGTGGTGCTGCGTTCTCGACGTCAGCAACTAGATCGCTCGGTTTGCGGCGTCGAAGTGACGTGAGAAGATTTTGCGCGATGTCGATACTGCGACGTGACCTTTTTTATAGTGTTTTGTTATTTTATTCTCGATAAGTTATTACGGGCAAAATAAGACATAAAATCTATACTACAAACAAAGAAAGCAAAAAGGCAAGTTTCACTGAAATTACGAAGACCAAAGATGAAATCAGGATGTTATTTGTTTAATTTGTTTTTATTTCCTCCTATAATTGATTAAATATACTTCTATTTTTATGGTTATTATGTTTGCTGTTCCATATTGATAAACTGCTTTAAAGATTACTCAAATGATATATCTTAACTGTGTGCGATGACGGTCAACTTGATACAACGAACGTTCTTTGAAGAACGCCGGTAGTCCATATTATAGAACCGTTCCATATATGCGGCACTTACTCTAATCTAGATCTTTCTTCGGGTTCAGTCGTGAAAACTTACATCGAAAACTATATGAAGGATACACATTTGTTGAAACGACTCACGTGACTTTAATGTAACTGTGTTAATAACATTAATGTAAGCTCCAACATCATCAGTACAAAGTTTCAATTCAAACGGATGAACGATGCACGAACGCATAGAATACGAGCAGGCAGATATTAAACGTATAAATAAGATTGTATGCCAGGCCTCTTTTCTAAATATTTAATAGAATATTAAAGGTTTGCTAAGTATATCTTGCGTGTAAGTAACAGTTATTTGTTAACTTTAGGTATGGTAATAAATAATTTCTCTTAAAATTTCTTTTTTTCGTTGATATCAAATTGCACACATTTTACATACAATAATAATTTAATTATAAGTACATAATACGTCTGTTTTCTTAAATTATGTATGTTTCAGCTATGGACTTATAAAAAGTCCAAGTAAATGGACGGACCGTTCACTAAGATAAAGGTGAAGCACTCATACTAAATCAGTTCGCTTATAGGTACGAGCACTTCACACATTCACACCATAGTAAGTCAGTCGCCCGCCATTATCGTTACAGACCTCGCCTGGGTGACGGTTTTGACATGTTTAATAAAAGTTTTAAAAATGCCGTCATGTGTAGTAAAACGGTGTCGGAACCAAGCTAATATCTATACTTAATATAATAAGCGGAAGAATATTTTGTTTATTTATTTATTTGATTTCTTGTTTAAACACGCTACCAGTGTGATTCGAAAAACCTTTCTCTATATGATAACCAGATACATGTGGAATAGGCTATCTAGCATTAGGCTACACCTCTGAGCTAGCCAATATTGATTTTCATTAAGTAAGTCATAAGAAGCATCCCACCCAAACTGCTTTATCCGCGTGCTCTGATGTAATGGTTAGTGATACGTAAATACAATATTCTACAAAAATAATGTTCCATAGTAGGTATATCTAAAAAAAGTTCGCAATACTATATGCATATCCTCTATACATATACATATACATATACATAAGCCACAATAAGGTATTTCGTGATTGTTTTTTATTGAAAAGTGATTTATGAGCATTATTATTAAGGCATGACATATTAATCCTTATGAACGAAGGTTCGAACGAACGAAGAAAATTTTATGAAGATGAACTTTGCCCTTTATAGCTTATTATTTGGTCATATCGTTTAGCAGATAATTCAAAATTAAAATAATTCAACAGTCCGCTCAGGTCTATGACTACATGTGTAGTGGCGCAAACGAGCAGTGTGAGTTGTGACGCATAACCCTGGCCGTCCGATAAAAATATTTCTATACTGAAGTCTTATAAATGAACAATCAGCAACTTCTTTTAAATTATACGTGGGTGAAACCGAGGGGCACAGCTAGTAACAATTTCCGGAAAATAGTTAAATATTCATTTTCTTTTCTATTCAAACCCTTTGAAAGTTAAACCAACATAAGGAATACTAATAAATCATAATAAATAAATAAAAAGATCTTTAATTTGACTGGTTTTTTATTGTAATTTTTTACCTCTGGATTAGTTAATTAAAGTAATCTTTTTTTACACAATAAAGGAATAAATAATAATAATTACTTACTAATAATTAAATAATTGACTTACTTGTCTGAGGTACACCAGATGTGAGTGACATGTCGTGTGCGACTATTTGTCCCCACTGCATATTGATTAAGCTGTATCGTTGATCTAATATTACTTTGTTAGGAAATATTTTTAAACTAAGTTCACGAACATTCGGCAAGTCGTTACCCGTAACAGATTTAGGGAAAGAACTAATACCTGGAATTAATAGTTTATATCTTGATATCGAACAACAAGCATACGTATCTTTATATTGAATTTAAAAATCATTATTTATTAATTTTAACAAAGTTAAGTAGATTGTAGAAAGTGATAAAAGTCTTGGCCAAAAAAATCTGAACAGGGGTCGTTCTTGACATAAAACACCACGTCCAGTAAAATTTTGATGAGATTTGGAGTTGATAGAAATGAATACTAGAAGGTGAATTTTAACGATTTTTCATAAATTAGCAATTTTGAAGCGGGGTAATTAGGTACTCGATTGAAGGGTAACTCTTTAACTCTGTAAAAAAACTATCCAGCAGGCTAAGACATTCTAAATTTTTTTTTTCAACATTCTAGCGGATTTTTTTAAGGAAACCTAATATAAACCATTCGATTTACGCTTGGAAGTTTTTGCGAACCGAATTTATGAAGATAGGTTCAAAATGATGATTTTTGGACTTTGGAAGGCTCGTTCCCATGACCTATGGCACTTAGAGGGCTGAAATTTGGTATGTGGAGATAACTCCCGAGAAATGATTCGAAAAGTAATTATGTTAAAAATATGAAACATTCATTTGAAATCTGTATTAATTTGTACAGACAGTGTAAAATTCAGCATATTTTCTTTTATTTCAATACTATTTCTAGTCTTTTGAAATCAACACTATTTACCATTTCCATAGTTATGTGGCAGGAGTCGGTCGTATGGTGTTTGTGGCATACCCCAACCAGGATGTAATAAATTATTACACGAACCATCTACAGAACGATATCGTGATTCAGAGCAGAAGGGTGGACCTGTATTGCATATAAGATCTGAATTTTCTTCTTGATTATCCGAGTTTGTAGATCTAAAAATTATAAAATTTCAACTAAATAAAATTTGAGCCGTTTCGATATTATTTATTTAGTTGGTTTTAGCTGCCTAATTTTATATTCTTAATGACGAAATAGTATTTTATATTATTTAGTATTTTTTGTCTTCACATAAACATCTTTCTGACCAAAGGTGAATTTATTTTCTGATAAAATTTTGTTTGATTTCATACCAAATTATTTCTTCCATTTTGTCTGTCTTGCCTACGGAAATATTGCCTGATGTCCAAATTATATAACAGCTATTTTTTTTGGCTTACTATTCAATTAGTTCTTGATAGAAATTACTTACTCCTTGTCTAAATAAATTAACTTGCATAGTAATAAAATTTTACTCACCTCTCTGTAGAATTGAAGAAATCGTCCATGTTTTTAGGTATTGCTACATTTGAAAAACTAAACAAAAGTAACAAAATAATAAGCAGGTTATACATATCAATATTCTCGTATCTGAAACAGATTATTGTTTTGTAAATTTATATATTAGTAATCTTTTAATTTTTATAACGTCATGTGATAACTATTTTAGTACAAAAAAGTTGTATATCATCTACCAATAATTTTATACAACTAAATCTTTGAGTGCCTCTCAACACATTGGCTTAACTAACTGACTTTATTATTGTATACAACATAATAACAATATAATTCTATATTTATAAAATAGACAATACCTTCAGGGTTTACATACATAAACATATGCTATGCTATTTAAAAGATAGTAAATACTGTACTTATATTCTATTGAAAAGTCTGCTTTTCTATTTGAATATCATAATTACATATTGTTACGACTAGAACAAAAAGAAAATAGAATCATCTTTCTCGAAATTTCTAGGGGCATCCGTAAAAATCGTGAATTTATCATAGTGCAGTCGTGTGACGTATAATCTTAGGTTCAACGACACACACATAGAAAGTCTTATCGCTAAAACTGTCAGCAAACAATGGGCCATAAATTAAACGTTCCCCTCGTTTTAAAAAACGATGACGTAATTTGTTTACAAGATGTTAGGAGTTCCTGGACCTTCCAGAGATTTCGGGATCGATTCATTTGGATATATAAGGGAGCTGAGTTGCGAGACGCAGCAGTTAATAATTCGAAAGCGAAGCGACAACAAGAAGCGAAATAAGAGAGAAACAAACAGTGTTATTCTGCAAGTATCTACACAGGGTGATTCTGAGAGAATATTCGGTGAACGATTTATGTGTTTTGTTTTGTTATTGTTTTTTTTTTTTAATTTCTACTAGCTGAGTACGAATAAATTACTTTTGAGTGACACTACGGCATCTTATTACCCACGATCGTAACATTTGGTGTCAGAAGCGGTATGCCGTTAGTGACGCGTGACGAAGAGATTCGTACTCCGCGAACGAGGAGACAAGCCGAGATGGACGCCGCACGTCAACGTCAGCGTAACGAAGAGGAAGGACATGCTGCTACGGTACCATCTGAAGAATCGGTGAGTTTGGCGACATTGTTGGCTGCTATCCAGGCCACCCGCCGCGAGTTTCAAGAGAGTCAGGAGGCCACCCGCCGCGAGTTTCGAGAGTGTCAGGAAGCCACCCGCCTCGAGTTTCAAGAGAGTCAGGAGGCCACCCGTCGCGAGTTTCAGGAAGCTATGCAGACTAGCCAGGCGAGTCAGGAGGCCACCCGCCACGAGTTCCAAGAAGCTTTGCAGACAAGTCAAGAAACCGTATTGGCAAAGATCGACAGTGGCATCACGGTCCTGGGAGAAAAAGTCAAGAACCTCATGATTGAGGTTAAGGAGGTAATACACAGGACGGATAATATTGAGAGTCGAGTCGACGGGCATGATAACGACCTGCAGAAAATAACCAACAGAATTAGTAAGCTCGAGACACGTGAGCCAGTAGTGGTAGTAGCTTCACCGTCGTCTGCGAAATTTGAAGTGCCACGTTTTGACGGGACAACATCTTGGGCAGCCTTCAAGTACCAGTTTGAAACACTGGTAAGAGGTAATGGCTGGAACAATGAGCAGTCATTTGTAGCTCTTACTCTGGCACTACGAGGAGACGCCGTCATGATTCTCGAGAACTTACAAGCGAATGAAAGGACCCTAGAGTCACTGATGGAAGCATTGGATACGCGTTATGGTGACAAGCACATGGAACATGTCTATCGCGCTCAGCTTCGGGATAGAACCCAGAAATCTAGCGAAAGTCTGCAGCAGTGGGCTCTTGAGGTTGAACGTTTGGTCCGTCGAGCTTATTCATCAGCTCCTTCAGGTACGATTGAAGTAAATATACTCCAGGCATTTGTCGACGGTATAAAAGATGGTGAGATTAGAGCTGCCGTATGGCTTGGTCATCATCAGACCCTCAAGAGTGCGCTTGCACATGCTTTGGAAGTGGAAGCTGTTCGTCAGGACACAAAACCCTATAGAGTTCGGGAAATTGTGACTCCACCTGCAACCAAACGGTTTACGCCAACGTGTTATGGTTGTGGAGAGAAAGGGCACTTGCGAGTTGATTGCCCTAAGAGAAAAAGAAGAATGGTCTCATCTGAGACCCAAATAGAAGGAGACCTTGCGTTAAACTAGACGTCGCCAGGACCGCGGGGCGGGTGCTGGCTGGTCAACATAAAGCCCCAAAGATCATAATAACTCAAGTGTATGACGGGAATAGTCTGATCATCGAGGGTAGTTTGAACAACCAAACTTGCAGTTTTACTGTGGATACAGGAGCTTCACGGACAGTTGTTAAGACAGAACTACTAAAGCGCACCATTCTGTGGCAGAGGCAATCTCAACTGTGTCATCTACAGACTGCAACCGGCGAGCCAGTTTCCGTCCTCGGTGAGACAGATGTAAAGCTAAGAATTGGTGATCAAGTTTACGTCCACTCAGTGTTAATTGCAAATATAACAGATGATTGCATCCTAGGACTTGATTTCTTGAAGAGTCAGAAATGTGTTTTGGACGTCTCAAGAGGTGTGCTGAAATTTCCTGACCAGGAAGTCTGCTTAAAAGGATCCAGCGCATGTAAGGTTTATTGTCTGAAAGACACTATTCTGGCCCCGAGATCAGAGAACCTGGTGGAGGTGAAGTTCCCTAAGAACATTAAGTACAAAAGGTGTGCAATAATTGAAGACCTGGGCCACCACCCGAATACCATCACCGCGAGGACACTGGTCATGACACAAGGAAAAACTAAAGTGAGAACCATCAACTTGGGCGAAGAAGAAGTTCACCTAAAGAAGAACAGTGTGACTGGCAGATGTGAGGAAGTGGGCTACCTCAAACGCCTGGATAGCACTGAGATGAAGCAGGGTTGTGAAGGACTTAAGGATAATCACTTTGGTCAGCTTATAGAAACATTCAAGGAGAATTTATCAGCATCAGAACTACAGCGAGCCAAGGAACTTTTGCTGCAGTTTCGGGATATTTTTGCAACTGGTAACGAATGTGGAAGAACAGGACTTGTGAAGCATCAAATAGACACTGGTGATGCAAGACCTATTAAGCAAAGGCCTCGACGAATACCTTGGGCCAAAGAACCCGAAGTAGCAGAAATGATAAAGGACATGGCTAATGCTGGAATCATTGAACCTTCTACTAGTCCATGGTCATCACCGGTGGTGCTGGTGAGGAAGAAAGATGGCAGTACAAGGTTCTGTGTGGATTACCGCATGCTGAATAATGTGACAAAGAAGGACAGTTACCCTTTACCCCGGATTGACGATACACTGGACTTGCTGAGTGGGAAGGAGTGGTTCTCTACTATTGATCTGAAGAGTGGATATTGGCAGGTAGAGATCAGCCCACAAGATAAGGAAAAGACAGCATTCAGCACAGGGATTGGAAATGGACTATGGCAGTTTAATGTTATGCCATTTGGGTTGTGCAACGCTCCAGCGACTTTCGAACGCCTTATGGAAAGAGTTATGGTTGGTCTTCTTGGTGACGTATGCTTAGTATATTTGGATGATGTGATCATACTAGGCCGAAATTTCTCTGAGAACTTGAGGAATCTTGAAAAAGTATTTACCCGGATACGCGGAGCAAACTTAAAACTAAACCCTAAAAAGTGTGCTCTATTTAAGAAGGAGGTCAGTTACTTGGGACACATAATCTCGGCTGAAGGAGTAAGAACTGACCCAGAGAAGCTAAAGGCCGTCCAGGAGTGGCCTGTCTCGAGAAACAAAACAGAAAGTGCGCTCATTTCTGGGTTTATGCGCATATTATAGACGTTTTGTTAAGAACTTTTCGGATATTGCCAAGCCGTTACATCAGTTAACAGAAGAAAAGAGGGACTTCGTCTGGAATTCGAACTGTCAATCTGCTTTTTGCGAACTTAAACAGCGGATGTGTGAAGCACCTATACTAGGTTACCCAAGCAGAGAAGGAAGGTTCATCGTGGACACTGACGCCAGCAACATCGGAATTGGAGGAGTGTTATCACAAATACAAGGGGATCGACAAGTCGTAATAGCATATTTCAGTAAGGCGCTTTCTAAGCCTGAAAGAAATTACTGTGTCACACGTCGGGAACTACTTGCTGTTGTAAGAACCTTGCAACATTTTCACAAATACCTCATAGGAAGGCAGTTCACATTAAGGACGGACCACGCTGCCTTAAAATGGCTACTTCAGTTTAAAAACCCAGAGGGGCAAGTCGCAAGATGGCTCGAGCAACTGCAGGAGTTCGATTTTATAATAGAGCATCGCAGTGGAAAGGGGCATAGTAATGCAGATGCTTTGTCGCGACGGCCTTGTGTGAACGATTGCAAGCACTGCTTACGAAATGAAGAACGTGAGTATGTAAGGCTTGTAAGAATCGATGACAGTATGAAGAGAGCCCAAGAAGAAGATGACGACTTACGACCGATACTGGACTGGAAGCGCAATGGAATCCGACCTCAGTGGAGTGACGTCTCATCTTACGGACCAGTCACCAAAGGTTATTGGGCCCAGTGGGACAGTCTATCCTTGGAAAATAGCGTCCTATGTAGAAGATGGGAATCCAACGATGGTAAAGTGGTAACCATGCAAGTAGTAGTACCACGAAGTCAGGTGACCCCCATATTGAGGCAAATTCACGATGGTGTTTCCGGTGGTCATCTAGGAGTGAAGAAAACCCTGCTGAAGGTTAGACAGCGGTTCTACTGGTTGGGTTGTAGAGAAGATGTGGAGAACTGGTGCCGTAAGTGTACTGCTTGCACGTCAGTAAAAGGCCCACAGACACGAAGCAAGGGTAAGCTGAAGTTATACAACGTAGGAGCACCCTGGGAACGCATTGCCATTGACGTCGCAGGACCGTTTCCAATGACTGAGGAGGGCAACAAATACATTGTAGTAGTACAGGATTACTTCACCAAGTGGCCTGAAGTATTCACGACGCCAAATCAAGAAGCGACTACGGTGGCAAAGAAACTGGTTAATGAAGTGGTCTGCCGCTACGGTGTACCAATGGAGATTCATTCAGATCAAAGAAGGAACTTTGAATCTTCTCTCTTCCAAGAAATATGCAATCTCCTTGGCATTCATAAAACACGTACGACTCCCGCTCATCCACAGTCGGATGGTATGGTTGAAAGATTTAATCAGACCTTGGAAAATCACTTGGCAAAAGTCGTGGAAGACCATCAGAGAGACTGGGACCGCTACATACCTCTATTCCTAATGTCTTATAGATCTGCTGTACACGATAGTACAAGATTCACCCCAGCAAAAGCAAATTTCGGAAGAGAAATGAGACTTCCAATTGATGTGATAACCGGCGTGCCACCTGATAGACCAAAACCCATTACGGATTTCGTGTGCGATCTTCAAAACCAGTTGGAGGAAGTGCACCAGAGGGTGCGGAAGAATAGTCTGAATACCAGCATAAAGATGAAGACTAGATACGACCGCAATGCAAATGCCAGTGGTTTTGAAGAAGGATCCCTCGTATGGCTCCATAACCCTCTTCGCAGAAAAGGGAAGTCTCCAAAACTTCAAGCCCGGTGGGAGGGGCCCTATACTGTTGTCACTAAGATTAACGATGTGACCTACCGCATCAAGAAAGGATTAAGAAGAAAACCGAAGGTAGTTCACATAGATAGATTGGCGCGATACCACGGAGATAATGCTCGGTAACAAACAGTGTTATTCTGCAAGTATCTACACAGGGTGATTCTGAGAGAATATTCGGTGAACGATTTATGTGTTTTGTTTTGTTATTGTTTTTTTTTTTTTATTTTAATTTCTACTAGCTGAGTACAAATAAATTACTTTTGAGTGATACTACGGCATCTTATTACCCACGATCGTAACAATATTATAAATTATAATAAAAACAATGTTAAAAACAGATTCCAACTGCAAAAACACCTGGCTTAAAAGAGAAAAACAAGTTCTTACTACTTGTACATACCTACTATAATATAAATAAATATATCGTGTGCGTTCTAAGATATTGCAGGCGATAGTATCCAAAAATAACAAAAAGTACTCGTATATTTGTTGTAAAAATTGAAACAGATTTTCACTTAAAGCATATTTTGCTTACTGGTTTGTCCACGCTTGCAGAACCGTATAGTATATTTGCTTGAGTAGTGTACAAACTTTTGCTTACTATAAATTTATTTTTCTTGTCGGCAGATTTAGAGTATGTTTGGTTTGCTATAAACAGCAGTTACACTCTGACTAGTCAACTGAGTTAAAAAGATAAGAGTTATTATTGTATCTTTTTTTGAACTTGTATTCAAGTAACTGTATACGACCTTTATTATTGTATCCTATTTAGTTAGATACTTTAATACTTCAGTTTTTATATTCCTCTAAGATTTTTTAATATAGATTATTCATTCCAATTCTATTTCTTAGTGGAACAGCGGACCCAGTCAAATATTTGAAATAAGTAGTAGGTAATGTACTGAAGGGAATGTTTAGATATTGTCTTAATAATTTGATTTCAATTAATGTAAATGATACAACATTTATTTCCACAAAAACATAAATATATTTGGTGTTTATATAAACTAACAATTGCACTGTAGTTATTATGTCAAAAAAATAAAATCTGGAGAAAAGTAAAAATAAAATCATAGAGCAATATGATGCGTTACAATGCGTATCAATATTCTCCATTTAACATGTTTCTTCTTTCCACAGAGTTAAATCAACGTATGGCAATTCATCGCAGGGCACTATCTTATTCCTGTAAAAATTAAGTGTAATTAGATGTAATTTATATAGTGCACGCATAACGGGACATTTTGAGAATATTTACTTGAGTGAAATTTTTCGAAAGGCTCTGGGTTGCATTGACTTTATTGTAACGACGTTGTCGCAAAGTAGCCTTGACAGCGAGGCACCCCGTCTAATACTTTGTAACTGACCTGTAATAATAATTATTACTTTATTAAATAATCTTTCCTGTGGTTTATAAAAATCTAATCGTTTCTTATACATAATGAACAGTTTAGCTAAATATGGAGTAAATATTAAGCACTAAGATAATAGACACAATAATCCTTCCTGTACGGGAATCAAAGGCGCGACCACTTTGTTCATCTGTAGGTGTAGTGTATATTACTGACACTGCGCCATAAGACTTGTCACGTTGCAGTGTTATTTTTAGGCCTATAAATACATATAAAATAAAATCAAATACATTACTTAATTATGTACAATCAAATAATAAGTAGTTAGAATATTTTGGTGACCACAGCTTATTTTTGCAATCACGAGCACGTATATATTTTTTCATGTAAAATTTATTCGTCCAACTCTCAACCTCACCGCGCGCCGACGCGCCACAAATGCACTCGCAAGCAAGCCTATATGTGTATATATATATATTAATTACAAACATATTACAGACTTTTGTGACTATATTAATTTAGAACTAAATTTGCTCATTATTTTATTTTAGCGTATTTTTTGTAAAATTAAAATAGTCTAATTTACTCCTTATAACATCAGCTATCTGCCAGTGAAAATCCAGTTAAAATCGGTCCAACAGTTTCGGAGTTTAACCGAAACAAACAGACAGACAAAAACTTAAAAAAATCTTGTTATAAAACTTGTTATATACTTTCATACGCATTTAGTAAAAATATGTTATTTTGACCTTACAAACAGACACTTAGATTTTATTATATGTATAGATAAGACTTACTCAATGTAAAAGCTATGTTAGGATCAGCTCCATTCTCAAAGTAGAATCTATCACCAATACGTGTTTTAAGGAATTGTTTGGTGATGATGCACCTAAATGTAGGTCCTACTTGTATTCTTGGTATTTGGTACTCCAGAGAACCTGCTACAATCAGTTCCACGTCTTCTAGAGACTCGTAGGTTTCTTCTAATTTACGTACATTCTGTAAAGTAATAAATTTATTTAAACATAACAATTTTTTATTATTTTATTATTTAACTACCTGTGCTCGCGGCTCTGCTCGCGTGCATTACAGAATCGAAAATAAAAGTAGCCTAAATTACTTCTTATAATATCAGTGAAAGACCCGTCAACATCGGTCAAACCATTTCGGAGATTAGCCGAAACAAACAGACAGACAAAAAGTTTAAAAATTGTGTTTTTGTTCTAAGTACCGTATATACTTTCATATGTATATATTTACTAAAAAGCTGTTATTTTGACATTACAAACAGTCACTTCTATTTTATTATATGTATAGATTTCAAAGTTTTCTCGAGTAGGTAATTATATTTTAAACTTATACATTATGGGAAAATTTATATTATTTTAAGTAATTTTCGGAAAACTTTGACGGTGCCACGATATGAGCAACTTTGTCTCCGCTGTAGTCACTGACGATATACGTTATGTCCATTAGAAAATATTGTGATTCCATATATATGTCAGTTAATTTTATTTGTATAAATACAATTATTACATAAATATGAAGACGCCATTCTTTGCCAGTGTTGCTATTATACGTTCCCTCGAACAGTTTTAGAGTTCCGAAGTCAAAAGGAACCCTTATAGTTTCGCAATGCCCGTCTGCCTGTGAGCGGCTTATCTCAGAGATTCTTAGTACAAGAAAGCTGTAATTTGCTATAGGAATACATATAAATCACGCGTAAAATAAAATCTTGAAACAAAATGTTTAGGGTACCTCCCCAATATATAAACTGGGAATGATTTTTTTTCTCATCTATCCTATCGTGTGGAGCGTCTATGGATAGGTCGTTCAAAGATATTCCGGGTACAGTAAAAACCATTTTTCGATTTAGAGATCCGTTTGCGAAATATTAAGCTTTAATGTGCTAATTTTTGTTAGAGTCAAATGACCCCCCCTCCCATCAGCAACTAAACGGTTGTTTTTGGATATATGAAAAATCAATCAATCAACTTATAAAATGTATTTGAAGAAGTATTTTCTTACAAATTCTATTGAAAATTAGTTAACGACCCATCTCTAAAAGGATGATTCACGTTACACCGGACTGCGTGCCGGCTGGGACAGGGTCAATCATTTATAGTATATTTCTGTATGAAGTAATTCATGCTACACTGGCCAAGTGTATACAAAAGTTTACTATAAATGTTTGACCGTAATCCGACCGGCGCCCGGCCCGGCCCAGGCTCGAAGTAACATGAATGATCATTGAGTCTACTAGTTGTGACGGGCAACTACGAAGCCCTAAATTTCGCGTGACACGCATTTACCAATTTTTTTTTAAATGTATTATGAAACTAAATATTCATCACAAGAAATATACTATTGAACTATATAATATATTATGTTATGTAGTAGCTGATCAGGGCCTCATGATGGACACGTAAAGTGATCAAAGGAACTATACTATGACTGAATGTAAAACCATCTAGTTAATTTTCGTTAGATTATCACCTTTTTGAAGTGAAACTTCTTATGCGACTTCCAAATCGGTCTCTCCTCTTTGTGTGTGCCAGAGCGAGAGAGCAATATATTATCGGTCTCTGCTCTTTGTGTGTGCCAGAGCGAGAGAGCAATATATTATCGGTATCTCCTCTTTGCGTGAGCCAAAGCGAGAGAGCAAATGTCGGTGTGTATGTATATTGCACACAGTTTAAATAAAATAAAAATATCTTTTAAAATGAAGTTTCACTCCTATCGTGCGTGAATCGCACACATACCTTTTTATTCACCTTCTTATTCAATTTATCCACATTACAAAAACACTGAATGACGGCACCGCGCGGAGTAATTATTACAGTTGAGGATAGGAAGAAAATCCCGAGAACGTACCACCGAATAAATTCTTATGTTTATGTGTTAATACAATAACATTATATTATCAATTGCAAAGATTCCATAAAAAGGTCTTAAAACATTAAACAGAATACAAAAAATGTCTTTCATTTCAAAAAAGTATTTCATTAATCTATTAAAATTATTGAGGTTTGCCGTTGTGCGCGCATCACGCAAAAACTACTGGATAGACTTCGATCAAATTAACTTTGTTTCACTACTTATCAAAGAAACAAAAATTTCAATATATGTAAATTCTATAGAAAGTTATTAAAGTATTATGAAACTAAGATTTTAAAAAGCACTACGCGCTTTTCTGTCGTCCACGCGGGTACAACTTGTAAAGAGTAAACTTTATACAAAGATTTATATAAGGTAAAACCACCAGTAATTGACACTGCACCAATAGTTGACACTCTGACGAAGAAAATTAAATATTAAGAAAAAAAAAGGAAGCCAAAGATCGAGATGGCCAAAATCACTGATTACTGATATATGTTTAATGTTATAAATACATATAGGTACAGTCAGTTATAAAAGTAGGTTAACAAACTCAAGACTTCAAATCAATTTAGTATCAAATATTTAATTTTCTTCGTCAGAGTGTCAACTATTGGTGCAGAGTCAATTACTGGTGGTTTTACCTTAGTTTTAATGCGTATATGATTAACGTTTAATACATTTGAAACTGAATATATCATACATATTATATTTTATTCTAATGAATAACGTGATTATTGTTCTGCGAAATAAGTTTCTTATAATACAACCGAGTAGCTGAACATACTTTCTGATTTTGAGTCGCGACGTTCCGACAACGATGATGTCAGTACGACGTGATTATCACATCACGCTATGTTGTGGTCACTAGTTACAGTCGAATATAACACAAGTATCACGTCACATACTTTTTTCCAATTAAAATTTGCAATAAATTAGTTTTACCCTAAAATTGAACTATTGATGACATTAATACCTAATATTGTACCATACACCGGTATCTATCTACACAAGCCCAAATTGCTTGAACGAGGAGTTATATATATAAATAATATTTAAAAACTAGTAAAACAAATTACCTCAGCAGACATGTATTCAAGCAGATCACTGAAAGTTTTTGGTACTGAGAGTCCGCACACAGCGCGTGTGTTCACATAATTAGCGAGTCCGTGGTCTCTGCTTCTCTGAATATCAATAGATCGCAAGTCATCGCCATATTTATTTGCACCCCTATAACATGTATGTGTTTTTATTATTTTCATAATCGTAAAAAATAATAAAATAAAAATCAATTTGTATTAATAATTCTCAACGGATTTTGACACGAAGTATATGTTATTTCATAATTGATAGGCTATATAATAATCGTTAATAATACTTTTAGAAAACGTAAAAAAAACTCAACCGATTTTATGTTCTTTTCACGTGAAAAACACATCCGATTTACATGGTTTTTCCTTTAATTCATAGCTATGCTAACTAGTCAAGTTATAGGATATATTTTATGACATAAAGTAACATACGAATTAAGCAGTGACGATAATGGTGAACCATTTTGAAAAAAAAAAACATTTGTGGCGATTAAATGGCTTATGCTGAGTAAACCATAACAGTTGTATCAAATTAATGTACTACAATGAATGTACTACATAACTGTAGATCTTAAAATAGCATTTCTATATGCCATTATGTAGATAACTGTGGAGTGAAATTGTTTTTTTCGAGGTTGCCGTCACTCTAAGACAATACTGTATTGCATAGTCTCAAAATCTTTACCATCAGGTGAAGTATTCTAAACTTTCTAGCGAGTTAAGACAAAAAATACTATGTACATATTATGTCATAAAACAACAACAAAAAAATTTGATTAGCTCTTCTAAATTCACGGCATAATAATCTATTAACAATTAACACACGGATCAAAGCGATTAAAATATAATGTATCTTACTTAAAGAAATATTCCGTTATTTCTTTGTCTAAATATTGATCGCTACAGCTCTGTAACTGAACGCTAAGTCCTCTCGCCAAATCGTCAAAATTATTACTTTCTTCGAGTACTGTTGGATTGTTGAAAGAGTCACTGAGTCGTACTTCACCAACCAGTTCACGGTTCTCATTATATTTTCTATAAAAGTAAATTAAGTTAAACGTAATGATTAAAAACTAGTAACAATAAGACTCCAAACCAATAATTCTGACAAATACACCCATATCTGTAATAAATAAATCAATGAATAATACTTACTAAGAATTATTGGAAACATAAAATTAAAGTATAATATAAGTTAGTTAAACAAGGACAAGAAAACAATTTAAGAAGTAATACGTAAAAGTTAAAATATACAAATGTCTTCTATGATTAACACTAAATCTGTTCTGCGTAATCCAATCTAAATTGGTGAAGCTGTCAAAGCCTCTAATAGCTCCACAAACATTATAAATGTATATAGAGTGAAAATGGTAAAGGTTGAGAAACGAGTATTTCCACGATATAACAAATTATATTATTCTTTATAGATTTTAGCGTTATGGTTACAATCTGACCTGATGTCTTAAGTGACGGTGTGCCCAAGATGATGACACGCTAAGCCTAGTGGGAGAACTGGCTCTCAAGTTTTTTTTTCGACTTTACTACACTGTTAGTCTTAGGGGCAGCCTGGAGTCTTTGCAGCTTTTACAACTTCACCGGGCTTGGGGCTCTCAAGTGCAGCTTCCAGAACACACTTATGCAGGTGCCTTGTGACATATTTTCAACTCGAGAGTGAAAGCTAGTCGGGTGAGCCTTGGAAAATATTCTAGCATCATGTATGCACGATGCTTTCCTTCACAGAAAGCTTAGGCTCACAGTAGAGATTCATCGATTCGAACTCACGCTGATCGACACGGTGTCCATAAACGCTACCACCGAGCCATCTTTGCCTCAAAATACATATATACAGTTGTGGTCATATAATTAACAACGATTTGAAGTTCCAGAATTTTTTAAACCTTAATCATGTCATGTGTAGTCATGTGTTCCTTCTTAGAAGTAACTAGGTATATTATGAAATAGCCACATGAATAGAGCAAACGGGATTAGGAATATAGAACAAAATCGATAACTTGTATATAAAATAGTAATTAAACTGGACAAATAACTAAGAACAATTTATTAAACTGCTCGAGAGTTGTTTTATTTGAACCTTAGATTCAATAAATTAAAAAGCGCGAAATGCGCAAAGAAAAAAAAGCAATTTAATACATTTTAAACTATAATAGTTAGTAGCATGTCCTTTAAATGGCTTTTAAATACTGCTTTACACCGGCAAGGCATTGTATTCTACTAATTTTTGACATTTTGCAAAGACAGATAGAGTTTTATTCGAAGTAAACGTCGTACAGCTGTCTTAAATTGCTACACTGCCGATTTGTAACCTTTTTCTTGACGTCGCACCAAAGATTGCTTTTAGATCTATTGAGTTTAGATCTGGGCTGTTAGCTAGCCAATCTAAGACAAAATCTGAATGCGATGTGAGAAATTCCTTAACGGTGCGTGCAATATGCTTTGGATCATTGTCATTGTTAAGGTCATTGTCAAGGTAACATTGTTTCTTACTGTATATTTTTGTATTGGAATTGATCCATGCTCCCTTCTATCAGCTTAGCAGGTCCAACACCATGTCAAGAAAAGCACACCTAAATTTTCACATTTCCCCCAACATGCTTTAATGTCACTTTTGTGTACTTAGAGTCGAATGTTTTATTTGGTGGGCGTCGTACATATCGTTTTCCACCAGAACATATCCTGTTTATTTTTGTCTCGTCAGCAAAAATTAAGATTTTCCATTGTCTAACTATCCACTTTTCATACTTTTTTCAAATGCAAGCCGGTCTTGCCTATGGCACCGTTTCAACATGGGCACCTTCCTTGCTATCCTTCCGTGCAACTTTTCATCTACCAAGCGAACGATATTTTGATCATCTTGACGAAATTACTTTCTCTGTTTAGGTACACGCGGAACATTTGAAGTAGTTGATACGTGGCAAAATGCTTCACAGGGTGAAAAAACATCGTTTTTTAGCATTGCAGATGGTCGGCTATCTTTTTATACGACCAATTCTTATCGCGAAGTTTTATTATTACTTCCCTTGTAGATTTATCACAACTGTTATTTTTCACCGTTGTTTTCAATTAATTAATTAAGAAGTTATAGCACTAAACGGCGCCAAATTTATACAAATAGTTTACTACAACCACAGAGCCACATAGTGTTATCTATTAAAATTTGAATAAAAAATAAACTATTAGTCGCTCTTTATTATGTGACCAGCCAGTAAGTAGTAATACTAGATTCAGATCGAATGTATAAAGTTTATCTATTTTAGCCAATCATATGTATCAACGAATGTACCGCTGGTATGGAAAAGTTTTGCGATACCGAGAGAAATACAAAAAAAAGTATGCAATTAGTTATACTTGTTAGTTTGAAAAAATATTTCCTTTAAATAAGCGTTGATAATTATATGACCTCGACTTCACATGTTATTATAAATTCAATTACTGCAACAAATACAATACATTATTATAATTATATTCATTTATTTTGAGCAAATAGTTTCATTAAATTATATTTATAACTATTTATAACTGTTATATAAATTTAATGTAGGTTATAAAAAAGATACATACTGTAAGTATCCTCGAATCGATGAGTGAAATATTCTATACGCAGCAGATGAATACTCAATGTACATCGATGGATTGACCGTCTGATCATAATCGTTAACAAAACATTCAGCACCGGGGTATATTATTTTATTTTTTACTATATTTTTGAAACCTATAAAATCATATAAAAAGTTACCACACATAAATTTGCAATGCAATTGTTTTGACTCCGATTTACCACAATGCTTTCATTTTTACAACTGTGTGTTAACAGTATAACCTCCTGGGTTCAATAAATTGTAAATATCTGGCTTGTGCAGATTATATGAAAATTTTCCAAAGAATTTAGACCTTTTAATACATCTTAATCTATACATTATACGATCCTGGTGTTTTAAGAATGGTATGGCGCTCAATATAAATAATACAATCCATTACATTCACTAAAACAAAATTCGTGATACTTTAAACTATAACATAGAGACTGTTGATATTGATCGGACTGGCAATGTGCGAGATCTAGGTGTCATGATTGACTCTAATTTATGTATTATTTAGATCACACTTGGACTACATTAACAGTAAAGCTAACAGAATGCTCGGGTTTGTTACACGCGCTGCCAAACCACTTAAATCTGTAAATTCATGGATTATCCTGTTTGTTTCTTTGGTGAGTAGTATTTTAAAATATTGTTCGACTGTATGGTCTCTAATCTATTAAACGCATATAGATATGATAAGAATCAGTTTAGCGTCGGTTTCTCAAGATACTGTGTGGGAGACTAGGTCTGAAACTACAATACCAGAACACAAACATAGAATCCTTAATTTCCAGCTTAAAAATATTAAAGATAGAAAGTTTGCTGCTGACTTATGTATTCTGTACAAAATCGCAAATATTAGCAGCAATCTCGTCGAGCAACCTAATTACAAAAATCCATTCATTCGGTACGATTATTTTCCATATAATCTATAATAAAGTGTCTAGAAATAATCCGTTATTTAGAATTTACAGGAATTCTGATAAATTTTGTGTCCACTTACATAATAATGTAGATAAATTGCTGTGCGAAGTATAAGTTCTAGTTTTTACATATAAATGATATATGTATTTTTATTTGTTAATCAATTTTACATAAGTATTTATATTACGCTAACTGTGTTTTAAATAAATAATTAATTGTTGTGAACAGTTTGTTATAGAATGACAGATTTGTTATGCTGCAATATTGTATAATTATCTATGAATGTTTTAATATGTACCTTTATAATAAAATAAAATATACATTTTAAAATTACCTATATATAATATATGTATATATAGTAAAATGTAGTTGATCATCTATTAACAGTTCATTAACATTTATGCATTTTGCCTATATTTTAAAAAGTAATGAATCTGTCATGATAATGTAAACTAATATTATAAAGAGGAAAGATTTGATTGTTTGTTTGCATTGAACAGGCTCTGAAACTACTTAACCGATTTGAAAAATTCTTTCACCATTAAAATCCTACATTATCCGTGGTGAATATAGGCTATAGAATATTATCAAAAAAAGTTAGGGATCCGTATGAAAACTTCGATAATGTAACCCAACGTGTGAAAAAATATCATTATATCGCGTACGCTGTGGTAATTATTGACAATATAGCAAAGTGATGTACCACAATTTTATAGAAGACATCAATATCTATAAAAACGTCTGGGATACCATATGTCTAACTATTACAATTATGTCACAAAACTAATATTATAAAGAGGAAAGAATTGATTGTTTGTTTGCATTGAATAGGCTCTGAAACTATTGGACCGATTTGAAAAATTCTTTCACCATTAGAATCCTACATTATTATGAACATAGGAAAACAATGCTACAAATATATTGGCACATCACTATTATCAAATAATTTGACTGCTTTTATCAATGAAAACCTACCAAAATTAGTCCCAGATCAAAGACATGCCTTTGTGACTATAGACGATAGCGTGAATAATAACAAAATTTTTTTGTGTGGATGCGCCAGGAGGTAATGGAGAGACGTTTCTTGCAAATTTCAAACTTGCTAAGATAAGACAATCAGGGAAGATAGCGATAGCAGTTGCTTCATCAGGGATCGCTGCAATTCTCTTAAAGGATGGAAAAACTGCTCATTATACTTTTAAACTTTCACTATCCGTAAATCTTGAGCAACAATCTACATGTCAAATCCGCAAAAATTGGCCTTTGGTAAATTACTACAAGACGCCTTATTGATTATGTGGGATGAATGCACCATGAGTCATATAGCACATATAGAGGCCGTGGAAAGAAACTTAAAAGATCTTAGAAACTCCTCTGCTCTCATGGGCGGGATTACTACTGTATTTGCTGGAGATTTCCGACAGACTCTTCCCGTTATTAACAGAGGTACGCGAGCAGATATCGTCAAAGCATGCTTGAAATCGTCACCCTTATGGACTTCGATTGAAAATTTAAAATTACGGACGAATATGAGAGCTCATCTTCATGGAATCACAGATAGTGATTTCCCACAACAACTGCTAAAACTTGGGGAAGGAAATTTTTCCCATCCCAAATTTAAGCAGAAATTGTGACATCCTTCTGGATGAGTCTCAAGGTCAAATACTACATAATTTAGAATTTTTAATAGATGTAGTATACCCTGACATCGAGAATTTGTACGAAAAGGACTTTCATTGGTTGTGTTCTAGGGCACTAGTGTCACCTAGGAATGATACTGTAAACAAAATAAACAACTTGATTATTCAAAAAGTACCTGGCCAAATAAAAAAAAATATACAGTCAAAATCTGTTATAAGACATCGAAGGGACTACTCATATTGAGTCGTAAAAACCGATAGTTGTAACAACCGGTGACAGGTATTAATAGGAAAGATAATATCTATATTCATGTAGGAAATTAAACCGCATTTTGTTTACTTCAATACAAACGTATAATATAAAAGAACAATATCATTTTTCCATCATTTTTGTATGCATAAAATCTGTAATTTTAGTTTGTTTGAAACACTTCTGTCGTGCATACACATTTTGTAATTTACGTTGGATTTTAGTCAGCGTATCGTCACAATTTCCCTGCATGTGGAACTCTTCATTAAAAAGAACAATCTTTCGTAATACACTAACAGCATTGAGACCGTCAATCAAAGTTGGCACTGTAAATTGTTCTTCCGAGTCTTCCTGGTCATTTTCATTTTCCTCTTGAACTTCACGTACAATATCATCCTCCGTAGCTGGTGCACAAATTGCAATAGACTGATCTACATCAATGAACTCGTCTGTTTCAGTAGTAGATAAAGCAGGTCGTAAATTTTGGGCTAATTGAGCCAAAGAAATATTGTCCTCTTCATCATCGTCAATCACATCATCTGAGGTTCTTGTTATAAGACTTGTAAGATCTTTAAAACCTGCTTGCCCAAAGCAGTTAGCTATAGTTTTTTTGTGAAACTTTTTCCCATGCTTCTGATATCATCGAGATGGCATCAAGAACCGTAAAGCTGTTCTGATTATTACTGTCAATGTGTTGTATTAACTTTAACACTTGCAGTCTTCTATCAAAAACCATCTTTCAAAAATTTCCGATGTCATCCATGACTTCACATTGTTTTCATACGTTACCGGCAGTGAGCGTATGTTTTTAAAGCGTCTTGGTTTCTTAGATTTCCCAATAACTAAAAGCTTCCTTTTACAGGATCCTGTCATATTTGCTGCAACCATGATCGTTAGTCTCGTCTTGGACCTTTTTCCTCCCGAACAATTCTCTCCTTTGAATTTTAAAGTCCTGTCTGGTGTCATATTGTAAAAAAGTCCGGTTTCGTCTGCGTTATAAATGTCTTCTGGACTGTAGCCTTCGCATAATGTAGGCCACTTTTGCGTAATCCATTCGTCTACAGCATCTGTATACACACTGGCAGCTTCACCACTCATTTTCCCGCCGACAATGCCATGTCGAGCCCGGAAACGTTGAATCCAACTAGACGAGCAAACAAAATCTTCACCAAAACGTTGAGCAAAATCGTTTGCTTTTTGTTGAAGAATAGGTCCATTTACTGGCACATTATTTGTCCTTTGATATTTAAACCACTTTAACAAAGCTTCCTCAATCTTCGTATGCCGCGTTGTTCTGGCTCGTTTCATTTTCAAAAAATTCTTGTCGTAAAGGATTTCAATTTTCTCCCTTTCTTTCCAAATGGTTGAAATTGTCGAGTGTGATACACCATATTCTTTTGCCAGGTCTTTGTTTGGAATTCCTTTCTCTAGCTTTGAAATAATACGCGATTTTTCTTCGATATTGATTTGTCGGTATGCGGGCCTTGAGGCTACGGCATGCATGTGCTTTGTTTCTAAGAATTACAAAAGACCCTAAACTTTGTTTACTTTTACGATAATAGCCATTGACTATTATACTGTGCCAGATGTGGATACAGTTACCTATTCAAATACAATAAAGCTGAGCCGGTCGTTCTACAGATATAATTCTCCGAAAACATTAACCAAATGTGGTCGCTTAATGCGATATGTCGTAGTAAACAATGTCGTAAAAACCAATGTTTTCGATAAGGCGATCATATAACATTCAGCCAGGACCTTTGATTTTGGTCAATTTAACCGGTATGTTGTTCTAAACGATGTCGCCATAAACGGTTTTCACTGTATTATATCGATCAACACCGTGATTAATATCGAAGACGCAGTCCATTATCCACATAAATTTTTAAATTCATTAAACCCTTCTGGACTGACACCACACGAATTGAAATGCCTCCGAGCATGTGCAATGGGACGAGGCTGATAATTAAGGAATTGAAGGATAATTGAATAGTAGAGACCACCAGCCCAGCAGCTGCTCAACTAACTCATATACCGAGGATACCAATGATCCCAACTAATCTACCAATCCCATTTAAACGGCTTCAATTTCCGGTAATAACAGCTTTCGCGTTAACAATGAATAAGTCCCAAGGCCAAACCTTCGAATTAGTAGGGATCAACGAAAATAATGTTTTACTCATGGCCAACTGTATGTTGGGGCCTATCGCGGGGCGGAGCTCCTGATAATAAATATATTTTGCTGCCACAAAATAAAACATCAAATATCGTTTACAGGGAAGCTCTGACCCAATAAATTTAATAGCTGTTTTGTAGATATAATCTTTTTACAAACATAAAGAATAAAAATAAAATAAGTAAATATTAAAAAAAAACATTAAAGAACTGTATAATGCGCTCTTTCTTAGTAACCTCTGACGCAAAAAGAAGGGTGTGGTGTGTGTGTTAAAATTTTATATTTTTTGAAATTTTTGTAAAATACCCGTGCGAAGCCGGGGCGGGCCGCTAGTAATACTATAAAATATGACATATTTACATTTTAAAAGAGTAATGCTTGCAGTCATCAGACTAAACCTAACTTATTGTATTACAAAGGTGAAAGCAGCTTTATTTTAATAGTTTTCCTTAAAACGGCTGGACATTTTAAACGTAATCTGAAATAAAATTCAACTATATCATGGAATAATAGGTCATGCGGTACATTTTTGATCGCCCAGCGCAGCGAGTGGGTGAATAAAATTATAAAAAGTATACCAATGATTGTGGGCAGGTATTCATATAAGCTTATTTGTTGATACATTGCTATTAGGATACGCCTTGCCTCCTGAAATAACTTCTCGTCATCCCAGTGCGGGTTTAGTTTATAGAGCTCATCAGCAATACGATTATGTTCTCGGAGAAGAACTACCTGAAGCAGAGCTAGCTCAGGGTTCTGATTAACTCTAACATCCCCTAAAACAAAAAACAATCCTTACGTAAATACCTATAGGTCTAATGTTTAGTTTACTAGTACAAATTTTGAGAGTAATTAATGTTTATAGTTTATATTGGGTGGTGTGACATAATTATTTATTTTATCTTTGTCACTGTTACTTATATGACAAATCGTCTTACCAGCTATATAACAAGATGAATTTGGGTTCATCGTCATATCACACGCGAGTTCTGCCTGAGGATCCTGAGGTGGCCACTCTTGACCGTTACGCATTAAAGTTAATAAGCGCCCTCCACAACCAGCTCGAACTGCATCTGCCTGTGACTTATTGTTACCATACACAAGAGACAGATCCATATATGGTGTTACTGACGTCAGCTAGAACAAAGATCTTTTTATTTTGTATAATATTGCATTTTAATGTCTTACTGAACTTTCTTACTCTTACTGAATAGTATCTCAAGGATACTCACAGAATTTTATTTTTTATAGGTTTTATTCTTAAAACAGTATAATACATTTTACAGTTCTTTGCGTTTAGGGTAGATGATACAGGTACCAAAGGATAAGCTTACCGGATCAGCAGGAACATCAGGTGCTGTACAGTTATTTGTTTTTGTTGATCTAGTTCTTACAAAATCCATACAAATTTTTCCTTGTGAAGCATATACCGGGTCATTGGGTGATATGTGAATAGGAGCACATAGAGGATTGGTTTTTGCTTCTTCCGCAAAAGTTCCATTTGGAGTACAACACGTGAGTGGTTGTTTGCCTAAAAAAATACACTTTTAAATATTTTCTCAACTCAAACAAGAGATATAAAATTGTCAGTATTATCTTTACTAATTTCTTTATTTACTAATTATATTCATAATTTACAAATTTATTTATAATTAAATTCTAAGTCTCTAATTCTAAACATTGTATCACTAATAGAAAACTACGTTCTTCCTGATGTTTTATTTTTATTAAGTTTGATTGTAATGAATATTAGGGCCTGGTTAAACGACGCGAAAACTTTCATGCGACCGCCGCGTGGTAGCCGTTCGGTTATCACGCCGTTATGTTCATTAATGGCCAATGTGAACTCTATTTACTACGCAACAACATTTAAATTTATGTCAACGCCAAAACTAAAGCTACCACGAACGGGGTGTTCGCGCACTCCTTTTCTCTTCCGACCCGCTCCAGTAATTGCGAAATTGTTTGATGGTTCATTTAATTTAAAACGTTCTTAATACTTGCAGCCTATTATTTAGCTGTAATAGCGCCTTCTCTAAACACGTTCATGCGGTCGCCGTGGTGGAGCGTTCTCGACGCCAGCAACTAGATCGCTCGGTTTGCGGCCTTGAAGAGACGTTGCAAGGGTTTGCACGATGTCGATACTGAGACGAGACCTTTTTTATAGTGCTTTGTTATTTTATTCCTTATGAGTTATAAAACAAGCAAAATAAAACATAAAACCCATATTAAAAACAAAGAAAGGAAAAGGCAAGTTTCACAGAAATTACGAAGACCAAAGATGAAATCCGGATAAGTTTTTTGTTTAATTTGTTTTCTATTTCCTCCTATAATTGATTAAATATACTTCTATTTTTATGGTTATTATGTTTGCTGTTCCATATTGATAAACTGCTTAAATGATTTCTCCAATGACATCTCTTAACTTTGTCGATCAAAAAATAGGTGTAGGTAAGGCTAAGTATCTTGCGTGTAAGTAAAAGTAATTGGCGAACTTTAGATTTGGGAATAAATAATTTCTCTTAAAATTACTTTTTTTCGTTGTTATCAAATATTAATATTTAATTATTAAGTACATACTACGTTTGTTTTCTTAAATTATGTATGTTTTAACCATGGACGTATAAAAAAGTCCAAATGGACGGACCGTTCAGTAAAATAAAGGTGAAGCACTCATAGTAAGTCAGTTCGTTTATACGTACGAGCACGCACGAACACATAGTAAGTCAGTCGCCCGCTATTATCGTCCCAGAACTCGCCCGGGTGACGTTTTTGGCGTGTTTAATAAAATATTTAAAAATGCCGTCATGTGTAGTAAAACGGTGACAGAACCATAGTAGATTCATTTAAAAAAATCAGGGGATCACATTTCACTTGTAAATTTGTCATGTATTCAATTGATTTCTTGCTTTTTACGTAAAATTATTGCAATGTATTTATAACATAATACCGCCAGTGTTGCCAATAATTAAACATACAAATTACCTCGGAATTGTGGTAGATAAATAAATAAAGATAAATCATAATATTATTAAGTATTATAGTGAATAAATTAAAATTCTTTTATGGAATAAATACGTTGTTACTAAAGTATTTATCAATACTACATATTCACATTTTATTGATTGCTATTTTTATCAAAATATTATGTTGTTCTTGGGAGTTGGTAGTTAAAAAGCTTTCAAAATCTAATATCTATACTAAATATAATAAATCGGAAGAATTTTTGTTTGTTTATCTATTTGATTTCTTTTTAAAACACGCTAATCACTGAAACTATCAGTGGGATTAAAAAAAAAAATTATTTATGATAGCCAGTTTCACGTGTAATAGGCTATCTAGCATTAGGTGACACCTCTCAGCTAGCCAATATTGATTTTTATTAAGTAAGTCAAAAGAAATATTGCTCCCGAATATTAATCCGCGTGCTCTTGCGCATTAGTTAGTGATATGTAAATACAATATTCTACAAATAGATTACACCTTAGTACATTTAAAAAAAATTCGTGATACGATATGTACTTGTATATCTCTTATACATAAGCCATAGTAAAGTATTTTGTGATTTTATTATTGAATAGTGATATTTGAGCATTATTATTTCTTTTCTGTCGTTTCGCTCTTAGCAGAGCGGTCGTGGTCACATAGAGGCGTCCACGTCGGTGGTAGAGGCGGACACAGCTCTCCGCACGATCTCCCGCCATCTCTCTCTGTTTGTAGACTGTCGGGCGCAGTCAGACACACGGCCTCCTACTGCGGATTTCACCTGGTCAGTCCAGCGCATAGATGACCTGCCGCGCGATCTAGTTCCCTCCACTCTTCCCTGTACGACCAGCCGTTCTATGGAGTCGTTATTCCGTCTAGACACATGCCCGAAGTACTGTAGTATGCGCGACTGTACTACGGCCGATAGACGCTGTACAATGCTGAGCTCATGGAGTATGGACATATTGGTGCGAAACTCCGTCCACGATATTCCAAGCATCTTCCGCCAGCACCACATCTCCAGAGCATCCATCTTCCCCTTTTCCAGTTCGCGCACTGTCCAAGTCTCTGCCGCGTAAAGAAAGATGGGGAATACAAGGGTTCGCACGAGCTTGATTTTGGTGGCTTTTGTAATATTGCGATTCCTCCATACTTTCTTCAACGTCCTCATCGCAGCTCTGGTCATGGCCATACGCCGTTTCACTTCATCTACGCCCCCACCATTGTTTGAGATCAAAGCCCCAAGGTAAACGTAGGTCTGGACCACGTCGCAGTTCGCGATCTGTATCACTTCGGGCGAGTTGTTGTTGACGCGATCCACGATCATCATTTTTGTCTTAGATCGATTTAACTTTAATCCAAACGTAAGGCTCACGCGCTCCATTTTGAGAAGTAATTCCTCCATAAGGCCAGCACTACTCGCAAATAAGGTGGTGTCATCTGCGTACCGCAAGTTCGCAATTTTATATCCACCAATCGCTACACCATCAGTCCAGTCTTCAAGAGTGATTCGCATTACAAGTTCTGTGTAGATATTAAATAGTAAAGGTGATATTATGCATCCCTGTCGCACGCCTGCACTTGGGTGGAAACTATCCGAGAGGAGGCCATCTGTCCGCACTGAAGCTGTCCTTCGTAGAGCTCCTTGAGCAGGTGCACGAGGTGTTGTGGCGTGCCCATGTCCAGTAGTGTTTTCCACAAAGTTGGCCATGACAGAGTCGAACGCTTTGGAGAAATCAACAAAGCATATAAAGATCGGCTTGTTGAACTCTCGAGACTTCTCAACGATTTGCCGAACGATGAGGATCTGCTCTCGGGTTCCCTTTCCCTTTACAAATCCAGCTTGTTCTGGTGCAATTTCTCTGGACAAGTATGCTTATTACTAGGCGTGGCATATTAATCCTTATGAACGAAAGTTACCTCATCATTAAGACAATTTTTTGAAGATAAACTTTGCTCTTCATAGCATCTTATTTGGACGTATAGCTTAGGAGATAATGCAAAATTAAAATAATTCAACAGTCGGCTCGGGTCTATGACTATACTAGTGGCGCGAACGAGCCGCGTGACCTGTGACGCATAACTCTGGCCACCCGATAAAAATATTGTTTATACTGGAGTATTACAAATCATCAATCAGCGATTTGTTTTAAATTATACGCGGGTGAAACCGCGGGGCACAGCTAGTAACAATTGCCGAAAAATAGTTAAATGTTCATTTTCTTTTCTCTTGAAAAGTATCTATTCTTTGAAAGTTAACCCAACATAAGGAATACTCATAAATCTAGTTTTTTTTAATGAAGTTTTTTACCTTTGGATTAATTAAAAGATCTCTCTTTTACACATCCCTCTGTGCGCCGACTGAAATATGGCCGCGTAGATGAAGTTTATTACGATAATATCCTTTGATGTGCGAGAGTTTACCGACAGTGAAGTAATGATTCCTCTCTGTAGGTCTCCGAGAGTTCAAAATCTTGTGTAATTTTATTTATAATTTTATTTTCTTCTCATGGCAATACTCTAAAACTCTCACACACTTACGTGTCCGCCATTGCTGTGCTTCACTTTTGTCATAACGGAACTACGTCCGCCTTTTTTTATACGTCCATAATTTCAGCAATAAATAATAATTACTTACTAATAATTAAATAATTGACTTACTTGTCTGAGGTACACCAGATGTGAGTGACATGTCGTTTGCGACTATTTGTCCCCACTGCATAGTGATTAAGCTGTATCGTTGATCTAATATTACTTTGTTAGGAAATAGTTTTAATCTAAGTTCACGAACATTCGGCAAATCGTTACCAGTAACAGACTTAGGAAAAGAACTAATACCTGGAATTTATAGTTTATATCTTTATATCCAACAACAAGCATACGTATCTTTATATTATTATTTTTTTATCATTTTTTTTCAAATTTAAGTAGAATTTGACAAAGGGATGGGCCAAAAAAATCTTAACAGGGATCATTCTAGACGTAAAACACTACGTCCAGTAAAATTTTCATGAGATTTGGAGTTGATAGAAATGCATACTAGAAGGTAAATTTTATAGATTTTTCAGAAATTATCAATTTTGAATCAGGATTTAGCGATCACTGTACGCAAATCATTTTTTTTTATTACTCGCTTAAAGGGCATACTCTTTAACTCCGTAAAAAAAATCAAGCAGGCTAGGGGTCTAAATTTTCTTTTTTATATATAAAGTATATATTTTAATTATAGTAAAGGAAACCTAATATAAACCATTCGAATTGCGCTTGAAGTTTTTGAAAAACGAATTTATGAAAATAGGCTCAAGAGGATGATTTTGGACATTTGAAAGGCTCGTACTTCGAGATTTTCAATTTAGAGCAATATCGATATACTCCTCCCGAGAAATGATTCGAAAAGTAATGATATTCAAAATATGAAACATTCATTTAATATTTGTAATAATTTGTACAGACAGTGTAAAATTCAGCATATTTTCTTTTATTTCAATACTATTTCTAGTATTTTGAAATCAACATTATTTACCATTTCCATAATTGTTTGGCAGGAGACGGTCGTACGGTGTTTGTGGCATACCCCAACCAGGATGTAATAAATTATTACAAGAACCATCTATAGAACGATATCGTGATTCAGAGCAGAAAGGTGGACCTGTATTGCATATAAGATCTGAATTTTCTTCTTGATTATCCGAGTTAGTAGATCTAAAAATTATAAAACTTCAACTATCTTTCTGACCAAAGGTGAATTTATTTGCTGATAAAACTTTGTTTATATTTCATACCAAATCATTTCTTCTTCCATTTTGACTGTCTTGCCTACGGAAATATGTCATGATGTCCAAATTATTTAACAGCCAATTTCATTTTTTGACGAAAGAAATTTTTTGGCTTTCTATTCAATTAGTTCTTAATAGAAATTTCTTACTCCTTGTCTAAATAATAGATATAATACACAAGCCGATATTGTTTTCGTGCTTATTGCTTATCAATAATCTTGGTGCCTAATTTTACATTCTTGCTGACGAAAGAGTAATTGTGAATTTTGACTATTTTTTTGCTTTCACGTAAATATAAGTATGACGATAAATGAGTTTATTTGCAGATAAAATTTTGTTTGCTTGTACTTATACCAAATTATTACGTTCATTTTGATTGTCCTGCTTACAGAAATGTTGCATAATGTCCAAATTATATAACAGACAGCTTCCTTTCCTTTTCAACAATTAATTTGCATAGTAATAAAATTTTACTCACCTCTCTGTAGAATTGAAGAAATCGTCCATGTTTTTAGGTATTGCTACATTTGGAAAACTAAACAAAAGTAACAAAATAATAAGCAGGTTATACATATCAATATTCTCGTATCTGAAACAGATTATTGTTTTGTAAATTTATATAATAGTAACCTTTTAATTTTTATAACGTCATGTGATAACTATTTTAGTACAAAAAAGTTGTATATCATCTACCAATAATGTTATACAACTAAATCTTTGAGTGCCTCTCAACACATTGGCTTAACTAACTGACTTTATTATTGTATACAACATAATAACAATATAATTATATATTTATAAAATAGACAATACCTTCAGGGTTTACATACATAAACATATGGTATGATATTTAAAAAATAGTAAATACTGTACTTATATTCTATTGAAAAGTCTGCTTTATATCTATAATTACATATTATAAATTATAATAAAAACAATGTTAAAAACAACTGCAAAAACACCTGACTTAAAAGAGAAAAACAAGTTCTCACTACTCGTATACCTACTATAATATAAATAAATATATCGTGAGCGTTCTAAGATATTGCAGGCGATAGTATCCAAAAATAACAAAAAGTACTCGTATATTTGTTGTAAAAATTGAAACAGTAAATCATATGTTGCTTATTGGTGTGTCCCCGCTTGCAATGCCGTATAGTATATTTGCTTGAGTAGTGTACAAACTTTTGTTTACTGTAAATTTATTTTTCCTGTAGGCAGATAATTAGGGTTTATTTGATTTGCTGTAAACAGCAGTCACACTCTGACTAGCTAACTGAGTTAAGAAGATAGAACTATTTTTATATCTTTTCGTGAACTCGTAAACAAGTAACTGTATACGAACTTTATTATTACAACCTACTTAATTGAATACTTCAGTTTTTAAATTCATCTAAGAATTTGATTTTTGATCTTTCATTCCAGTTTCCTTACTTAGTGGAATAGTGGCCCCGATCAAATATTTGAAATAAGTAGTAGGTAATGTCTTGAAGGGAATGTTTAGATGTTTTAATAATTTGATTTCAATTAAAGTAAATGATACAGCATTTATTTCCACAAAAACGTAAATATATTTAGTGTTTATATAAAATAACAATTACACATAGCATTTTAGTTATTATTTAAAAAAAAAAAATCTGGAGAAAAGTAAAAAATAAAATCAAACAGCAATGTAATGCATTACAATGCGTATCAATATTCTCCATTTAACATGTTCCTTCTTTCCACAGAGTTAAATCAACGTATGGCAATTCATCGCAGGGCACTATCTTATTCCTGTAAAAATTAAGTGTAATTAGGTGTAATTTATATGGAGCACGCATAACGGGACATTTTGAGAATATTTACTTGAGCGAAATTTTTCGAAAGGCTCTGGGTTGCATTGACTTGATTGTATCTACATTGTCACAAAGTAGTCTTGACAGCGAGGCACCCTTTCTAATACTTTGTAACTGACCTGTGATAAAAATTATTACTTTATTAAATAATCTTTTCTATGGTTTATATAAATAAAATTATTTGTTATACATAATGAATAGTTTAGCTAAATATGGAGGAAATATTAAGCACCAAGATAATAGACACAATAGGCCTTCCTGTACGGGAATCAAAGGCGCGACCACTTTGCTCATCTGTAGATGTAGTGTATATTACTGATACTGTGCCATAAGACTTGTCACGTTGCAGTGTAGTTAGTTTCATTTTCAGGTGTAACATAATATATTCAGCAAATAAGCACCCAGATAATAAACACAATCCGTCCGACTGGTACAGGATTCAAACTCGCAAATTCGTTCGCTCAGAATATTACTAGCATAGCGATACGATACAGTGTTATTTTTAGGCCTATAAATACATATAACAATAAAATCAAATACATTACTTAATAATGTACAGTCAAATAATAAGCAGTTAGAATATTTTGGTGACAACAGTTAATTTTTGCAATCACGAGCACGTCTATATTTTTTCTGAAGTAGAACGGACGTTTTATTTGTAATATTCCGTTTGTAAGATCCTAGAAAGCAACGCTGTATGGTAAGAGATATTACATATCTATACTAGCTATTCCCCACGGTTTCACCCATGTCAAATCTATTTGTCCAACTCTAAACCTCGCCGACGCGCCGTAAACGCACACGTGAAGCCTATCATTGTTCTTACTTCTCCTACTTGCCTACAGCTTACTAAATAACTTGACGTTAATGGTTACTGCTCCGCTCTTTAGGGTCGTACCGTAACGTTATGTAGCCAATAAAATTCCTCAATAAATTAACTATAAGTTGCCAGAAGATTTTTTTCAAATTTGATCAGCAGTGTCATAGATTAGCGTGTACAAACAAACAATCTTTTGAGCTTTATAATATTAGTATTATTAGATAATAATAATATATTATTATTAAAGTAATATAATACTTTCATCTTCATAACTTTCATAACTTGTTTAATTATGTAAGAAAATTCGAAGTTCAAATTTTAGCTATTTTGGTGTTATACCAAACTCCTCCTCCTGTGAGAAAAATGTTAAAACACCCTTATATATTTATAGTATACGGCTCGGTCATGCATAATTACAGAACAAGTAGATTCGTCTCCAAATTGTATTTTTACTCATATTATTAATTTTTCCTTATTCCTTATTCCTTGAGAGAAGATACGAACGTCGAACGAACGAACGTCAGCGTAACAAACAATATATGTAAAAATATTGTATAGTGTGTAATTTTATGGGAAGTGTCTTGGATTCCTCGATTTATGTTTTAATATAGTGTAATTGTGCTGCAGTAGTGTTTTCAAAGTGAAATTCAGACAAAGTGCAACATTTTGTTAAAGTGAATTCGATTCAGAAATCTCACTGCAGTTTTATACTGAGGTACTTTGAGTTTTAATTTGTGAATACTTACATATTTCTTTAGAACATTTTATCCTATTCATCCTCAAGCCATACATAGTTACGATGAGTTTCCTAGATACCATCACATTTCGACGAAACCGCACTCACTCAGACACTAACAGAAATGATTCGTCTACTATGAATCAAACATTAGATTTAACAAGCTCAAGTATGCCGGAACTTTCTGATGACGAAAATCAACCGTTAATAACCAATGACCAGATTCAAAGGCTTACTACAGAATTAAGCGGCGCAAATCACGAAATAGAGACCTTATTACAAGAAAATTTCACACTTAAACGTATTAATGACGAACTTATGAAGGAAAATGAGCTATTAAAAACAATGTCATTGAGCCCAGTAGCTAGGAAGTCTCCTATAAAATCCACATCACAACTAAACGTAACACTCAGACGTAAACATAAATGTAAATCAACTCAAACCAATATTTTAACAGCTACAAGTGGCAAGGAAACACAGACAGACTTTAACATATCTTCTGAAAAAACATTTAAAGACAGCTCAGTGCAGGCGGAGAGCAACTACCCTCAAATTAAAGTGAATAACAGCAGTGGTCAACTGCGCAAGGAAAAAAATTTCACATCTACCCTCACCTCTCAACAAGTTTCGACAAAGCACAATATTTGCATAATAAGTAGCAACAAAACCAACAAAGTATCTTCTATCTCAGAAAGTGTATTTGATAAAAAATACTACAGCGTAATTCACTACTTAATGTCATCTCGCGGTGTTATGCAACTGCTTCATGGAATTGAGGCAAAACTAAGTTCCTACACGTTGAATGACTACTGTGTGATTCAAATTGGGGACGAAGATTTTAAATATACGCAAGATTGTTCTATTTTGATTTCTTACTTAAGAGTAAAATTAATGGCAATACAACATACTAATATTATTATATGTTTACCAACTTTTAAATGTGGATATTTCTATAATGTATTTAATAGAAGAATTGAATTATTTAATCAGTTATTGTACATTGACATCCTAGCTAATGAGTATGCATATTTGGTGGATTCCAATTTAAACTTAAGTTATGACTATAGTATGTTTTATAGAAGAATGGGTTCCGTTAATAATTTTGGTTACAAAGTTATTTTAAGAGATATTTGCTCTTTGGTAATGAATATTGACTCTTTTAATACCTCACACAATACTTTAGAAAATAGTTGTGAAATCCAAAATAAAGAGTTTTTTATAACAAGCACATTTACGTCATGCACCAAAACATAGCAAGCCTTCTTAGCAAGACCGATATTCTTTCAGTGTGTCTAAATGAACTGAATGAAAAACATGTATCCGTTGACGTACTATGCATCACGGAACATTTTATGATGAGGGGATATGAAAAACATCTTTTTCTACCTAATTACAATTTAGCTTCCTGTTTTAGTAGAAATAATATTAAACGAGGGGGAGCTTGCATACTTATAAAAAATTGTCACCAATGGAAAGATATGCCTGACATAGCTGAGATGTCAATACCAGGCCTTTTTGAGTGTTGCGGGGTATACTTGACACATTGTGATACAATAATTATATGTGTATATCGAGTACCTAATCCTCAAAATATAAATGTATTTTTTTATAAATTTGAAAATTTGATTTGTATGATTACAAAGAAATCAAAAAAGCGTATTCTGATAGCCGGTGACTTTAATATTAACATTTTGGAATTGAATAACGATACTTTAAATTTTGAATGTATGCTATTAAATTTCAACATGACCTTAGCAGTAAGACAACCAACTAGACTTCGTAGTTTAACTTGTATTGACAACTTCATTCATAATTCAACTTCCCCATGTACTACAGATATAATTGAATTTGCAATGTCTGATCACACGGCACAGTTGATTAAGTTCCCAACTAAACAATTTCCTATTATTAACGGCTGGAAAATAAAACGAAGAGACTACTGTAAAGAAAATTTAGGAAAGTTTCGTGATTGCTTAATTAACTGTTCTTTTACTGAAATGTATAGTACTGATGATCCGAATAAGGCCTATAATAATTTTCTTGAGATTTTCAAAATCTTTTATGACCTTTGTTTTCCGGAGAAACAAATATTTATTCGATTACATAAAAGGGCTAAATGGATATCACGTGGTATAAAATTATGTGTGAAAAAGAAAAGAAAACTTGTTTGGTTGTATAGGCATAACCCTTCTTTAATAAATAAAAACTATCTAAAGCAATACTCTAAAAGATTAAAGAAAATCATAAAACTTACACAGAAAGCACAAAATTCATTTAATATAAATAACTCTGTCAATAAATCAAAAACCACTTGGCAACTAATTAACCAGTCTAAAAATTATAAGCCAAAAAACTTTATCAGCACGATTAAAATTGGAAATAAACTTGTGACGAATCCACAAGCCATAGCAAACTATTTTAACAATTATTTTGTTGATAAAGTAGTACCATCTACGAATTTAGGAAATAACGTGTTACAGTTTGTTCCAAAGTTAAATAACTCAATATTTATATCACCTTGTACGCCATTAGATATTATAAGAATAATCAAAAATTTAAAAAAATCTAGTAGTGTTGGTTATGACGAAATAAGCACAAAAGTTATAAAATCAGTGGCTGAGCTGATAAGTCCCCACATTTGTTATATAACTAACCTATGTATCAGTGCAGGAATATTTCCGACAAAACTTAAAACGGCTGTCGTGAAACCACTTTTAAAAAAATAAAATAGAGAGCTAATGGAGTTTTATAGACCAGTGGCTTTGCTACCTGTCTTCTCTAAGATAGTTGAAAAGTTTTTGTACAAAGAAATATATGAGTTTCTTGAAAAATATAATGTTCTTCTTGAAAACCAAAAAGGATTTCGTCAACATAAAAATATAAATATGGCAATTTTCGACTTTTTGAAAGTTATTACATGTAATATGGACAAAGGTAACTACATCACTGCTCTTTTTTGCGATATGACTCAAGCTTTCGATCACGTCGATTTTAACATACTGTTAAGTAAATTGGAATACTACGGGATGCGGGGAAATATATTAAATTTACTGGAGTCTTATTTAAAAGATCGAATACAATACACTGAAATTAGTAGCATAGATTTTGTAAAAAAAACAGAACTTAAATTTCAGTCTAACAAACGTAAGATTACATACGGTGTTCCGCAAGGAAGTGTACTTGGGCCTCTTTTATTTATAATTTACATTAATGATTTTCCAAATTCAATTGACCACCCTATGACCCTTTTTGCAGACGACAGCACCATAACTATTGAGTGTAGAAATGACATTTTATATGAACACGATATTAATAGTACTCTTCATTCAATAATAACTTGGCTTGACAAAAATAATTTAATAATTAATTTAGACAAGACAAAATTTATGCAATTTTATCAAAGGAATAAATATATAAATTTGACCGTTCATAATAATAACAAAAATATATATGAAACAGAAAATGTAGATTTCCTAGGTGTAAAAATTGACAACAAATTAGATTGGAAATCTTATACTGACGGACTGTGTAAACGTATCAGCTCTTCGGCCTATGCACTCTTTAAATTATCCTCCATTTTAAGCACAGACGCCTTACTAACTGCATATCGTGGTGTAGTTGAATCCTGTCTTAGATATGGAATAATTTTCTGGGGAAACTCAACGCAAAAAGATCAAGTTCTTAAGGCACAAAAAAGGTGTTTAAGGTCTATGTTTGGATTAGCAACAACCGACAGCTGCAAGCCATATTTTGCAAAGCATAAACTTTTTACCCTTCCTTGTCTATATATATACGAGGTTGCATCTTTTGTTAAAACTTGTCCCAATAGATTCACCAAGATGTCTAATGTGGCAAATAGAAATCGACGCGACAATAAACTATATTTTCCAAAATCCAAAACTACATTAAAGACTAATAGTATACTAGGTATGAGCGTTAGGATATTTAATAAACTACCAAAGAAATTAAGAGATCTAGACGAATTTCATTTTAAGAAAAAACTAAAAGATAATCTTATTAGTCAAAATTATTATCACATAAATGATTTTCTTAGGGATGACATTCAAAATAAATGGATTCTTTAATTATTTGTTGAATTATGGATGAAGTAAGATAATTATATAATATTATAATATCTTGCAGGGAGAGAGGGGGAAGAGAGGAGAGAGGGGGAAGCTTTTTGGTGCATTAAAATATATTTTTTCTTTTTCTCTAATTTCGCATGTCAAATAATGACAAAGCATACACGCTACTTTTAACTTATGTAACAACTTATTTTCACTGTGCTTAGCGAATAAATGATTTCTTTCTTTCTTTCTTTCTTTCGATAGCGTTAAATAAATAACCGTACCCTTCAAATATCGTCTACAATAGTGTATATTGATAGATGATTGTAATTTGCTATCAAATATTAACATCAGTTCGTATCAGTTTCACTTCTAAACGAAGGTCTCTTATATTAGATCCACTGTTGTCTGTTCTTAACGTATCTATCAGATATGTTATAATCTAATCAGGTTCTTACCCTGCAAGTTCAGTTCAGTTCAGTTTTTAATTAATAATTTTCTATATTTAGCCCTTCATTCAAAGTTATTTAGTGTTGGTATTTACTACATGATCCATACTTGGAATTATTATAGTCAAAAAAACTTACTCAATGTAAAAGCTATGTTAGGATCAGCTCCATTCTCAAAGAAGAATCTATCAGCAATACGCGTTTTAAGGGCCTGTTTGGTGATGATGCACCTAAATGTAGGTCCCATCTGTATTTCCGGTAATTGGTACTCAAGAGAACCTGCTACAATCAGTTCCACGTCTTCCAAGGATTCGTAGGTTTCTTCTAAATTACGTACATTCTGAAAAATAATACATTAATTATCCGAAATTTCTTTGCTACTTCCGCCTGCCATAGATGAATGGTAGTTACAACATTTACTACTATTCATCTATTGCAGGAGGAAGTAGCAAAGAAATTTCGGATAATTATGCATATTTACGACAGAATTACGCAAAGTAACGCCTTCGTCAATCAAATAAATAATAAATCATATATATAAATAATAAATAAAGTGTATGAGAATTTTTAGAGTATTGCCATGAGAAGAAAATTTCCCCATTTTCTTCACGCGCTCACAGGGATGTATAAAAGAAAGTTTTTTTTTAATTAGTCCAGAGTAATTACGATATATAAAAAAAACAATTTAATTTGATAGACGAAAGCGTTACTTTACGGAAATTCATCGTAAATAATTTATCCGGTTAAATTATTTATTTATCAAAGTAAATATATTATATAAATATCTTAATTATGGTTAAAATTATGAATCATGAACATAACTGAGAAGATTCTTACAGACGTTCAGACGTGCACAATAAAAGATTTAACAGGTATATTTCCTATTTAATATAAAAGTACCCTGTTGAAACCTACTAAGGGAAGAAAGCTTTTTGATGATTTCTTCACGACAACTGTCCGACTGAATCACGACCACCATACACCAGGTGTAACACTCGCTATATTGACATGCGTAGGCTTATCGAGTTCCCGGATCAGCCCTTGTGTATCCAGGAATCAAGCGGGATATTAGGGTATCTATACCCGAATAGAACGCGACCACGACACACATGTTGATAAACTCGGCACAGTGTCTGTCTTTTGTTATATCAGATTTCGAGATCAGCCAATGTATATCCAGCTGCTAAGAGGCTTACAGGCCGGCATGACAACGACGACCATCCATAGATTACCCTGGATATCGATGGTCACCGTTGTTTATGAATTGTACTAGACATACCATCAGGAACAGTGCCGTCACTTTGACTTGCTATCATAAAAAATAAAGTGTTGTCTTATATCACAGTTGTATTTAGTCGAGTTACTTGGTAGCCACAAATCCATAGGGTGGTTTGGCCGAACATACTCGACCGACGATCCCCAATATGAATTCTAAAAATATCAATATTTTACTAATTACTTACTAATTATTAATACATAACGATAAAACTTCAATACAAATAGAAAACTACAAAGACACTCAGTAACTTGGCTTTTGTGGACTAACTGAATGCGTTCTTGAACGTCACGATTCGATTTGACTAATAGCGTTGCGATTTGCTATTTTAAATTTCCCTCGTACTTTTAACACTTTTTTTATTAATGAAAATCTAGAAATAAAAAGCTAATAAATAAAAAAACGTTATAGGTATAATTCCACGGTAATAAAGATTCCAATGAAAAATATTTTACCTACATTTAAACTAGATGCATATTTCCTATTTATTATGTTATCAGTGACAACGATACCATAAAAAGTATTTTAAACAAAATACAAAGAAATCTTCTCTTTCTTAACAATTTCAGCTGAGCATCAGGAGATTCGTTGCGTGGCGCACTACTTTCCTATACAAATTAAATAACAATTTGTGGCGTTCTAATTTTCATGTAAGCAACCGTAATACGAAATATGACACAACGAAGAAAATAATAATTATATATAACTTCATTATAAATATCTACTCAAAACATCAATAAAATACTTACTATGATGAAAAATTGTCGACGCTATTTCGAAACATCACAACCGACGACGCATCTCATCCGATTCACAGCGCACAGAACGGCTGAGGTATGGCGCGGGGAGCACCGGTCGACGTGTTTTTGTTGTTAGCGTAAGGGTTACAAAATATAAGTGTATGAGAGACTCCTAAAAAATAGCTAGTAAAACTGACGTGGATTGGCGCTAGCGATCTGAGAGTTGAAAGTGTTACGCCCCATGATAGGAATCAGCATTGACGTCACTAAACGTTTTGACGTATTACAACGTAGCTCAGCTGAAAGTGTTAATACATAATTCTGAATAAACTTTAACGTAGCGATGAAATTGTGATACTCTTACGAATTACTTTTAATACATATGGATCTGAATATATCTTATATATGAAATATTAAAAAACTAGTAAAACAAATTACCTCAGCAGACATGTATTCAAGCAGATCGCTGAAAGTTTTTGGTACTGAGAGTCCGCACACAGCGCGTGTGTTCACATAATTAGCGAGTCCGTGGTCTCTGCTTCTCTGAATATCAATAGATCGCAAGTCATCGCCATATTTATTTGCACTCCTGAGAAACATATATATATATATATATATATTATTATGTATGTAAATAATAGGTGTTCATATTAATTTATCAATTTCATATTGATAAAAGTGCACTTCTGTATGTAAATGTAATTCTTTTACCAAAACTCATTATAGAAATCGTTTAAAAAGAACATGGAATATTAAAAAAATGAAAATTATCATTATTTTTTAATAGATTTGGATGAAATTTGTAGACGGGAAGCATACGTTATTCCACATTGTTGAGTGAACCAAATTTCTTGGAGGTTGCGGTTACTCTAGGATCATAATGTACCTACCATCAGTTGCAGTGTGGACATTCTGCCGATTCCAGATTTAAAAACTATGTACAGATGTCATAAAACAATAAAAAAAATATTGATTAGTTATTAAACTAAATGCACAGCATAATAATATAATGAAAGCTAACACAATTAACACATAGATACAAAGTGATTAAAGTTTATTATAAAAATAAATAAAATGTAACATACTTAAAGAAATATTCCGTTATTTCTTTGTCCAAGTATTGGTCGCTATAGCTCTGTAATTGAAAGCTAAGACCTCTCGCCAAATCGTCAAAATTGTTATTTTCTTCGAGTACTGTTGGATTGTTGAAAGAGTCACTGAGTCGTACTTCACCAACCAGTTTACGATTCTCATTATATTTTCTATAAAATAAATTAAGTTAAACGCAATTATTAAAAATCAAGTAACAATAATACTACAAAAAATGACTCCAGATCAATGACTAATACAAATTATTGGGTTAAATTGAAGTATAGTATGAATTAGTAAATAAAGGACATTTTATTTAAAAAGTGAAACGTAACGTTATCCTTTAATAGAAAACAATTTAATATTCGTTAAAATTATCAAATACGGGCCAAATAGATAAAGGTAACTTATAACTAAAACTAACTCTGCACATATATTGTAAATACCTTTATACAGAGTGGAAATTATAGGAGTTTACCAACGTTTATTTCCATAACATAAAAAAATGTACTATTCCTTATAGGCTCTAACGTTAAGGTACAATTTCAACTGATGTGCTAAGTGACACCGTGGTCCAAGACGGTGACATACTAAGCCTAGTAGAACTGGCTCTCAAGAGCAGCTGCCGGAACACACCTACAGGTGCTTGGCGACAGATTTTCCACTCAAGGGTAGTACCTAGTCTTGGCATTGGAAAATGCCCTACCATCGTACTATGGTTACATCACGAGGTTTTCCTACATCGAAAGCTCAGGCTTACTGTAAAGATTCAAACTCACGCCGATCGAGATGTATCGGGTCCATACACCGAGCCCTCTTTGCAACTAAATAAATATTTTATATACTACATAGATTAATAAAATTATATAAAAAAACATATTATTATAAATTACTTCTCATAGGTTTTCCATTTCTGCGACACACAAAAAATATTTTAATTATAGTCATTTATTATGAGCAAAGAGTTCCTTTAAATTGTATTTATGATTATTTATAATAGTTACATAGATATATATAAAAAGGGTATTAAAAAGATACATACTGTAAGTATCCTAGAATCGATGAGTGAAATATTCTCTGCCCAGCTGAAGCATACTCATTGTACACCGATGGATTGACCATTTCATCATAATCATTAACAAAACATTCAGCACCGGGATATATTACTTTATTTTTTACTATATTTTTGAACCCTAAAAAATAATATAAAAGACGCCATACATGAATTATACAAAAAATACGTTTTTCTATATTATTAACATCATCAAAGCTCAATATCCTCCTAAATTAAAGCCTTCAGTTTGACTCCGATTTATCACAATGATTTCATTTTTAAAGTTATGTGTTAACAGTAAAAACATTTTTAAATTTAGATAAACCTATTTTGTTCTACAAAATTAAAAATAGCTGATTACAGAGTCATCGATTGTGAAACTATTCACATTTATTATTCTAGCCTATATTTAGAATTTTATGTATTTAAAATTTATAAGAGTACGTAATTGCAAAAGTAGACAGTAGCTTTGTCTGAATATTATTCCTTAGATTACGCTAAGCGTCTAGACAACGAATAATGTAATTTAGCATAAAATTCAACTCTGTCATATAGTAGGCCATACGCTATTCTTTTTTATCGCCCAAAGAAGGAGAGGCAATACCTAAGTAGTGAGTAAATAAAAGTATTAAGAGTATACCAATTATTGTTTCCAAATATTCATAGTAGCTTATTTGTTGATACATTGCTATTAGGATACGCCTTGCCTCCTGAAATAACTTCTCGTCATCCCAGTGCGGGTTTAATTTATAGAGCTCATCAGCAATACGGTTATGTTCTCGGAGGAGTACTATCTGAAGCAGAGCTAGCTGAGGGTTCTGATTAATTCTAATATCTCCTAAAATCAAAACAATTATATGTTAGTAAGGTATAATTTTTTGTCTATTGACATAAATTTTGAGATTAGATAATGTTATAAATTATTCATTTTATTTTTGATGTTATTACTTATTTGACAAATCTTCTTACCAGCTAAATAACAAGATGAATTTGGGTACATCAGCATATCACATGCGAGTTCTGCCTGAGGATCCTGAGGTGGCCATTCTTGACCGTTACGTACTAAAGTTCGTAAGCGCCCTCCACAACCAGCGCGAACTGCATCTGCCTGTGACTTATTGCTACCATATACAAAGGACAGATCCATATATGATGTTACTGACGACAGCTAGAACAAAGTTCATTTGCTTCAAAATATAAAAAAACTTTATTCAATTTAGACCCTAAGAAAGCACTTATGAACGTCAAACACTACTACACTACCACCGGTTCGAAAAACATCCCAGTCTTCGAGAAGAACCAGCAAGAAACTCAATCGGGCTTATCTTTTTAATTATTTTTTTCCAAATATATAAATAATATTAACAGTCAATAATCATATTTATAATTTAGCAGATGCAGAGAGAGGGCATCATTTCCAGACATCACATAATGATCCACTCTAAATAACCTTTTGACAGTAAAATCTGCTTAACAAGGTCCTTGAACTCATTGTCCGGCAAATCAGTAATGTGTGTCGGGATCTTATTATAGAACCTAGTATTATTACCTAAAAACTTTTATTTGTCTTACTAAGTCTAAAGCACGGTACGAATAATTTATGTCTATTTGTAGTATGAAAACTGTGTGGCAAAATCAAGCTTGTCAAAGTTGTTACGAATATACAACAAACTATCAAGAATATATTGGGAGGGCAAAGTCAAGAGATCAAACTCCTGGAAACTGTTCTTTAGTGATTCGCGAGGTCTCATGTTGCTCGAACTGCCCGCTTTTGTAATACGAATATGGAGTCTGCTGCTGAACCCCACAGAAAAATACCGTAAGATATTATGCTATGAAAATAAGCGAAGTAGAATAACTTAGCTGTTAACTGGCGAATCTTACGTACTGCAAATGCAGCAGAACTTAATCTTCCCGCCAAAGTATTAATGTGCAGATCCCACTGTAGTTTTGAATTAAGCATAATACTCAAGAAGACAGTATTATCAACTAAACCTGCTAAATTCCCTTTTATCTTGATAGAGTATCAACACGCCGAATATTGAGCAAGGCAATTCTCATAGATTTGGTTTTGTTTGCATTTAGTAATACCTTATTTAAAAGCAAACCATTCACAAATTTTAATTAAAGTATTATTTAATTGCCTAACTTCAGAATCTACGAGTATTCTTTTAACTTTGAATATAAATGAACACAATAAAGGACTGAACAAATATTATTGACTAATAATATCTCAATTTATTATTATACACACTCATTGAATTTTTACCAAATAATACGCATACCGGCTCAGCAGGAACATCAGGTGCTGTACAATTATTTGTTTTTGTTGATCTAGTTCTTAGAAAATCCATACAAATTTTTCCCTGCGAAGCATATACCGGGTCATTGGGTGATATATGAATAGGAGCACATAGAGGATTGGTCTTTGCTTCTTCTGCAAAGGTTCCATTGACAGTACAACACGTGAGTGGTTGTTTGCCTAAAAAAATATACAGTTAAATATTTATCCATTAAACATTTATTTATCTATTACAGTTGTGGTCATATAATTAAGAACGCTCATTTATAGGGAAGACTTCTTCAACAAGAAAAAACCTTCAAAAATACTTTTAAATATTTCTATATCATTAATCATTTATGAATTTAATAAATTATATAAATTAAATTTCCCGCCATGAGATGTTGCCAACAATTTGCTGCGCTGCAGCTGCTCACAGCGCACTTCGAATGAACGCTTAGGATTTGTTCAGAAACCTACTGGGCTTTTACAATCAAATCAATAATTGACAGAACAACGTGCGCTACATGCTAGGCGTTTTGCAAGACGTGGAGCAAGTTTCTTTTTCAACCATATTATATTATGATTATGGCGGCCCCGGAAACTGCCGCCCGGCACATTTCACTTTGCATTCTATACTGTCCCTTTAGACGACTAGTGTGCATAAAATCTTCTGCAAAATTTTCTTTATTTGTTTCTCATAATCACTTTAGGTTTTCGGGAGATCCTTATCTATACTATATTAATATAATGAAACGGAAGATTTTTTTGAAGTGACAATTTCTTTAGCACCGTTGTGATTTGAAACTCAATGAAACGAAAAAGCAATAATAAAAAGAAATATCCATATTTATGTATAGAATGAATGAGAAACAAATTAGATAGAATACATTTATATTATGCGTGGTTAATGCAAGTCCTGATTTTCATGGTCGCGATCGTCGTCGGATTGGCCTAGTGGTGTGAGACGACTAGACGTCATACGCAGTACGCACAAATGGTCGATAGTTCGAATCCGTCTGATTTAGAATATTTGAAAAGAAATTTAAAGTGTTTTTTTTTTTGTAGGTTTCACTACTAGCACGTGTGAACTGTTACACGCATTTTTTTGTTTGTTTGTTTAAACACGCTAATTGCTGAAACTACCAGTCGAATTCCATTTTTTTTTTTGTATATGACAGCCAAATTCACGAGGAATATCTAACAATAGGCTACGCCTCTCAGCTAGCCTCAAATATTGATTTTTGTTAAGTAAATCGGAAGAAATAGCGGACTTAACTGCTATAATCGCGTGCGTTGGCGTAATGGTTAGTGAGACGTAAATAGGTATAATGTTCCACAATAGTACATCTAAAAAAAAGTCCGGGATACCATATGCCTGTATACATAAGCCACAATAAGGTATTTTGTGACAAAGTTTAATTTAACATTGAATAGTGATATGAGCATTATTATTAAGCATGGCATATTAATCCTTACGAACGAAAGTTACTTCATCCAGACAATTTTATGAAGATAAACTTTTACCTTAATAGCATGTTATTTGGACGAGTAACCTTCAGTAACGCTACCTGGTGTCATCTTTTCATTGTCATGTAGATCCAGTGTGTACAGAATAGAAAATGTAAATTATATTCTACGGCTTTTCAAAGTTACAAACATTTTAACCATAATGACAGTGTTTTGACGAATGAAAATAGCTTATATTATCCTAATAATTTATAAATAACTCTGTAACTAAGTCAGTAAACGTACAATCGAGGATATCGCATCGAGAAATATCATTAACGAAAAAGCCATCAATTAAATTGTCCCAACTGTAATATAAAGTATTCTAGGTAAAACCAATACCATAATTATTGCGATCTCAGAACATGTTTAATCGCTTAACAGTTCCAAATATTATAGACAATATTTAGTTAGTTCTGCTGTGTGTAGTTGTTAACAGAGGTATTCCTCGAGTTATCATAAATTACTATGTAAGGTAAAATGAACCGTTTTTACCATAAATTTTAAAGTGAAAACTTTCTTACCATCGTTGTGATTTGAAACTCGATAAAACGTAAAACCGACACTAAAAAAAACAAAGAAATACATCTATCAGAGCCGCGGGGCATAGCTAGTATATAAATAAGATTGTATACCAGGTCACTTTTAGAAAAATTTTAAAGAATACTAAGTGTTTGCTAAGAATATCTTTAGTTATGTAAAAATTGTTGGATATCTTTAGGTTTGGTAATATATTATTTTCATATCAAACACAAGAGAATTTAAATAGAATAATATTTTAATCATTCAAAACGTACTACTTGTGTATTCTAAAATTATAATTACTATATAATTGACTTACTTGTTTGAGGTACACCAGAAGTGAGTGACATATCGTGTGAAATTATTTGTCCCCACTGCATAGTGATTAAGCTGTATCGTGGGTCTAATATTATTTTGTCAGGAAATATTTTCAATCTGAGCTCACGTACATTCGGCAAATCGTTACCCGTAACAGACTTAGGGAAGGAACTGATACCTGGAATTTATATATAGATTTCCAACAACAAGCATACATACACATATCTTACTAATATTGTAATTATAAGCTATCTCACTCTTATTATTCGATATTTAAACCATTTTTACTATCTCTTATTTAGTATTGGTCTAGCTTAGGAATAAACATCATTATTTTATGTTTCAATAACAAAAATAATTACCCACGTGTTATTTACCTATGGCGTTAATTAAATAACAATGTATTAATACAAGGCAAATATTTACCTGATACATATATATGCTTCTAAAGTCAGCTATATATTACCTACAAAAATTGGTAGAAATACAGCTTGTGAAAAGTAGTAGCAGCTAAATAATGTAACTGTAGTTTATCAATTCTTAACTCAGACTTATAACTGTAGTCGAACAGACTGTATTCGCGATTTCTGGCATGTCTATTTCTTGTATATTTATCTTCCCTAGTGTTTTCTTGCCTTAAATATTATCATAACCAAAAAGCCGGCTCAGCAGCTCAAACTAAAACTGGCTAGGCTCAAACGTAACAATTTTTATTAGTTTAAAAAACGTTATGCTAATATTAAATAATTTAGTTAATAACATTATTAAATCTCGGCTATATAAATATACCCTTAAAATTATATTTCACTGTCCAGTTTTGACCACTTTAATTATGAAACAATCATTTAAAATTTGTAAATATTTTGTGTAGGGTAAATGTGGGATAGTTGCCCAACATTTTGAAGTATTTGTATATTTTCCTAAAAAAAAGACATTAAAGCACTTTTTTTTTCTAATGGAAACCAAGTCAACCAAGCTACTGTGTGGTTGATAGTAATTGAATATAACTATCACTTATACTTTAAAGAATAAATAAATTCCAAGTACTAGTTTTGAGGATAGGTGCCCATTATATGGCCTAGATTAGATTAGATGCCACAATGCTTTTATCGCTATGAGGATAGTTTCCCTTAGGGATTAATCACATAAAATGGATGATCAATACATGTTATCTTAATCTGTATAAATGACACATTGCATGTACTTTAATATTTATAGGATTCTAATAAGAATCAATAATACACAAAAAAGGTTCCTTGTTACAATGTTTTACAATTGCACGTTTTTATGGCCTCTATTTGCTTAAATAGTTACCTTACATAGTATCTTTAATGCTCATGTTACCAATATTTGTGCATGATAGGTACGTGTACAATATATAGTTGATTGGTCTTTTTATACTGTGAAAGACATTCTGTTCTCAATGAAATTTCATATCTACGAGATATTTCGATGGTCTTAAAAACATTTTAAACATATTTTTTTTATAATATCTCGGCACATTGTCTGTACTGTACTTGATGGTAAGCACACTACAATCGCCTAATATAACTATTGAATTTCCATTCACCACTTCAACAAACTCTATTATTTCTTACATAGGACTATGAAAACCAAAACCTGGTTAAGTCCCATGCAAGCTTAAGCTAACATCTATCTATAGTCATAAAAAATGAGGCGTACATACTTTTCCGTAAGTACAAAATCCACCTTTTATAAAACAAAATACAATTAACAAAATTGTAAAACCTTTACCTGTGAGTGATATTGAAAGTAGACACTTGCAATTAACAATAAAATATAACCAACTAACATTACAAAATTAAAAGTTACATGCTTCCGTAAAACCCTTACATTCGAAATTCGTATTGTTCGTAGGTAAAATCATCGAATGTTATCGATAAACACAAACATATAGCGAAGTAAGCGCTCGCACATTTACAGGACGAGATCTTTACTTTCTTTATAGGTAATAAGCTATGATCCTATTATATTTACAAGTCTCAGTATAAATATCGGGGCATCTATACTCCTAGGGCAACTATCCCACATTTACCCTATATACAGTGTGAAATTATGCAAATTTTCGTGTACATTTGATTTCAATATTATTTCTAGTACTTCGAAAGCAACACTATTTACCATTTCCATAGTTGTATGGCAGGAGACGGTCGTACGGTGTTTGTGGCATACCCCAACCAGGGTGTAATAAATTATTACACGAGCCATCTATAGAACGATAACGTGATTCAGAGCAGAAGGGTGGACCTGTATTGCATATATGTTCTGCATTTTCTTCCGGACTATCCGAGTTTGTAGATCTAAAAATTATGAAATCTCACTTCAACTCAATAAAACAAAAGTTATAATAATTATTTAGTTGGTAATAGATATAACACGCAAGCGGATATTGTTTTCGTGATGATTGCTTATTAATAATCTTGGTGTCTAATTTAACGAAATAGTAATTGTGCATTTTGACTATTTTTTTGCTTTCACATAAATATAATTCTGAGGATTGATGAGTTGATTTGCAGATAAAATTTTGTTTCATTGTACTTATACCAAATTATTACGTTCATTTTGATTGTCCTGCTTACTGAAATATTGCATGTTGTTCAAATTATATAACAGCCAGCTTCCTTTCCTTTCCAACAGTTAATTTGCACAGTAAAAAAATTTTACTCACCTCTCTGTAGAATTAGGGATATTGTTCACGTTTTCAAGTCTTGCTACATTTGAAAAACTAAAAAATAGTAACAAAATCATAGCCAGATTATACATTATCAATATTCTCGTATTTATTACGAATTATTGTTATGGAATTTACAATAGTAATGTTTCAATTTTTATAACGTCATATAATACCTATTTTATATTTTAGTACAACATAGTTGTCTATCATCTACCAATAGTTTTATACAACTAACTTTTTTAGTGCCTTACAGTACATTGATAGGACTTGAACTTATTTGAACTACCTATTACTATTTGAATTACTTGAACTACCATTAATATTTTATTTACAATAAAACTCTATATTGATAAAATAGACAAAGCTTTTAAGGTTCACTTACAAAGACATATGGTATGCTACTTAAAAGATAATAGGTAATGTATATTCAGTTGAAAAGCCTTCTTCTGTTTGAATGTTTATGTTTATGGCATAAATTTTCAGCGCAATGAAAAAAGGTGTGTGTGCGATTCACACACGATAGAAATGAAACTTCATTTTAAAATACATTTTCTATTATATTTAAACAGTGTGCAATATACATACACACCGACACTTACTCTCTCGCTCTGGCTCACAAAAAGAGGAGAGACCGATAATGTGCGTTAAACGTTAAACGTTTAAAGTTTAACGCTTGGAAGTCGACTAAGAAGTTTCACTTCAAAAAAAGGTGTGGGTGCGATTCACACACGATAGAAGTGAAACTTCATTTTAAAAGACATTTTCTATTTTATTTAAACAGTGTGCAATATACATACACATCGACATTTACTCTCTCGCTCATGCTCACACAAAGAGGAGAGACCGATAATATATTGCTCTCTCGCTCTGGCTCACACAAAGAGGAGAGACCGATGTGCGTTAAATATTTAACGTTTAACATATAACGTTTAACATTTAACGTTTAACGCTTGGAAGTCGCATAAGTGTTTCACTTCAAAAAGGTGTGTGTGTACGATGAATCTATAAAAAAGGTGTGTGTGCGATTCACACACGATAGATGTGAAACTTCATTTTAAAAGACATTTTCTATTTTATTTAAACAGTGTGCAATATACATACACACCGACACTTACTCTCTCGCTCTGGCTCACACAAAGAGGAGAGACCGATAATGTGCGTTAAACGTTAAACTTTTAACGTTTAACATTTAACACTTAACGTTTAACGCTTGGAAGTCGCATAAGAAGTTTCACTTCAATAATTATATATTTATAAAATATATTTATAAAATAGATAATACTTTCAGGGTAAACATACATAAACATATGGTATGATATTTAAATAATAGTAAATATTATACTTATATTCTATTGAAACGTCTGCTTTTCAACTTGAGTATTATAATTACATATTATAAATTATAATAAAACAATGTTAAAAACTAATTCCAACTGCAAAAACACCTGACTTAAAAGAGAAAAACAAGTTCTTACTACTCGTATACCTACTATAATATAAATAAATATAATATGAGCGTTATAAGTTATTGCAGGCGATAATGACCAAAAATAACAAAATGAACTCGTATGTTTGTTATAAAAATTGAGACAGTAAACCATATTTTGCTTATTGATTTGTCCCCGATTGCAATACCGTATAGTATATTTGCTTGAGTAGTGTACAAACTTTTGTTTACTATAAATTTATTTTTCCTGTCGGCAGATATAGAGTATGTTTTGGTTTGCTATAAACAGCAGTAACACTCTGACTAGTCAACTGAGTTAAAAATGTAGAGCTATTTTTATATCTTTTCTTGAACTCGTAAACAAGTAACTGTATACGACCTTTATTATTATAACATATTTAGTTAAATACTTTCATACTTCAGTTTTTAAATTCATCTAAGAATTTTTATTTTTGATATTTCATTCCAGTTTCCTTACTTAGTCCATGGAATAGCGGCCCAAATATTTGAATTGAAGTAGTAGGTTATGTCTTGGAGGGAGTGTTTAGATATTGTCTTAATAATTTGATTTCAATTAATGTAAATGATACAACTTTTATTTCAACAAAAACATAAATATATTTAGTGTTTATATAAACTTTACAATTACACATAGCACTGTAGTTATTTTGTAAAAAATCTGGAGAAAAGTAAAAAATAAAATCATAGAGAAATATGATGCGTTACAATGCGTATTAATACCTATTCTCCATTTAACAGGTTTCTTCTTTCCACAGAGTTAAATCAACGTATGGCAATTCATCGCAGGGCACTATCTTATTCCTGTAAAAATGAAGTGTTATTGTATTATTATACGAATATGGCGTACAACATAAAGGGGAAACTTTGAGAATATTTACTTGCGCGATATTTTTCGAAAGGCTCTGGGTTGCATTGACTTGATTGTATCTACATTGTCACAAAGTAGTCTTGATAGCGATGCTCCCTTTCTAATACTTTGTAACTGACCTGTAATAAGAATTATAATTTTATTAAATAATCTTTTCTATGGTTTATAAAAATAAAATTGTTTGTTATACATAATGAATAGTTTAGCTAAATATGGAGCAAATATTAAGCATCAAGATAATAGACACAATAGGCCTTCCTGTACGGGAATCAAAGGCGAGAACACTTTGTTCATCTGTAGGTGTAGTGTATATTACTGACACTGCGCCATAAGACTTGTCACGTTGCAGTGTAATTAGTTTCATTTTCAGGTGTAACATAATATATTCAGCAAATAAGCACCCAGATAATAAGCACAATCCGTCCGACTTGTACAGGATTCAAACTCGCAAATTCGTTCACCAAGAATATTACTAGAATTGCGCTACGACACAGTGTTATTTTTAGGCCTATAAATACATATAACAATAAAATCAAATACATTAATATTTATGTACAATCAAATAATAAGTAGTTACAATATTTTGGTGACCACAGTTTATTTTTGCAATCACGAGCACGTATATATTCTGAGGTATAACGGATGCTTTATTTGTAATAATCCGTTTGCAAGATCCTAGAAAGCAACGCTGTATGGTAAGAGATACTATATATCTACACTAGCTATTCCCCACGGTTTCACCCATGTCAAATCTATTCGTCCAACTTTCAACCTCGCCGACGGGACGCGCCGCAAACGCACCCGTGAAGCTTATCATTGTTCTTACTACTCGTACTTGCCAACAGCTTATTAAATAACTTCACATTAATGATTACTGCTCCGCTCTTTAGGGTCGTACCGTAAAGTTATATAGCCAATAAACTTCCTCAATAAATTAGCTATAAGATGCAAGAACATTTTTTCAAATTTGATCAGCAGTTTCATAGATTAGCGCATACAAACAAACAAACAATCACTTGTGCTTTATAATATTAGTATTATTAGTATAGATATAGTATGGTATTATAATACTTTCATCGACGATCGGCGTTAAATAAACGTAAGCTGTAATGTGGTCTAATTGTGTATATTGATAGATGATTGTAATTTACTATCAGTTCGTATCAGTTTCACTTCTGAACGTAGGTCTCTTCTATTACATCCACTGATGTCTGTTCTTAACCTATCTATCAGATATGTTATAATTTTATGAATCTAATTAGGTTCTTACCCTGCAAGGCTATTTTCAGTTTTTAATTAATCATTTTCTATAGTTAGCCCTGAATTCAAAGTTATTAACTGTTGGTATTTTACTACATGATAGGGAATGAATAGATTCACTGGAGAATAATGTTGACGAGATTTTTTTTCTGAGGTAAATATATACTAACAGCTTTGATCATATTTTGTGTATTCAGTAACCTCGTTGGCAGAGTCAATACAACATCTCCTTTCCGTCAAGAGGATACCGGATTTGAATAACCGAAGGATGCAAAATTAGTCATATTACCTCTCGCGTTTTTAATGTCTGTTACCCATAATACGGAAATGTAAATATATTCATTGTAGATGCATTACACATTTTTATTGCTTCATATTATTCATACATTCGTACAACTTCATACTTGAAATTATTATAGACAAAAAACTTACTTAATGTAAAAGCTATGTTAGGATCAGCTCCATTCTCAAAGAAGAATCTATCAGCAATACGCGTTTTAAGGGCCTGTTTGGTGATGATGCACCTAAATGTAGGTCCCATCTGTATTTCGGGTAATTGGTACTCAAGAGAACCTGCTACAATCAGTTCCACGTCTTCTAAGGATTCGTAGGTTTCTTCTAAATTACGTACATTCTGAAAAATAATATATTTACTATCAAACATTTTTTTGCTACTTCCGCCTGCAATAGATGAATAGTAGTTACAACATTTATTGTCGTAGGTAGCTGAAACTACTATTCATCTATTGCAGGCGGAAGTAGCAAAGAAATTTCGGATAATTATTTACGACACAATTACGCAAAAGTAACGCCTTCGTCAATCAAATAAATAATAAATCGGTTTAAAAACTACAAAATTTTATTCACAGATTTGAGAAAAAGGCAGATAGAACCTTCAGAACATCAAATGTGGGACCTGTATTTAGCTGCGTATCCTTGAAAACCAGATAACAACACTATAAATATGTGTGACCGAGTTTTAGTAATATTGCCAGGGTTTCACTGTTTTTGTAATGAATATATATACCACTCCAGCAGTGTAGTCGTCGATCCATCATACAACTACAAAAAATTTAATTGTATTTGGAATGAAAGACCCCAGTGACCTTTATATATCAATTTGAAACTGGATTAAACTAACATCTGGCACCATCTACGTAGTATAAAAAAGAACTGGCGGAGTTCCGCTAAGACAAAAGTGAAGTAATGCAATGGCGAACACGTAAGTGTATGAGAGTTTTTAGAGTATTGCCATGAGAAGAAAATTTCCCCATTTTCTTCATGCGCACACAGGGACGTATAAAAGAAAGTTGTTTTTTTTTTTATTTCATAAAAAAAACAATCAATCTAATTTGATAGACCAAGGCGTTACTTTACGGAAATCCATAGTAAATCATTTATCCGGTTAAATTATTTATTTATTAATATAAAGATATTTGTATATTAAGAATGGTTAAAATTCCTTATGTTGAGTTAACTTTTTATACTTGTCTTTTACTTTGGAAGAATTGATCCTTTTCAAGAGAAAAGATAACGTATATTTAAATGTTTTCCGGCAATATATCTAGTAGAGACTAAATTTTTATTCACGTAAATGCGTAATAAACAGATAATCTTGAAATGGCTTAAAAAAAGTATTCCATAAGATATGTTTTTTTTTTTTAAATACTACAGATTTTTACCTTATTTTACATTCTAGTACGCTACGACCACAAATGACTGAATTCCATCGGTCTTTTCTTGTTTTATTATTATATGATAACTATGCCGGTAGATACCTACTCTTTACAGACTTTTTAGACGTCTTCCGTTGCTTATATTGCCGTAACGGACTTCCGTTGCATATATTGCCGTGACGGACTTCTGTTGCATTGTCGTTCATTTACCTTCTAGTCTTGCCTAAAGAAGTTTTACTTAAAAAAAACTTTATAGGTGTAATTCTACGGTACTAAAGATTCCAACTAAAATTATTTTATCTACATTTAAACCACATGCATATTCCCTATTATGTTATTAATGACAACGATAGCATAAAAAGTATTTTAAACAGTTAACAAAATACAAAGAAATCTTCTCTGTCTTAACACTTTCAGCTGAGCATCAGGAGATTGAAATGTTCGTTGTGTGGCGCACTACTTTCCCATAGAAATTAAATGACGATTAGTGGCGTTCTAATTTTCATGTAAGCAACCGTAATACGAAATGTGACTCAACGACGAACATAATAATTATATATAACTTCACAATAAATATCTACTCAAAACATAAATAAAATACTTATTATGACGAAAAATTGTCGACGCAATTTCGAAACAACACGACCGACGACGCATCTCATCCGATTCACAGCGCACAGGACGGGGAGCACCGATCGACGTGTTATGACGTTGTTAGCGTAAGGGTTACAAAATATAAGTGTATGAGAGACTCCTAAAAATGTCTAGAATAACTGACGTGGAATGGCGCTAGCGATCTGAGAGTTGAAAGTGTTACGGCGCAGTGATAGGTATCAGCATAGGCTTCGGCAGTGAAGATACGTTGTTAACAAAAAATAATGTTGACGTGATTAAACGTTTTTTACTTATTGTAACGTCGCTCAGCTGAAAGTGTTTATACAGAATTCTGAATAAACTTTAACGTAGCGACGGATATGGGTTTGAATACATTTTATATATGAAATATTTAAAAACTAGTAAAACAAATTACCTCAGCAGACATGTATTCAAGCAGATCACTGAAAGTTTTTGGTACTGAGAGTCCGCACACAGCGCGTGTGTTCACATAATTAGCGAGTCCGTGGTCTCTGCTTCTCTGAATATCAATAGATCGCAAGTCATCGCCATATTTATTTGCACTCCTGAGAAACATATATATATATATATATATTATTATGTGTGTACAGAATAGGTGTTCATATTGCTTTATAAAATCATATTAATAAAACTGCAGCTCTGTATCTACATTTTTTTTTATCCAATTCTTTTACCAAAACTTCTGATAGAAATCGGAATACAAGGAATATTAACAAAAATGAAAATTATCATTATTTTTTAATAGATTTAGATGAAATTTTTAGACGATAAGCATACGTCATTCCACAATTTTTGAGTGAACCTAAATTCTTGGAGGTTGTGGTTACTCTAGGATCATAATATAGGTACCATCAGTTGAAGTACGGTCATTCTGCCGAGTTAAGATTAAAAAAAAAAGATGTACAGTAGCCATAACACAATAACAAAAAAGATTTATTAGTTATCAAACTAAAAGCAAAGTATAATAATCTATTCAAAAGAAACACAATTAACACATGGATAAAAAGTGATTAAAGCTTATCGTTAAAAGAAATTAAATGTATTATACTTGAAGAAATATTCCGTTATTTCTTTGTCTAAGTATTGGTCGCTATAGCTCTGTAATTGAAAGCTAAGACCTCTCGCCAAATCGTCAAAATTGTTATTTTCTTCGAGTACTGTTGGATTGTTGAAAGAGTCACTGAGTCGCACTTCACCAACCAGTTTACGATTCTCATTATATTTTCTATAAAAATAAATTAAGTTAAACGTAATTATTAAAAAACAAGTAACAATAGGACTACAAAAAAATTACTCCAGATCAATGAACTAATACAAATTATTGGGAATATTAAATTGAAGAATAGCATGAATTAGTAAATTAAGGACATTTTATTTAAAAAGTGAAACGTGACGTTAATATTTAATAGAAAACAATTTAATATTCGTTAAAATTACCAAATATGGGCCAAATAGATAAAGGTCACTTATAACTAAAATTAACTCTGCACAAATATTTTAAATACCTTTATACAGAGTGGAAATGATACTAGTTTACCAACGATTATTTCCATAACATAACAAATTATGCTATTTCTTATAGGTTCTATCGTTATGGTACAATCTCAACTCATGTGTTAAGTGACACTGTGGTCCAAGATGGTGACACGCTTAGCCTAGTAGGGGAACTGGCTCTCAAGAGCAGCTGCCGAAACACACCTATAGGTGCTTGGCGACAGATTTTCAACTCGAGGGTATTAACTATTCGGGCGGGCATTGGAAAATGCCCTACCAACATACTATGGTTACATCACGATGTTTTCCTTCACTGAAAGCTCAGGCTTACTGTAAGTATTCGAACTAACGCCGATCGACGCGGTGTCCATACACCGAGCCCTCTTTGCATCTAAATAAATATTTTATATACTACATAAATCAATAAAACCATATAAAAAAATACATATTATTATAAATTACTACACACACAATAAATTATTTTAATTATAGTCATTTATTATGAGCAAATAGTTCCTTTAAATTATGTTTATGATTGTTTATAATAGTTAGATATATAAATAAGGGTTATAAAAAGATACATACTGTAAGTATCCTAGAATCGATGAGTGAAATATTCTATACGCAGCTGAAGCATACTCAATGTACGCCGATGGATTGACCATTTCATCATAATCATTAACAAAACATTCAGCACCGGGATATATTATTTTATTTTTTACTATATTTTTAAAACCTAGAAAATTATATAAAAGTAGCCATACTTAAATTATGCAAACATACTTGTTTCTATAATATTAACATCACCATCAAAGCTCAATACCCTTATAATTAAAAGCCTTCGGTTTGACTCCGATTTATCACAAAAATCTCATTTTTACAGCTATGTGTTAACAGAAAAACTATTTTTAAATTTACCTAAAGCTATTTTTTTGAACCAAATTAAAAACAGTTGATTACACAGTCATCAATTGTGAAACTATTCACATTTATTATTCTAGCCTATATTTAGAATATGAAATATTTAAAATTTATAAGAGTACGTAATTGCAAAAGTAGAAAGTAGCTTTGTCGGAATATTATTCCTTAGATCACGCTAAGCGTCTTGACAATGAATAATGTAATTTAGCATACAATTCAACACTGTAATATAGGCCATACGCTGTTCCTTTTTATCGTCCAAAGAAGGAGGCAATACCTAAGTAGTGATTAAATAAAAGTATTAAGAGTATACCAATTATTGTTTCCAAATATTCATAGTAGCTTATTTGTTGATATATTGCTATTAGGATACGCCTTGCCTCCTGAAATAACTTCTCGTCATCCCAGTGCGGGTTTAATTTATACAGCTCATTAGCAATACGATTATGTTCTCGAAGGAGTACTATCTGAAGCAGAGCTAGCTGAGGGTTCTGATTAATTCTAATATCTCCTAAAATAAAAACAATTATATGTAAGTAAGGTATAATGTTTAGTTTATTGATACCAATTTTATGATTATTTAATGTTATCAATTATTTATATGTTTATGATGTTATTACTTATTTGACAAACCGTCTTACCAGCTAAATAACAAGATGAATTTGGGTACATCAGCATATCACATGCGAGTTCTGCCTGAGGATCCTGAGGTGGCCACTCTTGACCATTACGCATTAAAGTTCGTAAGCGCCCTCCACAACCAGCGCGAACTGCATCTGCCTGTGACTTATTGCTACCATATACAAGGGACAGATCCATGTATGGTGTTACTGACGACAACTAGAACAAAGTTCGTTTGCATCAAAATCAAAAAATGCTTTATTAAATTTAGGCCCTCAGAAGGCACTTGTGAACGTCAAACACTGCTATACTACACTACCACCGGTTTGGAAAACATCCCAGTCATCGAGAAGAACCAGCAAGAAACTCGATTGGGCTTATCTTTTTATTAAAATTTTATTTTTCTACTGTATAAATAATATTTACAGTCAATAATCATATTATCATATTTATAATTTAGTGGATGCACAGAGAGGGCGTCACACCCAGACATCACTATCATTCACATAATGATCCACTCTATAATAACCTTTTGACAGTAAAACCTACTGATCATGGTCCTTGAACTCATTGTCCGGCAAATCAGTAATGTGCGTCGGGATCTTATTATAGAACATAACACTATTACCTAAAAACTTTTATTTGTCTTACTAAGTCAGCACGGTGCGACTAATTTATGTATATTTGTAGTATTAAAACTGTGTTGGTCTTTGACAAAATCAAGCTTATCAAAGTTTTTACGAATATACAACAAACTATCAAGAAAATATTGGGAGGGCAAAGTCAAGAGATCAAACTCCTGGAAACTGTTCTTTAGTGATTCGCGAGTTCTCATGTGGTATATTGCTCGAACTGCTCGCTTTTATAATATGAATATGGAGTCTACCTCAACTGCTGAACCCCACAGCAAAATACCGTAAGACATTATGCTATGAAAGTAAGCGAAGTAGAGGTTAGTCTGTAAGTTAGCTGTTAACTGGCGATTCTTACGTACTGCGAATGCAGCAGAAGTTAATCTTCCCGCCAAAGTTTTAATGTGCGGATCCCACTGTAATTTTGAATTAAGCGTAATACCCAAGAAGATAGTATAATATTATCAACTAAGCCTGCTAAATTCCCTTCTATCTTGATATGACTATTAACATGCCGAATAATAAGCAAGGCAAATCTCATAGATTTGTTTTTTTTTTTTGCATTTAGTAGTAAATTATTTAGAGGAAACCATTCAGAAATTTTAACTAAAGTATGTATTATTTAATTGCCTAACCTCAGAATCTATTCTTTTTACTTTGAATATAAGTGAAGACAATAAAGGACTGAACTACTATTACTGACTAATAATATCTCAATTTTATTATAAACACCCATTGAATTTTTACCAAATAATACGCATACCGGCTCAGCAGGAACATCAGGTGCTGTACAATTATTTGTTTTTGTTGATCTAGTTCTTAGAAAATCCATACAAATTTTCCCCTGTGAAGCATATACCGGGTCATTGGGTGATATGTGAATAGGAGCACATAGAGGATTGGTCTTTGCTTCTTCCGCAAAGGTTCCGTTGCAAGTACAACACGTGAGTGGTTGTTTGCCTAAAAAAATATACAGTTAAATATATGTCAATTCAACAAGAGTTACATTTGTGGTCATATAATTAAGAACGCTTATTTAAAGGGAAGATTTTTTCATGAAGAAAAACCTTCAAAACATACTTTTTTTAATATTTCCGTATCATTTATAATTTATAAATTAAAATTCCCACCATGAGATGTTGCCAACAATTTGCTGCGCTGCAGCTTCTCACAGCCCACTTCGGAATGAACCCTTTGGATTTATTCAGAATTATCAACTGGGCGTTTTACAATCAAATGAATAATTGACAGAACAACGTGCGTTAGATGCTAGGCGTTTTGCAAGGTGTGGAGCAAGGTTTTTTTTCAACCATACTATATTATGATTTTGGCGCCCCCTGAAACTGCCGACCGGCACATTTCACTTTGCATTCTATACTGTCCCTTTAGCCGACTAGCGTGTATAAAATCTTCAGCTAAATTATCCTTATACGTTTCTCATAATCACTTTAGGTTATCGGGAGATCCTTATCCTTATCTATACTATATTAATATAAATAAAGTGGAAGATGTTTTTGAAGTGAAAACATCTTTACCATCGTTGTGATTTGAAACTCGATAAAACGTAAAACCGACACTAAAAATAAGATTGTATACCAGGCCACTATTCTTAATATTTAATAGAATATTAAGGGTTTGCATAGGATATCTTTCGTGTAATTAAAAGTTGTTGAATATCTTTAGGTTTGGATATAAATAATTTATTTTTTCCTTATCAAATATAAGAGAATTTAAATAGAATAATATTTTAATCATTACAAATGTACTACTTGTGTATTCTTAAATTATTATCAATAAATCAATTCTTGAATCTCGAAAACGGCTCCATCGATTTTCACGAAATTTAGCATACAGGGGTTTTGGTTGCGATAAATCGATCTAGCTATGATTCATTTTCAGAAAATGTCGTTTTATTCGTGTTTCCATCCATCGTTATTATATATTATATAATTGACTTACTTGTTTGAGGTACACCAGATGTGAGTGACATATCGTGTGCAAGTATTTGTCCCCACTGCATAGTGATTAAGCTGTATCGTGGATCTAATATTACTTTGTCAGGAAATATTTTCAATCTGAGTTCACGTACTTTCGGCAAATCGTTACCCGTAACAGACTTAGGGAATGAACTGATACCTGGAATTTATATCTAGATTTCTAACAACAAACATACATACACGTATCTTACTAATATTGTTATTATAAGCTATTTCATTCTTATTTAGTCGTTTTTTTAACCACTTTTACTATCTCTTATTTAGTATTGGTCTAGCTTAGGAATAAACATAATTATTTTATATTTTAATAACAAAAATATATTTACCTACGTGTTATTCACCTATGGTATTAATTAAACAACCTTGTATTTATACAAGGTAAATATTTACCTGATACATACATATGCTTCTAAAGTCATTGTCATATTACATACAAAAATTGGTAGAAATAAAGCTTGTGAAAAGTAGTAGGAGCTAAATAATGTAACTGTAGTTTACCAATTCTTAACTTTCTGGCAGGTATATTTCCATGTATATTTATCTTCCCTAGTGTTTTCTTGCCTTACATATTATCATAACCAAAAGCCTGCTAAGCGGCTCAAACTAAAACTGTCTAGGCTCAAACCTAACAATTTCTATTAGTTTAAAAAACGTTATGTTAATATCAAATAATAAGTTATTCAGTTAATAATATTTTTAATTCTCGACTATTTAAATATACCCTTAAAATTATATTTTACAGTCCAGTTTTGACCACTTTAATTATGAATGAATTGATTTATGAATGAATTGAATTATGAATGAATGAATTCATTTCAAATTTGTAATTATTTTGTGTAGGGTAAAAGTGGGATAGTTGCCCAACATTTTTAAGCATTTGTATATTTTCCCAAAAAAAAAAGATATTGAAGATATTTTTTTTTTCTAATGGAAACCAAGTCAACCAAGCTACTGTGTGGTTGATAGTAATTAAATATAATCACATATACTTTAAAAAATAAATAAATTCCAAGTACTAGTTTGAGGTTGTTGCCCATTATATGGGTTATATGCCTCGATGATTTTATCGCTATGAGGATAGTTGCCCTTAGGGATTAATCATATAAAATGGATGATCAATACATGTTATTTTAATCTATATAAATGACACATTGCATGTACTTTAATAATTATAGCATTATAATAAGCATCAATAATAAACAAAAAGATTCCTTGTTACAATGTTTTACAGTTGCACGTTTTTTATGGCCTCTATTTGCTTCAATAGTCACCGTACACGGTATCTTTAATGCTCATGTTGCCATTATTTGCGCACGATAGGTATATGTACAATATATAGCTGATTGGCATTTTTATGCAGTGAAAAACATTCATGGTTTGAGAACATCAATGGAATTTTATATATACGAGATAATTTGTTGGTTTAAAAAAAAATGACATTTCACCTAATTTAGCTATTGAATTTCCATTCAGCACTTCAACAAAATCTATTATTTCTTACATAGGATTATGTAAACTAAAATCTGGTTAAATCCCATACAAGCTTAAGCTAAAATCTGTACTCACAAAAATGAGGCGTCTATCCTTTTCCGCAAGTACAGATTCCTCCTTTTTTTAAAACAAAATACAATAAACAAAATTGTAAAATCTTTACCTATGAGTGATATTGAAAGTAGACACTTGCAATTAACAATAAAATATAACCAACTAACATTACAAAATAAAAGTAACATGCTTCCGTAAAACCCTTACATTCGAAATTCGTATTGTTCGTAGGCAAAATTATCGAATGTTATCGATAAACACAAACATATTCCAGACAGCGAGGTTAGCGCTCGCACATTTACAGGACGAGATCTTTACTTTCTTTATAGGTAATAAGCTATGATCCTTTTATATTTACAAGTCTCAGTATAAATAACGTGGCATCTGTCCTCCTAGGGCAACTATCCCATATTTACCCTATATACAGTGTGAAATTATGTAAATTTTCTTGTTTATTTGATTTCAATATTATTTCTAGTACTTTGAAAGCAACACTATTTACCATTTCCATAGTTGTATGGCAGGAGACGGTCGTACGGTGTTTGTGGCATACCCCAACTACGATGTAATAAATTATTACACGAGCCATCTACAGAACGATAACGTGATTCAGAGCAGAAGGGTGGACCTGTATTGCATATAAGATCTGCATTTTCTTCTTGATTATCCGAGTTTGTAGATCTAAAAATTATGAAATCGCACTTCAACTAAATTAAACAAAAGTTACACGCAAGCGGATATTGCTTTCGTGCTGATTGCTTATCAATAATCTTGGTGCCTAATTTTACATTCTTGCTGACGAAATAGTAATTGTGCATTTTGACTATTCTTTTTGCTTTCACATAAACTTCTGACGAATGATGAGTTTTTTGCAAATAAAATTTTGTTTCATTGTACTTATATCAAATTATTACGTTCATTTTGATTGTCCTGCTTACAGAAATATTGCATGTTGTTCAAATTATATAACAGCCAACTTCCATTCCTTTCCAATAATTAATTTGCACGGTAATAAAATTTTACTCACCTCTCTGTAGAATTGGGGATATTGTTCATGTTTTCAGGTCTGGCTACATTTGAAAAACTAAACAATAGTAACAAAATCATAGCCAGATTATACATTATCAATATTCTCGTATCTATTACAAATTATTGTTATGTAAATTACAATAGTAATGTTTCAGTTTTTATACCGTCATGTGACTATTTTAGTACAACACAGTTGTCTATCATCTACCAATAGTTTTATAAAACTAACTCTTTTAGTGCCTCTCAATATATTTATTGGCTTAACTGCCTTTAATATTTTATTTACAATAACACTCCATATTTATAAAATAGACAAAGCCTTTAAGGTTCATTTACAAAGACATATGGTATGCTACTTAAAAGATAGTAGGTACTGTATATTCAGTTGAAAAGCCTGATTCTATTTGAATGTTATAATTACACATAAATTATAAGCACAATAAAAACTATATTAAAAACAAAAGGCCAGACTGCAAAAACACCTGACTAAAAAGAGAAAAATAAGCTCTTTATATACTATTAGTTTAATTTATATACATTTTTTGAGTAATGTAATACGGCCTCATGGAACCTTTTTTATACCTACACAAGCAAATAATAAAATACAGTACTATAATACAAATAGAACTTGAATGTTATAAGGTATTGCAGACGGGGACAAACAATTATTACTACAAAATACTGTATTTATTAAGCATTGCCGATGCACAGCATCGGTCTTTGTATACTTCAGGTTGTTTTCCACTAATCACAGTGCTTTAAACTGCAGTGTCATCTACTGAGTTTAAGTCACAGGAGGCTGGTGGGGAATTTAATCAGCCATAGCGTCGTTACTTCCCGAACAAGCAACAACTCTCGTCGAAGTTTAAAAACCCATCGGGTTTTTGTGTGAAATTTAGTTATATTTTTGTTGTTCGTTAAAAAAAAATTGTAACAGTGTTAGTGCGCGTGCAGCGTAGTAAAACTGGTATAGCACTGTCGTGCCCGACAGGCGACAGTTGGGGCTCGTCTAGGTGATCCTGACTTTTCGTCGTTTTTCCTAAATTTGTCGGATAGTGAGGTAACATATAGAAGATGCGGAGAGTCTACTTTCAAATTTCTAGTTTATTTACCCTCACTACTGGGCGAGTATCTCCAATACGCGTGCCAGCGGGCACGGGGATAAAAGTAGCTTGCTGCAGTTAGTATTGAGACCTTTCCTTTAGAACCACGTCTTTTAATTCGTGAGTACATATTTTAAAAGTCATTAAGAGTGCCTCGGTTCGATCCTGAGCGCTAAAAGCGTTTAGAATGATTGCATATCGGGTCTATCATGGTCAATTCTTTAATAACTTTTAACCTGTAATGTTAATGCCAAAACAGTATTACTATGGTTATAGTATATTTGAAATTTCTCACCTTATTTCGAAATTTCACGTAGTGGCCACAGGCATCATGGCGCAGTGGTAGTAAGCTTTATTATTGAGCTGAAAGGTCGCGGGTTCGATCCCTGCATGTGACTTACATCTGTGTAATGAGTATAATTGTTAGTTGTCTGGGTGTTAAATACCCAATAATATATATCTGTATATCCAAAGCTTTGCTTTGTTTATAATTAAAATGGTTGTTTATGAATATGGGGACACGCCCAATCTTTTTTAGCACTGTAATCAAGCACACATGTGAATGTGTGTTTTTATCAGCGGTTGTTCAACCATAGTACAAGCTTTACTTAGTTTGGAATTAAATGGTCATGTGAATATGGGGATTCGCCCCATATTTATTTTATTTAGTACTGAAATCATGCACGGATATGAATGTGTATATCAGTTTTCAACCATCATACAAGCTTTGCTTAGTTTGGAATTAAATAGTCATGTGTGAATATGAGAAAAAACCCCATATTTATTTTTAGTAATGAAATCATGCACACGATATGTAACATACACTATTACACCTTAAAAACCGCAAGGAGCGTATCCTGAGCGATTTGGGTGAGGATTTACGTAAAATCCGCGCAAGATTTAAAATTTTCTTCGAAAAAAGCCAGCTATCGCTTTGCTGCTCTAAATTCCGATCTGAAGTCCTCGCGTCGTGAAACTAGGATATTATACTGACATTTTCTAAACTGACCCATTAGGGGTCACTCCACTCCATGTCACGAGTCGACCCGGCATGGCTGTGCCACCGGGATCGGGCCACAATGAACCTGCTTCGTGAACTGTCCTTGGTAACTAGATAAACATCTGGTTAAAATTGAGTTAACTGAGTTCTTTGGAAACATCTGTTTTTTTAAAAATGGTATCGGGATTTCATATTCTTAGCCATAGATGCTTGTGTAACAAAAATACAACTCTTAAAAAAAAATCAATAATTTAAAATGCAATTAGTTATTTTTATCTTGTATAACTTTTTATTACGATGATAAATTTGAGTATTGGATTTATTACCAATAATATTTACTATAATAAACATAAATAGTTGCTGTACTAAAACGATGAATTCTGAATCATCGAAATAAGTTTAGAATTAATTTTACTAGTGTCGTTGTCTCACTAGTTTAAATTTAAAGTTCTAAAAATACATTTTTTACATAAAAACTAAATTTGTATTATTGAGCATTGACGTTTTATTTTTATGTAAAACGTGCACCATTGTGTATTTGTTGTAAAAATTGAGATTGATTTTCACTTAAACCATATTTTAGTTTTTGTTTTGTCCTCGTCTGCAATACCGTATAAAACTCGAGTTATGTTCATATTATAGTAGTATATTTTATTATTTGCTTGAGTAGGCATCGAATAAAAAAACATGGAGCATTTTACATTACTCACAGAAAGTTCTATAGATTAGTTAGTTATATAGTCTAGAGCTTGCTTTTTCTTCACTAAATTGTTTTTACAGTTGGGTTTTTGTTTTGTTTTTGAAGTAAAAATTTCTTAAGCCGCGTTGAGCGCGTACGGGAAACTCTTATGGGTTCGCGTCACCGACATGCTAATGTTAATTATATATCTATATCTATTAGTATATATATATCTATAGCTCGTACTGCTCTGATATCAGACTGGCGCATGCGCAGCGGCCTGTGTACACGTATATACCGTATACACGTATAACAAATCGTATATACCTGACCGTGTGCTGTGCGCGTTGGACGCTTTTTGGATGGGTGAAATCTTGTGAGTTCGCGTAAAAGCATGGTTTAGGTGATAAAGTATTGTAAGAGAATTCATGGGTACACTTAGCTCGTAACTTTTTCTTATATCGGCATTCTTTTTTTTATATCGTTATAGCTTTGTCTTAGTGGCTACAATCTCACCTGATGTTAAGTGACGATGTGGCCCAAGATGGTAACATGCTAAACCTAGCGAAAGACTGGCTTTCAAGTGCAGCTGCCGGAACACACCTATTGGTGCTTGGCGACAGATTTTCAACTTGAGGGTGGTAGCTAACCAGACGGGCATTAGAAAAAGCCCTACCACCATGCTATGGTTTACTCACGATGTTTTCCTTCACCGAAAGCTCAGGCTCATTGTAGGGATTTGAACTCACGTCAATCGACGCGAAGTCGTACACGCTACCACTGAGCCATCAATGCTTTACTGAGCCATCAGCGCTGACAAAATATAACGTATAAATTAATGTTTGCGACTTTATTGTTATAACCTTTCTTGTTGAATACTTTAATAAATATGTAGGTACTTCCGTTTTTAAATTTATCTAGGAATACTTATTGATCTTTCGTTCGAGTCTCCTGTCTTAGTGGAATCTAAGACGCCAAAAAAAAGTAGCCGATAATGTCTCGGAGAAAGTATTTAACTATTGTATTAATTATTTGAGTTCAATTAATATAAATGATAGAGCGTTTATTTCCACACAATCATTTTAAATATATTTAGTGTTTATAAAAAATAACCATTACAAAGAGCACTGCAGTTTTTATATTAAAATGAATGAAATCCGGAGAAAAGCAAAAAATGAAATCAACAGCAATATAATTAATTACAAATACGTATTAAATATCCTCGTAAATATTCTCTATTTAAGATGATTCTTCTTTCCACAGAGTTAAATCAACGTATGGCAATTCATCACAGGGCACTATCTTATTCCTGTAAAAATGAAGTGTAATTAAGTATAATTTATATGGAGTACAGCATAACGGAACATTTTGAGAATATTTACTTGAGCGAAATTTTTTTAAAGGCTCTGGGTTGCATTGATTTTATTGTAATGACGTTGTCACAAAGTAGTCTTGATAGCGAGGCACCCTTTCTAATACTTTGTAACTGACCTGTAATAATAATTATTGCTTTATTAAATAATCTTTCTTATGGTTTATAAAAACTCAAATCTTTTGTTGTACATAATGAACAATTTTGCTAAATATGGAGCAAATATTAAGCGCCCAGATAATAAACACAATTGTCCGACTTGTACGGGAATCAAACTCGCAAATCCGTTCACCAATATTATGATCAGTTACTAACATTGCGTCACGATGTAGTGTTATTATTTGGCATAAAAATACATTAAAAAAATCTTAAATTTATGTACTATATGATAGAATATTTTGGTGACTACAGTTTATATTTAGCAATCACGAGCACATTTTTTTCTGAGGTTTAATGGACGTTTTATTTGTAAAAGATTGGTTTGAAATATTCTAAAAAGCGATGCAGGGCTGTCATTATTCACACTTCCCGTACTTGCCTACAGCTTACCATGTTACTTCACGTTGATGGTTACTGCTCCGCATTTTAGGGTCGTAGTCCAGTCAAATAAGCTTAAAAATGGGGTAAACCTCGGAATGAAAGATTTAAAGCTAAACATTTATATAAACCCTTGTTTTGACGTTTTAAAGGTTTTGTCCAAAGTCTCATGAGATCTCGTGTCTGCGTCTTAAGTTATTCGAAGGTCGCGAAAACTGGTTTTTCGTACATATCTCGCTTTCTATGCTATAAATAAAAAAAGTCTACGTATTCTGCCAACAACATAAAAATTCGGTTTGAATGCGATGTGTCGTTCTCTATACTAGTATGCATTTAAGGATTAAAAAATCATTCCTCGTCGCTCGAGCTGTTGAGCCGTTTGGACGTCCGGTAAGTGTTCTTGACATCAGATATTAACAGTTATTGCTGTCAGTTACTTTACCAATATACCAAACTGTGTGTGGGCAGCGATCGGTTCAGAGATCCGATACACTTATCCAGCAGGATAAATCATTTTAACCAGACGGTTGGATCACGATAACCAGACGGTTGAGTCAGTTTAATCAGACGGTAATATCATTTTAAACAGAATTTTAAATCAGTGTAACCAGCAGGATAAATCATTTTAACCAGACGGTTGGATCACGTTAACCACACGGTTGGGTCAGTTTAACCAAAGCGCAAGATCAGTTTAACCATACGATTAGATCAGTTCAATCAGTATCAGGCTGTTTACTGGCAGTGAGTTGATATGAGTCAGTTAACCGATATAATATATCAAGCTGTATGCGAACAAAGATCGGTTAGTTCAGTTTAACCAATATCAGATATCAGTTACGAGGCTGCTTGTGGGCAGTGAACTGATAAAACTCAGCTTATCGACGTATCAGACGCCTGAGGGCAGTTATCTGATCAGATACCAGTAAGGAGTCTACCTGCGGGTAGACCAGTATCGGTACCAGACCGCCTGCGGGCAGCATTATGACAATTATTTCAGTCAGTTAATATTAATCAGCTTCCAGTTATCAGACAGCCTTCGGGCAGCAAGAAGTTAATCGATTCAGTACGTTAACATTAATTATCTACCAGTCAGCATGCGGGGCAGCGAGAAGTTAACCATTTCAGTCCGTGAAACTTTAGTCACTTCAGATGTCAGTTTTTTTGAGAAATCAGGTCACCTGCGACGCTTCAAAAAGTTAAATAGTTCAGTCAGTTTACGTTAACCAGCTTCAGATATTAGTCAGTTACAGAGATCAGTTACCAGGCCATCTGTAGGCAGCAACAAATTCAGACCAGTTCAGTCAAATTACGAACAATAACCAGTTAATCAGACAAGCGAAGCAGACAAGCGAGGCTCAGGGTGGTTAAAGCGGAGGTTGGAGGACAATGGGGATAACCCCAAACAAAACGTAGACAATAAGATTGAAATCATATAAAGAAGCAGATAATTAAGACATTCGTCCAGTACTTACGAGTACTTGGCGAAAACCGGACTTGAGTCACGGAAGAATGTAAAATTACCCATAATACGGAATTGTACAAGTAGATAAACTAATTAGTTAATCTGCTAATTACAGACTTTTATTACTATATTAACTATTTACATTTGTAAAAGTTCATGTTTGGAATTATTATAGAGAAAAAATTACTTACTCAATGTAAAAGCTATGTTAGGATCAGCTCCATTCTCAAAGTAGAATCTATCACCAATACGTGTTTTAAGGAATTGTTTGGTGAGGATACATCTAAAAGTAGGCCCTACTTGTGTTTTTGGTACGTGATACTCCAGAGAACCTGCTACAATCAATTCAACGTCTTCGACGGACTCGTAGATTTCTTCTAATTTACGTATATTCTGTAAAACAATATACGAGTATTGTTTTAAAAATTACAAAGTTTTATTGATAATTAATTTTGAAGTTTTCTGGTATAATTCTATTTTCACTAATCAGGTTATCTCCTCAGTCGCAGTCGTAGTTCAGTTTCACTTCCAGTTCTGTGATTAACACTACTCTGTCATTGTAGCGTTCTTGTAAACTTAATTTTGTCACTTCTTATATTCACTTGCTGTATTTTCTTTATATTCATAAACTGAACTGTCCACTGTCGGAATATAGCTCGCTCATATGTCCGACAAAACCTAGGAGTCAATATATATAGAGTGAACTTGTCGTTTGAAGAAATTGTATTATTTAGAGAAATTGTTTCTCAAAAACTGTTCTCTTCAGAAACTGTCTATTGTTACTTGACCGGAACGATAAAGTTTCAATGTGTGCGTGTTCAACATTTCTTTCTTACCTATGAACTTATACGCGATGTTTATAGTGCAATCTAGACTTTTTCAGATATTTATTTAATGAGTGAGAATTTTTTAATTAATTAAATTAATTAATTTTAACAGCTCGTAAAATTATATTTTTATTCTGTGGACATTGTATTTGATTTATGTCAGAGTATATGCAGAGAGAGACAAAATTCATATTTTCCATCCTTTTCCAACATTCCATCTTGTATATACGCCACACGCTATTCACCACGAATTACGTGGACATCAACATTATAACCCTGGTATGGTTCTTACGTATGACCATGTAGTCAAAATGTATCGTTGCAGTCGAGTTGTTCGCCGGCGAATCGCTTAAAGAGTAACTGTACATATATACCTACATATCTGCGTGACCTGACTTTACCAAGTAAGTGAGTATACGTGATCTAACCTTGTGGCGCAATCGATTTTATCCTTAGGTTTGAGCGGTCTCAAAATATCAATGTCTTCGTATTATGTTGGTATCCACCCATAATCCACGTCTCCCCTTCATTAAACGCAAAGATATTGTGCTGAATTACCCATCAAATTATTGGCATGTTGAACTGTGCACATTTTATACGATATTTATTTGGGCCTATTTACCACTGCTTGTAATACAGAGATGTACTAGCCATAAAGTGCTGATACTCTTATGATTAATTTTTAACATATGTAACTGAGTATACCTTATACAGAAGATACTTAAAAACTAGTAAAACAAATTACCTCAGCAGACATGTATTCAAGCAGATCACTGAAAGTTTTTGGTACTGAGAGTCCGCACACAGCGCGTGTGTTCACATAATTAGCGAGTCCGTGGTCTCTGCTTCTCTGAATATCAATAGATCGCAAGTCATCGCCATATTTATTTGCACCCCTGAGAAATATATGTCATTTTTAATTATTTACATAATCATAAAAAAAACATTACTAAAAAATTAATATATGTGTTCACACACGTGTACAAATGAAACCTTAAGAGAAAAAAAAATCTTTAAAAAATATCTTCTTAATATCCTAATTCTGCGGGATTCGAACTATCGACCTCTCGTGCGTATTGCGTATGAAGTCTGGTCATCTCACACCACTAGGCCAATCCGACCACGATCACATTTATGAAAATCAGGACTTGTATCAAACGGGCATAATGTAAATGTATATGGTCGTCTCTTTTTACTGTCGCTTTTTCGTTTCATCGAGTTTCAAATCAAAACAATGCTTGTAGTTTTAACTTAAAAAAACAATTTATTATTCACATAATAAAATTGTGTTCATATTGCTTTATCAGAACTTTATTAAGAAGTCTATAGTTCTGTCTGTTCATGTATTTCTTTTTACTAATATCCTGATAGACATGCTTTATAGAGGAATGTATGTGTATGCCTTTATATGTCCAGATTTAACACAAAAACGGCTTGAGCGATTTTTATGAAATTTTATATTATTTTAGAATTCGTAAAAACAAGATTTTCATAAACGATTTTTTTATTTATTTTTAACCGATTGGGATGATATTTTGTAGACGGAAAGCATATGTCATTCCATAATTGATAGGCTATAAGAATCGTCAATAACACATTTAGAAATTTTTAGCAACGTATAGGTTTAGGAATTTGGTAGGTTTTTTTATTAGCTCGGCATTTTGACGGTACTGTCCCTGATGTTAAGCACAGTACAATGCAAACACAACGGCGGCCACTAAGAGATATAAATCCATCGGCGGTCGTCGCTGTCATGCCGGCCTACCCAGTTCTGTACTGAGTATTGGTATGGCGCTTACAAATACAGTCCGTGGCATGACCGTTTAAAAAAAATACAACATTGTTAAATAACTTTGATGATATTTTGTTACACGGGCCATATATATGTAATTCCTCAATTAATAGGTTACAAGAATTGTCATTAATATTAAGATAAATAAAATTACGATACGGCATACGGTAATAACGAGTGCGGAGCTGCGGGGCTCGGCTAGTGATATATAAAAATATTTTTAGAAACAATAAATTATTAATAAATAACAGTTTATACATTTACTCGAACTACCTACAGACAAATGCAGTCATAAATTTGAACTAAGTCGATAATATACAATCTAGAAACTTTCGCCATGGGATTTGTAGTTGGCCTGACGTTGGGTGGAATGTCCTAAACCCGGCCCCCGCCTAAAGTCTTCAGTATAAGCGCTAAACGTTTATATATTTCACTAATTACCGTGGTTTTAGTTCAAAACTGACCCATATTTTTTTCCAGTTACGAATTACATAAGCAACGGCGATAGGTCAATCCTTTCACATAAATTCATGGCCTAAACGACGACAGATGTAGAAGAATCGGCGATAGCACCATGCTCTCAAAAAAATCACGGAGCGATCGATATTTCGGAGAAAGTATTTCTATATATTTTACCACATTTTCTGGGTTCTTAATGTATATTTTAGTTAATTAATAAAACAAAGGACCTTAATTAATTATCGTTTGAGTTCGGTAACGCGCTAGTGATACCTCTGGTCTTACAAGCGTCCATTGTCCAAAGTAACCGAGTACCATCATTGTCTAAAGTGTTTTTATTTTTTCGAACTGACTATACTGTTAGCGTTAGGGGCCCTGGAGCCTTTGCAGCTTTTACAACTTCACCGTGCTTGGATTTGTCTAAAGTGCTTCCATCAATAATGTATGGCTAAACACAATAGGAAGTATAATGAAACTAGCCTTTAAATACAATATTTAATAATACTCTGTTAATAATACATGAGGCGATTTTAGATTTTAATTGTTATGAACGAAGAGATAAACCCATTCAACCCAAATCAACCATTATTTAAGGTTTTTTATCTGATAATACCAAAGCTACAAAAAGCAAATCATTAAAACTTTATATTGTTTTTATATCATAAAACTTGAGATCACCATTAGGTGAAGTATGGATGTTCTGAAGAGTTAAGTTAAAAAAAACCTTATACAGATGTCATAAAACAAAAACAAACAAGTTTGATTAGTTATCAAACTAATAATGTAATCTATTGTCAGTTAATACAATTAACACTTGGATACAAAGCGATTAAAATTTATCACTAAAATGAAAATAATGTAACAACATACCTAAAAAAAAATTCCGTTACTTCTTTGTCAAAATATTGGTCACTACAGCTCTGTAACTGAACACTCAAGCCTCTCGCTAAATCGTCAAAATTGTTACTTTGTTCTAGTACTGTTGGATTGTTGAAAGAGTCACTGAGTCGTGCTTCACCAACCAGTTTACGATTCTCCTTATATTTTCTATAAAAATAAATTAAGTCAAATGTAATGATTAAAAAACTAGTTATAATAAGACTCAAACCAAATGACTCTGTTTTACACAAATCTGTAATAAATAAAACAATGAATTAACTTGGTAAGGAGTATTGGAAATATTATATTGAGGTATATTATAAATTAAAAAAGGGCATTTTATTCGTTAATATGGACCCAATAGACAAAAGTCCCTTATGAGTAACACTAAATCTATTCCGCACAAATATTTTAAATACCTGTAGACAGACTGGACATGATAAAGTTTACAAACGATTATTCCACAATACAACGAATTATACTATTCCTTATAGGTTTTAGCGTTATGGCCACAATCTCATCTGATGTGTTTAATGACGATGTGGCCCAACGTGTCACGCGTTAAGCCTAGTGGATGAACTGGCTCTCAAGAGTAGCTACCGAAACACATTTATAGGTGCGTGGCGACAGATTTTCAACTTTACGGAGATACTTAGACAGGCATTGTAAAATGCCCTACTATCGTCCTATCGTTTCATCACGATGTTTTTCTTCACCGATAGCTCAGACTCACTATAGTGATTCCTCAATTCGAACTCACGCTAACCGACGCTACCACTGAACAATGTTAACTTCAAAATACAAATATAGTTCAAAGTTTAACAAAATTACATAAAAACATATTATTTTAAATTCCTTCTCATAGCTTGCCCATTACTTCAACATGCACAATAAACTGTTTTAAGTAAATTAATTTATTTTGAGTAAACAGTTCCTTTAAAATATATTTATGACGATTATAATAGTTTTATAAAAAAGAGATACAAACAAAGATACATACTGTAAATATCCTCGAATAGATGAATGAAATATTCTAAACCCAGCAGAAGCATGCTCGTTGTACACAGATGGATTGACCATACGATCATAATCATTAATGAAAGATTTAGCACCGGGGTATATTAGTTTATTTTTTACTATATTTTTGAAACCTATAAAATAATATAAAATTTCACCATACATTAGTTATGCAAAAAAATACATGTGTTTCTACAATGTTGACATCATTGGCAAAGCTCAATATTCTTGTACTTTGTTTTTCATTCGTTTTGACTTCTATCAACCATGATATTTTCAACTGTGTGTTAACTGAGTAAATATACGTACACATAGAATGATAGAACCAAATCAAAATTTCAATGGTAATTTTACAAAAAATGTATAGAAAACTGATAGGCAAAACATTTAGCTGAAACTATAATCAGGTATTGTAATAATACACAATTTTTTGTTTTAGGCTTTTTCGTAGGTTTGTTCACATGTCTAGGAAAATTACTCGTATAGTATTATAGTGTATAAGAATAAAATTATCAATAATACTTTTAGGAATAGAATTTTTTTTTTATTTTCAACCGATTTTGATGAAATTTTGTACACGGGATCGTCGTCGTCATCGTCGTCGTCGTCGGTCGTCGTCATTACGTCATCGCGTTATAAGAATTTTTAATATTCATTTAAGAAATCTTAAAAAAAAATACGACCGATTTTGTTGACCTGTACATGGGAATTACATGTCACATTTGACAGTTTAGAAAAATTGTCAATAAAATGAGTAAAAAATTCGGGTTGATTATAATTACTGCGTATTTACGACTATTTATTTATTTTTGCAAATTTCATGATACTCTTCTTATATGAAGGACACTTGATCACGAATATGTCTGTTTTTGTCTTTCTATTTGTATGTCCGGATGGATTTAACTCAAAAACCGCTTGGCCGATTTTTATGAAATTTTGTACCCGTGGTGCTTATGTCATTACTCAAATGATACGCTATATTAAATGTCCACAAAACTTTCAGAAGTGATAAAAAAAACATCAACCGAAGTTGATAACAATTTCTATACTGGAAATATATATCATCCTTAATTGATTGGTTATAAGAATTTACAATAATATAAGTAAACATTAAATTATGAAACTAAAATAATTACTATGTAACAAATGCTCGCAGAGCCGCGAGACACTTCTAAATCAAGAATAAATGGCTGGACAATTCTAATGTAATTTGGCATAAAATATAACTATGTCGTGGAATACACCATACGCTACTTTTGTATCGCTCAAAGAAGTGAACGGACAACAGCTAATGAGTAACTAAAAGTATAAAGAGTATACCAATTATTCTTGGTAGATATTCATAGTAGGTTATTTGTTGATGCATGGCTATTAGGATACGCCTTGCCTCCTGAAATAACTTCTCGTCATCCCAGTGCGGGTTTAGTTTATAGAGCTCATCAGCAATACGATTATGTTCTCGGAGGAGAACTACCTGAAGCAGAGCCAGTTGAGGGTTCTGATTAACTCTAATATCCCCTAAAACAAAAATAATTATTTGTAAATAATGTGTAATATAAATAAATGTAATATAAAAATAAATAATGTTTTGTGCTTTAGTTAATGTGGTGTGTCGTAATAATTTATTTTATCTTAGACATTATTATTTATAGGACAAATTGTCTTACCAGCTAAATAACAAGATGAATTTGGGTACATCAGCATATCACATGCGAGTTCTGCCTGAGGATCCTGAGGTGGCCATTCTTGACCGTTACGTACTAAAGTTAATAAGCGCCCTCCAAAACCAGCGCGAACTGCATCTGCCTGTGACTTATTGTTACCATACACAACAGACAGGTCTAGATATGATGTTACTGACGTCAACTAGAACCAAGTTCGTTTTAGTTTGAATAATATTGCAGTTATAATCTCTTACTGAATTTTATACATTTCGTTAGTAGTCACTGGAGTATTAGTAGGTATTATAAAGAGTATCTATGGGTCCAATTTATAAAACAGCATAATATATTTTTCATTATGTTGTGTTTAGAGTAAAAGGTATGAGTGCCAAAGTTCAAAACATACGCATACCGGCTCAGCAGGAACGTGAGGCGCTGTACAATTATTATTTTTTGTTGACCGAGTTCTAATAAAATCCATACAAATTTTTCCCTGTGACGCATATACCGGGTCATTGGGCGAAATATGAATAGGAGCACATAGAGGATTAGTATATGCATCTTCCGCAAAGGTTCCGTTGGGAGTACAACACGTGAGTGGTTGTTTTCCTGAAAAAAAGATATACTTTTAAATATTTTGTCGTTTTAAACAAGAATAATAAAATTTTCAGTATTGTATTGTTGTATACAGTGAAAATCTTGTAAGATTTTACGAAAATAATTTATTCGTAAATCATGAAAAAAATTCAAACAAAATCACTATAGTGATGTTCACTATACTATGGTTTTACTAACAGTATCTCTGTCTATGGTCCTCTTGCAAATTTCTTTTTTGTATCGCTTGTTATATTCTCATGGTTATCCAGAACATAACTGTTTCGATCTGACTACACTGTTGGCCAGAAGGGCCCTGAAGCCTCAAACGGATTTTACAGATTCACCGGGCTTGGGGGCGGGCTCTTGTGTCACTCAGCCACGAAAGCAAGGCAATAAGCTCCGAGGGTCCCAAAGTGACCGAACCTCGGCTTGGGTTGTTGACGATGATGCGAAAAAGTTGCGATCTGTCTAATAACTAACTAAAACTAAAATAAAACGGCGGTCGAAAACACTAGAAGGGCATTGAACTTTATATCATCGTTTAAAAGGGGAAGTGTTCTGTTTTTAAACCATTGTATGTGGGATTACGCAATCGGAGCGATAAGCTTTTGTATGTACGAATACTACTAATACATACGAAGTACGAAGGTACGAAGTTAATTATAGGAAGTTTCTACTAGAATCTAGACGTTTCCATTTATTTTTTGACAAGTATTTTTTTTTCTACTTTTCTCAGATCGTATCAGTATTATCGTGCCGCCAAACGCGACACGGTGACAAAAACCTTTGCCTCCTACAGTCACATGTGCACTAAATTTATCCGAATTACTAAAACAAAGAGGCGAGGAACGGGGGGCAGCTACTAGGACGCTTGACCTTGAGAAGAAATCATCGTTTTTTCGCTACGGGTGGGAAAATGCTCATAGCGCGAGCACCCTAGGGTTAAGGGTATAGGGTATTTTAATACAAAAATATTTTATTCATTAAAAACGTACTACTTCTGTATTCTTAAATAGTAATTACTTTATAATTTACTTACTTGTTTGAGGTACACCAGATGTGAGTGACATGTCGTGTGCTACTATTTGTCCCCACTGCATAGTGATTAAGCTGTATCGTGGATCTAATATTACTTTGTCAGGAAATATTTTCAATCTGACCTCACGTACATTCGGCAAATCGTTCCCAGTAACAGACTTAGGGAAGGAACTGATACCTGGAATTTATATCTAGATTTCCAACAACAAGCATACATACACATATAAAACTGGACCACAAAGAAGAAGGGTCGTTTAGAATATCTTCAAAAGTATTTGACCTAGCTTTATGAAATAAAGAATAGTTTAATGTGCTTAAATGAAAATAAAAAAATGAATTCATTTTTTTTTATTTTTAATAAATGTAAAATGAATAAAAATGCGTAGTTTTTCCAGAATTTTTATAAATGTAGATTGGTTACAGATGTGCCGTTTTTACGCATTTTAGTACTTTGTGTTGCCTCCGCAAGCTCGCAATACTGCTGTTATGCGATTTGGCATACTTTCTACTAGGGTTTTGAGGCAATGTTGTGGAATATTATGCCATTACTCTATTAGAGCTTCTTACATTTCACGTAGCGTGATTGGCGGCGGATTCCGCTGACGTACATGTCGTCTCAATTCTTCCCATGCATGCTCAATGGGGTTTAACTCGGGGCTGCTTGATGGCCACTCCATGTGTGTGATACCGACTTCTTAAAAATAGGCAAACACTATTTAAGCTGTATGCGAACGGGCATTGTCTTGCATAAAAACGGCATTCTCGCCCATGTCCACTAAAAATGGACGAAAGTAGTAGTCATTCAGAATTTCAGTGACAGTTTCTGCAGTTAAAGTTCCATTTTCTATCATCGGCTTTCGGATGAAATCCCAGCCCACACCACACGTGAACAGAGCCTCCGCCGTATGGTACGTTTTCTTCTATACAGGCTTGGTTATAGCGCTCTCCCGGTCTTGTGTACACTCTTTTTCTCCCGTCGTGCTTATATAAACAGAATCTAGACTCGTCTGTAAACATAACTATTGACCAGTCATTCAGAGTCCAATTCTCGTGTTTTCTACCATATTTCAACCTTGAGTGTCTGTGGTCTCTTTCTAGATTTGGGTCATTTGCAGGTATTAATGGCTTTAAATATGCTTCAGCTAGACGCCGCCTTACTGTATCTATACTTATATTGCTTTCTCCAGGTCGTAAATGATGATTCTTTGCTTCAACAGCCGTAAGAAAGCTATTTCTCAAAATTTGTTGACACCATATAGCGATCCTCCTGCACCGTCGTGCACCTTGTTCGGCCTATTCCTGGTCTTCAAAGATTGGATCAAGTTTCTTGGAAACGCTGGAATACTTGCTGAACTGTAGAAAGATTCACACCAACAATTCTCGCTGTATTTCTCTGACTGTGCCCATCTTCAAGCATTGTCAGGATGCTGGTGTATTCTTCAGGGATTAACGACATGATGACTTCAGGATAATAAAACTTATAGATAGAGCCTTTTTCATTGCAAAACTAAAACAAACGCGAAATAATTGGTTTGAATTTTTTGGTACTAATTTAAAAAACGACTATTATTTTATTTTTCAGTTTTTTTACAATAATCAAAAATAAATAAAAGATTTTATATACTATATTTTATGTGAAATTAAATATTCTTTAATTTAGTCTTTATTTCATAAAGCTAGGTCAAGTAATTTTGAAAATATTGAAGATTTTCTAATCGACCTTTGGGCTCGAAGACTTATAAAGTTATATCATTCTTATTTAGTATAGATTCACACCATTTTCGATGTCACTTATTTAGTTATTGGTCTAGCCTGGGAATAAACGTAGATAATTAATTCATGTTTTAATAACAAAAAAACATGTTTACAAACGTGTTATTGATGAAAAAACAATGTATTGATACAAAGTTAATATTTACCTGAAACATACATATGCTTCGAAAGTAAATAATGTAATAATTGATAGTTTAAACATTTATTTAATAATAAAAGTTGTAAAAAATTTGTAGCATTTAAGTTCTGTACAGTGCCACAAACTTTTCTGGCCCGGTGGCCTAAAGAGGAACTAACGACGCCATTTTGAAATGTCAATCTACCTGCCATTCGGTGACATATCCGCCATTGGTTGTTTGCTCCGTGCTTTTATTTTTGTTTCGTGGTTATAGCTAGTAAAAAATGCCGAAAGCTTTAAAAAGTGATGCCAGGAACGTTATATTACAAATCCTAGATTTAATGAAGGAAGAAAAGCGTCTTCAGACATCGATAATACCCTTCGCAAAATTGTATGAACGCGTAGCTGCCGCCACAAGTTAGTGTTGCCAGCTTTTGAAAGTAATTCTACATAAATATTATTTAGCACGTGCTAGTATAATAGATATAAGTATCGTATATTTAATTTTTTCGTTACTTTTGTTGTAGGCGTTGAGGAGCGAGTTGTTAGAAAACTTGTAAAGGAAAAAGAACAGGCAGATGAAACTGGAACAAAAGTTTCCACGCCAGGTAAGATAAGGAAAAGGCGGAAAGGTAAAATTGAAGTGGATGATTTTGATCTCGGTGTCATAAGTAGAAAAATTCATGAATTTGAAATCATGCGCAAAGAAATTCCCACAATAGCAAAGTTATTACATGTGCTCCAAGAAGACATTGATTTTAAGGGGGGTCGAGAAACATTTCGGAAAATACTCCATAAAATTGGATTTCGTTACAAGAAAACAAAATCGAACAGAAAAATTCTATTAGAACGAAATGATATTTCTTCATGGAGAGCAATTCATCTTCAAAAAATTAAAGAGAATGAACGAGATGAACAAAAACCTGTCATATTTTTGGACGAGACCTATATTCACGCATCTCATATAGCTGGATGCTGTTGGCAGAGTGATGAAGATGATGGTGTGCTAAACCCAGTCTCCACGGGAAACAGATCGATAATTGTTCATGCGGGAGGACAAGCAGTATTTGTGGAAAATGCGATATTGCTGTTCCAATCAAATACAAAAATTGGCAATTATCACGAAGAAATGAATAGTACGAATTTCAAAAAATGGATTACCAATAAACTTCTGCCTAATTTACATGAGACAACATTGATTATATTGAATAATGCCCCATATCATAGCATTTGCATAAACAAAACTCCTAATACAAATCATAAAAAGGCCGAAATGCAAAAGTGGCTGACGGAAAATAAAATAGAAATTAATGAACAGTTTACAAAACCGCAACTCTACGCACTCATTAAGACATAAACCAAAACCTGTATACGAAATAGACGAACTGTTGAAAAAGAATAGGCATAGCGTGTTAAGATTACCGCCATACTGTTGCGACTTAAATGCAATCGAAATGATTTGGAGCTCGATGAAACGAAACGTAGCTAATCAGAACATTAATAAATCAAATTATGAAATGCTTCTTTGATTGCAGACGCCTTCAATAATATAACAGTGAATGAATGGCAAAGCATTGCAATCACGTAAAAAAAACTTGAAAACGAGTATAGAAGTAGAGGTGCATACTTAGACGAGCCTTTCATCATTAATTTGGCCAGTGACAGTGAAAGCAAATGTTGCAAACTTTGATGATGAAGTGACCAATGAATCAAATAACTCCGGTGGCTTAAGAATAGCTGGAGTATTCCCGTTAGAAAACACCCGCCATACATTTTATGTAGATGTTCATAATTATTGTGTTAAAATATAAATATTTTTAGAGAATATGTTTTTGTTTTTTATTTACTTAATTAACATTTTGCCTACGTTCTTTCAAATCGCCAGGTGTTTAACATCAGGTCCAATGTAAGGTAGTGTGTGCATAATTTCACACTTTAATGAACTTCAAGCAAGGAGGTTATGAATTTGACACGTACCTATGTATTATTATTATTGGAAATGCACTATATTTACATAATATATTATGCTTCCAAACAAATATTAAGTTTTTATGGATATGTACATATGTTTGTTTGTAAATATGTTTGTCCACGTATTTTTCCGTTATTTTCAAGATTTGGACAAAAATGTTTTTGTTACATCGACTTACTTACCCATTTTATTGCAAAATTTATTTTTACTGACAACACCAAATGCGATAACATCGACTCTCTCACCGGGCCAGATAAGTTTGTGGCACTATAACCGTAGTTGTGCCAATTTATTATGTCACATAAATTACCGTAGTCGAAATGATTCTATTACCGCTCTCTGGTATGTATGTCTATTTCGTGCAATATTTGTCCTCCTTAATGCTTTCTTGTCTTACATCTCGTTACGAGTATTTAAAAAGCCTCGTGGCACTCATAGCCACGAGGCTCGTTTTAAGTATTACAAACTAACGCTGTCTAGCCTTAAAACGCTATAACTTTTATTAGTTTAAAAAACGTTATACTAATACCAAACAAATAGTTATTCAGTTGATAACATTTTTAATTCCGAATTTATAAATGTACCGAAAAGTAGCTATAAATTTTACGGTATTATTTAGTTTTGACTACTATATTCATATTGTAATTATGAAATAATAATTATTTTTTTTAGTTATTTTGATGTAGACCGTATGAAATTCTGCATATTTTCTTGTGCATTCGATTTCAATATTTTTTCTAGTACTTTAAAAGCAAACACTATTTACCATTTCCATAGTTATGTGGCAGGAGTCGGTCGTATGGTGTTTGTGGCATACCCCTACCAGGGTGTAATAAATTATTACACGAACCATCTATAGAACGATAACGTGATTCAGAGCAGAAGGGTGGACCTGTATTGCATATAAGTTCTTCATTTTCTTCTGGATTGTCCTTGTTTGTAAATCTGAAAATCATAAAATAGCGCATTAAATAAATAAAATGAAGCTGATATTAATTATTTATTTTGTAATGGAAATTAAAATCCAAGCGGCTATTATTGATTATATAAATGTGCTGCCTAATTTTACATTTTTGCTGACGACTAAATTCTGATTTTGAATATTTTTTCATCTGGACATGAGTATCATACTAAGGATATGTTTATAGATACCAAATAATTAAGTTTACTTTTATTGTACTGCTGCCTGTATAATGCTGTCTAAATTAAAGCAACCGATTTTGTTTGCTGACAAAAGATTTTATGATTTGCCTTTTAATTACTTTTCTCTTTTTTTACTTAAATTAACTTGTATAGTAATAAAATTTTTCTCACCTCTCTGTTGAATTGAGTGCAGCGTTAATATATTCAGTTTTTGATAGTAACAAACAATTATTTTTGTTGCAGTCAACGTAACAAAAACTGAACATAAGTAACAAAATAATAAGTAGACCACTCATTATTAATATTATTAGTATCTGTAACAGAATATTACTATGTGAAATTATACAACAGTAGCGTTTATTTTTATAAGGTCAAATAATACCTATTTTAGTGCAATACAGTTGTCTATCGTCTATCAATAATTTTATCCAACTAACTCTTCTAATGTTTCTCAACATATTAACATAACTACCTTTATTATTGTATTAGAATACAATAGTACATTTATATTATGAATAAATCTTTAGGGTTTCATAAACATATGGTATGCTATTTAAAAGAATATAATACTGTATTTTTAATTGAAACCTTCTTTCGAACATTATAATTATTCAGTTATTATCATAAACAATCTATGTACACTATAATGTTTAAAATTCATATTGTTATTCATGTGGTTACGAAATTTCTTAGCGTGGACCAATGATATACAATGGCGTGGAGAAAGTATTTCAAACATCGGACAAATAGCGAGTAGAACTCGCGCCTTGAAGATTCCGTACTGATTACATTACATACGGTACATGATTGTACCGTCTTTTACATAAATATTGTTTGTATATTATACTTATATACTCCAACGTCTCTCGGTCTATCCATCTGTCTGTCTGTTAGTGCGCTTATAACTCAAGAACCACTTAACCGATTTCGGTGAATATTTATTATTATTTTATAGATGTTTTTTATGCAATGTTTTGTAACGTTATGTAATAAAAAATAGGAAAAAACAGTGATGATAATAGAAAATCAAGTAGAAAATATCACTACCCACACGATTTCTTGGAATACTCTGTCAAAAGCATTATATATAATATATATATGATATTAAAATCACAATAAAATAGGTGATATAGAAATCTTCTTGTACAATATACTAGACATTTGTGTTTAACTGACTTTAGTATTTAAGCCACAATAAGTAATTTAATGTAATTAATTTCAACTTTATATCTACAGCCGTTTTCGAGAAAACAAAAAATGTCGCCCAGTAATTCTTTACAGGATTTAAAATTTCAATATAGAGATTGTATTATATTCGGATTCATTTCTTAACTTATGTTAGGAGTCCTTTCGTGTCAAATTTCAATAGTCTAAATATATGCAAACTACTCTATAGGTTTTGATAGTTGGTAAATGAACCTTATGACGTTGTAAAACGGGCAGTTAATTATTAATTTTATTATTATAAATAATTCCAACTCTTAAAATTAATCAAAACGGTAATAAATTTGATATTATTTTCCCCACTTGGCCGTACGAGGGGTAATATACATTCGTCTCTTTTTTTGGCGAGTGGGAATGAAATTATTCTCGATGGAACTGCGATATATCTCGGCAACTTTGGTCATCCACCTGTGATTGTCTTTAGGAAACTGAGTACTTTTAAAGTTCTTTTCAAACTTCGGCAGTTTCAATTCCCTAAACGAAGTGTAAAATAGTCGTAATTAAAACTTTCTACTCTTCTACTTTTTGCCGAGGGTATTTGTCGTCATGACGTGTCAATCGGGTGATCTGCCGATCCGTAGAACCGTAGAAGTTGTTCCATCTTATTAACGCTGCCGCTGAATAGAATCCCAATGAATGGGGTTCTTAGTTACACGAGTTTCGAATAAATGTTACACATCCATCCATCTATGAGGAGTTAGCCCCAATCACCCCATACAATAATGTTCACAACTTAATTTTAAGAAAGTTTCACCTTCTCTTTTCTTGCCCTACAAAAGCTTCCTTTCTGTTTTTATCTACTGTAATCACTAATTTAGCATGGTATACATCAACAGTGTGTTCATAATAATACATGTTACATTTACATTTTAAACTGTTGCAACTCAGGGTATGTCGCAACGACAGGTCAGACTCTAAAATTTCATAAATATTAAAACTAATTTAAAAACTAGTAAAAAATTTGTAGAATTAATGTCGAAAGCTAATTTTTTATAAAAACTATTAGCTACTAAACTTAATATTTAATAAAAGTTTGAGGTTTATTGAATATAATAATAAAATATTAATAGAATTGGAATTTAAAAATTGTATAATTCATTGAGGTTAAAATCTTTGGTTGAGTTGCAACAGTAGTTAGATTCATTTGTTTGCTTGCTATGTCATGTACCTCATTTGTTCCTTAACCCAGCTCTTTTTGCAACGTCTTCTATAAAATCGAGGAAGCCGTTGCGATGCTCCACATCTAGCATCAGAGTGGGCAAGGTATCGAGTCCAATTTTGACTCCAGTACTACACTCGAGGTCGTACCTGAAAGAGTCGAATCTAGGACAGTCTATGATAAGGTGGAAGACTGTCTCGGTGATATCCGTGTCACAAGCAACCGCGGGGCTATCTTTAGTTTTAAAACGGTGCAAGTACGCTACAAAACCCCCGTGACCGATTAACTTGCACGTGGCGAGGCGACAAACGGACTTTCCTCATAAGTGCATGGGCCTGATCGACCGATCGCGTAATACCTACGCAGTGATAACACCTGTGGAGTCGCCTATTTCTGTTTTCCAGAAAGGCCGGCTATCGAACATACTGGACCCTTCTGGTGGTGACGTACGCCTTCTGCGCAACAGGTTTGATGTTCTCGCACGAAGTGGAATGTAATACTCACCGAAAATTTTCCACTATCGTACGAGAATTTCTTTTGGTCTGCAAATGTCTCGTTACTCACACTTATCGTAAAGCACTGATCTTGGTGTCTATTAACGTAGCAATCAAAAAGATTCAGAATTGTCTCTTCCTCTGGATTTTTAGGGAAGACAGGCAGAGCAATGAGGCGCTTTAGAAAAATTTAGACAAAAGTACGTTCAAATTTTTTATTTATTTAACACATTTAAGAGAGGCTTACACTAAAACTTTTGACAATTAAAAATACGTAGGTCGTCGATCAGAATCAAGCGCCGCACGCACGCACTTTATCCGGTTTCGCCCCTAACTCCGAAAATACAGCACTTTGACGCGAACTAAAAGCACTTTTGGGAAGCCCTCGTCGGAACGCAACTTTTTACACCGTTCACGACTTTCCCGGAGCACTTTTCACTTTTTCGGCAGAAGCGCATTGAAAACCGGACTAGGCGCGGGCGCAGGTTGCGTGGAACTCGCTGGCCTTGGTTACCCACGTCCGCTGGGATAATTTTTTTTTACAACCCAAAACTCCTAGTAAGTTAGCCGAAAGGTGTCGATTTGGATTAATATTAGCTTAAATAATGATTAAATTAGATTAAATAAAGCTGAATTTATTTTAAGGAGCTATGTCACCTTAATAGTGATAAGGGTTTTAACGATTTTGAATATTATTTTTGTAAAAAAATCTCTGTATTTTTTAAATATTATAAAAAACTAGCGACCCGCCCCGGCTTCGCACGGGTGCAATGCTGATACTAAATAAACCTACCTACTACAGAATGTCCTTATAAGCAAAGTTTACAGCTTTTTTGTCATCAGACTATACAAACACGTTTTGTTTAGAGGTTACTCTTGAAACAGCTACATATAATTGACCATGGTATATAAGGCCGGTACCGCAGCACTTCTCTACATTTTAAATCTGTAATATCTTCGGAAATATTCATTTAAATTACATGCTGTAAAGGGCCATATTGATCTATATTAAATGGACAATGTATTTAAGGTACTTAATTAGATAAGGATTAATGCTGTATTGCTTAAAATCACTTCGTAAATAAGCCATTTTTTCCCGTAAAATGTAAAGGATAAAAAATGATTATTGTGGGTTATCCTTAAGAGATAGACATATACCATCGCGGACTTTTTTGTTGACCTTTTTAAGGTGTACAATACTGTAGTACATTATTTTGATTTATCTAGTGGGGTTCAGCCAGCGATTGCAATGAAAGCGCAAAAAATGTGTTTATTTACGACATCACTTAGAAACCTCTAAATTTACCAGTGTTTCTCTACAATATTATGTATGTATTATACAAATAAACCTTCCTCTTCTTTCCACTCTATCTACTACAAAAAACCGCTTTATAATCCGTTACGTAGTTTTAAAGATTTAAGCATACATAGGGACGGACAGATTATAGCGACTTTGTTTTATCCTATGTAATAATTTATGTTATCAAGAAATCCAGTATTTTATTTGTATACCCCAGTGTTTTAATTATAATAACCTCTTTATTGTGTTAACATAGAAACTTGATTTTTGTGAGATCATCGATCAGTATTAGCAGTACCCATTTTAAATAAACTTGATTTTTTTACAGCAGTATGAGGCCATATACCTTATTAATTTTAAGTTTATACCTCAAGATGTTTTGGAAAAAAAAGAGTCTCAACACATGGACAGAGAAATGGACAACAAAGTGATGCTGGAGTTCTGTGCGGGCTTAATATTGACCCTGATTATAATTTTTGGTAATATTGTAATAAAATAAGAACACAGCTGTTGCTTGAGGTGAACACAAGCGTGAACGTTAATTGCAGAGCGCACACCGCACAGGCGCTGGTTTATCTCGAACAGGTTCCATTTCTTTTCAAAGTACAAACAAATTCAAAGTACTTACCAACTATTTAAGTGTGATCACCGTCGGTATGAGCCCGGTGAAGTAGTAAGAAAAAAGAAACCGCGGTATGTCTTGTACCTAATAACCAGTATCTGTTATTGAACTGAATACAATAAAATTCAGTGAAGTCGAGTTATCTATTCATTTTCAAATTTTATGGTCTCTATAAACAGAAGTATGCGTGCGAAACATATTAAAAAAGCACATTAAATCCTTAATACCTCCATTATTGTATAATAATAATATAAAATAAAATAATGTTTTACAGCAATATATCTATCATACCTACTTTGCATTTCATGTGACTAGATAGCTAAATTTATAAATAGTCCAAAGTAGGTTAATTATTAACTCAAATAACTAATTAATTATTTTACTCTAGTTAATGTTTAACATCAGTAGTCTAGTCAACAATTTCAATATGGTATTAATTCGAGATAAAATTCTAAAAATATGAGCGATAGCTCATTCGATGTAGAACTACATTTAGAAAAATCTCATCTCGAGGATGTATTAGCACATAAAAAATTGCAATTGTTATTAACAAAATAAGCTGAACAAAACGGAATTTAGTTTTTGTTAATAACTCAAAAACTTATTAAGAAATTTTGAAAAAAGATCCTTTTTCCAATAAAAAAGTCTGGACTCCCGGAAATCTATCTTCATTTTTTAATATAATTTTCATTTAACGCCGAAAATGGGACTACGCACAGCCTTTACGGCATTGGGTGCACTGCCGTTGAAAACATTTTTTTATATATAGTATTAAAAATCAATTTTCACTTTCACAATCACATTGGAAAAATAATTATTATGAATTTTTCAAAAACTTATACTATTGTTAACTAACTATATGTTTTCCCAATTTTCGCTATCACATATGACGACATAAAAGTTTAAATACATTTTTTTTGCTTCTTGGGGTTCTTCTTATATATATACTTAACAAGATCACGCGATGAAATTGTATAAAAATTTATTATAATGTTTGTTATTGTTATTTAAATTAACATAAAATGTAATTTCCGAAAAAATATTGTTAAAAACTCTTTGAAAAAATGTTTTGTTATTGCTGTTTTCGCATCTAAAAATGGCTTTAATTAAGGTTGGATTAATTTTTTATTAATTAATTAACATACATTTTTTTACGTCATTTGTTAAGTAATTGTTGCTGCAGTAAAAATGAAGGAATTACGTTAATATATAATTTTATTACGATCAGGATTAACGATACGATTAATTTTCAATTCCTTTGTTTTATTATTTTGGTTTACTCTAAATTTAAATAACACAGAAAGTAATTATGCACGTAGTAACAATAAAAAATACTCATATTATGAAGGAGACGAGAAAAAAAACATACCCAAGTGGAGAAGTAACCAAAAATGATTTTTTTTATTTTAAAGAGTTTATTATAACACTTGGTCATCGTGATTAATGTGTAGGTATGTCCATACTAAATTATATCTTTCTATTGCTAAGAATCTCTGATCTACGCAGCGGACAGACAGACGTACGTGGCGAAACTATAAAGGTTCCTTGTTGATTTCGGAACCCTAAAAAATAATTTGAAGAGTAAAAAGTCTTGTTAAAATCATACTTCTTAAATAATCTGTAAACTGTTCGTAGTTGTACAACTGAACCTCTATTAGATATATCTTGTGACGTAGATTTATTATAGTACTAAATCTATGTCTTGTGATAACATTATAATGTTATTAGTGCAATTCGTGCACTTCTATGTTTTATTATAAAACCAATACCTATTAGTAAGTTAGTTTCCTAACAACTAAGCTTCTAGCGACTCAACTATATAGACCATTAGCGGCTGAACAGGGCCATCTTGCAGAGGCTCTTGGCACACAACAATTTAGAGCCCCTTCAGAAAGTAAAAAAAATGTGAATGATAAAAAAGAAATTATTAATTTTATTTAATGATTCTATTTGTTAACTTAATTAGCGTTTTATATAGAAAAAGTCAATCATTTAAAAAAAATAAAAATATCTAATATATCTAGCGAACCAGTCGAACCAACCACGACAATTATTGTCGATACACTTTTTCCGTTTTAATGGAAGTTCACTATAGAAATTCTGGAGACGGGAGGCGATGAACTTTCTACAGACGTTTTTAACCTCTTTATCGGATTTTAAATTTTTACCCTGTAACAACAAACTACTCAAATAAAGAAAAGTCATTTCAGTATAGTGACGGAGAGATTCGAGTCGTGACCCCTGTAGTTTTGAGACGGTCCGTTGTGCGAATGTTATCGTCAAGAAGGAGTGGACTAGAACAATGAACAAGTCTTGGTTGTTTGATAGCAAACTTTTCCATAATTTAGAATTCTTCACATTACACCTCTGCAATAATTGTTGCCTGTTGCCTGTTGTGTGGCCTCAAGATGCTGTAATGAACAATACCGTCACAGGCCACCATACAATCGGCTTCTTTTGACTCAATTTGCGTTTATATTGTTGTTTGGTTTGTATATGGTTAGGCTGCCTCCCCTGGGTCCAAGCAGTGCGACGGACATTTTCAACTAAAATACAGGATCCACTTTCATAAAAAGTGTCAATCCGATTCAGAATCCCTTCATTTGTGTCTTTGTGCCTATACAACATATTAAAGCAGGCTTCGACGCGATTTTCTTGTTGTGGTTCAGTAACTTCATGCGATACCTACTTTCCGAACTTTTTATCTTTCTAATTTGACGTAAATAAATTAGTATCCTTTTATCGCTTACGTTGAAGGCTGCTGCTAATTTCGACGTGGTTTTAGATGAATCTGCCACCACTATGGCTTTCAGTTCAGTTCAATAAAGTCGTACTTGTGATAAGGCGTCAGCGATGATGTCATAAATTTATAGAATAATATAACTATTAGGAGTCATAATCCTTTTCATAATACGTCATCCACTATACTACACTTCATTTCATAAATTAAAAACTCATGAGTATATTCTTTATTACGCCCCATACTTCTACTTCTCGCCATTGATAATGCCCATGGAATAGGTAAGATGTTACTTCATAAACCTGTAAAACCATTTATGGCTGGCTAATTTTTCCTTGTTGAAGCGATGATGTAGGTAATTGATATTTTCAAGCAAGTCGATAGGCAAGCTTCCTTAAATCAGTAATAGTTAAAGTTCGTTATTAATCCAAAGAAATTAAACTCTAAATTAATTATAAAATGTGCTATTTCATGTTTCACTTTTGCTGTCATTTGGTCTTCAAAATTTGGTAGTATTTACTACTACTATATTTAGTAAATTTAGTAGCATTTACTGCTCGACTACTCGTCTTTTCGTCCTATCGAATATTACTCATTCCCTTTATATGTCTATCAACGTATCAACGTTCAACTCTCTGTCATAATAGAAACTACGAGTATACATTGCATTTATTGCGATACTTGATGCCTCGGTGGATGTGTACGTTTTACCATATAATATAGAGTATTTTATTTATATTTGTTCGTGTCTATGTTTTAAGTTATATCATATGTACGTAGGTAGTGTTAGTGTCAATTGTTTTTAACATGTATGTTTTCCTATTCAATAAAGCTTTATTCTATTGTATTGTAAAATATATTGTGTTTCCAGTTCTTCAAATGACGCCGTAGTAGCTTTGGTGTGTTATATCTTCCTAATACTTAATTAAATTCAATTGCAACATACCGATGTTTCTGTGAAGCTTCATCCATATCGTATAGCGTCTAAATATTGTAAATTGTTTTCGTCATACTGATCGCTCTTTTACCGATGTCTTTAACTCCTAAAAATAACCAGTGGTTATATAGATTCGTCCTCCGATTTATTATATATATATACCGGCACTATAACGACGCGACGGTGGAAAGGCTAATTGGCTAACGTGTAAAGTTTGTCAAATGCACGTTAGTCAATTCCACCGTCGATATATAATTATACTTGTTCACAATTGATTTATTTCGTATGATATAGTAATTGATTTAACTTTAATGTTGCCCACCCACAACTCTGGGCATTATGATTTCTTTTAATCCACTTAAAGCAATCATTTGAAAAATATGTATATTAAAATCATTTGAAGAAACGTTTGACGTTCTATTATAGAAAATACCACATTCTGTTCCTTCTTCTTACCCTTATCCCAATCAAGTGGGCTTAGCTCAATATGTTTTCCTCTATCACTCTCCATATCAAATGTCATCTCAGTGTTTACACCTTTTATATGCACTTTATTCCTTGCACAATCCATCCATATATTCTTCGGTCTTCTCCACTCTTTCATCCGTTCACCTTCATACTTAACGTGCTTCTAGTTATAATGACTTTCATTCCTTAAAATTCCACGCTAATCTACTACATCTCGAACTTCTGTATCACTGGTGCTATGTTCATATTTCTTTTGATATACTCATTCCTAATCTTATCTATTCTAGACACACCACACATCCATCTTAACATTCGCATCGCTGCCACATGTAATTTTATTTAAACAGTTTCTTTCGTTGTCATTAGAATTACAATTAGTAATATTGTAGTTCATTAATTTACTAGCTGTGCCCGCAGCTCCGCTTGCGTGGGCTACAGAATGCCGTCATTCGAGCGCGAATTCTGCTGCCACCGCTCAAAAGACAGAAGAAAATAATCCTTATTGTGGTTGGTGCTTATGAGAATATGCTATCACAAATTATTTTTTATAATTATTTTTAAGATGTACAGTTATGTAGAACATTTATTTGATATATCTCGTATGGTTTACTCAGCATAAGCCTTTTAAGCGTCTCAAATGCGTATTTTTTCACCAATATCGTCACTGCTTATTTTGTATGTTACTTTATCTTACAACATATAATATGTATAGAAGATGATATAAATTGAATGTCGTACGGTATTACATGTACAAATAACGGTATATGTATGACAAATTTGATATGTTAGGGTCCAAAAATGACCTACCACGCCTCCCATGATCGCGAAATTACTTAATTTTCCAACTTGCCACACTCAATTGTAGGACAAATCATTTGCGGTTCAGGCGATTCCACTATGGAACTCACTTCCATTAGTATAAGACAATAGAAGCAATCATAATAGAAGCTATATATTGCATTTATTAGCGATACTGATGCCGCGGTGAACCTGTGTGTGTGTGTGCGTGTGTGTGTCATATAATATAGAGTATTGTATTTATATTTGTTTGTGTGTGTGTTTTAACACATTTTATATGTACGTGGGTAGTGTTAGTATCAATTGTTTTTTAACATTTATATTTTTCTATGCAATAAAGTGTTATTCTATTGTATTGTAAAATAAATTGTTTTTATTAAATTCTTAATATGATTCGTTGTGACATAATTGTTTACAATATACTGTACATTTTATTGATAATAAAGCTATGAGAATAATACAATAATACTTTACAATACTGTATTTAGTTTAGCATAGTAAACAATAAATAAAAATAAATGTACTATGCTTACCATCAAGGACTAGTCAATATGCCGATCTACTATAAAAAACCTTGAGGCATAATTACATACCTATTATACAACAAGGATGTATTTAAACAAATCTGGTATTTAAACACGTTAATAGTAGATATAAAGTATTTATAGCATTAAATATTTAAATTAATGTCTTAGTTTTCTCGCTGTTGTTTATTAAATAAAGCAGATATTATAAAATTACCTTTTCAAAATATTTGCCCGTAACCATTTTTCATGACTTATACTGTCTGAAGAACATCATCTATTTGAACAAGTGCCGTTATAAATTCTTTAAAAGACCTAATATAGCGAGGAAATAGTGTTGTTTTAGTATTCTTTTCATTCAACAAAAATTGAAAACATTACGTACTTCTGTTAATAAGTGTGACCCACTTCAGTGCGTTGCGTTTGGGTACAGTTAGATATTGCTAAGATAGGACTTTTTTTTAAAGACTGGATAGTTAATCTCTTTACATGGACGAGAAATGCGAATAATTTATATATTGAACAAACAATTTATTACTCATGACCACTTCACATAACTAATCTCACGGCCATAGTAACAACGTTCCTATAGGAATTCAATACTGGAATGCAGCGCATCACTCGGCTCCGTACGGTTACCGTGCGCATACTACTAGTACTACTGGTTCAGAAAACATCGCAATCACCGAGAAGATCCAATCTCCATCGGGCTTATAATTTTTTAACTGTACAAATAATATGAATGTTATTAAACATATGAATCTAGTGGATGTATAGAGAGGGAATCGTTTCCATTTACGTAACGGTCCACTATACAATAACCTTTTGAAAGTAAAATCTGCTTGATATGGTCCTTGAATTTTTTGTCCGGCAAATTGATAATGCGCTTATGAACCAACCTAATACTATTACTTAATTTTTTTATCAGCCTTACGGGTCTAAAACGACGTAACCAATTTGTGATTATTTCTAGTGTTCAAACTTATGTTTTATAATAAAACAAGAATAGTGAATGACAAATATATTTTATTTACAACTTTAATTTATATTATATTTACAAACCATCAATTGATATTGCCCAATCGTAAGTAAACTTTATACGATTATTATTAGACAAGTTATTAATGTATTTTTAAATTAATTGTAGTTTTACAACATAAGTATTGGCATTAAAACGTACTTTTACCTACGCTTATTAACAAACAAAATAATAAATATTATCATTTTACAACAAAGCTTTTAAAACAGATTGCAAATAATTCAGAGCATTATTATAAACATTCAATTATGTTTATAGGTGTATTTTTTGGATAATTTTTTAAGCTGAGTGACATTGTTAAGTGAGATAATGTTACAAATCAAATCAATATCATATTATGCTAAATGTAATTGATAATTACGTCTGTTTATACAAATACTTTATAAGACTAAGCAACAAGGAATTATCGTTTGTAAGGTCCATTCTCGTCTTTCCATAAACTCAAGTCGACAAAGGGTAGCTTATCGCATGGCACTAATTTATTCCTGGAATAAAAATATAAAAACAGTTAACAGTTAAGTTCTAAGAGAGGTAGTGCACAGAGAAATTTCTTTGGAGATTTATCTCTACTTGGGGCAGCTCGCCTGGTGGAATACCTCCACCCTAATGAAAATCGCAGCCAAATAATGTTGTGTTGTGTTTCTGCGGTGCCGCGGTGAGTCGGGTTTCCAGAGCTCCTTCGGGCAGGGGGACTCAAAGTCGGCAACGCGACTACCTATGGTATTACAAGCGTCCATAGGCTACGGTAGCCGCTTACCATCAGGTGGTCTGTAAGCTCGTTTTCCAACAGCTTAGTAAAAAAAAACAACAAAAGAAAATTATGTTCATTTATCTATAGTAAAACTTGGCAAAATGATCGGAAAAAGTGACGTGCTTTGATAGATAGATAGATAGATAGATTGTGATAGATAGAAATTGCGTGATTTATTTTTGTTTTCTATCTTGTTTAAGTTGTATATTAAATACGAAGAGACATTTTATCGTTATTGCGTAAAAGACTCTGCCTCCAACTTACCGATGAGAAATCTGTTCGAACGCTTTCGGTTGCATGATGTTTATATCGTCGGCGTTGTCACAAAGCAGCCGCGCCATTGAAGCGCCGCGGCGGATTGCTTCTAACTGATCTGTGAAGGTAAAAATCATAACAACAATTTACATTTAAATATCCATAGTTCATTGTGGTATTTACCCATGATTATATGTAACATAATATAATATATGGAATGCTTATTATTTTGCTTTTTTATATAGGATTCTTATTACGAAATTTCGCTTATTCCCAGGGATTTGTGATAAAATAATACAATCAAAGGTTATTTGTTTATTACTTTACTATAACATCGTAAACATAGCTCGGTATATATGAATATAGCACTGGGAATGGGAACCTCGTAACAGGGTTTTTCTTTACCAAATTATTAATTAATGTAACTACTTTTTTATTATTCATGCATTCATTATATCATCATTTCATTTCATGTCATTAATTCTTGTGAAAATTAAACTATATGTTGAAACTTGTTTTGCATGACAAAATGATTTTTTATAAATTTAAATGTTTTATTATAAAGATAATATTGTTATGCTGTAAAAAAAATACCTCATAAATACACTGACAAATAATATGATAGATTATTTTTTTCCGTATTACAAAAGTTATTAAAACTTATTCCATGATCATTAAATAAGAAGACAAGGTATTATTAACATTTAATTAATTTCATGTACGAAATATGCTTACTAATTGTGAATGAGCCCTCAGAATTAGGTCCATTTTCAAAGAAGTATCTGTCGCCGGCGCGCGTCCTATAGAACTGCTCTGTCAAAATGCACAGAAACGTTGGTCCCGCCTGAGCTCCGGGCACGTTGTTCTCTAAAGAGCCAGCCACAACGAGGTCAACATCCTCAGGAGATTCATACAGGCCACGTAGGATTTGCACATTCTGTTAACCATACAAAGTTATCTAGAATTTCATACATGGATAACTAACCTTGTTCGGCAGCCATAGCATATTGGTAGGGCATTTACTAATACCCGCCCTAGCTACCACCTTCATGGTGAAAATCAGTTTTCAAGCATCTATAAATCATATGTTCTTTCAACTACACCTGACAGCCAGTCTCCCTTTAGGCCTGGCGTTACCTTTCTAGGCTACATGTTCACTTAAGACGAGATGAGATTGTTAGTCAAACAGTAAATAAAACATATGAAGAATATTTTAAATAATTTTGCGGTAAATTGAATAAAATAACCATGTTAATATTTTTTTATAGGAAAATGGTTAAGTGAGTACGCTGTATCTGGCGGTATATAGGCATAGTACAATTCAAAAACAAAGGGAATCCTCCTGTATGAAGCCATCAAGCCTGTTGCTTGCGCGATACAGTCACACTGCATTCATTAGCTGTCAAAACACACTCGTTAAACTGCACTTCACACCTGCACTCCATTAAGGTACATAGGTTCTGTAAGGGAACTTTTTTTTCTTTTTTTTGGCTAGTTATACTAGACTACATTGTCAATCCATGAAATACATGTACGCATGTTACTTCCTTCCTCCTAGAAGGAGAAAAGAATGCATATATGTATAGTTAGTTAGATCAAATTCGAATAGGGAATTCGTTAGCTCGCGATGATTGCATATACGGCAACAGCGCAAGCCGAGGCACTTTGGCACCTTTGTGCTTGTTGCCTTTTTTCCTTAGCCGAGTGCCTTCTGCGCTCATCCACAAGCCCGGTAAAGCTGTAAATGCTTTCTGGCAAACAGTATAATAAGTACGAAAAAAAAAACAAAGGTGGTAACCGAGAGATGGACAATCCATCGACATTTGTCATTGTCATGTCGGCCTACAAGCCTCTCGGTATATATGGCTCATCCCGAACTGACTATACTGTTTTGGCGGGATCTTGGGCTGCCATTTAGTGAATTTTATTTTTAATTAATTAACTTAGGTTCTTTGACCTTATACTATGTAATATTGGTGGCATTTTGCGTGATATAGTTTGGTTATTGTGCGTTCTTGAAATGGACTATAAATATTAACTGGAAACATGCGTTTTGAGATGTCACAAAAACTCCCTAGATAGTTCTAACAAGCGAGTCACTATGTTGTTGGACCAACTTTGTATATAAAAAATATTACGAAGACAAACACATTGACACTGGCAAGTTCTTTTTGCGGCCCCAAAATAAGAAGAAAAAGAAGACTATACTGTTAGCCTGGAGACTTTACGAATTTACAGCTTCACCAGGCAGAGAGTAACTGAGACGGATTTATAAGCGTCCTAAGCGTTCCACTATAACGGGTGTTACCCCTGGTTTATGACGGACGTGATCCAGTCGGAAACAATTACCATGCCCTACCACCCAGACGGCAAAATTTGAGCAATGAAAACTGAGTATTCACCTCCTTTGATATAAAGTCCTGCATTTCTTCAAAAGTCCTAGGCACTGATAAGCCGCAAGCTCCACGAGTGGTGGCATAGCTGCTAAGTCCGTGATCCCTTCCTCGTTGTATATCAGTAGCTCGCAAATCACCGCCGAACGTATTATTGCGCCTGTCACAAATATAACAGAAGCGTTTAAAGCATGAAAAGCTAAAATAACACCTTCTATACATGTTATAAAACTCAACGTCTCTCTGTTTGTCTGTTCGTTTATGTATTTTTCACGCAAAAACCACGTATCCGATTTACATGGGTTTTTTTTAATTCATAGCTATATTATCTGGCCAGGTTATAGAATATATTTTGTTACATAAAATAACGTAACAAATAACCAGTGACGATAATGCTGAAACATTTCGAAAAAGAAGGTGCTTAAACGGCTTACGCTAAGTAAACCATAAGAGATATATACAATTAATGTACAACATAATTGTAGATCTTAAAAAGATCCATAAAAAAGTCAGCAATGGCATATGTCTATCTTTTAAGGATCACAAACAATAAGCATTTCTGTTTTTAAAAAGTAAGAGCGAGGGCAGTACGAATCGCGCTTGCGCTTTACCATTGCATTCTGTAGTCCACGCGAGCGGAGCTGCGAACATAGCTATTATCCATAAATTAAATTACTTATGTATGAATTTTATTTTATTTTTATAGTTTTTTATTTATTTTACTACTAACGATAAGTTTTTCTTTATTTGGTACAGTTTATAATAACAAATATACCAAATACATCGTAATCAATATTAAACATTGCTATTAAATTTTAAAGGCGACACAGAAATTTATTAAAATTTTACACTAAACATTATTCAAATAATGACATTTTATATGGTAATACTGATGCCCCGCGATAATTAGTTTCGTCTAGTAATTATATTCTTACGCATATTAATCACCATACGATATTTGACAGTTTTCGAAAATCTATCTAAAATTATCAACAACATTATTATTTAAAACTAGCTGTGCCCGCGAATCCACTCTCGTGGACTACAGAGTGTCGTCGGTATTGTGGTAACCCTATTACCACTTATTACTATTACTATTATTTTTCTAAAATAAAAGTAGTCTAAGTTACTCCTTATAACATCAGCTATCTGCCAGTTAACTTCCTTCAAAATCGGTCAAACCGTTTCGGAGATAAACCGGAACAAACAGACAGATTTATTTTTATTTTTATAAATATCGTATATATTTTTATATACGTTCAGTAAAAAGCTGTTATTTTCCAAACAGACACCTTAATTTTATTTATTTGTATAAATATAGAGTGTGAGACATCTAAGTTGTTGATAGGTAAAGGCCATAAGTTGTTGATAAGTAATTGCCAAGTAGGTAAGATATCAAACAAGAAAATTTAACATAAATTTAAGACGTAGTTAACCTTTGTTCCTTATCAAAATCTCTTTGATAACTTCTAACCTGGTACGGTTGAAGTTTTCGTTTAGTAAAGTAAATGATTTAAAGTTAAGATAAAAGTTGTTTCATAATACATACATACAACCCTTTACATTACTATAGTCATAAATCAAGGCCCAATACGCAAATTATACGATAAATCGCGATGAATTATTGTTTAAGATGTTCTCTTTACGAGTACGTTCTATCATGAATATGTATTCACATATCATAAACTAATTGATATACGATTAACATATTTATAGCCGCGTCAACTTAGATATGAGTAAATTTATGATTTGGAAATAATAATTCAACGTAGAGAGAAAGGTCATTCATAGGCTTTACGCTACGACCCTAAGGAGTGGAGCAGTAACCATTAATGTCAAGCAATCTGTCAAGCTGTATGCAAGTAAGGCAAGTGAAAACAGCTAAAGGCTACACGGGTGCGTTGGTGATAAGGCGGCGCGGTGCGGTGAATATTTGGTCGAATAAATTTAACACGAGTGAAACCGGGAGCACAATTAATATTTATTAAACCTTTATTTTAACAGCTTCCAGTTGTGTCATGCAGTAAAGTTATTGAGCTGAAGTCATTATTTATCGAATACCATCCCTTTGAGAACAAAAAGAGGTAAACAATCTCTACATTTTAAGTATAAGGAGAATATATATTCAGTCTGCCCAGTAGGCTAAAGGTCTAAATCGACGACGATCTTACGTTCGACTCTCGGTGAAATCCATAAGTATTTAGTTTATTTGATTTGTTAAAGGCTTGGTAAATTAGCCTCTAATAGATTTTAAAAAGTAAATCTTCAATATTCAGTGTATCCGATTTTTGGAATGGTCAATTTTTTTAAAATATATAGTAGTAAATAGGCTTGCAGTCCACGTTATATTAAATGAACCTAGAGCTATATATATAAAACCAACCACATAAAAGGCAACCGTGAGGCCAGTGATACTAGGCCAGTCACATCTTGCTACTACTAAGGAAGGAATTAGAACGCCTCCTGTATCAGCGCATGTTGCTAATCATATCCTCATAACACAGTATCGGAGGCATTGATATTTTGCAGCAGAACTATGTGTAGCGTTCTTCATTAGTCGTACCTTGTACAGGTGCAAATGGCTTAGAAATAGTATTTTAAACCTTACTTGAAAAGAAACTGCGTTATTTCAGTAGTCCAAAACTGATCGCTGAAATCTTGCTCTTGAACAGTGAGACCCCGTGCTAAGTTATCAAACGAATTGTTAATTTCAAGAATCAATGGCCTGTTGAACCAGTCACTCATACGAACTGCGCCGACTAGATTTCGATTCTCTGCTATTAATCTGAAAAAATAAGTAATTAAAAAAATCTTGACTTTTTTTAAACCGGTTAAAGTACATTACAATTTAGAAGCAGAAGATTACTGGGGGCCCAACTACCCTTGAACAGTTGTCAACAACATGATGACCCGCAAATAACACGGTGAGAATCACTAGGTATTACTCGATAGTCTTAAAATCATTATGATGGATACCTAAATAGCGAACAGGTCCACCGCTAGCATCTACCACTCTTGTGACATTAAATTGTTAGTTCTAAACTAATAGTACGATTAAGTAAACGAATAGTAGTGGTAGAATAAAAAAATTCTTTAATGCTAATTATTTTCTTAATGATGGGTACTGTAATCGCAAATGGATTTAACATAAGCACCTACAACATTACATTATATTGTAGGTTCTAAACGAATTGTACGATTAGTACTAGTTGAATAAGAAGTTTCCTTAACCCTGTGGCTCTCAACGTCACACAAAATGCGCGTAAATTTGGCACTAATGCCATCCATGGGAGTCAAATTATTAATGTTACATAATTTCCTAATGACAATAATAATTATTGAAAAAAAAACGTACTTCAAATAACCTCGGATCAAAGTGTGGAAATGCCTAAAAGCGGCAGTAGCGTGCTCGTCCAAGACTGAAGGATCCACGTGGGGATTGTAATCATTGATGTAGCCATGTGCTCCCGGGTAAATTAGTTTGTTCTGCACCATGTTTTCAAAACCTTTAACAAGTAAAAATTATTCAGATAATGTTATGAGTAATAATTGCTTTTGAAATCAATATTAAAATCTTTAATTCACATTAATTTTATAAAGTATTGCTACAACCGATTACGTGTTAAAAATAGCACACTTCCCCTTCTTTTAAATACGATGCCGCGTGTTATATAGTTCAAGGACCTTATGTGATTTGTGAGTTAGTGGTTTCGTGATCGTCTTATATGAGCATATAAGCGAGCCGAGTCCCGACTCCTGAGTCACGACAGTTCTGTTTTGGACTAAGAAGTGGAAACAGCAAGCTCTAAATAGGCAGAAATCTGCAAGAGGACTTAGAGTGATACTGTAAGTTCGACCACAATATAGTTAAGATCAGTATAGTGAGTTTGTTTCACTGACAAATTATTTACGAGAAATATAACAGCATTTTCTTTACCCACCGACGTAACAGTATTAATATTTGGTAAATTTATACCTATCTATAAACTACTGAATTTTCGTAATAATTTTAAAGTTTGTTTAGCTATTTATTATTGTCCTTATATTAAAGACAAAATGTATATTTTGCCACCTTATAATGTGCATACTATATATAGCCCATATAATACTATAAAAGCATAAAAAATACTTTTTTTACTAATATAATTATATTATATAAAAATAATTACCAAGGAATATGGGTAAATATTCATAATAATTTATTTGCTGGAATTCGGCTATGTGAATGCGTCGTGCTTCCTGGAAGATGGTCTCGTCGTCCCAGTGAGGGTTCAGATGACTCAGTATATCAGCGATACGATTGTGTTCACGTAATAGGATTATTGATAATACAGTGAGTTGAGGATTTTGGTTGATCCGGATATCCCCTGAAATTATAATTATATTCAAAATATGTTACTCTTTCTATATATTGTTTTTTTAATATATAACTAATGTGGCAAACTAGCGTACGGCCTGCCTGATGGTAAGCGGCTACCGAAGCCTATGGACGCTTGTAATATCATAGATATCAATAGCGCGTTGCCGACCTTACACTCCCCTTCCCTAAGGCGTTCTGGAAACCCTACTTACTGTATGAACAAAAACCAAGCTTATTTGGCTGCGATCTTCTATAGGGTGGAGATATTTCACCAATCGCGGACTGCCTTAAGTAGAGAGAAATTTCAAAAGCAATTTCCAACACATTAAGTACATAGTAGACTACATCCGATAAAAAAGTTATACGTATATGTATCGTTTTAATAAAACATTAAACAGTGCAGTTTATTTAAACAATGCTATACATTAAACAGATACATTCTAAAAGAGAACATAACTATATCTACTAAAAAGTAAGGTCGTGGCTAACTGTAGGGTGTAGCCAATTAGGAGTAACTGTAGGAGAGATAACCAAGACAAAACATTTGGGACACAGCTACAAATAGTAGGATGACGTCTGAGTTTCCTACATATTATTTTAAATCGGTACATAAATATCGGTGACAATTAGGAGACATACAGGTTATCTATATAGATAAACTGATTGAGGTTTGTCGTTGCACGCGCATCAAGCAAAACCTACTGGATAGATTTTGGTCAATTTTTTTACTACGTAGATACTTGATCCTTATAAAAAAAAATTAACACGGTATATTCATTCAAAAAAAGTTATTAAAGTATTAAGAAACTACAATTTATATAAGCACTACGCGTTCAGCCATGTGCATAAAATATGTTTTTAATATAATAAACACCGCAGACAAAGTCGCGAGTATCAGCTAGTTAAATATTGAAATTATTGAATTAAGAAATAGCAATTTGAAATATCACATGACTTAAGCTTTTCTAATTAAAGGCAATTCCTGTCAATATTGAATTACGTTAATAATAAATTTCTAAAATTATGTTATAAGACACTTTTTTTATCGTTATAGGTTTAGCGTAGTGGCTACAATTTCACCTGATGTTAAGTGATGATGTGGCCCAAGATGATAACACGCTAAACCTAGTGGTAGACTGGCTCTCAAGTGCAGTTGCCAGAACACACCTATTGGTGCTTGGCGACAGATTTTCAACTTGAGGGTGGGTAGTTACCAGACGGGCATTAGAAAACCACTACCACCAAGCTATGGCTTCCTCACGATATTTTCCTTCACCGAAAGCTCAAGCTCTTTGCAGGGATTCGAACCCACGTCAATTGACGTGAAGTCGTACACGCTACCACTGAGCCATCAATGCTTCAAATATATTTAATTATAACTTAAAAGTGTGAAAATATCCAGAAGCTAAATTGTTATCGCTCATAGCAATCGTTATCGGGCACATGGCTTCTTGCTATCTGATGAAAAAACGTACTTCGCCTAGTTGTGAGCAGTACGATAAAGTTCAATATAATATGCATCACCTATTGATGGAATGTGTTCGGAGCAAAACAGATAGGGAAAGTCTGTTCAGGCCTTGGTCTCAATTTGTGGGATCAGGATGCCTTATATGTTGTATTATCAAAACCCAATTGTACCGATACTCTTTCAGTATAAAACTTGATTTCTAGTTACCTCAAATAAAATGCGTCGAAACAACTAGGTGAAAATAACTATACGCGAAGTAACCAAAAGAAACAGAAAAAATACAACCTGTAAAACGTTTTAAAATCCTTACCAGCTAAATAACAAGGTTCCGTAGGTGACTGTGCGGACTCGCAGGTGAGAGTGATATTAGGATCCTGAGGAGGCCACTCGCGACCGCCTCTAAATACGGTAAGAAGTCTTCCTCCAGAGCCTGAGCGTAAGGGTGCTGTTTGACTTGCACTGTTACCATACACTAACGATAGGTCCATGTAAGCTGTGACTGTTGAGATCTACATAAAAAAAATAATTAGAAAATGTAAGCGGCAGAATCCTCATTTCAAAACTAATTTCAATAAGTTCCAAAAAGAAAACAAAAAAATATTCAGTCAATTTTGTACAATACCTAGCTTTGTTCGCTTGAAATCTCAGAATGAAAACAAAAATGCCGCTTTCTTCAATTGTCACTTTTGTACATTTCTAACTTTGTTCGCTTGGAATTTCAGAAATAAAACAGGAATGCTGTTTTGCGTAAATATCAATGTTATACAATACTAGCTTTGTTCGCTTGATCAAATAAACGTGATAAATAAAATCTCAAATAAACGGTGATGAACAGATATGAAAAGAAAACGGAGAATATCTTTCTCTACCTAGTCAACTAAATTAACGTCGACATTTATGCTCCTACAGATTTTGAAGGACATAAGAAATACAGGATTTATGATATACGTGTAGCTAGTTCTAATTAATAGAAATATTAATGCCAGCCTATAAATGTCTCACTTCTGGGCAAAGTCCTTTTCCGGAGGGAACGCAATATCATGAAGATGCGAACCTAATCATTAAAAAAATAAAAAGGAAAAGGAAAAAAAGAGCATGGGTCGCCTGCCCTGGAGATACGTTCACACGAAATCTTGGGTACCAACCAAACAAAATACGTACTCACCAATTCGGCCACCTTAAACTCTTGAATGGCAGGGTTTACTGCTGGTTTACTATGCGATGCGATATATAAGACGATGCGATGCGGTTTTACAAGTTCTTCAATTTCTTATTGTTTATATCGTAGATGCATAAAATTGTGTATCGTTCTTCAATGACATGACATGTATATGTAATGTGATATGTATTTTAAAACATTTAAAAATGTATTTGAAATTTGTCAGGCATATATCGCACATGCGCGTACGAGGAGACGAGGTACCGAACGGCTCATACGGTCACCTTAAATGGAACCTTGGATTTGATGTAAACGTATGTAAAATAGAAAAAGTCTAAAGCGGCGTAAACAAGGCATGAGGGTTAATCACCACGCCAGCCCACAACGTATTGGCAAAATCCAATACCGAGAAATCCGCAGTTCTATGTATTTCCCACATACAGCGGAAAGAACATTTCTCAAACGTTCACTTTCCTCACGATATTTTCCTTCACCGACAACCGGTAATGCTACTAAACCCAATTTGTAAGTGTACATTGTATACGAATTCCAAAAATTTCGGGCTTTAACCTGCGGATGTCGATCCATATTCCGTCGGTCAAACGACTCAACCATCACGACTTTTAACATTAATTAAAACAAAGGAATAAACAGCTTGGAACTTACTGGTTCAGCGACAGTATCAGGGGTTGTACAGCCTCTGTCCCTTGTGGTGCTAGTTCTTACGAAGTTCATGCACTGAGTACCTTGAGGTTCATGTATCGGATCATTGGGTGGTATGAGTATAGGCGCACAAGAAGGATTCGTTGTCGCATCTATTGTAAGCTGCCCGCTATCGTCACAGCACGTGATCTGGTCTTTATCTGTACATAGCATTGTAGAGAGTTATTAAAATACCATTGAAAATAATATGTTTACACGGAAATATATCGTTTCTAAATACTAAAAAATTCATTTCTGTAATTACACAAAAAATATTTTTTAACCTTTACAACCACATAAGATAAACCAAAATTCACATGAACATGAAAAACACTTATTATTCTGTTTTAACTATGTATGACAAGACAATTTTAGTTAGGTATCTAGATTGTGAGAATTTTGGTTAATCTTATTTGGTTGTTAAGGATAAAAAATACATCTTGGATAATTACAAGAATGGGTTTTGTAGTATTTAAAAACTATATGTTTCCGTATACAATTGTTTTTTTTTTAATTAATTCTAATATTTAGTTATCGCAAAATTAAAAATACTATCTACAGTATCTACACATTACATTATACGATAAACTGAAATACATAATAATTAGTAAGACTACAATTATATTAATAGCTCAATACGAAGACACACTCATACAAACAAATACACATGTACATGTATAAATACTAGTAATCCGTTTAGGAAAGAACACGTAACCCAAATTTGATAATAAGTTTATTTCATCTGTAATTTCATGTAAAATTTTAATGGAGACCCCACTTGTGCAACGGGTTTACGACTAACCGCGCTAACGGAGTGCTCAAATAATATCAAATTTTTGTAATTCCGTTTCACAATTTAAAAGCATTTTATTAATAGATACATACATAATGTACTTTTCCTTCTTCTAATTAGTTAATAATAAAAATATCTAAAAGTACTAAAATCGAAATTACCAACACAAAACGATTAAAGAGTTTTCATACCTAAGTTACTTATTAAAACTGTTGAGTTTTTTTTTGTCATACACATAGATAAGCAAACTGTGCTAACAAAAAAAGTTGTAAAGGAAATTGTGAAAGTACCCCATTTCAAATGTGAGGAAATTGCTTTGTTTAATTACATTGTGCCCATAGTAAAACTATTACGGTAAGACATTTTCACTATCACAATCTTGCGGTGGCAATGCTTACTTTTCACACAAAGAAGTACTTGTTAAAGGTTTACATTAAGATTAGTTTAAATTGCTTTCATGTCTAAAACACAAAGAACACATCGTTAGTCATAATGATAATAAAATTTACCCGACCACAACAGGGTTCTATGGCTCCTAAACGAAGTCCGTATAAAATAATTAATATGCATATAAATAAAGCCAATAATATTTTCGTTCTAAAAACAATATTAGTCATGAAATGATTTAATCAGCGTACCTACTTTATTAGACGATGTATCAACATACAGAAAAAGTATTGAATCAACTTACAACATTTGAATTTTAAATTCTTGAAATTTGCTGAAAAAACGTATTAGGCAGTAATAAATATTAAATAGTATTACCGTTTTGTTTCAGATTAATGTATATATTAAAAATTATCATAATACAGAAACACTACCTAGACTAAAATGAAATTTATTGAGCTGCAAGAAATAAAAACAATACGTCAAAATTGTATGATTGGTAAAATAGGACATGAAATTCTATAAAAATAATAGATGTAGCAGTCTGTTATATTATGCTGACTACAAAATAGTTATTTAGTTGTCAATAATATAATATTTACGAGGCTGTTATTCTCGAACTACTAACTCTTAACGTTATTACCAGGACATTGACTTTTTATTCGCGTGTTTCGTATTTATACAACCATACGGTCCACCATTTTACTTCATTTTTAAAAGCATCGGCTCCTTTGTTATGTTTACAAAAATAGTTTTATTTTTACCATAATACAGAAAAAAAATATGTATTGTTAATCTTAAAAACCTTTATCTACCTCTGCTTCCCATCGTGTCAGGAATTAAAAATTAAGTTTAGTTTATTTTTATCTTTCAAAAAATAACACCGGTTCTGTTGCGTCTCATTGGCAGATTAGCCAATGTATATAACCACGTCACCTTAAGACTAATAAATAAGACTTCCTATGTGGTATCTTTAAATTCGTATAACAAGACGACAATCTATAGACGTTCTTTCTTCTTTTAGCGGTCACCCAAGCCCAGTGAAACTGTAAAAGCCGCAAAGGATCCAGGGCACCTAAGACTAACAGTATAGTCAGTTCGAAAAACAAAATGCGGTCGCCCCTTGGATTACATTTACCGTCAGGTATAGGGTAATAATTTTACTACAATCCAGTATAAAAAGGTCTTTGTAAAATATATATTATAAAAGTTATAGCTGAAAATTAAGACTGCTAGTATATAAATGTTTTAATTCGGATTTAATAGCAATACCTTTATGGCAACTTAACTGTATTTACTTAAGTCGGTCTTCGATATTTCTATAAATATTAACTTTAAAAATAAATATAACTAAGAAGCAAACCATGCCTTTAAAAACCTTTTTAAACATATTTAACATTTGTATTTTTTTTATTAAAGTCCTATGTTTAAAACATTCAAAATATTATGAGAATAATATGCAAATGCATTCAATGTAATTGTTTTCTTTATCTAAGTCTGGTTTTTTATTTAACCAAAACTTTTACTATAAGTGGTACTTTACGTAACAGAGTACTCAGTTGTTTTGACATATCTAGTTGCTTTCCTACAATCGTTAACGCTAATAGAAATGGAAAAAATGTAGGGATTTTCCATATCTAATAACGTGATTTAACGTTAAGATATGTCAATTCCATATATTTTTTTCGACATCTGTTAACGTTAACGATTGTAGAAAGGCAACTTGGCTAAGGCCCCAGAAATGCAATTTAATTATTTACATAACTTGTCCATTAGTCTAATTGTTTTAACTAGGTAGACTAATGGTATAGTTAATATTGTGATATAATATATAGATATATATAATTGCATTATATTAAAATAATTTAAAATTTATCATCAATCTTCATTGGATACCTTATTATATTTTGTGTTCGTCTTGCTGTCAAATGCAAGCATATACCCATGAATAGGATATAACAATAATTAAAAACAAGTCCAGTAGAACCGCTGTGGTTCATCAGCCTTCTATTATCTGGGTACGTCCATTACCGCCCACTAATTTTCCAAAATAGAATCATGCTACACAAATACATTACATTAAATTAACAACGCGGTCGGCAAAACAATTAACTGTTTTCAGAGAAGAACTATTTAGTACCAAAAAAAGAAGATTAATTAATTAAAAAGTAATCAACCGAGCTAACTTGTACTTACGAGACTGTGCTACACCAGCTGTTAGAGACATATCATGTGTAATAATTTGACCCCACTGTTGTGCATTTAGGTTCCATATGGGATCAAAGAGCTGCTTGTCCGGGAACAATCGCAGACTGATCTCACGAGCGTTCGGCAGTGGATTACCGTTTCTCGAGCGAGGCCAAGAACTTATTCCTGGAATGAAATAGTTTCTTTAGTTTTATAAAATACATTAGTTTCTGTACAATTTACTAGACTTAGGGAAACAATAAACTTTATTGCATTAACTCCAGTATTTAAAAAGTGTATAAAATAAGTATGTAAGTTACTAGTTCTAATTTCTATTTAATTATATTTTATCTTTTTTATACTACAAAGGTGGCAAACAAGCATACTTCCCGTCTGACGGTAAGTGGATACCGTAGCTTAAGGACACTTGTAATACCATAGATATCACTAGCGCGTTGCCGATCTTGAACCTCTTCCCCCAAGAAGCTCTGGAAACCCTACTCACAGTAGGAATACAACACAAGGTTATTTGGCTGCGGTCTTCTCTGTGTGTTGTTTGTGTTGTTTTATGCATCTATGACGGTCATATTTTACACTTAATGTACCCTAACTTAAATGTAAGTTGATTATGAAAAAAAATTCAGGTCAAATTAACCTGAACCCATCATTATCATGTTTGTTTGTAATATTGTTCCAGAATTTTCCTCCATCGAACAAAACGAAACTTTTTTTTTTGTTATTTTATCAGCTCGGCAAAGTGACGACACTCTGTCTGACTGAATAGCGCAGTACAATTTAAAAACAATGTCGACCACCGAGAGAGATTGGTAATCATTCGCCGGCTGTCGCTAATATGCCTCCTGGTATATCCCGAAGCACGGCAAACTAAAAGGGAGATACTGTTACGGCTTTATCGCCATCTTCATGGTGGTCGTGAATCAGCTGGGTACAGATACCCTCTTGGTTAGTGGATATATACCGGCTGGTTCCTTAACGCGACACCTAAAAGTGCCATTATGGAGGATGTTAACCAAGTACATGGTAGACTCGATCCAGTCGGACACAAGTGACGTACCACCAAGAAATTGCTTAAGAATGAGATTAAAAAAATAAAACTAAACAACATGAAATATTTAAGAAAAGAAATGTATTTAAAAATGGAATATCAGAATGATTGATGCATATATACACTTGGGCTGACATTACTCGAATAACCCACTCGTACAGATAAGTAAACTGTCAATCTTTTGGAATCTTCTAAATAAACTTTGATAAACGAGCAAAAATATAAAATGGCTTTGTAACATAACCTAACATTCCATTTAATCGGCTAATATTTCGAACTAAATCATTCTTATTTATATAAAAAACACGAATAGTATGTACCAGATATATATATATATATTAAGTAAAAAAATAGGCACTAAAAGTATGTAACACTATTAACAAGTCATTCATTTATTTGTGATTTATAAACAACCATTTGAAAACAATGATGGTAGCGTGTACGGACATCGCGGTGAAGGAAAATATCCGTGATGATTGATGGTAAAGCATGGTGGTAGAGCTTTGCCTAATACCCGCCTGGCTGGCTACCATCGTCAAGTTGAAAATCTGTTGTACTTACAAGCCAGTCCTCTCATTATGGTAGTGTTTTTTAGGGTAGCGTTTTACCATCTTGGGCCACATCGTCACATCAAGTGAGATTGTGACCGAACGCTAACGTATTAGGAATTAATAAAACATTTACAGAAAAATAGCAACTATTTATAAAATTTTCATGTTTAGAAATCCTATAGTAGTAACACTGTGTGGAAATATACTCGAAGAACTATTATAGATTTCTAGGTGTTCGATTTCGAGGAAAACTGCTCAGAAGTTGAACATTTATTTATTGATTTGTTTTTACACACGACATTATAACATCATAATTATCTAATGTTTAATAATTAATATATAATTTCTTGTGCTTGCCGAAAATTGTTTAGATAAAAATGTATTAATGACGACCCTGTTGGTAACCGATATATTTATATTCATTTGAATATCATTTATCGCTGGATGCATTGTGGTTATTTCACAGAGTCAAAAAAAATAGTTTCATACAAGGCACATTAAACATATCGTACGATATATAAATATGGTAATACTATACATTATCTCGTCTTAAAAAAAGTTTGTGTAAATCCAATTAAACTTTTCTCATTTCAACATTTTAAATCTCAAACAAAGCCAAAATCAAAGAATACAAAATTACAGATAGCGTAATGATTCACATAAAATATTAATCTTTTTAGCTACTTCGCAAAGAATAATCTATAATATTACTAGACAGATTACAGTTTACAGTTTAACTGTAAAAATAATCTACAAAGCAATTCATATTGTCTAAAAATAGTAAAAACCTGAATGCCAGAACCAAACGGTGCGAAAATGTATAAGGCAATATGTGTTTCACTGCAACGTTTTGACAGTACTAATAAACAAGTACACATGACGAACTGACAAATGTTTTTTTTTTATAATATTACAGAAACCAATTTTCCAAACAAGGACTTTTTATACCGGCTTGTAGAACGTTTTAAATGTATAACACAAAGCCTTTGCTCAAATCCTTTGCTACAAATATATTATTAATACACCTTAAAAAGAAATTAAGAAATCTTTTACTACGGTCTTTGTTTGTGGACTTTCATGTTCACATTGAAGTACGAATCCTCAATATCCAAAAGGATAATGAACCATTATTACGCTTCATATAAGTAGTAAATTAAGAAAAATATTTCAATAAAATCTTAATTGGGACCATAACTAACATTGTATGATTAAGTTAATCGGTTCAGCAATTTATTTAACCTATATAATTGAATATTTTAATCGAAATCGTATTATCTTTATTCTGTAGATGTTTTCATTGAAATTATTATTAATGTTTTGAAGTGTTACCTATTTATACATTAATATTTTAAGGAGTTTTACTATATTAAGAATCTTACCGTCTCCATAATTGTAAGGAGCTAGTCTTCCATACGGCGTTTGTGCCATGCCCCACGCTGGATTAAACAAATTATTACAAGAACCATCCAAAGAACGGTACCGAGACTTTGTACAGAAAGTGGGAGGAAGCCCGCACGTCAATGTTGCTGGATCTTGACCTGATCCCAACGGCGGCGGAGGGTTGCTAAAACTGAAATAATAAAAATGTCGCTATTTTTATTCATTCATGATAACATTATTAAAATTAGGAAATAAATGTCACCGACTGGCCCTGGAACGCGACAAACCGAAAGCGAGGAGTATATCATCAATTTTATCATCATCATGAAAATCAAGTCAAATAGGTATGTATTGAAATTATTGATAATGGAATAGCTAATCCCACTAGTTAGAGGGGTAGTTAAAGGTGATACAAGGTACAAGTGATTCAAACTGGGTAAAATACTAACAAGTTTTCGGTAGATTTTTGTAATGCGTATATGTTTTATTCATATGAAATTAATTAGTCATATTTTTTAAAAGAATACTTTTATAGGAAAACTGAATTAACGATTAGCTCCGCCATCAGTTCGGAAAACACAGTAAATAATGACATAAGTATTTCTGTATTTTTAATCGCCAATATCTCGTAGGCTACCCTGTTGATTAATCACGTGCATTCTCTTGAATTCAAGTCTGAATTGAATAGGGTTGATTAAGCCTTTAATCAGTAGAGTGGCATTTATAGTGGGTAAGTATTTGAAAAAGGTGTTTTCTTTTCAATTTAGAACTTGAGCTCTTTCACTAGTGAGATTATTAGACAAACAACAAAAGTTAAATCTTAGTATAATTTTACAGTTTACTGAACAATACTGAGAGTGTTAAATTTCACATAACAATTAAGCACTTAAGAAGCTATTGTCTAAACTCTAAAGTAATTGGTAAAAAGCTATTACGTTGTTATATTAATTATGTGCATGATCGTCAAAATAGGCTAGGATAGAAAATTAATATAGTATAATAATAAAATTATATTTATATATATATATACAGTTATATAATACAATACAAAACAATAAGTACTGAACTGAGATGCCACCAAGAGATATGCAGAATAAAAAATCCTTTAACGTGACTAAAAATGTTCGTAAGTAATATATATATATATATATATATATATATATATTTATTTATTTTCGATCCACTGGATCATTAAGATGAACGCAGTGCACCAGACTGTAAATAAATTACAATTCTAAAAATTCATAATAGTTGAGATACGAATATCAATAGCCAGTCGTCGAAATCATGTCGGCTTTCAAATGTCACGTCAAAAGTTTACAAGTGACTGGGTGTAAATATTGAGCTGTTGTCTGCAATAAGTTACTTTAGGAAAGCAGTTCTCAAACTTGTCTGGCGACTGAACCATTTTTACTGAGTATTTTATGGAGCTCTGAATAAAGAAAAACCTAATTTTGTCTTCATTATTTGAATGAAGAAGATAATATGATTATATTTAATGAGAGATATGAAGTTGCCTTATAGTTTGGTAATGTTTTGGCGGAGTCCTCGCAGAGCTCTTGCGAAGCCCTAGGGCTCCGTGGAACACACGGTAAATGTGACTACTCTAAAATATAATTCTCAGGTCTAAGTCTTTTAAATAAGCTCTGAGTACTCCAAAAATTAAAATATATTTATGATAGAATTTTCCCTTGAATGCAGGACTAACATAATAATTAATATGATCTTTATTTCATAAAGACAAAATAGATATGGTGTCTATATAATATATATATACTGCTTAAGCTATGTTCTACAAGGGTGACCACGGAACACGAAATGCTATTTCTTGCTTTATCAGAAGATAAATAGAGATTTAATTCATTAAAGGTTGTTAACCGTAATGTTTTAAATATTTGTGCATAAAAAATATTCTACGCTTTAAACCTAGCATAACGTGTAACACGTCTTGTGTTTGTAGCCGTTGTGAATACGCTTAATTGTTTGTATGTGGTCACTAAGAAAATATATTATGACATAATGGACTTTAAGATGGGTCTGGGACTATACTAATAATTTCTGAAGTGAATTTAATTATATAATACTATTAAGTGAGAAGTTGGAGTAATTAGTTTCTCGGAAACGTTTCTCAAACGAATCGGGTATTTTTTATTTATTTAAATAGTATTTTAGATACTCTTCATGCTTATCTACTTATATGGATGTTTTTGAAGTTATACTATATGAAAAAGTGTACGCATATTTTTTTACGATGCGCGCACACATAACTTAATGTAATGTAATCTAAAGTCTACAATAGAAGTATCTTGCTAAGTCTCTTTTTTTTAATGTGAATATAGTGTGACTACACTTGATGTTAAGCACCATAAAAATAAGTGTGACTATTCAAAGTATAACCATTAATGCCCGTACCTTAGAATACGCATTTTATTCAATCAATGCTTGTTCGTCCAGATATTAATTTATTCCAGTAGTTTATGCGTGATGCGCGCTATACGGCAAACCTCAATCATTGTATTTATATAGAAGTAAAGATAACATACAACGTTATAAAAAAGTTAAAGTATACGAGTTAATTATAGGTCAGCACTTGATTACTTTATAATTTCGCCTGATGTTAAAATGAAGATGTGGTCAAAGATGGGACTAATGGGATGGATGGGACGGAGATAGAAAGAAATGAGACTGGTACTCTTTATTTTTTTATCATTTCTTTTTGTCATGTAGTATGCTGTTGTTAATAATGGTGACCCTGCCAGGATATGAGATGTGGCAGGTTTGGGGCGAGAAATAAGGAGACACGTTCAGTGATTGGTTACCTTTTATTGACTGACTCATTTATAACACATTATCAGTTATTATGGGTATCAGTTATTACTACAGTCATATCTGTGCATCCAAGAATGTCCTAGATTTTTTTAGTCTAAAGTTACTAGAAAGTTGATGAAATAACTGGATGCATGTACGAGTACGTAGGTTTGTACGCGCGTTTGAAGTTATTCTTATTTAACCTTCAAGACAATAAGAGGTTTAGCAAGCAATTTCATTGGGTAATCCCGAAAATTCTCTCGACTATTTTGGTCATAAAGGATCTAAAAAAGTAACTATAACTACAATAAAACTATTTATATACAAAACTTATTGCATACTAACACCGCTTAATAAGAAATATTTACAAACTATGTTAGCAATCACATAATGAAGGAGTAACCTGTATGTTGTTCCACCAACAATGCCCCCGGAGTTTGTAGCAGGACCGCTGAGAAAATAATCAGTGCATTTTACGACACATACATGCATAATATTATTTACATTAATTTATACTACAAATTGACACGTATAACAAAACTCGAGACACGGACAAAATTATGACACGATATAAATAGTAGGCACTTAGAGCATTCTTTAGAGTCGAGCCCACTATGTATTGTGGTGATATATTGACCAATAAATGGTCAGGTAAAAACAAAAAAGGTAATTGAAAATCTAATGGGTGTAAGTTACAATTTTTTAAACATACGCGTAGGCCATTCTGATGTGAAAGTACCGCCATTTTGAAATGCAGGTAAACTGGCACTACTACCGCATGTCTACATTATCTCTGTATATATAAAACGGAAAAGCGATAGGCACTTGGACCCATTAACATGTCGTCAATCAAACATAGCACTTATTTATATTTATAAAAATATCGATTATTGATATTCGGTCACAAAGGCCCTTTAGATTTTCAAATACATTAATTATAAACGTTTTATCAAATGATTCAAACAAATTAAATAATGTAAAGAAAGTATTAGGGTATAAACGGAGGACAATGCCCACAATTTTGTCCGCAACCAACAACCTGTATAATAACCCAAGGACAGCAATAAAACTGACTTTTGGGTCCAACGCGTATTCTGATACTTACTAGTTAAGTGCGTTCGGTGCTACATCAAATTGCTATAAAATGTAATGTTATTTCTAAGTGATACTCTAAAAGTGCAGACAAAAAATAAATTCAATATACATGAACTGAAAATATTGAAATTACTATTAATAGGCTACATATAAACAAAAAGTTTTAATGATTGTAATAATTTAACAATTTTGTTAACTTTTTTATAGTTTTAGCGTTTGGCCACAATATCTTCTGATGTTAAATGACGATTGTGGGGCAAAATGGCAACTCGCTAAGCGAGTAAGAAAGTAGAGGGGACTGGCTCTCAAGTTTAACTGCCATTCACCTATTGGTCGTTGGCAACAGATTTTCAACTTAAGGATGGTAGCTAGACGAGCGGGCATTAAAAATGCCCTACCACCATGCTATGGTTTTATCACGATGTTTTCCTTCACCGAAAGCTCAGGCTCATTGCAGTTAAGTTAAGCTATCAAAGCTTCTAATGGATCCAGGACCTTTGAGACTAACAGTGTAGTCAACTGGAAAAAAAAACTGCAGGGATACGAACTCATGACGATCGACGCAGTGTCTGTATACCCAAGACTGAGTTATAATTGCTTCAAAATTATATAGCTGAAATAAGTAATCCATATATTTTTTATTACATATTATAAATGTTTAATTTGCAATTAACTAATTTATTATACATGATGCAAGTAGCCCTTATCTTTATTGTGACATAAGGTCTAGGTGTAAACAACAATGGTGTATATAACCAAAACCACAAAAAGATAATAATTCTGTGCTATTTCATATTACTCAGTCTCACCCGAATCCATTTACTGGTAGTCTTTGTGCTGGAAACGCTGATGCAACGACATTAGCAAACGTAACACCAGGACTTGTGGCGTGGTATGAGGACTGCGCTGAACTGGGGTGGTTTATATGAATGTTTACTGGGTTCCTTTGATTTATGTGTATTCCCTGTATAGCGCAGCTGAACGCCAGTATGAGGAAGATCTTCTTCATCATTAAATCTGAAACAGAAAGAAAACAACGATTACAGATATTGCTTGTTAAAAAAAAGATGTAGTAATAAACATTTATGAAGTCGTGAATGAATAATAGGATAAGTGCAATATCGATCCAACGTTCGCAGATTTGAAGCTCGGCATGTACCAAACGTATTTCTTATGGCTCATTGTTTGAGTTCGAATCCCTGTAATGAACCTGAGCTTTCGGTGCAGAAAAACATTGTGATGAACATGTGGTTAGGGCATTTTCTAATACCCGCCTGGCTAACTACCACCCTCAAGTTGAACATCTGTCGCCAAGCATCTATATATATTTATGTTCTGACAGCGACACTTGAGAACCATTCCTTCATATCGTAATACGATTTTGGCCTATATCGCCACTTAACATCAGGTGAGATTGTGACCAATAGCTAAAATTAAAAAGACTAAAAAAAATATTAGTTAAAATTTAATTTATTGATGATGGCAAACATCGTAAAGAAACCTGGTTGAAGAAACCGTTAATGTTTGAGATATTAAATTAAGCTTGGTACAGTTGCTTATTATTTATGATTATGACACTCAAATAAATAGATACTTAAATATAAAGTAAGGTAATAATAATGACAGTTATACATGATAATGATATAATCATAATGATAGTTAAGGATAAATACTGTAAGTAATATTTTTGACGAAAATTATTATATAAAATATTTTGAGTGAGATCTATAAATGCATTTGTCAGTTCTATCAGACATTCATACAGAAACAGGTTAATCCTTATCATTTTTCAAATTTTCTCTATGTCTATATTGACAATAATGAATCTTTTGTTCTGTCTGTAAATGCATTTTTTCAAATTTCCTAATAGACAGCCTATATGAAGGACAGTGATTATCAAATATGTCACAAAAAATTTTTTGTTTGTCCCTTTGGCCGGATTTACCTGAAAAACCTCTTCACCGATTCTTAAGAAATTCTTTATACGGGAAGCTTATAAACGGGAAGGTTGTTAGGATAAATTTAAATTGTCGCCTTGCAACACTGGTTCGACGGAGCCCTCTTGCTCACAAGCCATCGTAACGCAATTACTGTTCTCCCTTATAATTTGTACGAGTATTACCAGTATTAAACAATATATAATATAAGTCAAAAGTTTTTTATAATTAGGTTACGGGTCCAGGCATGCCTATCTTATATAATCCGCGAGTTTAAACAGTGATAACCGACAAAACAGTACAGTACCGAATAACCTCAAACTCAAAACGTGTCGTCGTGGCCGCCAGCTTAATTTTTTTTGTAGTACACGATATCGGGCTTCAACGGAATTGAAAGACTGATCGTCAGAGACAACTACACTATATGGAGTTTTGCTATAAAAACGTCACTACAACACGTATATTTGTGGGATTGCATTGTAAGTTTAAAAGATAGTGACGTAGATAACTATAAAGACGTGAAAGCAAGGCCAAACATTATTCTTTTCATCGAACCACAAAATACGTACACATTCAAGACGCCAAAACCGCAAAGGAAGTATGGGAAAACCTGCAACTTGTTTTTGACTATGCTGGCTTAACAAGAAAGGTTGGTCTACTTAGAGATCTGATTAATACTAGTATGGACAGTTGCACTAATGTAGAAGAATATGTAAACAAGGTAATCTCAACAGCACACAAGCTAAGAAATATACAATTTGAAGTAGGTAGTTAGTAGGTAGTTCGAGTGGCTGGTCACATTATTGCTTGCCAGTCTTCCGAAAACTCTGGTGTGTCTATTAGTGCAGATTATGTCAAAACAAAAATATTAGAAGAGGATAAAGTATCGGAATCATCGACTTTTTATACAAAATTCAAAAATGCAAAGAACATTTAATATAAAAATATTAGTAACAAAGTTGAGTATCGAGGCAACGGACTAACAAACGAACGAGGTGAGGAAGAATTTTTAATAATACTCTTAGAAGTCGTAAAAAAAGGTTTTTTTTTTTTCATTAATTCTTAACCGATTCTAATGAAATTTTGTACACGGGTACAAATTTTTGTAACTATATGTTATTTAATAATTGATAGGAATCAATTCAATAAGACTTAGAAATCGTGAAAGAAGGCATTTTTCTTAAATCTCAACAGATATTCATGAAATTTTGTACAGGGAGTATAAGTCATTCCAAAATTGATAGGCTAAGGTAAATGGATAGGTAAAAATAAAATTACGATGTCGAAACTAATTAATGCGTTAAAAACGCGTGCGAAACCGCGGGGCACCGCTAGAATCATATAAAAACAATTTTATATAAATAGTTTTTTTTTATAGTGCTTGGCAAATTTACGGTACTGTCCTTAATGGCAAGCACAGTAGGTACAATCCAAACATAATGGCGACCACCGAGAGATGGTAATCCATCGGCAATCGGCGCTGTCATGCCGACCGTTGATCGCTGAAGCTGATCCCTAAACGCGACACGTAAAAGCGACTCACTATGACGAACTTTTTACCATGTGCATGGTGGTTGCGACCCAGTCGGGCAATACAACCCTACTACCCCGCTATTGCCATATGCTGCTCGTTCGTTAATCAGCAAGGTGCACCACGTGCAGGAGAGGTTGGCTTGACCGTCTCAGTTCTAAAGATGTAAATTGATACCCCTTATACCCCAGTACAAGTACAGTAAATCACACGTTTTGTTTTGAATTATGCAAGAATGCAAACTTTTAATATAAATTTAAATTAATATTGGTTTGTTAATTTCAAAGCAGTGTAGTATCATATTCTTAAGTTTAAGTTTGTGTACTGGAAATTACCGTTAAATTTTTTGTAACAAAAAGGATAAATGGAACGATTATTCGTTTATTTGGAAAGCTGGTTTTAAGAATTGAAAAAAGTTTAAGCGCAGTTTTTTTTCTTTTAATGAGGTGTGTTACCTCCACTTGCCTTTATTACTGATTCTAATCGGTTCCGAATTGATCTGATTAGGGTTATTAAATGGTCTTGCGGAATATTATCCCATTCTTGTGAAATTGCTATTCTTATTGCTGTCACTGTTGGGCACATGATTTCTCGCATATACAGCTCTTTTTAAGTTGCATTTTTAATTTTGTTCAGGACTAATGGCCAGTCTTCACTTTTACATTTATGTAAATCTAAAAAGTTTGCATACTTATTAAAAATATTAATTTGATATTAATCCTGAACTTTGATGCAGTTTATGTGGCCGTCAATATATTATACGGCATTAGATAAACTTGCAATTCTAAGCTCAAGCTCTTCACAATTATTTAAATGACGACTATATCATTTCTATAATAAAACTAAATGTAATGGGAATATATACGAACAAATTTTTACAGCACCTTCACACGCGATAAATTTCTATTTCGATTATCAAATATTCATTCCTCAGCGGAATTCTCGTATAAAATTTCTCCCTTTGTTTTATAGCTTCAAGAGATAACTTTGTAAAAACTCTAAATTATATTTTATTTCACATTAAGAATTCTACTTCTGTCACCATAGAACTTCCAAAGACAAAATTCACAAGCCACAAATGGATTCTACTGTTTAAACTGTACCTATACTTGTAGCTTTAGTAGCTTCGGTAAGTCTAGTCAGTCATCACTTCTTTCTCGTAGTGTAAAGTTTGATAAATCAGCCTTTTATGAATTAATACAGATTTATATCAACTTTATATACTTTATTACATTGCGGAATGATATTACAATAGTTAATTTGGAAAATATGGACTAATGTTGATTGCGATACGATAATTGTATAAATGTAGGTTTTGAAACAAAACCAGTAGGTATACTAATTTATCATCGTTTTAAGTTTGAATGTAGCTGTCCCGGCAGACGTTGCTCTGCAATTTGTTACTTTTTATTATTTACTTTCCTGCAAACTTCCAGGACTATAACGAACAAAACAAAGTAACAATTACGCATTTCCATATTCGAATCTTGAGTTCACAAAAAAAAACCAATAGATTAAAGCATTGACAATTATACAACATTTTTAAATTTTGTGGATAACTTCTCAAACTTTCCTTTCCCTAAAAACCTTTCAAACTATTACTGACATTGAAAAAAGATTTAGCCTCATCAGCCCAGCCTGTTTCAAGTGATACGCTTACCAACGAACATCATTTCAGTTTTATTTATATAAATCAAAACTGTAAACACCAGGAGGCTTGCCGCCTGACATGAAATCGATATTATAGCCGACTTCCAAAATGAATTGGGCATCCTTAGTTCAAATTGTATTAAGCATCAGTTTATGCGTCAAGCCGGTCAAGCTTCATGCTCTTTTTGTCACGTTACTGTTGAAGCAAATAAATCTCTTTATAAAGTTTTATTTACATTATTAATCTGATCCCTTATTACAATATTGTGTATATTGCAAACTATGTTTTACTGAATTATTCAACAAAATACGAAACCATTTTCAACGATGCTTATGTCGATATTTCCCGGTATTTTAAACAGTTTTAGTAACCACACATGTTTATGTTGTAATAAATTAATTTCTAACAATCGTTACGTGCTAACCTTAATATTTTTTTAATGAAATGATTGATAGCAATGATAACAAATCATTCAATCTTTGGACAGTTTAAACTTTATTAGGGATCAGCAATTAAATAAACAAAACCATTCTATCAAATTTACTGTTTACTATTGGTATTCAAAATATTATATATTAGTAGCACTTATTGTGTAATCCACGTTAATCCTATACATCAATAGCGAAAAGGTTTTTTTTTTCATTAAAATGATTATACTTTTAAAATACTACCTTTATTTCAGTTGTACTTACTAAAATGATTATAATAACTTAATCCAACGTCTATGCCGAATTTTATTTATATAGGTGAATACAATATAATAGATCGGTCGAGATTCTGTATAAAATTACCTACTTGTGTCGGGACGATGTTAGGATAGTCTTTGAAAAAATAAACATTCGAAGTAATTGATACCTAATATCCTGAAATATCAAATAATTTTTACAAACAAATAACTAGTCCACCATGTTTGGGAGTCCGACATATTTGATTTAGAATTAGGTCATCCAAACCAAACGTTTATGCAAAATTTCAGCTCAATCGGTTGGAGATAACTCTTTTAAAATTCAGTTGCAAGATTCGACCCATACTAACAAGGCAAGGTTGCAACTCAAGCTTAGGTCCTTTTCTTCGGCAAGGAGCCCTTGAGCCAAGGAGCCGCTCGTGTGATGCAGTGACACTGTTTTCACTATCGCTTCAAAAAAAATGTCATATTAAGTGAATATGACCTCAGTCGGTCAAGTCATTCAGAAGTTACACGATCACTAACAGGCGATTATATATTTAAATATATGACATAACTTGTTGAATAAGCAATATGTCTACAGGCCACTTTCTATATTAAAGTTGGAGTACAATTTAATGCTTTTTATACGTAATTTAATGGATTGTAAAGTTATAATTATCATTGAAACCAGTTAACGTAATTCAGATACATTTCGCTTCACAATACCTTAATGTATTTTTTATTACAAAATTAACAGTTATGTAAATATTTTAATTTCGTATACAATTAAATTATATTAAAAAATAAAGTAATAACTAGCGTAATCTTTCTTAAAATGAAAAAGATTATTAAAGTTTTTGTTGGTCAAATTTATATATTGTGACGTTGTTATTAGTAGGTAATTTTCAAATTCAGAATGTAATTCAATAGTTACTTACGAATAGTAAGTAATTTGTTATTTACGATGACATACCATATTATAAACACCAAAACAAAATAGTTCAAGCAAATTTAATTTTACTAAATTTAATTTTTGTGATTAAATTCGCATCAAAAGAAATTAGAAAAATATCAAATATCACAATCTAAATAGAATATTTATTAACAGAAAGCATGTAAATACCTATTTTGTTACATTACAACATAAAAAACATTAATAAGTTTTATTTTTAAAGTCATACTTGGACAGAAATTAGCTTTAAATAAGTTGAATTAATACTACACAAATAGGCATTAGTTCTTCTTATTCTTCTTCTTATTAATTATGGCTCAGCACTATTCGTGCATTAGGCCAGTGTCAAGTATTTTACATTTTTTCAACAAAGCGAGCGAAATATTCAATAATCTTTAAACATCGCTCCAACAAGATGGCGGCACCCTTGTTAAAACTTTCCAGGGAGCCTTTGCAGCATCTTAAAATGCAAGTTCCTAGTTATTTATTGTAATCCACTTCACTTGTGCACCACAACCACACTACATCACGTAAAATGCTGCAAAAATTACATAATATAGGGCCAAATGACATAAGTTTATGAATTAAAACAAAAACCACCACATGACATTTTAAGTTACCGCCAAAAACTCCTAGGCATTAGTTATTGACCGCATATCCTGTCGGCATGTGCACAAAATGGAATATACCGACTTTGTTACTTGCACACGTAAACAGTAACAGCACGTAAATACTGTCGAACGAACAAATGCCGAGAGGAAATGAGTTTTCTTATAGTGGCATGCTGAAAGTTCTGGAAACTTATAAAGTTATATTACATTTCCATGGTATGTAAATATACTCGTACCTATATAGTTACTATGTGGTATCTAATCGTGTAGTATCAGACTGACGGCAGGAACAAAAAACAAATGGAGTATTGCATTTACATAAAAACAAGCGGTGCCCCGCGGCTCCGCATAAATTTGTTACGAACTAAACTAACTTTCGTTTCGTAATTTTTTAATGATTATTTGGAAGTAATATCGATTGATTTTCATAGCTTATCAAATATACTCTCCGTATAAAAAAAATTCATTAATATCAATTGCTAATTAATGGAAATGTAATTTTAAATCTTTTTTTTTTACTCGTTAGATAAAGCCTTAACAGTAATAAGTTGTTGTCTATCAATTGATGAATTTCATATTTCCCTTGTAGTAACTCTCTTTATAATGGGTTAAACCGTTTTTAGTTAAATCAACGTAACAAAAAGTTTTAAATTTTGAAATCGAGGTTATTGCTTTATATAAAATAGTTACGAGAACTAGCACAAAATTTGAAAAAAAAAAAAAAAACATGTTTGTATATGTACATGTAAAAACAGTACTATAGTTGTTCTATACCAAAGTGTAAACAGTCAGATAGATTAATTTTATTATTTCTATAAGTTTCTAACAACAAGCAAGAGTTTTTTTAATTGAAATAGTAAAAATACAGTAAATAATTATTCGATGTCATATAATATGGGGCACTTCATTCATTTCATTATGTCGTGCCGTCTCTGGTTTCACTAACTTTCACCCGAACATTCGCAGTTCGATACCCTGAAACGCAACGCGTATAGGCAAATTAGTATAATAGGCTTTTCACCGTATGTATACCAGTCGGACTGTATAGACCTACCACCCCACTATCGCAGTTTCCTCGTTCATTTCAATCGCTAAGAGATTATTATAGTACAATTCCGGTATCCACAATACAATATCGTGAAGATAAGGAACTATATCATTCATTATCTCACATATAACGTATTGCAAATAACTACACTAAACAAAAGTGAGTGTAATTTCTTAATTACCCCGTGAGAAACATTCCTTATAATGTTGCTTATAATGCTATTACTATGTATTAGATCAGTCGACGAGAGCTAAAATATGGTTGCGAAAGATTTGAAATTTAAAATTTTTGTTCATTTTAAATGGTAATCCCTTATTACACGGGAGTTGCAGAGTCACGGGCCGCTGTGTAATGTGGGCTGCTGGGAGAGGGTAAGTGATACAAGTTCACAACGTATCGCACGAACCGGTCAGTTTTTTTTTTTTTCGAACTGACTATACTGTTAGCCATAAGGTCCCTGAAGCCTCAAACGGCTTTTACAGCTTCACCCGTGCTTGGGGGCGAGCGCTTAAGGCACTCAGCCACGAAAGCAATGCAACTAGTTCCGAGGGTGCCAAAGTGGCCGAACTCGGCTCGGACTGTTGCAGTGATTGCAGTGGCCGTGATTAAGCCGCGATCTGACTAATGCCCTATCACTCGAACTAAACTTACTATACATATATACCTCTGGGAGGAGAGGAATACACAAGGGTATATGTATTTATGTATAAAAAAAGGTTACTTACAGAACCTATGTACCTAAGTATAATGCATGTATGTACATAATACAGTGTAATGAATGTAAGTTGGTAACTAGTGAATGCGGTGTCGCTGTATCGCACGAGCGGCTGCTAGACTCAAGGACTCCATGCCGGAGGATCGGACCTAGGCTTGAGTGGCCGCAGGAGAAGGTGGACGTGGCGGGTGTGCGGGAGCGAAGTTCACCGTCCCTCCCTTACGAAGGGAACGGTGGTTTCTCGGGCGTGGGCTAAACACGCATGTTGTATAGGAGCGAACGCGTAAACCGGTCAGTCAGTCTTAACTTTATTTTGTCTTGCACAAAGTGTGTCACCGATTCTGTTTGCCTGTATACTGGTTGGAGGGCATCAGTAGTGTACCTGACCGTTAATACTCAACGTACTTATCAATTTATGTCTTGAGTAAAAGAGGTAACTACACAATTTTATATGCTAACTAGCTAATGAGAACATCAAATTACATAGCCAAATGCAGTTAAAAATAAAAACACTACAAATTTTATTATTTATCTCTTAAGAAAAAATACACTTTTGCTTTTTTGCGTATATTCGATTGTATTTCTGTTTTATTTTTATAAAATGGTGCCTAAGAGAAAATACTACAATAGTTACTTGAAATTAAGTTTTTTTTCGTTGCCTAGAATCCAAAGAAATTAAATCGCCACTCAGTTTATTACGTTTATTCTAACGTCTTTGGCAGATCACCAGATTCTTTGAAGAAAAATTAGTGAATCTAAACAAGATTCCACGCAGGTGTGGAACTAAAATAACACCTAATGTAACTAATTTGAATGAAAGCCATTAAATTACATAACTCAAGGCTTTGTCAATTGTGTGTAGATATTTGATCATAGGTAGATTAAAAAGAACATTTGTGATCATCCACGATGACATCATGGGATATCACTGCACGCAATATATCCCCAATTCATTAGTCTCTTCATAAATAGTAACAAATTTTTTTTACTATTTTAAACCTTTTTTTGTTTTAAAATTATGTTGTTTTTTCTAATCTACCCATTTTTGCTATACTTTCATAGTAACGTCTTAATTAATAAATAACATTCAGGATAATGTTGTAATATTATCTATGTATTATTTTTATAAGATGTATCTTATAATTAACATTTTAAGTATAATTTGTTAATTTTTCTATGTTAGTTATGGAGCCAAATTTAGCACAGCCATTATATATACATTTCAGATTGATTCTTAACAAAGGAGCCTTCTCGTCAAACGTAAAGCAATATCACGCCTAATAAGCATAAAAATCCGAATCAGACGTAAAAAGCGAATTTGTGTTTTCATTTTAAAACTGGGGAAATGTCGGACGTAATTCAAAATGTAAAATTGTATGTATGTGTGTTTCATGCGAAACTTTTCTAGTAATGAGAAAACTTTTATAAAACCTTTTTATACGGTCCATTTCATATAAACAGCAATAAACAGCCTTGGTTACCCTATATAGCATTAATATTGGAGCCTAAAAATGAAATGTTGTTCGTTGGTAAGAATGAATGACTGAGAACACTTGAGAATGGCGGTGCCGTATTGCTTACTTTTTATTTTAAACGTTTGTATTAGTCCGAATAAAATTTTTAGTGAAGTAACACTTTTAAATGTTACCAGGCAATTTGGAAAGTTTTGGAAAAACTGAAATTAGTTTTTTCTATTGGATTTTTAATAAAGTAACGATTCCAATGATGAATATGCGTAATACTTATTCTGTTTTGTTCGTAATGATCTTGGATTCGTTTTCAGGAAAGAAATCGGGATAGGTGGCGCTGTTGTCAAGTTATTTACTATTGGAAATCGATGAAAGTCTGCGGGGCCAGCTAGTTTTAAATAATATACGTAATTTCAAGGATACAAAAAGCAACTCCCAGCATCGAAAAATCCTGCACTGTTCTCATAACGAAATTGTGTAAAATTTGTAGGGGCACACCCCGTGCCTCATTACGATTGGTATGCCTTGTGCATTGTAGTTGTACGGACACGCAACCGCGCAATAAATATCTCAGTAATCAGTGTCTTTATTACCAGTCACCCAATTAAGGTACACACATGTCAGGTACCCTTGCATACCTAACAAATTTATAAGAAAAATTAAAATAACTGTATATTAATTGTAAGTATTGCATTTAGTAAAAATGTTCTATTTTGACATTACAAAGAGATACTTAAATTGTATTATATGTATAATAGATTCTTTTTCTTAGGTCATATTATACACGTACCTACCTAAAGCAACTTCACACAAGCTGATTACTTTTACAAAGAAATTATTTGATATTTATTTATAAAAAAAAAGATTTGTGTTCATTTCATTCATATCATAGATATACCAACGTATCACCTAAAGTATTCAAAAGTTCGACAAAAAGGGTTCGGTAAAAGGGTAAATAAAGTAAAGGCTTGTTACCTTTTTACCTACCATTAGTAGTTCGGACATAATATTATGGCTGGTCAAAAGAGGCTCGACGGACCGCAGGTTGAGTATGGACAAATTATAATTAATCTATATTATAATCAAACAACAATCTATTAAAGTTGACGGCTGTGATTGCTGTAATTTGATTTCAAAATTGTTTACCGTGTTATTAAGATCAAGGTCTGTATATGGTGGTCATGGTTGTTGGGAAATAATAATCACACTACACAATAACATAATTTATATACTCACTCAATGATACTTTGAAGCTTTTTTTATATGTATATGTTACGTTCAACTTTTGATTATTATTTACCGTTCAGCTTATCATTTCAGGGAAGGAATAATAACTAGTAATTCAATTACATTTTTATATGTATATGTTACGTTCAACTATTGATTTATTAGTTACCGTTCAGTTTATCATTTCAGTCATCATAGCTTCACAACTTATCATAAATAGTAGTTTAAATTATTTATATGACTAATCATTATAAGCTAAATTCATTATAAGAGTACATTTGCATTAAATTTAAAATAATAATCCTAATAAATTTTTTTCCAAACAATATTATTTTATTAACCATTACCGATGTAATAACAATCTTATTAAAGAGAAATGAAGAAATATAATTTTAAGCTAACTTAATATCTATATACCTATGATAACATTTTATTATTATTTAAAATATAAAGAGACGAAATCTGCACATTGAAGATATTTGAGAACAAATACTACGGGGCGTTTAGAATCATGGACAGACAATACTTGGACAAAATGCCTGGTAGAAAGTGGATAGTATTTTCTCAATATTCCATTGTTCTTAAAAAGAGTAAGATCCGTTCGTTTACAGGAAACTGGGGAAATGGGGAAGTGTGAGATTTAGCATAATTAAAATTGATATATAGAAAGAGTGCAGAAAGTTAAATATTTATTTATGATTTGTGTTTATTTTAAATTTTTACATTAAATGTTTGTTCATACTGCCAATGTCAAACATGTAGTCTGTCGTTTTGTACGTTCATAAATTTTAAACACGCAGTGGTCTACCTTGTTGCCAATACACAATCAAATCTTCAAAGAGAAGTAGGGCACAGAAAAATATCTTTGAAGATTTATCTCTATTTGGAGCAGAAGGTCGCAGTCAAATAATCTTATATAGTGTTCCTGCAGTGAGTAGGTTTCTAGAGTAAGGGGGGTTCAAGGTCGGCAATGCGCTAATGATATCCGTTTGCGCGATATGCTTAAAAAGGGGTATAAAATTTTCTCTTTACGTATCTCTTCAATATAAATAAAATGAATGAGGTTTTCCGCTGAGCGCGCATTACGCAAAAACAACTGAATAGACCTTGACCAATTTATTTGTTTCTACAAAAAAAACATGATAAAAAAAAATAAAAAATACTGAATAAAAAGTTATTAAAGTTTTAAGAAACTACGATTTTTATAAGTACTACGCATTCTTCTATCGTCCACGCGAGAGAATCCGCTGGCACAACTAGTTAATCTATACTTGAAATAATAAAGTTTTTTTGTTTGTTTAAACACGCTAATCTCTGAAACTACCATTCGGATTCGAAAATTTTTTTAGCATTAGGCTTCACCTGTCAGCTAGTCTTAAATATTGATTGTTGTTAAGTAAGTCGGAACAAATAGCACACCCTAACAGTTCTTTCGGCGTGCGCTGGCGCAATGGTTAGTGATATATAACTATAATGTTCTACAAGAATATTACTCCTTAGTAAACCTAAAAATAAGTCCGGGATAGCATATGGGCATATATCTCTTATATATAAGCCACAATAAGATATGGTACGACAAAAAATAATTGAAAATTGAAAAGTGATTTATCAGCATTATTATTAGGCATTGCATATTAATCCCTACGTACGAAAGTTACTTCATCATCAAGACAATTTTATGAAGATAAACTTTGCCCTTTATAGCATGTTATTTGGACGAATAGCTTGCCTTATAATGTAAAATTAAAATAATTCAACCATCGGCTCGGGTGTAGTGGCGAGAACGAGCCGTCCGCGTCCAGTGTGGTGACGTACAACCGTAGCCGCCCGATCAAAATATTATCTATACCGAAGTATAGACAAAATTCATAAATCATCAATCAGCGATTTATTTAAAATTATATGGAGGTGAAACCGCGGGGCACAGCTAGTAATAAAATATAGATGAAAGAGCATGACCTGGCGATAAAGAATTTTGCTCAGATCCGAAATTACTAAAATTAGAATTGGGATTAGGGAATTAGGATACCTACCTTCTTTATGGTGAGTGAATGTGTTTTTAATAAACAACCATTAAGAATATGATGAATACGAGATGGAAAATTTACATGGGAGTCAAACTCTTTTTTACTAATAAAAGAAAAATGATATATTTCAATATTTTTGGATAAGGATAGCCCTTAGAGGACTGCAAAGGGAACGAAAGGTAATACAATCTTTCAATCCTTAAAAGTTAAACATAAGTAATTTCACGTGTGTGTTTAATGCAATTCAGTTTTTTTATATATCTGTAATTAAATACACATCAAAAATTAATTACCATGTTTTCATATCCATAAAAGTATTCAAAACAGTATTTTATCATTGGAATACTTTACACTCCTTATTTTTAGGGACTTTTAATTAAACGAATATATCAGCTCCAAGAGATTCACTGATTAGATTGCATTACTAGGTCATACAACATCTTAGCATCATCCGTACGAAGTTTCGCCTATGGCATGTTATGACAGTTTAAATTCATAATAAACTTCTTTGTGGCGTGGAAAATATAAAAAAAAACCTTTAGAATTAATTTATTAGGCAATGAAATCACACTACCTTGCCTTTAATTGACTTAATCGAACAAAAAGTAGCGAGAGCTTGAAGGTTAAATCTTGATGTAATTAATTAAAAGAAAATAGCCTAGTTTAGTTAAATTATATTAACCGTGTCGAAAACTCTGTCTAGTTGAACTCTAATTTTGAACTTTCAGAAGTCACCCATACGGTTTAAATTTATGCATTTTAATATAATACATAATTATTTAGAGGAACGCAAAAAAAGATAGAATAACAGAAAATATTTTCTTATTTCATTGTTGTTTTTAATTAATTTAACATTGCTTGTTTTTTTTTTGTCAAAAAATTGTTATTATTGAGTGAAGGAAAGTTCATTTGATAAGTTTGAGTGATAATGCCAGATCTCAGCGTTGCTCGGGTGTCACTTACAATGAAGTCGCTCAAACATTACGAGTGTCCAAGTGTATGATTTTTCGCAATGTGAAACAATACCGGCAGACTGGAGAGTATACAAGCCGTAAAGGACAAGGTCGCAAAAGAGACAAGAGAGTCAACAGAGAGGGACAACATATTTATTGTAAGCAGTGTCCTCAGAAACCGCACTTCGACTTCTTCCGAGGTACGAAACAAGCTGCAGGAAATTCGACAAGTGACAATTAATAAGAATATATGTAACAATTAATACCGAAACTATTATAAGGCGGCTGGAATAGGGCCGTAATTGCCCTTCAGAGGCCCCTTGCTCACTGCAGGGCATGGAGTAGCTCTGTCCAAGTTTGCTTGTCGCACCGAAATTGGGAGGATAACGCTTGGGGAAGAGTACTCTTTACTGATGGGGCCAGATTCTGTCTTAAGTCAGATGATAGAAGGGTCAAAGTATGGAGATGACCTGGAGAAACATACGCTGAGTATACGCTGAGTTGGAAGAGAGCCTTATGGTGGAGGTGGAGTAATGATATGGGGTGGTATTTGGAGCTTGGTTGCTTAGAAGCAACGGGTCCCTGGCTGCGGCAAGATACGTAACAGATATTTTAAAGCAGATTGTGATGCCTTTTGTCCCATTCATGTTGGATAATTTTCTTTTAATGCACGTCCTCACGCTGCGTGGGTAGTATCGGAGTACCTTAATGAGATCGGAATCCAAGTTTTGGTTTGGCCAGCACGATCGCCAGACCTAAATCCGATAGAACATGTTTGGGATAAACTGGGAAAACAAATTAAACAAAGAACAAGAAGATCACAAAACTGCATTGGTTGAAGAATGGAACCTAATGCTACAAATTTTCGTTGACAATTTAATAAAAAGTATGCCCAGGCGGATGCAAGCAGTTTTGAAAGCGAGAGGAGGTAATAATAATACTGATTGTGTCACCCATTATGAAAAAAACTGTATGTAGAACAATATGAATAGGTTTTAGCTTTATGGCCACAATCTCACCTGATCTAAATGACGATGTAGCCCAAGATGGTAACACGCTAAGCCTAGTGGGAGGACTCACTCTCAAATGTAGCTGCCGGAACACACCTATTGGTGCTTGTCGCCAGATTTTCAACTTGACGGTGGTAGCTAGCCAGGCCGGCATTAGAAAAAGCCCTACCACCATGCTATGGTTCCATCACGATGTTTTCCTTCACCGAAAGCTCAGGCTCACTGCAGGCTTATTGGAACTCACATGTATCGACGCTACCTCTGAACCATCATTGCTTCCAATGAATGATACTAACTCAAATTAATTAATTATAACAACGTATCCAGGCTTTATATTCCATTAAAAGTAATATAAAAAATCTCGTCAACAAACCTAATCTAATTTACATATCTCCATATATATATAAAATAACATTTTACTTAATGAATCTAATTGTAATCTAATCGAATTCTACTTAATCTTAATATTTAATCCTTAATAATCTATAACTTAATAATCTTGATGGTTATACTAAACCATAAACTTGCATTATTTTATGAATTTCTTTCATTAGCTATTCTCTGATATTTTACTTTCATAATAATCTGGTGTTCCAAAATTTAAAATAGTCAATTTAGCTTACTTTTGTGTAGGATATAAATAAATCATATATGTAATGGATTATTATAAATCTGTAACATATTCAAATGGAAATCAGAGAAATTAATATAAATGATGTGAGGAAGGTAATAAAATATATAGATTTATTATGTAAGTGGTCATCACAAACGTATTAGTAATAACTTATTTAAATCCTTTTAATAAGGCGTTACGTAATAATATGCATAAAATGAGTCTTCTTCTTTATGACAGTTTCGCTTTATTTAAATCAAAACAAATAATAAACACTATTGAACAATCATAATTTTATTGTTATAGGCACATACATATAGTTATGTTTATCTATGCCTTAAACATATTGTAGTTTCTAAAAGAATTGATTATTATTTCAAAGAATTAACTTTTTAGATTAATTATGTCATATCAGTCGGTAATAACAGTCAGTTATTACAACTGGACATAAAACAGGAGATAACCATTTATCTCTCATCTCCATTCTAACGTAGTATGAAAACGTAACGTAAATTTACTTCCCGTGTACAAAAAGTTCATCAAAATCGGTTAAGAATTAATTTAAAACATGTATTTTTTCTAATTTTTAAAAGTATACTTGAAAATTCTTATAGCCTATCAATTGACCAATAATTTAAGCTTCCAGTGTACAAAATTTCATAAGAATCGATCAACACGATCATAAGAACTACACGGAATTAAAAATACGGACTTATTATTAAAATGGCAAAGGTTACCATGGCAACGCATACCATAGCAAAGGTTAACGTAACAGTTACCATATGGATAAAATAGTAATATATATATATATATATACAGATTATCATATCACAATCATACAACACAAATTTCATCCCTTAATTTAATTTAGCTGATGAATATTAAAAAGCTAGATTATTAAATTGGAGAGTTTATGTGGTTCGTGTGTTAATAATTATTATCAAATCTATAAACAAAAACAAAATTTTTCAATGTACAAAGTTTCATCCCTTATTTAACACCCTTAATTGAGGATTTTTTATAAATTGAAGAGTATGATTGCTATATTTTAGGTCAATAGACATATTATGTGTATGTAGAAAATAGTTATACATAAATTATTTTTACCTAACAAACTTTCAACTCCTATTTATCACCCTTTACTCATGAATTTCGATTCATGAATTTCGATAAATGCTGATACACGTGTTCCATTATTTTTATTAAAAGGTCTAAGTACACAATTTCAAGTCAAAAGACAATGTTTTGCACCGCATACAAACTTTCAACCCCCCTTTTTACATCCTTAGAGGTTGAATTTCCCAAAATCCGTTCTTAGTGACCATCTACATCGCGAAAGGAGTAAGTATGCTAAATTTTCTAGTCAATTGAACCTGTAGTTTCGGAGATCTCGTGGTTTGTGGTTGGTATTTCGCTTTTATGCATATAGATTTTAGCACAATCATTGAATATCTTCACCAAAATGATATTAAACCATAAAATATATGGTAATATTCTTATATAATAAGCTTAATGCTTATTAACGCTAATTTATTAGTCACAAAACTTATAATAGTAAAAAAATATTTTTATAAAACATATCGTTAAGTAAAATGCACTTTACGAATTTGTATTCTGAAGCGCATGAGAATTAAGTCACGACCTAAACCAAATTACATTTTAAGTTTGCTATTCAAAAGCAAAATACGATATTTATTGAATTGAAAACTTCTTTAGCACCTTTGTGATTTGAAACTCGATGAAACGAAAAAGCTGCTAATGTCGCTTAAATCAAAAAGACAAACGTATACTTACACATCTATTGGATTTAGCCTACTAGAGAATACATTTACATTATGCACGGTTAATGCAAGTCCTGATTTTCTTATTCTACTTATTCCATCGCCCAGGAAGTTTAGCCAGATAACTGTTTCGAATTTCTTATTATAGCCTTATTTACATAAGGCTAGTCTCAAGAAAACGCTCGACGTCTGGGTGCTACATGAATTGACGCATAGGAACCTTTTAAACCGAATTGATGCCCGCGTTTCTTTGCTGAAACGTAGCGAAATCAACCCATTTTTTAACTGGCGATGAAAAATGGGTCACATACGAGAACTATAGCCGAAAAAGATCGTGGTAAGCCGACGATCGCTAAGCTCGGATTAACGGTCAAGAAAGTTTTGCTGTGTGTTTGGTGGGATTGGAAGGGAATCATCAATATATTAACATTTTTTATAATAAAATACCTGAATTTAAAAGTTATTACGTTAAACTTATATATGCATTTAGATTAAGGCAGATTCAGTTTTTCTGAAAAAATGAATTCCGTGTTAACAAAACAAATGTACATTGAATTTAATACAAAGAGGAAATGTAACTATTGTTGACGATTCTTTTTAAGATCTTATTTTTGCATATACTATACTGTGTTGCTGCATGATTAATACCGGTTATCTTCTACTAAAGAACAGTCAACGGCAATAAATTTCTACATCACCTTTTTTGTTTAGCCTGTAAGCATTCAATTGAATCTTCCTATCAAGATTATTTCAAGAATTATCTATGGAATCAAAAGCAAATTTATATCTCTCTGACGGTATACAATACATTTTATTAAAAAAAGTAACTTATCTTGACAATTCAGTTTTGCATTTAGCTTTTATTCAGTGTTTTTAAGAACTTATTTTTACATATACTATGCAACTTTGCTGAGTGAGTAATATCGGAATTTTTCACAGAAGGAAAAGTTGTATCTTCAGCTGCGTACGAGATAGTTATTAAGGTAAGATTAAGCATTATAAGCCTATGCAGTCTATAGACCCAAGTTTATAAGGTATCTTAGGAAACAAATTAGTTCGCAAACTCTTATCTTCGTATGAAGCTGTAGAATATCTCCCAGTTGTGTTCCCTCATCAATCCTTTCTAAGTTATACGATTCTCAAAGCGAGGTTTGAACGGGCATTTAAGCAGGTCGACATAACATAGGTCATTTCCTCGGCGCCGTTATTTTCAGACTGCACCGTATTTAGTAATAAATATTACTCAGAAAATGTTTCTAACAGGCTGCAATGATCTTAACATTAAGACCTTAACCCGTTAATCATTCTCGTTATACAAATTAAAAACTCACAAGTCACATTAAGGGTAAAAACATGACTATATATACGAGCTTAATAGCAAAATGAAACGAAAAGATTACATTTACTGTTTACAAAAAATAATAATTAACGGAAATAGCGCTGAACAAATTTAATGTCGACGTTTGCTTTGCGAGACGTTTTCCCCAGAGAAGTATTTAAAAACCTTCATTATAATCTACTTAGAACTCAACAGTCAGCTTGTTTTTTTAATTAACGTCAAAAACACTAAGTTCAAATAATACTTTATTCTTTTAAATGAATTATGGTATAATTTAATAATTTGATGTCACACATTTATGATTTTGAAGTTTGTAATGAAATTATAATTAAATTTAAGTAGTAGACTTCAGCAGCCAGCGTTATGTAAGGTCTACAAGCAATTGATTGATTTATGTGAGCTTCTTCTAGTGATCGTGTAATTTCTGAACGACTTGACAGATCGAGGTCTTATTCACATAATATATTTGTTTTATCGAGACAATGGTTCATAGCTATATTAGAATCCGATAGCCTTTATTAAACAATCTACATTTATAGACCAAATGATTTATTTCACAGTATCACTAGCTGTGCCCGCGGCTCCGCTCGCGTGGACCAAAAGAATGCCGTCGGTCGTACGCACTCGCGAATCATGCTGCATTCGCACAAAAGGCGAAAGACAAAATTGTTTATTGTAAAAGATTCATAGATGCATGCTATCGCTGACTTTTAGGATCTTAAAAAGACCTACAATTATGTAAAACATTAATTTGATATATCTCGTATGGTTCACTCAGCGTAAGCCATTTAAGCGCCCTAAATGAGTTTTTCCCCGAATTGATTCACCATTATCGTCACTGCTTATTTCGCGTGTTATTTTATCTTACAAAATATATCCTATAATCTGGCCAGATAATATAGCTATGAGTTAAAATAAAAAACACGTAAATCCGTTGTTTTTCACGTGTAAAGAATATAACCAGACAGACAGAGAGACGTCGAGTTTTATAATATTATGTATACATTTCAGTTCCATAAAAGAAAACCACAAAAACTGAACCCAATAAGCGGCACTGTAGTCAAGGCATCAAATACCGAAAAGGGCATAACATATAATATAACTTTGATGCTTTTTATTTAAAAAATATTTGCGAACCTCAATTGAGTATCATTCCCACGTGCCAAACCTTTTAACTGGAATCAAACTAACATAATTCGTACAACATTCAAATTAATTTCATATACATATATGTTTATATTTAATAATCAACAGCTTTATGAATACATCTCCACGTTTAAAGTTTAGAAATAGATTAAAAAAAAGGTGTGTGTGCGATTCACACACGATAGAAGTGAAACTTCATTTTAAAAGACATTTTCTATTTTATTTAAACAGTGTGCAATATACATACAAAGAGGAGAGAACGATAATATATTGCTCTCTCGCTCTGGCTCACACAAATAGGAGAGACCGATAATGTGCGTTAAACGTTTAACGTTTGACATTTAACTTTTAACGCTTGGAAGTCGCATAAGAAGTTTCACTTCAAAAAAAGGTGTGTGTGCGATAAATTCATTTACCACGTGTTGTTGTAAATAATTTAGATTAGTTATTGAAGTGAAACTTCTTATGCGACTTCCAAGCGTTAAACGTTAAATATTAAACGTTAAATGTTAAACGTTAAACGTTTAACGCACATTATCGGTCTTTCCTCTTTGTGTGAGCCAGAGCGAGAGAGTAAATGTCGGTGTGTATGTATATTGCACACTGTTTAAATAAAATAGAAAATACCTTTAAAATGAAGTTTCACTTCAATCGTGTGTGAATCGCACACAGACTTCTTTTTTTTTATTTTCATAAATCTTTAGATTTCTCTGTACATGTATTTGTCTGACATAGATCTATTATAAAGAACACTGATCGCGAATATGAAATTAAAAATGTATCTCTGCTTGTGTCTGGAAATCTGGATTTAACCCATATTTTTTTTTTATTTGAATGAATTTTTGTACACAGAAAGTTTATATCATTCCTCAATTGATAGGTTATAAGAATTGTTAATAACACTTTTAAAAACTTTAATTAACCGTTTTGATGGTATTTTTACATGGGGTGTATATATAATTTATAATTGATATGTTATAAGACTTGACAAGACTTTTAGAAATCATAAAACTCGAATAAAAATAAAATTATGAGACGAAAAAAATTACCTACCTCTTATTAAACTCGTGCGAAGCCGCAGGCATAGCTAATCAACTATAGATTTATAACGAAAAAATTCAGAGAATTTTATGCATAGACATGACATTGGCTCCAAGAAACTCTACTAATTGTAAAATAAATTTACGTAAAACAATGTTCTTTAACAAGTTTCCTTTGAACTACGTTTATTCTCTGCAGCAGACCGGAAACGAAGCGATTTGACACGGACGCGGGACCCTTGTATTACGCCGTCAAATAATCTCGACAAAACAAATGAATGGCCCAATTACATAGTACATTTTTCTTTACCAGTTTAATTTCATTCCTTCCATAGTATTTAGCAAGGAAACAATACTGAATTATATAAACAGATAAATCATTATTATTATTACATATAAATGTATTTAAACGTTCAAGTCATGTGCCGGTTTCGGCTGCGAAAGTCTTAAAATAAAACATGCAATCAGACTGCAAGTGCAATGTTCTTTTCTTTGATTTGTATTTATTAATAAAATATTATTACTGGAATGCTCGAGATTCAGATCTCTACAATAAAAAAAAACATCCTAGTGACGTTTCAAATATATAAAATATTTGTGTACCAAAATGTGTTTCCTATCTAAAGTGAATGCTGATATTTGTGATCATTATGAAACTGATTTATATTACGATGATAACGACACGCGAATTGTTATGCGAACAAAATTACTGACACGCCTTTGTGAAGTTAATTGCAAGCGTTATAATATAATAATCAACAGAGCATAAAACGGTAATTTAAATGTAAATAATTTACAAAAACAAATATGTTGCGCTAGGAAATAACGTTAATATAATGATATAAGATCATGCAGTATTTAGATATTAGATATGAAAATGTTTTTTTTTAATTAATTAATTGCAAGAGTTTCACGTTTAGCTCATATTGAATTTTACCTACATCTTGTAGAACAAGTAAACAAGGTAGAACAAGTAAACAAGGGACTTCATTTCAATGGTACCTGATAGTACCTGGTATACCTGGATATACCTGGTAGTAGATACCTGATATTTTGAGAAAATATTATTACAATTTCAATGTATGCCTTACTCTAAGCAATCTGCTGTTAATGTTATTATTACTCATGACATAAATATGATTGCAAGTTTTTTTATTCCAGTGACGATTTGGAAACCGTTATCTACCAAGTAAATTCAACAGATAAAAATACAAAATAAAAAGTTTACAGTAATGTCTATAGGTTTTTGTAATGAATACCTAACATGTAAAAAGAATAACAATAATGTATATGCATAAAATAATACGCAAAATGTATCTATAAATGTTTGTATAGATGCGCTCCTTATCTTATTCCCGTGCCGTGCGCAAGCCACACATATGCCACTCCGACTACAACACTGAATACAGCATTTAATAGCCGGCTTATAGGTATGGCAAGGTTATATAACGAGAGATCTAACAAGATGAATAACTCCATACATATTTCTTCTAAATCTATTAGTTCATACAAGCACACCTTGTTTAAAAATAAAACATTATAATTTAATATCAATTATAAAATGTAATCATTTCAAATTTAGTATCATTTAGTTATCCTTATTGTGCAATGTGTATTTAAATTTTATGCAGGGCTATTATCTGAGTGATAACATTGTATTTTTATTTGTGTATGATAATAATATGTAATATTATCTTTTTTTAATTGTACTATTAGCGTGCAAAATATATAAAATAAAATAAAACAATAATTAAGTCCCAGATGAAATCCAAATCTTGAACAAGTGCAAATGATTTGTAGCTATAAATGATTCAACAAAAAACTTTTAACTAAACTTTCTATTGAATTCTTTTAGTAACAATGCATTCAAATCCCACGATCCAAACTTTATTCCCAAGTTTGTTGTCTGATTTTGATGAAACGCAAAAGTTTCTACCTAAAACTGACAATAACATTTATTAGTATTAGTATAAAGTAGGACTTAAATATTTACAGACTTCATTTACGAACAAAGTGACAGAGTTGATCCTTGCTTGCTCTTTGAAAATTCACCGAATGTTTGTGTATTCATTTGAAATAGGACAGCAAATAAGATGGGATGCAAAATTTTTTTTTAATTTTTTAAGTCTTATCCGAGTAAATTGTAAGCCTATAACAAACCTATACATATATTTCATTAAAAGAACAGATATTTATTTATAAGTAAAGAAGCAAGACAAGATCAAACGTTTTTTTTTTTGTTTAACTAACACAATATTCTTGATCTCAGTAGCATATGATTTAGAATTAAAAGGTAAGCGAAGGTAGCGCCTTTGCATTACAAACAAGTATAGAAGTTTGTATTCCTTTTCGTAAAAAGTCCCTTAATCTTTAAAGTCTAGGTAGGTACACCATTATTTGCTTAATAAATGAAAATAAATTCAACAACATACAAATGTTTATCTTTTAAAGGTAATAAAATATATATTTTTAAAAAAATATACATTTCAGTGTGATTCTCTTACATGCTGGCAATATTTTATTACAATTTAATAAATGAACGTTATTAATCGTAAAATCTATGTCAGAAGTATTAAAAATAACCGAAAAAGAAATCGTGTGTACAATTTATCTATTACAATTTAAAAACATGGAAGTTTTAATTTCGTGTTACCTGACCGGAATACATTTCCTTGAAATTTTTGTTATAATTAAGAAATTTTAAGAAAGACTATCTAAAAGAAAGTCTGATGGAGGTACATGAAGATGTATGATCATTGAACAAATTTCTGCCTACGTTGTAATTATAATTAAGAAATGGCAATTAATGCGTACGTGACTGGATTTTCTTTTTTGTGTGAATTCTACCCTCGTCACGAGTCCTAAACAACTCCTAACTGCAAAACCAGGAATATTGCATATATACGATCCGTATCTAAAAGTGCTTCTTAGATTTACACGAATAAAATAATTATCACTACATATTATAATTCAAATTCCCTTGCCGGGTCTATCTATCTGTCTAAACTCGATAAAGTCCAAAACTACGCCTTTTCATACGGTTTTGATGAATGGATGGAGTAATTCTTGATGAAAGTTTAGGTGTATAATTAATTGTTAAAAGTTAAAAATCTCGGAGAAAATCATGCCGACTGGGAACTTTACTGACGTGCGTCGCGGAAACCAGTAGAATTATAAGTACTGCTCTGCTACCCGTGCGAAGCCGGTGAGAGTTGGTAGTACTTTATATGTAATAATAAGTACCTATTCAACATATAATATACTAAACTTAGAGACAGTTTTCTAATTAATTCAATCAACGCTTTTGCACATAAATAAGTCAAGAGAAATAGTGTTCAAAATTAAATTTTACATATGAGATCCATATATAAACTAACTACATATATACAACATAAGACGTCGGTGGTTTATTGAGAAATTGGATCCGCCGAACTGTTTGTTCAGGATGAGGCTTTTTACAGTCGACTGGTTTTACTTACCCATATTTTCCAGTCAACGCGTTAGAACTAAAGACAAAAGGATGTGTACTATAGATTATCATGAACCAGATCTCTTAATACATTTTTTTTTTGTTACGAAACGTAAATAAATTTATGCATTATTTTTTATCATAACACTTATCTGCAATTCTTATGGATCGTTATGTAAAAAAGAAGCCAGAGATGTTGTTTTATACCGGCTCGGCAAAATGACAGTAAAGCACCTGATGGTAAGATACAGTCCAGAAACAACGGTAAGATGTTAAACTTAGAAAAAAAAAAACAGTTAATGCGTACGTAGCCGCGAGAACAGCTAGTTATAAATATAATAAATTATTATACACTGTACAATCAATCAACACCTATTCAACGAGAATGTCAATTTATCTTTAGACCTTGACAAGTCACAAAAAGTTCATACATTCAAACCCCACTGAAGCCCAATCACTAAGTAATTATGTCTTATTTTTATTAGGGCCTTCCGTCTTGTTGCGTGCCAAAGAAAAAGAACCATGACCGAAAATGCTTTTAAATGTTCCATACACGGTACATGTTCTGTAGCCGTATAAAAATATACGTTATCTTAAATCAGGAAAACATGACCATAAAGTTGCATTGGTAGAACAACAAAACTTATCATAATTCCAAATGCATTCTGGTTTAAATAAAATAAATACGTTATTTCCTCAATTATGAAATGAACAATTGAAACTGTAATTAATATTATGAAGGTAAATTACCCTGTTTCTGGGATCCCTTTCAAGATCTTGAATAAATCAACTACTACTGCGACAATGGCAATATTAATAAATAATATTCTTTATTACTAATTCTTCTCTAAATACAAAAGAGAAATATATATTTTTTATGCAATAAATGTGACAAACAAGCATAAGGTCCGCTTAATGGTAAGCGGCTACCTTAGCCTACGAACGTACCGTACCGTACCGTAGCCTTGTAATACCCCATACCGCGTGGATGACCTTCAATCCCTTCTCAAAAGAGCTCTGGAACCGCAGGTAGGTTATTTGGCTGCGATCTTCTGTAGGGTATCTTCTGTATTCCACGAGTCGGACTGCCCCAAGTAGAGAGAAAGCTCCAAAGAAATTTCTCTGCGCCCTACCTCTCTTTGAAATTATTTTTGGTGAACAATTGTATAGTTATTTTCATACAATATCATTTTGGTCTTCGAAAACAAAATATGCCTCGTTCATATTTAAGCTAAGCTAATAATTGTATAAAAAACTAGAATAAAAAATGTCCTATATAAAAATTTTAAATTATTAGAAACATCTCAGGTACCTATTATTTAAGTCAAATGTATTTCATAATAACGAATTTGTAGGTTTATGAAAGTTTTGTAGGTAGGTGACATTATGCTTAACCTAGAAATCCAGATAGTTGACTCCTGTTCCAAAGTAAAAAAATACTCTTTATTTTGAGGTACACAATATATTATGCGAATGCATATAATTACATTTGCACGTACGTCGTATAATGCATATAAACAGGTTTTAAATGTAAGATAGCATCTTTCCTCAGAGGGAATATGGCGTAAACAGTAAGACCTGATTCTTTGAATACTTTAATTCGCCGGTGCTTCAAATACGTATTTAATTATTATTTTTTTCGTAGTTACTAAGAGTGTGATAACAATCATTATTCGTCAATTTATTCATATTTCTGAATAGTACCTAAGGTATTGTTTATTTAACCGACTTTGACAAAAGGAGGTTATCAATTCGACAAGTACGTATGTATGTACCTAATATTATTGGAACATCATCATATTCATATAATTTCTGGCTTAGCTTATTGATACGAGCTACAGGTGTGGTGTCAAAGGAAAAAAATCTCAAAATCTTGGTGCATGTTGGAAAAATCAATCTAAAATTTAAGACAAAAAATTTAATCGACTTGAAAAAAAATTACTCAAAATTATGTAATAATATTTTTGAAAAAATTGTAGGCCCCTAACTTGTTGCGTACCTACTTTTGATTTCGTATTGTTTGTTTAATTTCGTGTATATATAATTCATAATTTTGAGTTAAATAATTAATTAATTTTATTGATGATGATTTAATTTTTTATTTCCTTTTTATTCATATATACTAATTTCATCACTAATACACGTACACAAACGTGTACGTATAGTATATAATAACCAGCTGTGCACGCGGCTCCGCTCGCATTGACTTGGATTACATAATTAACCTACATGAACTTGGCAAACGACTTTGTAAAAAAAAAAATATGACGCCATTTTAAAGTACTTCGTTTGTACCGCTTTTATTTTCGTTTGTACCTCAAAATGTTATAGTATTTTCAAAATTGAACCCGTACTCCACTTTGAGTTATCAAAATTATACTAACGGATTTGGATTCCTGATAGTTTGTACCACTTTTATTTTTTGCTTATCTTCAAAAAAGAAAAAATGACAGGATTTTTAAAATTTGAAAAATTATAACAGTCTTAATATACATATATCATATTACATGCAACATATCGAAATTCTGTAAACTGGGTTCGTTGTGCAATCATTTGTACCCTCATAAAACTCTCTTAATTTCTACAATACACAAGAAGGACTACTAATTTAAATCGTCGTGCAATCGTTTGTACCCGCAGGAAACGCTTTGAATCACGAAAATATCTCAAAGGATAAGATAATACACGCACTATAAAAATTGTCTTGCAAAGTACTGAATTTTGACAGATCTAAACATTTCGTCAATCTGTAAATAGGAATCGGAAAATGTCTCAAAGAATAAGAAAATAAACGCACTTGAATATTTGCATAGAGTTGAATTTTCAGAATTCACAAATTTTCGCATATCTCTTAAACAGAAATCGTCGTGCAATCGTTTGTAGCCGCAGGAAACACTTTGAAAATTGAAAATATTTCAAAGGATATGAAAAGAAACGCACTGTAAAAATGTTCTTGCAAAGAACTGAATTTTATCAATTATAAACATTTCGTAAATCTGTAAACGGGAATAGCCGTGCAATCGTTTTTACCCCCAGGAAACACTTAAAATCAAAATTTAAAATATCTCAAAGGATAGGAAAATTAACGCACTTGAAAATTTGCATAGAGTTTAATTTTCTATTTTTTTTTTCTTTTTCCCCAATCTCTTAAACAGAAATCGTCATGCAATCGCAATCGGTTTTAAAAATACGGTTTTAAGCACTATTATCTTCACTGCTTATTTCGTACGTTACTTATTTTATGTAATAAAATATATCGTATAACCTGGCCAGATAGATAACATAGCTATGAATTAAAATAAAAAATATGTAAATCGAATAAGTGGTTCTCGCTTGAAAAGACGATAAACGGACAGACAAACAGAGAGACGTTGAGTTTTGTAGTTAGAATGCAGAAGCAGGAACTCTTAAATTTATTAGCGTAAGACAGTATATAATTACACACAAGTGCCAATTGGTACTTCTCGTGAAAGAAACATGATTGTCGGACATTTAGGACAGTTTCATTCATTAATGTATTGAAACATGTATATATGTGTATATATATATATATACAACATATATTTTCCTCATAGGTGCGTTTAAGTTTTTTAGTTATATATTATAATTTATAGAATAACATTTAGAGAACCTAATGTTAAGTCATGATGTGGGGTCGAAATAACAACACTAAGTCTGGGAAAAGAATGTCTACTAAGTGCATTGCTGAATGTATAAATTGGCTCTTGCTTATTAGATTACGCGTCATAATCATCATAATCATGTAAGTTACCAGTTATATGAGCTAGACTCTAATAAGACGTAATAGACTAAAAAAAACGTATAGGCGTGTTGTTTCCTTATCATAATTATGCTTTCTTATCATATCGAATTAACAAGTTGCCTTTATACATAACAGGTGCGCTGCTATTCATCCGGTATTCGATAATGCTGAACACAACCTTCTTATGATTTGCTACTTATAGCAAAAATAATTTACTGACGTATTTACTGGTGCATGTTGATATTATCGTCAATTATGTGAAAGTAAAAATTTACTGTTGATACTAGGAAATTAAATTATCTACAGACGTTTTATATAACATAATAGGCGGCTTAAAGTGGTAAAAAAATTTGTTATGAGATTTGCGAAAAATTTAAATATTACGTTGTAATGTCAATATGAATGAAAAACCAAAAATATATATGTTAAATGAATAGGAGTTGAGCTACAGCGCCCCCCTTTGGCGGGAATTATTTTCATCATAATTTAGGATAAAATTAAATATTTATTTCCCAAAAATTTAGGAAGAAAATAATAAAAAAAATGTTTGTGGTTTATACTGAAAGATAAAAAACATTTAACATACAAAACTTCGCTCGAAATTGTGTAATAATAATCTTACACTAAAAAAAAACATTTATTATAATAGTATTATTAAATAAAAGCGTGTAACCTATACACGCGGTCGAAGTAAAACTTTTTTGAATTTGAACAATATATATTTTACAGCATACCTAATGCGTATGTAACGTAACATAACGTCACATTACACAAATTTTCCTAATCGCGCTCAAAGAAGTTTTACTCCAAAAATTGTGTGTAACCTTTACACGCGGTCAAAGTGAGTTTTCATTGAATAACAACACAATATATTTTATACAATTAGGTATCGTTCATAACGTAATGTAACGCTTAATATAATGTCACTTAACACAAATTTCTCCTTATCCCGCTCAAAGAAGTTTTAGGTACTTCATAAATTGTGTGTAACCTTTACCCGTTGTTGAATTGCAACTTCACTGAATTTGAACACTGTACATTGTACACCATTAGATATCGTCCGTAACGTAACATAACGCTTAGCGTACGTATTTTTCCTTACCGGGTCCAAGAAATCGCACTAAAATCTATTTTGATTAAAACTTAATATCATTAACATGTCTGTAATGGTTTGTTGATAATATTTAGATTTTGGTTTCAGCAAGAGGCTGACGTAATATGAATTATATAATTTTCCAGTATTGACAAAACATTTTTATATCTATACACTACAATAAATAAAACAGGTATAAATATATAATACGACTGGTGATGACTTATATGATAAGCAGGTAAAATAATTACAGTCCAATTAATTCAATTCCAATTGTACTTTATTTTATTATAAATTTTAATGGTGGATCCAAAATATCGAAGATAGACATGATTCTTCGTATTTGCCAATAAAGTAGAGATGTCTGATAGTCATTCATAAATTCTAAATTCTCATAGCATCTTGTGGAAGTCTTTTCAGTGTCTGAAAAGGAGAGGTTTTAAAAAGAAATGTAATGCCCGCAACTGGACTGTGAATTTATTGCACCGGGAAAAGGAGTATAGATAGGGACATGAATATATGATTTATTTCCATAAAATTATAAATTCTAACATTTGTATATGTGTCAAATTTAATAAAAATAAATGGTTTAATGAATTCATTATTACATTACACTAAATTACCAAAATATTTTTTTATATACTTAAAGACAGAGCAGTTTTATGGTTTGTATTAATCTAGTATGTTTCATGTAATAATATAACTTAAAATGATAAGTAAAAGGTACATAATTGAGAGTACGTAAAATAACAAACAATATTGGATTTTTACTCATGGAACGTGACTCACTGTAGATATTGTTTGTTAGAGACTATAGATTAACATATTTTAGTAAAATAAAATATATTATATTGAATTGAATAATATATTATACAACCTATAAATTTATTGACTTGTTACAGGAATTGGTTTCGTAGAAGCTATACTTGATATAGGCGTGGACCAAATTTCGTTCACGTAAATTGATTTCAGAGCATTTGAAGACAGGGAAAATAAATTTGAAACCGAAAAGATTTGGATTTGCCTTCGACTGAATTTATATAAAACGAATCGATTATTAAATGAACCGCAATCTCTACATCCGACTGAGAAGTAAGGCATTAATTAATTATGTCGAACAACTACGGCCACAGTAATTCTCGTTGACAAAATATCCTGTATCCATATCATTGCTTATGAAGCGAAGCCCTTGATTTCAACATACAAATCGCAAGTATGCATTTGGAAATGTTCTGCTATTTTTTATACTTACTTAATTACATCAGTGCCTTAAATGGTAATAAAATATTTTATTAATGTAGAATTTTTGCTTTCTAATTCACAAGTATATTAGACACGACGGAAGTCAAGGTTTTTCTACTTCCTTCTGCATGTGAAACTGCAGGAACAATCTACTAATAATTTGTGTAATGGATATTAGTAATTGGAGCAAGAAGATCTTGTATTGGATAGTACATATTATAATACTATTCATTCTAATAATTGTACAATATAAGGTATAAAAAAGGATTTTACATAGAATCAAGACGATTCTAGACGTTTGATGGTAATATTATCATATCGAAATGAACCTTGTAATTGGGGATAAGTATTTCAAATGTATAAAATAAAGACCCAGCCGTGTCTGTCTGTCTCTCTGAACGCGATAAACTCAAAAACTACGAATAGGTTTTCATACGGTTATAATCAATGGACGGAGTGATTCATGAGAAGGTTTAGGTTTTGTGTAATTTGGCTGAAATATGACGGTGCTTGTTGTAAATGTCGAAAAAATCATGCCGAGTGGGAGATTTACAGGCGTGCGCCACGTAAACCAACAGAGTTATATGTATTACTCTGCTACCCGTGTGATGCCTTAGTGCTAGTATTTTATTATTTACATTATATAAATTTATATATGTATTTCTAAACTTATGTAACTGACTAAAGAACATAAGTATCTAATTACGTTAATAAATACATAAAAAATAGTATTACCAACAAATATTAATACCTATATACTCGTAATACCTATAATAGTACCAGAACATTAATAATTTCATTATCTTTTTCAATTGATACGCTCGATCATTTAAAGTTGACACGTTGAAAATGTCAAAATTGTAAACCGAATAAAAACCTTAAATTTTAAATTTACCAAAACATTAATTTATTACAAGAATGACAGACACTAATTATTATTACAATACTAGCTGTGTCCCACGGTTTTACCCGTGTTATGCTTAGTCGACCAACTTTCCGCCGCACCCGTGTAGCCTATCGTTGTTCTCCCCGCACTTGCCTACGGCTTCCCAGATTGCTTGACTTTCATGGTTACTTCTCCGCTCCTAAGAGTCATAGCGTGAACTTATATAGCCTTACCTATACCTTCTTCAATAAATAATAACCTTCGTCATTTCAAGAATTTTTCAAATCTGATAGGTAGTTCTAGAGATAAGCGCGTTTAAATAAACAAACGATTAAATACATATAGTATAGATGTGATCTCTTTGTACCTACGTCATGTTACCTCTAGGGAAACGCTAGCTATACATTTGTACGGGCCAACCATACAAGTTTCTGCTGCGTTCGCTCGTTGCATCGCTTTGTGAGTATATTGTTTTATAAAGCCAGTGCATCAACATCGTTCAGACCGAGCAGCGGCGAACGCACTCATTAGCAATTCATAATATATATTTTATCAATAAATCAAGTTTAAAGTCTTCCGGTGTTTTAAATCATAATTCATAGCAATCAATAAGGTGTTCTGTACACCATTAATTACTTTCACTACTTCTGTACCTACTTATACATTTTAGATATACGTGTCGTAAATATATATTTTAGAATAAAGTCGTTTCCAGAGAGTTACGCTTTGTAAAGAGAATTGTATTAGAGCTTACGGAATGCGAAATGGTTCTCAATCGTAACGAGCTTATTCGTAAGCTTATCCCTGGTATATGGATTTCGTGTAAACAAAAATACGCTTGTTATGAGAAAATGTTGTTTTATTCATAATCCTTTTTAACGGATATTAGTTCACCGTAAACAACAAAATTGTTTAGTACATTGTAATTATAATTGGATTAGCGAACATAATCTAAACAATACCTATTTTATTTGCTATAGAATTTTTTATTAAAAAAAAATCTGCTTTTTAGTCTTCTTCATGCGAATTGTGCAATGGGTTTCGAATATCTTGAAGGGATTACATCGGCGACGTCTGAAAAGTTGGTTTAAACAGATTGCTAAATTTGCCACCGAACAGACAGGAAAGAAAGCAAATTAATATTGCATTGTCACTCACTTTTGAACTATGTTGTGTGAAAGAAGTCTCTAGCTGATAGGGAAGCTGGTTTTAAATCGATTGTAAAATTACCGAAAACTACCAAACTGACAAACAAGACGGCGTGTTGAAAATAGATTCATTTGAATTATTCGAGAAAATAAAAAGTGAATGCTAACCTAAAGCTGACAAGTATTAAGTGAAAACAATGTGTCCCATCTGAGCAATTGCGTACGGTTTTACGAACACAAACCCACAGGGCCGATGTGAAGTAATGAACTTGTCTCAGTCGGCTTACTCACTCCAATCACGTGTTTCTCATTTCATTAAACCTACACGTAAATTAAGTTTTAACCAAGTAAGCCGTACGCAGTACAATATTAATTCTTACTTTTTATTTTGCTTCTAATCTAGAATAAATTGTTTACTTGCAAGATTTTATTTTTAATTTGGTGCCAGTAATACACACAATAGTTAGGATTTTATCATTTTTATAAAATACACAGTTTTGGGAGAAACTCTCTGTGTTGTCAAAAGAGTATTCATGTACAACTTTGACAGAAAGAATAATGGACGCTCAAATTGACCTTTGAAGCAAGGTGGAATTATTTGTATTAATTTAAATAACGTTTTACGGCTCGGCATAGTAATTTATTAGCAAGTGCACCAATCCAACAAAATAGTTATGAATAGTATAAATTCGTGTTTATTCGACACTGCATTCACATTAGGAGATTTCAGATGGCTGAGCAGGACCTTCAAAACGGTCGCTGAGTAATAAGTCGCAAAAAAGGCCGACACAATTGCTGGTCGGTGTCACAGCGATTTTCTTTTTGCTGGCAGCAATAGATTAGAAGCATTCGAAATAAAGTAACAATATTAAAATTTTCGTAAAACATGGCTGTCGTTGAAATGGACCGGAAACGATCTTGAAGGAACTTTACATTTCTTAAAGATAGCTTTGGGGTGTAAGGGGCGTCAGGGGTGTAAGGGGCGTCAAATAACATCTATAGCACTGAGACGCCCAAGCCAACCTCACCTGCACGTGGTGCACCCTGCTGAGCAACGGACGAAGTAATGGCGATAGCGGGGTGGTAGGGTTTTTTTGCCCAACTGGGTCGCGACCACCATGTATGAGGTGAAAAGCCCGTCATAGTGACTCGCTTTGGCCAGTCGCATTTCGGGATCAGCACAGGCATATCCAGTTAACGAGTGAATTTCGGCTTGGCACGGATGCTGGTGGGATTCTCCAATGGCTCATTGCCTGAGAGGGCTGCATTGACCCGGCGGCCAGGGAGACCCGTAGAAACGGTTTCCCCGCTGGCCGCCCGCGGTATAGTACAGAGGCCCAATCATGGATAACCACCATGAGAGGCTGCCTCACCATGCCGCGAATAATCTCGGGTAGGCTCGTCGTGCCGGTTGGTGACCGGATCGGGGTCCCGGCGACCTATTCCGGGAGGGTACGGGGCCCTTCCGTTCGCCAGATCAGTGTATTTCTCTCATGTATTATAGGGAGTCGGCGAATCACGCTGGTTATCTCAATGCTCAGTTGAAGGTCACTCGCTCTTCACGTTTTCTTCCTTCTTCCTTAAAACCCAATGGCAGCGCAAAAAAAGCAAGCAGGTTCGACAGCGGTGTACAACCCCCACGCCGCATTTACGGTGGAGTTCGCTAACATCCGTGGACTCCACTCCAACTTAAATGCCGTCCACCAACACCTTGAGACGGTTCAGCCTGCTATGCTCTTCTTGACGGAGACTCAAATCCGCCGTCCGGCCGATACATCTTACTTACACTACCCCGGCTACCTGCTTGAGGAGAACTTTCAAGCAAAAGCCGGAGTATGTGTGTATGTACGGTCAGACGTGTGTTGTCGCCGTCTGCGCTGCAAGGAGGACCCTTCCTTCTCCGTCCTCTGGGTACACGTAAACCTGGGCACTCAAAGCCGAATCTACGTGTGCCTCTACAGATCCCATAACGGGGATGACGAGACTACTCGGCTCTTTGAGTATTTGAGCAAGGCAATAGATGATGCACAGGAGCAGTTTCCTACTGCGGAACTGGTTGCCTTGGGGGACTTTAACGCACACCACGAATTGTGGTTGGGTTCCTCCAAGACAGACCATGCAGGACGAACTGCCCATGCATTCGCTCTAACTCATGACCTGACACAACTGGTAGTCCAGCCCACCCGGATTCCCGATGTTGACGGTCATGCGCCCTCTTTGCTGGACCTTCTGTTGACGAGCCATCCAACTGGGTATGTTGTGTCAGTTAATGCGCTCTTGGGCACATCGGACCACTGCCTGGTTATGACGTCTGTGCCACGCGCTCCGCCTCCACCCTGCGTAAGGATTAGGCGTAAAGTTTGGCACTATTCGTCAGCAGATTGGGATGGAATGCGGGATTATTTTGCATCCATCCCTTGGTGGCAGCGCTGCTTTGATGGGAAAGATCCTTCAGCGATTGCTGAAGCAATTGGAGGCGAGATTAGAATCGCAATGGAATAAAATATTCCTTCTTCCGATATCGTCTGTAATCGCAGAGGACACTCTTGGTACAATCGCGATTGCGCTGATGCTGTAAGTCAGAAGCAAGTTGCGTATCGTGATTGGGCCAGGGGTCGCGCACACAAGGATCCCAATATAAAGTCCCTAAAATCAGCGTACAACTCTGCCACCAAGGCCTGTAAGAGGGCCTACATTAGAGCGGATGCCCAGCGCATTGCACGGATAGGTCATGATCTCATAGGTCAACTGGCTAATAGTCGAGTTTACTGGAGTCTGGCCAATGCCGTGCAAGCTAATTTCTGTCGTCCAGCATTGCCCTCGCTGAGGTACTCTGATGGATCACTGGCTCACGAGCCGCAAGAGAAAGCAACTTTACTTGCCAATCTCTTTGTAGCTAATTCCCGGCTCGATGATCGCAACGCAACCGCCTATAATTCCCAGTTGCGGTGTCACAATGTCTGAGTTACGATTTAGGCAATGTGACGTGCTTAGAGAATTGCGATCGCTCGATGTTCGGAAGTCCAGTGGTCCGGACGGAATCCCAGCGGTTGTACTTAAAAAATGTGCAGCTGAGTTGTCTCCAGTGTTGACGCGCCTTTACCGCCTGTCCTAACTCTCTGGTGTCGTGCCTCGGGTTTGGAGAGAGGCTAATGTGCAACCGATCCCCAAGAAGGGGGATCGATCTGACCCTGTCAATTACCGTCCAATTGCCGTAACCTCAGTGTTGTGCAAGATCATGGAACGGATCATCAACACCCAGCTTGTCCGTTACCTAGAGGATCACTCTTTGATTGATGATCGTCAATATGGCTTTCGCCAGAATCGATCAACGGGTGATCTTCTGGCATATGTACTGCACCGCTGGGGGGAGGCAATTGATAAGCATGGCGAGGCTCTGGCGATCAGTCTTGACATAGCTAAGGCTTTTGATAGAATCTGGCACCGTGGTCTTCTCTCTAAACTTCCGGCGTATGGACTTCCCGACAACCTCTGCAACTGGATTTCCGGCTTTCTACATGAACGCAGAATTCGTGTCCTTGTGGAAGGATGTGATTCGCAGTTCATGTCGATAAACGCTGGAGTTCCTCAAGGCTCTGTGCTTTCGCCCCCTCTGTTTCTTCTGCATATCAATGATATGTTACCTTTAGGTCATACTCATTGCTATGCAGATGACAGCACCATTCATGGGTGCTATTATAGCAAGCCTTCATGTGGTCGGGAAGAAACAGGAAAGAGACGGGAGGAACTTGTCATTGAACTTAACCAATGCTTGCAACGTGTTTCTACATGGGGAGCAAGTAACTTGGTTGAGTTCAATGCCAAGAAAACTCAGGTGTGCGCGTTTTCCTCAAAAAAGTCTCCGTTTTCTCCCCTCCCCACTCTTCAAAACGTCTCACTAGCAATGCGTGACAGCCTCAATATCCTAGGTGTGGATATTCGCAGCGACCTCAACTCCAGGGATTACATCTGGAGTGTCATCTCCACTACATCTCGGAGACTAGGGATCCTGAACAGGGTGCGACGGTTTTTCACGCCCGGTCAACTGTACCTTCTTTATAAGGCACAAATTCGGCCGTGTATGGAATACTGTTCGCACCTTTGGGATGGATCCGCAAAGTACCTCCTCGATGCCCTGGATAGGTTACAGAGACGGGCTGTTCGCATTGTTAATGATGCAGACGTTACCCATTGCATCGAGCCACTTCAGCTTCGCAGGAACATCGCCTCGCTAAGTGTGTTTTACCGTCTGTATCATGGTGAGTGTTCTGAAGAGCTGTTTAATCTAATTCCCTCCTCTCCTTTCCATAACAAAACCACACGCGCTGGGCTTCGGAATCACAGTTTTACGGTAACTTCCATCTCGGCACGAACTAAAAAGTTCGCTTTGTCTTATCTTTGTCGTACCGTGAAGCTGTGGAACGGTCCCCCAGCCGGTGTGTTCCCTCCTTCTTATGACATCGGGTCCTTCAAGCGTAACGTGAAGAGATATTTAAGCAGGCCGGCATGACAGCGGCGACCACCGATGGATTACGATCTCTTGGTGGTCGTCGTTGTGTTTGGATTGTAGTGTGCTTACCATCAGGTACAGTACAGTCAATGTGCCGAGCTATTATAAAAAAAAAAAAAAGCTTATTTTACATTTGCACTCACTCTTAAATTATATAAATTCATACAAAAAATCTATATTTAGGTAATATTCAATCAAATAAAGTCCACTAAAACACATTGTTTTATATGAGTTAGATGCTGAAATAGTAAATACTTTAATCCGACCAGGAGAATGACGCAATTAAAAAAAAATTTGCCTCCAAATTCGGCATATATGCCGAATAAGATCGCGGACAGGTTATGTAACTACTGGTTGAACATCCACAGTAAAAAAAAAATCAAAATAATGTCTGCTATATTTAGCTTACAAAAAAATCACAAATACACTGTGAATCATCATCATCATCATAATTTCAGCCGAAAGACGTCCACTGCTGGACATAGGCCTCCCCCAAAGATCGCCACAACGACCGGTCCTGTGTTGCCCGCATCCAGCGGCTTCCTGCAACCTTTACCAGGTCGTCGGACCACCTTGTAGTGGGTCTGCCCACGCTGCGTCTTCCGATACGTGGGTGCCACTCGAGAACTCTTTGACCCCATCGGCCATCCGTTCTACGAGCTACGTGGCCCGCCCACTGCCACTTAAGTCTAGCTATTCTTCGGGCTATGTCGGTGACTTTAGTTCTCCTGCGGATCTCTTCATTGCTGATTCGATCACGCAGAGAAACTCCGAGCATAGCCCTCTCCATTGCCCTTTGAGTGACTTTGAGTTTTCTTATAAGGCCCATAGTTAGCGACCACGTCCAGCACCATATGTTATCACTGGCAACGCAGACTGGTCAAAGACTTTTAACTGTTTAGATAAATTAAAAAAAAAACTGTTAGATGAAATTAATTTGATCATTTAAATAAGGTTAAATTACATAAATTAAATATTCTCACCAGTGGGTACACTACGACAATGTTATGATTGTTGAGAGGCAAAAAACAAGGACAGTTGCGATCGGTCAGATTTTCCCTGTATTATATTCAAACTTGCTTACAGCTTAGTAATAACAATACTGCTAACTTGCTATGAATTTGTTTACGTTTATAGGTCCTTACATATGAAATTGGCGTTTTGTTGAAATTGCCAACTTAATCTCAAATATCTGGCGTTTGATTAGGAATTCCAAATTCAAATTTAGGCTTGTGTATTTGTGTTTCGAATTTAGTGATTCATTTGTTTTCGCACCATTTGATTTTTCTTTGACATCGTTCTTTTCACATAATGGAAAACTTAAAATATCGCGTTATTTACGAATATGAGTTCCACCGTGGCATCTGCGCTCCAGAAGCAACTTAATTATGTATATGGGGAAGCTACTGTAAAACAAAACACGGTGCGTTTTTGGTTCCAACGTTTTCGTTCTGTAAATTTTGACCTATCAAACAAACAACGTGGACGGCCGGAGATCCTAGTTGATAATGAAGAATTAAAGGTGAACGTGGAAACGAATCCATCGCAAACCACGTCAGAGTTAGTGGCACGCTTCGGTATGAGTGATAAAACAATTTTAATTCACTTAAAACAAATTGAAAAGTGAAAAAGCTCGAGAAATGGGTCCCGCTTAAATCGACTAAAGCACACCAACAAACACGCATTGAGTGCTGGTTTACATTACTCAATCGTCACAATAACGATGAAATCTTGAATCGTATTGTTACTTGTGACGAATAATGGAACCATTAAGACAATCGCAAATACTCATCACAGTCGTTGAACCCAGGAAATGAAGGCCAAAACCTGTCCCAAGCGAAAGTTGATTCAGAAAAAGGTAAAGTGTTTGGTAGATCAGTGCTGATGTCATACACTACAGCTTCCTAAGATTTGGCCAAACGATAACGACAGATTTGTATTGTCAACAATTGCAAACCACGATGGAAAAGCTAGCCGTTAAAGAACCGAGACTGGTCTCTCTGGAGACTAATCTCTCTAGCCCGCTGCTGCTTCAGAACAACGCTAGACACCATACTTCACAACAGACGGTCGCTAAATTAGAGGAACTGCAGTTGGAATGTCTCCGACAACCATCATATTTCCCGGACCTTGCTCCAACAGATTACCACCTTTTTCAGAATTTGAACAATTTCTTGCAAGGAAATAAAATCATTTCCGATGAGGCTGTCCATACCGCCTTAAAGATTTTATTGATTGTCGCTCCGACAATTTTTTCAGTAATAGAATCAATGAACTACCCATAAAATTACGAAAGTGCATAAGTAATAATGGTACATACTTCGATTGATTAAATGTGTTATTTCATAATATTTTTTTCGTTTTACTTTTTCCATGTAAAACGCTAATTTCATATGTAAAAGGACCTATTATTTGAAGTTTTACTTACAATTTATCTGCATACATTATATGTTTAATGTGGTTTATAATTACTATAGCACGTTATAACACACTCAAGGTAAGATGCATGCACAAAAAAAGGGATCATGTGACCAACACAGATTAATTATCAATGTAATATACAAGTAACCAACAAACTTGCTCGTTAATTGGACAATGAAAGCTTGTCGGTTACGTAATTGACCGCGTTTTGCCATAGATGCCATTGCACCGGTTACACAGAATTATTTTTTTGGTTTTGTTATATTTTTGAATCTGTTATATTTTTTTATTTCATATTTGTACCATTAACAGATTTACAAATATGAACACTAATTATTGTTTTACATGTTAAGATAGATTTTGTTTTAAATGACCAGCAAACTAAGAAATTACGGATATATGAAACTATTAAAAGACCTGTCCTGACTAAAATGCTCTGAAAGATCCTAGGACCTTTTTTATCGTTATAGTTTTGGAGTAGTGGTCACAATCTCACCTGATGTTAAGTGTTAAGTTTATGTTAGTTTATGATAGAGACTTGAAACTTAGAGAATATGAATTCCATTTGTTTCGAAACCTGTGAGTCCCTGGGAGAATTAAAAAAATAAGAACCGCCCTAAGGAATTTTCATCGCCGCATTTTGGAATAGATAATACACACAATGAAATACATAATAACTGAATAGAATTTCTCTTTACGAAATTAAATATGTTTCCAAATTAATTTATTTATACATCTGTACTGTGACAAAAGTAGCAAAATATAATCACCACGCTCTCTGTCACTCGGTGACAGAACTGTCAAGAACTACGAAGAACTGTCAATGGTTCAATCGTCAATTATTCTTGTTAGGAATAGATGGGAAGAACATATTCCACTGCGTCATTTTCCACTCAAAACCACAAATAAAGTAAGGGGTTAAAGGAACTGTTAGTCATATTCACTATCACAATATAAATTATGAATGTCATACGTAATTAATAAAATGAATTACGTTTATGTTTTAGCAAACAAACATTTTAACGAATTATAATTAATTTATATTTGTTTTTTAATTTTTAGTTATTGTTGTTATAATTAATTCAAGACTAGTTTTATATCGAATATATATATTTATAAAAATGCATGTTTGTATGTATGTTATATGTATTGACTCCAAAACGGCTGGACCGAAATTTTATGAAATATTCAGACAATCTTCATATTAACCCAGCGGGTGATCCCTTAAAGTTTGGTAGCGATCGGTTAAAAAAAAACTGAGCCACAGCAAAGCGTTGCCAGGTTTGCTATATCATTTATAAATATTATAAATCTCAACGTCTCTCTGTCTGTCTGTCCCTTCATGCGAAAACCACTTATCCGATTTACATAGCTTTTCCTTTTACTCATACCTATGTTATCTAGCCAGGTTGTAGGATATATTTTATTAGATAAATTAACATACGAAATAATCAGTGACGATAATGGTGAATCAATTCGGAAAAAAACGCTTAATAAACCACGCTTACACTGAATTACACTGACTTACGCTGAATAAATCATAAAAGATATATCAAAATAATGTTCTACATAGTTGTGGATCTTAAAAAGACCTACAAAAAAGGCAGTGACAGCATATTCTATGGATCATCTACAATAAGCATTTTTGACTTTAAAAAGACCGGCGGACGATCGCTGTAATTATGACTTTGGCAACGGGGGCAGTACGATTTGTGCGTCTACTCGACCCATAGAATTCTGTAGTCCACCCCAGCAGAGCCGCGAACACAGCTAGTATTTTATAAATATTAAAGTAGGAATGTTTCAATGTGTAATAACGCTCAAACGGTTGGACGGATTCTAATGAAATTTTTCTTAGAACGATAGGACATAGAATACTTTTCTTGACTACATAAAAAAGGTAGCCTAGCGAAGCGGCCGTGCAACAGCTAGTAAAAAAATAATAAGATGAATTCCGAATTATAGTGCACGTAAAATCCTCGAAATACTGTTCAGATTCGTAAGAAACTTTCGAGATTCAATTTAAATAATTTACACTTCATAAAATAATAAATATTAAGGGTTAACGTACGAAATTGCCGATTTTCAGTATTGACTAGTGTGAATATCGATATGTTTCATTCTATTTAAATTTGCAGTCATATTAATTTTATAATATACCTATCAAATTTCTTTTTAAAAATAAGTTGTTCATTTATTTTCTCATCTTCCGTTTCTTTGATATCGCTGTTTCTGTATAAGTAGTGTAAGACCGCAACTGAAAACACGATACCTTTTTGGTTAAATCTCTTCCGTTTGGGAAATGTTGATCTGACGAGTCCCGTGGCCAACTTGATACGAAAGAACGGAAGGAACAAATTGGAAAGATAAAAAAGGTAGGAAAATGGGTATGAACTCACTGAAGAACAAGAACAACAAAATCGCGTCAAAGCTTGCTTTAACTTGTTGAATAGGCACACAAATGAGGGGGTTCTAGATCGGATTGTCACTTTTTGTGTAAAGTGGATCCTGTATAATAATCGAAAACGTCCATCGCACTGGTTGGACTTCCAGCCAAATCATGTCCTAAACGCAAATTGTGTCAAAAGAAGCTGCTTGTGATGAGAATGATACTGTGAATAATTATAAATGATAATGGACAAGCTCGCTGTCAAACAACCAATACTTGTTAATTGTTCTAGTCCACTCGTTCTTCACAACATCGCTCGCACAACGGACGTGTCAAAACTACAGGAGTTATGACTGAAAGCTCTCTGTCACCCATCATAATCACCAGTCATTGCTACAAATGATTTCCATTATTTTTTCTTATTCCATTATTTTTTTCAGTGGTTAAAAGCGCCTTTGAAGTGTTCATCGATTTCCGTCTCCAGAAGTGACATTGCATTGACATCAGTAAACTTTAATTGGAATGGCAATGCATTGCATGGACAATAATTGCCAGCAATACGATTCATATTTTTTTTAATATATCTTCGATATAAAACAGCAGATCATATTTAAACCCCTATTATTATTCAACGAAACATATCATAAATATAGTTTCACACGCATCACACTGCTTATATTATGCAAATATTTTTCGATAATTTAAATTTGAATAATATGAATACTTTATATATCAGTTATCAATTGAAATAGGTACCTATTTTATGAAAGTCAGAAAATAGTAACCCCACTACTTTTATTATTTTTAAGTAAGTAATAAAGTTTTATTAAATTGTTCGAAGATTTGTGAATTTATAGCATTCGACACTTTATGAACTTTATAAATAAAGTAAGTAAGTTCATAATGTTTCAATATTCATGTTAATTTTACATAGGCAAACATTAATAATGTAATCACATGCACAAGTAAAAACCCAAACCATAATAAATTAAATTTAACAGTGTCTTACAAAATCTTAATTACAAGGGTAACAGTTTTCGGTGTGAACTGATTGGCCCAGCCTTGGCCTCCTCGAATGTCACACCGCTGGAATTCAGAAAGTGAGCCGTAACAATATGGCAACTATTTGATTATTCATAATTACTCGGTATTTATTACATGTAACCACAAACATTTTGTAATAGCACATGTATGTATTTATTATATATCTATACATATTATACAACTCACCGTCTCTCTGTCTGTATGTCCGTTAATGATCTTTTCACGCAAAAACCACTAATCCGATTTACATTGTTTTTCCTTTCATTCGTAGATATGTGGCCAGGTTATAGGATATATTTAGTTACATAAAGTAACATATTAAATAAGCAGCGATGATAGTAGTGAATCAATTCGGAAAAAAGACGCATTTGGGACGCTTAAATAGCTTATACTGAGGAAACCATACGAGATATATCGCTTACCATAAAGATAAAGCAGGTACGTTCCTCTGGATTATTAACTTACAGACTTATGACTAGCATATTTGGTGTATTACCGTAATCCATAAAGTCTGTGATCAGTTTTATTATGTATGGACACAAGAGTATAAAGGGGATTTTTATTCAGTTTAATGTATAAACAATGGTATGTATCCAAGTCAACCCGATAGGGATATAGTATGATAATCTTTAGGTATTAAATTTACAGTATCTATCGTTCAATGAATTAAGGTATGAAAATGGTATAAAAAACTATTCTCTAATAAATGTTATTATGATTATGTAATCATACATACATAAATTAATAATTTCATTCATAATATATCGAACCTTAGGTCTAATTGTAAGATTAAAGTTTTTTAGTATCAAATCTATATTAATAAATCTGTAGTTATGTAATATAATATTTTTTCCCCAAAATGAACACGAATAAGCCATTAATTTTTTGTTATACTGTCTGCCTTTCTATCTATTTGTATGTCCGGATTTTACTTAAAAATGGCTAGACCCATTCTAATGTAATTTTATACACGAGAAGTATACGTCATTCTATACCTAATTGATAGGCTATAAGAATCGTGAATAATTATTTTAGAAATCGTACCAAAATTACTATTATTCAACCAATGTTGATGACATTTTTAAACGTAATGTATATATAATTCCTCAATTGATAAACTATATCAATTACCAATAACATGAGTTGAAATAAAATTACGGGATGAGAATTACTGCCTAACAAACGCGTGCGGGCCGCTTGTAAGTTATAAATGTTTCTATAAAAGTTTCTATTTATTGTATTAAACGATGGCATACAATATTATTATTTATAATTAATAAAATGTTAATGTAATCAAATAAATAAAAACCCGATTTAATATTTATTATGAAAAAATATTATCATTATTATTTTCCTGTGCGTGATCTTTAAAAAAAATTAAAACTAAACATTTATATCCTATGATTGAAAATACAATTTTAGTTTGCTATTTTATTAAAAAGTAATTACGTAAATCATTCAGTATTATCAATATTAATAGAATTCCACACGCCAAAGTAACTTTTATAATTTGATATAAAAGTATTCATAAAGTTACTCGCGTAATCGTCTGGGAATGAAAAAAGTATTTCGATTTGATTTCCAGAAATCTAAATTCCAGTAATTGTATGTCTTAGTAGTCGAGACATGGCTATTTAGGTACTAAAATTTTTGTATTAAATATCATTTGAGAGAACACAAAAAACTTAATTTGTATTTGCTTTATCTGTCGTCGAATTTATATAAATATATTAGGTGGGCCGGCAGACGTTATTCTGCCTGTTCTGATAGTTAATGGCCCGACCACAGCGCCATCTATCGGATCCTATTATATCTATAAACCATCGTCTCGACAGAACAAATATGTAAAAATGAGTTGAATCGGTCAAGTCGTTCAGAAGTTATAAAATCACTAGCAGACGATTGTTATACCTATTTATAACATATTTTTTTCATCTATTCCCTTTATTTCAATCAATTTAAAAACTAAAACGAAAACGAATCAATTCAAACATCAGATTCAAAGGAAAAATGTTTAATATCTTTATTCGCTTTAAACATGTGAGGAAACGTACTTAATAATTAGCACAAGAGTTCAAACAGTTGTTTTAGAACGTCACCATTATTACAATAATTTATTGAACGATATACGCATTATATTGCTCGAGATACAAACACGTAATAGCGTACGCAAATTTCATTCAAACTATTTAATAACAATCTTTCGACACAAATGCATTTACGCTTTATTGGTGAAGGTGATATTTGATTATTGTCGAGCCAACATAATAAGAACATGAAATAACTATGAAAGAGAATGTAAAAAAATATAATAAACCCAATAGGTACATACTTCACAGTATATTTTTACTTCTAGTTAATATTATATTTGCATAAACAATGTTTTTTTGTAATTAACTGATTAAATTTATAAACTAAGAACAAAAATTAAAATAAAAAAAAAACGTTATGAACATTAATAATACTAAATTAAGGTAACGTTTTACATATTGCTCTTTGGCTGTTAATGATTCAGTGCTCGTGAAACAGTTTTAACACTATACGAATGGCAGTTAGAAGCAATCCGTCATCCTCCATACTCATCGAACCTCTTACCCCAACCGATTACCACTTTTTCCTCGATTCGGACAATTTTTTCCACACAGGAAGCAATACAAAATATCTTCCCAAATTTTGTGGAGTTCAGGTCCACGTAATTTTATCGGAAAGGTTTAAATTATCTTCTTATTAGATGACAGAAGTGTATCGACTTTGAATAAATAAATATATTCCATCCAACATAAAAAAAAAATTGCGTTGACAGCGGCGCGGTGGAGATTTCGTCGAATAAATTAACCGCGTGTGAAACCGTAGGGCACATCTAGTCGAAAATAGAGATTGTTATATAATGTATATATTGTAACGTTTGTATGTTTACCAATAAGGATGGCATAGTCGTTTCGTGACCAAACATTATAAATAAATAGAAAAACGATTACATATTGACATTTGGTGTAGTAAATAGAATAAATGTTAACAGAGTGATTTAAAAAAGTAAATATGTGTCAAGAGCTTACTGAGTGACTTCCACGTTGTCTAGACGCGGCCGCGTTCGATCTAACGCGAATAGGAACACTGCTTCATATTGCGTCATTTCCTGAGAATATCGCACGCAATATTTCGCACAAAGATTGTAGGTAGCATTGTCATTAAAGCAATACTTTTTGTAGGTATCTAAAGGCTCTATTATTATAATTGCAAATGCAAATTTTATAAGGACGAAGTATCTAAGGAGTGAAATAACAAAAAAGGATCTAAATATACCCAGTAGTTTTTGCGTGACGCGCATAAAGCGGCAAACCTCATCATTTTATTTATACCTATAGATTGTATCTAATCTAAAAAAAACTTAAGAACATGTAATAACGATTTTTCTAATACGAGTACTTTATAGTTTTATAGGTTTAATTTTTAACCCCAATCTCACCTGATGTTAAGTGACGCACATCGTCACTGAGATGCTATACTCTAAGCTCTCAAGTGTGGCTACTAGAACACGCTTATGATAACAAAGATTTTCAACTTGAAGGCGGACATTAGATAATACCCTACCACCATCTAATAATAATAACTTTTGAAAAAAAAAACTTAATAGATTTTAAAATCAAAATCCTGCATTTTATTATAACAAATTTGTATTAATCGATTATAAAATAACGGACAGTGAGATAGTGAACAGAACCACGTATCTTTCACAATCGAGTTGTTTTCTAACCAGCCGTAACCGTGTCGAGGAAAACCGTGCGAGATTGAAAAATAATAGGGCATTGTAACCAACAATAATAGAAGTACTAGTGCTTATTGACATTGTCTTAAAAGGTAAACTAATTGGAAATACCACAGTGTACACCAATATAATTTTTGCATTACCTAAGTGTTTTCTTCTAAGGTACTTGGTACTCGTCATGACTACTACATCGCTGAGTTAAGTAGATGATATAATAATCATAAAAATCAAGTTACAAATAAAATGTATACTTGTTAGCATAAATACAATCTCATCTTGATTGAACAGTAATTTAAAAATGTATACCATACTAATAATCTATGATTAATTATTGGTTACCGCGCCGCTTATACTAGATTTAACTCAAAATTGCTTGACTGATTTATATGAAATTTTAAACACGGGAAGCTTATGTCATTCCTCAATTTTATGGCTTTATGAATTGTCGATGGTACTTTTAAAACTCGTAAAGTCAATTTTTTATCATATTCAATCTATTTTAATACAATTTTGTACACGGTGGATAATATGAGTGAAATGTAATTATGCTTAATAAACGCGTACGGAACCGCGGGGCACCTCTAGTATTCAACATAAACCTAAACGTTAGAAGATGACTTATCCTGAATAGAATAAAAATTATATTTCCATAAAGTATTTCGCAACTTCCAAAACTTAGATCAAACTTGTCGAATATTAAGGTCAGTTTCTTTCCTTTCTTTCTTACACTTAATAAGTCGTTGAAGATATTAATTGTTTGGTGTCATGAAAGAAGTAGATTCAAAAGATGCTGGGTATGTGACACTTTCTATGAGATTGACCCGGCAAACATTGTCCTGCTTTTTCCAATAAGCAATAAATTGACCATCTCAATTCTTTTCCTGAAAACTTTTACAGAACTATAACGTACAAAAAAAGAGAATTACGCATACCCATCGTCAGTTCATAAAAAAACCCGATACAAAAAAGCAATTTCAGCTTTAATAAACTTTTCTAATTTTTTCATATTCCGGGAAACTTTTCAATTTTTTCTCTTCCTAAAAACCCTATTTGGACTATTACTAACAATTCAAAAAATAGGCAAATCGTTCCAGTCGTTTTCAAGTTATTCGCTTACCTACAAACAGCATTTCATTTTTATTTATATAGATAAATTAGAATTACATAGGTACTTCATCAAATATTAATAATCTTTTAATGTCAGTAATTTGTAAATAAATAACGGAACTAAACTCAAGTAAAAAAAAACATTTATTCCCCTATGTTGTTTTCAAATATGGCAACGAAATGTTTGACGGTTTATGTTATCTATTAACTAAAAAATAGCACTTACATATAACCATTATGTTAAAAATTTCGTATTAAAACGTAATAGTTGTTAGTATTCACATCCTTCCAACAACTTTAACAGCAAATCGACAAAAAGTATCTAGGCCAGTAAATTATAAACATATTGTTACATAATAAAATAACAATGATTATGATTCAAAATAGAGTAACAACACAGATAAAAATAACTTAATTTTGTTCAATAGGAATAAATTTTTAAATTCTAATTAGCCACTGACAATGGCACACAAAATGTATGAAAATAATAATAATTATTGAAATTTCTTTAAAACGCTATTTACATAAATATTGAAAATCATTTACTTAATTTAAGTTCAACTTTAATCTTACAATAGGCTTTGTTAATCTCCTGTAACCCGAACTTGGTTAACATAATTATAAAATTTGGAAAATCTATTTTCCACCATTAGTAAACTTTATTTTCTTTTGTTAATTATTATGCTTGAGGGCTATCAAAGCCATCAACGATAAAGCATTGTTTAAAATTTTAAATTAATGTAAAAGATTTTTTTAAATTAATTATATTAGTTAAACATTCAAATATAATACATACCTACTATGTTGACAGTAAATTAACTAGCGTTAATTAACAATAAGAAGAACACTTTGGACACTTTAAAATGTTCGTAGAAGATCGAATCGGAAATTAATCCGATGCATTCAATTGTCGCGGTATATGCGAGAGCGCCTATACTGCCAGTGCATTACCACTACCGCTAACTGTTAACTACGGCGCGCGAAGGGACCACTTGGAATTATATATATAGCTAATAAGCGGGGGTAAGTTAAAACTACTAGGAAAACGTATCAGTTGGATTACCTTAATGTTAATAAGCACCTCCGGAACAGAAAAATAAGAAGTATAATACTTGAAACCCTAAATTTATCAGACCTTTTTTTTAAATATTGTTTGTATTAATAATGTTGTTTTATAAAAATGAAATAGCAATTAATTTCATTACAGTAATGGATGACTGTTAGTAAAAAATAATAATACCTAAATTTGAAATTTTTTGCGAAATTATTCTATTACGAAAATTTGTATTGAAACCGGACTAGATGATTTTAAAATGACGTTTTTCTTATCATGGTTCTGTAGTTTGGTTAGTTAACTTGTCCGCGTCATGCCATATCATGAGAAAGAAATAAGTTTCAAAAACTTAACGATCTTTTACGATTTACATATCTTCTCAAATCGTCTGTAACATTTATAAATTACCATATTCTATTCCTGGGTACGAGTAAGATTTAATTTATTGGCGAATCTATAATAACTAGAATGTTATTATATATTATATTACCTCTGAAGAATAGATTTTCATATATAAATTAAATGGGGAGGAACACATGGTAATGTAATTGTTTTTATTCATATTGTTTTACATTTACTTCAAGACAATCGTTCTTAAAGAGTAAACTCTAAGCGCGCATCGGAACTGACATACACTATTAAAAAAAACAAATACATTATGAATTGTATCTTTTTTTATAGTTTCTCGCGGTTTTTCAGAACACGTAACAATTAACAAACATGTACTAAACTTTATAATCTGTTTCTATTTCTTTATTATGTTCGGTATTCATATTTTTAGGAGCATTAATTACAAGTGAACTCATTTGAATTTTTAGAAAGAATAACAAACTTTAAACCCATATCTGTTATGTAACCTACAAAACAATTAACTGCCGAAAGACGTCAGTCAATATAATTTGACATGTAACGTAATTGTGACACCTATTGTTATGGGTTCACATATATATCATCCTGGCGAAGTCTAGAACATATTATTATGAGTTTATTTTTAATGTTGCCAGATTTATGGTTTTTTTTGCGTCAAGTTTTTTTTAGTCTGTACATCATTGTTGCTCTCAATTTTCGAAATACAAATATTTTATTACGTTAATTATTATTTATTCTGTACTATAATTACGTGAAAAATTAGGATTATTACATACAAGTTAACATTTTAAAATAAAATAACAAATTATAAAGAATGTATCTAAAAAATATATCTCAATAAAACATTATGTAAAAATACATTTCATCAAATTACCTTAAAATTAATAGTTACAAAATACCAAAAGTTCTAAGAAATTTAATTAATCTCTGAAACCTGCTATATAATTATTATGCTGTTGGTAAGTTTCAAGCCATTTTTTGGTGTTTTCTCTATTTAGTTAGCAACACTGGGTTTTGGGTTAATAGCGGATATAAAAGCTATAAAATTCTTAAGTAACTTGGACACGAAACGTCTCCAACAAATGAGTATATTTACTGACCGCGATGAGAACTCTATTTTTGGCAGATGATTCGCGACAAAGATATTTTGTTTCTCAAGTAAAATCACTTTTGATGTTTATCTAGCCAGTCCAGAGTTACGCATTAACCAGGTTTTGAGAAATTTAATACTGTTTTATTTTTTTGTAAATTTAAGTTTTTATTAAAAATATATTAATATAACTAAGTTCGATGCCCTCTGGTGCCAACTTCGAGGCTTCAGAGCGCTTTAGCTAACAGTGTAGTCAGACCGTAAAAAAGTGCCAAAACAAAACATATATTTTTTATTTATTTATGATGTAACTTCTTCTTTACTTGTTATCTCAAATAAGAATAACCGCATTTATATATTCTAACCCATGTGACTTCTCACAACTGTGCTATCATCGCAATGGAAATCCGATCAAAATTTATTTAATTAATATCCTGTTTTTTCTCCGTATTCCAAAGTAAATAAGTTCTTCAAAACTCAACATTAGCCAACATCGCTTAAGTAAACAGATTGCGATTAAATAAATACTAGTAAGGTATATACTATTTTATCACAAATCAATCAAATCGAGAAGAACTTTAGAGTAGTGTTAATACATTTGTTATAATATTATTTATCCTTCAATTCCCTTTCAATTTTTTTTTATTCAGAAATTTTTCATTATGTTTCTCATTTACATTTTCGTTACGAGAGTCATGAAACAATTGAATGCCAAAATATAGGAAGGTTAACACTTTTTGGCATACTTGTCTTTAAAATTGAATTTCTGGGGCAATATTATATACTATATTTTTTTAAATTAACTCTATGTTTAGACAGTCATGATTTCTTTTAATAAATTAGTTTAATACTTAGGAAGTTAGTAGAGAAAAACGCATATCAATATTAATATTGGCTCAGCTGAAAATGAACAATAAAGCATATGATTAGCTTAGCTTAACTTAGCTGGCTTAAAAATCAAACGTGTTTTAGGAGTGATACATTGGATTACTCCTTTGTTGTTTTAAATTTACTATAAGTACCGATTTTAATTGCTTATCCGTCATTACATTACTTTCAGGATGTGCCGTGCTTATTAAGTCATATTAAACACATTTTTATTTACAAGAATTAAATATATGAGGAAAATGATGACACGAAAAGTGCTTAGTAAATATTTTTACATTAAAACGTTTGTTCAAAGAATTTTATGTCATAAATTTTTAAATCTGTTAGGTAAATTTGTTATGGTTTTATTTGTTCAGATAGATAAATTATTTGCTTAACATTATTATTACGTAATTTTAATGACTAATGTCTATGATTTCAAGCTATTGTTACAAATACGATGGGTATATTGCAAAGTTCTTAAAATAATATTAAAATTAATATTATAATTAATAGAATTAAATAAAACACCGTAAACAAGATATTGATTGTTAATATTAGCTGAAGTATTCAATATTTTTATATGACAATTTAAATAATTGGTATCTTTATTTAATACTTACTTCAAATTTTACTAACTATACCTACTTTATCAATTGAACTGTATTTCTTCTTTTATTATTTGATTTATTTCATTAACAGTCATCCAAAGTTATTCTGCCAACTTCACTTGAATTATTGTTTTAATCAGCAAACATAACTAGTTCTAACAAGATGGCGAATTCCTTTTTAAAACTATCCAGCGAGTTTTTGTGGCAAGTAAACAATCCCTGTTTCTAGTTATTATTTAATAATCCTTGCGCGCAATAACCAAACTACATCACGTAAAATGCCGCCAAAATTACATAAGATACAAAAAAACGCCACATGACAGATCAAGACCCCGCCAAAAATGAAATAGTTTCACCATGTGCATCCGTCTGTCAGTTTAACTTCGCTCCCGCACACCCGCCACGAACGCCCTCCTCTGCGGCAACTCAAGCCTAGGTCCGATTCATCGGCATGGAGCCCTTGAGTCAAGCAGCAGCTCGCGCGATACAGTGACTCTACATTCACTAGCTTTCACAGCCATACATGACACTGCATTATACACACATGCACAACACACAGGTACATAGGTTCTGTAAGGGACCTTTTTTTTTCTTTTTTTGCCTAGTTAGATTAGACAAAAATTTTCAGACCACTAAATACACATACACATGTTCCTTCCCTCCTCCCAGGGGGCAGAAACATGTATATATGTAGTATATAGTAGTAGTACCTAGTATAGTTAGTTTAGATCGAATGATAGGGATTTAGTCAGATCGCGACTTAATTGCATACGCGCAACAGTCCGAGCCGAGGTTCGGCCACTTTGGCACCTTCGGATGTTGTTGCTTAGCTTTCGTGGCTGAGTGCCCTAAGCGCTCGCCCCCAAGCCCGGTAAAGCTGTAAAAGCCGCAAAGGCTCCAGGGCCCCTTAGGCTAACAGTATAGTCAGTTCGAAAAAAAAAAAAACCGTCTGTCTGTCTGCGGCTTACCTCAGAGATTCTTAGTACTAGAAAGCTGTATTTTGCCATGGGTATATACATATTAATCTCGCCAACAAAATGGTTAAAAAAATTGAAAAACATCTTCACGTAAAGTGGGGATGATTTTTTTTCTCGTCTACCTCGTGATGAGGCATGCCATTGGATAGATCGTTCAAATATATTGCGGGTAAGTGAAAATCATTTTTCGATTAAGGGACTCGTCTGCGAAATAGTTTTTTAGTTATCTTAGAATATACTTACATTCATTGAGCTTACATTACTTTATTTACTGCACGCATAGAAGGAGAACTCTGATGAATTAAAATTGGCTCAATGTATTTACTTACATGACCTCACTCAATACACGGAACTCACAAATACTTACTATGTTATTAATTTTAAACATAAAACCATCAAACCAAACATTTAAAATAAGTTTTTATTACACTATATCTATATATTAATACGTGAAGCAAAAACTTTGTACCCCTTTTTACGAAAATTGCGTGGACGGAGGAGAATGAAGGAGTGCAGAATGCTAATGTTTTGTTTAAATTATTCATAAAAAATACATAAAATCTGGCTGGCGTAATGGTTAGTGATACGTAAATACAATGTTTTACAAAAATATTGCTCCTTAGTACATCTAAAAAAAGTCCACGATACCTATTTCTTATACATAAACCACAGTAAGGTATTTCGTGACAAACTTTTATTGAAAATTGATTTATGAGCATTATTATTAGGCATGGTATATTAATCTTTACGAACGAAAGTTACTTCATCGTCAAGACAATATTATGAAGATAAACTTTATCCATTATAGCATGTTATTTGGACGAATAGTTTGGGAGATAATGTAAAATTATAGGTGTAGTGGCGCGAACGAGCCGTGTGAGTTGTGACGCATAACCCTGGCCGCCAGATAAAAATATTGTCTATATTGAAGTATTATAAATCATTAATCAGCAATTTCTTTTAAATTATATGAGGGGCACAGTTAGTAATTACATATGGTGTAAGTACACGTCCTAGTACGGTAGTACCTGAACTAACCGAGTCCGTATCTCAAAGTCCAACGCAAGGCTCGCCCGATGATATATTTATGAAACTTGGTAAAAAAAAAATAATGTTATGAAATTACTTCAGAAAAAATATTCTTAAACAATATACTGTTCAATATGAAAATCGTAAAACATTTTCAAAGACATTTTAATATTCTTTTGATATACTCTCTCTAGAAAATGAAACCAATACTATCACCATTCATAAAAGCTATAAAATGTAATTCAATTTCATCTGGACAGGATCAACGAAGGACGCGACTGATATCATGAACTTGCTTATCTAAGCGGTGAATTGAAAAAAATATTGTGTATTATAAAACTAAACAGATAAGGATCTGTCTGTCTGTTTATGTTGTTTTCACGCGAGTACCAATTATTCATTTTTTTATATCTAGATAATATGTTATCTGGCCAGGTTATAGAATATATTTGATTACATAAAGTAATTTACCAAATAAGCAGTGACGATAATGCTGAATCAAATAGGATACAAGACGCTTTTGAAGCGCTTAAGTGTTACACTGAGTAAACCATAACAGATATAAATATCACACGAATGTACTATTATTATACCCTACGAGTTAAATATATTGGTAGGAAATTTTATTCTTGCTGAATCATAAACCAAACTATTGGTATGATGACATGTATGAAATCCGTTTAAAGAAAATATAGACTGGTATAACCTTAAATTACAAATAATCAAAGGACGTATTTTTAAAAAGTGATAAACTTACTGATTTTTCTATCCATATTTCAATATTAAGCTCTGATACATGGGATGAGTTTAATCCTTGAGAAACATGAAAATCGATTAATAAACATTCATATTTCTTATTTCAAAACTATATTTTATTTTATACTAACTTTTTTTCAATACTATAAATGTGGATAACTAACATACGGCCCGCCTGATAGTAAGCGGATACCGTAGCCTATGGACGGTTGTAATACTATAGGTACCACTAGCGTGTTGCCGACCTTGAACCCCGCTATCCCAAAGAGCACTGCAAACCCTACTCACCTCAGGAACACAAGCACAGGTTATTCGACTGCGTTCCTCTGCAGGATGGAGCCACTCCACCAGTCGGACTGTCCTAAGTAGAAAAAAACTTCAAAGAAATTTCTCTGTGCCCTACCTTTCTTTGAACTTTGCCCGCGGCTCTACTCGCGTGGAACACCGTATTATTTATTGATTAGGCTTTTTTATAAATATAGTATAATTTCACTAAGGTATGTTAATTATCAAATAAAAAAGGATAAATATTTTTAATTGAATTTTTTTTGGTTCCCAACTTTAAAGCACACCGCCTGTTATTTTAAAGACAAATATGCTTATGGTGGGTGATGCTTAGAAGATAGACATATTCTATCCCTGACTTTTTCTAGGTCTCTTAAAGATCTACAATTATTTAGTACAATAATTTGATACATATCTCTTATGGTTTACACAGTGTAAGCCATTTAAACGCTCGAAAAGCGTCATTTTTTCGAATTGATGCACTATAATCGTCGCTGCTTACTTCGTATGTAACTTTATGTTACAAAATACAGATTACATAGCTATGAATTAAAATAAAAAACATGCAAATCTCGTGTGAAATGAACATAAAAGATCAGACAAATAGAGAGACTATGAGTTTTATAATATGTAAAGATATATATATATATATAAGTATGGTTAAGAACTAGTTTTACGCTAGGTAAAGTTAGATGATAGGTATATTTTAATTTAATGAGGTATTTTTAATTTAATGTGAGTAAGACACTGATATATAATGGCGTGTATTTTTTTTATGTGCCTACAGCAAGACACAACGGCAAACTTAGTGCGGGGCGGCCCCGGTAGATGAGTAACGGTCTACGAATAATTACGGGGAGCGAATGGAATCGCAAAGCAAAGAATTCAGTACAGTGGCTAGGCTTGTAGAAGGCCTATGTCCAAAAATGGACTAACACCACGCTTTAGGCCGAAGTGCCGAATATTCGATCTCCGAATTTTGTCTCATTGCTGTGTGTGCTGTGGCGCTGCGGAAGGCACATTTGTTTCATTTACGAGTTGATTTGAGGAAGTCACTACAGAAAATATGGAAAAATATGGAGATGTAGAAAAGAAAAGTAATATTGCAAATGAGATTGACTTTTATCTAAAAACTGTTCACTTACAGCCGACAGCAAACTCTTACAAAATATGATGGTCAGCTAACTTACAACATTATCCAAATCTGACAAAATTCGCAAAGGTTGTAAGAAGAACCGGATGTAATTTATGAAGAAAAGCGCAATCGGTTGCTACCAACAAATCCTGAAAAATTTGTTTTCATACACAACTTACCACTGATAAATTTTAAGTATTAGGTAATAATTATTAGCCGAATATCGCGAACTATTCGGCCGTAACCGAATATTCATGGCATCTCTAGTCGCGACGGCAAATTTATCCGAATACATTTTGGCATAATGTATTCCAAAGGCATTGTTCACAGTAGAGCGACCTCATAAAAATTTCGGCATCGACACATTCACCGAACGTTCGACCATTTACTGTCGGATGATATTATTGGCATACAGCTTTGTACTGCGCCTTTTACACTTGTTGGGCCGAAACAGCAACTTCTTAACCTTGTTAACTATTACCAATGGTAATAATATTATTAATAATAATTACTATACCATATGCAGAGAGAAAAACCCATCAAAGTGATTTTTTTTTTGTTGGTCACGTTCGGTACAGGATTATCAGGTATATATCTAGTAATAAAACAGGCTGGTAGGGATGGCGAACCCCATACAAATAGTGATAAATCATATGAGAACCCGAACGTCGTCGTCGTACATTGTACGCGGAAAGCCAACTCATAATCGCTTTGTAACGAGCCGGCTAATGATAAATTACAGTGGTGTGTTTATATTAGGTGGGATCAACAGATTGATCGTCAGTATTGTGTGAACACCGCTACCCTATAGCCGACCGACGGTAAAACTGTCGCCCCGCCCAAGTGTGAACCAGCTCTCAGAAATAAACATCACTGAATGTTAACATGAAGATTTTTTTCATTCTTTATACATTTAGTTAGAACCTGATGTTAAGTGACGATGTGGCCCAAGATGGTAAAACACTAAGTCTACTGGAAGGACTAGCCTTACATACAGCTACTGAAACACATCTGTAGGTTCTTGGCGACAGATTTTCATCTACCAAAGCTGATATTAGAAAATAACCTACCACCATGCTATGGTTTCATCACGATGTTTGCATTCACCGGAAGCTCAGGCTCGTGTTACAAATCAGTCAAATCAATGCAATGATTCGATCTCACTTCGATCGACGCGGTGTCCATACAAGCTGCCACTGAGCCATCAATGCTTCAAATTTGTTAGTAGACCATGACAATCATAGTGGGTTTGCGGTAGACCCTAATTAGAACTAGCTATGGCGACACGAATGGAGCTAGATACTCTTGAAGCGTATATCCTCTGCAGGCAACACAATCACATTTAACCATTTACTCCTTGACCGCTCACGGTGGATAAAGTAAAATAATTAAAATCGCAAAAAATAATTGAGTGGTCATCAAAGTCGCCGAAATTCAACAGATATTCATCAATTTTGAATTTGAACGTTATTAAGGTTCTTAGGTCAAAAAGTACCAAATCATACAAAATTCACTGCTCAATCAATCTGTCAGTAATTATTTGTTGGTAACATTGTAAAATTCTTTGGACAATATCTACTCTGCGCGACAGTTTGACCACAAACCATTATATTTTTGAAGTGAAAACTTCTTTAGCACCGTTGTGATTTGAAACTCGGTGAAACGAAAAAGCGACAGTAAAAAGAGATAATCATTTATAGGATTTAGCCTACGCGAGAATGAGATAGAATGCATTTACATTATGCTCGATTAATGCAAGTCCTGATGTTCATGATTATCATTGTCGTCGAATTGGCCTAGTGGTGTGAGACGACCAGACATCATACGCAGTACGTAGGAGTGGTCGATAGTTTGAATCGAGATTGATTTAGAATTTAAAAAATAATTTTTAAAGAACATATTTTTTAAAGGTTTGAAGATTTCACTTCTGACACGTGTGAACTGCTGCACCCATTTTTTTGTTTTTTTCGAACTGACTATACTGTTAGCCTTAAGGCACTGGAGCCATTAGAGACTTTGACAACTTCACCGGGCTTGCGGTCGAGCGCGGACAGCACTCAGTCCCGCAAGCGAGGCATCAAGCTCAAGGGTGCCAAAGTAACCGAACCTCGGCTTGGGCTGTTGCCGTACATGCAAATAAGTCGCAATCTGACTAATCAGATATCACAGCTCCGGAGTTGTAGCTAGAGGTGCAACAGTAGTTTGACATTGGCAGTATAAACGTAACCAATAAATGTTTAATTTAATTAAACTTATTTGTAACACATCCTTTTTTTTTTTTCGAACTGGCTATACTGTTAGCCTTAGGAGCCCTGGAGCCTTTACGGCTTTTACAGCTTTACCGGGCTTGGGGGCGAGCGCTTAGGGCACTCAGCCACGAAAGCTAAGCAACAACATCCGAGGGTGCCAAAGTGGCCGAACTGGCCGAAGTGGCTCGGACTGTTGCGCTTGTGCAAATAAGTCGCGATCTGACTAAATCCCTATCATTCGATCTAAACTAACGATACATATATACATTTTTCTGCCCCCTGGGAGGAGGGAAGGAACATGTGTATGTGTATTTAGTGGTCTGAAAATTTTTGTCTAATCTAACTAGGCAAAAAAAGAAAAAAAAAGGTCCCTTACTGAACCTATGTACCTGTGTGTTGTGCATGTGTGTATAATGCAGTGTCATGTATGGCTGTGAAAGCTAGTGAATGTAGAGTCACTGTATCGCGCGAGCGGCTGCTTCACTCAAAGGCTCCATGCCGATGGATCGGACCTAGGCTTGAGTTGCCGCAGAGGAGGGCAGTCGTGGCGGGTGTAACACATCCTACTAACGTTATAAATGTGAAAGAATAGATTAATTATTTGTTTCCGCGCCGCTACAACTAGATGCCGTCGGCGTACTATAAAAATGCGACAATCAAAACTACGCAGAATCAGCGTACTCGACTTACTGTCATACCGACAATACTGTCACGTTGACAAGCTTCATTTCAAATAGTCACTACACACTACAATATCAAATTGCCGTATTCTAGAAGCTATTATTAATTGTAGGTAGCGCGGTATCTAGATGAAACGCAGAGGAGACGAATTATTAATTTATGTGCGGAAGTTTGTAGTTTGAATGTAAGTCAATCACGAATAAACGGCTAAAAGAAATTTGAATGAAATTTGGCATCCAGATAGGCATTGGCACCCTGGTTACTTGGTTATTATTTGGATTAACACACAGGACAATGTCGGTAAATGACATGGCTTAAAGCCAGTTATCAATTTATGTTTGTGATTAGCTTGTGTTCGTTAGTGAATTATGATTAGCTTTTCTTTTGTTGTTTTCATTTTAATATATACGTTTTAAGTGACAAATTTAGTTACGTTTACTTTCCTGAATAGATTACCTGTATATACATCGACAGCCAATATGAATAACACCGTAACTTTAATTACAATAAAATACAGTAGTATCCTACTATCCCACTAATACCTATTATAAATGTGAAAGTTTGTATGTTTAGATGTTTATTACTCAATCACGAATAAACGGGTAAACGGATTTGGATAAAATTTGCCACACAGATTATCTGGATTAAAACTAAGGATACTTTTATCTTGGTAAATTGCTTGGCGTAACGACCGCTATCAACTTGATTCCGAAATCCACGCGAACGAAGTCGTAGTTACAGTTTGAAATTATATAAAAATGTTAGCTATATGCACTCTTTCCATATATAGACATTTATTATATGCTTGCTTAAAAAGGGATACAACGTTTTCTCTTCACGTATTAATATATTGGTTACATAGTTTACTATGTACCAACTAACCAACAGAGGGTAAAAAGGTACGCTATTGTACGAACACAATGATAAAGGAAATTGGTTCAGGTACTTAAAAAAAATTGAAAGCAACACACACAGACATAAAGACCAGTCGCAATTACCTCAGCAGTTCTCATACTACGGATACAAAACAACATTTTATGTTTTGCCTTTTAACATTTGGACTCATAATTAAAAAAAAACAACTACACGCACAAGAAGTGAAACTTTTATAGGTTGTACACACTTTTTGTTTGTTTTCATTAATAATGATTCAATGAAGAATACCCATTCATGGTACCTAATTATCTCACGCGCGTGTATTAAAATATTATAGTGCTATTTCTATTATTTTTTACGACCTTTCCTTTTACGAGTCTCCAGAATTTATTTTTCTAGGTGGAAATTTTCTTTAAAAACTAAAAAGTATTGTATTTGTTATTACGCAATAGATATTTCCGTAGGCGTTGCGTTCCATTGCGCGTACCATTGCATAATTGTATATAGACGAGCAACATCGTAAAAAAAATGATGTTTCGACTTGTCTATGTGATACATCGTAACTTTAAAATTAAACACCAAATCATAAACATCGGATATTTTAGTTATCATTATTTCAGTAACTTTATGTTTTATATCATATTGATTTGTATCTATATTAAATAAATCAGACAAATCTATTTTTTTTTTCGATCTGACTATACTGTTATCCATAAGGGCTCAGGAGCCTTGTCACGTGGACAATTAAAAATAGGTATAAGTACCGAAATAAATATATTAAAACGGGTTATGGAAATGAAATTTGAAATAGATAAATAAGTGTATTCCGAAGGCATTAACATTAAATGAGATATAAAAACAGAGTACCTTATTAAAGTCTATTAATGATAGTAACACCTTCACTAGTAAGAAATGTCCAAGTTTTGAATATATCCGTAACAGATCTGCTAGTAAAATTCCGTCGTGAGAAGCTTGTGTGTAATTAGAACTCCCTTCTGTTCCAATTTTTATAACTGCATCCTCAAGCCAGCATGAATGAATGCGTCCGCCAGGTTTTTCATTCGTTTTATAATTTCGAGTAAAAGGTTCCAACTCCTTCGAATACCGGTTATAATTCGAGAGGTCTCTTGTTGTAACAAAATAAGTTTTATAGACTCCAGATAGGTATGTGCGAGTCAAAACAATAAATAGAATAATAGTTATAAATAAACTTATACAAACCTAATTTAAGATTGTACGTTTTCTTTTCTAGCGATATCCATCTCGTAAAACAGAATTCATCTGTCATGTTTCAATTATTTTACCGTCTTCTATATTTTAAATTTAAAAAGTTCTTCAGCCAAAAATACAATATTAGTATAAGACCTACTTATTATATATATATATATATATATATATATATATATATATGTATATATATATATATATATATATATATATATATATATATATATGTATATATATATATATACGAATGTAAAAGAAGTTTGTAATACAATATTTAAAATAATAAATTACCTATAGATGAGATGCCTTCGGAAAGGAGCATAAACACAATAAATGAATAAATGAGGAATCAAATAAGTTAAAATAAATATAAATAATTAAAAGATAAAAAATTATTGATAATACAATCATTACAGCCTCGAACGGCTTTTACAGCTTCACCGGACCCCTAAGTCCGCTTAAGGCGCTTAAGGCTTAAGGCACTCAGCCACGAAAGTTTTGCAACAACATCCGAGGGTGCTAAAGTGACCTCGGCTCGGACTGTTGCGCTTTATGCAAATAAGTCGCGAACTGACTAATGTCCTAGCACACTATCTAACTAAGTATACATATGAACATGTCGCTATCCTCTGGGAGGAGAGGAAGAGACAAGTGTATATGTATTTAGTAATCTGTAATTTTTTATCTAGACTAACTAGCCTCAAAAAAAGAAAAAAAAGGTCCCTTACAGAACCTATGTACCTGAGTGTAGTGCATGTCTGTAAAAAGTGTAATGCATGTATGTAGGTAGCTAGTGATTGCAGTGTCACTGTATCGCGCGAGCGGCAGCTAGACTCAAGGGCTCCATGCCGGAGGATTGGACCTAGGCTTGAGTGGCTGCAGGAGAGGGTGGACGTGGCGGGTGTGCGGGAACGAAGTTCACCGTCCGTCCCCTGCGAAGGGAACGGTGATTTCCGGGCGTGGCGCAAACACGCAAGTTGTATGGGGTCGGACGCGTAAAACTGATTCTTTTTCTCGATATCGTCATCGGGATCGATAAAGAGATTTCGCGGCCTACGTTTATACCGGGACACACGCTTGTGAGGGCAGGGGATTAAGTACGTGAGCGTAACTCGATTAAACTAGGTATTCACACTTCCATTATGTGCGGCGCGTTCAATCACTATTTCAAATTATGAATTACTAGCTGTGACCCGCGGTTTCACCCGCGTATAGTTTAAAAGAAATCGGTGATTGATGATTTATAACAATACTTCAGTAAGTATAGACAATATTTTTATCGGGCAGCACACAACTCACACGGCTCGTTCGCGCCTCTACACCTATATTGAAAATTATCTCCCAAACTATTTAATGCTCATAAATCACTAGTCAATTTTCAAAAAAATGCCTTATTGTGGCTTATGTATAAGAGATAGGCGTAAGTTACAAGGACCTTTTTTAGATGAACTAAGCAGCAATATTTTTGTGGAACATGTGTTTTTTGTGTATTTACGTATCTATAACCATTACGCCAGCGCACACGGATAGAGGAGTTAAGGTGCGCTATTTATAGAAAAAAAAATACCTATTATAAAGGGACAATATTATTATTATTTAAATCAAGTACTTGGTACTTTGGTAAAATAAGTGAATGTACGAGTACATTCAGTCAAAAACTATCAGGAATGGATGATTTTTTGTTTATGGTTCCTAATTCAATTTTTTTTGTTGTTAAATTGGCTCAACTGTATTTTTATTATGACGCGGAGTTTGAGTTGCATCTGTTATTTAGATTATTATTACAGTGCTGTTTTTAGTTAGATCATATCTAGTGTGTATTGTGAATTTCACAATGGACAAAAAACATCGAAGAAAGATTTTGTCTTAAATTTTGGATCGCCAATAGAATTTCGAGTTCGGAGACGCTAAAAATGTTACAGAATGCATACAGTGAATCGACTTTATCAAAAACACGTGCTTATGAGTAGTACAAAGCGTTCAAAAGCGATCGAAATATGCTGGAAGATTTGCCTCGCCCTAGTAGGCCATCAACAACGTCTTCAACTGAAGTTAACATCGCAAAAGTGAAGGAAATAGTGACTGAAAATCATCATTCAAATTTGAGAGTGATAGCCACTTTACTTTCTGTGTCTCACGAGTCGATCTGTATCATTTTAAATAATCACTTCGGTATGAAACATGTTGCCGCTCGGCTAGTCTCAAAAGGCCTGAATTTTCTCCAAAAATCTCTAATCGCTGAGGACATGCTAGAAAGAGTCAATTCCTACCCAACATTTATGAAATGCATTGTTACTGGGGACGAGACGTGGGTTTACAAATTTAACATGCAAACTAGCCAACAAGCTTCGGAGTGGCGCCTTCCAACTGAACCGAAACCGAAGTGACCACGCCAAAGTCGATCAAAAGTCAAAATCATGTTGACTGTTTTCTTTGACTATCGCGGTGTTGTACACTCGGAATTCTTACCGGAAGGTCAAACGGTAAATAAAGTATATTATTTGAGCGTTTTGTAGCGTTTAAGAGAGCAAATTCGAAGAAAAAGGCCTGATTTGTGGAAAGAAAATTCTTGAATTTTGCACCACGATAATGTGCCTTCGTACAAGACCATTATTGTAAACGAATTTTTGACCAAAAACTCAACAAATACCATCGAGCAACCACCTTATTCACCAAATATGGCTCCAGCCGACTTCTTTCTTTTTCCTAAACTCAAATTACCACTTCTTGGCACCCGTTTTCATTCGGAAGAAGACATAAAGGAGAATTCGCGACGAGAAGTAAACTCAATACTGGAAAAAGGGTTTAAAAATGTTTTGTGGATTGGATGATTCGTTGGCGTAAGTGTATCGTTTGTAAAGGAGCATACTTTGAAGGCAATAAAATAAATTTCGAAGAATAACTAACATTTTGTGTATTATTGATCTTTTACCGGTACTTTCTTGACAGAGCAGTACGTAATATATAAATCTCAACAAAAACATGAATCTGAAAAGGGGGCCAAGTTCGGTAAAAACGACGTTCTGGGTAGTCGTTGTCACCGATAAAAGAGGTGAGATCTAATGGATGCAAAGTTCTATAGCTGTTTCTTTAATTATTGCGTACGTTCATCAGTTCATTTACAAATCAATTTGTAACTTTCGTTTATATGGAACTTCTAACTTGACAAGTTTCCATTGTTCAAGTTTCGATAAAAATATTGAATCCTTTAATTAGAAATTAAAGTAAAGCTGGCAAGCTGTAGGCAATTACAGGAAATGAGATATTCACAAATTATGGTAAAAGTCCTATGACTTATTTGATTTCAATCTATGCTACAAGTTACATAAATTAGGTATATTACACACTAACATCCCAACAAAACAAATTAGCGCGAGAAACTTGAGCGTAAATCATAACTCTATGAACTTCAGTAATAGCTCCAAAGTGTTACATATAAAAGTACAAACAATTTGTTTTCGCATGCTAAGTTAACCTTGAGTGGTTATACCGTGTTAGTAAAAGCATTCATCTAACCTTGGATGTCGGATAAATTACAAAAATTGTGAACGATTAGTCACTTTTTACTTTTTGCTTACTACTCACAAACTTGGAGTAATGTACTCACGATTTCCATGAATGTTGTCCAATGTTCCAAATGACATAATATATCAGCAAATAGATAGGTATAGCTGTTTCATATTTTGCCCTGTAACGGTATCTTTTTAGCAGATTAAATTAATTGAGCGGAAAAAAGCAGTCACTATGTAATCCAACTTAAAATCTCTTGTCTGCTTATTGAAATATATTAGGTTCGAGTTCGTGGAGCACCCATTTGTCAAGCTTTTTTACCTTGCCAATTTGACGCAAATGGACCAATATTGTTTTGACGCTAACGTCGAAAGCTGCTGCTAATTCAGCCGTAGATTGTGTATCATCAGCTTCCACAATCGCCTTTAATTCGTCATTGTCGACCAAAGTCTTCGGACGACCGCGAGGTTCATTTTTCAGGTCGAAATTCCCAGAACGGAAGCGAGCAAACCAATAACAGGTGGTGCGTTGGTTTGTAGTGTTAGCTCCGTAAACGTCATTGATGTTGCGTGCCGCTTGTGCCGCATTACTGCCACGACGGTACTCATATTCCATAATTACTCGAATTTTTAACGTATCCATGATGACAAAAAAGATTTGAATGCGATGAAAATGTAACACTAATCAATAAACAAATGACTACTTTTGGAAAAAGAATTCCATGTTTTTAAAATAAAATTAATTTGAAATTAGAATTCTTAGCCAAACAAAAATTATTTCGATTTGAAATGGCCAGTAATGCAGAACGGCAATTTCATAGGTAAAGACCTATTATATTCAGCCTTTTTTTATTTTTGTTCAATAAATCCTTGAGGGAATCAACTAAACTAGATTTCTGAATTCCGAATAAAAGGAATACTCTCAATGTCTCAATAGTTTAGATACTTGAGCTAACTCAATTTTTATTTATGTTACCATTCCGATCTCTAAAACGCATAGTAAATAAAAATATCGTAACATTTAAACAGTTTACATAATTACACGAATGACTGACATGAAAATCAGTATAAAAATAATTTGTTTCAAAAGAAAAATTCGTAAGATCTTTAAGTGTACTTCTTACCTACTCTCCAAAAACTATACAATGCTATTTATTATATAGCTTGAAAATTATTTTCGACTTAAGATTCTATAGAGCAGATGCGAAAGTACTGCCTTTATAACCAAATTAATTTAAAAGGTCAATTTTTATGGAAATGTAAAAATGGTCACCTTTATGCTAATAAAGTGAATTGTAAGCCTTTAAAGAGCTGTGTATAAATACAGCCACGTGACCACGATCACTGAATTTCGCGTACATGCTCCCTAATGGTTCCAAATATGTAGTTTAATATGTATATGTATTTAACTATAACGACAAGAACAGTGTTCGTGTTGATATTTTTTTATTGTTTTTATATTACCTACATATAATTTTAGTACATATTAACGAATTTCCATATTTTTTTCGTTATAATACTTTTGGCGCATTTCGTTGAGAATAAAATTGGAAGCGTTACGTTACGAAAATCCAACTTTATAAATTTAGCTGTCTAAGATAATCATAGAATAAGATAATTTACAAGTGTAATTACTAGACCGTCTTGTAATTAATCACTTATCTACTTGTTTACATGTCATAGCACTATCTACAATTAAAATTTATTTACATTTTGCATTGTTTCTAAGTGTTTTTTTACTCATAACACCCGTAAGTAGTGCGATTACTCAATATAACAAAGCAAAATACGTAGATATAAAAGTGACTTTTACGCATTGACTTATACATATATCACTGAATAATGATATAATGAAGTGAATATCTACATCATTGCCTACATGGTCCCTAATGGTTAACCATACGAGATACATCAAAATAATGTTTTACATAATTGTAGATCTTAAAAAAACTTAAAAAATGTCAACGATTGCATATTTATATCTTCTAAGGGTCAACCACAATAAGCACTTTGTCTTCCGCCCTTTGAACAGGGGTAACATGAACCCTGCGTGCGCTCGACCGACGGCATTCTATAGTCCGTGCGATCGAAGCCACGGGTATTTCTAGTTTATAATATTAGTAGGTTTATTAGGATACTAGTCTTTCAATGTTCTACTATTTTATAATTGTAATACGGCAAAGTGACGGGACTGGTAAACACAGCACACTCCAAATATATCGGAAACCACCGGGAGATTAGCTTGACAGCTGGACGCACTGGCAGATCCCGCAACGCGACAAACCCAAAGAGTCACTTTGACGAGTTTGCCTTCATGTGCATGGTATCCGCGACTCAGTCGTTTACAGCTCCCTACCACCTTGCATAATCGCCTGTTACGGAAGCCACGTGGGTTTTCACCATCACGCCAGCCACGACGTTATGGCGTTTTCATATGCGAAGAAATTCCCAGTTCAGTTAAAATGGTGGTAACATACGAACATTTCTGAAGCGTTCAGGTTCTCTTACGGTGTTTTCTTTTAGCATAAATTCCTTCAGAGTTCATTCGTGATAAGTTAGTTAACACATACGAGACGAACCTGCGGACATCAAATCATATTCCTTTGGTCGTAACCATTCGTCCACTACATTTTATCTGGCAAAAACAGTTTCATCTTGATAGTCTTAAAAACTATATATCCAAAGTGTTCATCGAATTTTGCCTTTTTTTTTTGTAGAAAGATAACTTTGTAGAAACAGATAATATATTGCAATTAAATATGTACTTATATTTTTAAGGATTCCAAATACAACTTAAACGCAGAAGAAGATAACTTCTACTTTTTTTTCTTCTAGTATGCATAGGGTTACCTATATTTTCTGTAGAGTTGTTTGACCTTACCTTTGAAGTCCGGTGAAACTGTAAAGGCTTCAGGGCCCTTATAGCTAACAGTATAGTAAGATTGTTTTTTTTTTATTGATTTTACCTCAATATCTACCTTGCTGGTGAAAGGCACCACGCGGACACGCGGACAAGTCTATGGAAAGGTACACAGCTACACGGTAGCTTTGGCCGTACTATGCTAATGTGGAAGTGTCCCGGCCAACGTTATCCTTCTTCCGAGGCGTGAAGAGGTCTTTAAACAGGCTGCCTTAACATCGACGGCAGGCGATTTAATCTATGATCGACTGTCGTCATTACTTTTGGACTGTACCATACTTCCGATCTGGTGCTGTACAGTCTGCGTTTTGCCGAGCAAAAGCACTATTTTTAAATTTATTATTTCCTTACATGATAGTAGCTGCATATTAATACTATTCCTGATCTCAATAGATAATAACTAAATTTTTTTTACGACTACGCCTACATGCCTGTTCCGATGCCAAGGCAAAATTCCTTCATTTGCCAATTCATTTGTTTGGAACTTCTCTAAAACATTTCCGAAGACTAACGTTCAAAATACGAATGGAGCTACGCCAATCTTGTTCCTTGATGTTTAAGAAAAAAATATTTCACCTTAAGTACCTATTCAGTATTCAGGTACTTCAAAGTAAGACAAAATAGTTTAACACTTATATAGTTAAACAAGCAGTTGTACAATTTTGTTGTAAGTAGTATTTGATTTCGAAAGGCTAAACGATTTAAAAGCGATGATATCGTTAACCGCGCCGGTCGACGTGGGTTCGAAAAAATAAGTGTGAGAAAGAAAACATCGGGATGAAATTATTGCTTGGTGGTAGGACATTTTTAAATAACCATCGAACTGCACTTCAGAGCTAGTCTTCTTCTAGGCTTAGCGTGTTACAGCCAAATCAGCTTGAAGATGTTTTTACATTTTATAGTAATGTACAATCGGTGAAGTAACGGTTTGTTACTACAAACCATACATACGGTATGCTACTGCATACCGTCGGTGTAATACAACGGTAGGTGCTGTTGTAGTAGTTATTATTCTGGTTTTAGTCACTTTGTATTCGTGGCTGAGTGCCTTAAGCGCTGGGCCCAAGCCCGGGTGAAGCTGTAACAGCCGTTTGAGGCTTCAGGGGCCTTATGGCTAACAGTATAGTCAGTTCGAAAAAAAACTGTGTATTACTCTATTACAGACGGTTAGAACATCAACAAGATGAGTTATGTGTATCCTTAAACTAAGTCTTCAATTAATATTACATGTAAGCAGAGTTTAATAATAGTTATCACTGATAGATCATTCACGTATCTAGGTATACAAAACAAAAATAATGACGTAAGGAATGATCTGGTGAAGGTAGAAATAATACTAATAATGAAGAAAATAAATATATTTAATACAAAACAAAATTTGACAATGAAAACATAAGATTCAGTAATCATCGAACAGCATCAATGAGACTTTGAACAATTTTTGGCTTTATTTGATGAGAAAGTATTGTTAATTTATATTACCATAAGACTCGTTTACAAGGCAGCTTATTTATACATAATAAATGCATTCACTTTCATTGTGCTTTCACATTGTGACAATTACTTTGATTCGATCAAAAATCATGATATTTTTGTTTCGATTACACATTAAGTACTGTTGTGTGTGTGCCAATTAAATGACAAAATACCTTTAATTTATATTTATGTATTACAAATTGAATAAATGGAAACATGTTATGATAATTAGGTAAGTTGAAATTTATTTTCGCTAAGCTTCGAATAATTTTCTGTAACAAACGCTATGACGAATAACGTCTCCTTGAATTTTAATATAAATAAACCTTAGTTGAAACTACGTGATGAAATTATAAGTCACCTTGCTAGTTGCTTTCCACGAACGGAAAATCTATATACTTATCAATGTATTACGTATTTACAGTTCTTCCATACTCTACCTTTTTTGGAGTTTACTTCTTAACAAACGATATTAGGGCTTACGGCTTAAAATATGAGTGAAATTGAAAGTGCAACATAACACAAACAATTTTTCACCTTAGTGTTATTCAAATAAGGTTCAGATTTATTCAACCCTTTTTCGTTTGCTGCGAAAGCCGCCATATACGAAACGACCTTAGAAATGAGCGGGAACGTCGCGCGGGGGCAAATTAAATGTTTTTTACATTCTTTCTATATTCTAAGAGACTTCTTTATTTCCTCTTCTTGCGAATTGTATGTATTCTACATTCCAAGACAGTTCTTGAGGAGTAAACTCCAGTCGCGCGTCGGAGCTGACACACACACTTTTTTCTTAGGGTATGTAGGACACATAGCTAATTCACACGGGCCACAGGATTGTTAAAGAACTGTTGATATTTTTTTTCAAACAGAAATCATTGTTTTTGAAGTTCGTTGCATTCGCAATGTATAACTATGTTACCTACACGAATGGCCCACAAATTAACAGAATTTACCCGCGATTTTTTTAATACTCTGAGGTCTGCATAAGGCTTGTAATTTTTTTACCTACCATTGGAAAGATATTGGATTACATATGGCTGGGCCACTTACAAAGGCTCGAGAGGCAGCAGGTTGAGTATGGACGGACTAGACAATCTTCTTCTAAATCTAATCTAGCATGTTAGCATCTTCGACTTGCCCACATCACATCAAAAATGACACCGAAAAATTTCAAGAGTTCAAAGGTTTTTTTTTTGTTCCAATTTAAAAACATTTTAATAGACCATATCTTATTATGTTTAATATCAACTTAATTAAAATAAAATTGACATTCGTATTGCTATTAAATATTATCTAAAAATGAAATGAACAAGAAATTTTAAATTTTATATTTATGACAAGTAAATATATTTTATTTTAGTGTAAAATTCTAAAAACTGAAACATAAGTTCGTTATTACTTATTAGCTATCAGCTTATATCCCAGTCTTTGGCATTGATGGCACACACGCGTACCTCAACCACGTAATATAAGCTATAAGGCCCGGTGTCCACCTAAGTAACGTGACACGTGATCTGGCGTGTAACTTGGCACTGGCATCAACATTCAAAGGAATTGTATGGAGTAGTGCCCATTCGCGTGACGTAACGTAACATAACCTGACATGCGTGCTACTTGCCACAATAAAGTGACGCGTGACACGAAACTTGTTGTGACAAGTCAGTTACAATTCAAAATGAAGGACGATCTAGAATTTAATATAAAATTTATTGAATAAATTCAAGAAAGAACATGTCTGTATGATTACTATAGGTCAGATTACCGTAACAGAAATAGTAATAAAATCGTTCTTCTGGGTTTACTGGTTCTCTAAATTTGGTCCACTGTTTAATTAGATTAGGTCTCAATTTTTCGAGTAGGTATAATAAAATAAGTTTCTTTATTCATTCTATAAAATGACTGAAATCTATAAGGACATTTATTTAATTACTTCATGACGACGTATTTGCCACCAGTTTTTAACTTTTTTTTAAACCCAGAAATGTTTTTGTCTGTTCTGAATATTTAAAATTTGTAAAAGCAAAAGCATCTTTATGTTCATTAAACGAAGACATTGTCTCGAGTGCCTTTGTACTATGATATGTATCTGACATGTCACTTTGGTGAGTCCATCGAATGTCTCGTGCCAAAGTCATGCCACATACTACTTTGAAATCACGTTTGTGTCACGTCACTTAGGTGAACACTAGGCCTAAGATACATTCACATGTGACACAAAAACACGTAGCTCGAACATCAATATTCACATTACGCAGTAAATTTAAGTAAAACTTCACAGAAGACACTACAGTCCTGATTAGCATAATCAGAGGCGTATTTACGCTACAGCTGTGGGGGGCCTCGAGCGTAAAACTGTGCTTTTCAATTGGCCCACATTTTTGTAACTCTCTCTTTTATTTACTTTATTACCATACAAAAAGGATCCTACAGTTGCTATAACATTTCATTATCGTTTCCAATCTTTTTTCGTTATATATAAAAGGCAAAGCTTAAAGATACGATGCTAAGACTTAATATGCCACTATATATAATACACAAGAATATCCATTAATTATAAATAATGGAACAAATGTGTAACAATGTAAAACATCTTCAAATACACAAAATTGTTAATAAAAGATCTAAGTTAAGGATTATATATATTCTAAACGAAGGTACTCGATATCGAGGTATTTGAGATGCATAGGAGTATAATGAGACGTAAAAAAGGCACACAGGATAAATACTTTAAAGAAATACAATCTCAATGCAATTCTGTTTCACTTTCATACAAACATCATGTAAATAGTATAAATAGGTAAATATAATAAATCGCTTTTCAAGTCATGGTTATAACTAAAATCTTCTCAAAGTTTGTAATATGTTTTTTCTACAGAGTAGTTCTTGATTATTTTAACATATATTTGTCAAGAACCTTCCACGTTATGCTTAATTGGCTATATTATTTTTGTTTAAGATCACAACTAGTACGCATTGTCGCACAATAATATTATATATTTTTTTTCCGATTCTTGGTCAATTTAGTAAATTGATCAGTAATACCAAGTGTAAGCTGTTGTTGAAATTTTAGCGTTAGAAATTCTTTTACAGATTTAATATAGCCTTCTCAATATATGATTAGATTTATATGATATATAACATTAGTTACTTTGTCTTAGGAACATGATAAATAAGAAATATTTAGAAATACACTGAAAACAATTGCAATACTGAAACACTCATCTAAGAACTTAATATCTACGAAGCAAATTTATACTCAAATCATATCAAAACTAAGTCGCAAACCAATTACTGCGATAAACAGAGTTTTACACGATTAATGCTTGCTATTAATAATAATAATAAAAATAAGAAAATCGTAGGGATTTTTAGTAATCAGTCCCCCTACCTCTAAGCGAGAAATTCCTTATTTAATAATTAAAAAAAAACAACATATTTCACTTTTTAGAATCACCAATAGTGATTAACATTAATCTGAAAAAAAAACTCTGTTTCTCAAATAATTTTTATTAAGTGAAATTTAAGATTTATTATTTAATAAGTACAATACAAAAACATTCTTCTAATTCGTCAATGTAATGGAACTTGCTCTGTAGATATGAAAATACTCAAACATACAAGACATACTTTTAATTGTGAATTTATTTGATAGAGTTACCAGTATTTCCGACCTTATTCTTGATCCATTTGTTGGTACGGGTCAGGATGTCCGGTTGCTGAACTGGTTCTTGCCACGCTTCCAAGTTAACCTTTTTAATTTGTTCGCACGGTAACACCGGGTTACTGCAACAATACATTGTTTTATAAGTACATGTTTACAAATCTATATTAATCTATACTAATATAACAAAGCGGAAGAGTTTGTTTGTTTAAACACGCTAATCTCTGAAACTACCAGTAGATTCGGAAAAATCTTTTTGTATATGAAAGCCAGATTCACGAGGAATAGTATAGGCTACCTAGCATTAGGCTACACCTCTCAGCTAGCCTTAAATATTGATTTTTGTTAAGTAAGTCGGAAGAAATAGCCCACCCTAACTACTTTATCCGCGTGTACTGGCGTTATGGTTAGTGATACGTAAATACAATGTTCTACAAAAATATTGCTCCTTAGTACGTCTAAAACAAGTCAGCGATACCATAATATGCCTCTTTCTTATACACAAGCCACAATAAGTTGTTTTGTGGCAATAATTTATTGCAAATTGAAAAGTGAGCTTATTATTAGGCATGGCATGTTAATCCTTACGAACGAAAGTTACTTCATCATCAAAACAATATTATGAAGATAAACTTTACTCTTCATAGCATGCTATTTGGACGCATGGTTAGAGATAATGTAAAATTAATATAATTCAACACTCGGCTCGGGTCTATGACTATAGGTGTAGTGGCGCAAACGAGCCGTGTGAGTTGTGACATATAACCCTGACCGCACGATAAAATTATTGTCTATATCGTAGTATTATAAATCAGCAATCGACGATTTCTTTTAAATTATACGCAGGTGAAACCGCGTTGCACAGCTAGTAATCAATACGGATTAACTCATTGGAGTCACAAATCTTACCTATCGCTAGCCTGATGGAACACGTCCTTCTGGACTTGGGCGACGATATTGTTGTCACAGAGAAGCCTGCCGAGAGACGCCTTCCTCAGCTCAGTCTGTTGGCGCTTGCTGAAACTACCCGCCTCATCGGAGTGAGAGTAGAAATATCGATCACCGGCTCGAGTACGCCAAAGTTGATCCTCTATAATAAAAATAAATAAATTAATAAATACTTTATTAAAATACCAGATAATCTGCGGTATTTTGGAAAAAAAAACTGTAAGTAGGTAGTATAAGTACTGATAAAATAAAAAATTGTGTGTGTGTGATTCACACACGATAGAAGTGAAACTTCATTTTAAAATACATTTTCTATTTTATTTAAACAGTGTGCAATATGCATGCACACCGTCATTTACTCTCTCGCTCTGGCTCACACGAAGAGGAGAGACCGATAATGTGCGTTAAACGTTTAACGTTTAACGCTTGGAAGTCGCATAAGAAGTTTCACTTCAAAAATACATAAATATATAACTAGGGTTGAGTAATTTTATGGTAATTTGTTTTTATTTTTATACGACGACGCGACAGCGGGAAACAAGCATGCGGTCGATGGTGTTATAAGCGGTCACCGCAGACTACAGACGCTTTGACAGACGTGCATTGCCGATAGAGGAGATATGTTACATTCAGTTGGTAATTATTGCTTTGTAAATGTCCTGCTATATTATTATGTTATTTTCTGTAAAGCTACCCAGTATTATTATGATAATTCTTGAAAAAAAAAATTAAACTAAGTTAAACTACATTTGTTAGAAAAAAATTGTCCACAGCGATAAATTTCTTATACTGCGTTTGTATGATTTTAATTGCAAATCAAACTTCAAAAAAAAACTAACTCCTTTGTTATTTCATCGGATACTTACTTAAAAAGCAAGTAGCGGTATGTCCCAGCAAGGAGCCAGGCAAGTGACGCTCGGCCATCATTCCCACGACCAAGTCAATATCGCCACTTACTTCATAAACTTCCGACAGCCGATCCACTATCTGTAAACAACATAGCGGAGTGTTGAAGAAACATACAATACATTAATTTAACAAATATCATAATTTACAGTGTCAACAAAATGCTCGGATTACAACAGCTACAAGCTATGGTATTCACTTAGCATTGCATAAACCGTCCCCGTACTTACGTATTTTGCAATAACAAAGCGGTATCGGCTTCAAAATCGCAAATTCAGATTATGTTTATTATACATATTATGACTGGTATATACGACTTTGCCATTTTGAAGCCGATATTTAGAAATATCTGCTTTCGCTTTGCCCTTGCGAAATACAAAATTCTCGAATTGACATTATGTTTCATAATTATTATTATTTTATTTGCTCAAATTCAAAATTGTTCAATTATTTCATCTGCCTTTGGGAAAATTGTGATTTTTTGTAAGGGAGTCACGTGATTGGGAACGCCAAACAGAATATGTGACGTCATAGTACAATATTTATATACACATTTGTGTGTTACTTCTTATTAGGTAAAGGTGTAATAAATATTAATTCACTGGTATTATTTCAAATATATAAAGGATTTATAACAAATTATCAACAGTTGTCTACTCTCTGATTTAAGAGTGGTTTTTCAATAAGAAATACTGGCTAAATGTTGAACAGTTAAGAGTAGTTTCTCGTATTGCTTAGGTATAACTTTGAACATATAATTTTAAGATGGTTTTAACGAAAGATAAAAGTATGCAATTGCAATTGAAACAAAATATGAACTAAAAATAACCGGTTTTGATATTTCGATTGTTGTCAATGTCGTAAAAGATATGCGTTGCCAAACCACAGCATTATGGCTTGTAGATAAAAAAGACTGAGAACCGTTATATTAGAATGTTTCAAAACTATTAACTATTTGTAAACTATTTATACAAATTAAAAAAAAATTACGTGTCTGCGTTAATGACAAAATAAAAAACTTTTTACGCTCCTATTATTGTTAAATTTAAAGCTTTAATTTTACGATGTTCAGATACTAGGGTTACGCTACGATGAGGCTGACATATGCGAATTGCATAAGAGCATCTAAAAAATTAAAAATAATAAATAATAAGCTGTAATTAACGCGTACGTAGCCGCGGGTGGTACTTTTCTTATTAAAGGTTAAAAATTTAACAAAACTAAGTACGGGTAATTTAATAAATGGAGTCATCGGTATCCTTACATACAGGGATTCAATATCTCTAGACGTACCTACATGGTTTTTTACCTAGAAATGTACCAACATTTGAACTATAATTTAAGAGTGAATAAAAAAACATTATCGTTCTTTATAAACATTATCGTTCTCTATAAGTGAAAATGAATGTAAAATAAATAGTTCTTCAATATCTGGAAATATTATAACTATATTAAAATCATGTAAATAAAAAAAAACTCAAAAATTAAATGATGTCACCTCGTGACATGATTCTTTACACAAATTCCTCTGAAGGTATATTTAATGTTACATAGCTTATTAACACCTGCAAAATCATACCGCCATTTAAGGAGTCAATACAACGAAAAATATCACATAGACGCTAATACGTAAATATTACAGATAATTTCGGGAAATAATTATACCGTGGTATTCGAGTTAAGAAGTGTGTGTAAAGCACAAAGATATATCTGTGTTACCTCTTGAGGTATGACGTCACTGAGATGCTGGAAGGTTGTGGGTGTGGGGAGTTCGCAGAGCGCGCGGTACTGCGCGTAGCCGGGCAGTCCGTGGTCGCGACCGCGCTGGATGTCCACAGCGACCACATCCAGGCCGCCCAACCAGCGGTGTCGGAGCTATAACCAACAAAAACACATTTTATGGTAAAACCGTGATGGTATGTCATGCTTCTTCGCTATCAAGACCATTTATCTGAAATGCAACTGTATTTAAGCAACTTTAATATCAATAATTCAATCTATATATTTAACTGAAATTCAACCCATAGAATGCAGTAGTATAAAATATTCTTATACCACAAATGAGAGACCGGCTGACCCCCTCCTAATTACGTACATGCAAAGCAATAGCGAAATCGTAAAGTATCAGCTTCAAAATGGCAAATTCAGAGATTGTCTTTGGTACATAAGTGGAATTTGCCATTTTGAAGCTGATACGTTGCGATATGCTCTTGTAAAATACGTTATTAGGGAATCGGCCGATCTAATTACAACTTGCAACCGACATAATGGTCTGGTTCTCAACATGGATTCAAAAATAGTTTGAAGAATATTCCTTTAACGTTTCAGGATTTAAAAGCAACTTACGAATTTATGTCCCCATGACAATATTACCAAGAGTTGTGGAGTACTTAATACTTTAAAAATCGCCTATCGATTAAGATTTTATTAAAACATAAATAATTTCATTAATATTACTATTATTTAATATTTTATTTAAACATAAATAAATTAAAAATGTTAATACCTATTATAGTTTTGTAGAAGTAAATTTATTATACGAATTTTAATACGAAAATATGTATATATACTTTTTGAGAACCTCGATCGCTCGCTCTTAAGACTTTATTGACCGTTGGTAAGTACGATAACACCGTTCGATAAAATTTATAATATGTTACATTTTTTTTGGCATAAGAATAAATATTATTGTATACACATATTGCAGATTTATTTACGTAATAATATATTGATACAAAACGAATTCTAAGTAAAGAATAATATGCGCATTTACATAAAAGTAAATATAAGCTTCAGTTTAAATTATACTGAACATCCATTGTTCACAGTCATAGAAACTGTTCAAATATTCATAATGTCAACTTGTTTTGTTGGTACCCACGTTAGGTGTATTTGTTTGTTATCTGATTCAATTTCCAGATCACAATGAATCAGAAACGATTCACGAACACATTTCTATTATCCATAGTTGTATTTCACATTAATGTAATTTAATTTCCAATTTATCAAAAAAAGGTTTGGTTCTAGGTAACATTTATCATTCCCGACAAACTTCTACTTTTGCCATACTTAAGTTCATACTTGCCATTAATCATTCAACCTCATAATGGCAAACCTATAACTATAGCCAGGTATAGTTAAACAACAGCTTAACTATACCAGAATAATTATAAAATTAAAAAAAATGTGATTTCTAATCAGACATCATGAAGACAATCTTATTAAAATAACGTCAACTTACATCGTCATCATAATTGAGGTCCATCTGTTGGCTCCGTTGACTGATCATTCCTCGTAGAACTTTCTCGAGACCTTTCTTTTGTGCAATGATCTCTGGTCTATAGTAGTTATCTATGAGACGCAGCGAGGTGATATTGTTGCTATCATCCTTCAGCTCAATGTCTTGGTCTAACAGACTGTTAACAAAGTGGAAGGCTGCAGTCGCGAACGAATTAGTGACAGTGGGATCCATATCGGAGCTGTAGCCTGTATCGTAGCCCTCGTACAATTCTTCGAGTGTCTTTCCTATAGAGAAAAATTGAATGCTATTTTTTTTCGATACGATTTTTTTAAAAATGTTACAATTTAAGAATCAGAAACTAATGCAACAATCTTAAATCTTTCAAGGATAACAACAACATTATAAAAATGTCTATAAAATTATCATAAGAATTTCTACCAAATAACTATCATATGTATATTATCATTGTTATTATAAAGGGTAAAGTTTCTTTGTTTGTAAGGGGTAATCTCGTGAACTACAAATTCGATTCTGTTCTTTCATTGATAAAAAGCTGTTTTCATAGAGTTACATAGGCTATATTTTACATACATACATACATAAATCACGCCTCTTTCCCAACGGGGTAGGCAGAGACCACGTCCTTTCATTTGCTATGATCCTGACATACATCTTTCGCTTCTTCAACATTCTTCAATCTATTTATACATACTCGTTGGTTTAATTCTCTTGACCAGAACTTTCTTCAGAACGTGCCAGATTTTATCATGGAATTGGATTCACCCTCATCTTATAAATCTGTCTAGTCATTCTTCTTTCATTCATCCTCTCTACGTACCCGAGCCATCTAAGCATCCCTTTCTCAATCCGTGTCACTATATCTTCTTTCACACCACAACATCCTCTTATCACACTATAATTTTATTGCTATTAAATTTCATAGTATAATTAATGCGTACATAGTTGCGAGCAGTTACTAGTCAATAATAAATATAAATTATTACCAGTGAGCGCCGGCAACCATTGCTTGTAGGTGATATGCTGCATTTCAGCGATGACTATCCTTCTGGCTTCGTGGTAAAGCTTGTCCGAGTTCCAGGTTGGGTTCAAAGCAGATAGAACGCCAGCGATGCGGTTGTGCTCCTTCACCCACAGGGTGTGGAGAGCGGTCAACCACGGATGCATGTTAGCTCGGACGTCACCTATCAACAGTACTTATCTACTCAGTACTAGTATCAACTTCGGAAATTATCGTATCACGTTAACCTGGTGATTATTTTAACAGGCTTTTATTAACTTCACCTGTATATATAAATATAATGGATCTTTGTGACGTTTAACAAAAACGCCATCATTAGTGGCTACAGAGTTCGAACGGATGTTCTGTTGCGGCTGTATGGAAAATTATTGTAATAGAGTGGCAACACTGATGTCATTATTTATATTAAGATGTCTGGTAGTGAATAGTACGTGCGTCGAATATAATAAAGTTTTTATTAATAGTAATATGCTACGTTGCTCCCCAAGTGTTTCAATATACCTTAAACAATACAATCTCTACTCAGTACTCAATTATAAAATCGACATTGCATAAATAAATACATTTTTACCCCACAGTATTGTAATTTTGAGGATGTAACCTTAGCTTTGAAAAAAAAAACTAGAACGCCTCGAGGGCTTATCACGCCAGCGGTTTGCATTAAAGATTTTAAAAAGCAAATCATTAAAGATAACTTACTAGCTTTATCCATCGACGATTTAAATTTAAATATTTACAAGCGGATTTAGACTTCCTATGAGTAAAATTAACAAAATAACTTCGGAAGTTGAATATGCGACGCAAAAATTACAGTCCTTGGACTAAATTATCCACTGCATATATTATGTTACTATATTTTGATTATGTGAACCTTAATTATCGATATATATTCCTAAATAGTAAATATTACAAACAATGTTTATAGAGTCATAATATTATACTACAAGTAAAATATATGCCTACAATCATTTATCTCTTAAACAACAACATAAATAAATACCAGTGACGTCATTATCATTATAGATTAATAATTTAAAATTTTAACATAATCTTCATAATTGTTCATCTAGACTTAGATATCTACATTTTAGTTACATAAAACACTGAATAGCATTTTATAGTTATAATTTCAGAGTTCACCTTCAGAGTTCGTATAAAATGACGTCACAAGTGGAAAGTTTTGATGAATTATATTTCTATTATGACAGGAAAGTACTCAAAAATAATCAAGACCTTTCCGTATATTATCTTATCATATCGTAATCATCACAATAAAGAGATCCTATTTAATCTCTATATCAGCTTAAGCGTTATCATTTGTTGTCACTTATCAGCACAAATTTAATATTATCAGATAGTAAAATTCTAGAAATAAACAAATTTAACTATACGTTCTAGAATAATTACAGTAATAAGGACTACACTAATAATAACAAAATTAGTATTTGATTTATTGCAAAATAGGCTTTAAAGTATTTTAAGTCTTAATATTTAACAAACCTATAATTATAAAAAAACACATATTATTAGAATTTAACGAATGTGCAAAAGTTACCTGCATTGAAACAAGAAGCGTCATCCGAGTTAACAAGACATCTCTCAGCGGGGTTTGCGGCTAACGGCATAAGCTCCTCGTCTTCTATTTTCGAAGTCTTGAGTAAACCGCCAGTCATTTCCCTCAAGGCCGCTGCATCGCGACTATTTGAGCCGTAAATGTGGGAACCATCCAGGAAGTGGGTGGCTTGGTTCATCTACGACAAGTATAATGAATATTTTTTTAGACAAATATTAAGTTTTGTTAGTAACCTTGTAGCGATCACGCATCGAATTTAAAATCAAGATACTCCTCGATAATCTATACCTTTACATTATATACTATTATTATAAAGAGGTAAAGCTTATGAGTATGTTTTATAGGTATGGTAATCTCTGGATCTAATTGATCCGATTCTGAAAGCTACATTATGCCTCAATGTTTTTTTATTCTTATTAAATTTTATACTAGCTGCCCCATGCAAATATTACACATATTATAGAAAATAAACAAATTAACAGTTGTTATGTTAATAGATTGTTCATAGATATATATTCAATATATATATCTTCAATATATTTTCATTAGTACCAACAGATGACATTCCTAATTCAAAAATTTTTAAATATATTTTTAAGAAATACAAAATTATATTGTGGCAACTCAAAATGCATGTTTCCAGTTTATAATTATAATCCACTTCACGTATCCACAATAACCATACTGCACGCAAAATGCCACCAATATTCACAATACAGGGTAAAAAGACCTAAGCTAATTAATTATAACAAGAACCACAGCATGGCAGTACAAGATCCCGCCAAATACTCCCTTTCATGAAGTATAAAATATAGAGTTGCCAGCAAAAACACCTCTGAGAAATATATACTATTGTAATTAACGCGAACGAAATCGCAGATGGTTGCTGGTCAGTCCATACAATTCAAAGTCAAACTACGGAATTGTACATAAACTTAGCTTATATGATATTATGATGATGTATGACCGAAAGCTTAGGCTCATTGCAGGGATTCAAACTCAAGTCAGTAAGAAATTATGATTTTTCTTCTTATAGGCAACTGCGGCTTAATAAAATGTAGTTATTACAAGCCTCGCGTTTTACATTTACGTGAAGGAAGGAAGTCGGACCTCAATTCAATAAAACAATGTATACCGTAATATGACCTTAAGAACTACAAAGAAATTGTGTTCAATTTCCTGGTGCATGTAACAATGACTGCGTATACAATTTTTATATAAACCTGCTGATATTATTTTTTAAATGGCGGATGAAAAATGAAGAACAAAGCAAAATCAATAAAGTAATCAAAACTTGACAGCCTGTTTACTCTTTTTACAATGAATAATTGGATATTAAATACAGAATAATTGGGTAAGAATAAAATTATTACTGAAACCGATTAACAAATAAAGTTGAAAACTACGCCCTTAGATATTGAATCAAACATATCACATGAGTTTTTGGCGGGATCTCAGACTGTCATGTAGTGGTTTTTGTTTTTAATTCATAAATTTGTCTTTTTAGACCCTATATTGTGTAAAACAGGTGGCATTTTGCATAATAAAGCTTGGTTATTGTACACAAGTGAAGTGAATTGAAAATAATAACATAGAACATGAATTCTGATATGCCACAAAAACTCCCTGGAAGGTTCTAACAAGGGAGCCGCCATCTTGTTAGGGCCTTAATTTCGACATAAGACTGGAAAAGTTTCCCTCGCTTTGCTTGCAAATATAAAATACTTGACACTGGCCCAATGCACGAATAGTGCGACGCCATAATTGAGAAGAAGAAGAACATATCACATACTTTTCATAATGGTTAACATTGTGTATTCAACCTAGAGTCGATTCTGTTGTGTAAGACTATTATGAAACTACGTCTCACTTTATCCTATTGCATAAACGTATTACGGATCTAGACTACCTTCAGGCTGATAGACAAAACACAAACAAACCTAGACCTAAAGTAATTGAGTATGAAAATACGTGCCACTGTTATCATTCATTGAAAGCAAATTGATGTCCTCTGTATAAATAGTTTGTGCAAATACAACTACGGTGACTTTTAAATAATTATTCAAACAAATCGTTTGACCCATTTAAAAGAGATCAAGTTGGTTTTATTAAAGAAATTGAGAATATATAAGATCCGACTATCAATATTCAACAGTTGAACGATTCATATAGATCAAACTCAAGTTTAACCCGTGTAAGATTACTTATTGTATTTTATAAAAAGATTTTATTTTTTAAACCTACACAGATCATTTCAGCGAAATACGATGTAATAATTTTAAACTGACAATCTATTTTCCAGTAAAAGTTGAGTAATCAATAAAACAAAACAAAACAGAATTCCAAACGCATAAAAACATCACTTTAACCTGTATTATTATTATCGTAAAATATCATAATATGATCCTAAAAACTGTAGATTCCTAAATTCCAATAAAAAGTGTGTTTGATATTATATATATGATTATTCTGTGTTTAGGTCACTGCACTCCTCCTAAACCGTTGGACCGATTTTGATGACATTTTGTGTGTTTGGGTAGGTCTCTGTCAGGTTTAGATTCACAATTGGACTCGGTAGATAGCGCTGTGGTCGAGTTCTAGTTTATTTATTTTTAGGCAAGCCAACTTTCGGGCAGGACAACTTCTGTCATATATATTTAAGAACCAGTTGATTGTAATAAACAATGTTACATAATAAATTAATTGCTTAGTCTTACCTACTTTTCATTACATGACGAAAAATTCTCACATAATTATGTGTATTCCTTTATATTTTGAAGTTGTAAATACAAGAGGTTCTTTTTTTTCGGATATTTCAAGTCAATAATTAAGTTTAATAAACCTCCTAGTAAATAATATCACGTTAACGATGCATGGCTTTATAATGAACCGCACTTACTTACGACTTACGTAAACAAATGGAGTCGGTCATTCTTATTGTATTACGAATTACGAGTTATTATGATGATTCAGATTTCATCGAAATTTGTTATTTTAAAGGAAATTTATAGTAAAATTACGGATGTATTGTTGTACTCAATATTATCGTTTTATTATTAAAAAGCAACCCTTTATCAAGACCGAGCCAAACCGGAGGTGCACGGGGTACGCAGCCTCCAGACGGGAACCTACCAGGAACGGCAATATAATAAAAAAAGTAAAGGAATTCGGGTCACATGAATAAAGAGTAGCAAGAGCTATAATAAAATTATATCTTTGTTTAATCTCTATTGTTTTGAAATAGCCTAAGCATGTGTAATATTTTGAAAGTTTAAATAAAACATTTAGGTACCTAGGTATAACTCGCGATAAACTTTATAGCACAACGAGTCCTATATAGACTAGTCCTACAGTCGAATAAATAAAACTTAGAACGCTATAATAGTATGTTATCTTGCTTTTAGACAAATTATTAACTTCTATGATTGATTTTAAAATATTTTATTAAAATATATGTAATAATTGTACCTACATTTGTGTTTGTTCACACCGGTCATAAAGTTTGAAGCGAAATTTAACTTTTATTCATATTACCTTATCTCACCTTTTTTGAGTAAGTCAATACAGAAGGTATTGGATTATTTTAAAGTGGATAACGAGCAAGCATACATGCAATGTGTGCAGGAAATTCATAGTTATACAAATAGCATTATTACCTATGTCTATAATGTATAGGGGTGACAAATTATATCTTGCAGCCGGTCGGCCGACACTCTTGGCTTGACTCTGCCCTTTATGCCAACTTTGAGTACGAAACTAGAGTACTGACACTAAACTCTTCTAGGGTGGAGGAATATAGAATGTTGAAATAATGACAGCATACTTAAGCTGTTAGGAGTTAAAACAAACATTCAACTTAATGGCATCTTAACGGCAACATCATGTTATTTACTAATTAGACGTTTGTAGTTGACTTTCTATTTACAATTATTTGAAAAGTACCGTTTATGAGACTACAACATGAGGTTATTCAAGAGAAGTGAACGGATTTTTAAAGGGTCGTCAACGCGCATATGTGCGTAATATAAACATAATAATAATAATGATAATAATTTAAATTCTCACCTGTTCAGCAGCTCCAAATGTGCAATCCCCACGATACGTGGTCACCGATCTGGTATATTCCATGCAGGTGACATATTTGTCCTTATAGTAGGGGTCTTCTTGAGACACCGTGATAGGCATACAACTCGGATGGATATGGCGAGGAGCTAGAATGTGACCCGAGTTGGCACAACAACGGATACCTTCGTTTGTATGAACTGTTGCAAAGAAAAAAAAGCTTTCATTAACCTTTTTCGCAGTCTACTAATTGGAATGACCCTTTTAATGTTACCGGTCGTGATGAATTAAATGCCTCGCCTACCATAATATATGTAGGACTAGGGTTTCCAGCCATACTTTATAATAAGCTACAGAATGCTGTCGGCCCAGCGCATGCTGTCTTAAGAATTCATCTTATGGGTGATCCTTAGACGATAGACATGATATTGCTGACTTATTTGTAGGTCTTTTTAAGATCTAAAATCATGTAGTACATTAATTTAATATATCTCTTATGATTTACTTTATTTAATGGATCCACCATTATCGTCACTGCTTATTTTGTATATTATTGAATGTAACAAAATATAATATCCTATAACCTGGCCAGATGACATATCTATGAATTAAAGGAAAAATTATGTAAACCGGATTAGTGATTTTCGCGGGGAAAGAACATAAACGGACAGACAGACAGAAAGACGTTGAGATATATGATATGTATAGAAGAATGAGCTTTATTTCGAGTACCTAATTATACATATATGAACTATAAAGTATATGAAAATACTATAATTAACAAAATTTTTAATTTTTTAGGCGTTTCTTGTTACATATGTAGATCATTAATACATATCATTAATCATACAAAAACCAAAAAAAGTTGATAGTAATTTATGATAAGTCCTCCTTACTCTCCTACACTGATATCTTACGACCTACTTTGTTTTGAGACAACATATTTTTTTTTCCTAATTGAATATACTTGTTCATGTAAAGGCTAGTTAGCCTTAGTATGGACCCAGAACATATGATGCACGGTCTGCGTGTTATTGGTGTGTGTTGTTGGTACAGACATATTCAATTTAACCTTCCATCAAATCATGGGTTCATTACATTGTTAGGGTAAATTCATAATATACTAGCTGGGCTGGTAGACGTTCTGCGCTTTCTTATGGTTAATATATCGAACACAGCGCCACCTATCGGATCCTAAAAAAGCTATGCTATGAATCAAGACAAATGTGAAAACAATATGAACCCAACGGTTCAAGTCGTTCAGAAGTTTCACGATCACTAACAGACGCACAGGTGTTTTTTTTTACACTACACAGGTGGCAAAAAAGCTTACGGCCCGGCTGATGGTTAGCGTATTACCATAGGCATCACTAGCGCGTTGCCGACCTTGAACCCCTAACCCCAGGAGCTCTGGAAACCCTACTCATCGCAAGAACACAATGTTATTTGGCTGCGATTTTCTGTAACGTGGAGGTATTCCATCAGACGGGCTGCCCCAAGTAGAGAGAAATCAGCAAAAAAACTCTCTGTGCCCTACCTCTCTTATATATAATTATTACAGGAAGCCCACAAAATGTGATCAATAGCATTATTGAAAAATATTTTAAACAATCTCAATAAGAATGTTTATAAACAAACACACGCATATTACAATAACAATGTTATCACAAAATTCCAAGTATCCTCTGTAATTACTATTAAATTTATATCACATTAACTCATTACGATAACTTGAAGAAGTATTGAGTCATGTTTGGGGAACAGCGTTGCCAACTTAACGGATTTCCCGTCAATCTAGCGGATTGGGGTAGGTTGAAAAGGGTTTTTTTTTAACATTATCATATTTTTTGTTTGATGTTATCAGCAATGCTAATTTATGGGCATGTATTGTCTATTTTTCTTTATAGAACGACTTACACAACATAGCAAGTAGCACTGAAAATGACCAAGATTTAGATTTAAATTATTATTATGACGAAGATTGAAGGTTCAATATAGGTTTCAATTTACTCCATAATAAGATTACCTACCTACTATTAGTATTTATTAAGTATCTACATTGCTTATTATGTGTGTAAATATATAGTTTCTGAAATTTTACGGCTTTTGACGGAAACAACGAAATCGGTGGAATTAAAAAATCTTGTTGGCAACAGTGATTGGTGCTTGTTTCATCGAACTTACTTGTTTTGCGAACAGGAGTATGTACCAAATCGTGATGGACAAACTGACTCCAAACAGCCAAGGCAATTGTTTTCCTTTCATCGGTCTGATCTAGGTTGTCAGTCAATTTAACGCTTACATCTCGAGGTGAAGGCAGAGACTTTCGACTAAGGGCTCGACGTGGCTATAGAAACAATAAAGGTACTTACTTAAAATATAATATTGTCTATAGAGTTTGTAGCAAGGATTCTCTGGAACCACTGGTCGTATTCTGACAATTCTTTCACTGATAGGAAACTATATCATCCCGGAGTACAATTTTGTATTCTTATTTAATTTTATATTGTAGTAACACAAACGAAGTCTCGCGCAGTTTTTCATAAATATTACATAAAGAAAAATAATAATAACCTACTATCGGAAAATAAGCAAATCTTTTGGTTTTCGAATATGTATTTTCCCTCAATGAGGAAGGAGCATTGCCAGAGAGAAACGCAAAAACGCAATTCAGAAAATTCCAATACTGAATATTAATTACTTAAGGTCCATCGACTCCGTCCGATTCGTAATTCCAAATAAATCACAGTAAACTCAAAATTTAAATACTTAGTTTATCATAATTTAATTAAATATAAATATGTTCGATCTCCAAACATTATGAGAAGTAATTACTATTATAATATTGAGGAAATGTTAATTATGCAACGCAAACAATGTATAAAACAAAAAGTATGAATAATTATAACAATAACATATTTTGTAGAACAGTAACAAAGAAAGAATAAGTATGACTAAATGTTAAGTATAACACACATTATGTACACACCTCATCGATTCCGTCAGCATATCTCGGGTGTAAAATACGTTTATATCCTGTCAACGCTTGGCCCCATGAAGAACGCACGGGGTTGTTGCAAGACCCATCAAAGGTGCGGTATTTTGATAACTTCTTACTCGAACGACACGTAAATCTCTCGAGCGCAGCGCACTCCGCGCCAAATTCACTCTCACGCAAATTTATTGTGCTTATGAAACTGGCACATTCATCACTGGGCAAGCCGTACCTAAATGCAAAACAAAACAAGAGTTACAACTGTTGCCCTTAATTCCACTACACACTTTAATCATATTATCATTCGTTTCCAAACCTTTCGCATTCTGTGTAGACCAAATTTTTCGATGCTTTTGTAATTATCACAGAAGATTTTTCATAATGCATCGCATCTCTGGAGGCAAGTCCATCGATGACCAGACCCTGAGCAGCGGAACCAGGTCGTGGTATTATTTCTGCCGCTTGCAAGTTCTTCTCAAACCTTTCCAGCATTGAAACTTGAAGTTTACTAAAATTGACTGAATTATTCGTATGGGCAGTTGTTATAGGAGGCAATCTCTTCAACATTTCTGCGCTTGGAAAAGGAAAGTCGTACATCGGCGGTGGGTGTATTATATCTGTCAAAGACGTAATTTATAAAAATATTATTACACAGTTTATTAAGAATCCCGGGTACGTTCTAAACAATGGAATCTCTCTCGCTGTAGTTGTTCGTAAAGTTGGACCTTATTAGTAAACAATGCATTCATTAAAAATAATCTTACCTGAAGTGATTATTAAATTTAGAGGATATGGAGCAACATGGCTTCCAAAAGTCACTCCCACCCACAGCACGACTCCAAGCATTACCATTTTCGTCATTTCCTCCAAAATACTGCAACAATGACATTAATAATAAAATGAGTCATACATTTCATTAAAAGAATATTACAATAGGCAAGACAGATCACTAACCGCTGGCAAAGTGTATTTTCTAACATGGCCTGACCCGTGTGAAGGAATGAATGGAACTAATGGATAAATATTGAGTTAAATAGTTTTATGCGTATCCATATTATAACAGGGTATCAGTTAAAACCTTTGACCGTTTGACCTCAAAAGTTGGAGACGATAAACATGTTTCATGACATATTAATAGCTTTAGTAAAATGTCCATGTTGGCACCTTTGAAACTGATCATTATAGCTTTATTTTGTTTATATTAATCTATTACCATATATTATCACTACCATATATTATTAAATTAGTCTATCATCAATTGAGGTTTGACATATTATACTTTCCATGAATCAAAATTAGTTTATATTTAATAAAAATACAAATACGATTTCTAAAAGTGTTATTGACAATAAGCATGATGACTTATTTTGAAAAGCATTTTTAATATGATATTACGTGTTTTCATTATTTAAAAAAACGTATTCTATCTAATAATTGGCTTTTTTTTAAAAACAAGTTTTAAATTAACGGCAAAAAATTCGCAGAATTTTAGTCTTTTAAAGCTACTTCCATGCATGTAGCTCATTTGTATTGAGTTTATGATCAAAATTTAAGTCTTTCATTAAATTACGTAGGTATTAGAGTTCAAATAAATATAGCTTCTTTTAACTTTGCATTACTTATGTTGCTGTTGCGAAGACTTATTGGTGAATCTAGAACTTCCTTTGATACACGGGACGTCCAAAATATGGAAATACGAATTACGTACTTTTCCATGCTACTTAAGAATGTAGCACACGTAAACACGTACCAAATTTTGTTCGCTGAATTTTCGCACTCTCAGCATTCAGTTTTTCGGTGTTTAATGTTAAAAAATATAAAACTAAGCTCACAGAAATGTAATCAAAAGATATTAACATGAAATAAACGTATTTCGTATATACATGTTACATATATGAGTGAAATGAGGGTGGTTAGAAAAGGTAATGGCGGGTATCTCAAAAATAAAACGTCAAAGAACATAATATAACCACTGCCTACATATTGTAACTAATAGCAATCTATTATAGCTATCTGTTTTACAGGTACCGATATTGTGTCACATACAAATTATTGACAACTGATTCTTCTTCCTAACCTGGCAACTAGTCCTCTTTATTGAAGACCATTATTGCTGTTTTATTATGATTTCAGTAACACAACAAGATGGTAGTTCCCTTGTTAGAACTTACTACGGAGTTTTTGTGGCATCTCAGATTTCATGGTCCATGTTATTATTTCCAATCTACTTCATTTGTGCACAATAACCAAGTTTTATTATGCAAAATGCCACCCTGTATTACACAATATAGGATCAAACAACACAAACCTATACATATAATAAAATTGAAGTGTCCGTTTGTAATGTCAAAATAACATCTTTTTACTAAATGCATATGAAAGTATAAACGGTACCTATAACAAAAAACACATTTTAAAATCTTGATAGAAGTCTTTCCTAGAATAATCACCTTTTATCCCTTTTTTTTTTTTTTTTTTTTTTTTTTTTTTTTCGAACTGACTACACTGTTAGCCTGAGGGGCCCTGGAGCCTTTACGGCTTTTACAGCTTTACCGGGCTTGGGGGCGAGCGCTTAGGGCACTCAGCCACGAAAGCTAAGCAACAACATCCGAGGGCGCCAAAGTGGCCGGACCTCGGCTCGGACTGTTGCGCGTATGCAATTAAGTCGCGATCTGACTAATTCCCTATCCGTAATTCGATCTAAACTAACTATACATATATACATGTTTCTGCCCCCTGGGAGGAGGGAAGGAACATGTGTATGTGTATTTAGTGGTCTGAAATTTTTGTCTACTCTAACTAGGCAAAAAAAGAAAAAAAAAGGTCCCTTACAGAACCTATGTACCTATGTGTGTTGTGCATGTATGTATAATGCAGTGTCATGTATGGCTGTGAAAGCTAGTGATTGTAGAGTCACTTGTATCGCGCGAGCGGCTGCTTGTCTCAAGGGCTCCATGCCGATGGATCGGACCTAGGCTTGAGTTGCCGCAGAGGAGGGCGGTCGTGGCGGGTGTGCGGGAGCGAAGTTAACCGTACGTCCCCTGCGGAGGGAACGGTGGTTTCGCGGGCGTGGGCGCGAGCACGCATATGTTGCGGGAGCGGACGCGTAGTAATTATTAGCTTTCTCGATGTCGTCGTCGGGATCGACAAAGAGATTTCGCGGACGGCGTTTATAACGTTTGGCAACGGGGATCGAGTTGTCTGGGACGTAGTTCACGGTGGATTTTACGAGTGGGTTGGGGTGATTCGAAGCGCTATCGAAGTATCTCCTGGTGAGATATTTCACATAGGCTTCTATTGAGGGAAGCCTCATGTCCCTGTGGAGGTCCATGTTCCTAACGAAGGCTGGAGGGTCAAGCAGGCGACGGAGAAACCGATTTTGGACTCTTTGCATGCGGACAAAGTTATGTTTGGACATATGTGCGAACGCTGCGCAGCTATATGTCAAGATCGGACGGACGCACATCTTGTATAGTGTAAGCTTATGTCTTAAGGACATTTTGCTTACCGAACTGAGCAAGGGTCGCAAGCGGGAAAGGATCCAGACGGCCCTATTCCGGACTATAGTAACGTGTGCGTTGAAGTTAAGCTTCGAGTCGAGGGTGACACCTAGATATTTAGTCTTGGTGGCCCAAGGGATATTCCTACCGAATAATGAGAGGGGTCCTACCGTGCGTGGTAGTTTACATGTATGCGGTTCGAACATAATCGCGGCGCTCTTTACCGGATTAATAGCTATTCGCCACGTTCGAAACCACTCCCCGAGAGTGGTTACGGCACGTTGGACTGCGCAGGCGAGATTTTTTCTGTGTCTGTTTGACGCGTATATGACTGTGTCGTCAGCGTAGAGCCCTACCTCGACCCCGGGGGGCTTCGGGAGGTCGCTGACGTACAGATTGAAAAGGCAAGGCGCCAGAATGGAACCTTGCGGGACTCCTGAGCGTATAGGGTGGGCGGTAGATAGTACTCCTTCCACTCGGTAGTGAAAGGTGCGGTCGCGTAGAAAATCATGAACTAGGTGAACTAACCTATCCGGGATTTCTAGTTTATGTAGCTTGTGGACTAGTCCGGCATGCCAGACCTTATCGAAGGCCTTAGCTACGTCGAAAAAGACCGCAAGCGTACGGGCGGGGGCGATACTACTTTTGGCAAAGTTGCTCGTGATGTGCTCCGTGAGGCGGTGCACTTGATGTGTACACGAGTGTCGGGCGCGAAAACCGAACTGTTCGGGAAGGTATAGGTTTTTAATATCTATAACGGTTTTGAGACGGTTCAGAAGGAGCCGCTCGTAAAGTTTTCCTAGTGTGTTTAAAAGGCTGATCGGGCGATAGCTATCGGGAAGCGAAGCTTTTTTGCCGGGCTTGTGAATACCTATAACTATAGCTTTTTTCCAGACGGCTGGAAAATAGCAGTGGGCTATGGCTACATTGAAGATGCAGACCAAAAGAGCTATGAGGTGATCGGGAAGAAGTTTAAGTACTTCATTCCTGATACCGTCGGAGCCGGGGGACTTTCTAGGCTTAAGGCCTTTAATAACAGTACAAATCTCGTCATGCGTGACCGGGGTTAACGTTTCCGCGGGGGGAATCGACGTTAGTTCCTGAACGGCGGTCTCGATAGTTTCGATGTGGGCAGTGTCTACGTTGTCGCAGTTTGGGGAGCACTGGCTCTCCAAGCTTGCGGCAAGGCATTCTGCCTTATCGTCGCTATCGAACGCGGGTGGGAGATCGGGGCCTCTTTCGAGGGGCGGCATCAGGGCGGTAGCTTCTAACTTCAGAGAGCGGGCGAGGTTCCAGTAAGCCAGATGGGACGGCTTGAGACCCTCTAAGAGGTTATCCCACCGGTGACCTCTGTACTCGCTGATGCGAGTTCTAACCTCTCTCTGAAGTCGCCGTAACCTACGGGTGTTATCCCTCGTCGGATAAGAGTCATGTGCACGCGTCGCGGCGTTCTTTTCCGTGATTAACGCTCGTAAGCCGGGGGGGAGTATAAAACGGCGTTCGTTTGCCGCTTGCACCTCTCTCGAGGCCTCCCTTACACCGGTTTGGAGGTAGTCGACCAGGGAATCGATGGCTAAATCGGCGTCTGCTGTTGACTCTAATACGTCGGGGATCCTAGCTAGGCTGGACGGGGTCGCGTTATCGGATAGGTAGCGATTTAAGATCGCGTAGTCAACTACTTTGACTTTTGGCGGACTGGGGTCGAATGGTTGCCCGAGTTGTAAGATAACCGGGCGGTGATCGGAGTCTAGTTCGTGTACGACTTCTATAAGTCGTAACCGAAGTGAGACACCTTTGAGGAGGGCTATGTCAAGTACTGTCGGTTGACAATTATCTTGAAAGTGCGTGGGCTCTAGCGGTGCTATGACGTCAAAGCCGAGCACATCGCATAGTAGGTCGAGTATAACCCCGTTAGGGGTGTTACGCGAGTTGTTGAAATGGGTGTGACCGCTATTGAGGTCGCCTGCTATTATGACGGATTGACCGAGTGAAAGTAGCGCCTCCAGATCGGACTGAAGGAGTCTTTTACTCGGGGAGAGATATGCAGAGACAAGCGTGATTGACGGATGGCCAGTCATGCCTATTCTACAGACGGACACTTCCATATTGGTAAGTGCGGGAGGGTCTATTGGCATGCAATAGAGGGAACGCTTGTAGTAGATGAGCGTGCCGCCTCCTCGGGTGGCACGGTCATTTCTGACTATATTGTAATTTGCTATCTTAGGGTCGCGCCTACTGGGTTTTAGAAGTGTTTCTTGTACTAGAAACACGTCTATCTCCCGTTCCCTAAGAAAGGTGGATACTAAGTCCCGTTGTGGAAGGAGGTTACGCGCGTTGAAAAAAGATATGTTTAGGCTTCTAGGCTTAATGCGAGCCATTTCTAGTTGGTGTGTTTAAAGCTGCAGCACGGGACACACGCTGGAGCGTGGCTGTCAGCTGGGGAAAGCGTTTGATTGCTTCAATCATGCCGTACTCAGTGCCGCACTGATCGTACGCTAGCACTTCTTGGTAGTCGTGCTCGAGAAGAAGCATGGCCATATAGTCGAGGCCGAAGCGTTGACTACATAGCGGGGAGGCCTGAGCCTTGGGAGGTTGCGGGCGGGGCCTGGGGCCCCATGCTGCCTGAGGGGCTCGCATGGGTGGAGGAGGCGCGCGGGGCGCGGGGGCGGCTGCCATCGGGGCGCTGGAGGCGCCCGGGAGGCTGGGGAAAGCCTCTGGCGTGAGCAGAGGCTTTGGCTGTCCTACTGCGGGACGTTCCCTCTGAGGAGGGGTGTGTCGCGTAGTGCGCATAGGGCGCGTAGGGCGCGTGGGGCGCGGGGCGCGGGGACAGCCGCGATAGTTCGCGGGGTGACCCGCGTTGCCGCATAGCACGCAACTCGGAGGGGTAGACGACTCCCGAGTGCGCGTGCACTCGCTCGTCGCGTGGTCCCCGAGGCACTTAACGCACCTGGGACGGAGATGGCAGTTGCGGGCCGAATGCCCATACAACTGGCAGTTGTGACACTGCGGAGGACTGCGGTTCTTGTGTGGAGGCTCTACGGCTATTCCGGAGAGCTCACACACTTTCCTAACATTAAAAATGGCTCTGCCCTCGGGGGTCAGTTCCAGGATGACTAGAACCATGTCGAGAGGTCTGTTTTTTGATTGTCCGCCGTGCATTCTGTGCACTTCGCGGACAGGGAGGGCTTTGGCTAAGAGGTCAATTTTGACCTCCTCGGGTGTGATTTCCACCGGAATGCGGCGGATTACAACCCGGAGGTGACGTTCTTCCTCCAGGGAGTATGTGAAGTATTCCAGGTTGCTGTCTCGGAGCAACCTGGTGAATTTACGGTGTTCGTCCGAGGTGGTCACTTGGACGCGGATACCGTTGGCCGTGCTACTGGCCTGGGTGTAGTGGATACGCATATCTCTCAGTTTTTCCGAGAGTTTCGTCCAGACCGACTTGTTCTGGACCGTGACGGGGGGCGGGCGACGCGCCTTTCTGCCGGCAAAGGTACCGGCAGGCGCTGAGGGCGCTGCGGAGCGAGGGGCGTGGCTATTGAGCCCGGTTCGCTGCGTTTTTTGGGGTCTCGACTGAGTCTCCGGAGACTCTGGGCGCGAGCGCGAGGCCCGTTTGGCGGGCTTGTTTTTTTGTACGAGGGTGAAGCCCTCGTTGTCTGTTCGTATTGCCGTGTCCATTTCGATGGACTCGGGTTCCGGGTCCGGGCTAACGGGAGAGTAGCTGTCGTTTGTTGCTACAAGCGACGGTGTCTCCGCTTCGGGGACTAGTGATGAAAATTGATTTTTCATCGGTAGCGCAGAGGGCGCTGGGGTCGGGGCTTGAATGCCCGGGGAACGTGAGCGCGACGATGGCCGTTTGTACGGCGTTTGACGGTGAGCGCGGGGTGCCGTTGAGCGGGAGCGCGGGACGGACTTCTTGTTCGTCGCGTGAGGCGCGGCGGGGTCGCTGGCGGGCTCGGTGCCCTGAGCGATGGCAATGGCAACGGCGGGTTGCTCGGCCACGATGGCCCTATTAAAGTCCGTCCAGAGCGACGGATGCAGGGTCGTTGCGAACGCTTTGAAGCGTTCGAGCTCAGATTGGTGTGCCATTCCGGCGGTGGCGGTTGGGCGGGCGGGGGTGAAGTTAAACCTCCCTGCCGGAGAGGCAGGGGGGTGCGCCGAGTGAATTTAAACGGCTATCCCGAGCCGTGTAAAGGGACCTGCGTGTCACGGTGTAATGACTCGCAGGAAAAGAACCTACCGGGCCCTACGTGGAGGTCCCTATCAAGCCCGAGGCAGAGAACGCAGCCGGTATAAATACCTAGCTACGCCCAAACAGACACTCGGGGATGGATGTGTAGCAGGATCGGAAGGGTGGGAAGGGAACCTTTTATCCCGTTGGAGACAATAAAGGCAACGCTTTCGGAAAAACGCTAAGAAAATACCTGATACAAGGAATATTTAAAATAAAGTGTAATAGACATAATTATATTAGACGGATAGAAATAAATCAGAATGTTGGTTTTTTAAACTTTTTGTTTATGTTTTTTGTTTTTGAAGTACCTAAATAATAACATTTTAAATGCTTTCTTTACACGAGATTTCAAGGTAATTGAGAAGTAATTATGATTTAATTAACGTTGCTTCTGATTTCAAATGTTTTTCAACAGTATACGAGTATAACCAGGTTGCAAAATTTTTAGAAATAAGGCTGATAGAGTTCGCGGTCGCCAGTAGACATGGAAATTATGACAATCGTGGGTTTCTCAATGTTTAACTTTGTTTATCTCACATTGGCGTATTTCAATGTTCATTTGATAAGTTCATAAGAGTTACTACACTGCCTAAATTTTTAAAACCAAAGATTTACAAACAAAATACACACGATAGGTACTTACAAATCAGTTAAACAATAACCAAAGAAAATATAAATCACTACATTTAATAATATGAGCCGTAGCGGAACATGGCGACGACGAATAGACTTATTTACCGCTTGAATTAAAATCATGCTCGTGCGATTTATTATATCAGCAGGCGATTTGGATTCATGTACCTCGTTGTTGTAACAAATGATTTATATGATATCACTAACTGCACCCGCAGCTCCGCTCGCGTGGATTACAGAAAGGTTTTTTATTTTTTTGTGCGGAACCCTAATTATTTTTCTAAAATTACAGTAGCCTAAGTTATGCCTTAACACAACAGCTATCTGCCAGAGGAAGTCTCGTCAAAATCGGTTTAACCGTTTCGGAGATTACCCGGAACAATCTGATAGACGGACAGGCAGACAAACATTTAAAAATGGGTTTTTTTGGTACAGTTATCGTGTATACTCTCATATGCATTTATTAAAAATCTGTTATTCTGACATTACAAACAGACACTTCAATTTTTTTAAAGGTATATCTATGATATAGTAATATAGTATACCAGTGATGCATGACATGTTCCATGTCTAGTCACTAATGAGGCAAACTCATATTCAAAAATGAAATAAAAAACTTAATTCAGTAGAAAACAAAGTGTATTGTTTAATTATTACTTTTTCGTGTTAATTTGTTACTGGTGAATAGGAAGTAGGAAAAGGAAACTTCGATAATGTTGCTAGGTTATAAATAAATATTTTCCTTTTAAGTAAAGGTTAAATATACGCATGAGGTATTAGAAATTCACTTTATTTTCTACCTAATACTAAAAAAATTATATCAGTAATATAGTTCCAAAGCCAAGACTGACAAATCGCAAATACAAGATAGATGTCAAATATTTCAAACGATTACAGTTTCGGAGAGGTTTGTGATAGGTACGCTTTGTTTAAAAAACTATGAGGAAAATTTCGGAAAATTCTACTATTTTTATATTTGTCGTTCAGCTAGATTTGGGTAAAATAGTTCGTAATCTAATTATTATATATCATCCTTGCGTACAAAAACTATATTACGGCTTACGTAACCCATGGACGCTTTTAATACCGTAGGTATCACTAACGCCTTGCCGACTTTGAGCCCTCTACCCCAGAGCTCTGGAAACCATACTCACCGCAAGAACACAACACTAGGTAATTTGGCTACGATCTTCTGTAAGGTGGAGGTTTGGTGGTATTTTGGTATTCCACCAGTCAGAACGCCCCAAGTAGAGAGAAATCTCCAAAGAAATTTCTCTGTGCCCTACCTTTCTTAAAACTTTCATAGTCCTTCCTATACAAAAGCACATAATGAGTTAAATATCATAGTAATCTGTGCCATTACCCATCAAATGGGCACCCAATAAACTAAATGAAAAAATAATATATGACAAACCCTTGCGGATACGTATGTCTAGACGACTTTTGAGAAAATGTATTAACTTCAATTATTTTTTTATACTTAATTACTTTTATACTTTATACTTTTTTTTATACTATACTGTTAGCCATAATGGCCCTGAAGCCTCAAACAGCTTTTACAGCTTCACCCGGGCTTGGGGGCGAGCGCTTAAGGCACTCAGCCACGAGTATTTACTTCAAAAGAGATGTGCCACTTTTATACTCGGTGTTTATATCAAGGTTTTTGTTTAAAATTTAATAATTGCATAGGTACACTTTATTTAAATTAACAAATGCTTGAATTCTGTTGCACACGATGGAATGTGTAATGAGGTCGAAGTAAATTATAAAATTGGAAAAACTGAATTTATTTACCAAATACTAATCTACACACTATACGCATCTATAAGCTCATAAAATATACAAATAAAACCACTAAAACTCGTGGTGTGTATAGAATTACGACAATGCGAGTCATGCGACGGTTTCCAGAGTGGTTGACAATTTGACATGAGAACTCTTTAACCCGCGCGGCAGAGAAATGTTTAGATGTTTTCCGTCCGGCATGGGAAGCATAAATATTGTTGACACAAACATAAAACATATCTTGATGTACAAAATGTGTAGCGAAAGAATGATTTGTGTAGATATTTGTTTATGGAACACGCGTAGAAGAAAAGGCTTAAGAAATAGCATAATGACAGTAGGTATAGATTGCGGCAGTGGCGGATTTGCAGTCTTGGCCGCCCTAGGCCGAGTAGCACCGCCCCCTTCTCAGCTCATTATTTAATAAAACATTTCAAATTTTATGGTATTAAAGTACAGCTTTACGATGTCAATATTGTAATTCAAACTAGATTTTTATCCATGTCTGGAGTCTTAATATATACTTCATATTATGCTTTAGTGTACTGTTATTTATTGTCATCATGTTTGCATATGGTAGTATTTTTTTTGCCACGATTAGCCGCCCCTAATATCTGTCCGCCCTAGGCCTGGGCCTAATTGGCCTTAAGGCAAATCTGCCACTGGATTGCGAGTTGTAGACTCCAAGAAACTCAAGATAATCCACATGCATGACGTTGAGTAGTTTTTATTTGATTAGCGGTGATACCAACGTGCAATAAAATAGAGCCTAGGTAGTTTATAAAATTGATTGCATCGTCTTCAACTATTTACTTAATAATAACTAACAAAAAAAAAGTTATTGAACCTCTCCAACCCTGCAGATTTTTATTAGATGAACCTTTGATGATGCTCCATGCCCTAAGGATGTAAGTAAACGTTTACGCCTTTGGGCTCATATCTTTTGATTATATAGACGGGTACATAATCAAAGATCATAACATGATTCGGTGAATGAATAAAAAATATAACATCTCTATTTATTTACAAACCTAAAAATAACAGCCTAAAAATAACCTAATAACAGCTATGTACAATACTCTGATTGACGTATCTATGTACTTTCTAGATTTTTAACAGCGAGTACACTGTACAATGCTACTTACGTGGAATGTTCGCTACAATCCTCGCATTCCGATTTTTGCATTACATCACCGTTCAACATGGACTTTCCTTCAATGATCCGTTTAAACAACATAATAATAGAAGCAGGATTTGTTGTTTACGACAATTGTCCCGTTTGTGGCGAATATTTGATTTGTTTAACACGATCGCTGATGACACTTGTTCGAAGGAACGATGTTCCATTAGATTGCCAGTGAAGGCAATTTCACCTCTAGTGCAAAACTCCGAACTCGCACTGGAATGGAACTGGCAGAACTGCGACTCGGAGTCAACCAGCGGGCGATCGAATCAACAAATTGCTAGCATTCCCCCGCTCCCGCGCCCCGCACCCGACACCATTCCCCACATCCCCACTAAAAAGATATCATACCACAGATTAAAATATACAGCTAACTATAAATGTAAAGTTTAAGTATCATAACAATATACATTATTTACATGATATTACACTTAACTAAAACACTTAAATACTATAGTAATATATTATATTCCAGTAAAATACAAATTATCCTTTGGAGTTCTAATAAACAAAATCGGCAATCACGTTAGGACGCTGCTTGTTAACACTCTGTGAACATTTATGAACTCAGAAGTTTCAGATCCTTTATTACTGTACTGTGTTAAGTAAGCATTGATTCCATGGCAAAAACTGCAAAATACTTCATTAAAGTATTATGTACATACAGGTATTGTATTTTATACTTATGACTTCATCGTACTTCTATACATAATATATTATAAAACACAACGTCTCTCTGTCTGACCGTCCGTTTATGTCCGTTTTCCCGCGAAAACCACTTACTCGATTTATGTTTTTTTTATTTTAATTCATAAACATACGAAATGTGTCTCAAGACGAAAGTCTTTGACCAGTGTGTGTTGCCAGTGATTACATATGGAGCTGAGACGTGGTCGCTAACTATGGGCCTCATAAGAAAGCTCAAAGTCACTCAAAGGGCAATGGAGAGGGCTATGCTTGGAGTTTATCTGCGTGATCGAATCAGAAATGAGGAGATCCGCAGGAGAACCAAAGTCACCGACATAGCCCGAAGAATAGCTATAGTTAAGTGGCAGTGGGCTGGCCACGTAGCTCGTAGAACAGATGGCCGATGGGGTCAAAGAGTTCTCGAGTGGCGGCCACGTACCGGAAGACGCAGCGTGGGCAGACCCGCCACAAGGTGGACCGACGACCTGGTAAAGGTTTCGGGAAGCCGCTGGATGCGGGCAGCACAGGACCGGTCGTTGTGGCGATCTTTGGGAGAGGCCTATGTCCAGCAGTGGACGTCTTTCGGCTGAAATGATGATGATGATGATACGAAATAGGCAATGACGATAATGGCAAATCTATTCGGAGAAAAGACGCTTTCGGAGCTATTAAATGGCTTATGCTGAGTAAACCATAAGAGATTTAATAAAATAATGTAATACATAATTTTAGATCTTATAAAGAGCTACAAAAAGTCACCGATAGCATATGTCGATAGCATATGTATATCTTCTAAGGATCACCCACAATAAGTATTTAAGAGGCAGCACAATTAGCGCATGCGCTCGACCGACAGCATTTTAGTAGTCCACGCGAGCGGAGCCGCGGGTATAGCTAATATCTTATACATTTGTGATAAATCGCAAAAAGATACTTTAAATAGTAACCGGTTTAAAAACGCGTTCTATTTTTAAAATAGTTTAATAATATTATAATAATCATAGTTTTAGTTTCCTGATTATAATATGTATTATCAAATCAATAAAAAATACTTTATTCAGTTATATAAATGGAGATTAGGAATGGAACGAAACCTAAACTTTATCCGGGCGTATTGTAAGCTCTATTTCCTTTGGTTGGTTGACTAGCCTGTTTTTCTATGCTATACATACAAGTGACGGGATTCAGACGATCGAGGATCAGCGGTATATGTTATACTAACATACAGGATTGAAAAATTAGGCTTAGGAGTAAAACTAATATTCATTCCCAACCCGTTCGACCTCAGCAATGTCGTCCTTATGAAACTATTGTTTAGAATTGTCCTGAAAAGAGAACTGCAAAATGGAATTGCATATAGAATTTGCTTAATCATTTTAAAACTATTTATACAGTAAATAATTAATTAAATCGCTATAAATGTACACAAAAAAAAAACGAAAATTATTTCAAGTGGTGCACAGAAATAAAGGCCCGAGATCACGTGGAGTGCGCATGCTCATAGCGTGGACGTTCGCCCCTCTCCGCGCCTCCAAACCGTCCTCGCTGTCAGCTGATCACGCATAGGCCGCATGCACAAAAGCCGGTTTGCAGCAATCGCATAATAAGCATGAATAAACTTTACCAAGGTAAGTTAGTGTTGTTTATTACATGGTCACAGAACTCACAGACTCTGTTTGCTTTTGTATAATATGTATTTATGTAGGTAAACACAATCAGTGTACTTTATTGTATAATATAAATTTAAATTCATGGTACCTAGGTAGTTATCAAAATATAAAGATGATGTTGACTTATTTTTATTCCTTCTAGGCGTTCAGCGTTTTGGCTACAATCGCACCTGATTTTAAGTGACGCTGCCTAGTGGACTTCTCTCAAGAGTCTCAAGTGCAGCTGCCGGAACACATCTATAGGTGGTTGGCCAGCTACCACCACTATGCTATAGTTTCATCACGATGTATTCCATCACAGAAGGCTCAGGCTCTTTCCTAAGATTCGAACTCATGTCGAAAGACGCGGTATTGAGTCATCATTGCATTGAAAATAAGTCTTTGAATAAATTAAAACATAAATTTATTTTAATCCATATTCTATTGCTTACTTTAAAATATAGACGCAAAATCTTGCTTTAAAATTTTTCTCAAAGATTGTTCTATATTCGTACTTATTAGGCATAGATCATTTAATATAAAATAGTCTCTGATATCATTTAATTCTATGATTAATATATTTTATCAAAATTTAGTTGTCTATTGATGCGTAAATAAGGAGGTAAAGATTAAACTTAGAATAAAGTATATACACTATATAATTCAATGTATATCCATATTGTTGAAAATCTTTAGTAGAAATATAAATCTTACATTTACATTAGATATACATTTGTCATCTTTATTAAAAATCATCCGTTAAGAGGTAAAATAGAGTATTACATTTATTATAAGAGTAGTCTAACTAAAATTGCGTGAGAAATGTTTAGTTATATGATGACTGTTATTTATTTGAAAAGCTTTATATAAAGTCTAGAAAACACAATATAGAAGCTTTTAATATCCAGGTTAAGGGCATCAGTTGCACTATTTGAAATATTTTTAGTAGATAACACGTTTATATACCTAGGTATTTACGTTTATCTATGAAGAAAATAACAAAACACACATTTTTTTTTTTATTGTATACATATGTACCTTTACATACAAAATTACATTAAAATTTTTGTAAATATTTAGAGCATTATCAACACGTGACCAGACTACAATACATAGGATAATGTACATAATATACAATGACAACAAACGATAAGAAGTTGAGTTCACGTTAAAGAACTATTTCGAATGGGAACTATTTGACTATTATTGGTGATGAAATATAATAGATAACTAATGGAGATTAAAAACTGATACTGGCATATGAACAAATCGCACGAAGCAAAGAAAAACAACCGATGTTATCGGTTTTGCGAAATCTACTGATTTATTCGCAACAAAATAAGAAAATTTTACGTACTTTCTTAATTTATATACCTAGTTCTTCTTCATTGCCTAATTTAATGGCAACATGTAATTTACACAATTCTGCCAATGCCGCGTGCATAGATGATTTTCTTAAATCTTCAAAGTTCCATCAACTCGTGTGGTGGTTTTATTTTAATTCATAAACTTACGTTATTTAATCCTATGTATATTATTTATTGGTAGCATTTTGCAAGAAAATATAGTTTCGTTTTTGAGCAAAAGTGAAGTGGATTATTATGGATAACTAGAAACATGTATTTGCGTTTCCAATAACTCCTTGGATGGTCTGAGATTTTAATAATGGATCCATAATTTTTATTTTCCTCTGGGACCCATAATCCTGCAAAAGCGATGTTTGAAGATTAGGAAAATGGTACGAAATTAGGCATAAAGAACTTGGATCAAGTGATTAACAAGCAAAAAAGTGATGAAAATGTTAACAGGCTTGGCATTAAACAAAGATGTCAACTTGGTAGATTTCCACTAAAACTGGTAATTTTGACCCCGCTTTCAGTGGGGAAATATTGCTATTAGTGGCTAGTGGTTTTTTCGAGTGGGTCAGTAGAATTTAGTTTCAATTAGTGAGTTGACTCGATCAATAAGTCTCTTACACATTTCGAAATATATTTTTACTTTATTTGAGGAGTATTTCTAAGCAACACTAAAGTTAACCGAGTTAAATAAAAATACTCCACGAGGAAATTCCACGAATAGTTATTTAGTGGGATGGTTCGTGTGTGCTGGTTGGTATGACGAATAGTGCCATCAGAAGATCCTTTTTTTTTCGATTTGACTATACTGCTACCCATAAGGGCCCTGGAGCCTCAGACGGCTTTTACACCTTCACCCGGACACCCGGACAGTTTTAACAAGGGAGTCGCTACCTTATTAGAGCAACGTTTGAAAATTACAGAATAAAAAGTTTGGCTTAAAGGACGTGTATCCAAGATACTAAATAATAACAAAAAAAAGTTAGTCAATGTCAATTGTCAACTTCGGAAATACTTCTTTCTATTAAAAAAAAATATTTTACTAAAGTTTATATTAATTTTCTTAGGATAATTATTTGTTATTTTAGATCCTGTTAGTTTATTAATAATGGCATCGCATTTAAGCACTAAAGACCGCTTATTGTCACTGATAGACGACATCGAATTGATTGCAAAGTATGATTGTATGTTTACAAATAAATACTTGCAAAACTATTTATTGACTTGTTAAATTTAATATTTCAGAGAAATAATTGAGGTATCGATAGCCCCTAAACCACAAAGACTATCGGCAGCTGATTATGCACAGTTAACTGATTTGCTTTTATCAAAGGACGCCGAATTAAAAAATGTTTTAGAACTAGCTGATGAACAGGCTAACATTCAACAGAAAATGAATGACCTCAAAATTGAAGTAGACAATAAGGTAGTTAAGTATTTATTATATTATTAGTAAGAGCGACGAAACTATTTTTTTTTTGTTGCATTATATAAAGAAAATAAATGTTACATTTGACATGTGTACTTAGAACTTCATCTGATTTTTCCAATTGTAGGATCAAGACATTTACCATCTACAAAGACAATTAAAGGATGCTGAACAAATTTTAGCTACATCGTTATATCAGGCAAGACAGAAGCTGGCTTCAATTGTAAAATCACGCAAAAGGCCAGTTCCTTCTGAAGATTTGATAAAATTTGCACATAGGTGAGTGATAACAGCAATGTTTTGATTCTACTTATTATCAACTGCATTTTTGTGTAGCTTTTTCCTATAAAAATAAACCTTTGCCTGTGTACTTTCTTTCTTATGGTTTAATTTTCAAAATATTACATAAGTATTTACTATACTGATGATGTATATTAATGAATAGAATGTATGGCTTACACAAAATATTTATTTTATTACTTACTATTTAAAATTATTTTGGTTATATTTAAACATTTTAGATTATACCAATAATTTGTAAAATAGATATAACTTATTTACAAACATCTTATTATGTGAAGGCTCCAAATTAATAAATGTAATGGTAATAAATTTAATAAGATATACTGCTATTGCACAAATATACATATAATTCACTTTATGCCTGACAGAGTATTACTGTTCATGGAATTTAGTATTATGTTGTAAATATTTATAAATTTGTTGGACCAGCAAACATTGTTCTGCCTTTTCAACAGCAGAGCCACCATCGGATCCTAACACAGCTATAGACCATTATCTCCATAAAACAAATATATTATGTGAATATAAGCTCGTCAAGTTGTTCAAAACTAGCACGAACAGACTTACACAATATTTTTAAATACAAGATTTCTTGAAATTACATTTTTAATTTACCACAATGTTACTTAGTAAAATATATTATTAATGTATAACTCACTTTACAGAATCAGTGCTTCAAATGCAGTCAGTGCACCGCTATCATGGCAGCCAGGAGACCCACGTCGGCCTTACCCAACAGATTTGGAGATGAGACTGGGAATGCTGGGCCGTCTCTGTGACTTGCCACTTAATGGTCATACACCATCAACACTCAATGAATTACACCGAATCACTACAGGTGGAGGTAAGCGTCATTGCATTACTCATCCCATTTACCTTGATTTAAAGCATATTATGCACATAATAATGGTATATATTTAATAGTTATAATTTATTCTTGTTTATAGACTTGAATTATGCCCCTTTTATGACTCAGGTCAACATTAATTCATTCATATTATACTATATTGTAATCTTATTACACTGTTGCTATGCCTGCATGGGTACTAAGAATTTTAATAAGTTCAATATGTTAACACAAACTCTGCTAATTTCACTTATATTGTAAAGCTCTTTATTTTAAAACATAAAAAATCTGTTCTGTTAGGCTGAAATAAATCATGTTAGTATAGTTTTACTATGTAGGTATATATTTAATTTATGTTACTCTACTGATCGGAAACTGATCATTACATTTATATCTGTAAAGTTATGGTATGTACATAATGACACTTTACTTATAAACTACGTTTTCAATACTAAATATAAGACTCCATTTGACAGTACCAGCATCAGCTACCAATCAGTTTACATGGCACCCGTCAGGCGAACTCCACATGTCAGTGGGAGGCGGCAACTCTGTCGCCATTGATGGCCGCGGGAAAGACGCTCCGAATCAAGAAGACGTGGAAGTCATGTCCACGGACTCTAGTTCAAGTTCAAGCAGTGATTCACAATGAATATATTGGTGTGAATAAGGTCAAAAAAGAATCTATGAAAGTGTTAAGAGAAGGGTAACTCAAAATGTTGTAACTGATAAAAAACTGAAAAGACTACTGCATTTATTATTTAATGCATTATCATTATATCCTTAAATTAAGAAATGTATGTACGATGATTTTAAATAACAAGTGATAACGATTTTGTTGTTTTCTTTTTTGACTCACATGAGTTCATATTAAGATTTTAAGTTTGTTTGAATAATTATAATAAAACAGTTAATCAGTGACACAACATTTATAATTCCGCCCAATGAATCCTCAGATAAATATATATTTTCTTTACGTACAATAATCATATTTTGTATCACCTAAAATGCTAGTGGGCACCGTGTCATTTTTACCCAAATATGATCATGTTTAGACCAATCAAAGTCCAGATCAGTGAGTGAGTTTGAATCCTCGCAATGAGCTCTGGGTCAAGGAAAAAATCATGAAACCATACCATAGTGGCAGAGTTTTTTCTATACCCCACCTACTTAGCTACCACCCTTGAGTTGAAAATCTGTCACTAAGTACAATAGCTGTGTTCCGGCGGCTGCACTTGAGAGCCAGTCCTCACACAAGGCTTAGCGTGTTACCATCTTGGGCCACATCGCCACTTAGATCAGGTGAGATTATGGACGTAACGCTAAAATTATAAACGATTTAAAAAAAAAAGTATTTGCGTCTATTACGCTTTCTTCCGTAAAATACGCTAACACTTCTTTTGACCTGTATATTACTTATTCCAAGAACTTTATAATTTGGATATAAGATTTCTTGGTTTACTCCCTTAGGCTGCATTTAAAACCAGAGGTGTACGAGATCTGTCCTATACTTAGCTTCACTAACTCGCGCACCCCTTTTCACATCTATCGCTTCAATGAGTACCTATGTATAGAAACTCGGCTTCTTTTTATTTATTTTATTATTTTGGGCTTACTCGCATTAGCGACTATGTCGCCTATGCAATACAAGCTTTAAACAATTTAAGAACTACTACTAACAATTACTTAATTTTAAACAGCTCCCTTGCAAGAGAAGACAAGGTCGGCCAACATGGAAATATATATACCAATATGGAACGAACCACAACCATTAAATTTAGACCTAGCAGATTCACTTCGGAAATACTCCACCATAATGTGGTACACATTGTCGGTGTGTCCACAAATCGGACACATTGGAGATGGCGCTTTACGAATCGTAAAAGCGTACTTTTTTGATAGGATGTGTCCTGAGCGTAATCTCATTCCAGTTAAGGCTTCTTGACGGTTAACTGTGACATTATCTATCCAAGGTGACTACGGTTGTATCGTAACTTATTGCAAAAAATGCATTTTTTTTGTGCATTTTTTAGTCAATTTCGAAACTTTTATGATATTTAAATAAATGAAAATGTTTATATTATGCATGCTGAGTGAGCTATTTCGGAAAGTCTAGCGTTCGTTCAATCAATTGACTCTAAGGATGTCGTTTTTTATCTAACTCAAAAAGTGCTCTTCAACATGTGGCTAGATTACCTCGACTTTTCGAGAAACACCGATAGCCTACACTATTTTAAAACAATTACTTATTATGTAGACAAATAATAAAGTAATTTTTTTGCAGTTGATACCCTCTCATATAAACAAAGCTGGTAATGAAAGAGCTGACCTTTTAGCTAGAGGTTCTTCCGACAGAATTCCAATTAAATTATTACCAACGTATTTTAATATATGTTGCATTTAAAAAATGATTGCTATATTCATTGGAAAGAATACTTCTATGAACGCTCTAGATCCAAAGGAAAAAAGTCTTGCAAGTCTTTTCTACTACAGGAAAGGTAAGCTATGAAAATCATACGATCCTATCGGTGGATGGGTATAAATAAATGAACGTCACTCGATACGTAACTTAGCACATATCTAGTGCAATGGCAGTCTTAGCTCGACGCTAGTCGATAGATATATGTACAAAGATGATGTACCTAGAAAGATGTAGGTACCTACTACTCTGTGATAGTAAGCATTTGTTGATTAATCTGTAGACTGTTGTCAAGTTAATAAAAAAACATTCCATGTCACTGACTGAAGTCGTTTCTATGGATACAAGATTAATAATTGAATTTGATGTAGATACAGTAGTGCCTATTAAGTTTAAAAATAAATAATAGGGATATAAAAAATATAATATGGCTGAAAGAGCGCCTGTATCTGCTGAAGACACGTTAGTCCGATATGACAACCCTGTCTTAGTGACCAAAAGACCTGAAAAAACCGTTAGTAGTTACATAATAAATTTAGTGTTATTACTTAATCTATTTATATAATATCTTTAAACCAATCCAGACGTCACCTCGCGCTGACGCGATCATTCAACCTTGTATCCCGACAGAAGCCAAACGAGAAACTGAAGAAATTCTAAATGCTATCCTACCCCCTAAAGAATGGGAAGAGGACGGACAAATATGGACGCAGAAGGTAAAAAGGAACTCATATAATTCACTTTAGTATGGTATCATTGAGCTTAAGATAAGCCAGACTTATCAAAATTGAAACAAATATCTATAGCGCTGGTCTCCAGACAAAAGATAGGTATACATATATGTAGGTACGTCATCTGCATCTCGTTGAATCAAGTATATATAATTTTAGTTCAAAATGATGTTTCAAAGGTTCATAATGCATGATACTAATACTGAAATTTACATTGAAGTATGTAAGTGAGACACTGACGTAAATTCATGGAGACTTAATTGATAAATCGAAATTTAAATTAAATAAGGTGTTTCTTTTTTTTTTAACCTATAGATACATTTACTCAGCACTTAACGTTCCTGTGTGGTTATTACCTACTTGTAGACATTTTTTTTGTACACTAGAACTTGATAACATGTTGTCGATAACGGTGACAATTTAAGCCTAGAATTGGTAGGGACACGTACACAAAGCCAAAATGAGAGAGAGACAGACAGAGAAACACGCGCACGCCGCACGGCTTACAACTATAGCAAAAAGTGTCGTTACAACTTTTGGTCTTAATTTTTTTCGTCTAGCCCCTTTCGCAACGCGCCATAAGGAACTTCGTTCCAATAAAAATGTTAAAATCGCACTCAGTGACTTTTTTTTTCGAACTGACTATACTGTTAGCCTTAGGGGCCCTGGAGCCTTTACGGCTTTTACAGCTTTACCGGGTTTGGGGGCGAGCGCTTAGGGCACTCAGCAACGAAAGCTAAGCAACAACATCCGAGGGTGCCAAAGTGGCCGAACCTCGGCTCAGACTGTTGCGCGTATGCAATTAAGTCGCGATCTGACTAATCCCTATCCGTAATTCGATCTAAACTAACTATACATATATACATGTTTCTGCCCCCTGGGAGGAGGGAAGGAACATGTGTATGTGTATTTAGTGGTCTGAAATTTTTGTCTACTCTAACTAGGCAAAAAAAGAAAAAAAAAGGTCCCTTACAGAACCTATGTACCTATGTGTGTTGTGCATGTGTGTATAATGCAGTGTCATGTATGGCTGTGAAAGCTAGTGATTGTAGAGTCACTTATATCGCGCGAGCGGCTGCTTGGCTCAAGGGCTCGATGCCGATGGATCGGACCTAGGCTTGAGTTGCCGCAGAGGAGGGCGATCGTGGCGGGTGTGCGGGAGCGAAGTTAACCGTACGTCCCCTGCGGAGGGAACGGTGGTTTCGCGGGCGTGGGCGCGAGCACGCATATGTTGCGGGAGCGGACGCGTAGAAATTGTTAGCGTTCTCGATGTCGTCATCGGGATCGACAAGGAGATTTCGCGGACAGCGTTTATAACGTTTGGCAACGGGGATCGAGTTGTCTGGGACGTAGTTCACGGTGGATTTTACGAGCGGGTTGGGATGATTCGAAGCGCTATCGAAGTATCTCCTGGTGAGATATTTCACATAGGCTTCTATCGAGGGAAGCCTCATGTCCCTGTGCAGGTCCATGTTCCTAACGAAGGCTGGAGGGTCAAGCAGGCGACGGAGAAACCGATTTTGGACTCTTTGCATGTGGGCAAAGTTATGTTTGGACATATGTGCGAACGCGGCGCAGCTATATGTCAAGATCGGACGGACGCACATCTTGTACAGTGTGAGCTTATGTCTTAAGGACATTTTGCTTACCGAACTGAGCAAGGGTCGCAAGCGGGAAAGGATCCAGATGGCCCTATTCCTGACTATAGTAACGTGTGCGTTGAAGTTAAGCTTCGAGTCGAGGGTGACACCCAGATATTTAGTCTTGGTGGCCCAAGGGATATTCGTACCGAATAATGAGAGGGGTCCTACCGTGCGTGGTAGTTTGCATGTATGCGGTTCGAACATAATCGCGGCGCTCTTTACCGGATTAATAATAGCTATTCGCCACGTTCGAAACCACTCCCCGAGAGTGGTTACGGCACGTTGGACTGCGCAGGCGAGATTTTTTCTGTGTCTGTTTGACGCATATATGACTGTGTCGTCAGCGTAGAGCCCTACCTCGACCCCGGGGGGCTTCGGGAGGTCGCTGACGTACAGATTGAAAAGGCAAGGCGCCAGAATGGAACCTTGCGGGACGCCTGAGCGTATAGGGTGGGCGGTAGATAGTACTCCTTCCACTCGGTAGTGGAAGGTGCGGTCGCGTAGAAAATCGTGAACTAGATGAACTAACCTATCCGGGACTTCTAATTGATGTAGCTTGTGGACTAGTCCGGCATGCCAGACCTTATCGAAGGCCTTAGCTACGTCGAAAAAGACGATCCCTATTTAAGATCGCGTAGTCAACTACTTTGACTTTTGGCGGACTGGGGTCGAACGGTTGCCCGAGTTGTAAGATAACCGGGCGGTGATCGGAGTCCAGTTCGTGTACGACTTCTATAAGTCGTAACCGAAGTGAGACACCTTTGAGGAGGGCTATGTCAAGTACTGTCGGTTGACAGTTATCTTGATAGTGCGTGGGCTCTAGCGGTGCTATGACGTCAAAGCCGAGCACATCGCATAGTAGGTCGAGTATAACCCCGTTAGGGGTGTTACGCGAGTTGTTGAATTGGGTGTGACCGCTATTGAGGTCGCCTGCTATTATGACGGATTGACCGAGTGAAAGTAGCGCCTCCAGATCGGACTGAAGGAGTCTTTTACTCGGGGAGAGATATGCAGAGACAAGCGTGATTGACGGATGGCCAGTCATGCCTATTCTACAGACGGACACTTCCATATTGGTAAGTGCGGGAGGGTCTATTGGCATGCAATAGAGGGAACGCTTGCAGTAGATGAGCGTGCCGCCTCCTCGGGTGTCACGGTCATTTCTGACTATGTTGTAATTTGCTATCTTAGGGTCGCGCCTACTGGGTTTTAGAAGTGTTTCTTGTACTAGAAACACGTCTATCTCCCGTTCCCTAAGAAAGGTGGATACTAGGTCCCGTTGTGGAAGGAGGTTTCGCGCGTTAAAGAAAGAGATGTTGAGACTCCTAGGTTTAATGCGAGCCATTTATAACCGTTATCTATTTCCCGGCACGGGCCAGGCGCATTAGCGTCGCTGTCATCAGGGGAAAACGCCTGATGGATTCGCCGGGGCCGTACTCAGCGACGCACTGTTCGTATGCCAGTACTTCCTGAGGGTCATGCTCGCGGAAGAGCATGACCATGTAGTCAACGCCGCGGCGCGTGCTAACGGGCGGGGAGGCCTGAGCCTTAGGAGGCTGAGGGCGGGGAGTGGAGACCCATGCTGCCTGAGGAGTTCGCATGGCCGAAGGGGGTGCGCGGGGTGCGGGAGTGGCCGCCACCGGGGCGCGGGATGCGCCCGGGAGGCTGGGGAAAGCTTCTGGCGTGAGCAGAGGCATGGGTTGACTAGTGGCGGCGGGACGTGCCCTCTGAGGAGGGGTTTGTCGCTCTTGCCTTGGGCGCGTAAGGCGCATAGGGCGCGTGGGACGCGGAGCACGGGGACAGCCGCGATAGTTCGCAGGGTGACCCGCGTTGCCGCATAGCACGCAGCTCGGAGGGGTAGACGACTAGCGAGTGCGTGTGCACTCGCTTGTCGCGTGGTCCCCGAGGCACTTAACGCACCTGGGACTTAAATGGCAGTTACGGGCCGAATGTCCGTACAGCTGGCAGTTGTGGCACTGCGGAGGGCTGCGGTTTTTGTGTGGGGGCTCTACGGCTATTCCGGAGAGCTCGCACACTTTCCTGACATTAAAGATGGCTCTGCCCTCGGGGGTCAGATCCAAGATAACCACGACCATATCTAATGGTCGGTTTTTGGATTGTCCGCCGTGCATTCTATGCACTTCGCGGACAGGGAGGGCCTTCGCTAAGAGGTCAGTTTTGACCTCCTCTGGCGTGATTTCCACCGGGATGCGGCGGATTACAACCCGGAGGTGACGCTCATCCTCTAGGGTGTACGAATAGTAGTGTAGGTTGCTTGCTCGAAGCAACTTTGTGAACTGACGGTGTTCGTCAGAGGTGGTTACTTGTACGCGGATACCGTTGGCCGTGTTACTGGCCGAGGTATAATTAATTTTTAGGTCTCTAAGCTTGTCCGCGAGCTTAGTCCAGACCGCCTTGTTTTGGACTACTACCGGCGGTGGGCGACGCGCCTTTCTGCCGGCAAAGGTACCGGCAGGCGCTGAGGGCGCTGCGGAGCGGGGGGCGTGGCAATTAAGCCCGGTTTTTTGTGCCCACTCAGTGACCAATTTATCAAAACCTATAGGCTGCTTTCCGGAAACCTAGTGCCCGACTTCAAATTTGACAGAAAGTAGGGATGCATTTTAACATAAGGAATAAATATGAAAATAATGACTTTGTAATAATTTAAACTTTAAAAATATTAATTTGTTATCATTCAAAGTTCATTATTAACAAATCAAAATAAATTATTAAGCCAAATAGTCATTGAGCACCTAACTACACTCAAATTCACACCTATTATTTGTGCTTGGCGACAGATTTTCAACTTGAGAGTGGTAGCTAGCCAGGCGGGCATTAGAAAATGCTACCTACCTACCACCATGCTATGGTTTCCTCACGATGTTTTCCTTCACCGAAAAGCTCAGGCTCATTGCAGGGATTCGAACTTCCGTCAATCGACGCGAAGTCGTACACGCTACCACTGAGCCATCACTGCTTCTGTTACAGAGTACGAAAAAAAGAAAAATAATATTGTTACGCCCGTGGGTAGTAAAATGCTGTAGTGTTTCACGAAAGCAATTCATTCGTACTCAAAGAAATACTAATTAAAAACAAAACAAACTCACAAATCGTTCACCGAATGTATTTTCAGAATAACCTTGTATGTACTTACAAAATAAGCCTGTCTGTTCCTCTTGTAGTTCTTCTTTTATTTCGTTTATTGTTTCCATTTCATATTCGACATTAGAACTGCCGTGACGTCCAATACGGCTTACTTTTATATCCAAATGAGACGATCACGAATTTCTAGAACGAATCTCTGAACTCTTAACATGGTGTAAACAACTTACGTCATCGCTTTTAAAAGGAGAGGAACGTTTGATTTATAGCCTATTACATTTTGAGTTGTAATGACGTACAACCGCGACACTGGATAATATGTGACTAAGAGAATCTTGGGCAATTATTTAACTTTACTATTGCCAAAATAGAGCGCGGTTAACGCATCTGCATTTATACACATAAACATTTTAGCCTAAACCTTAAAAAAAGTATAATCAAATTGATTGAAAACGTCATTGAGTTTTTTAGAAAAAATTTAATATGCTTCTTTTCTGAAATATTCAACCATATACCACAACATCGAACATAACGTATACGTAGATTCCAAAATCATTTTTCCCTTTTAGATATCTTCAAACCCAGCTACACGTTTGGATGTAATCAATTTGCAAGAAATGCTTGATACACGCTTGCAACAAAGGCAAGCGAGAGAGACTGGAATTTGCCCAGTTCGACGGCAGCTTTATACCCAATGTTTCGATGAGCTTATACGACAAGTAAGCTTAATTTGTTGCATTAAAATAAAAACTACATCATAGTAGTGACTATGACGTTATTGAAAAGTGGAATAACATTTTAACGTACTAGGTCCATAGATTATAGACAGATAATTAATTGAAGCATTTAGAGAACGGGCCTATTTGAAATTCTGTCGAGATTTGAAGGACCCCAGGACAAGACCATTTTTAATCAAATCCCAAACAAGGTAAAAAAGGCGTGTGTGCGCGATTCACACACGATAGAAGTGAAACTTCATTTTAAAAGATATTTTGTATTTTATTTAAACAGTGTGCAATATACATACATACCGACATTTGCTCTCTCGCTCTGGCTCACACAAAGAGGAGAGACCGATAATATATTGCTCTCTCGCTTTGGCTCACACAAAGAGGAGAAACCGATAATGTGCGTTAAACGTTTAACATTTAACGTGTGGGAAGTCGCATAAGAAGTTTCACTTCAAAAATAAATTTCTCAAATAAAAGACAGTACGTATGGAGTTGAGGGGCCCTCTACATAGTATGCAAAATAGATGGACAAATACAACACTTTTACAACAACAAAAAAAAAGGTCATCCGCACTGGAGTAGTAACACATCTATTTTACATTACTATTCTATTCTCGGAACAAAAGTTCGCCCACCTGGCATTTATATACACATATTTTACTCTGTTTTTATTTTAAAATTGAATGAATAGTTTGGGGAGAAAACGAAATGTCATCTAACTGATCTAGCAACAATTTCAGGGATTCATTTTACATTTAGTTTACCGTACCGCAGTCATGCAGTTCACCTTATGTTAAGTGGTCACTGCAGTCTATAGCTATCAATATCCAAACTGATAAAGACTTGGGTCCTGAGGTCAGTCAGTGGATCTGCTATTCCTGAGCATTGAGTTGGAACGTTTCGTGTGCCTGTACGATGCGAACCAAAACCTTGAACTTGAATTTGTTTAAAATATTATAATATTTATTTATGTACGTGGTTCGTGCAGGTTCCTACTAACGAATATGAGCAACATCTGTCGCAGACGTTAAAAGAAATAAATATCTAATTGGAGTTTGAATTCGTAATTTTCTCAGTAGCGATACTTTTTACTGAATGTTTTTCTATTTACATATTATCTCGTACGAGTAAGCATGACGGATGAAGTAAAACTTTCCTATGTTGTTCAAACTTCTTTTGGGTTTCTTAAATTCTATTAGCATTCGGCATTCGGTTCTTTTTCGACAGATCGATATATTAAGATTAGTTAATAGGTACCTATAACATATTGCAGGTGACTATTAACTGTGGTGAAACGGGTCTCTTGTTATTGAGAGTACGAGATGAGGCGAGAATTACAATGGAAGCTTATCAAACTCTTTATTGTAGTTCCATTGCTTTCGGTATGAGGAAAGCGTTGCAGGTATGTTTAGCAAAAAAAATGTCACACTTTCTTCTATTATAATCACCTAATTTATTGTTTTGTTTTATATATGACATTTTTAATTCGCAAATAAAATCACTTTTAAACAATTCTTTCATCATTAACTTTTAAAACTTGAAATTTTAAACAACGAGAACGTAAGATCTTGGAGCTTGACAGCTTTATTTAAGCCAGAAACTAAAAAAATAAGACAACGTCTTCACTCGTGTGTGCAAAAAAAAACATTACAAAAGTTCAACCTAAAATTACTTAAAAGCGCTTTTCCTTAAAAGCTAGTAATTTGCATATTCAGTAGGTACATAGGAGCCGTCTGCTTTGTTTTACAGATAACTTGCTGTTGCTGTTGTAGCTTGCTGCGTGAATTCAACTCTATAGTTTATTTTACAAAGTATTTTCAGGAGACAATACAGAAACTTTCATTCTCTTTTAGAAATTGATTTTAAACAAATATGAATTAAATATTTGTTAATTTCTTAATGAGTAAAACACAGATTTTAGTTTTGAATTTCTATACAATATTTTCTTTATATTGTGGGAGTCCATCGTATCTAAATACTTTCTTTGCTACTTATGCCTGGAACTGATTGACAGCTGTTACGTCATTAGTTGTGACGTATGGTGTGTTATCGATTGTGTCGTTCCTTCCTCAGAGTTAATTTACCTAAAATATTTTTTGTATAACTGTGATCCTTAAAATTTTATTTGGTCTCAACCTTCAACTTAATTAAACCACTTTTTTGTCATTACAGTGGAGGTTGATTTTCCAAAAACACTTTAACATGCATTTTCTCATATTTAACCAAAGTTCAAGTACCAAATTTATCGTTGTAGATAAACTCTGAGACATTGATGTCTCAAGGGTAGCGTGTACGGACATCGCGTCGATGGACGTGAGTTCGAATCTCTGCAATGAGCCAGAGCTTTCGGTGAAGGAAATGCATGGTGGCAGGGCTTTTTCTAATGCTAGCTACTACCCTCAAGTTGAAAATCTGTCGCTAAGCACCAATAGGTGTGTTCCCGCAGCTGCACTTGGGAGCCAGTCTTCAGGTTTCGCCAGTCAGGTTTAGTGTATATCATCTTGCACCACATTGACACTTAAAATCAGGCGAGACTGTGACCATAATGCTAAACCTATAACGATATAAAACTCTCATAACTTCTTTCACATTTGCACCCGCTTATAAGTTTATTTCCAAAAACTACATGAACTCATTTATTTTTCTAACCTTTCGATTTTATATAAGTACCTACATTATTTTTTATCATTTTCACCCATTACAAGTAGAATTTTCAAAAAACACACTTCAAAAGAAACCATTTGTGCAAGCTTTATAATTCTATCTTAAGTAGTTTCGGCTGTTGAGTTAGGGTCAGGACTAAAATATGTAACAGATTTATTATATATGTAGATCCGTAATATTCAACTACTGGCGTGCGTGATCTGCCGATGGTTCTGTTTAGTTACATTTTTTAGTCTGAACAAGGGAAATCAGATTTGATGGATCAAGTAGCCAAACTGGAAGGGGAACGTTCCGCCCTCGAGAAACAATGTATGGAGTTGAAACAAAAAACCGAACAGCTTGAACGACGCGCTGCCGAATTACGCGCAGCTGAAGAAAAGCGTCACCAAGAGGAACTGTTAGCACTAAAGAAGACAAATGCCCAACTTAAGGTACCTAAACATTTTATTTACGACTGATTATGAGTGAATTACTATTCATATAATTGTAATCATATTTCAAATAAAAATATTTAGTATAATATTGCCCGTTGTAGTGATGACGTTAAGATCTATTTATTTAAAGCATATTGCCAATGTTTCTACACGAGGAACTTATGGGTTAACTTCATTCAAAAAACTATTAGCGACTTGCGTGTTCAATACAATAATGCCTTTAGAGACATATTGGGAATGCCGAGATTCTGTAGTGCATCAGGGATGTTTGCATATGCATGCCCGCGTTGATGATTTTTATGTCAACATGCACAATAGAGTGGCGTCTATCCTAAGTAGACTTCGTAATTGTCCTAAATCAATAATGAGGATGCTCATGGCAATTTACGATAGTGTGTTCATGAAGCAATGGATATCGGTAGTTGTAACGATGTTGTGAAGTCATCATAGGACATGTACCGATTAGTGTAATATATTTTAATCTAATTTTATTTTATTTAGCTGCAATGTTACCATTTATTAATTAGTTTACTCCTGTGTTGCCTGATAAATAAATATATTAGTATTATACATTTCAAATGAGAAGAGAATCGCGCCCGCGACACCTCTCACTACTTGCCAAAGTTGTATTGTCAGCAAAGAAATCATAAAATATAAGGACAATTTATTTCATTTTTATATTTTTCATTTCTAAAATAGTATTATAATACGCATTTTTTATGCATTTATTACCGATTAAGAAACACAACATAATTTGCACGTATTATTGTTTTTCCGACCGTACATTTGATGTTGCATACCAAATGGAAAGCATGAGGCGGTTTCACATTTATCTTCTAATTTGAAACGCATAAGTAGGTAGTTGTTCAACATTTACACGCCATAATGTTTGTTTCAGGCGCAACTAGAAGGTATCATCGCTCCTAAGAAGTAATTCAATAATTCCTTGTTGAATATTTTTAGTATTTTTGTTCTTATTAAACTGTAGAATTAGTTCAAATGAAGTTATCAAATATATAGAATATTAATAAATAAAAGTTTATACATTTGTATATTTATATGGATGTTTAATTTCATAATTATTAGATCAAATCAAAACAATTGTTAATTTTATTAAAATATATATTAAACCATTTAAATGAGACAAACACAATATTTCATTAGTTTACAAATCTTGTATCTTATATCTAGAAAGATATAAAGGGCACACACATTTAAAAACATTCTTTCAGTAGACACTCCAAAGGTGCAAACAAAGTTTGCCCTTATTACAATAAATATCTCAAATACTATTTTTAATACAAATACTTGTGGAAATATACATTTCTAAAAATTACGAAAAACTTTTCGTTTTTTATTTTAAAAGGATTTAATTTCCATCCACTTGGTAGTATACAAATACTTTGTAAAAATCGACCACAAAATAATACATTAAAAAAATTGCAACCATCGGTTTATTTACTATTTTGACAAATAGGTATTTCATTGTTTACTGGAAGCATACGTTATAATTATTAATAATGTATTCAGTATTCAAATAGGTATTCAGTAAAAACAAATAATATATATAGAGTTAAAAGTATAAACTTTCAGGACGTTTTGCGTTTTTGAGGTTACAGTACTAATTTCCAGGAGCCACATCATTACAAAACTACGTTTATATTACCAAAGTTATATTAAAAACTAAAATAAAACCAGTTTTTTTTTAATAAATACATTAATTAAAATTCATTTGAGTAATTAACGCACCACATAAAATTACAATTGTAATTACTATCAATAAGCAAAGATAAAATACTAAATAAAATAAAATATGTAATTATCAATAAATGAAAACCGTTCTAAATTGATCGTCATAATGTGATGCCCACTTTTGTACACTTGCGATGCAAATTTAAATACCATCATACTTTGCGTACCTATTGTTATCGGTATTTACATTAATACAGACGATCCCAAACATTGATATAAAATAATAATTATATATGTAATAAAATATTATTATAAGTTTAGCGATAATCTCTCGTTCGAATCCTTTGAAATTATTACATTAAATTTCGCGTTCAGTTTAATTTTAGACTTACGGAATTACTTCTGTTACGTAGTGATAATTTAATAATACTCACCTAGTATTCAATATTATATACCACTATTATTACAGATAAAATTAATATTCAGTCAAATATTAAAATATAAAAACTTGAAAGGAATGAAAGTCAGTAAAATTAAATACATAAAATATTCAAAGAATAATATTGATTATAAAACCTACTCTTACCCTAAAAATCTCCGTTGCAAATTGTAAACAATAAAATGTTGTCCAGAATAAAAATTAAAAAAATGCTAATAAAACGTCTCGCGATTTCTTCTGTTTTTTTTTTCGTAACATAAGTCGGTGGAATTCTAAATTTATTATCACAGTTACAATACCAAAGCAAGATGGGAACCAGCTTTTCGCGACTGTCCGTTTTAATTGAAGAAATCTAAGATCGAGTCCGGAGACTTTGTTTGTCATAAGTTTAAAATGTATCGATAAAATTATTCTGTCAAGAGCGGAGATTGGATTTTAAGATGAAGTTGTAAATGGAATTTATTGTGATTTTTCGGTGTAGGCGGTGACTTTGACCGCAGGTCCCACGGGTATAGTCGTGACGTGCCCGGCTCCGCCGTCGAGCAGCGGATTTACAACTTGAATTATATCAGGCTGAAGGGAATTATCTCCTCCATCGACCTCACCTTCACCTAAACTGATGCCCGCGTCTTCTGTATCAGCTGTCGTGGCTTCACTGTTCGGGCTACTCGTTAACTCCAATGATATTATCTTTTCTTGTGTTGTTTCCACCTGTTATAGAATGTAATTTATAAAAATTCGAATGATCCTTTTTTAACTTTATTATTGTTACGTAATCTAACACATTTCAGTACTATGCACACCGGTTATAAAGAAAATAACGTATACAGCTGTAATGATTATCATGAATGTGAAATTGTTAACAGATGTATAAACAGTAATATAACGGATACTTAATGAAATTATTGAAAAAAAAAACAAGAAGATAAATAAACTATTAGAGCAACGTAAATGGTTTTGTAAAATTAATGATAAAATTGTTGATTCTAAATGATGTTAAGGCTTGTAATAGTAAAAAATAGCTATGTCATATAATTTACTCTTTAAAGTATGTGATCATGTATTGCAATGATTTTTAATCTGCGATTGGTTAACTGTTGGAAACGTATTAGATGTTATACTATCCACCAACCCTAGGTAGTTAAGTATTTATAGACACCAAGTTATTACCATCACATATATTTCTGTACATAATGTTACAGCCAAAGTAAGTAGTGCTAATTAATTATGTATACTATCGTTTAGATGTATCATGTTACATCTACCAAACTTATTTTATCAATTAGAGTTATGACTAACTTAGCTTCTGTCGCTCGTGTACGTGGACTTGAGAATTGGTTCCAGAGTGCAACGAAAAATATGTCATTTACCGAGTTAATCCAGGTTATAAACTATCTGTGTGCCCAATTTCATTTAAATCCATTAAACTGCTTTTGCTTCATTGAGTAACAAACATCCAAACTTTCACATTTATAATATTATAGTATGATATAATGGTAAAATGTAATATATACATTAATAAAACATAAGTTTACTTCATTATTTACACTTATATTATACACAATAGAAGACATCGAGGTGTTAGATTAAATGATTTGTAATGAAAACGCCTGAAGTGCGAGTACCAATAGGGCAATCTTTGACACGATCGTACCACAGTGCACTGTCACAGTGTACATTCAGTGTCCTGTCACTATCTAAAACCTATATTAAAAAAGCCTTTATTTAGCAGTGGATCATTCACAAGATGGTATATCTAAATGCCATTATAAATAATATCTGGACAGAAAGTATGTTTATTTACATGTACAATTACAATGTATAATAATCTTATTTATTACTTTGTCTGTAACATAATATACACCAATAATAAATAAATACACCAAATGCATTTCCATAAAATAAACCCAATGTTTTTTTCCAATTGTTAAAGTGGTAAAAGTGGTAAAAGTAAAAGTTATATTCTACATAAAACATATAAAATGATTAATTCGTTTATCACTAGCTACTGTGAAAGCTATGAATACAAGCGTTATTGGATTTCGAACATGTATTTTCTTCAAGGTAGGTAGGTACAATAAATATGTTTAATACTTTAGATTTGAAGTTAAAAACAAGTATTAAAAAAGGTGAAAATTACCGAAGAAACATCATGTATATTTATCACCTTGAAGAAACCCAATATTCGCATACCTTATAATATTTTACTTAAATAAACGCAACAAACCATCGCTGCCGTTGGAGTTTCGGTGTCTAGAATCCCGGTATTGTCTGACAAATCACAATAATTAAGTTAACATGCCATGCCAATATAGCATGCAACACTAGTGTAAAACAAACACGGACATTAAACAAACACTATACACAGAATTAGTTTATAATATAATACATTAAGGGAGGCCATTGAGGACATAATTAAAGCCGAAGTGTAATTTCATAGTAAGCCTTGTTATATTTACGCCGGTTTTATGTTATATGTGAGGAAACTACGTGTTTATCTACATTTTGTTATAATTGTGTTCGTTTTTTGTGTGCTATGTAATTATTGTGCGTTAAAAAATATCCGTCATACGATATACACGTTTAATAGTCAGTCAATGTATTTCATACGTTACGTCGTGAAATTAAAACAAAACTGTCCAAAGTAATTGGTCTTAGAAAAGAATCATATCGTAGAAAGCTAAGCATTTTAACATACATATACCACACAATATGATAGGGCATTGCTTGTTTACAGCGTTTTATGTAGCACAATATACAATTCGCGGTCTTTCACGCGTACCTCTTTCTCAATGAGTTTTTCAATATATTCGACGGTTCGCACTTTAGTCTCGCCGGTCGCCGGGCACACGTATTCCTCGGTGCGTAGAGTTATGCGCTCGTCTAATAATTTTTCTTTCTCCTTCACGGCCAGTATAGGGCCCGGTTTTGTACGTAATGCGATACGTGGTAGGGGCCATTTCTACAATTTTTAAAGCCAATATTGACAATCACACCCCAGTAATAGACGCACAATATGCCAGCAAAGCGACATTGATCCCCACCCAATACGGAATAAATATAAAACCAATGTAAATATATTCGTTTTCATAAAACCAAATGGTAACTGTATGTCGATTTACATAGTGTAATTAGATATGCAAACTATCGACATTGGTATATTAAACAACAACATAACAATTACAAAGTAATATTTAGTGACATTAACCAGCGTATTATCACTTCAAGGTTAATATTAATAACAATGTTAACGAATGCAAACATTTAAGTTATATTATCGGATTACAAAGACACATTCCTGGTCTGTAAATGGAAAAAACACTATATAAATAAACGAATAGGATACATCTATTCAGGGAGAGGGCCAAGTCCAACGTATTAATAAAACAATCATAACAAATGCAGAGTTTATTTATAACAATATTGCAAATATGATGTTGGTGATAAAGGTTTATAAAATGTAGTTTTTTCCACCTACAAACGTTTTAGTGAGTAATTAGTTGTACGACGTTCAAAGGATATGTTATGTGTCAACATAGTGATAGCACGAAAGCCTTACCTCGGACGGAGATTTATCTCTGACCGGCAACTCGCCTATTATTTCAGTCGCTGGACCCACCATACTTTTAATCACTTTTTGTGATTCAAGCGCTTCCTAGATTATAAATAAATATATATAATTTAGATTAATGAAGGTTGCCTAAACCAAAGTTTATGGTATATTATTAAAAAGGCAAATAATTACATAAAATGTAAAGAAATTACATAAGTCATAAATATACGAGTACCGTAAATTATGTTTATCAGGAAAGCAATTTTTTTTTTTTTGACAATGTTCAATAATATTTGGTAACAAATATTTATTGTGATTTTATAAAAGAAATATATCAACAGGATTATACGAATATGTGAAATTTTCAGAATAATCAGTTAACGCTTACGATGTAAAATGGATGGAAATTAATATTCGCGATCAATCCACATGTTGAGGCTTCGAACGTTTTGCTTTTGATTACTAGCTCAGCAAAATAACTGTACAGCACTTGAGGGTAATTAAAATAAAGTCCATAAACAACAGCGATCGTCGCGTCGGTTACAGAGATTTCATCGGCAGTGGTCGATGTCATGCCGACCTGTGAAATGTCTCTTTACGCCGCGTTTGAAGGACCTAAGGGAACACGTTGGCTGGGAGACCATTATACCTTATTGAAGGACTTATTATAATATTATGCAGGTGGGACCACGTTGACTGGGAGAACATGATACCTCATTGAAGGACTTATTATAATATTATGCAGGTGGGAACACGTTGGCTGGGAGACAATTATACCTTATTGAAGGACTTATTATAATATTATGCAGGTGGGACCACGTTGACTGGGAGAACATGATACCTCATTGAAGGACTTATTATAATATTATGAAAGAGGGAACACGTTGGGAGACTAAAGGGCCGATCACACATCGACGAATCGTTATTTTTTCTGGATCGTGTTATGATATGATTCGTAATTTTTTTCTTTCATTGACACTCTCCTATGATTTTATTCACACGTTCATGAATCGTGAAAAATCACCAATACGTCCAATAACATCGTACGTCAATCGCTATAAATAACGAATCGTTAATGACGGACGGGTGTAACGGGTCGTAAGAAGTTTTTTTTGTCAAAATTAAAGGAACCAATATCATACGAAAGAGAGAACACGTTGGCTGGGAGACCTAAGACGTTTTTTCTATGTCACATTATTAGGATATTTTCTTATTACGAACTTGTTCAAGTGAACGCAGCCTTGCAGCGCGCCAGGCGGCGCGGCGAGCCGCTCTGGTGCTTGCGTCTTCTACTTCAGCACCCTCGCCGCGGGCGGCTCGCCGTCTCTGTGCTTTCGCTGATGGGCTCGCTCCACCTGATACACTGCAAACAGAATTACTTGTCACTTTCGTCTATATAACCTTACTAGTTGTGCCCCGCGGTTAAACCCGAGTATAATTTAAAAGAAATCGCTGACTGATGATTTATAATACTTCAGTATAGACAATATTTTTACCGTGCGGCCAGAATTATGCGTCACGACTCACACGGCTCGTTCACGCCACTATACTTATAGTCATAGACCTGAGCAGAGTGATGAATTATTTTAATTTTACATTATCTCCTAAATTATTCGTTCAAATAACATGCTATAAAGGGCAAATTTTATCTACATAAAATTGTTTTGATGTTGAAGAAACTTTCGTTCATAAGGATGCCTAATAATAATGCTCACAATTCACTTTCCAATTTTTTATAAAACTTTGTCACAAAATAACCTTATTGTGGCTATGTATAAGAGATAGACATATGGTTTCGCGCACTTTTTTTTAGATATACTAAGGAGCAATATTTTTGTAGAACATTATCACGTACGTATCACTAACCATTACGCCAGCGCACGCGGATAAAGCTAATGCGCTATTTATTCTGACTTAACAAAAATCAATATTTAAGGTTAACTGAGACGTGTAGGCTAATGCCAGGTAGCCTATACTATTCCTCGTGAATCTGGCTTTCATAAACAAAAAAAAATCGAATCCGACTGGTAGTTTCAGACATTAGCGTGCTTAAACAAACAAACAAAAAACTCTTCTAATATATTATGTTATTAGTATGGATTTACTGACATTATTAAGCGAACATTCTAATACCTAGTGTTACGAACAGTTTTTTAGAAGTATCACACGTTGTCTGATAATCAGCACAGTACAATCCAAAGGTAAAGGCGACCACAGAGATATTGGTATTCCATCAGCGATCGTCGCGGCTAGCTTCTGATCCCGAAACGCAATAAACCAAAAGAGAGCAAATGTGAAGGGTTTATCACTATATCCACGGTGATCGTATAGATTCCCTACTACCCCGCTCAATTACTGGATATACATCGGCTGATAGGATGCGAAACGCCTATGCGTGACATTATAGCGGGTGTTACACCTGGCTTATGATAGTCGCGATCCAGTCAGACACAATTATTAGTTCAAGTCTTTGAAGTAAAGTACAATTTATTATTTTCATTAAAATGTACCTATGACCATTTTCGTAAAGTTCATCATCAGACTGCGAACTGTATCCGCTTTGACGGTCCTCCCCTGGGGACCACGAGCCGAGTTCAGATCGCGACAACGATGCCATCTTCCGTTCCTCTTCTTGCTTCAATTTCTCCACCTCATCTGCTGATAGGAATGTGAAAACTTTTTCTGAAATTAAATATATTTCTCTTGTAATAAAAAAACTGTGTTTATGATTATCATAATAATAAATTTAGCAATTTTTCAATATTACTCACCAGGTTTAGGTGATGGTTTGTGACTTTCTTCCATTGCATTTTCGAAAAACTTTTTCTTGTCGCTGACTGATGCTTTCACAAAATTTCCAGAATGAGGTGGGGAAGCCTGATAAATACATTTTTGTTTAACATTAGTGTTGAAAATATTATAAAGTATGCTAAAACAAAGAGTTAAAAAGCTTATGATATTTATTTACAAGCCATGAAAATAATCCCTTCTCCAGGCTCAACACCCATGCAGTCAGTATAGTATAGAATTGTTATAAATGATTATGTAATAAATTAGTTGAATGCAATCTGCGTTAAATAACTTAAAAATACATGCAAAATATATGTAATTGCAAGTTATAAAATAATTTTAGGATCAGTAACATAAATTGGATATGGATAGATGACGGACTGTTTGTGTTTTTAGTCATATTCTGTCTGGACTTTCGACGAACACAATCAAAACAAGCTGAGTGTTTGTGCGAGGATAAGATGCCGTACATTTATGATTACCTCGCCGATGGCAAAGGCTTTGATTTTGCTGCTCCATGCTGGTTTCAGGGTGGGCGTGGGCGAGGGACTCCCTTCTTTCAAAGATTCCGAACTGTTTGACAATCTATCAAATTCTGGCGCAGCCGTCACATCGCTAAAACGGACTCTTCTCTCCGATTGTACACTTTTAGACCCATCACTGCTAGTAGACATAGTACGAGTGACATTCACATTAATATCTTTTGCTAGACTGCTGGTAACCAGCGTGGGACTGACTTGCGTTTTATAATTGGAATAACTAGTAACATTGGAAGTGCATACGGGAACAGTGCACGTATACGGATTGTACGTTCCCGCTACTGTAGTCAGGGAAGGGTACGGATTAATAGGCGGATACGTATTAGAATGGACCATTCCTGGTGAAAAATCTTTAGATCTAAGGTCTCGTAAGGAATGGTGTACAGCATGATTAATAGTGTCTTCAAAGTATGTTTCATCTGGATGTAAGCTACATGGAGAGTTGGGAACATGCGAAATCGTGGGTAACACTTTATATCGTGCTTGGAGCAACGCAGGCGCGTCAGGCTCTGCACCGGGACTGACAGACATCTCACGATAAAGCCTGTCACTGTCTACTGAGGGGTGTTCTCTCTCACGGATTACTTGATACGACGGCACTTCTGATATAAGGGCCGAACGAGGTGATGCACCAGCAACTATCAAGGATGAGGCGACTCCCGGGAAAGCGTCATAATTGACGAGAGGCGGGACTTCAGATTCAGAGGAATTGGTTGAATTAGAAGACTGCATAGATGTTTCGGCTACCACGGGCTCGGGTAAGACAATACGTTCAGGGATAATAGTGATAGGCGGCGGACTCGGCTCTCTAAATTCGAACCTAACCGACGTGCGGTCACTTACATAACTGTCAAACAAAGGTGGAGGTGGTATGATGAGATCCTCGGGGTGCACCAGACTCGCCTTCGATACCGGCATCGATACCTTAAAGTCTGTTTTAATCGTTCGGTTACGGATTAGTAAGGAGCCGACTCCCTCACATGCATCATTAGTGTCGACAGTTGCAGAGTACGTAGGATCGGCATCAAGCACTTCACGTGGCCTGGAGGCTGTCCCATCGTTAGTCGACATAGGGTAAGTGCCGACGTCTTCTTGCGGTTCTCGAATAAAACTAACTCGCTTCGCGTTAGGTTTTCGGGGCACTTCAGGTTTCTGTTTGACGGGAGGAGGCGGCGGTGGGTGAAGAGGACGCTGCGATGTTCCGACCGGTGGTTGGTCCGCAGGCGTTCCTTCGGTGTTGGGCGTGGGCGGGGGGGTCGGCGGGGGCGGCGTTCGGTTCTTCTGCTGGGTGAACACCGCGAGTGGCGATAGAGGCGCCGCTTGCGAGCTGGACGACTGACCAAACCAACATAATGTACTGACTGTACTTCTATTTACTTGCAGAACTCATTACATTAACTAAATACAATAAAACCAAAGACCAAAATAATGTGTTATAATATATTCGAGCGAATAAACTGGAACAGAGAGCTAAACGATATTTAGTCTATTTTAATAGCGAAGCTTATGTACTTGCACGAAAACATTAAAGGAGAAAAAATCAAACATACCTATTTGAAAAAAAAAAACAGATTAGAATAAAATTACAAGAAAACTTGAGAATCTAAGAAAATTCTTCCAAAATAAATGTCATTGAAAACAGGCTAACGTAAAAATAAAATAAATATTACCTGAAACATCATAATATATTTAAATGCAACAATCAATTATTAGATAAGTGGACATTATACAAAGGAAACAAACGGTACACACAATATTATAGTATATTAACTGTAGAATATGTAAATTTGATCAATGTCTTCACTATTCAATTCTTTTTTTAATATATATATATATATATATATATATATATATATATATATATATATATAAACAAATAGCAAACATTATTATGTAAATATAAGCTTGTAAACGAAGATAATTATGAACAATGTATATAAAATACGACATAACATTACCTTCAACTATTTTGACAGCGAAAATGTAAAGTACAATATAAATGGTTAAATGGTTATAAATTAATAAAAGATAATCTTTAAATTGAACAACTAAATGGAAGTAAGTGACATCACAACGGATAATTAATTAGTCATGAATTTCTAGAAAAATTGGTCATACGCATCATTAGTTAAAAATTTTAGTACAAACATTGGATAACGATAATTTATATACATAGTTTAACTGTTATAAAATAGTTCTAGAAACTGCATGATTTATTAGTAAAATATACCTTACAAGAGAAATAAACTAAGAAGCACACTTGCGTAAATTAGAATTGCTTCTGACTTAAGTCAGTGTAATTCTTAGGTGATGATATACGTCAGTGGTAGTCAATGTGATCGCTACCGCCCATTAGTGCACATTTCAGCTTTTATAATGGGCGGTAGAGATTTATTTTATCAAACTTCTTGCTTCTATGTTTGAAAAATAAAAATACGGATTTAACTACAATAAGTTGTTTTATAAAGATTCATCCTAGCAAACTTAGCGACATAGTATTTTTGTGTTAAAACATATAATAATTATTATATGTTTTAACTTTATAAATTGTTTAAAGTTACTTTCCTACGTTATAAATCACCAATATTATAGAAAAGATGCCGCGGTGGCCGTAAATAAATTTGACTACCCTGTAAGAGATACAAATAATGGGCGGTAGGTATAAAATATTGACTATATAGCTATATTATTGACTAAGATTGACAATTGATAGACTGTCTATATCTTAAGTCATATTCCTTTATTAGTCGGAATATAGAATAAGTAACAGATACTTTTATTTCATACGGAATACTGCGTATAATTACAGAAAAAAGTAGATACAATTTTAAGGTAATATTTATTTATAGGTCAATCAACAATTTTAGTCACACATTGTTGTGTATTATGTACTAATATATAATAGTCTGACACAAAAGTAATATCACAATTGTATCTACGATTATTAGACACAACGGAAAACCTGATTACGTTCTCAAAAATACTTTTTTTTTTATAAAAAATTCATAGTTCTCAGTATACGAAATTTCCACTATATACACAAAATATTCCTGTCCGAAAATCAAAATAACTTGTGTAAATGAATTTTTATTATAGTACAAGACGGCATAATATAATTTATCGTTTGTTAAATATAAATTAGCCATAAGGCAAAACACTTTCAAAAAAAAAAAAAAACGTATACCTACCGAGTTACCTTCAAGAATTTTGACAGAATACATTGTTTGCTGTTACTCGTACGGGTGCAACGGTGCTCTTTGATATGACCTTTGATTAGAATAAACGAAGTTTTTTTTGTTCAGAAAAACGTTATCTAACCTCTCCAAAGTGTGGATATTTTAGTTGATTGACCCTTTATATCTAATTTATTTCGAGAATCCTGTTAAAGACATTTAAGTATCTAATTTATATTTACAACATCGTGTAATCCAACTTGAATAAACAGACAGTTTTACATCTACAATGTAAATAAGACATAGTAATTAATATGATAAAAGATTACGATATAAATTCTATATAATACTATGTATATTTGAATTAACAGCGTTTTTATTAATGGACAACAGATATTACAATTTTTATTCGAAACAAGTAGTAATGAACAATAACGCTCGACTGCAGCTTCCTTACTGGAATAAATAAGAGAGAGAGAGACAGTATGTGTTTGAATAGCATATTGCACCTCCGGTGCAAAACTGTCACATTTGCAAAAATCCATTTCTCAGAAAGAGCACTTATAGATAACACTACCTATTACTATTTAGGCAAGATGAATAGATTATGTCCTTACGTCAACTTTTACCTTTATTACAACTAAAAAAAATGCCCGTAAAAAATATAGTAAAAATAATATATTGTTTTAAAATGTGACACTCTCTCAATTGTGACATTGTGGGACTAAACTAAGATAAATAAGTGTAGTTATGACCAGACGCGGCTCGTCCTAAGGAGCGCTATTGCATTGCACTCTCAGAGAACATTACTGAACGAAATTGGCGCTCCTATGTAAAAAAGTTCATTACTACGGACAAGGACAGAATTCAATAAGAGGACTACAGGACCCGACACGAGAAACCAAAAAATGTTATATAAGAAATTAACCAAATCTGGAGCGGCTGCTACTGCCATAGATAGTAGTAATAAATATTTTCGCTCGTAAAAAAGACAAGCGAATTAATTTAACGAGCCGCTTCTAGTTATGATACAGTGACTGATAGATAAAACGAAATCATTAAGCAATCTGTTGAAATTGCAGTATTTGCCAAAAAAGCCCTACAAAGAAGCATTCTAAAAACATTGCAGAAATCCTTCACTTTATTACTAATCGAAGCATTACAAAATAATAATTTCACTTTTGCATAAATTAAATTGAAATAAATATTAACTTTTCAAATACCAAAATTAGAATTATAAGCTGCCACATGATACAAAATTTACAAAATTTTCTAAGCATAATCAGACTTCTGAAGTTCCGCAATGGATAAACCACAAATCAATAAATGCCCTTAGATTTGTGAGATTGTTTATTACTATAAAACAAAGGTTTCAAACAAGTGTACGGTCAGCCTGATGATAAGCGGTTACTGTAGCCTATAGACCTTCAAACACCAAGGTATCACCTTGCCGACCTTGAACCCCCCATTCTCCAAGGAGATCTGGAAACCCTACTCACCGCAGGAACACAACACATGGTTGTTTGGCTGCAATATTCTGTAGGGTGGAAGTATTTCACCAGTCGGACTGCCCCAAGAAGAGAGAAATCCTCTATGACCTCTCTTAAAAATATAATAACTTTATGTTATCCTTTACATGCTTGTACTTCAATGTCTTATTTACACTGCTTTCCTTGCTTCTCTCTTCGGTCTTGTGGAATGATACCGTCACTAAGTTTTTTGTTCATACCCAAAGTAATGATCGAAAATGTTTTGCAGGATTGGAATTCTTCGATTTCATTGCGTAAATAAAATGCTGCGTTTTCTAATCTCGGATTACGTCTGCTACTATTTGCCTTTATAGACAACTTATAACTTAAGTTAAGATGGTAAAATTCTTTGTGTCTTTCTACGCTTCCAAATTTACAGTAAAAGTTAAAAATATTTCTTAAATTTCTCTAATTAATTATTTATTTTTTTGCCACATGGGATGCATGTGGATGGGATGGGTTACATAATTTTACAATAAAAAAAAAAGAATTGGAGAAGCAAAGTCTGTTATGTACGTTAGAGTCGTTGTCGTTGTAAAACTAAACGATTAAATGAAATTTATACTAAAGAAACAATGTCACAATTGTATTTTGGTCATTATTGCTCCAAGTGTCCAATAGATTCAAATTAAAACCTCAACGACACTTCCACTTTTATTCGGAAATTATACGTAGCAAACCAGTGACATTATCGCACCAAGTGCAGAAGTACTTTCGGCGACATAATACATACTTACATTTTGGCAAATATTGCAATAGTGACAGTGTTGCACCGAGGCGGGTGCGATATATTGCCATCCTCATAGCAATAAAAATATGTCCTTAATTTTATTACACTAAAAATATTTTTAAATACTTTGATATATGCCAATAACTTAATACCGCTGTAATACGAGCGTAACAAAATTTTGATGCATTAGTCATGATATAAGGATATGAGTACGTACTCTACATAATTTGTTTGATTTAGGCAGTGAAATGCAAGATATACGTTTATATAATAGTACTTATACATTAAAAAATATGTAATTTAATACAATAATACATTTAATTTTCATATTATATGACACGTTTCTTCACTATAATTGATATAAAAGAACTATTTACATTTGAATTGGACAGAAGTTTATATAGGTAGTATTATGTGTTTCTTGCCTTTTCCTCTGGGTTTGCATTCTGCAATGGACGTAACATTTTTATGTCAATATTCATTTCGTTGTAAAAATCAGTTAAGATCTGTCTGGACTGTTATATCTCGTTTATAAGCTAACAACACATGACGACATTGAACTAAACTACATGAAACAAAAATAACATATTTCATACTATGTTTATTCTAAAACCAGAGTTACATTTAGAGTATCTATTACAATTAACCAGGTTTCATAAACTTTTTAACAAATAAACTTAATAAAATCGAGGATACATGCACAATAACATATATCACCATTAAAGATAGAATTCATCGAAGCAACAAAGTGTTCATAATACGTTTAGTAAAGTGCCACCCTTCCGGATTTTCACAAACCAGCTACATATAAGAGGCCCATTTAGATATAGTAAATAACATTTATTTTGGAAGATAAGGTGTTAAAGATACGTATATTACTTATTATTACTTTAAGAATATAAGTAGTTCATTTATCATTATATTTCATGCAAGCAATATCTATACAATGACTATAAAATATACAGGTGCATGCTATCCAATAAAGTCAGGGTAAGAAAAATCGTGCAAAATTACACTGCATACTTTAGGATCAGAGAATCATTAAATCTGAGTAATTAAATATTATTATACAAATATAAACTTTACTTTGCATGCTTTAGTAATAAATATTTAAACTATAAAGCTTAGGATTTTTTCAAATTTTAATCCCGCATATATTTATCTACATTCGAAAAGCATTTTATATTTGCATTAGCATTTCATAAATTTAGTTATTAAAATAACATTAGGGTAATTAATTAATTAACTAATATATATAATCGGGTAACATTGTATCGCACTTTCGTTGAACTGAGACATATTAAAGACATTATTATCAAGACAGTTTTTAATTTTAATCACCATACAGATTGGTAATTTAAGGAACTAATTTATGATAAATTTTACATGAATTCGAACTTTCGATTTAAGCTATACGACTACAATATATTTAAGTAAATATTATCCAAAAACCTAGTCAAGAAATAGTTGGTATCTAGCAGTTAGTATAGTGTGAATGCGTACTAACCTGAGGTTGTAGCGTGTGTTTGGACATAACAACTGTAGTTGTTTTATGTTGCGGTTCGGGCGATGTCGAAGGCGCAGGCTCCATAGCCATGCTCTCGACAGCGTGGACAATATCCAACACCTACATAACAAAAAACCATAACGAAATTTCTTTACATGAATCGTGATACGTATTATATGTCATATAATGACAGTGAGTTAAAATATATATAAAAAATAATGACTATGTATTGTGTTGTAGACGAGCAGTTGGAACAAGAAAACTTGTTATAAGTTCGTAGAGCTTTGTTGATTTCGCCAGATATGAACGTCACTATACTTTTAATAACACAGTAACGAATCGAAATCTGTATATTAAATAAATTTGAGAAAAAATACTACGGGGGGTTTAGAATCATGGACAGAAAGTAATTCGAGAGTTTAATAAAAAATTGTCTGCCTATCTGCTAGTTTGTACGCAAATCACGCACTATAAATTGTTTAAGTTGTTTACATATTAAAAAGATAAATGAAGTGAAATTATACGAACTTAATGAAAAATATTTTATTTTCACGTAATTTTCAATAGAAATAAACACAATTTTATGTTTTTATTAGTATTCGCGGTTTCATTAGGTTAAGATTTAGATTAAAATATAAATAAATGCGTGATAGACAGTGGATGAGATTTTCTCAATCCATTGCTCTAAAAATAGTGAGGTCCGTTCGTTCACAGGAAACTGGGGAATACCGTCGAGGGAGGCTAAGTGAGATACTAAGAAAAAGTTTAGGCGCCCCAGATACCTGTAAACAGCGTAAGCGTATGGCAGAGTAGCGATTGATCAAAAGCAGTGAATGTGTGACAAGGCTGACTGCTAACCGTGAGTACCACACTACGTCTCATAAATCCGAAACATTTACAAACCATGGAACACGGTTAAATCGCCGATGTTGAGTTTAAGTTTGAGTTATATAATGTAGGCCACATTATATATTTTTTATTTACGAATTCGACGCGGACGAAGTCGCAAGCACAGCTAGTAATTTAATATAATTCTAGTAAAAGTAGTTTAATCCCTATAGAAAAGCGTAATTGATATGTAACACAGATTTTACCTCTGGTTCAGTCCTATATTAAATTAGAAAATTACATTCTATATAACACTGACTAACAAGGAAACTTTCTTATTGCAATAATGCACAAAACGTGATTGTAAGTACCGTAAAATAGTAAATAGTGCTTAAACGCGACTCACCGAAGCGACCCACTATCACATATATACTTTAGTCTGTGTAAAGGAAATATTATTTTTTATGAAAAAACATATCGAAAATGTTGTTTAGAAAAAAAAATACACAATCTAATATACTTTAATAATATATCTTTACATAATGCAGGTTAACTGACCTTTTCCGGTGTAGACTTCTCTCTCATTTCGGCGACTTGCTTCTCATGTTCAAACTCAACTAATTCCTGTTGATATTGCTGTTCCTGTAATAGAACACAACAATAATTTCAGTCAACATTTCGATCACGAATTTCTATTTTATAAAAAAATATGCAATTATTGTGAAATGTGACGAATAATGAGTAGTATGAATAAGTGATAGAGTTCATACGTCACGAGTCGTGAGGTCGACGTTCGCTTGTTCGCACATTCTATTGCTTCGAATCTACTACACGTAATCTACGCAGACTCACGACTTTTTTTTTTTCGAACTGACTATACTGTTAGCCTTAGGGGCCCTGGAGCCTTTACGGCTTTTACAGCTTTACCGGGCTTGGGTCTCACGACTCGAGATGGTAATTATACAAAGTGAACATAAACTGTACCTGTTGTAGATGGTTCAGCGGTTCATCTCGATCCAGGCTTGATGTTGAGTGAGACAGAGAGCCGCCCGTTTCACCCGTCCCGCTCTCGCTACCGGTCTGTATAATTCATAACATGCAACTCTATCTTTTTACAATATAATGAATGCGTATAATACATTTTGGACAACTTTAGTACATATCAAAGCGTGTCACAATGAATATAATTTAGTGGTAAAATGATTTCATGCACGAAGGATTTTAAATTTTGAAACGGCAAGAGATAATAATAAAAATTTAAAACTGAACACAACACAGTGCATTTTATTTTCAGAAATGATATTATTAAATACTTACAAATTGCAAGTTACAAACCTCGCACAATAATATGCTAAACCTTAAAATACTGATGGACTTAAAATAGAACTTAAATTTAACTACCTGATGTATATCAAGCACTGCTGAATTTTATCGCGCGAATAATTAACCACACGTAGTGAGAATAAAGAGACACGCACTGAGAATAAAATTTCGCGAGGAATTTTAGTGTTGCCGAATCATATTTTTAGATTAGCCGAGGGTTGCCGTATAATTAACAATAGGTTTTATTCTTGAAAGATCACCCTTATGTTGATTATCAATTACATCACAAAGAAGAAGATTTAAAAAATCAACGGATGCAAAGGCGTCGTTATTTTACATAACTATATATAGTTATTAATAGGATACACAGTAAGGATTTTGATCCACTTTTCTGTATTCAGAAATGAAATTTTGTATGTCACGAATGAAATAAAGACGCCTATCACCTTAAACGGCCTATACAACCTCTAATAAAGAAATAATATATAAAAAAAATAACAAGATACGAAATTAGCACACTTTTAGTGTCTTGTCAATATCTACAGTAAATATCACCGATGTAATAATTTATTTTGATAAAAGATTACAATTTCTTCCGTAGTGCGAGTATTCCATTATTTTCGTATGTTATAGAAATGTATAATAAGTAATTCAACGCGATAACAATTCGTAGCGCGTGTTAACTTTTATGCTACTGATTGGGTAAAACCTTACAGCTAATTCTATGAATAACTGATATGGGTGATTAGGGCCGTAAAAAATGACTAAGAAATAATTGAAGAAACTTACAGTGTATTTTTCAGGTCGTGTGTAACCGTGGCAGACAACTAGATGGAGCGGCGCGTGCGTGGCAGATCGCAGCGCGTTAACGGCTTCATTGTGCGTCGCTCCCAACAGTGATACTCCGTTCACCTCCAGGAGTCGCATACCGACCTACACGAGATAATAAATACATCAATAAATACCGAGACACAATTGTCACACATGTGCATTCAATTTCAAACTAAGCATAATAGTCTAGTCAACAAGTTCAAAATGGTTTTAACTCGAGATACAATATGAGCGACAGAGTACATGATGTACCTACTAATATAGTTTATAATACTTACTTTAAGCCTGCCGTCCCTTCTAGCAGCGCCTCCACTATTAATTTTCGAGATGAAAACACCCTCGTCGTTGACATCGTTCGGGTTTCCTCGCTGTCCCTTTAAGCCACCCTTTATATGCATGCCAAGTTTCTCGCCTTCTTGCTTTATAATGGTTAGATCCTGTAAATTTATCTTAGAGTTAATTTACATCCACTTTGAGATTTAGCGTCGTTTACTACAGTTGTTTGTCTTTATTAAGCAATAATATCTTCTTTTTTTATTTTAAAATATTGTATATCTTTTATTTTCAATAATGTTTATATGTTTTTGGAGTTTACACCTTTAGAAAGGATATAAGGCGCAAGGTATGAAAAAATATGAGCTTGATATAACAATTATTAATTAAATAAATATCAACATATTTAACTTTTACTACCTACTCATACAGCTAGATAACTTACATGCAAAGCGAACACTTCGTGCATTACAGATCATAAAAGCCTTTCAACTAAACAAAGAAGAAAAAATCTAAAATAGCATTTCTTGCAATCAACATTGAATAGGCTAGTTGACTCTTTTTTAAAGTAGGTCTTAAATTATTAATTATTGTCCGATTAGAGGAAAAATAATATTACCATATTTTTTATGACCTAGAAAACCGCACAACTTTATTTTAAACAGGCCTAACAGTTTTGTAAACAGTACAAAATAAAAATGAAAAAATAAAACCATTTTTAAATTGAAAATATGTAGCCATCTTACACTTTTAATATCTAAAATCGATAAATATTGGCTTCTTAGTCAAATACTACTGAAAATATTCATTTATTGCGCCAAATATGATATGAGGCAAGTAGCCTATTGACATATGTATACTTAACATTTCTTAATTTTAAAAAAGCTATAAAAATAAGCTACAAATATAGTAAAGTCGAGTTTTCTACTGAAATAGAAAAGCTGAATTAAAAAAAAATAACCATTCAGGATACGACGAGATAGCTGGGCAACAAACACCGACTGGATAAAGGGGGTTTGGAGACTGACATATATTTTCAAAGTAAACACACATAATTTTGAGATTGCCGACTTATGTTCACACTTACAGTATCTTGAACAATCTCAACTTGAACGACACCCTGTTCGGGAGTTGGTGCAGATGCCGTCGTGTGTAGGTACGTGTGGAAGAAAACATCGCGTTTTATAACGACAATATTCATTTTATATTTTCATCATAAACCGCGAGCTGACAGTACGCTTAAAAACTAAAGTTAATCTATACATATAATAAAATTGAAGTGTCTGTTTGTAATGTCAAAATAGCTGATTTTTATTAAATGCATATGAAAGTATACAAGATACCAATAACAAAAAACCTTTTTTTTTTATTGTCTTCTTGTTCCGGTAATCTCTGAAACGGTTGGACCGATTTTGACGGGACTTTCACTGGCAGATAGCTGATGTTATCGAGCATAACTTACGCTACTTCGATTTTAGAAAAATAATTAGAGTTCCGTACAGAAAATACTTTTTTTTAATAGCCCACGCGAGAGGAGCCGCGGGCACAGCTAGTTATTTAATAAAATTTGTGTATTGATAAAACCCTAAAACAATACAAATCTGGAAAAAAGTAATTAATCATTGATTTTTTTTTAATCCGAAAATATTTTTTTGTCTATGCACCTCGTGACTGGAAACGCCATAAAGAAAACGTGACGTCATCGTTCAATGAATATACAAGTTGAGTGTTATTTTGTTATAAGTGAACCTAAAATTATTACTGACTCCTCGTAAGAATACTTTCATGACACGTCAAATGTTTATTTTAGATATGTAGCATAATTTAAATTATAAGTCGATTTTACGATTATCGATTATTTTTTAGAGTAAAATATAATCGATAATACCGTTATGCTTTAAACCAATTGAGGGTGTTTAAGCTGTGTAAATAAAATGACAAAAATAAAGTATAACAACAATTGAAATCGCAATGCAAGATTAATTCTTCCAGTAAATATTCTTCGTTGCTTGTTGCTGCAGTAAAAATGTAGGAATTACGTAAAAATATATTTTTAATTCGAATTAAAATAATAGTAAATTTAATGTACAAGGGCGTTCGATCAATTTTCGTTTCGTACGATTAATTTTCAATTCTCTGGTTTTATTATTTTGGCCTACTCTAGTTTTAAGTAACATAAAAAGTAACGATGCACGTAGTAACAAAAAATCACAAATATCATTGTACAGAGGAAGTTATTTAGGATTTTATCGTGCAAAAAAGTTTTTATAACCTTTTTCAGTATAAAAAAAATGTGATAATTGACAGTCGAAATGTATGTTTTTAGATTATGTCATAATTTACTCAACGTAACAATTTAAGTTCTGTGGATGACGAAGACTTGTCGTATAATGAATAAAGTATAAGTGTAGAAATATTGCCTTTAAAATTATAAGTTCTGAAGAAATTTCATAATTGAAGTTCTAGTGAACTCAACTTTGCACATAATACCTTTAACCTGTTTTAATTATTGCATGATAATAATGAATAAAGATTAATTCACGGGTATTATTTTCAAGATGAGTTTAAAATAATTGTCCAAAAGATGTCTACGACCGAATTCACTTCTTGATTTTTGACTTAGTATTTTTCGACTGGCTTTCCTTGTGTTTCTCTAGCCGACCATAGAATAGCCCAGTATCATCGCATTTAATGCCTACTTTTACTGTCTTACAAATATAGCAATAAACCTTTACTATTATATTTCACACATGTATTCTAAATTTGAAGTCAATATTACAGAACTTATCATATCTTTGTAGCCGCTAATCTATTTATTACCGAGAAGGTAGTCATTAATAAATATAATATCCTACTAATATTAAAATTCAGATCTTCACGTAACTTACTTCACATTTTGAAAACGAAAAATGTCAACTTCAAATACATAAGCGATAAATCGCACCCTTGTGAGCTGCCATTGCTTTTCACAATTATCATATAAGCGTTATATGCATACTTTCATTGACATTGTATCGCCAAATGACTACTATAAGCGACATATACATTATTCTACTTACTGATTACGCTTATAAATTCTCACCACTCATTAGAATCCACAAATACTCGGCAAATTGCATACCACATGCAAAACATCGCTTACAACTTACGATGTGTATTTACACATTTATTTATATTAATACTAATAGCCGATTCCCCTTAATCAGAATCAATGACTTTAACACATTTAAAACTTTAGTCGACTGATAAAATGTGACACAGGATATAGTATACTAAGAAAAACACGAGCTATAAATAAAAAAATAAAGTTTGCGTATAAGTGACAGTTACATCGATAATTTCATTTAATTTCAATTTTTATGTTCGCACTTAGGAGGGGAGGGAGTGACGTCTGCAGCTCATCAAATAATTTTGCAAATTTTTCATTCTGTTTTTTAATTTTTTTTTTGTTACGAATGAAAGTCATTCTTTTCATATTTGTAAATATATAACATTTTAAGTACCTATATGTGTATATATTTCCATAATAATTGCTTAGTAACATGTTTTATTTACTCAGGTTTTTTTCGACGTCGGCGCTAGCATTTCGTTTCGCTACCGTCAGTTCCCTTGTACCTCTAATAATTGCAATTAATATATATTTAAAAATCTGTGTAGGTAATATTAATAATTGCTATGTATCCATATACTATAATTCTTGACGCAATAATGTTATGGGTGGTTGCAGAAAATGTGACGTGGGGGGCGGGAGTCTAAAAAGGACTAATTTTTATTATTATTTTGCTGATCTAATTATACACATTTATAGGAAAGTTTTATTAACTAATATATTAAGATATCACTTTTGTTTAATGTTGAAACAAAACGAAATTTGTTTGATTTTGAAAAACCTTAAGAGAACCTCGCAAAATTGATCTTGCCCACAAGTCTTGACCTGCCATTGATCCTGTGTCACACTATAGTTTCCAGTTTACACAATTAAACTGACCTGGAATCCTAGCGGCAGTGGGTCGTGCCTGACGGTGAGCGCGAGCGTCGGTCCGGGCTGCAGGAGCAGCTGCACCGCGTCCCTGTGGGTCACTCCGGCTAGGTCGTGCCCATTCACTTTGAGCAAACGGTCGCCCATTCGGAGCTTTCCCGACCTCGCAGCTATACCACCTGGCACCACCTTAAATACGCAATTTTTTTCTTACAACAGTCAATACTATTTACCATAATATAATAAAGCGGAAGTTTTTTTTTGTTTGTTTGTTTAAACACGCTAATCTCTGAAACTACCACTATGGCTATACGATACAGATTTCCGAAAAGTAAATAGTGTTATTACGGTGAATATCTTACGCAATACTTAAAACCATTAAAATGTAAAATATTATAGGACTATAACAAAAAAGGTGTTTTATTTATCCGTTTTTTTTACTCTATCGGAATATCGGTAATACATACAAGCGTCAAACTTGGCGTTACACTAGTGTACACCCAGAGCAAAACAAACAATAACAACTAGTTAGCTGTGAGTCAGGCTCGCGACAATTATCCCTAACTGAATAAAAGTAATACACTTTTCTTTTTGGTAAATTTATTCGACAAATTCTCTCTATCTCTCTTTGAAGCAATGATGACTCAGTGGTAGTGTTTACGGACATCCCGTCGATAGACGTGAGTTCGAATCCTTGCAATAAGCCTGAAAGCTCAGACTTAGGCAGAAGGAAAACATCGTGAGGAAATCATAGAATGGTGGCAAGGCTTTTTCTAATGCCCGTCTGGCTAGCTACCACCCTCAACTTAAAAATCTGAGATTGTGGTCACAAAGCTGAACAAGCATAAAATGGCGCTGCCGTTAACACGCTCGTGTAGCACTAGCGTTGTTCCACGTCCCGTACTTGCCTTCAGCTTGCTTGACGTTCATAGTTACTGCTCCACTCCTTAGGGTCGTAGCGTAGTTATATAGCCTACACTATTCCTCATGAATCTGGCTATCATATACAAAATGAGTTTTTCAAATCCGCTAGTAGTTTCAGAGATTAGCGCGTTTATACAAACAATCAAACTTTTCGGATTTATTAAGAGCAAATATTAAGCCATATGCCCGAAGCACCGAGTTCAAGAAATTACCAATACATACGTGTGATATGAAAATTCCAGGTTCCTTCCCACCAAATGGCACACACGAATGATCCGTACCACCGATTATGCTGAATCCAAGGGATCCACCTTCTTTCAACAATATTACGTCCTGTAACAAATGATACATATTTTAACTATATATTCTAAGTAAGATAATATATACCTAGATTTATAATTATAAATTGTTTTAACAAAAAATAATTTCCCGGATAGTAGCTCTCTATCGGAGAAATTACTTGTGCAATTTGAATAACTGTGAAACAAGTCCAATATTAAAACATATGTTTCAACAAAATTGAATAAAATTTCCTAATCTGCAGTAGATTATACAGTAAAAAAGGTAGTAATTTTTATAATACGAAATAAAATATTTAATTTCACAATCATTCAGAAAATTGCTATGAAAAGACGTGGTACCGATTCTATGTATGTTATGTTAAATACTCCATGAAATGTTGGTTTTAGATTAAGTTCTCTACAATTAAATAAACTTAAACTTTTAGAATTGGTAACAGTTCCATAAATTAATTTTTTTTTAAATAGAATTTATCGTTTTAAATTGGCTTAGTAACGTGAAGCACATTCGATATCTTCTCTTGACTTAGTATTTTATATTGTGTGTAAGCTTACACAAATAACATACACAAAATGTGTCTCGTTAGTAAACAAGATCATTGAAATAATGAATAATTAAAAATATAACATCAAGAGAGAAGGTCCCGAATGCGTCACTGTTATATAGATAGAATAATATCGGCGATACTAAAATGTTGAACGACGTCGCAGCGGATATCATCGATTCTTACTTCAGCGATGAGCGGCGCGACGTAGTGGTTGTCGGTGATGCGCGTGACGGTGGTCTCGGTGAACGTGGACTTGGTGATGGTCTCGGTGACGCGGCCGAGCTCTCCTGAAGGCGGCGGCAGGGTGACGGCGGCGGCGGGGGGCGGGGCGCGCTCGACGGTGACGCGCACACCGCGCTCGGGCGGGTCGGCGTTGGGCCGAGCGCGCGCACCCCCCAAGAAGTGGGCCGGTATCATCGCTTGGAACTCCTCATTTGTGATCGGCCGCGAAGGCTGTACGTTTAACACGTTCACATCGCATCATTGTTACCATTTAAACGGCACCCTAACATAACATACATATTTTATATCCTCACATTTATTATTATTCATGACTAGCTGACCCGTGCGGATATTTCGTAATTTATATAGAAATATGAACGATCTAAGCCGTCGTGTTTGCAAGACAAATAGTTAATAGATGGCGACTCTTACATGTTAGTTGAATATATTTTAAGTTTTTAAATGTCATTATAAATGAAAATATTCATTTTAAACTAACTGCCTTCGTCTATGGCGGCAACATCAGCTTTAAAAGGATGTTTGAATCATTAATTTTGGTGAAGAATTAAGGTAGATATGTCGCTGACACAAAAAGCACCATTGATCACCATTCTATGCAATTTGGCTTTATGCGTTTTTTGGTGTGAATGAATTTTGTTTGGCAGGGAAGAAGGTAAAAATAAATAACGATAATATACAAAACAATTAAGGCGAATTAACTTTACCATTTTTGGCTCTCTAAATGGTACACAAAATGCGTGTGAATTTTGCATTACTGGTTGGCATTGGCATGCCGTCCATGTGAGTCAAATTATTAATATTAGTATTAGAAATTGCCAAATTATATATTTTTGTACGTCGTGGTAAAGGAAAATTAATTAAAAATCTATATAAATAACTAGTAAATAAACTAAGTTTTATACATAGCATTGGTACTTCGACATAAAAATTGAACCTAGCCATAGTATAGTCATACAATACAATTCACTTGTGATATTACGGGTCACGGCTTTGTAATTGATAAAAATGACCGGGAACTTGATAGCCTTTACTGAGAATTGTAAAATATAAAGAATAAATTTGACAAAAAATGAAACACAACTCTAGATGTAACCTGGCCGGGTGTAACATGAATCATCCTTAATTGTACTGATGAAATTTATCGTACAAGGTTGCCAACTCTTTATGACAAAATATCCCCAACAATCCAAGTATTCCTTACCAAAAGTAACGCCTTCGTCTATCAAATATCATAATAAACAGTTTAAAGTTGAGCCGAAAAAGATTTCCAATCTAATTTAAATTGTAATAATGTAATTCCTAGGACCTCACAAAAGCTTTTTTTTTTGTTTTCACTAGTAATGCAAGCATTATGCGGATGCTTAAATTACGTGCTTAGTTAATATCATCTGGAATACTTCCCCCAGTGAAAAAGTGATTCCCGAGGGAGGATAATCAAAACTAAATTTCTAGATATTATCTAAGATTATCCTACCAAAATTATAAATGTAAAAGTTTGTATGTTCGGATGTTTGTCACTCAGTGACGCAAAAACAGCTGAACGGATTTTGGTGAAATTTGGCACACAAAGTTTATATAACCTGGATTAACACATAGGATACTTTTTATTTCGGTAAAGACTCAATTCTGACGTCCGAGCAGACGATTCACGATCGCGATGGAGTCAAGCCGTGATACTTATCTGCCGACGACTTCGAGTGACAGATACTTTATCTACACTGGCTTGTTTTAACCGACAATATAGCACTAGCAAATTTGGTTTTACATATCTACATATATAAAGTATGAAACATATCTACATATATAAAGTATGAAACTGACTCGCTGACTGATTCACTGATTTACTGATCGATTAACGCACAAACCAAACTACTGGAGCTAGGACCGTGAAAATTTGCATGCGGGCTCCTTTTACACTATAGGTGAGCACTAAATAAGGATTTTTGGAAATTTAACCCCTAAGGTGGTGAAAAAGGAGATGTATATCAGTCTTTTAAATATTTTTCTACCCGTGCGAAGACGGGGCAGGCCGCTAGTTTATGCATATATTATGAGTTAAAATATGAAATTGCAGATTTTTCATATTGACTAGTGAGAATAACGATATCTTTCATTCCACTTCAAAATTGCAGTCATATTAATTTTACAATATAGCTATGACATTTCTTTATAAAAATTAGTTGTTCATTTGTTTCTTTTATATCGTTGTTTCTGTGACCATGGAAAAATAGAAATTCGCATTATTTTCGAATATAAGTTCCGTGGTGGCTCCAACGCAGCACAGACGGCACGTAATATAAACAACGTGTATGGACTAGGTACTTTAAGTGAACGTACGACATGTTTTTATAAATTGCTTACGTTTTGGTAATTTTTATCTGAACAATGAACCCCGGGGCCATCCGGAAACGAAAGTCGATAACGATGAATTGAAAGCCGTAGTGACAGAAAATTCATCTCAAACCACGTCAGAATTAGCAACAGCTTTCAATGTAAGTGATAAAACGATAAAACATTCGTCGCACTGGTTGAATACAGGGGAGGCAGCCAAATCATGTCCTAAATGTAAATTTGGTTAAAAGAAGCTGCTTGTGAGTGTATGGTGGACCTGTGCCGGCATTGTTCATTACAAATCTTGAGACCTAGCAAAACAATTACAGAAGAGATGTAATATTAAGAATTGCAAATGATGATAGACAAGCTTGCTGTCAAACAATCAATACTTATAAATTGTTCCAGTCCATTCGATCTTCACTACAACGCTCGCACAACAGATCATCTCACCGATAGCTATCGCCCGATCAGCCTTTTAAACACACTAGGGAAACTTTACGAGCGGCTCCTCCTGAACCGTCTCAAAACTGTTATAGATATTAAAAATCTATACCCTCCCGAACAGTTCGGTTTTCGCGCCCGACACTCGTGTACACATCAAGTGCACCGCCTCACGGAGCACATCACGAGCAACTTTGCCAAAAGTAGTATCGCCCCCGCCCGTACGCTTGCGGTCTTTTTCGACGTAGCTAAGGCCTTCGATAAGGTCTGGCATGCCGGACTAGTCCACAAGCTACATCAAATAGAAGTCCCGGATAGGTTAGTTCATCTAGTTCACGATTTTCTACGCGACCGCACCTTCCACTACCGAGTGGAAGGAGTACTATCTACCGCCCACCCTATACGTTCAGGCGTCCCGCAAGGTTCCATTCTGGCGCCTTGCCTTTTCAATCTGTACGTCAGCGAACTTCCGAAGCCCCCCGGGGTCGAGGTAGGGCTCTACGCTGACGACACAGTCATATATGCGTCAGACAGACACAGAAAAAATCTCGCCTGCGCAGTCCGTGCCGTAACCACTCTCGGGGAGTGGTTTCGAACGTGGCGAATAGCTATTAATCCGGTAAAGAGCGCCGCGATTATGTTCGAACCGCATACATGCAAGCTACCACGCACGGTAGGACCCTTCTCATTATTCGGTACTAATATCCCTTGGGCCACCAAGACTAAATATCTGGGTGTCACCCTCGACTCGAAGCTTAACTTCAATGCACACGTTACTATAGTCAGGAATAGGGCCATCTAGATCCTTTCCCGCTTGTGACCCTTGCTCAGTTCGGTAAGCAAAAGTCCTTAAGCTCACACTGTACAAGATGTGCGTCCGTCCGATCTTGACATATAGCTGCGCCGCGTTCGCACGTATGTCCAAACATAACTTTGCACGCATGCAAAGAGTCCAAAATCGGTTTCTCCGTCGCCTGCTTGACCCTCCAGCCTTCGTTAGGAACATGGACCTGCACAGGGACATGGGGCTTCCCTCGATAGAAGCCTATTTGAAATATCTCACCAGGAGATACTTCGATAGCGCTTCGAATCATCCCAACCCGCTCGTAAAATCAACCGTGAACTACGTCCCAGAAAACTCGATCGCCGTTGCCAAACGTTATAAACGCCGTCCGCGAAATCTCTTTGTCGATCCTGATGACGACATCGAGAACGCTAACAATTTCTACGCGTCCGCTCCCGCAACATATGCGTGCTCGCGCCCACGCCCGCGAAACCACCGTTCCCGTACACCGTACGGTTAACTTCGCTCCCGCACACCCGCCCAACTTGTGGCAACTCAAGCCTAGGTCCGATCCATCGGCATGGAGCCCTTGAGTCAAGCAGCCGTTCGCGCGATACAGTGACTCTACATTCACTAGCTTTCACAGCCAAACATTACACTGCATTATACACACATGCACAACAAACAGGTACATAAGTTCTGTAAGGGACCTTTTTTTTTTCTTTTTTCTTTAGATTAGACAAAAAATTTCAGACCACTAAATACACATACACATGTTCCTTCCCTCCTCCCAGGGGGCAGAAACATGTATATATGTATAGTTAGTTTAGATCGAATGATAGGGATTTAGTCAGATCGCGACTTAATTGCATACGCGCAACAGTCCGAGCCGAGGTCCGGCCACTTTGGCACCCTCGGATGTTGTTGCTTAGCTTTCGTGGCTGAGTGCCCTAAGCGCTCGCCCCCAAGCCCGGTAAAGCTGTAAAAGCCGTAAAGGCTCCAGGGCTAACAGTGTAGTCAGATCGAAAAAAAAAAAAAAAAAAGATCATCTCAAAACTTCAGAAGTTTTAACTGGATGCTCTCAGTTTCCCTCCATACAGACCAATCCTTGCTCCAACTGATTTCTATTTCTTTTCGTATTTGGATTGTTTATTACAGTGGTAAATTTTAGCGTCTCCAGGATTTCTATAGCAGAGGCATTATTGAATTTCCATTAAAAAATAGAAAGATCGCAAACTCTACACTGGGACAAACGGTCCAGTTAGATAGGTCCAACTTCAAAAAAGAGTTCGTCCTCGCGAAGAATTATACCTCCGATTTTCAAATAAGTTACGAAGTTATTTGAAAAGACAGAATAATATATATGACAAATTACATGTGTACCTAATAATTTTACAATGTAACAAATTGCTGTCATACTAATTATCACTAAACCTGTAAAACTGATTAATCACTTTATTTCTTCTAAATTACAAACTATTGTACCATTTTTATTTACCATAAAATTCAATTGCATAGAACACATTAAAACAAGTCTAGTGTACGAGTTTTAGCTTGCGAAATTGTGAAAAAAAACAATGTCTCGCCCAAAAATACGCTTAAATTATATCTTAATAGTTATTAATATGCTTCATGCTCCATATGCTCGGTTCTATTAGATAGCTTTGTCAAATTGCTAGTAGTATTACGTAATATATTTTTTTCGTTTTATCCAGACAAGAATAGTGACATTTAAAAAAATGTATAATTTAAACTAGAAATTCTAGAATGCTGTGAGTTTTACTATAGGGTTTTCTGGAATAGAAAAAAGATGTCACAAAAATGACTTTTATATAAACCGTGCGCCAACACAAAGCAGATACCAAACTTCAACCGAACTTTTACGGAATTTCAGCCCATACCTAGTTATTACTAATCTTTTTTTCCTCTTCAATTTATTTTATTTTATCATAGAATGCTCAATTTATTTAAATTAAATAAAAAATTAAAGAAAATCATGTTATACATATTTATATGTTAAAAACAGTTTTATGGCTCGGCCACGAAAATATCGCCATACCTGAAGAGTTAACGGGTGAGTTTCGCCAAAGGCCTTAATTTTAAAGCTTCAAAATACGGCCACAAAGTTTTATAATTCTGGGAAGGATATAATCAGTAGTCAGTTCTTTAAGATCACGCTTCGCTAATCGAAACTTACTGGGACAATCTGGTTATGGTTGTGGATATGAACTCATTCATACAACTACATCTGCGCGGCTCTTGGGCCTCAGGTTACTCAATATACCTCCTACTCTTAAACTTTGTAGTTAATTTAAAAAGGCTTCCGATTCATATTTATTGACTTTTTAAAAGAAGTCTCGAATGGCGACAAAATTTTTGTGAAATTACTATTTTAATGCCATATGTCCGACCTCTTGTATGGGGACTAACCACAGCTCGCCATACTTTTAAATATCTATCTATTATTCATTCATCGTAAGAAGACTTGCACGACACATGTCAAATGTTTATTTTAGAGATGTATCATAATTTAAATTGTAATTCTAATTTTAATTGTAATTCTAAAAACAAGATTAATTCTTCCAGTCAAAATTCTTCGTTGCTTGTTGCTGCAGTAAAATGTAGGAATTAGGTACGTATATATATAATCGAAGTTAAAAAAGAAACGAATAAATTAAATGTACAACGGCGTTCAATCAATTCGATTAATAATCGATTAATGCGATAAATTTTTGATCCCTTGGTTTTATTATATTGGTCCACTCTAGTTTTAAGTAACACAGAAAAGAACGATGCATGTAGTAACAAAAAAATACGAAAATTCACAAAAATCATTGTATAGAGGAAGTTATTTACGATTTTATCGTGCAAAATGTTTTAATAAGGTTTATTAGTAATATAGTATTAATTTTTTTTTAATGATGTTTGATAGTCGAAATGATTGTTTTAGGTTATGTCATAATTTACACAACGTAACAATTTACTTTCTGTAGATGTGTCATGCAAGTCATCGTATGATGAATACATCAAAATTTTATAATTTTTTTGGTATAATTATATTGTCCATCCGTTAATTTTAATATATATTTTTCAACTGGCTATATAGATTTGGATTGTTGCATAATATGAGCATCACTACATATTCAATAGTATAGGTATAACGCAGCTAACCTAAAATTCCAAGTTTTTTTTTTGGAATATACATTTTTATAGTATTTTTTTATTTTGAAGCTATAAAAATTGGAGGTAAGAATATCTAAAATACAGTTATGAAGTGGTTTCGAATTCAAATAGTGAGTGGTAAAAGAGAAATTATTTAATTCTGAGTTTATTTACCTTTACATAAATCTCCGAAAAAACAAACATGACCTACAAAACATAAATTAAAAAAAATTCTTGTTTTCGAACTGACTAAGAATAATAAGTGATAGAATTAACTTATAAGTTGATATAGTGCTACTTTTGTATAAGTGTTTCAATTCTCACGGTACTTTTTACCTTACGCACCATGAGATATTATTTGTTAAATACATTTAAATATAAATAGCAATGTTTTAACTTTTAGTTTAGCTAAATATAATAACGAGCTAATCTCGCTACATGACAATAATTTTAACTAAAGGAAGCAGAAACACATTAACTATGCATGTAGCGTTATAAAATCGACCGATTAGCCAAAAATATTTAACACTTGGGATACCTGCGTAGAGAAGATTTGCAAGTTTATTAAACAAAAACCCAAAAACGATTAAATATTAACATCAAAACTCCGTTATAACTAAAAATAAAGCATGTCAAGCTGATGTGAACGAAAGCATGAGAATAATATTTAACCCGTTTCATAATAACTAGGTTCGATACCGCTTCGAAACAACGCGAAATATGAGCTCTATACTTCGAGTTGCAATTAAAGCGGTACCTTATCCCAGCTATTGCAGGCTAAACGACAATCCCATCTTTCAGCTTATATACATATGTATTAAAATGAAGTGATACAGTTAAGGCGCCGTACACAAATCGTGGTAAAGCTACGTGTATGAAGCGCGAATGTGAACGTGTTAAACTGATATACCATCACCTGTGAATCGTATTTTTTTTAATATATACTTTAAATACGTGCTGAACAGTTTAGCTTACCTGTATATCTTCGAATACGTCATCAGTGGAGCCCTGTGCGTTATTAGCGCCGGACGTCAGTGGCGTGCTCGTACTGTTAGTGCTCGATTTGTTGCTCGCCTGAAGTGAATATGTTTTATTTTATTTTATTTGTGCACGTGTATAAATAAAGCTTCACACTGAGATCGGAGCACTCCAATCTTACTTCGTGTAATATAAATAGTGCTACATAATTATAGTATGTACTTCTTTTAGGACGTTTGAAAATTGAAAACTACGCGACCGCACCGCCTCAAAAATCAGACAGTATGAAATTGGCAGTCAAAGATAATTTACTAATGTAATCAAATAATCCGCCATCTATTAAGAATTTACTGTACTTATTTACCGTCATGCTTACAACTAATAGCGCCATCTTGTGTTAACATAGATATTACAGCATTTAGTTTTTAAATCCATAGATGGCGCAACTTGCCAATATAACTAAAAATAACACATCGGATATTATTATAAAGATGTATGATTCAAATAAGTATTACTTCAATTCAATTGCGCATGTATAAGTATTTTCTTATTATTTTGTATTTGTATGTGAGTGTGTGTGTGTATGTTTAAAGATATAAAGAGACTACTTACTCTTAAAAACTACTCTACCAAGCAGAGAAGTAGTTAGTTAGAAAATAAACGTTAACAATCACCACAGAAGGCTTACCTGTCCATTCGATTGGCTGAACTTTCTCGGTGCCGGCTGTGGTGGTGCGGTACTATGTGCAAAAGTGGTCTGTTTCTGCGGTTGAGCCGGCACCTGTGCGTATGCGACGGTTATGGGTTGCACCGGTTGTGGTAAAGGCGCAGGTGAATGTGCAAGTGCTGCTACCGGTGTAGGCGTTTGTGATTGGTGCGCACTAACTCGCGGAGTCGTGTGAGTAGCCATATGATTGGCTAAAAGAGGTGCGGGTGCGATGTGATTGGTCGTAGGTTTCGGTGTCGGAGTAACGTTCAAATTCTGCAGACTCGTTTTGTGTTCTCTCACTTCGTCTGATGTCGATTTGCGTTGGTGCGATTCGCCTAAACGGGAAGAGAATACGTTTTAATACTCGTTAATAAAAATAGACTAGAAAATCTGATCACATTGTGTTTTCTACGATCGGTCTTAATTGATATTGAGACAATTTATTAATTTATTTAATAATTTCAAGAAATAAATATGAAAAAATACAGCCCTTTATCACGTAACAAAAAACGCCAATAAGAGCGCATGACGTCATTTCTTGCATATGAGACGCCAGGATAGTTAATGTTATAATAAGTTTTTTAATTTGAATAGAATAATGCAAAATACGTGAAAAAAAGAAAGCAAGGAATAAAGTTCACCGATTTTTGTAAATAAAGGTTAGACTTTATTAGAAAATAAACTGATATCTAGAGCAAATAATTTTATGTTATTATAGAAATAATTTTAAAAATGACAGAGTGTTTTTACCATGTTCGGTGGTGATGGTGCGCTGTAGAACTAGCCTAACGAATCTCTCATGGCCCGTGAGGAGAGCGACTGCAGATTCGTGAGGTGCATTCTCCATATCTACGCCGTTAATCTGTAAAGTTATATCTTAACATTACAAACGAGTTTTCTTGTCCGGCTTACTGGCATCATTGCGATGTCGGATATATTTTTATTACTACCTTTTCCTGTAATTATTATTTTACTTTCAAACATGAAAATATTTTCGCTGTATGAATAATTTACTTTTTTATTAATACAACTAACTGATGCTACAGATATGAAATAATTTCAGTTCTTGATAGTACATTTTTCCAATAATTGTACGTAGAATGGAAATAGGTATTATTTAACTTTATTTTACATAATACTTAAATATTAAGTCCTTTTTTATTCGATTTTTTGTTTCATTTAACTCTCGACTTTTAATCTATACTAATATAATAGGGGGGAAAGATTTTTTTTTGTTCAAACATGCTAATTTCTGAAACTAACAGACGGATTATTTTTGTATATGATAGATAGCGCTCCCGAACGGCTTTATCCGCGTGCGCTGGCGTAGTGGTCAGCGATACGTAAATACAATGTTCTACAAAAATATTGCTCCTTAGTACGTCTAAAAGTCAGCGATACCATATGCCTATCTCATATACATAAGCCATAATAAGGTACTTTGTCACCAAAAATTATTGAAAATTAAAAAGTTATTTATAAGCATTATTATTAGGCATGGCATATTAATCTTTACGAAGGAACGTTACTTCATCATCATGACAATTTTATAAGGAATAACTTTGCCGTTTGAAGCATGTTATTAGGACGAATTGTTTGCAAGATAATGTAAAATAAAAATAAAAAACAACACTTGGCTCGGATCTATGACTATAGGTGTAGAGGCGCGAACGAGCCTTGTGATCTATCTGCGCTATATAGTTTAGACAGAAGTTTGATAGTTACCGATATGACTTTATCGCCGACTTGCATCTTGCCGTCCTTGGCGGCCGCTCCCTGAGGCGATATGCGCGAGATGTAGATCGCGTCGCTGTCCTCTCGGTACGGCGGCGAACCCTTCCCACCGGCTATACTGAACCCGAGGCCGGCGCCGTCACGTATCAACGTTGTGTGGACTAACACCTTTTGTTGGTATACTGAAAATTCCACCGTCAATGCTGTTATGTTGAGAAAGATGAAAATCATTATCAGCAAAATTATAAAACAGGTTTATACTATATATCGTTTTAAGTTTAGATTAATAAAAGCTTTTCAATTATTATTATTAAGAGGGAAAGTAATCAAGTGCTTGAAAATTTTACAGTTTCACTGTAATAAAGATATTGTTATTGAATATCTAATATGATGAGTAGCACTACAGAAAAGTGTGATGAACCTTTGATCAGTATTACATTTGAAACCAGTTGGCGGTCTAAATAATACCCAAAAAATCTTTTGAATGTTTCTTGCGCAATATATATTGTAACAAAGAGAAAGGTAGGGCATAGGGATATTTCTTTGGAGATTTCTCTCTACTTGGAGCAACCAGACTGGTGGAATCTCTCCACCCTAAAGAAGATCGCAGCTAAATAAACTTGTGTTGTGTTCCTGCTATAAGTACTTTCCAGAGCTTCTTGGGGAAAGGGGGATTCAAGATTGGCAACGCGCTAGTGATACCTATGACTTTACAAACATCTATAGGTTATGGTATTCACTTACTGTACGCGAGTATAAAAACATCACTTTTGTTTTTGGCGATTTCTAATACATAAGCAAAAGTATCGTATAATGTAACATTTATTTGATAATAAAACAGTGCGTACAGAGTTTCATAGATTTCAAATTATGTGAGAAATAAGACGTCCTTACCAGGCGGGACGTATGGCGCGGTGGTGGGCGGCGGCGGTGACGCTTGCAGCCGCTGGTACGTGTCTCTCGTAAGGGTTCCCGTTGGTGACGGACTGTAGTCAGCTAGAGTGATGGGAGCGCTCGCCACCGGCGTCGGTTGTTTAACCGCCACCGGCGTTGACTGCTCTTTGGGCTCGGGGTCGAACTCTTGCGCATACTGGTTACCGATGATCAACGACTTCGTAGCTATACCGCGACCAGTCGGTATCTAATAGAATATATTTTATTTTAAACTGCATCGTTATTATTTTATTAAAAGGTTATAAAATTGTTATTTTTAAACATTATCATCATTATTAACACACTTTTAACCGTAATTCAATGTCACGGTAAATATCAATTATTACTAATTTCACAATGAAAGTTGTTGCTACGTTTTTATCACGGAACACTATGTGGTTCCCCCAGTTTGGGTAACTAAAGTACTTTGATGATTTCCCGACAGATGTGAACGTTCCACTACCATGTCATATTATTTATACAATGTTATCAATTTAGGTGCATATCTGGTTGTTTATCAATGTTCTTAATGATTTTTAAACCACTCCGATAATTTAGTAACTGGTCATAATTTAAATACATTTTACTAGCTGGCCCCGTACAACGTTCTGTCCTTTTCAGTACTCAATAAAGGATAATTCATGTTACACCAGGTCGGGTCCCGGTCTCGCGACACGGTTAAACAATATTAAAATACGATTTTATTTTCGGATCCGGCCAGCTGTAACATGAATCATTCTTTAATCAAATTTTGTTCATAAAAAATCGTTAGATATATATAAACTTTAATGATGGTGGTGGGGTGGTAATGCTGGAATTTATCAATCTCATATATTTATACCAAAATCCATTTTTACATATATGGATATACCTGTCCGTTCTCCAATGTAGAAACCGTATCGGTTGTGCTTGATACAGAATGATGACTCGCACCACTCGGAGCGCGACTGTGGGTCCTATAATAAAAAAATCCATTTCACTTTCTACCGACTTTAAGTAAAATATATTATTGAAACTAATCAATTTAGCAATAGAATATGAATATGGTTATTTTTTACTGTCTCGATACAAGAAAATCAAACTGATAATTTATTTACAATAATCCAGGTTATGATCAGAGACATACAAGTAAAGTTTCCATTAAAATTGTGTCTATTTTATTTAGGATTATTTCGTGGGCACAAAGGTAAAAGCAAAAAACCGTTTGTTGTCACGATGTCGCTTACCTGGTCGAATTGGGTGAATCTCTGGTCACGACCAATGTGAGCGTCGGTCCGCTCGCTTTAAGTACTTCCACCGCATAATAATGATCTACTTCTACAACGGATGTTCCATTCACTGAAAGCACCTTGTCGCCAACCTAAACACAATATTATGCAACTACATATTATGCAAAAAATGCATTTACGAAGCCTGTAATACATTATTCGAAATTCAAAAAATTACGCACCATACAACGGAGCGTGCGGTAAATTTTTTTACACACGCTCCGTTGTATAGCGTCATAAAATATATAAGAATTCCAGCAAGGAGTTTCACATTACGAGAGTAAATAAGCTGATTTATCGAACCTTGGAAGCACTTTTTATCAATACATTTGTCTCACTTTAATACTAAAGAGAAAATGAGACCGAGAATGTAGTTCTAATTTTCACCACACGAACGTGACGCCATTTGCAAATTCGCGCTAGTTTCATATTAGAATCGTCAAAGATTGTTGCGACTTTCCGAGTGATATTTATAAACAAAATAATAATATAAGTTCAAGTGAAAAAATCCGGTATTAATATGGAAACTCCACCTGATATTTTAAATGAGGCGCAAATTGCAGGTAAAATTACCAAGTGTTGTCCTATAATAGACTTATCTGTATAATGTGTATAATTTCTTTTTTGCTATAAATATAATGTAGTAAGAAAATTTGTTTCATCACCTATTGTACTGTTTTCTCACAAATGTGTTGAAAAACGTTGTGTGACACGCGTGCGGGATTGGTTTTTACAAACTCTTGACTATGGTAAGCCGTCGACTTCAAGACGCGACATTATTTTTACTATCGTGAAATTCCATTTCACCTTAATGCAATCGAAATATCAAGTTACATAATTCTAACAAAACCTCGTCTTATCCATTCACTTAGTTGCATATTGATATTGGAGTCTGAAGCGGTTTTAGTCGTTAAGGTTTAAAAGTCGCTAACCTTACATCAGTGCTAAATATTAATTAGAATTAAAATGTTAACGAAATTAACATTCTAAAAGATCTTTTAAACTAAGTAGTCATATAAAAAACGTAGTCGTGATTATTTAAATATTTAAAGTGCTCGAGAGATTCGTTTCTTTTTTGTTTTTTTTTTACAGCGCTAATCTTTAGAATTGCTAGTTACAGAAGGTTATAGGCTATATAACTTCACGCTACGACTCTAAGGAGCATGCAGTAAGCATGATCGTGAAACAATCTGGAAAGCTTTAGCTGTGGGAAGGAGAACAACGATAGGGCCAACACGGGTGTTTTAGCTTCGTATTACATAAGTATATATACCTAAGCAGCAGTTAATTATATATTTTTTATATAAGTTATTTTAGAACTCACCCTAAGTCCTGCCATATATGCTGGGCCGTTGGATGTGACCCGCGATATAAATATGCCATCATCGTCGCCGATGTAAGGAGTAGATCCGCGACCACCAGCGATGCTGAGCCCTAGTCCGCCCGCAGTTCGAGCGATTCGTACTTCGATGCAACGCTGATCTCCTAGTACTCTAGCTCCGCTGTCAGCTCGATCCGATACTGACTCGCCTTTAAAAGAAATAATATTTTTATCATTTAGAACATAGTGACGTAATACTACACAGGCTTCGTTACATTGTACAATAAATTTTCTTAGGTTTCATTTGTGGCATATTAAATATGTTCTATATATTCGATTAATTATCAATGAAGACATTGTTTTCGAAGATACAAGTTGTCTGTGTTTACAATCTCGGTGATTGACTTTATACTAAACCTACCTACAATAATAGGAAAACAAAATATACGACTATGAAGCTGCGATTTCGAAGCATAATCTACTAAGATAATGATATCTTAATATTATAATATATTAAAAAGTTATTAATTTTCACAATATACTCTACATGAAAAAATGGTAAATATTGTAATTGTAAATTAATAAATAGATACAGTATATATACGAGTATACTTAAGATAAAGTGTTAAATACACAACAAAACACTCTCTACAATATTATCTCAAGTAATAAAAATTGCACTAACAACTTCTTAGGAGATCGCGAAGAGGTGATAACGATGTAAATTTAGAAGTATATATAGAGCTAAAATAAGCAGGAAAAATAATAATAAAAGATACTGGCATTTACTCCCAAAGTTGGCATAACTATGATGTGGATGGCTAGGTATCTACATATTTATGTAAGTATCATACTAATCGAAACATTCATAAACAAGAATTCATACTTCCGTTTAAATTAGAACTTCGCGTCTAAGTGACAATTATCACCACAGACTTCTATCGTCTGGAAATGCAAGTTTATTGTAAATAATCCAGTGTTATCATATAGTTTTTAATCTTGTCACACCTTATTTTTAATCAATAAAGCAGCATGTGTAACCCGTTTATCAATTTATTTATATATCTATAAATTTAACATTGAATATTCGAAGGAATTCGTTGTTATTGTTATAAATTCCTTGTAGGTATTATTAATAGCTCTGATGTAGGTTGGTTTTGATAACACAATCCAATCAAATTATATAAGGCACATTCTCCGAATTAATTTATAATTAAACACAATCGCTTATATAATTCAAAACTGTTACGAATGTAATCAAGCGAACTGAGAACTATTTTTTTTTCAAAATTTTGTACGTACCTATTTCAAGTTTTAAAATTTCGTAATGTATTTCGTAATTTCAGAACTTTTTATGCCCTGTATTAATAAATTAATGCACAATGTGATACATATTTTCTCATTCATTTTCACACCAATTGTTACTGTAATAAATCTATATCTATAATAATATTATAAAAAAGAGTGCAATTTTTGTGAAGTTGTATTATGTGGAGGGTAATTTGCGAAACCATTGCATGTATTTAAAAAAATTGTTTGCATTTTATACTATACTCGCGTGTGGCCCTAAAAAAAAAATTATTTTATTTTTTGTGCGGAACCCTAATTATTTTTCTAAAATAAAAGTAGTCTAAGTTATCCCTTATAATGTCAGCTATCTAATTGCCAGTGAAAATCGTCCCGTCAAAATCGGTCCAACCGTTTCGGAGATTACCCGGAACAAACAAACAGACAGACAAAAATGTTAAAAACGGTTTTTTTTATCATAGGTACCTTGTATACTTTCAAATGCATTTAGTAAAAACCTGTTATTTTGACATTACAAACAGAAACTTAAATTTTATTATATGTATAGATATAAATTTATTGAGGGAGTTATAAACTATTTAACTTGACGCTACAACTCCAAGTAGCGGAGCAGTAACCATGTACGTCAAACAATCTGGAAAGCTGTAGGCAAATATACGAAATTGGAACAGTGATCCAAATGGCATCTTAATAAATTTTGCCACAATATACAGATTTGATTTTGTTTTACTTCATTATGGTAAGTGTATGGACATATTAAAAAATCATTATATAGTGCAAAAGATCTTATAATAATATTGACTAATAACGAATAAAAACTAATATTTAAACAGAATCAACTAGATCAAATTTATTCACGTGGGAAAATCTTTGTATTTTGAACGCACGTTTCTCGAATTTATCTAGTGTTCCGACGAAACCAATTTAAATGCGATCTTCTGTTGTGGTGTTTCTGGACATTTTCCCCGTGTTAAGACTCTATGTAACGCTTAGTACCTTTATGCCTGGCGGCCTCTATAGCTTCTTCTGACATGTCTCCTATCGGGAACACATATGATTCTACATGTCAGCTCCGTGAAGTAAGATTTTATGCATTGTAACGGTCATAATACCAATTAGAGTTTTCGGTATACAGCTTAACAGTATCGAATGTATGTTTGTCGAAATATTTAGTCTCTTTACATACCTATTTAAAAATTAATGATTAATTTCTATTGATTATAACGAACTTTGTCTAAATATAAATCTTATAATTTCTGCTATATGTGATGTTTCTGCGACTCCTCTAATAATATTAGCAACAGCGCGTTTCCTTTCATTGTAAATTTTAAAACCATCAGTTTATATTAATTCTTCGCTGTTATATTGCAAAAAAATAATTAAACTCGTTGCCTCTTCATTTCTGTTGTACACTCTTGAAAAGGTTTTGATTATAGAAAACTCCCCTGATCCGGGCAGTATTTTCACGCATGCCTAAAATACATGAAAATCAATAAAACCGTCTTTCTAAGAAAATGTTTAAATACTGAAACGACAATTGTTGTATTTCGCAATTTCGATTTTTTTATTATTATCGTACTCTTCTAAATTAAGATCATTAATTAAAAAATATGAACCATTTGATTATAACCTGGCCAGATAACATAACTATGTTTTAAAAAAAATACACATGTATATCAGATAAATGGTTTTCGCGCGAAAAGAACATAAACAGAAAGACAGATAGAAAGACGTCGAGTTTTATAATATGTATAGAGATGATCATTATTCTTGTGTAGATAATTGTTCTAGATGTTGCGTTAAGCAGTCCACTTAATAATTTCCCACTTTTAAACATGCAAGATTTATTATTACGTGTAGTACAAGATGAATTTATAGTTCGTGGCCATAGGATATTAGACTAATTTGTTTGCATGATATTATGAACCACGGAGTATCTATGTATAGACGATGGAAAGGCTAACAAGCATTTCAGAAACTTTACACGTTAGTCAATTAGCCTTTTCACTGTCGATATTAATAGTATTTTATTTACTACGGTTTGTAAGAGAGTTAGGGCACAGAGAAATTTGTTTGGAGATTTCTCCCTACTTGGGGCAGCCCAACTGGTGGAATAACCTGACACAGAAGGCAATGGTACTTGAATTTATAAGCCCTATTATGCATATTTGTTTCGCAAACGTTCAGTTCCTAGTCCGTGTATGCAACAATGTGATGCAGTACACATGTAACAATTTGGTAGTACAAGGTCGTGACACATGTTCGTGAGTATAAAAGTAGATCGTCACGATATTGACATTACGAGGCTGTGTTGTTACTATTAATTATTATTGTTACTTTCACAAATGTATTCTGCCGGTTAATGATCGGCATATTGTATAATAACACTCGTAATTTTCCGTGGTCATTATTTGAATTCATGTATCGTTTAGGATAACTGTTTAATAACACGATATTAATTTTAATTGCCATTTTAAAATTATGAAGTTTTTTATAGTAACAGCAAAGTGCCGGACACTGTGTTCGATGGTAAGCAAACGATCGAAAAACACCGGCGCGGTCGGCAATCCATGTGCTATTGTCGCTGTCATACCGACTTGCAAGCCTCTCGGAATCTGTCGCCTTACTTTTGACGCGTTCGCGTTCTGAATCGAATCGAATAAAATAAGATAACGACGTTGATATGATTCGATTATAACTCGATCTTAATTTTCGATTCGGATTGGTTCAAGAGTAAGTACACTTGTAGGATCGAGTTTGAATAAAAAGTGAAATCGAATCAGAAACAAGATCAAATTCGAATTAGTTTAAAGAGTAACCCCCTGGATAATACATAGGCTGATACCGAAACGCGACATAACTTCTTTTGTTGTTGTTGATATTCTTATTATGAACAGTATCGTTCAAAGTTATGCACCTTACACGGGGACGCTTTATAACAGCTCTAATTTTGTACAATTTTCTTAGTTAGCATTCATGATTACTAGGCACAATTATCTAAAAAAATAAACCCTAATTACACTGGCCATAATGTACAAAACGTAATCTGAATTTGCGATTTTGAAGCCGATATTTATCAATTTCTGCTACCGCTTCGCTCAGATTGCGAAATCCGATTGCCAGCCTCGGAATTGTTCGATCCCTGATGGTTTCAAGTGCGCCGAACGCTGAACGCATTTAAGGGCATCAATTTGGCAGTAATCGAAAGAATCGAACACGGCTATATGTTTTGCGGTCAAATGCATTTTCGTACTTCAAGTGCGCGATAGAAGCCAGTTGCTACTTTTCCATCAACTGCTTCACAGTGTGATGTGACGGATGTGTATCGAAGTAGAATATCCGCTCCGGAAACCTTCTTGTTCGACGAACTACGTTACCTCGAGTTGACGTGGGAATCTGTAGTACAAAATCTTATATGTTTGGGAACGGAACCGGTGGTTACTCGTCCTATACTTTTCAAATTTTTCAGTTGCTAATTTCTTACGTAGAAAGCGTTTTACCACAAACTTACAGTATGACCACTTAAAAAAACCTTAATATAAGAGTTCCACGAGGACTTGCACAAATAATTCCCTTCTAATTACATTATCCACGTGTGATGACTAACCAGATTTCATTCTTTTTGCTGACTATAAAATTCTTCTTGCGTATTATGTATTTAACTATGAGTCAAGATTTCATAAAAGAATATGTTTATTATAATATTAAGTAATCCTAAACAGGTTTATTAAAGAACAATGATGTGACTATTACAAATGATACTCTGTATATAACATAGTTTCTAATTCTGCGAGCATTCAATAGAGTAAGAGCGGTGAATACAAATTATCTTGCGGGCAAAGTGTTCACGTCACAATCAACATCGAGTCACATTACATCAAGTCGAATAAATAAATGGCACATAGTGAAATTATGGTCCAGAATGGTCTGAACCGCGTCCTGTACAGCGATTCACAATAGTCAATCAGTATTGACGCTTTCACTCCTGGTAGCCTTAATATTACTATAACAACGCTATTGTATATAAGAACAGATCGTGATAGTTTGAAGAAAGGTTCGTGACTCTTCTTGAAAATAATGTTTTCTCAGGACAAAGTAAATTACTTAACGTAAGAGTGAAAGTAAGGGTATTAAAAGAACACCGACATCGTGACAACGGATCTATTGCCAATATTACTTCATAGTATATTGAATAGTGAGTATGTAGCGAACTAAAACCTCCGGGTTAAAAACTGTATCCAATTTATATTATAACCACGCACTTATTGCGGTATTTTTGCAGTCATAAGCAACGATTAAAATCTTTCAAACGGTAGTAAGTGAAGTAACATAGAAGCTATTCGAGAAATTGCTGTTACCATAGGTAACAAGATTAACGGACATTAATGTTAGGGTTTACAGAGGCAAAACATCCAAGATACAACTCTCAGAAACATTAAATCCCCACATAAATGTTTAGTATTATTATCGTAGCTGTTTTTACATGACCTTGAAATTATTGCGCCGTAAGTCCAATATGGTATGTCTTTATTAAACACACACTAGTAAAACCCTTTCAAACAAAACGAAACAACAAACTAGGTCACTTTCTGTTACACTTTATAATTACTTGAAGTGAACTTAAAATTAAACTTATTGAACATTTGAGGTGACGGTTTCCCTTCTTTGGGAAAGTTTCGAAATATTAATTAATGTACTTTCATTGCAATTAATGACTTCGGTATGGTGTTAGTTATTATTAGAAAATAACTTTGATAATAATTGGTGATGATATCGTCTCTTTCCGCGAAAAAGGGCGTAAATACCATTTTGGACAAATTACTTAGTTTATTACGCTCCTGCGTTTTGTGTTTTTAAAATTACGCTCCAATGAAAAAAAATTCATTACTACCAAAGATTTTCTTAAAGCTAAATACCAGTTTTCTTCAAAATCAGATCATAAAACAATATGTAAAGTATGTAATTGGTAGCGAAAAGAGTCGATATAATATGATGTAAATGTATAACATTACTAATATTCCAAACGTTTTCCAACTCTTTCTAATGGGTTACCTACTAGTATCATGATAGATAAAAATATACACAAATTCTCTGCATCTAATTAGCAGAATATTATATATTCATAAATAATATATTTAAGGACTTATTATATGATATAATAGTAAAAAAGCCACATAATATTAACACGCTTATATTTGCTTCACTTGTAACTAACTAACAAGCAATGTAATAAAATCTTAGAAGTAAATTTTAACCTATTTCTGATTGTCGTATCCAAATAAAACTTTGTATGTATATGAAGTTCGGATGACAAGACTATAATTTGGAATCTTGAAGCAGATCTGATGATGAAGCCAGGAGGTAAATAGTGGAACTCTTCAGTGGTTACTAGTAAACCCCTCGAGTATAGACTCATATAATTCGTTTTGACAAGTCCAATAGATTGGGCTTGGTATCGGAATGTTATTATAAGACTAAACAGTTTCATGATTTTTAGTGCATAGTTAAAGTGTGTTTTTAGTTTGTTAAACTATTTATACTTTTATATATGTAGTAGAAGAAGACGACATAATAGCATTTAAAATTCTCAACAGTTAGTCTGACCTACGTTCAACTTATCAAAATTGTACGCACATTTTACACGCTTACGAAATACGACCATAAAAACTACATAAATTACCTCTAGACTCGAAACCCACCCAAATACGTAAGCGATGATCGCATCATATTACATAGGTAAACAACTGCTGTTTCACCTTCGTAGTGTGTATATCGAAGTACACAAAGAATTTTAAACATGGGCTATTGATGTTATTGACTAAAAGCGTCAAGGAATATTCGTACATTATTTAGCGCGCAGTAATAATGTGATATTCGACGTTACATAGTAGGTATATATAGAGGTGTGATAACTGATGGCAGTGATGACGACGTGCCACGTGAATATGACTACTGTGATGACAGTACCGCGACCGTGACAATATTAACACAAACTGGTTATATTATTTACTTGTTAATGTGTGGAAGTAAATATTATAAATTTTCAATTAAGCAGCTACTTACTTAACTTCATGAACGTATAGCTTCATTAGATATAAACGCGGAAAATTTTGAATATAAAATAATTATAATAGAATAACAAAATCACTACTTTGTATAATATACAAATGAAAGTAATTAATTATTATTCAATTATAATAAAAATAGATAAGTATTAAATAATTCGACTAGTAATATAATAGGTACTGGTTTTTGTTTATAGTAAGGAAATAATATCCGGCACTACTTATCAATGTTAGTAGATATTAACTAAGAACATTTTTTATTATTATTATCAGATGGTTATCACTGTGGACTTTGGTTCGTTAACAGCTGACAATTTACAATTTAATACAATAATAATTAAAAACTATAATTTATAAGCAGATAAAAAACTTTCGCTTACCAAGACCGAACTTTTCTCTCTTTTTATGATTTAATATGATGCAAATGTATTCCAGTAATTATCTATACGAAAAACTTCATAGCTGCCTAAAATCACATGATTTTCTAAACAATTTATAATTGTTATTTATAAGTTAGTAACTAATCAATATCCTGATTTGCAGCAGTAAATCAATATTTCATTTAGTTCAATAAGTAGCAATATTTTTGTTGACCTTAAGTTTAAATAAAAGCCGTAAATCGAAATACCATTTTGATTTACCGAAAATAAACTTGTTCAATTGAAACAACGGGAAAAGAGATTGACGAATTACATTTAGAAAGATGTAATTTAGTGGACGCAATTTCCTCTAAACACAATAATATTTACCTTGACTTCGTCGTCATTGCAAGAGTAGGTAGGACACAGTATCCGTTTTGAAATTTTGACCAACAGACAAAGCAAATTATTATTTGTATCATAATTAAATTTAATAATTTTATTCCTTTGAACTTATCAACAATTGGACGACTGTTAACAGTACAGGTCTGTTCATTTGTTAATAATTAATTAATTAATTATTAATATACGATACGTTTACGTTGTGTGTATATAAGTATGCTATGTTATAAAAATAATTACTATAACATAGCATACTTATTTACTCTCTGTATACTCATTGGCAAAGCTGAAACGATAACCGATTAAAACAATATCCATATTCATTCAACTGCATATAAGGGAAAGTGAACTCACGCTTTTTTCTCCTTATAACACCCATTTCCTCATTAAAACACGTCCCTGTTTAGTTCTGGTTTAGGGACCGTATCCGTAGGCGGAGGTGGTATTACCGGCTCTTGTTCGGTTACTGGTTACTGGTCAGTATCGTACATCAATCGGCTCGGAGCACCGGCCGGCTGTTCGCTCTAATGCATTCCGAACGAGTCATCGTCCAATTTCATAATAATGTTATAAACTTTATGTAAATAATTAAATGTTGTGTTGTTGATGTTTTTATACGCAAATTAAAGGTTAAGAATTTGACCCGGCGATACGAAACAAATAAGTGAGCATATTAAGAGCACTGAACTATAAAAGCTTGGATAGCGCGCAGCCTGGGGCGCATGCGCTGACGGAATGCGCGCGCTCAGCAACCACCACAAGATTCTAATGTGGCGGAGGCTGTGGCGCCTGCGCTCGCGACCTTTTCGTACGATAAAAATAGAAAGTATTAACCTGACACATAGCGTTACCCTTTTATTTTTACCCGGGCATTATCTGCCTATTATCTGTTCTTCATAATAAATCATCTACATCATAATGTTTAAGTACACTCTCGTTTTCTTTTAATGCGTGCTGAACACACTGATTCAAATTTAATAGGTCTAATAACTACAAACTTAAAGTTACTTGTAACATACTAAAGAACTATTAAAATATAGTTATAAAACCGTTATTCGACTCCCGGAAATAAATTAAACCGATAAAATAACAATCCCAACGAATACAATTTGTTGTGTACAGTCACGCCAGTCCTTAGAGAAAATTAGAAATCGACCTTACCGGGATACGGACTTTCAATTTAAAATCAGATTATTGAACGTACTTTATCTTTCTTAAAGTTGTCCGACGAGTGAACTAGATAGTGCAGGTACCTTACTCTCCTACACTTGATAGGCTGATATTAATACATGGAAGGATGCCAATTAGATACGGCACGCGCCCGTTGTGAATATAATAATCGTCGATGGACTTCTTAATGTATAATATATTTATGATAATTCAAATCTTAGTATATTGTATTAATATATGGGTGATTCTGTTCTGTTACTTCATTTTAGTTCTGTAAACGAACCTTTTTAGTTTTTTTCATGCATATTTTCATACTATTTTATGCAAAAGCATTTTGTTACAACTAAAATATATCGAAAATTAGAATAAAATTTCATATTTTTCATGCCACGGTACTCTCGGGTCATTTATCCACGGTATTAACATAAAATAAATCGATAGACATTCTTCAGTACTTTAATATAATTTTTCAGTCAATATGGATTTGAAAACTAAGTATGATTTTGTTACAGTAAGTACTATACTTTAATAGGTCTATACTGATCAACATATTATGGTCATATGATTGATTATTTTAATTTTACGCCTGATTATAGTCAGTGGGTTTTGTTCTCGGTGTGTTTTTACTTTGCTTTATAGGTTTCTACAATAATGAAATTATAAAAATATATCTGTAGACAGATTTTGAACTGGAGGCCTCCTATATCCTTGAGATATACCTTGCATTACTAAATCCTGTAGAAATTTGTCCATAAAACTTTTCAAATCCATACTGTTTGAAAAATTATACGAACTCCCAATAACATTTCAAACTCTTACAATATAGAAAGTACAGTCAAGACGAGTAAGTGATTGTTTTTTTATACTACTAAGGTGGCAAATATGCATGCGGCCCGAGTAATGGTACGCGGCTACCGTATCCTTTAGACGCTTATAATACCGTAGATATCAATACCGCGTTGCCAACCTTGAACCCCCTACCCCAAGGAGCTCTGGAAACCCTACTCACACAGCAGGAACACAACACAATGCTATTTAGTCTCAATTTCTCATGTTCTAAAATGATATTAGTGAAATGCGCAAATATATCGCTGTGTGTAGGAGTATAAGCCTAAATATTATTATCCAGCCGCGATGTCTAAAGGACAGTTTTCGCGGAGAATGTTTATTTCTGCTATTCAAGTAACGGTTACGGTGACATAGCTCGTTGAGAATGTAAAGTTATTCTCGTGGGTGTATGTGTCACAAGAACCGCTAACACCAAGTATAATGCCAAATTTTTAACAAAATTGGTTAATAGTCTTTCTATTTGAAACAAGCCTCTGTCAGCGGCTGGCATTTTTTAGTTATTTAAGTAATATATAAGTATAATAGGAAAAGCGTAATGCCTGTATATTCTATGTTACATTTAAGCTTAGGCTATATTCAAACTAAAACCGTAACATTGATATTTTATTAGTAACCCACTAACATCTTTAGTGTCAATTCCGGGTAAGCAATCTCTTCACGAGCGGTTAATTATAAACTATACAGTGATTTTTTATTTTTACGGGTATATTAAAAATAGATAAAAAGAGTAAATTTACAAGAAAAGTGTCTTTATTGTGTATAGACTATGTACATAGTGTTATCACGTATTGTGTTAATAATGCGACTATATAAAGGTGAAAAAATAGATATCAATACGGGATCGTGTATCGGAGGTATCGCGTTATCGTTTTGCATCAATAACTCATTACACGGGTTCACTTTCGAGATCAACGCCAGCAGTTGGAATACAAACTGTAGCTTACAATTTCCTACGCTCAATAGTCACTAATTCATGATACTATAGGAATAATATATTTACATGAGAGACGCAAAATAGTACAAATATGAAAAGAATTACTAAGAGATGAGCTGCGGTATCAATACCAAGATAACATAGAAACTGTTTAGATTACATTTTTGAGATAAAGTATTGATGTAAGTGATAGCTATATTGAACGTGCATAAGCCGGAATAAGCTACTCAACAGAAAACGAACACGGTTAAAGTGTCTCGACCGAATAACTCATTGGACACACTATTTTATCTTTATACATTCGCCAATCATTAGTGTAATTATCCGTATTATTTCAAATGATATTGTTATTTACGACTTCGCATTTTGAAAACTGTGTAGCCACTATATCTTCGTATGCTTTATGAAACAGTGAATTGATCAGTGATTAAACAGTCGGTGAAATTATCTCTTTAATTTTGGGATGAATTCTAATTTAAAAACACCCAACTTTTTATATTCAATCAAATTCTTGGGGTCATTGTACTTAAGGACTTTCACATGTCGAGTAAGTCGTGGATACAAGAAGATTGATAACACAAAAGAAAAACATTAGCGTACCGCCTAAAGTAATTACAGTTATAGGAGAAAGGTGTTTGTTTCATACATTATAATAACATGTGCCAAGTTATACAACCTATGACATTTTTGTTTAGTAATTTCCGAAAGTAATTTTGATTTTTACATGGAACGATGACTGATAGTTTGTCAGATTTAATGAACCGTACACTTACGTCTGTTAATTATTTATCGTAATCAAAACATTATCAACTATAGGTACATTATTTTTTGCTGACGTAATTATGTATTAAGACTGCAAATAAATGAACCTTTCACGAAGTATGCAGTGCGAACAGAATATACATGTTAATAATATTCAATAGTCTCCGGTTCATAAGATCGAGCGTCGAACGTGCTCTTCTATACAATCGGGTATCAAAGCACGAACTAGATTCAGGTACGCGAAGCTTAGCTTTAGAACAATACGCCCCAATGCAATATCTAAACGGGATGCACACTAAAGTAGGCACTTTCTATGTATTTTCGTTTAACGGTTAACAGAGAGAAAACCGATTTCGTTTATATTAGAATAAAACAGGAACCGTTTCGATACAGTGGCCTATTAATTATCTAGACAGTGTTTTTTATATTATTACAACTTCTCATAAATGACGTAAGTATATTAAAAAAGCTGTTAACAATAAACTTTCAAATAAAAGTTACACGGTAGGCAAAACAACTTTCTGGAGATACTATTACGATTACGAGGGCATTCATTTGTACCGTAACGGTATTTAGATATAACAAACTAGCGCTTTTCCTGCGGCTTCGCTCGTGTCATAGTTGAGTTATCTCCCATTATATGTTAATGCCTGACGTTGGTACTGCCTCTGGCTATTAGATGTCGGTACTTGTATTATACAAACTTTCACTCCACGTTTTACACCCTATCAATCAATCAATCAATAGTTTTTGAATTAAAAAAAACTATAACAACACGCCTTTTTGGCAGTTACTTTGCAAATTGCTAAATACCAATTTTCATAGAACTTCAAAATTTTTTTACCATCTTAGCAGTTAAATTTCCATGTCATCCTTAGTGGTCACCAACAGTGTAAAAGGAACCCGCATGGAAATTTTCACTGTAGTTCGGGCTGTGCGTTGATATGTCAGATAATATAGCTATCTGTTAGATATTATTTCTATTCATACCTCTATAAATAACAAGTAAAAAATGTACAAGGCTAGTCGTATTTTGACATTCAAAACTTGCCAGACACAGGTTATTTATGAATAACAGTAACAGAAAGGTTACCTAGCGGAATAATAACATAACAGTATATTCATCTAAACATAGTGAAATATAAAATAATTGCACAATAAAAATAAACATATCTCACCAATATTGCAAACTTTCTCTATAAAATCGTCTTAAGAATACATCCCACGATCTTCTAAGAAATTGTTCTGTAAACTTTATTTTATAATACAATACCATAGGAATGAGCTGTCTGAAAATTTATACTACCTTTATAAACAGCGTAGGAGAAAGTGCATTTATAAATGAGTCGATATATATCAACCGTGCTTAAGTCACACTTAAGCTATTTTGGGATAATTGATGTTTAGCTATTTAGCTTCAATTTTACAAAAGCAGAGTACAATACTGTCAAATTTTTCACATTAATCTCTATTATGCTGGATAAGGAGAAAGTACAATAAAATTTGAAACTGACGTTACTTTTAGTTAAAACTCGGTTTACATTTTGAACGTGATTATGATAACATACAGACTTAGATTAGTTTGAAACAAACTATCAGTGGAGTATAGTAATTATGAAAAAAAGCAGACGTAATTAAGCTGCTTTGTATTAACTAGGATAGAAAGAAAGGACATGGTCAGTATTTTTTTATATATTTTATTTTAGAAAATAGATAAGTTAATTGTAGTTATGTTATCTGTATATATAAAACGGATCTTGGTACATTTATTAGACTGATAAACTCTAAATCTGTTAATTATCCGATTACCATGAAAGAGAAGATTTTTAGGTTGTCTCTTAATGCAATAGATGACGTTGTAGTCGAGTTATAATGCCTTCTGGAAAAGACAGAACAAAGTAATGATTCAATTAAATTAACTGATGAGGCTCAGTGAAGAAAACACATGCGAAGTGTGCATCGATCGACGTGGTTTTGAATGCTACATCGAGCCTGGACATTCAATGAAGGAAACATGTTAAAAACAGCATCAGATGAACCATCATGAAAGCCCATTTACTAGTTCTTCTCTATCCTGCTTTTCAACAATTCATCGCCGAGCACATATAAGATGTGTCCCGCCAGGCGTAGTTGAGAGCAATTCCTTTTTTGATTTCATTAGGCAAACTTTTAGTCAGCAAATTGATAAAAAGAATATTGCCATATTCTAACGAATAACTCTCACAAACACAAACATACACATACACTTACATAATATATATAAATAAAGAAATCATCATTAGAATTAGTTCACTGACTAGTTGGTTTGATTTACCAACAAAGTATCATGAAAAAGACAAGAATAAAGAAGCTAGAGAAATACTTTAAGAGAAGAATACGATATAAAAACGTTTCGTGAATGTCAGTAGTTTTCATACGCACAAAAATATGATACGGAATTTATATAAAACTGAACGTAGAACTTTTCAATTAAACACTGTAGGGACATTGAGATACATTACTTGCTTTAAAGGTGAACTCCATGATCGAACACATGATTCCGCGAACAGCCGACTTCGTTATAGCCATCTTAAATCAGTTTGACAATCACAGTAATCAAAGATTATAATAATAAAGCTTTGAATATATTAATATAGTGTGTATACGAATGTGTCGTAAAAGGTACTGTGGTCAGAATCACCTTACACCAGTCTGGTTCATTAGAGCGCACCAGTAGGTGCGGAGAGAGCTCCCTACAGCTGCTATTGTTGGACGTCCCTCGAGAGGGCTGGCCCCATGTCGCCCTACTTACTCGCACACGTTTGCCTACAGTGCTTATTAAGCTATGAGCAAAAACATTAAAGAATTCTATGCATCATATTATTTATAACGTGCTTGTAATAATTATAATAATCCTCAATAACTCATTATCGAATTAAAATAATTATTCGAAATATATGTACGGATTAACTATTCGAATAATAATAACGTGACGTATTTGAATCAGGGATATGAGATTTCGCATCTGGATATGGATATATTTATTTCATATCAGTATTTAATTGGTTTCAGTTATGGATAGGGATATGATATCCGATAGTTTCGGATAATGTCTGATATGGATATTAAAGTTTTCAAACAATTGTATTAATAAAATTAACTTTATTTTATATAATTCTTGGTATTCGACCCAGTCCATATCCGAAATTATTGGAAACATTTATATGAGATAGATAGGATTACGGAACCCTGACTTGCTTTTAAATCTTTTGAACAATTTTATTACGTAAAATCAATTTTACTAATAATTTAATAATTGTTTTTATTTCGATTGCAAGAATTTAGTATTTAAATAACACTTTTCCCGTAAATTGTAATCAAACCAGTTTATGTAAGGTATAATTTTATTAAGGAAGTCCGTCGGTCCTGCGTGCTTAAAGCTACTTTCTATAATGCAGATTTTCTCGTCATATCTATCGTTAAAGCATGAAATTCAATTTAGTTTCTAATAAAATGTAACTTTATACACATAGATAATGAGTATTCATTTATTCGCAGTTCTCAGTCAACTTGCTTAGAAAAGCCATCTGAGGGTTCAGGACCTTTACGGATAACAGTCGAAAAAATAACAATAGTTTCTAAATTGTAAATCTTTTAACTATTATAAGTAATTGTTTATTTTAGCGACATTTGTACATACCATATCCGTGTACAATAGGTTCATTTTCGCTGATGCGCACACGTCTTCTTTCAGATCGTGCTGGTAACGTATAATTATTAGATGCATAAAGTGGAACATCTTTATACTGATCGTGTCGTGTCCCAGATCTTCGTGGTAACGTCCCATGTATTAAAATTGACGGTTCATTATAAACTGGATTATATTGAAGTGGTTCAACATTAAAATCATATTGAGGTTGAGAATAATAAGCTCTAGGATCTACTGGTTCAGTGTAGTCAAAATAGGGGTTTCTTCTTATTTGAGTTCCATATCCGTTATTTCTTGGTTGCTGTTGGTATTGATGCAGTGCTGGCAAACTCTGTGCTGGGTAGCCGTACTGATTCGTTTGCCGACGATACTTATCAAGGACATCGAACGATCTATTCTGTGGAGCTGAGAACCGATCTATGGCAAATATTTCATTCACTGGTAACCCACTACTATTATTGCTCACATTGCTTCTTGTACTACTTCTTCCAGTACTGTTTCGAGTCAGCGAACCATCACCTCGAACGCTCAACTTTAGTTCAAGTCTTTTGTCTTTCATTTTTTAAGTACATTCACGTATTAAACTTCCGTTAATATCATATTTTAAGATTTTCAACACTTCTAGAGGTTATGATAAGGTTTTGTAAAAAAAATATTATAGTACATCCCCATAAAATTATTAAACACAACAACGAATCAGGCAATTATGGCGAAGAAAGTAAATGATGTTTAAGACGCCGTTCACGAAAGATGAGTAATGGACTTTAATGTAAATGACCAATCAGCCTGGGAACAACATCGCCGTTGTTCGAGTTAATTAATGTTATATTAATTTGTATGAAGTACAGACAAAGTATCGACACGACTTTCGGGCAAAAGTACCGTCAATCTGACAGCGAGCGAAATGGCTTATAGACAGATGGGTACAATAAAAAAATGACAAGAGAAAATACTTAGATAAATTTTATGATCCAAAGATATAATACGGAACGTCCAACTCATTGGATATCTATGATCAAGGTATCAATCAATTTTACGGTGACTTCGAAGTTCGAACTAGATAATGTGAAATACACTCTAAAGTTTAAACTCATCGGTACGACGAATATAAGCCAATAACTAAAGACCAATACACTTTATATACTGTGTTAAATAAATTTCAATCAGAAGAAAAAAGTTTTAAAAAGTAAGCCAGTTAGTTACACACTTTAATTTGGCGAATGACATTTTATCACGCGATATCCGGATAAAGTTTGAGTAAATGATTAATTCATTTTGCGTGAAGATTATAATTTTAAACTTTTTGTAACATAACACAGACGTAACGAAGCGTAACCAATTAACGTTAAAAAATCAACTGTTGATTTTATTGTTATGGAATAAACAATTTTTCTAGAGACGACACTCCCTGCTGTGTGCACTGTGCCACTGTGAACTAACGAAACATTATTTTGCCTCTTTGATAAGATAATGCCGCATGCCGTCAGTTCAATAACTTATATCTTGTGCAAATAGATGACTGTGGACGTCAACGAATGTGTTTATTCGCCTGAGCTACCGAGTAGCCTTAGTAAAGTTAATGTTTGTTAATTTTTATTATAATTCTGTCAACTTAGCAAACCATTCACATAAAATACGTATAGCTTATATTAAATAATTATTTACCTTGAATATAACATTTAAGCAAACATCACTAGGTCAAGGTCAAGGTTACATTAGCACCATATTGTGCTTTAATTCCACTTAAACATATAAGTTATGAATATTCAAAGTATGCGTTTACTTGAATATTGTCTTCATTAGAACGTTAAGTTTATTGTAAACATGGCTTTACATGCACTATAAAATAAATTAGCGTTCAATATTTAATTACGATAATATATTGTATTCTTAGGCGAAACAACAAACAAGAACAATTGAACGGTAAATAATAATGTTTACATTTTTACATAACACATATATCTCTGATATTGAATAAAAGTTAAATTTTTATCACTGTGTATATTAAATTGAATCGGTTAAGACTAATAATGTTCCAGTTAAGACACTGACAATGAAACGAAAAACAATATGGACGATGAACGAATTAGTAGAGCGAATAACGCAAAACGCGAAGAGTACAATACTTCCGAATTACTTTTTCGGCTTGTCAAATCCTAACGTTTCGAAATAAGTATGCAACTCATTCTCTATATCGAGCATTAATAATTAACAAAGTTGATATACCTAATGAAATGCGATCGCAAAGTAAGTAGGTATATACACAGCAATTAACTGTAAATGGATTAAAGAATACTGTCAAGGTGTTTCCCATAACACGAAGACACTGATGAAATTGTTAAACACATAACATTTATGACCGCAGCGGCAATAATAGACACAGACTTGACCTTCACACTTTTTAAATATTTTTCTAGAAAACGTAGGGACAATAAAGAAATCATTTACTTTCCCGTGTATTATTTATGTAACGGCACTAACAAATGACACAGTACACAACGCTATAAAAATATTAAGCAATTTAGTGTCTACATGATTCAGTAAAATAGTAGAAGCTAATAATAATTATACAAGAATGGATCGAGGCCGTACAAATACTTTTCTTAAGCAGAGTGATACCGGGTATGAATCATTTAAAACTTAGATCAGACCAGACCGCACACTAGCACATCACTCATAAACAACCACATATATTATATGAATGTATGACTTGTGTATACTACATCATTGTATATATTATTTTTAAAGAACAAGAAATTACAGATGCGAGCCGATTACAGACGAGTGAAACACTACCTCTTGTTCAACAAAGCAAACTAGCACGTCGAGTGCAGAAGATAAGCTGATAAGGTTTATGATATGGAGTGTAACTAAAATTGCGTATACCTTTATACTGATATAATAACTTTATGAAACTGCATCTAGATAGGTAAATAATCTATATGAATGGTATTTATTAATTGGTTTTTAAAAGTAAAATATATCTATATACCTAATACTTACAATTTGATGTTGACAAATTCATGAGACATGCATTTTGAAAATAATTATTAAAGTTAGAAAGTGACACATTAAACGTAAAAAAAAAAACAGTATCTATGCGTGCTGACGGAATTGTGACAGATGAGTTCAGACCAATGCACGTTGGTGATCGTATTTGAAGTAACCGTCGCATGGTCATGAACGCCTAAATGCAATAGTAATCATTGAATATACTACCTCTGTCAAAAAAGTACCAGGAAAAGATGAATAATACACAAAATGTTAGTTATTCATCCAAATTTATATTATCGCCTTTCTAAGTATGCTCCTTCAGAAACGATACACTTACGCCAACGAATAACCCAATTATCAAAACATTTTTTAAACAATCTTTCCGAAATTGAGTTTAGTTCTCGTCGCGAATTCTCCTCTATGTCTTCTACCGAATGAAAACGGGTGCCATGAAGGTATGAACCCAAGTGATTATTTAAAATGATACGGATCGACTCGTGAGACGTAGATAGTTAAGCGGCTATCTCTCTCAAACTAGAATGAGGATTTTCAGTCACAATTTCCTTCACTTTTGCGATTTTAACTTCAGTTGTAGATTTTGATGGCCTACCAGGTCAAGCAAATCTTGCAGCATATTTCGACCGTTTTTGAACACTTTTTACGTGATTTTGATAAAGTCGATTCACCGTAAGCCTTCTATAACATTTTCAGTGTCTTCGAACACGAAGTTCCATTGGCGATGCAAAATTTAAGACAAACTCTTTGTTCGATGTTTTTATCCATTATGAAATTCACAATACACACTAGATATGATCTAACTAAAAACAGTACTGTATTTAATCTAAATGACAGATGCAACTCAAACTTCTCGCCAAAATGAAAAATAGCTAATCCTATCTAACAGCAAAAAAAGGAATTTGGAACCATAAACAAATCATCCATTCCCGATACTTTTTTGACTGAATGTAACATCCCAATGATAACTTTGTTTGTAAATGTACCAACCACCTTCTTAGCGAATGTCTTACCATATAAACTATACGTAAATTAAATTACTTACCGTCGGGTATATCTTCTGTCGCTTCCTCGTCATCAGACTTACGATCATCGCGCAATTCTCGTTTCTTAATCGCCTGTGGAAATAAACTTTATTTAAAGTATGCTGCTGAATTTTTGTGTAGAAAGTAGCCGGCAAAATAAACCGGCATAACATCTATAAAAAGATTTTGAACACAAGAAAAGGATATATCACATGAGACATGCCAGCTAAGATTGAATGTACCGGTACAATAAGCAAGCGAGGCAAAATAAACTAAAACATAGGTAAATCTAAATTGAAATCTCTCACTGAACGTTTTCTTATCTCGCACACGTATCTCACCCGGGCAAGCCATCCTCCTGCCACTTTCAAGCACCTCATTTTAATAAGTACTTATACAGAGCACTTTGTAAATAGCTTGATGTTTATTGCTGATTTTATTTAACACAGCACTTGTATTGAGAAAGCGGCACTTCACTTATCGATTAATCGCGGTACACGAAGCATTGTTACAACTTGCGCGGTGGAAGGCACTCATTTCTGCGAGCCTCGCGGAGGGTCTATCAAGAGCGTCGTGGTCGAGGGCCCGCGCGCATCAGCCCGTAACAGCCGTGGTATTCCAACGATTACCCACGGTGGGTCGTGCTTACAGAAACGGAGCGATTCCTATAGCGATTTACGATTTATTTCTAAATTCACACCGTAAAGATTTAAATTAGTACAACTACTAGGTAACAATTTATTTCCGACAAGATGGTTTCACAAGAAACATTCACTTTTACTACGGCGAGAACTATAGAATTTTACGGAGCGAGAGCGTTCGTTTGAAAAATCGCTACCTATATGGCAAGTTGGCAAGTAGTACACTGACTGAACGTAACGCAAACCAGATCTCACTATTCTATTGTTGTCATTATTATCCGAGGAATCAGAATTTTACTGGCTCTGTGTGCATCAACTGTTACCCTTTCCTATTACGATATTAGTTATTACTCGTACACTCGTCCCGTATGTATCCAAGATTAAGATTTCTTTATCGTACTGAATTTGAATAAGTATTTGAATGTTCATATGAAATACGGTAACCGAGTAGCACTAAGATTTTAAACTATGAAGTTATTTTTAACTCCGTCATCAGCTGGTCGCTCCTAAGTTTTAGCTTTAATTTCAAACAGTGAAAATGTTCAAGTATTAAACAATAATTTTCGTTGAAATAAAATATATCAGAAACTAAATAATAATACCCATGATCTACAACATGAAACCCTAAACTATAAATTAATTATACGTGCAACTTTTAATTAAATGGTAATCAAAATTTATATTTTTTAATTTAATTTAGGTCTTTGAAAGCACTTGTGAAAGTTAAAACACTACTACCTATTCGAAAAATAAATAATGTTTACAGTTAATAATAATAATAATAATAATCCTTTTGACATTATCCTTAAGCTTCCTCCAAACAAATCGTTAATGTAACCTTATTGTATAGTCTAACACTCTTCTTACCTAAAAAACTTTAATTGGTCTTCTCGAGTCTAAAACGTGCGACGACTAATTCGAGTTTAATTGTAGTAATAAAACTATATAATTCGTTTACAAAATCTAGCTTATCTAATCAATATTTGCCTTTTTATTTAAATAATAAGCAACTCGATGCGAAATTAAGCGACTCACTACAATATTCGGTATACTTTCAAACAACACTATAGGTAGTAAGAGCAAATCACGCATCATAATATACCAAGATAATTGTATATCATTATCTTTTTACATAACTATTTATGTCGTGTTTTTGTACAAGTATAAACATTTGGTATGGCAGCATCTCATGATACATATCATTGCGAAATGTCAGCACCGGATAACATATAATTGATAGCGCTTGTATGAGAAGCAGGAAATAATCCCGGAAACATAATAACATTTACAGATAATATGAATACGTAATAATTCCATCAAGGAGAGAAAGTACTGGTATTTTGTGTTCTATTATTATTGGAGTTACAATATTACAGACCAAGTTATAATAAGAGTCGTGATTTATGTCGGATTGAATGGAAAGTTGGTAATTCAATATTATATAGAAAGATCCGGGACATTATAACAATTTTATGCATAACGATTAACGTAATATTTACTAACGATTTCTGTAGATTATTATTACTCTGAATAATTAAAGATATAAAATGAATAACAAATGTAAAAATAATTATACTAACTTCCAGTACTACGTAACTTTTAAAGCACTAAATAATGACAAAAGTCTTCTTGGTTCGGCTATCGTATTAACAAAAGACATTTTAACGTGATAGTGGAAAGGTCGTAGTAAAGAAACTCCGAAAGTACGAGTAATCGTATAGCTTAGTGGATGGTAAACAGGTTTAAACCTAAGAGGGCGAACTAATTAAGTCGTTCGTCAACAGTCCATCAGTTTTTTATGGTGTAACAGATTTTTTTCTTCGAACTGATTAATATTGTTGGGCTAAAGGGCTTTGACAGTAAGTGTTCATTAAACATCTACTGTATATCGATTACTCGATAGTCAATTTCACTATCAAACAATCGATTGTCGGCTTAACTATCTATAGTAAATATGCGATATATTTTAAAAAGAAAGTACACAAATTGTGTAATTTGCAACAAATCCTAGGAGATCACGGGAATTACCTTTAGATGTTAAATAGAGTACTAAGAAACAATCAATTGTTAGTCAATCGATATTATTCTCCGGGTTTTGTGGTGAGCGCATAAGTATAAATGGTAATAGGCGCAAGGGTGCCAAAGCGGCCGAGCTTCTTTAATCTAGTTTGGGTTGTTGCCGTGCATACCATAATTGATCTTTGGACCCTATCGATGTTATTCCTTTGGTGTGAATGTGAACACCGCGACAATGAATTTGGGAGTAGCGCCATCTTTCGACATTCAATTGAGGTAATCATATTGTGACAATACATTACGGAGGTAACGATACCGATACGATAATCGACAGATATATAGGAATCAATGATTAATTATTAACCGTTATTTAACAATTTGATTTGCTCTTACGTCGCAGGAGAAGGAGCCGTACATGGTGCTAGCGGCAACATTTCTGTCTATACTAAGCGATGTATTGCTTCGCGCCTATTTATTATAAATTTTGATTTGATATTATTTTTACTAATACTCCAATTGAAACTAAATGTCAAAGATTATATCCAGTTTCGTGCATAATAGAGCCAAATACACAAAATTAAAACTTTACCCTCCGCCAGTCGAGTAAAAATGTGAAGGAGATTACATACTTCATTTTTGATTTTATTAATTACTAAACTTTCGATTACTCACTACAATAATCGGTAAAGTATCGGTACAATTATGTATCGTTACATCCCTAATAATTATATTAACAAGGACTATTAAGAAAAAAAAACTAAAAAAGAAACACTATATACCAGTCCTATTTATCACACATCTATAAAGCACAAATATTAATAAGCTATATGAGAAAACTGATCTTCAATAATACCATACCACCAAAGCTTATATAAATATATAAAATAAAAATATAAAAAGTATATATTTGCATGCGGATTAACCATATAATATTCCTAAAGGGTAGTACATTTTTTTTCTTTTAACAATCTTCATGTATTTAGAATTTATTTTCAATAATATAATTATATGTGTAATTATAAGCTTTATTTATATCACTAATGAACAGAGATGAATAATTCAGAAAAATATATTTATATCAATAATCACAAGTAGCTGAATCAGAAAATATCTAGTAAATGTATATCGTTAATTACTCCAAAAAACTCGCAATAAATTATCAAGATTTATTGAAAGGGCAAAGTTACGACGTTGAATTTGTGAAACTTGTACTTTAGTGATTCGCCAGGTACCATGTTATAAGCTAGAATTGCCCGCTCTTTTATAATATAAATAAGGTATCATCTAATCGCGGTTTCACCCGCGTATAATTTAAAAGAAAGAGCTGATTGATGATTTATAATACTTCAGTTCCAGACAATACTTTTATCGGGTGACCAGGGTTATGCGATACACGGCTCGTTCGCGCCACTGCTGCTATAGTCATTGAGTCACGGAGCCGAGTGTTGAATTATTTTAATTTTATATTATCTCCAAAACTATATGCCCAAATAACATGCCATAAAGGGCAAAGTTTATCAACATAACAAATTTATGTCTTCTTTATCTATCTATTTATCTTGATGATGAAATAACTTTCGTTCGTAAGGATTAATATGTCATGCCTGATAATAATGCTCATAAATCACTTTACAATTTTCTTAAAAAAAATCATTAAATACCTTGTTGTGGCTTATGTATAAGAGATAGGCATATAGTATCACGGACTTTCTTTAGATGTACTAAGGAGCAAATTTTTGTAGAACATTGTATTTACGTATCACTAACTATTACGCCAGCGCACGCGAAAATAAATAATAAATATTTAAGGCTAACTGAGAGGTGCAGCCTGATTCTAGATAGCTTGTCTTATTCCACGTGAATCTGACTATCATATACAAAAATAATTTTTCGAATCTGACTGGTAGTTCCAGAGATTAGTGTGTTTAAACAAACAAACAAAAATACATATATTGTTATATCCATGTATACGTTACAGACAATGTATAGAATACCGGCATTCTATAGAATGCCAAATGAGAAACCAACAAAGTATGAAATACATCTCCGATTTGTTTCGAACGCATCGTGGGTATTTTGTAACGTACATGATTTTCATGACTATATTCGTCGTCGAATTGGCATAACGATGTGACGGCCAGACTTGTACGAACTGTTGTATTGAGGTATGTATGTCATTTATAACATTTTCTAGGCATTCTATAGAATGTACGTTACAAAATACCGACGATGCTCGGTTAGTTTAGGTTGGACTTGCAGGCGCCACAGTCTCAACAGAATGCATAGGAAATTTTATAAATGACGTGTATTCCTTAATACAACAGTTCGTACAAGTCTGGTCGTCACACCGCTAGGCCAATTCGATGACGAATATAGTCTTGAAAATTAGGACTTTCATTAAAAGTGTATATTCTATCTTTTTCTCTCGAAGGCTAAATCCTAAAGATGTATGTGTAAGTCTCAATCGCCTGACACTTTGAGATCCCGCCAAAAACTCCCACGTAACATTCGAAAAGAATCGAACATTTATTTCATAATTTGCCTAAACAGCATTTAGCATTCTATCAAATATCTAGGCAAAGGATGTAATAATTTTCTTTATTTGATACATTGCCGGGTACCTTAGTCATTCTATAGAATGCCGGCATTTCATATATTGCCTATAACATTTAGACTCACAAAGTAAAATAGTTGCAACATATTAAACTAAATGATTTATAAATTGTCATAAACTTAATATTAAGGTCACTTCAATGAAACTGGTTTTCGCAACTGGATCAGTTTTAAGATTTATACAACTGCTACGGAGGTTAACTGTAATGTTAGTAAGTACTAAATGTATACCTACTAATTAATAGTCTCCGATCGAAGGTTTGGTTTCGCTAACCCGATTGCATCTTAAAATTCAAGAATTTGGTATGAGTTTTTGTTCATTACCATAAAACCGATAAATTTTTAGTGTTATAAAATTACCAGCTGTGCCCTACGGTTTCACCTGTGTTAAATTAATTCGACCAACACTCCAGCGTGCCACTGCCAACGTTGCCTACCGTTCTTCTTACTTCCCGTACTTGCCTTACAGCTTGAAGATTACTTGACGTTCCTGGTTACTGTACTACTCCTTACGAGTCATAGCGTGTAGTTATAAATCTGACTGATTTTAGCGCGTTTAAACAAAAAAATATACAACGTCTTGAGGTTTATAATATTAGTATAGAATTATAGATTAATAATATTCCTCAGCCTACAACACCAATGCTCATTCATTAGGCATTCGGAACATTTCAAGTAAAGTAAGTAAACCATACGTAATGCGTTATTAAAATATACTGCGATACGAATAATCAAACATATATTAATAGACATTTCCGTTATGTTTTATTGTAAGATATGAAAGTTTTTTTCATTGGAGGCGCTTTCTTAAACAACTTGAATATCATATATCTCATAAAACAAAGTCCCCCCTGCCGCGATTTTTTTTTTTGTAGTTTTGGATTAGTTTGGAGTAATCAATCTCACCTGATTAACATCGATGTGACGTGACGATGTGGCACAAGATGATAACAAACTAAACATAGTGGGGGAACTGGCTCTCAAGTGCAGCTGCCGGAACACACCTATAGGTGCTTGGCGACAGATTTTCAACTTGAGGGTGGTAGCTAGCCAAGCGGGCATTAGAAAAAACCCTACCAACATACTATGGTTTCATCACGATGTTTCCTTCACAGAAAGTTCAGGCTCATAGCAGGGACTCGAGAAGTGATCAGAAAGATACTTTTATTGCAGAGAACATAAGGGCACACAGTTTTTACAGACAACATTAACATAACATAAAATTTAAGCACTAACAAATGAAAGATTAAAAAAGGGAGAAAAATGCAATGTCATATAACCCCTGTGACGCAGTACCACTGCAAAGGACGCGCAACTCAACATAGGCTGGATACCACTGTTACGTGTGGGTTTACAGAAGAAGTAAAATATTTAAAGTATTGTGTAAAATGATAAAGTAATTATAAATTATTAGTTGTATGTAGTTAAAAGAATAACAACGGATCATGTCATTAAATGTATAAAATTATAGATCCTGGCTGTGTGGTCAAGATGGAGGATAAGTCAATGACGGCAGTAAATTGTGCTTTAGGTACTCTTTACAAACAACGTAATTATCCAAAACAGATACTTTGGCAGTATAAAGAACGGTACTTGTGCTTTGTTGTACAAGTGAATCCTGAGCATATTCGAAAAAGTATATACAAATAAGAACAGCGCAGTAGAAATGCGATCTCTTCATTGTTTATGTGAAATGACATAATTAAACAATAACAGTCCACATAAAAAAGTTGCAGGAGCTAATCCGAAAGCGTATCACTAACACGTTTCAAGGTATTCCTCATAGGCATGGCCAAGTCGAAAATATGAATGATGAAATAATGGCATTGCCAAGGCATCAAATACATCGAAGTTTTCATAAAAATGTAATTTTTTTAACTAAAACTATACGCTCAATTAAATAAAGGTGTCAAATATGTAACTGTAAATTAAGTATAATCGATCGTCTTATCATAGCCAATAATCTATACTAATATTATAAAGCTAAACAGTATTTGTTTGTTTAAACGCGCTAATCTCTGGAACTACCAGTCGAATTCGAAAATAATATTTTTGTATATGATAGCCAGATTCATGAGAAATAGCATAAGCTATATTACTTCACGCAACGACCCTAAGGAGCAGCGCAGTACTATAAACGTCAAGCAATCTGGCAAGCTGTAGGAGGAAAGTGGAACAAAGTTAGGGCGCGTTGGCGGCGGCGCCGTGGAGTTTGCATGAATGATGAAACCGTGGGGCACAGCTAGTAATGACATATGACTGAAGTAAAAAGTGTCTATTTGATTGACGAAGGCGTTACATTGAGTTTTTGTTTGTTAGCAACCACTTTTCTATTCACTTTTTCTATCGCTAGTTCCTGATTTTATCATTTTCAGTTTGTTGCAGAACTCTGTTATTCAGTTCCAGGCGGAAAAGAGAAGAAATTTTTAAATTGATTATAAAGTGGTTAACAATTAATTGGTTCAAGAATGTATACGCACAAAATGCATTTCACTGTTCATTCAACGACTAATTAATAATAAATGGAATACATAGCAGCTCTGTACTACATTATTTAAAAAGTGTAAAATGATTTAATTTGAAGTGAAGATTGTTGTCAGAAATCAAATGTACTCCGCTGTTAGTAATGGTTATGGCACCTGCGCTATAAGGTCGCGCGCTCGTCCCGCGTCCATCTGGTTGATGCGCTTGTTCTTAAGGTGGTGGGGCGTATCACGGCGATGCAGCCGCCCCCCACCGCCGGCGCCGGCGCCCGCACCCCCGCTGCGCTCCTCCACGCCGCTGCGCCACACCACGCGACGCGGTCCGCGCTACCACCACCACCACCGATACACACGCCCAAATATAAATATACAACTACCCTCCGACACCTTTTTAGGGTATCACCGCCGGAAGCAACAACATCGAAAACACAATAAGATGGTGTTTATTTATAACAGAAGAACTGTTATGTTTCTTTCCTTTAAAAGAATAATCGTTAAATGTCGATTACCAAAATAGTTTGTCGATAATCGAAAAATACGTTTCCTCCAAACATATTTTACTCGACAGCAACGAACAAAGTAGATACAGAACTATTAGCGAAAAATAGTATAAAAAGAAAGGCGCAACAAGGACACAGTTGCTCGATTTGTCTGACACCTTTAAATTTAAAATTACAAATAACTTAATAAGAAGTAGAATATTTGACCAGTAGGTAATTATAATGTAGATTATTTTCCATAATTTCTGTATATGACGGTTACGCCATTTTTATTCATTACTTCAAAATAATAAAAAATACTTATTCGAATTTTCCTCCGAGTAGCTGTCAGAGTGTAACTTTAAGTTACTTAAGTTGATTTTGATTCATACAATGATTTAACATACTTCAAAGTGATCGACTGAACTTTAAATGAAAAAAATTTGATTGTCACTCAAAAATATATTTTATTCTATATAAGCGGTACGCGTACGCTATGATGGCCGTTTTGACACATTAGAATAGTGACATGAAATGATAATTAATTTTCGAAAAAAAAGACGTGTTCCTATAAGTTTTTGGATTTATAACAAGGATTGCCAGTAGTAGCTAATTAAAAAGTTTTAATATAATAAAATAACATATTTTAACAGTTTGTTGTTTTCGAAACATCGTCAAGTCGAAACTGCTTTGTTTTGCATTGAGCATTAACGCGAGTTTGCCGGTAGTAGCTCTGGTGGCCAGCGATCTTTTAGATCATTTAGATGATGATCGAATTAGACTTTTTTAAATATTTCGAATTATGAAAAACATTATTGCCGTGTTGTTTAGTAAATAAGTACACTAATAGTTGTAGTCCATTAAAGGATTCTGTCAAATGACGGTTTTTTGTTAGTAAAAACGTGAAAAGATTTGTCCATAATATATAGTTTAGAAATCAGTGTAATAAATTAATTTTGTGTCATAAAATTACACATCCGATAAATTTTATGACTAACTATTACCAATAAAAAACAGCAAAATGCTCCCTTGAAATTTATACGAAACTCCATGAGCGCACAAACGTCAAAACGGCCATCACAGCGTGCCGCTTATACAATAAATCTCATAAAATCTTTGCGGTGTAGAATGATACAGGTGATGTTGAAAATACACGACCCATTTATCATAATTACCAATACCGTTTTCTTTATAATAATTAATACAGATAAAAAAATGCAATTGATGTCCATCAATCAAACCCAATATTTTCTTTTCCTACTATGTTTCGCTGAACGTATGTATAATATTTTCTATTAGAAATATTCCCGTAAAATTCTACTATCTAAGTAATTCAAAATATTACCGTTTTAATTTCGTTATTAAATAGAAATGGTTACATAATATTCGAAATTAATATATATATATATATGTGACAGTGACTGTGAATTGTATTTTTACGGTTATTGGTTGTTATGGTTACTTGCATGCCCAGTAGGTACAGTTGACTAAAAGAAATTCAATGTTATTTGTCCATACCTACTATTAGATTTATAATATGTATTGTTAATTAAGTTACTTCAATCTATTGTTTATAATTATATTTGTTAGCACGGATTAGATTTTATACGTTAAAAACTAACTACTGATAACATTTTTCTTTTATAAGGTACAATTTAACCAATGGCAACCCTTACCTCTAATTCGTCCGAATCGTCATTTTCATCGTTTTCAGCTTCAGAGGAATCTCTGTCGGCCGTCTGAGTATCACTTTCTTCTTCTCTCGTCAGTTCTATAGGAGTCGCTGTATTTTCTATAACCTGCATATAGATATACAATTACAATTAGCAACAAATAACTCTACTTTCACTTTTAACATATCTCTGAAAAAATGCGTTGTATGTAGGATATATTAAAATAATTTCAAACTTTCTAAAGACTATCCGCCAGTCATTTTTAATAAACCGCGAGTTGACAGGTTGTTTAAAAAATGAAGTGAATTACTGAATCATATTAGTCTATAGATTAAAAAAAAACTGGAAAATACAAAGTTGGAAAAACAATTATTCATTTATTTAATTTTCTTTTGGGAATATTATGACTTTCTTTTTCTGTAAGTCACGTGATTGGAAACGCCGGTCAGAAAACGTGATATCATCGTTTAATAAATATACACAGTTGAGTGCTGTTCTTATTAGGTTATCTTGTGACAAGTTACTCTAAAATCATTACTAAGTGTCGAAATGGTGGCTTTAAAATTATATAGGTACTGAAGAAATTTCATATCTGAAATTCTAGCAAAATCACCTTTACACATTTCAACTTTAACCATAACGAACGATAACGATAACGTCACGAATGGTCACGTGATCATAATACCGCGTCTTTGTAGCATATTTTTACTTATATTAAAAATATTTTTATATTACATACGTTTATGACAAAAAAAAAGTTGGTTTTATAGCGTTGTCTATAATACCCAAATAATGTTAAAAATCAAAAATTACTCACCTCGTTGGTCACAGTAGGTAAAGGAACCACTTCCATAGGCGCTATTGGTAATCCGTTTGTAGTCGGTGCATCGGCGGTCTTCGCAGCTTGTATATTCACCGTCTCGGGTGACCGGCCTGCCAAGAGCTTGTGTGCCTTGGCCTTAAGATCTTTCGGGTGAGGTGTGTTTTGCCGCACAAACGGAGTCTGAGTAAACAAAAAAAAAATGTTTTAACTGGGTAATCATAATAAATGATATCTATATACTATTTTAAATGTGACATATATATTTTTTAAATATAAAAAATCGCGTATCGACGAAACGAAAAACGAAACAAAAAAAGTTAATATTAAAATTTAGAACATGCACATGCTTTATAATTTATTAAGCAAAAATATCGCAACACACGATGGTAGAAATAAGTTGTATCCATTAATTTATACAAGAAATATAACTATTATAAGATATGAAATTAAAAAGTAGTAAAATAATTTTAATATCTATTTGGTTTACGCTTATATCGTGAACTAAATGTTGCATTAGCTACCGGACAGTGCAAAATTAGAAACATACATTGTATACTTTTATGCGATTTGATTTAAAGTAAATCAGCAAGCAATCGAGCAAGGTGATTACAGAAATATTAAAAAAACTGATTCAATGGTTTTACTACAACAATTTTTTTTTCTGTTTTTATCGCAACGCCTTCTACTTCAGATATGCTAAAGTGAAATGTTTAAAGTAAAGTATGATCAAAAGACAAATTTAATTAAAACTCTTCTAAAGTTCTTTACTGAACCTTTAATAAGATACAATGAAATAATTTGTTCTACCAAAAGTATGATAAACGTCACTTAACCTATTAACCGCTTACTACACATAAAGCGAGTTGGGCTGAATCACAGGTTATGATATCACACCTATTCTCCTTTTCGTGACAAAACGACGTCTTGCTCTTATCAAGCTAATCTACTAAAATAAGTGCACTACAAATAATGAGTTTTTTTGTGACACTAGACGACGAACTTCGTAAGATGATCATCATTTCAGTAAAGTATTTTTGTAAAATATACCGTGTAGGGCTTAGAAGTGACGATATAGAATAAGTATAATGATTTTTGGTGAGTGTGTTTTACTGTTGTTCGTAGAATTTTAGAAATTCCATCTTATAAAATCTGATTATTCATAAATACCGTGCTTGAATACTATTGTCTGACAAAGGGGTAATTAATTAATAATGTTGGTGTGAATGTACAATTTGCGAAGGCTACTACAAAGTTTGAATGTTGCAATTTAATCTAATGGTCAAAATAGTAAAAATGAGTCTAAAATGGCATTTGTCTACTATCAGCATAAATTATAATTTCTAAGTACTGTATTTCTAGCATGAGGCTGAACTGCGGACAACGCATACTAACTCGTTGGTCGTGCATTCACAATATTATTATTTTATTTTCAGATAATTAATGGAAAAATATCCAAGCTTATTTGCAACTGGCAGCTCAAGTCAACCGATACACACATGAAGCCAACTGACATTGAATCCAGTGTTATTTATTGCTTATCAAATCAAATCATTACTATTATTTTTCAAGCTCGAGTTTATATATGGTTAATAAAAAATAATACAGCATTTTTGTATAAAGTTATAGAAATCAATTTGTACAAAAAAAATGCCACACAATCAACACAGAACACGCAACACATCGATGTCGTGATCATCAAGGGGTATTTGTGAATGCACATCGCGAGACGCTTTGCCGCATACCTCCGCGAGGTTAGTTATTGAGGAGGAGAGTCGTTGCAGGGAACTCCTCCGCTGAGTTGTGACTAGCTTGCGAACTACGTTTAATGGCCGCCTCAACGATAGCATCGGCTGTGTTGCGAAGAATGAATCGGAAGATGTCACTTCCTCACTGTCTTCCTGAATCGATGGGACCTTAAAATTGAAATATGTCCTCTAGAAAAAATATTTAATCTATTTCTTAATTTTCCCACAGGAAATCGTAAACCAGACAAGACTTAGAAGAACCTAAGTAGCTAAAAAGCTGTAAGTAATAAAGGGTATTATATTAATATTTTGTAGGATAATATAACTAAACTATAACAATAACCCATTAGGTACCTATATAAAATGTAAAAAAATACTTTTGTACACAAAATTCTAGTAAATCATCTAGATCTCTGATTTGCTAACCGTTTAGAATTAACCTGAGGTATGTATGTATATACAATTATATGTACTGTAAGATACTACACATTTACTAAAAAAAAACGCATTTATTTTTACTCTTTTTGGAGTTAAATTACATCTGAAGTTCCACAAATTTTTATCGCAAATGTTTGATAGAAAAAATCATTGGAAGTGTTAAGATTTCTCTCATTTCTAAAAAAGAAGCAGTAATCTTCACACCTATACATATTTAAGAAATATAGTAATTAAATATACATAAAACTATGTTTTTTTTTTTATATGTATACCTACATTGAAAAATTTCATAAATTTAAGGGATGAATAAATAAGTATGTACTATAAAATATATTTATTCTTGTAATTTTGCTGGTTCATCTTCTTATACGTGTGTACATCGGATGAAAAGTACTAACTCATTTCGTATGGAGATAGTGGTTATTTCATCTTAACGGCTGACTTAATCGACGATCTACGAACTACAAGTTATAAAAAACTAATTAAAATTAAATTCAATATTTGATAGCCTAAATCAAATAGTACATAGTGACACAATTAATTAGATGGCAAAATATTTAATATTGAAAACAAGTAATAACATTAAATTAAAGGAAAGTTTCCGGACATCGTTAAGATTACACACGGTTTTCATTATTACGCAATAGTGAGCGGCATGAAATGAAACGAATGTCTTATATGGTGAACTTTAAGATCAAAAACCGTAGACGCCATAAAAGAAAAGAAGACAAGTTTAAAACAAGCTCAAAATTAAGTCGAGCCGAATATTTAGAATCTTAGAATACGGGTTCAGTCGCAGGCAAAGTCCGTCTTAAATATTTATTGACCATAAACTATTTTTCCTATTAACTGTTGTATAAGATTAAGTCACAAAGCATTTATATGGAATGAATTGTAATTCAGAAAATCAATCAAACAATCCCGCATTTATCAATAAATATTTTTCCTTGCGGCTTAGGATAAACTCATAGAATAATCGAAGAAAAAATAAAAGATAAAGAAACTGAGGCATTGTTTTATTACGATATTATACATATAGATAACATTACACCTAAAATAATACTGGAAAGGCATATAAATAAGGACAATGCAAAAATTTAAATAGTGGAAATTTCCTAACATAAAAATTGTGATATTTCTTTCTAAGCATTGCATAATATTGTGATTTTTTCTTGTAAATAAAAGCATATAACAAAGTATGTATCCTTAAAAAAAAAGGTTATTTAGCATTTCATTCTAGAACAACTAGAATTGAACTTAAAGCTAAATAAGCCCTATGTCTCGAGAATGGAACGTGAATATTTCTCCTTAAGCAAGACCCAATGTTTCTACAACCTCGGCTAACCGTGTCGCCTATTTCGTGGAAGCACAAAGGCACAGTGTATCGCACATATTTGTAGGCTCGTGTGTTTCTACAATTCAATCTGGTGCTTCGTGTGCATCTTCTCGTGGAAACGTTAAATAATTGACAACAGCATGAGCTCACCTCTTTTGCTTCAGACACATCTTCAGTGAACTTGACCGAATGAGTACGCGATGCTTCCTTTTCTTCCCAATCTTCGTTATCTGAATCCCGGTCACGAGATACGCTCGATTCTGTTGGACCAGTGCTATGTTTATAATTATTATAATCTACCGTTAATATTATTAAGAAATAATACATCATCAAATGAAAAAAAAGACAAAAGACAGTACAGCGCTGGACGACACAAAGCATAGAAATGAAGTATATTGTATGTTATTGCTGTTTGTATCTCTTAACTTATACTCACATGAAAAAAATATGTTTCATATTTTATTCTCTTCATATTTAATAACTTTAATAACGGTATTTGCGTAAGTACGAAGCGTTATTGTAGTGACAGCAAAGGACGAGGCATTGTGCATTAATATTAACAGTGCTAAATTGTCGTGTAAGGTTCGACCTTGTAAAGACCCGCGTCCACCTAATAACTAACGTACGTAATGGTATTGACATTGATACGCTTTTTACATCAAGCAATTAATATCACCCTGATGGACGATTCAAATGATGAAAAACGTACATCACCACTAAATACCAGCACTGAATCGCTAAACCGAATGGGGGAAACTGGCTCTCATTTGCAGCTGCCTGAACATACCTATTGGTTCTTGGCGACATATTTTCAACTTGAGGCGGACTATACCACTTGAGGAACTAAACCACTAGTCAGGCGGGCATTAGAAAATAGCCTACCACCATGCTGTGGTTTCATCGCGATGTTTTTCTTCACCGGAAGTTCAGGCCCACTGTAGAGATTCGAACTCACGTTGATCGACACGGTGTCCGTACACGCTAACACTGAGCCATCATTACAAGTGTATTAAGTTTTAAATTTAGTAATCAACTTTATCATAATTAAAGTACTTGGACGTGGATCTTTTCAGACGATAGCACAACTGATCTGCTCTGAATGTATAATAGTAGTGTCATATGTGTTAACCTTACCTCTTACTCTATCAAGCTCTTGAGAACGTGAAATATATCTGTGATCCCTGAACCAGTGTCCACTGCCGACCTCAGACGTGTGTTCCAGCTCTAATCGTGATGTGACAAGTGCATTTAGTATATTTACACAGCAAAAACAAAACAAACGAAGCAGTGACAATTTAGTATACTTTATTAATAAAATAATTTAAAAAATATAATCGTTCACAGAAACATTTTTTCAGTAAATTACTTTTTAATTATAAACGGTGTAACAGTCTTCAATAATATTATCAGTGTTCTGAAGTTAGTTTTTCGTTGACTTCACAGAAGTTTGTAAATCTTGCCCTCTTACTATGAGTAAGGTTATACACTAGTATACACTCGTATTCATTTTCGTATACATCGTAACAGTATATTTTAATATAATGTAAACACATTACATATTATCAAACAATTGGCTTATTTTAAACTGGAATACCCAAGAGAAAATAAACTCGATAGAAAAAATTATATGGACTTTAATCTATTCGTTAATAATTATGGCTGCCAGTTACTAGAAAATGGCAAACACTGAATACATATCAAAAATCTTTACGAGGGCTAGCATATAAAAAAAGTTTGGATTAATTTAAAACTGTTTTAACATTGTTTATCATTAGAAATTCGGGTATTTGAAAATAAACTTTATTTTTAAATAAGACAACTTTATCTAGGTCTTGAAAATGTCAAAACATATCTAAGAGTATATTTAGAAAAATTAAAACAATAATGGAAAACATTCCCTATATATTTTTAGTATAAAGTAGAATAATGGTCACTGCTTCTTTAAACAAAACATTAAAAAGCTTAGTCAAAGACGACATTTAAAAATAAAGCCCAAATCAAAAAAGCAGTCAGCTTACAGACAATTGGTTTTATAATAATATGTATTGATATAATTTTTCAAACCAATATAGAAAAAGTGGAGTAATGCAAGATTTAAAAGCTAAAACATTTAATGATGTGGAATGTATAAACATTTTAAGCAACATTTAAAGCCTGTATGTTCTTTAAAACATCACCAAATCGATATAGTGATTATATTGAGAACCCTTTTTAGTATTTAAACTAAACAAATCTCGAACTTGGGATATTTTGACATATTAAATATGTACCGTAATATTTACCTAAGAGTCAAAACAAATTAAGCAGGAATTTTCTATATACAGCTAAAAGTATACAGTTGACTTTGTAAAGTCAACAAGGCTTTAAATTAGAAAGTAATGTAACATGTAATGAAACATTTGTTAATTTCGCCCAAAGTTTAATCCTAAATGTGCGCTTGAAAAATAAAAATAATCAACCTACATATTTAAGGGATTTAAACGTACATCTAACACCAAAAGCAGGACAGCGATGTAAAAATAGAACAATATTGTTGATAAACAAATGTATACCTGGTTGTTGTGTATAACTAAGCTGCGGTAAGAGGAAACAAGTAAGAACATTCTCCCCTGTAGTCTCGTCTCTGTCGGTTTGGAAAGTCAACAGTGGCTGTGCTTGGTTCTCAGATAACCACACCGCCTTCAGTTCCAAGTTCACTAATGTATATGGTAAATACTGTAATCTGAACAAAAAAAAAATCATTACTCACATATTACACCTATTGCTAAGCGCCCAATGAACTAAGACCACTTCCAAGTTACAAAAACCGAACTTTTTTTTATTGTTGAAATCTATGTATGTTTTTCTTTTTTATGCCAGTAAGTGTCCCACTGCTGGGCAGGGTTAATCACCACGCCAGTCAACGACATATTTGCGATTTCAAACGCCGAGAATTTCACAGTTCTATTATATGTTTCCCCTACAAAAGCATTTCTCAGACGTTCAATTTTCCTGACGATATTTTCCTTCACCGTCATCCAATAGTGTTACTGATTTTTATTATTAAATCTTATTTATACATAATGAACCGCTGCATCATTATTTTCAGCGATTTTAATAATATCGTCTAACAATTATATATTAAAATAAAATGGGCATGATTTAGTATTTTAATTTATTATTACACTTACCTATTTCCGCTTACATCCAAAACGTGTAGCGATTTACAATTACCCAACTCATTCGGTAGCCTAGTGAGTTTGTTGTCTCTTAAACTTAACACACCCAGCAATGTCATATTACCGATTTCAAACGGTATTTCAGCTAATGAATTCCTATCTACATTCAAAACGGTCAGCTCGTTCAGATTCCCTATAGACTTGGGCAATTCAGTTAAAAAATTCTCCGTTAATATAAGCTCTTGTAGATTTGTACACCTGTAAGAGTGATATTTATGTTATAAATAGCACGAGATAAACTAACAAAATGAAATACATCTCAAACAGTAGACAGTACTAACCTTCCTACGTTTTCATTTAAGGTATGTAATCTATTTTGGTCCAACTTCAATATAGCTAACTTGGATAAATCTCCGATACCATTCGGTACAGTCTCCAGCATGTTTTGAGAGAGGTGCAAGTCGGTTAGCGATGAAAGACCCCCGATTTCTTCGGGTATTCTCTCTAGCTTATTCTCGCTGACATCGAGACACGATAGCGCTTTTAGATTCCCGATTTCTGGAGGTAAATACTGTAACTTGTTATGGTCCAACCATAGTTCTTCTAATGCGGGAAGTTCTCCGATAAAACCAGGCTGTAAGTATTTTAATTACAAATCAGCATAAAATTAATGTGATGAAATTAACGCTTTGATGAAAATAAATTACCAGTTCTTCAATCTCATTGTCACCGAGATCCAACCTTTGCAGTCGTGTGAGGTTCTTTAGCGATTCTGGAAGTGACTTTAGTAAATTTTCTCTCAGCTCCAAAGACTGAAGTGATATCAAGCTGAAAATACAAAAGATACCACATGAATAAAAACAAAACCGAAAACAGCAGATTATACTTATCATCTTATCTATACATATAATAAAATTGAAGAGTCTGTGTGTAATGTCAAAATATCAGGTTTTTAGTAAATGCATATGAAAACTATAACAAAAAACCCACTTTTAAAATTTTTGTCTGTCTCTCTGTCTGTTTGTTCCGGGTAATCTCCGAAACGGTTGGACCTATTTTGACGGGACTTTCACTGGCAGATAGCATATATTATAAGGAATAACGTAAGCTACTTTTATTTTAGAATAGTAATTAAGGTACCAAACAAAAATAAAAAAACCTTTTAGTAGACCACGCGCACGCTTTGCGAGCACAGCTAGTACAAAATCTTTTAAAGTACCCAACTTTTCGATTTCAAGATATATGGAGTTATGACTCTTCAAAGTCGTATTTTTTAATGGCAGATTAACCACTAATCGTCAGGTAAACTCAAGTACTTTTTCTCTTCAATCGAAAAAAATCTTGGCCAACAAACAACAAAACAGTTAACTTCTAACGTTAAACCTAACAATGCAGTCAGACATTATAATTTGATATGACAAGCCAACGATACGGAAACACAATAGAATGAATGCAGTAAATATGATGTTATTATTCCATAGTATTGTTTTAATATAAAGATAAAATTCATAAACTATTTTTCTATATAATACTTTGTACCGATATCGTAAAATTACTATTTCTAGGAGTACCTAATACGGTTAAGGGTTGATTTGTCACATAAGCTGTTGTAGGCTATTCTTCACCTATACTATAATAACACCAGCTGTGCACCGCGGTTTCGCCCGCGTATAATTTAAAAGAAATCACTGATTGATGATTTGTAAAACTTCGGTATAGACTTTTTTTTTTCGAACTGACTATACTGTTAGCCTTAGGGGCCCTGGAGCCTTTACGGCTTTTACAGCTTTACCGCGCTTGGGGGCGAGCGGTTAAGGCACTCAGCCGCGAAAGCTATGCCGAGGGTGCCAAAGTGGCCGAACCTCGGCTCAAACTGTTGCGCGTATGCAACTTCGGTATAGACGTTTTTGATTGGGCGGCCAGGGTTATAATACGTCACTCGGCTCGCTCGCGCTAATGCTGCTATAGTCATAGACCCGAGTGGAGTGTTGAATTATTTTAATTTCCCATGTTTTCCCAAACTGCGTCGAAATAACACGCTATAAATGGAAAAGTTTATCTTCATAAAATTGTATTGATGATGAAGTAACTTTCGTTCGTAAGGACTAATATGCCATGACTAATAATAATGCTCATAAATCACTTTTTATTTTCAATAAATTTGGTCACAAAGCACTTTATTGTGTCTTAAGTATAAGAGATAGGCACAAGGTATCGCGGACTTTTTTTTGATGTACTAAGGGGCAATATTTTTGTAGAACATTGTATTTACGTATCACTAACCATTATGACAGCGCACGCGGATAAAGTAGTCCGAGAGCGCTATTTATCCCGACTTACTTAACAGAAATCAATATTTAAGATTAGCTGAGAGGTGTAGCCTAATTCTAGATAGCCTACACTATTCCTCATGAAACTGGCTATCATATACAAAAATAATACTTCGAATCCGAATGGTAGTTCTAGAAATTAGTGTGATTAAACAAACAAAAAAACTCTTCTGCTTTATTATATTAGTATAGATACGGCTTCCGTATGTTGTGTAAGCTAAACTCGAAAAGTATTTGATGGATTGACTTGAAATTTTTACACAAAGTTTTATTTTTTTATAAGCGTGTTTGTATGAACTTATATTCTGAAATTTAACCATAGGAAAGCGTGGTAGGGTTTAACTAGTAGGCTATATAACTTGACGCTACGACTCTAAGGAGCGGAGGAGTAACCATGAACGTCAAGCAATCTGGCAAACGGTAGGTAAGTACGGGGGAGGTGAGAATAATGATAAGATAAACGGGTACGTAGGCGGCGGCGCAGCATGGTGGAGTTAGTCGAATAAATTTAACACGGGTAAAACCGTGGGGCAAAGCTAGTTGATTATAAATAAAATAATAGGTCCGCCTTTACATATTTCAATATTCCATTATTATTTTCTATTATATTATTTGAAGTAGTTCATTTCCATTTCTTATAAACACGTCGTCAAAAAAAACATCTTTTGAACTATGGCAACCAAATATATACTTACCTATTATGTCAATATTGAACATCCTCCCTGTGTGGGAATCGACCTCGTAGCTCAACAGTAAAACTACTCTGTCGTCACAGTAGGCATGTTAAAATTATAACTGATAACTATTTATTCTGAATGACTATACTTAAGTTGCGTTTCCTATTTTATACGTTTTCATGTTTAGTAGCAGGAGTACGAAACATTACAAAGAATTAAAAAAATTACAGCAGAGTAACTTTCAATGACTTATTAAGCCGAGCCATGGCCAATGCGACAATAATACCATTAAGGTTACTACACAGTACCACACTGTGCCGACGGCTGGCGGGTTTTTGCCGCGCGGGTATGCAGTCGTCATACGCCGCAGAAATCGGCAGTAAGCCGATGTAAGCCGGGTTACACAACCAGCGGACATGCGGCAGGCATAGATGATGTTCTGATATTAATCATAACTTCACAACAGTCTACATAATAAAAAAAAATCTAAATTGGTCTCAGGAATATTATTATTACTTATTAAATCTGCGTAAACTTGAAGTTAATAGCATTTTTTTTAGTTAAACCTTTTCTTAAATAATACAGACAACCCGGCAAGCGCACATCTTTCGTTTCATCTCATCTATACATATTATAAAACTCAACGTCTCTCTACCTGTCTGCCCGTTTATGTTCTTTTCACGCAAGAACCGCTTATCCGATTTACATGTTTTTTTTTAATTTATAGCTACGTTATCTGGCCAGGTTATAGGATATATGTATTTTGTTAGATAAAGTAACATACGAAATAAGCAGTGACGATAATGGTGAATCAACTCGGAAAAAAGACGTATTTGGAGCGCTTAATAAATGACTTACGCTGAGTAAACCATACGAGATATATCAAATTAATGTTCTACCTAATTGTAGAAGTTTGTACATAGTTGTACAAATATGCCAGCGATAGCATATATCAATGTCTTTTGAGCGACCGCAGCACGATTCGCGCGTCAACGCGAGCGGAGCCGCAGGCACAGCTAGTCTATCTATATAATAAAGTGATTGATCTTTGCCGTCGTGCGCGCATCACGCAAAAACTACTGGATTGATTTTGATCGTTTTTTTTAGTTTGACTATTTAGATAATTGGTCCTTATAAAAAAATTAAATATCACGATATATTCATAAGCAATAATTCTATAGTCCACGCGAGCGGAGCCGCGGGCACATCTAGTTTAATAATATAGATACTGAGAATAAAACCCTGTATTATTTATTGTGTCTTAATAATAAAAATATATTTCCCGTAGGATCAAATATTACGTACAATAAAATTAAAAATATATCTCGAGGCCGAATAACCTTAATTTAAGAGAAATGCATAAAAAAAAAATATTTTTCTCATTGAAAACTATGGTGCAAATCATTATATTTTTTACTGATACATAACACGACGCTGGCACACGTCATGTTTGTTTAGAACCTTGAAGCTGCATTCCATTGCCGATGTCAAAGTACTTAGTTACGTTCTATGTACCCATCGTGCACTGATTCACTCAGCTTAACGTGTATGAGTAGTATGCGCTTATTAAATTAGTTTAAAATAAACAATAAAAGTGGTTTATAATTTTTTATAGCAAAGAACTTTTTATGTACGTTGCCAGTCTCAATAAAAAAAAAATTCGGTGCTTAGAACTTAAGTTTGTTATGACGTGTTGATAGAAGAAATCTACACATATTTATAATTTATGATGTGTTACTAAATAACCTCAATCCTATTTAAAAAAAAAAGTTGTGATCTAGTGGTTTAGACAGGCAGAATATCGATTCGATGTCCGTACATTCGAACCTCGGCATATACCAACGAATTTTTCGGAATTCGCGTACATTTTAAATCAATTTGGTAACAATATTGGCTAACGATGAAGGAAAACTTTATATGGGGAAAATATATAACTGTTGATTTCTCTTTGATGTATGAAATCGCCAATACGTCGTGGGCTGGCGGGGTGTTTAAGCCCGTACCTTCCTTTGGGAAGAGGCCTTTGCCCAGCAGTGGGACACTTACAGGCTGATATCAATCCTATTTTGATGTGAAACATCTAATGCGGCGGGTTAGACCGGCTGTTGGCGTGGCTACGCACAGTGGTTCAGGATTTGAAAAATAGTGACAGAGGCATCGAAAGTCGGAATTCCGATCTGATTTTTGTTTAATAGGGTAAAAGCATTCAAGTATATCCATTAACTAAGCGGAGAGAATCGAGCGACCACAATACACATAGCATTTTTGGTTTGTCACGTTTTGGGATCAGCCGATATATATCCAGTAATCAAGCTGAGTGGAAGATGTCGCGCCCACCATACATATATTACATAAAATAATTAGATCTTTCACATCTGCTAATTTGGAATATATTCAGGATATTTGCGATATGTACTCCAGATTTTTAGGCGAAGAATCTATATTGCCTACTTTAATAATTTGTTAAAAGAAATCATCATCAATGTGTTTGTTAAAATAACAACAAATTCTTAGAAACAATGATATGGATATCGCATATAAAATGTTATGTTTTTTTTATACAGACTGGAAAATAAATTTGGACTTGGATGAAAAGTTCATTAAATATTTGAAGACAACAAATTTTACTTAGAAGACATTTTTTATTTTATACATATTAATTTATATAACTTAGATAGCGTGTATCATTGTGTATGCAATAAGGACAAAATATACCCAAGAGATGAAATTGACAGTCAATTATAATTTAGTGTTGTCTAATGATTTTAATTCGAAAGTTTTTGAGATCAGAGCCAAAGTCCATGTATATTTACGTCTGAAATACAAAAAAAAAACGCTTTATTTCTGTGAAAACTGCGAAAACAAAAGAAAGCTTTATGTTTTTACACATTGGGGTGATAAGTCGCGACTTTCCACGCTTACCATTGTTTTGTTTACTTCCAGGTAGAACATTTTAATGATGACAATGAAATTGTTTGTTAATCAGAGTAAAAGTTTCTGAAGTTTCACAAAATCGAAGCCTTTGTAATTACAAATACATACTCAAATGCAATTATATAATATAAATAAAACACCCTCACCATTGCAAAAACCTGTAAGTAAAGGACGAAAATATGTACATTTCGAAACGCGAAGCACCGTGTTGAATCGAATAGGTAATTATCGAGTTTCAAACGTTTCAAGCTCAAAATCTTCAGTACAATATTTCTATACGTTATGTTTAATTTTATGATGTAAACTAGCATAAAGTGAAAGAAGGTATAAAAAAGTTTTTATGTCGAGATAGCAAAACCAGTGCTCTGATAAAGGCTTAGAGCACTCCCTACTTTTATCGCGTTGAAACTCCATTCTCCAAATCTGCCGTGGGGCGAACCTAAACTAGACGATAAATAAATATTATTAAATTTGTGAACATAAATCATTGACTTGTTTTGATAATTTATATCACGTAACAAATTCGTTCGGATAAGATAAAATATTATATGCATATAGCGAATTATGAAAAAGTTTTTTGGTAATATTATAAATATTCGTAGTGTACTACGCTCTGACTGAAGATATTTTGTATAAAGTTCTTAATCTCTAAAAATCTGAAGAAATCTTATTTTTCCAAAATATAAAAAATAAAACAAAAAAAAAAGAGTTTCGTGACATAGCTTTAGCGAAGTACATGTCAAGTTCAATTTACGTACCATAGTTTTTGTTAATTTTTGGTGTCCAATTAAAGTTTTAAATCAAGATGGCAGTTAATTTCGAATTTATGAACGAGAGAGGATATGTTAAGGGCAGTAAGCATGCTCCAAGCTGGAGCTACTCAACAGAGTACTTATTGCAAAGGAGATTGGAACAAAACAAAACGTGATATCAAGGTTATGGTCACGTTATCGTGCTACTGGTGAAGTGGCTGAAAGACACCCAGGTGGGAAGCGCATAACCACCCAACGACAAGATTTTTGCAAGTTGTCGCGAGAAGACAACCAAATGTTATGGCAATGCGGCTCCAATCAAAGCACCAGTTGCTTGTGAGTACCCAAACTGTGAGAAGACTGCATGAAGCTAACCATCATGCTCGTAGACCGCTTGGTACTCCAGCACTATGCCAAGGAAATCGAGAACGAAGATTACAGATCAGTCGTCTGTTTACCGATGATTCCCGATTCACAAAGAATACACGTATGGCGACTTTTCTGGTCGTGAGAGCCGTCTGCAACACTCTTAGGATGTCCATACATACTACGGCGGGACAATTACGGTTTAGGCGAGAGTACTTGTTGGTTGAACAACAGACCTCGTTTGGATCAGAAACACCATGACCGCTGAAAAATAGCGTAACCAGGTGCTAGTAGCAATAGTCTACCCACATCGACCACAAATGGGCCAAGAATTCAGTATGACAATGCCTTTTCGCATACAACGCGAGTGACAAGTCGCCTGGGACAATATTTCACAGCAAGTTTTTGATAATTTAAAGCATGAAACACCGTTGCGGGACCGTTGTTAACGTCATTGGTGGTTTTAGTGACTACTAATTTTTCGCATAATTACAAAAACGGAATAATTTCGCTTTGTGTTTAGTTTTTGTTGGAAACACATTCATCGTTAGCTTTACCATTATTTCTCTTTTCGCCTTATAATAATATATTATTGTTATATTTTTGTTATATTCTGAAGTCTACTCTGATAAATGGGCTTTATAAAAATATATTACATGTTATATGTTGTTATAAATCTTGAGTAAATTGAGAAAATCTTAAATATCTCTAGACAGTGTGTATATATATCTTCCTAGCCGATTTCGAATACAGTGATTTGATTCCAACTAGGGCCTGAGGTGTTGGGCACATAAATGACTTGCGTCTCCAATTTTCGCTTTGAATTTACGAGCGCAATAAGCGCACGTTACAACTTTGATGCAATTATACAAAACAATTTATTATTATCACTCCAAGAACAGCATTCCGTCATTTAAGGTCGGGCTCATTTTGTATGCGTTTTCGTACGAAATGCGGTCGTGCGAACGCGTACGAAAACGCACGAACGATCCCAATCCTTCGAGTACTATTGGGAGTGTTCACTATAGGTGTGAGGTAAGTCGTACGTGAACGCAACTATTATACGTTCACACGCGTATACTTCCGACGTCCGAAGCCGATCGAATTTCTTGGGACACTTTGCTGCCGTCGCTTTGTTCGTCTGTTTCAATTACAAAATAAGCATGGAAAATACCTAGGAAAGAAAAGGAAAGGTTGGAAAGGTTTTTAGACACAAATGTATGTGGGAACAAAGTGCATCAACATATTATTATTTACATGACCCTCAACGAAAGTCATGTGAAATGTGAGAAATATAGGAAACGTTGACGTTAACGTATTTGTATTCGTATTTGAAGTGAGCTCGGCCTTAGGCACTAATAATTATTTAATAATTTCAAACTCTACTTTTAATACAACTAGGTCATATTAATTTTGTTCGGGATTGATTGTCTTTGTATTTTCGTTTATAATTAAAATGACGGACTCTACTTGTGCTTCAGGCCGATGTATTAAGGTTAAATAAGAATATCAAATAAATAGTATAACAAATAATAATGTAAGATAAAGTATCAACAACTTATTACTCAAGCATCGCAGATCGTTAATTCATTGGACCGTGAGCTTAACCTTATATTACTACACCCATATACACCTCATAAAAGCCAATGTAGCGTAGACGCATCGCAATTGAGTAATTTTATTGCAAAGTTGTATAACAAATATTATGTATCAACTTTTATAATAGCCTGCTTTCGTAGCCGCCCATGTTTCCTACAAAACTTTCGCTTTCGCCGTGCTTCTCAACAAAGCTTCAACATAAAAACACTGCCGTACATAACCGAACTTTACTTACTACTTTCACAACTGTAACAGTGCATGTTTTCGATTATCTTTTTCATTGACTAAATATATATATATGCTATAAACATTATAGTTATATAAATGCTCACACTTGCGAATTAACAGCAAAAATCCAAACTTATTACTTTGTATTTAAATTATACCAAACACAAAATATATAAAACATAGTTTTATATATATTACGTACCGTGATCGTCGTGGTGACCGAATGATTTAATTAATAATACTATCGACTGACGGTGAAGAAAACCGTAATAAATATTTCTGCGGCATGAAAGTGTATTTATTTTAGCTTTTTGTTGAAGCCTTTTGATAAGTAGTCTTAGAGCTTTCTTGACATTACAGCGTAAAGACTCCTACGAACACAATGTATTTTAAGTTTAGAAAGTATGCGATGTTGCATTAGCAATACTCATGTCACCAGTATAAAGCTCAAGAGGAGTGTTTTCGTTTTTTTGTTCTTTGACTATATAACTTCACGCTACGACTCTAAGGAGCAGAGCAAGAAGTCATGAGCTTCAAGCTATCTGGAAAGCTATAGGCAAGTACGGAAGGAGAAGTATGAGAATAACGATAAGATACACTGGTGCATTGGCGGCGGCGCGTATGGAATATTGGTCTAATAAAATTACCAAGAGTGAAACCGTGGAGCACAGATAGCTCTTTTTAATGATTAGGAAGGTGTTGGAGAAATTCAAGTCAAACCAGTTATACTATATTATAAGCCGCAAACGTAACTACATACTTGACAATAATTGTATATTGTAAAACTGTTGTATTTAAAATACCAGTAACAGAAGCTATGCACATTTTTAATTCGAGCAACGTAATCAGTATCTTTTCTACTAATTACATTTGATTTCTTTCTTAACCCATACGACTATAAAGGATGAAAACTTAATAGAAGGCTAAAATAGCTTACCTGCCAAAGTCACTAGGAAGACTAGTCAGAGACATGTCATTGAGACCGAGGACTGTGAGAGCACGCAGCTGACTAAATCCAGCAGGTAGTCGCGGTATTGGATTGCTACTGAAGTCTGCAATCTGCAAAGCGCGCAGCTTTTTGATATCCTCCGGGATATCGGGAATGTCTGTAAACGAACACAAATTATAGGTTATCAATAATTCATTATATAATTCCACGTTTGTTTGAATCAAGTAAGAGTTTGATTAAAAACTTAGCTTTGTGGGGAAAAAAGGATAGATTTCATCGTACCCTTATATGAATTTACTATTACTATGAACTAGGTTTCTTGTAATCGTCATAATATATGAGAGGTGACCTGTAAAAAAAAGCCTATAACTTCAATCTTTCTCTCGTATAATGACAGCAGAAAAACGCGTTGCCACTATATCAGAAAAATACACGCTTATATACTTTTTCAATACAGAAGTTATCAATCGAAAGTACCTACATTCCAAAAAGAAAAACAAAAGCGCTGTGGGGAGTCACCAAATCTTACCCCAAGCATGTATTACGCACAAACTGGTTTAATGTCCCAACCATTACAACATTCTGCATCCAAAACAGTGTCGTTTCATTGTAATTTTGGCATATAACCTTGTCACAATTCAATCCTGACATGGAAGTATTGCATTACAACTACTGAGGGGTTAAGACTCTGGACCAACAGAATTGGCACATGGACATCATATATTGTATATAAACATTGCGGTCTTTGAAATAATTTGCGATTGTTCCAAGTTTCAAAACATTAAACAAAACATTGTAAACGATGGACGGAACAAGGTCAAACAAACAAATTTTAAATATACAAAACTTGTAGCATCGACAACGTGAATATTACCCGAAATACCGTTTCGCCAGTTGATGTGAGAAATACAAGGAAATTATTTTAAAAGAACATTTTGCAATATAAATAAGATCACGATCCGTTTAGTTAAATATATTATATATATATATATATATATATATATATATATATATATATATATATATATATATATATATATATATCTATTATGTTCTTTAGCAGAATACATGTTTAGGTTAGAAATAGTTCGTTCTAACTGCCGCCCTTATGCTTATTAGGTATAGAAAGGTTTTAAGACTTTTGAAAGTATAATATTACTAGATGTGCCCCGCGGTTTCACCCGCGTATAATTTAAAAAAAACGCTGATTGATGATTTATAATACTTCAGTATAGACAATATTTTTATCGGGCGGCCAGGGTTATGTGTCACAACTCACACGGTTTGTTCGCCCCACTACACCCACACACACTATAGTGATGGACCAGAGAAGAGTTTTGAATTATTTTAGTTTTACATTATCTCCCAAACTAAACGTCCAAATAACATGATATAAAGGCCAAATTTTATCGACATAAAATTGTATTGATGATGAAGTAACTTTCATTCGTAAGGATTAATATGCCATGTCTAATAATAATGCTCATAAAGCACTTTTAACTTTTCAATAAAACTTTGTCACAAAATGACCTATTGTGGCTTATGTATAAGAGATAGGCATATGGATCGTGGACTTTTTTTAGATGTACTAAGGAGCAATGTTTTTGTAGAACATTGTATTTACGTATCACTAACCATTACGCCAGCGCACGCGGATAAAGCAGTTAGGACGCGCTACTTATTCCGACGCTAGCTGAGAGGTGTAAGCTAATGATAGATAGCCTATAATATTCCTTGTGAATCTGGCTTTCATACACAAAAATATTTTTTCCAATCAAAGTGGTAATTTCAAAGATTAGCGTGTTTACACAAACAATAAAAAACTGTTCCACTTTATTATATTATATAGTATAGATACTAGACAAATAATAATTTTTTTATTGTAAAATGTTTTACACATAAAATTATTTTGGTTCATGAATTAAATTTAATTATAATTACTCATAATTTCGTTTCAAAAATCTTACATAGCCTAAAAGGCAAAAACAACAACCCATTCATAAAAGTCAAATGTAATAGAATCAGTATTACGCATTCTTGATATCATTACGAGTATAACAAACAATTAAAAAAGTTTGCGCCCTGATTACGCTTCATTGGTATCAATTGAAAGCGTAACATTGGAAAAAAAATCCAGATAAAAATAACTATTAGACAATAAGAACGTTATTATTTTAAATTACTTTATTTATTATGTATTCAGCTACAACGTAAGCAATAACCAGCAATTCCATGGATGACGAAACCTCTCGAAAATCTAAAGCTACATTCAATGCCAATCTAATTTTCAGTTATATTAAATAACTCATGCACTATGTAACTTATTTCATAAATAGCCGGTGATTTTCGGAGAGAATGTTACATGTGAGAATCTCGGAGTGTATATAAAATGTAAAATGTACAAATTATTATAATTTAAACAATGTTTCTCAATCAACATCACAACTAGATTCATCTTTCATATTTTAGAATCTTAGATGTCATAAGGCCATGAGTCAACCTATATATAGGTAGGTATTATAGTTCAAGTTTGAACTTCTTGCAAATGAAACTATATAGTTTGTGCTTATTTTAGTAAATTAGGGCTTAAATGAGTGTACATTCAGTCAAAAAAGTATCAGGAATGGACGATTTGTTTATGGTTCAAAATTCATTTTTTTTGTTGTTAGTTTGGGTCGACTGTTTTACGTTTGCCGCAGAGTTTGAGTTGCATCTATCATTCAGATTAAATAGTGCTGTTTTTAATTAGATCATATCTAGTGTGTATTGCGAATTTCATAATGGACAGAAACATCTAACAAATAATTTGTCTTAAATTTTGCATCGCCAATGGATTTTCTGTTGCGCGACACTGAAAATGTTACAGAAGACTTACGGTGAATCGACTTTATCAAAAACACATGCTTAAGAGTGGTACAAAGTATTCAAAAGCCATTGAGATATGCTGGAAGATTTGCCTCGTCCTGGTAAGCCATCAACGCCTTCAACTGAAGTTATCATCGCAAAAGTGAAGGAAACAGTGACTGAAAATCCTCATTGAAGTTTGAGAGAGATAGCCGCTGAACTTTCTGTCTCTCGAGTCGATCCGTATCATTTTAAATAATCACTGGTATGAAACATCATGCCGCTCGACTAGTTCTAAAAGACATGAATTTTCTCAAAAAACTCAATCGCATAAGAGTCACTGAGGACACGCTAGAACTAGTCAATTCCGACCGAACATTTATGAAACGCATTGTTACTGTTGGCGAGACGTGGGTTTACAAGTTCGACTTGCAAACTAGTCATCAAGCTTCGGAGTGGCGCTTTCCAACTGAACCGAAACCGAAAAAACCACGCCTAAGTCGATCAAAACTCAAAGTAATGTTGACTGTTTTCTTTGACTATCGCGGTGTTGTACACTCGGAATTCTTACCGGAAGATCAAACGGTAAATAAACTATATTATTTGAACGTTATGCGGCATTTAAGAGAGTAAATTCGACGAAAAAGGGCAGATTTGTGAGAAGAAAATTTTTGGATTTTGCACCACCATAATGCGCCTTCGCACAAGGTGAATTTTTGACCAAAAACTCAACAAATACCGTCGAGCAACCACTTTGTTCACCAGATATGGCTCCAGCCGACTTCTTTCTTTTTCCTAAACTCAAATTACCACTTCGTGACACCCGTTTTCATTCGGTAGAAGACATAAAGGAGAATTCGCGAAGAGAACTAAACTCAATTCCCGAAAAAGCGTTTAAAAATGTTTTAATGATTGGACTATTCGTTGGCGTAAGTGTATCTCTTATGTAGGAGCATACTTTGTAGGCCATAAAATAAATTTGGATGAACAAGTAACATGTAAATGTTAATTTTGTGTATTATTGATCTTTTACCGGTACTTTTTTGAGAAATAATAACTCGCGTTTGTACCTATTGTTTTAAAAAAACCATTATTTCCTAAATCTCTTTCAAGCACTGATTATTTCTTTAGGACGTTTGTTTGTGTACTGATCTTCTTTCTATTCTATTCAGTTTATAAAACTCAACGTCTCTCTGTGCGTCTGTCTGTTTATGTTCTTTTCATGCGAAAACCACTAATCCGATTTACATGTTTTTTATTTTAATTATTGATATGTTATCTGGCTAGGTTATAGGAAAAATTTTGTAAGAAAAAGTAACATACCTAATAAGCAGTGATGATAATGGTGAATCAATTCGGGAAAAACGCGCATTTGGGGCTCTTAAATGGCTTACACTGAGTAAACCATACGAGATGTATCAAATTAATGTTCTACATAATTGTACATCTTAAAAAGACCTACAAAAAATTCAGTGACAGCCATATATCTATCTTCTAAGGATCACCCACAATAAGCATTTTTGTCTTCCGTCTTTTGTGCGGGGACAGCACGATTCGACATGGCATTCTGTCGACCACGCAAGCGGAGCCGCGGGCACGACTAGTACGTATAAGATTGTGACTGAAATATAATGTATAGAATCTAAAAAGTAACAAACTTTGCCATTTAATATTAAAAATTCATTGTTTGACAACGGCCTCATCTGGCCGGTCTAATGGGTTCAGAGGGGTGAATAATTTTCGGTACGTACTGTGAATAGCCGATGTGTAATTACCCTGGATTACGGACGGAAGATAATCATTGTGTGAAATGGAATTACCAAACAGGTATGACAGACACTCGATTTTAAATGCTCACGTGACCATCTATTCACCAGTGTATTATCTCTTTCCTATAACATCAGATCTTCTAAACGTAACGTAAAAACATTTATGCCGGGCACACACGCGGTGGTCTACCGAAGAGGTCTACCTGTGCAGGTAAACTGGAGCATGTATTGGAATAGACTTGTGCTGATTTTTGAACCTGCGCAGGCGATCGATGCAAAAACGGAAATCAATTTTTTTGAGTGGCATCGTACGTTGAACCTGTGCATATGTACGTGCCCATACACGCAAGCATTATCTGCACAAGTAAACCTCTCCGGTAGACCGTAGCGTGTATGGCGGTCGGTATGATAGCAACGACTAACGATGGATTATGGACTATCACATACCATGTCATCGTTTTACTGTGGTATTGATCTAAAAAAAATATCTATTCATTTTTTTAATAATTTATCGTATTTCCAAACAAATATCTTAGAGATAGGCAATTGTTTTTTATATTACTACAAAGGTGGCAAACAAGCATAGGGCCCGTCTGACGGTAAGCGGCTACGGTATAGTCTATGGACGCTTGTAATACCATACATATCACAAGTGCGTAGCCGACCTTGAAACTCCTACTCCAAGGAGCTCTGGAATCCCTACTCATCGCAGAAAAACAACACTACGTCATTTGGTTGCGATCTTCTGTAAGATGGAGGTATTCCACAAATCGGGCTGCTCCAAGTTTAGAGAAATTATCAAAGAAATTTCTATGTGCCCTACCTCTCCTCTAAAATATAAATGGCATATAATTTCGATTGAATTACCATAAAAAAGGGCGATTCAGAGACACTTTGAGGTCAAGATCGCGAATGACAATACACAGGAAGTCAAAAATCGATTACCTCACAGACGACGGTCGAAGCATCGAGATGTTGATTACACGAAAGTTTTTCATAACTCTTTAATTAATTTATTTTGTAAATATTTGAAATATTGTTGGCTTAAAATCTGAAGTTTTACTTCTAGGTTTCCACCAATCAAAATTATATAAAACATACAATACAGTTAGAAGATAATATTTCGCAAAATAGCAACCCTGTGCACAATCCCGGCCACCTTGACCACAAAATGTGGTAACTAGGGAGATATTAACGACGACAGACATGCGCAGTAACGGAGAAGGTAGGTATACAAACCACATTTAAAATCGACCATAATCAGGCTGAACTTTTTCGTAAAATTAATATTTTGTTCATTACGCTTTTCATAAATTAAATACATTGTTATTTATTGGAATCCTATCTTCTATATCCTAACAATAAAATGATTTTGTGACAAAAAATGAAAAAAAAATATACCAAACAACATTTCAAAACAGTAAGTTATTTTTATATAACGAAATAGCCACCAAACACACGAAAAACAAAAGTACTCGAGCGGTTATTCGTGAATATCTGAATCTCGGAATCAAGAATCTGATATGAGAAAAGGAATTTTAATCGAATTTATTTATTTGCAGTTTGCACAACTCTGTGAGGGTTTCCTAATTTCACATTAAAATTTTATAAAAAAATAAATTTGGTTATGTATACACATTACACATTCCTACATAAAATACACTATAAAGACAAAAGTTAATTATATTTTTTATTACAAAATGTAAATATAACTTAACACGTCCCTGGAGTTTAACTGCTGTAGACGGCGCGCGCGCCGGGTAAATAATAGCCGATGTATAATACCGAATTATATAATACTAGCATCTTAATAATTATTAGAATCATTAATTTAACCCGTTTTGAAATTAACCATTACTTAGATTTTGAAAATCAACGCTTTTGAAGGATTCACTAATGGAAAACTGTAAACATTTCTTCCGTAGGTTCCGTAAGCTTTGCAACGATGACACTTACCGCACACCATCATCGGGGCCAAGCTTATCTCAGTAAATAGTGGTTATAATTTTTATCCAGAAGGTTTTTAACGCCACCAAATAATGACATTTTAAAATACTTGCCGGACTTGGTCATATGTACACTAATTTTCTGAAATCGCATCAAATAGGATCAATTCAATACTTAAAATTGAGGTAGGTTATTAATTTATAATGTTTTAGCGACAGGGTATTATGTATTTTTGTTGCTAAAGCGGACCCTAGTGGGAAGGCAGTACAAAAAAGAACTGGTTTACTCTTTCAAGTAGTAATACGCTCTATTTTTCGATTTATGAAAAAGCATTCAAATGAGCATGCCTTATAATAAATGGTATTACAGTCTGAATAAACAGTCAGTCAATGGACACGCCTAGATTGAGAAGCCATGAGTAGGGTTGTGCCGTTCGTCCCGATATATCGGGACTGTCACCGTAATTAAGCCCTATTTCGACATCCAGACAAAGCACTGTTAGATCCGGATTTTCTGATCAGTCAAGGCATTACAAAAAGTCGCGTCAAATAACAACTCGACATCGCTGGAGAAATCACAATTCGCTGGTGATTCAACAATAACATTTGTGACAAAGTTGACTCGGAAAAGTGTAAGGAGAAACATGCTGTAATAGAGACATGGTTTTACTTTTTTAATGAAACAAAAATCCTGAATAAAAATGCCATAATATGCTTAAATTATACTAATATTTGTTTGCGTTACCTAGCCACAGTGCCACAGTGGAAAGATTATTTTCATTAATATCAAGCCAGTGAACCGATGAAGGAAATCGACCTACTGCTAATGACCGTAGAGTTAATATTAAAGTGTCAGATAGACTTCAATATAACTTGCACGGAGTTTTATAAACATGTAAAAAAGGGCAGAAAGAGTTCAATTAAAAAGTAAAGTAAAGTCTTCAGCAAACTATGAATAAGCTACGTCTAACAATGCATTCATTATAATTTGGCATAAATTGCATGGTTTTTGCTTTAATTCATATCTATATGTTATCTGGCCAGGTTAGAAGTTATATTTTATTACATAAAGTAAAATATGAAAAAGCAGTGACGTAAATGGTGAAAAAATTCGGAAATTCGAAAATTTCTTCGAGAGAAAATACGGTCTTGGGGCGATTAAATGACGAGTAAACCATAAGAGATATATCAAATTAACGCGAGCGGGGCCGCGGGCACAGCTAGTACATTTATTTTATCATAACAAACAAGGAGATATGAAAATTCGAGGCAAAGTGAAACCTAAATATACTATCCCTATATAACCCTCATGACGGTTTGCGGGACGCGAGACGGCGAGTGTGCACGAATATACACGGTATTGAGATGATACACTATTTCTTGATATCAATAGTGTATGCATGTTATTGCAACTGGGACACATATGTTATGACAAATATAATACACATAATATTGTTGTCTTTATTAAAATGCTAATTAAAAAACTACTATATTGTGCATATATTATACTATTAACTATTTACACGCTTTTAGTGAAACTTCTATGAATTTAATAGTATACTATATTGAACATATCATTGAACAAAAACGCGTTAAAGCATTACTTTTGATTTACTGTATAGTTTTTAAAACGTAGCATCCCTAATTCCATTATGACAAAATAATCTCATGTGTAACAGTCACCAAAATAAAACCAAATGATAGGGAATTAGCCAGATCGCGACTTATTTGCAATCGCTGCAACAGTCCGAGCTGAGCCACTTTGACACCCTCGGATGTTGTTGCAAAGCTTTCGTGGCTGAGAGCCTTAAGCGCTCGCCCCCAAGACCGGTGAAGCTGTAAAAGCCATAAAGGCTCCAGGGCCCCCAAGGATAACACTAGTCAGTTCGAAAAAAAAAAACCATTAGAAGGTCGCGCTTTCGGCGGTCAAGCTATAAGAATATATTATTTTATAGTCATAGAAAATTAGAGACATTCGGAAACGGCAATTCGCGAGAATTGATATATTTTTTTTTTATTTTCAATCTTACTAAATCTATGCTTCCAACATTATTTCGATCAATCGTAAATTTGCATGGAACATTGCAGAGATAAAGGTAGAACGAATAATTGTATATTGTGGGTAATAATAATTCAATTATATTATAAATAAAATGTTTTGCAGCAATAATCTCGCTATTTTATAACCACACTTCGTATGGGTTAAATATGTTATAGTACTTTCATTGCCAATTAATTACCTTTAATACATTACCTAAAAGAATGTCCCAAAAATTAGGCTATGAAAAATTTAATACTGACAAGTCGTCAACATCGCAGGTGCTTAAAGCGGCTACAAATCAACGGTCTAATGTTTATGAGCGATATTTCAAAGGGAGTAAAAGAAAGGCCAGGCGTTTATGTTAAGTGTGTCTATTTTGGTAGAGGTATGTGTGGCTCTGTGGGTTTTAAAAATTTAATTTTGTTTATCTAGAGGGTGAATGAAATAATACATTACTTATCTTACTGAAGTATTTCCGCTATAGTTAGGTAGGTACCTTGAAAATGTTTATATGGGGTGCGGCTGGAATTTGTATCAATCAACTACAGAAATGTTTATTTTTATTATAAGTTCGGAGGATTGCGAAACAAATGTTAACAAATGTATTTATTTTGTGTGTTGAGTGAGATTATAAAATAAGCGAATTTCTTAAATAGTTATAACCTTGTGTTGCTGTGGTGAGTAGGGTTTCCAAAGTTCCTTAGGAAGGGGCTTTCAACGTCGGCAACGCGCTAGTGATATCTATGGTATTACAAGCGTCCATAGGCTATGGTAGCCGCTTACTCTCAGGCGGGACGTATGCTTGTTCACTTTCGTAGTATTAAAAAAAAGTAAGAGAGTTGATGTAAGTACATAGTTCATTTTTTGTTTGAGTGAGCAAAAAACGCGAATGAAAATCATAAAATTTAATAAATGAACTTACGACTGATTTAGAAAACTGCGACTAATGAATTTGATGATCTAATTAAATGATATGATAAATATTTAATTTACCTGCAAAAAACAATACATAATAAATGTGATGTTTTCCATTACAGCCGTACCCCAAAAAATCTGAATATGTAGCAATAATTCAAAAAAAAAAAAAAACTTTAAAAACTTCAGACTTCACTAAGCATTTGGACAGTTTAGAGATCCTAATGAGTTTTCATATTTCCTCCTAGCTTCAGTAGTTTCGCTGTAAATTGATTAATCAGTAACCCTAAAATATAATATTATAATGTTGTCAAAGAGACTGTTAGAGAAGTTTTAATTATATATTCCTGATAGCTAAATATATCAATAGTAAAATACTTGAAGTAAGGTGCGTTCGTAGATAAATGTCTTGATAAAAGGTAAAACAGGTCGGACATAGCATCACAATCAACTAAGCACTACGTTATTTCACCGCTACTTAGCAGTGCTAGTTAAACTATCTATATTATGTGGAACCATAGATCTAAGAATTAATTGGTTAAACAGTTTATGAATTATAATAATTTTCTTTATCTTATCAAATTAAAAATATATTATATTGTTATATATATATTAGTTGTGCCCCGCGGTTTCACCACCGTATAATTTTTAAATGTACATTTTCTGCTAAACTATTTGTCCAAATAACAAGCTATAAAGGGCAAAGTTTATCTATTATGCCATGCGAAATAATAATGCACATATCACTTTTCAATAAAACTCGGACACCAAATACCTTATTGTGGCTTATGTGTAAGAGATAGGCATATGGTATAGCTGGACTTTTTTTAGATATACTAAGGAGAAATATTTTTTGAGATTGTAGCCAAATACTAACCTATAAAGCATTTTTATTTAAAAACTGCCAAGTACGTGTCGGGCGCAGTGTAGGGTCTTTAGTTGCCCGTCACAATATGCAAGACTTAGAGAAGGGGCTTTAAATAATTTTCAATGGAATTTGTACGAAATTACCTCTCCAAGTACATTTTATAAGTTGATTGATTACTACTCGTTGACTTGTATAGCCTACTTACTTCTGATAGTTTACCTTTTAACTTCATTACAATACTACTACCATGATTTTTTCACATATCCAAAAACAACCATTTAGCTGGCGGGGGAGGGGGGGGTTTGGCTCTAACAAAAATTAGCACTTTAAAGCTTAATATTTCGCAATATGACCTTGAATCGAAAAATGGTTTTTACACACCCGCAATATTTTTAAACGTCCTATCTTTTTTTTTTTTTTTCGAACTGACTATACTGTTAGCCTTAGGGGCCCTGGAGCCTTTACGGCTTTTACAGCTTTACCGGGCTTGGGGGCGAGCGCTTAGGGCACTCAGCCACGAAAGCTAAGCAACAACATCCGAGGGTGCCAAAGTGGCCGAACCTCGGCTCGGACTGTTGCGCGTATGCAATTAAGTCGCGATCTGACTAAACGTCCTATCCGATGACAACTTACACCATGGGACAGACGAGAAAAAAAAAAAAACATTATGCGTAGGTGAGGTACCCTAAACATTTTTTTATCAACATTTTATTCATTCGATAGTGAAGTGCCGAAGTAAGCGTACGTTTCGCATGCGCTCATTGACACGATCTATAATAAAATATTTTCAAGTACCCTCATGATAAATTATATATTAAAAAATGGACAAATTGGCAGAAAAACAAAGTTTTTGGGATTCTAGTGGGAGTGACGTGATAGAAGATGAAGTGGAAAGTAATCAACAAGTAGTTGAGACGACAGTGGAAGTGCCAAAAATTGATGAGAATCGTGTTATGAAAAAAAGAGGTCATCCAGATCCTGTGGATATATTACAGGATGACGAAGAAGGTATAGAAGATAATGAAGGTTTCACCATAGTTGATAAAAGGGCCAAACGAAGATATCTGAGAAAATCACCTAATATAAGTATGGTCGAAAACAACAAAGAGTCAGAAAGGTATGTTGTCTCTATAACAGCTAAAGAAACTTTACCTAAGCAATTTGGTTTAGCCAAATTACTTAGATCTGAAAATATTGAAAATATATTGTCAATAAAGTACAGAAACCCTTATAAAGTTTTAATAGAATTTGAAGATGATATAAATGTAAACAAATTAATGAATTGTAAAAAAATGGATGATTTGCAATATAGATGTCAAAGGTCAGATGAACTAAACTTGTCATATGGAATTTTGAGAAATGTAGATATAGATATGGAAGATGATGAGATAATGCTGAATTTGGAATGTGAATCTGATATTATATCAGTAAGGAGACTTAATAGACTAGATATTAATGGACAGTGGGTTAAATCTGAGACAATCCGTCTATGCGTTAAGGGGCCTACTTTGCCCTCCTACGTTTTTGGGTATGGATGTCGGTTCAAGGTGGAAGCTTATACTTTTCTCGTCAGTCAATGTTCTGGCTGTTGGAAATTTGGGCATACTTTAAAGACTTGCCCGAATAAATATAAAGTATGTCCTAAATGTGGTAAAAAACACGAAAATTGTGATGCCACTGAGTACAAATGTATAAATTGTAAAGGTTCACATATGGCACTGAACAAAAAGTGTCCAGTATTTTTGAAAGAAAAAAATATAAGAAATATCATGACTATGGAAAAATGCACTTACAAAAAAGCCTTACAGATTTATGAAAATAAAGATGAGTTAAGATTATATAAAGAAGTAGAACACAGTAATGATAAAATACATGACTACGAACAAACAAAAAATAAAGAATATGAAATGTCATACAGAAATGTACTCATGAATGAAACGAACATTCAAAGAATTCAATCAGAAAACAGTAACAGTAACGATATGGAGGTAGAAGTAATACAAAAAACAAATGGATTACCAACAAACATGAGTGGGAAAAAACAAGGCAAAAAGAAATCTTGCGTGGCTTCGGAAAAGAATAAAGATGATGTTAATTTTAATTCTGTAAATAGATCAGAACAGTCGGAGTCTTATGTAACACCTAATGTTATGCCAGATAAAAAACATAAGTATTACGAAAAAATTCAAGAAATGTTACAGAAAATTAAAAACATTTGCTTTTCAAATAATAATTTTGATGTCAAGTTTAAGTTGATTATGAATTTTTTGATTGAGGATTTGATACAATATCTTTTGAGTATAATAGGAAATGGCGAGTTTTTAAACAAAATTTTAATTTTTTTAAATAATGGATAGACACGATCAAATATTAACGTTGAATATAGTTCAGTGGAATGCTCAGAGTTTAAAGTCAAAGATGCCTGAATTTGAACTTATGATTATTCAAGAAAAAATTCATATTGCAATAATTTGTGAAACATGGTTAAAACCAGAGGTTAAATTACATTTAAGTGGATACAATATATTTCGGAAAGATAGAGAGGATCATTATGGGGGTGTAATTATAGCAGTGCATAAGTCAGTTACTGTACAACATATTCCTCTGGTAATTAATAATACTAGTATAGAGATAATATGTGTTAAGCTTCTTAACTGTAGTATATTGGAATATATAATATCTATATATTGTCCATCTTCGGCTTATACAAGCTCAAATGATTGGGATAATTTGTTTTCCACTTTTCATTCCAAATGCCTAATTGCTGGAGACTTTAATGCCCACCACACCAACTGGTCCTGTAAAAATAATACTAGAGGGGTACAGGTATGTAGTGCTGCTCTTGAATTTGGTTATATCTCCTTAAATAATGGACAACATACTAGGATTAAACTTGTAGAGAGTAATATACAAAGAACATCACCCGATATAACATTTGTTTCCTCTGATTTGGCTTGTAGTTTTCAGTGGAAAGTTTTGAATGAAAATTTATTGAGTGATCATATGGTTATAAAAATGAAATTTAATTATCATGAAACCATACACTTTAAAAAAAAAAGAAACTATAAACTTGCTGATTGGCAAGGGTATAAGACATTTGTCGAAAAACATATTGGGTATCCTACATATGAGAGCAATATACAATTATTATACAATCATTTCATACATGTGTTGTCCTTAGCAGTACATAATTTTATCCCCTTAATTAAAATACCTAACGTACCTACTGAGAAGTTTAAACCAAAATCATACTGGACCCCCCATCTCTCTGAATTAGTTGCCCAGCGAAGATTAGCCTTAAGTAGGTTTAGGAAAAATCCCTCGCCTCGAAACTTAAATTTATTTCAAGAAAAAGCTACAGTGGCCAAAAATGCAATAAAAAGAGCTAAAAATCTTGATTGGAGGCAATATTGTGAAAATATTAATGAATCTATAACACCTTCGGATATGTGGAAACGCATTAGGTGGATTAAAGGATTTAGGTCATATAGTTGTATTGCTTCTAAAGAACAAAAAGAACTACTATTATCTAAACTAGCTCCAGATTATGTGCTTTCACAATCTCCAGAATTTAAATCTAGTAACCCATCTTTAGATTATAATTTTACATTAAATGAAATGTGGAATGCTGTTAAAAAGAAAGATACAGCACCAGGCGATGATGGAATCACATATTCTATGATATATAACTTACCAGATATAGGTAAAATGTATTTACTAAATATGTATAATCTGATCTTCTCTACAGGCACAATTCCACATTCATGGCGAGATGTAGTAATCATTGCTATACCAAAAATGAATAATTTTCCTAACAGCTTGGTTAAATATAGACCTATCTCCTTAATATCTTGTGTTTGCAAAATTTTTCATATGATGATGGTGAGAAGGTTAGAGTGGTACACTGAGAAAAATAGTGTTATTAATTCTTTTTCAACGGGATTTAGGAAAGGACAATCTTGTCAAGAATGCTTGGCAAGATTAATTGCATATATTCATATAGGATTTTCAAAAAAAAAACCCACGTTAGCATGCTTTATAGATATTGAAGATGCCTACAATAATGTTTTTATAGAAAAATTAATGTATATTTTAGATGATATTGGTGTGGGAAAAAGGTTATGTAATTACTTATGGAGCTATTTAAGTGAAAGGCACCTCAAAATTATGATTGAGGAAAGCAAAAATAACTTTAGTATTCGATATACAAATAAAGGCTTAGCTCAAGGCGACCCCATTTCTCCGATTCTGTTTAACATATTAACATCAAAATTTTTTTACAATATTGTCAATGTATCTATTTGTCAATATGCTGATGATATTGTCATATACAGTTCACTTCACAACATATTAGAATGTACCACGATTATTCAACATGCTCTCGATCAAATTGTGTATAATTTAAGTGAGTTAGGTTTAGAAATATCTAATAAGAAGTCTAAGTTTTGTATTTTTAACAGAGGGCGCAAAAGTCATAATGCACAAATAATATTAAATGACGAAGTAATTGAAAGAGTTTCCTGTTATAAATATTTGGGATTATGGTTAGACAACTCACTACGTTGGACCATACACATAAACGAAATAGTAAGAAAAACTCAAAATTGTCTAAATATACTTAAAGTCTTAGCTGGATCGTCTTGGGGGGTGCATCCCAAAAACCTACGCAGAATATATATATCGTTAATAAGAAGCCGTTTAGATTATAGTTGTTTCCATTATAGTGATAGTGCCAAATCAAATTTATATAAATTAGAAAAAGTCCAAAATCAAGCATTAAGAATTATAGTGGGTTTCATAAAAACAACGCCAATCCATGTCATGCAGAGTGAACTCTGCCTACCTCCTCTGAGCTTTCGTAAAAAATATTTAGCGATAAAATTTTGTTTAAAAACGATGTCTTGGTCCAACAGTGAAATTGTAGAACTGTGGGCTAGCCTAAGCACTCTCTGTCACAATAGTTACTGGGGTAGAAGAGGACATCCTTTACTTATTGAGGTTTACAATGATCTCAAAGGTGAATGTATTGCTTCTTCTCTTCCATTACAGATGTTTACTTTAAGAACTTGGATAACTAATATGAATATTATTGATGTTATTAGAACCGATTTAAATTCTATTCAGAAAGCAAAAAATAAATATGAACTAAATTTATTAAGATATGATATTATAATAGAATTACAATAAAAATACTCTGAATGTAATGTTGTTTATACTGATGCGTCAAAGAGTGCTTATGGATCCGGAGCTGCCTTCTTTTTTCCTGGTAAGCCAGGAATTTCAGCATATCAGGAGTGTTTTAAAATTAATTGTAGTTATTTTTGTATTATGTCTCTTGAACTTATTGCAATTTCAGAAGCACTCTCATTTATTAAAAAATTAAATCTTAGAAAAGTTGTTATTTGTAGTGACAGTAAAAGCGCACTACAGCATTTAGCTCGATGCGCCTCTGGCCTCAGAGGTATTTCGGTAGCTTACAGCTTACTAAGTAAAATAGATGATTTACTTTGTACCGGAGTGGATCTGAAATTGCAATGGGTACCAGCACATATTGGTTTACAGGGTAACGAAAAGGCAGATAAACTTGCTAAATTAGGTATTGTAAGGGGAAAAATTATTAATATATTACCAGATTATTCAGAACTATTACCAAAATTTAAAGAAATTTGTTTTAGTGATTGGAAAACATATTTTGACGTAAGATCATGTGAGAAAGGAATCTGGTATAGGACTTTACAGTGTGAGCCTCCTCGTATACCCTGGTGTGCTACGACAAAGTTAGGTAGGAAATTAATTTCTGTTGCACATTGGTTGAGATCCGGACATATTCCATCAAACAAATATAAATATATGTTAAAATTAAAACAATCACCACTTTGTGACGTATGTCAAAAAGTGGATGACGTTTATCATGTTCTGATGGAGTGTGTCAGGTTCGAGTCAGTTAGGCAGAGTTTAATGAATGCCTTTTGCTTGAACAAACTAGACGTTGGCATGTATAATAAAATATTGGGTGATACGTCCACTGAGGAGGCGGCTAGTCTGTTCAAATCAATTGCTCATTATTATTAAATATATAATTATGTTACGTATGTCCAGATATTAGGGTTACGCTACGATGAGGCTGACATATGCGAATTGCATAAAAGCCTCTAAAAATTTAGAACTAACTGAGCTAAGCCGCGGCAGGACTGACGGACATAGCGAAACTATAATGGTTCCTTGTTGACTTGAGAACCCTAAAAACAGCTATAGCCATCGATTAATTTTTGATTCATTTAATATATTTAAATTATTTATAAGTAGGTTGTATTAACCATGTAAATAACTTATATGATAATTTACTATAAAGTTACTAGTTAAATATTTGTTAAACTGTTAAAATAGATTAAGGAAGAATATCCAAATAACAATAACTGTTCTATATATAATATCTATACCTATAATTAAATTGCAATGTCTGTTTGTAATGTCAAAATAACAGCTTTTTGATACAAGAACAGCTTTTGCATATGAAAGTTTATACGGTACTTATAACAAAAAACAATTTTAAATTTTTTTGTCCATCTGTTTTGTCCGTCTAATCTCAGAAACGGTTGGGCCGATTTTGAAGGAACTTTCACTGGCAGATAGCTGATGTTATAAGGAATAATTAGAAAAAATAAGTGCTCGGCGCAAATAAAATAATAAGCCTTTTTTGTAGTCCACGTGAGCGGAGCCGCGGGCACAGCTAGTATATATATGTAATAAATAATAACCATGTATGTATTACATTCGACCCTTCACCTTCGTTGTAGGTAATAAATATATGTTATGTGTGGACGATGAATACATACATAAGTAAAGGACACCAATACTCAGCTCTGAGTTAGCCGACATTTTTAGTTGAATTTATTTTAATAATTGTATTTTAACCATCATGTGACGTACTATTATCGAGAAATGAACTCGAATATATCACTGGTCCAAGTATAGGTAATAAACAAGTGATTCATCTTATCTAAATTCAATCAATGTATTGTTTTTGAGGATCGTCGGTGGTCATTTGTATGTGCCAACAACAACGTATGCATGTGAAATCTTATTGTTATTTTACCATGCCTATTAACAAGTTACGTTTCTGCGTACAATACCTATCTAAAACAAGAAATAAGTATTAAAATATCTTATATCATTTTAAAAGAGACATATAGCTATAGCGTACATTAATGAAGTCTTTATTATTTCATTACAAAAACTAAAGTTATAATGTTTTTTTAATTGTCGCTGCATTTTTGTAATAAATGACAATATAATTACAACCAATTATGTAATCTACGTTATATTAAATGCTAGATGATAGTTATATAAAATTGAAAGCAAAGTATTTTAAAAGATGATGTAACAAGTGGTTCTCATACAACATCTAACCACTAATTTTCATTGGGTCGCGGCCGCTTCGGCTCCATCTTGCATCTCCATCATTTAGACAAAGGCCGATTGTTTCGTGAATTCGTGAATGTCGGTCATCGACAAAATGTGTCAATAAATCATAAACGCTCGCCATATCTCTATACACTTTAAATTTTTATGTATTCATTCCCCGTTTTATAGGTCGCGTGCTTACGGTGCTGTATAGAGTAGGTACCTATAGACTATAGTCGATAAATGCATTAAACCTATACATCGGACGAGTGGAAGTCTCGCGTGGCTTACCACCGCTGGAATCCCATTAGAGAATTATTGAGTTGTTCGTTGTACAAAGCGACGAGTGAGTGGATCATGCTGATTCGATGCCTACAATGAAGGAGGTCGAGCGTTCCCAGTCGGCGGTCATGACGTCATGTCATAACAATGGACACCCTTAGGGAAAAGTTCTAAATGTGTTTATGTATTCATAACATTAAAAGATTTGTCAGCATCGATGATGTGACACGGGTATTAATGAAAATATTTCCTTATGATAACAGAAGTGTCTATAAGAGAGTCACATATTTAAACTGGTAAAAGTAAAAATTTTATTAACAGTTCTGTAAATCACTCTAAGATAAAAACTCACTTTTATTAGGATTTAAAGGTTTACATTTTACACAAAAAAATATTGTACGTTTAAAATTATTTTTTTACTTAAAATAACATTAAGCATTAGCATTAAGCATTCAGTAAAACAGATAATGTAATTCAATAAAAAATGTCTAGGTCTCTGTCCAGTGAAGGCTGCGAAATAAAGAAATCCAGCTTGTGCGAAGTCCTATGACTACGCCCACCATAAGCTAAAATACGTTTTCATATAAAGATCTTCTAAGAAATACAAGTTGCATTAAATGTCATTTAATGTAAAATATACAATCTATAATAAAAATTTAATTAGATTTTTTTCCGAAATAATATCTAAAACGTATGTAATAATACCGTTTGATTGCTCACATGCAATACGTTTGCTACCGCACTTTGTTTCAAAACAAATATCAAGTGCATTTTATGTATGTATGTACACATAATTTAAATGTGTATAAAGTTTTTTTTGTCATTATCAAAATGCTATTCTCAGTATTCGTATGTGACACCGAGTGAAGATTAGTCATACCTGCGTCTCGGTAAACGTGTCGTTGCTCTGAGATGCGATATTTCCCGACATTTTTAGTTCTATTGCTACACACTTGGAAATTCAATTTAACTGGTAAGCTTAAAGTTAAACGTTCAAGCGACCGTATTGCATACTAGCTGTGCCCACGGCTCTGAACGCTTGTACTATATAATTATAGTTTACATATTAACCGACTCCATAAAAAGGAAAGTTTCTCTGTTTCCCTAGTACGTATGTCTGTATTTACACGATTGCTTTCAGAAACTACACAAGATATTTTTATTTTATTTTACTGGAGTAATCTATATTCTATTATGGGAAGGATTTAGTATATAAAAAATTAAGGTACATTTTTTATATAAAAACTTATACATCAAATAATTGTGTTTATTATTTTTATTTAATAGCAGGGTTGTTAAGAGACAATAAAGTACTAGCAAAAATTTAATCTAGTGGTTTATTACTGACGATTTATATGTTTTGTTTTTGCATTTTGTATTGTGACATTTAGTGTTGAATATATTATGTAAAAAAAATTAACAAGTTTATATACTGTTGACATTGATGGTTTTGTTTTTTCTTATTCCATGTATTTGTTTGTATATAGTTATTTGGACTAATTTCTAATAACCCGTATAACTTTTTTTTTTGTTGTTATCCTTTCGTATTGATTTCATGTATTTTTGTGTACACATATTTCAAATTGGGTTTTTGAACTTTTTTTGTGGTAATTGGAAAGGTCATATAAGTATAAGTTTTATAACAAACTTTTTTTTTCGCAATATTTCTAAATTTATTTCAAAATAAAAATTATTTTTTGAATTCAGTATCGAAAACACGCCGACTGTTCCCGAATAAATCCAAGCGCGTATGACGTCACAATGTTAATTTCTACTCATTGTAGCACACAGCTGATACAGTGCTTTGACTCTTAATTGATGAAATTCCTTTAACATTATGACGTCACAAACCTGGCGATCAATCGTGGCGCGTTCGTAGTCATGTGATTCTTTTTAAAATATCACAATTTTCAATTGTTTATTATTAATTAAAAATTAAAAATTATGAGTTTTTCCAATTTACTATTATCATAATTATGATGAGCTTCATCATATAATACATAAAAAAATCGACATTCTTCGTTTTTTCAAATACCCAATTGTTATTATTTATGTAATTCTATTTAATACACTGACCAATGGCGGTCCAAATAAAATAAATAAATTTAAAGAAGTTGTTTTTTAAATCTATTTAAAGAATAAACTTATCTTTATTTAAGTTCTGTTAGATTAAGTACTTACGACTACGATATTATATGTTTTTACTAGCTGTGCACGCGGCTCTGCACGCGTGGATTACCGAATTTAAAATAACGTCAGCTATCTGCCAGTAAAAGTCCCGTCAATATCGATCCAACCGTTTCGGAGATAAGCCGGAATTAAGACTGGCAAAAATTGGTGTTTTGTTTCAAAAGTCCTTATCGTGTATATACTTTCACATGCTCCGCCCGATCCAAACATATGGCTGCGCTACATTCGCACATATGTCCAAGTATAACTTTAGTCAGTTCCAAAGAGTTCTAAATAGATTTTTACGTAATCTTGTCGATGTCTCATGGTTCGTTCGGAACCTAAATCTCCATAGAAATATTATGGAACTTCCTTCGATCGAATCATATGTTAAATTCCTCGCGACATTAACCCAAAAACCTATAAGTGGTAGCCGCCGCGAATTACACCCCAGTCCTAAATGCCCCGAAGGCAAAACGCCGACCGCGGAATATCTTTACCGACCCCCATAACGAGATCGAGGAAGTCAACTCGTACTACACGTCCGTCCCTATTAACTAAGCTTGCTCGCGCTCACGCCTGCGAAACCACCGTTCCTTCACAGCAGGAGCTCTTAAAAATATTAGCATATTTTTTAGTACTCACTATTGTACTGCACAGTGATTCTACAATTGAACAATTAAGATAATAATCAAACTCAAATACTATTTGAACAATGTACATACAGTATACACACATTCAACTTTTTACTAAATCCATTCAATTTTACTTGTAAAGATATACCTACACAGCACTAATGTTGCACAATACGTCACCTGTATAGCTACAGATATACTGCTATTACGCATGTCGGTGACGTGAACTCATAAGATTTCACCCATCCAAAAAATGTATTCGTGTACACAGGCCGCTGCGCATGCGCCAGTCTGATATCAGAGCAGTACGTGCTATAGATATATATACTAATAGATACTGAAAGCTGTATAGAGTGGATGATGGATCATTACGTGAACGATAGTCATGTCTGACTCCGTTTCTGTACATAAAAATAATAATAAAAGCCTGTAAGTGTCCCTGGGCAAAAGCCTCTTTTCAAGGAAAGTCTCGGGCTTAATCAACACACCACACCACGGCGGAATATCGATTCGATGTCCAGGGGTTCGAATTTAGTATGTACCAATGAATTTTCCGGAATTCGAGTACATTTTCTAATCCAAATTAGTAACACTGTCAGCTGACGGTAAAAGAAAACCTCGTAGAACATCACTTGAAAGACAACGGGAACAAAGTCGCGGGTAAAACCTAGTGTATAATAAATGTGAATGTACTTAAAAAAAGGAAGAAAAATACATCAAAATGTTAAAGTATTATCTTCTATTAAAAAATCTCGTCATCTGCCTACACCGTACAGTATGAATAGCCGTAATGATTGTTAACTTAAGTTTATCAAGTCGCGTTTAAATTCAACGAAGATTGAATTTAATCGAATCAAAGTGAGTTTAACTGTCAATAATGATAGCGGGTTAACTTGCCTCACTTAAGTTATTAACTTTACAAGTTGGAGCGATTGATTCTCAAGTTCTTAATTACACCGGTTTAATTTCGTTTTCATTAAAAGTTACATTAATTTTAATCGGATCCATGATACAATTTAAGAGAAAGTCTTTTTATTGCACTAAACAAACGGACATAATTACATTACAACATAATACATTAATCCTTTGGCTCTTAACAATCTTACCATCTATGGCAGTCGAGTTGTCGACTCTATACATGTCGGTGACGCGAACCCATAAGATTTTCCCCTACCAAAAAGTGCTCAACGCGGCTAAAGAAGTTTTCACTTCAAAAAATATAGAAATTCGACTCCTAGTGATGATCTTTCAAGTACTGAGACTATTATTTAAATTATTGGTGGTTATAGGTGTGGTAGTATATAGGTGGTTGTCGAACCACCTTGTGGCAAGTCTGCCCACGCTGCGTATCCCGGTACGTGGCCGCCACTCGAGAACTCTTTGGTTCCATCGGCCATCCGTTCTATGAACTATGTGGCCCGCCCACCACCACTTAAGTCTTAGCTATTGTTAGGGCTATATCGGTGATTTAGGTTCTCCTGCGGATCTCATTATTTCTGATTTGATCACGATTCGATCATATCCATTAAGTAGAAATAATTAGTAATTAGTAGAAATCGTCTTTCCTTAGAATTTTTTGTGTTACAAATAAGCCAGCAAGTGTTATACCATTTTAAACTTCAGACTAAATACGCCAACTTTTAAAGACACTTGGCAAAAAAGCGTAGTAGCGCATTTTTAGTACATTCAGTTAAAGTTAGTCGATGTTAATCTTGAGTATTAGTCGGATAACAAAAGTAATATTTTCTGTAAAATTGAGGTAGTTATGTTTTAATTTTAAAGTATAATTTACAGAAGGGTTACGTGAAAGATCGTCACGGAGTACCGAATTTCTGTATTTTTTTTAAATTTGCCTATAATTTTAAAAGTACGTGACTAAATATTTTGTATATTTCTCTAATTACTGTGACCACGTGACTCAACACTAATTTCCGGCTAGACGTTGATTTTTGGGACACCTCTACAATATAATAATACTCATTTTGCTTTTTTTAGAGTATTTATTCAAATTATATTATCATGCTTTTAACGGTTTAGGCAGCATATTGGTAGATACTTAAAAAGAAACATAAGGGTATAAAGTTGGCCGGGGGAGTGACAAATCGTCCCATTCTATTCAGGGTGGCAAATCTCCTGAATGTTACGCAGATAGCACTGTATAGAAGACAGAACTTTAACAAAGTTATACACTAAAAAGCTAGCATACGGAGAACAACACATGTTGTCTAGTACTTTAAGCGTGGGACCCGTAGGGCTTGCTACTTTTTATTTTTACTTTTTCTTGCCCTGCATTGTCGTCAGAACTTATTACTTATAAATAAAATGTATCCTAAAACCTACCAAATAAATTATACAAAAAAACCTAACTCGAATAAATGGTTCACAATTTATAATAAATTAAATAAAATACGAATGGACAGAGACAGAAAGAAAATGTGTTAAAATGAGTTTATACAGCAAATATTATACTGATATGTATACATGTGTATATTATTCTAAAATAAATAATATTCGAAAAAAAAAACAATACAGTATAGTATAAACCGTTTATCAGTAAAATAATTTAAAGTAACTGAACCGGTTCTAAAAGTGATCTCACTGTCTGGAGAGCGCGAACTCACTACTACCACGCCGCGCCGTGCCTCCTCAAAATTTAGTATATGTAGTTGGAAATAATGTATTATTGTCACACTTTGTTTCACTAGAAATTTAGATAACAGTGCTTGTGCCTTTGTTATTGCACAACAAAGTAAATTTTTGTATTATAATAAATAACAAACTACGTTGGTCGATTGGCAACGTATCTAGGAACCGGTTTCGTCATTCATTCCGTTTTGTACACGAAACTTCTTTATTTCTTATATTATGCAAAATATCGATTTTATAATATACTAGAATCTTCCACGGTTTCTTTAATTACAATATAAAAAATAATAATATTAGCCCTAATAGTAATATAAAAAAAAACGAATAATAAAATAAAGTTTGAGTGTCGCTATGTTGTATGAGTGTACTGTATTCTTGAGTTAGCAAACATTTTACTGTGTGTAAGGTGTTGCAGAAGAGATCTGTGTCCAAGTTGGAAGGCAGTGTACTGTAGCTCCTAGAACTTCGTATCATGTAAGCATTTTGCCTGTAGTTAGTATTGGCTAACGGGGTTTGTAGCAGCGACCACTGTCTGAAACTCGGTGCCAAGCATGATTTTAGCCAATAAATCAGGACAATCAATTGTGCTTCTAGCTAAGTTCATTAGAAAACAAATTTCATTTACTTTGCGACTATTCTCCAATGTTAAAAAGTGATATTTGTTACAGCGCTCATTATAATCAAGTAATGACAAGCTGTGCCTTATAATCTAAATATGTTAAAAATGTCTCTGTATTTGTTCAATTCTAGATTTATATAATTCATATTGGGGATTCCAAACTTGTGATTCGCATCCGAGCTAGCTTCGTACGAAGGAACAATACAAAATTTCAGTGTTTTTAAGGAATAAAAACCAAGAGTAGATCTCATAACGAAACCAAGAAGATTTGGACGACCGTCTAAATACATTAGTCGACATGTTTATCAAATAGTAACTTATGGTCATAGACAACGCCTAGGTCTTTGATATGAATCACTCTGTTGATTATATTGTTATAAAAACTGTAATTAAATGTCTACGGCTTGAGAAGTTTATGTTAAAACATTTGTTGCCTGAGAAGTATGGTGAATATCTGTTAAGATCTTCCTGCAGGCTTAATGTATCGAAATCACTATCCACAGGTTGTATAATCTTCATATCATCTGCGTATAAAAGAATATGAGAATTGTGAAAACATTTCTTAACATCTAGTTTCGGCAGGTGAATCAAAGTAAGTGCTTTACTTAAGGACTTTAAGTTGTAAAAACAAAAAAAAATCACATGTAATGATCCTTTTTCTAGGATTTCATTCCATATACTTTGGCATAGTGCCTCATTGATATCATGGAAATTTCCTCTAGAAAATAAAAACTTCTTATGATTACGTTCTTTTAAATTGTAAACCTCAACAAAATTATGCTACTATTAGTGAAAGAAATTTTAAAATCGGATATTTAGTGCAGAGATTACTACAAACATAAAAAAATCACTATATAATAGTAGTAAGTATATATAATATATGTAGATACATATACAAATGATCAAGATGAGAAGGACTCAACTAATGTACAAGTCCTTGAAAATTAAACGTTAGTGTTTATTGATATACTAAAAGCTATACAAATAATAAAATTAATGTTATAATAAAATTGTAATGTCAAAATAACAGCTTTTTAATAAATGTATATGAAGTATATACGGCAAATATAACAAAATAAAAAAAAATCTAAAAGTCTGTCTGTTTGATCTTGCTAAGCTCCGAAACGGTTGGACGGATTTTGACGGGACGTTCACTAGCAGATAGTTGATGTTATAAGGAGTACATAACTTAGGTTACTTTTATTTTAGATTCTTTAGTCCAAGCGTGTGAAGTCGCGGGCAAAGCTAGTATCGAAATATATTTAATAAGTTTTAAGTATTCGAGTGTAAATGAAAACGTGACAGACCATAACAATTAACAATCAAAAAACCAGGAATGTCTGTATGGGAAAGATGACGCAGATAGTTGCCCAAACACTTGGTAAAGGGGCAAACACGCAGCAGCGCGTGGGAAACTCGAGAACAATGTCGCAGATGCAATGCCAGCAGGAAATTCTATTATTTCAGAATAATACGAACTTCAGGTCGGTTAAATTTTGTTCTTTAGAATATATATTATATGTTGCTTTAATCATATTTAAGTATTTATATAAAAGGTACTCAAGATTCTCTTCCATAATTTTATATCCAGAGTCTATAAAATAATTTAAAGGTTGATTAACCGATATTTTGTTTAACTCTGACAATTGTGATTTCCTATACTAATGGAACTCTTTCAACTTTGAACAGGGTAATAGGTTGTTCTAATATTTTATGAAACGCATAGTACCCAGTTAACATTAACTGTGACCTAGATACTCCTGAGAATGATTAAAGGTAAAAACTTCAACAGTTTAGTACGTGAACATCTGGTCGGTTAACTGTACCTACCTTACGTGGTGTGTTACCTACACATATGAATATATCACAAACAATACACTAAGCGCTTGATGTCGAGTTTAACAGGAAATCTAGTTCATCTGCACGGGTCGCTGGAGACGCACGTTTCATGCTTCTCTACTAAGCATTTTGAGTTTATTAAAATGACATAGGAATATAATATAACTGAACTATTTCTATATAGGGACTACTTTGAGTTTTTTTATTATTAGTTAATGGTAAGTTATCAACAATGGACAGAAAATTAAAACAACTTTTGAACTGAACATAAATGAATTCTAGAAGCAAGATAATGTATCACCAAACTAAACACTTAAGTAATCAAGATAACATAGATTTAACACAATAATACTTACTAAAGCCTCATTAGTTATATATATTTTAAAGACTTCAATAACACAAATATTAATAACATCTCAATAAAAATATGTCTGAGCCCATTCACTCAATAAATAAATGTAAAGTTATTAGTTCACAATACAATAGATTAATTAAAATAATCATAGGCATACAACATTATAGCGTTACATCTATACATATTATAAAAACCAGCGTATCTCTGTCCGTTTATGTTCTTTACACGCGTAAACCACTTATCTGATTTACATGATTTTTATTCATAACTATGTTATTTGGTCAGAAAACAAAAAGACGCATTTGGGGTTCTTAAATGGCATACGCTGAGTAAACTATACGAGATATATCAAAAAGTCAGCGATACCATATATCTATCTTCTAAGGATCACGCACAATTAGTTTTTTTCTTCCTTTTTATAACGAGGGCAACAAGTTTTTTTTTTTTTTTCGAACTGACTATACTGTTAGCCTTAGGGGCCCTGGAGCCTTTACGGCTTTTACAGCTTTACCGGGCTTGGGGGCGAGCGCTTAGGACACTCAGCCACGAAAGCTAAGCAACAACATCCGAGGGTGCCAAAGTGGCCGAACCTCGGCTCGGACTGTTGCGCGTATGCAATTAAGTCGCGATCTGACTAAATCCCTATCATTCGATCTAAACTAACTATACATATATACATGTTTCTGCCCCCTGGGAGGAGGGAAGGAACATGTGTATGTGTATTTAGTGGTCTGAATTTTTTTGTCTAATCTAACTAGGCAAAAAAATAAAAAAAAGGTCCCTTACAGAACCTATGTACCTGTGTGTTGTGCATGTGTGTATAATGCAGTGTCATGTATGGCTGTGAAAGCTAGTGAATGTAGAGTCACTGTATCGCGCGAACGGTTGCTTGACTCAAGGGCTTCATGCCGATGGATCGGACCTAGGCTTGAGTTGCCGCAGAGGAGGGTGGTCGTGGCGGGTGTGCGGGAGCGAAGTTAACCGTACGTCCCCTGCGGAGGCAACAAGATTCGTGCATGCCCCTGACCTACGTCATTCTGTAGTCCACGCGAGCTGAGCCGCGGACACAGCTAGTATAGCTATATAAATATTATGATAAAATTGTGGGTAATAAGTAGCAACAGGCGACCCTAAAAACCAGGTACACAACGTAAAATTAAATGCCCTCATCAAACGTGTTAAATGAGGTGAAAGACAAAGGACCACTCTGTAGCGAACCCACACTCTCCCAAACTCTACGGGACTCCACGGACAAAATTAAACACTGATATATTTGGAAACATTTCTTATTGAAAAATATTTCGATGCACAGTTATTAAACTTGACATCTGTAGTTCGGTCTGAATACATATTTTTTTTTCGATATTGGAATTAATATTTTTAGAAATCTTAAAAAAAAAACTCGACTTCTCAACTGTTGCTATGCCAATTTAACATACATTGGCGACAGAAATTGAATTACATAATAATACTAAGAAACAATTACATCAATAGAACGTAAGTAATAAACATTAATCAAGAAACCGGCAATTTGCACGTAGGTAGTAGGCCAAAACCAAAACGCTTCATTTCATTTTCAAAACACGTGTCACAGGTCAAAAAAAATATTTAAAAATCCTAAACTGTCCGATACCTCTAAGCCAAATATCCTTCTTCATTACGCGGGCCTGAGCTACACTTTGAACTACTTGAAACATTTTAAAGCTTATCCAGATATTTCACTATAATTAATCTCCTTGTGTCCTAACATTTAAGAAAAGAAAAACGAAAAGATAAGAAAAGAATAAACGAATATGTTATGATTTCATCACTTTTCCTTCCTACTAAATTCAAATAAATGTAAAACAATTTTGTCATGTCATAATAATCATGCATAGATTCTATAACAAAAATAAACCAAAACGTATACAACTGTTGGACGTAACCAGTTTTGTTCCCAAGCATTAGATATATCAAATTTACATACTTTTTACCCAGTAGTAACTACGTATTCATACATATATGTAGTACCAAAGATCAGACAAAATTCATAACAATACCAATGAATCAAACATTGACCTATTCATACGCGTTCATGTTATAATTTTAGTACCCATATTAAATCTCGTTATAATAATGGAAACAATAGGGTATTGTTGATATTACTGTATTTCACACATTGTTCGATCATACCTCCTTCACAAAGTCATTATCTTACACGGTTTGTCGCACCACATAAAAATGCGACAGACAAATACTTTTTGTGCCCTAAATTATTAATGAAATTCCACTTAAAAACCAAACATAAAATGTTTAAGGAATAAAAAAGCACGTTTAACATCGATTACCTCAAATGCAATATGCACGACGAATATTAAGTAGCTGTGAAGAGTGATTTGCAGCTTGCAGATGTCTGCAATACGAGGTCATCGCTAGAAACACCACGCGAATCGCGTTAACTAATCTAAATTATTCGGAATCTAGTCCTATATCGTAATTCATATCCATTCCAAATTGCTCGCTTAACACAGTAACCAAATAAAAATTTAGATACAATTAGATATTTGCCTGTATTAAAAATATGAACCTTGTCAGTGTAATTCAAAATAATTATATATTTATTAAATGGATTTCTTATTACACTCAAAAATATTGCATTATTATTTAGTAAAACAAGAAATAAAATACACACTTTTTAAACTTCCACCATGTGAGTACAAACGCTCTATGATTGGTAGAATGTCTAATTACGTAACATTCTACTGGGATTGTGATTGCATAATAACCGGATTCGGTTGACCCCTGTGCTTTTCTTGTTAATTAGACGTTAGCAACCATTATTTTCATTTTAAACAATAATGGAGACCAATTTTGTGTAAGCCGACGGTAGTAGCCTAAAGTTAAGGCACTTATGATTGGACTTTTCTATAAAAATAACGCATGAATTTTACGCTGCGGAGCTTAAAAATGTGAAAACTACATTGTAAGGTTTTTTTTAGTAAATATAATCATAATAATAAAACACTTTATTAATATTTAATGTGTTACTTTTCGAAGCTAGTTGTAAACATAGATCTTTTACTTTAATAAATCGATGGCAGTTATACCATTCCACCAATAAAGTTCAAAGTATAGAGAATATTTATTTTATATTTATTTATTTTAAGGAACATATATTATAGTAAACAATGGAACATTAATTTTATTCATGACTAGCTGATACCCGCGACTTCGTCTGCGGTGTCCATTATAATAACAATATATTTTATACACATCGCGTAACGCGTAGTGCTTATAAAATCGTATTTTCTTAAAGCTTTAATAACCATGTTTCTCCACTAAAATATAGCTAAATTATATATAATAATATTTATCGCGGTAAAATGCAAACGCCAAGTAACCCTTCGATTATTTTGCCGCTACCAGCCACCGCCCATCGATTCAACCTTTGCACGCCGTCATCAGCATGCTCTAGAAAAGAGATGCTGCAGTACATGCGGTATCTACTTTTCATCCATCACAAGAACTACAGAGCACCTGCGTGCGGTCCACAGTGCACCAGCTACTCCAGCGTGCAAAGTGCGACCCTCACGCATTGTCACACGTCGAGCTACTGAGCTTCTGTGAGCTTTCGCCAACGGTTTACAATGGCTAAATAAGGCCGAGGTTGAAGGAGCAGATGATTTTACTGAAAATCCACATGGACACCAAAGGAAACCACACATGAGTCTCCGTGGACTGAATTAGAATGAAAGTTCTTTTACGAATTTTAGTAGTTCCTATTTAAGTTTTTTAATGTTCGGTTTTCTCACTGATTCTGGATTACGTTATCTTAAATACTAGTCTTAAATAAAAATGCGAATTGGGTTTTTTAAACAAATTCAATGCAATCAAGCACAGGTATTTACACAAAAAATACGCATTTATCGAGCCAAATCTCACGAAATCTCATCAAGGGGGGGTTGAAAAATTGCCAAAATCGCCTCACTTAATTAATGGACACCCCCTTAATTGTATTTTCGTAGAACTGAATAATTTTACATAATTATTTCATCACTACAAAAAATATTAAAGTAATTTACTAGGTGCATAATAGAAAAAACTTACTATAATCATTATTATTTAGTATAATATGAAGTACAATATTAAAGAAAACAGATACGAGTCATTCTACCATAAAATATAGAACATGATCAAAATTCTTCTCATGGACATACTTCCTTAAAAAGTTATCCATCCGCCATCACTGTGCAATGCCAAACGCTCATATTTTTCGCACCTGCTCCCTACGTGAAGCTATGCGCCTTGTGGATGAGAGCACGCAACATGCATACCAAACATAATTTCATTTATCATTCTAACCCATAAATGCGCCATTGGGGCGCACTTTGAAAATTTTCGTATATTTAACGGTTACCTCTATACGTTACTTTGATCGTAGAAAGTTTTTCTTCTATTCGTGTTGCTTTCCTAAAAGTTATGTGCTCCAAAAACTTTATGAATTGGTTTTCCAATCATCATGGTAAAAAAAATTGCCGTTTCTCGTTCAATTAATTATTACTGGCACAAACTTTCAAATCCTTTTTAAAATGTTAAAGCACATGTAGTGGTTTACTTGTATGTTGATAGACTTGATAGATTGGAATAACGACTCTGGCAAAAAATCGAAAGACTTGCTATAGGGAAGTCGCAGGGAGCGCGGACTTTATAATGTAAAGTATGTAATCGCTGGCACTACTCGCACTAACATAATTCTATTAGAGAGCAAGCAAGATAGATATGCCCATAAGTCCATGTTAACTTCACTTTTCTATTTACTATTTCAATTCTTAATTGCAGGATTTACATTGTCATAACATAGGAAACTTTTATAGTCATGTGCGTATCAATGATTATGAAGTTAAGCCAATTTTGTTACTTAGTGACCATTTTTTAAGTAAGGGACTAGGCATCTAAACATTACGTGATTATAATGATAAGTAATTGAGAACACGTCTAATAACATCTATTGGTCTTAACCGAGGTAGACATAAAAAAGGGAGTACCAAATCTCTCATAACTTGCAAAACGTCTTTCGCTCACTTCACATTCATTAGTTCTATCATGTAACCTTTATAGTTACTAAATGAAATGGTATGGTGCCTAATGACAAGATTTAAAGCATCTAAATGGCAAGATAAAACGAAGATCTAGTAAGGTCGTAATGCAGCCATATTTGAGTTGCCACTTCAAAAAGCTAAATTGAAAAATGTTGAGATAATGTTGCCGCAGTCGAACCCTATACAGGTGCTTCTTCCTTTAAGTTAGGGTATATAATGGAGGTAAATAAAAGTTCATTGTGAACTGAGAAAACTATTACATGTAAACTTTAATATAACCTTGACATAAGCTCGCTTGACCGTTAAACATATACATGAAAATTGCAGGCGGCAAGTATTTATTTATTTATTATACACTAGCGGCCCGCCCCGGCTTCGCACGGGTATTTAACAAAAATTTCAAAAATTATTAATTTTAAAACACACCACACCCTTTTTTAACCCGCAATTTCCGCAGCGTACGCAATTTAACGATTTTTTTTGGTATTTTTTTTACACGTTGAGTTACATTATCGATGTTTTTATAAGGATCCCTAACTTTTTGTAAATATTCTATCGCTTATGTTCATCAGGGATAATGTAGGATTCTAATGGTGAAATAATTTTTAAAATCGGTCCAGTAGTTTCAGAGCCTATTCAAATCAATTTAATCTTTCCTCTTTATAATATTAGTTTAGACAAACATCACAGCGCATTTTTTTAGAAATGTTAAAATATTAGAATATATTTTTAAAGTGCCCATTCAGAATTTGTATATGTTAAATTTCATATACCTAACGATATATTGTGTGTATGAATGTACAGTCTTTCATTAAGCGCTTAAAACAAAGTGTGTGTGAGGTATCATCGGAATTTTGTATTCGTTTGAAAAGCCTATCGATGTCATTATGTCTGGAATATAACATCGTGCAAATGTCCGCCGTGGCTTCGCTGGGTGGCGTGTACATCCGAAATGTTCAATTTTCCAAGACTCTGGCGCATAAATCAGGCTGAATTTGACCGATGGCGTTGGTTATGTTGGCTTTGAGGGCCGCTGTGGTTTGCGGCTTATTCTCATAGACCTGTGACTTAAGAAAACCCGACATGAAAAAGTCTAACGGGGTCAAATCGAACTATCTCGGTGGTCAGTTCACAAAACTTCCACGTGAGATGACCATGCCCTCAAATCGCTCATGCAAAATGTCCAATGTGGCATGAGCTGTGTGGCACGTAGTGCCGTCCTGTTGAAACCACATGTCATTGGTGTCCATATCATTAAATTCAGGCCAGAAGAAGTTGGTAATCATCGATCTATAGCACTCGCCGTTACCGGTGCTGGACTGTACAGGACAACGTCATTCTCAAAGAAATATGGACCGATGACGCCGCACGCCCAAAATCCACACCAAACAGTGACTTTTTCGTGATGCATTGGACGCTCTTGCATCTCATATGGATTAATATTGTACCAAATTCGATAATTTTGTTTGTTGACGTACCCATTCATTCAGAAATGGGGCTCATTGCTAAGATGATTTTTTAATGAAAAGTAGGGTTAGATTAAAACTGCTCCAGGGCCCATTCAGCGAACAGACGTCGTTGTCTATAGTCGTTTACCTTCAGTTGAATTTTGTACGGGTACAGGCCCAAGTCACGACGCAAAATTTGCCAAGTTGAGGTCTGCGAAAGACCGAGTTCTTGTGAGAAACGCGAAATCGACGGCCTCGGATTCTCTTGCACTCTCTCACGGACAGCGGCGATGATTCCGGCAGATCTTGCGTTTCGTCGTCGGACGGGTGTTGGTTCATTGTTTACTGAACCAATGGACTCCAATTTATCCACCACACTGAGAATACTCCTCGTGGTAGGACGATTATGGGGACCTTAAAATGGGCGAAGCGCGCGGAACGTTGGCCGACATAACACACATTTGATAAAGCAAATTAATCATTTGCACGTGTTGTTGAACGTTATTTAGACATTTTAGAATGATGTTTGAAGATATAATGTTGTGTGTGTGTTGTGATTATCATTTGAGTGATTATACAACAAACTTCGTGAGGTAGGTAAGAGAATTAAAGTTCATCCAATAACGATTTATTTGGAAATGATATATGAAAAAGTGCGTTGTTGTTTAAGTTAAAAATATTTTTCGTAATAACTATTACTATGTATTATTATTATTATGTATTTAATGAATTTTTGAAATTTATGGTGGTCTATAAAGTTTAAATAAATATTATATAGGTTCTACACAAATGTTTAGGATTGATGTTAACCACGATTACGTGGCATCTTGCGATCACGACAGTAACTTGTGACGTAATCGGTTTCAAAAGCGTAAACCATCCTTTCTATAAACATAATTGTAGAGTAAAAACAAAGTAGGTCATTCTTCTAGTTCCGTTACAAGTTTTACTACACATTATATTATAACGTTTACTCTATCAATATTAACAACAATAACAGCACGTAAAAGTCACACACTATTGGACTAAGCTTCTTCCCAAGGGATGCACAGGCATAAACACCAAACAAACCTACGACATTAAGGAATTTCAAGTGCAGATAATTCATTTTCAAGTGCCCAGAAGTTGAATTCTTTCGGCTCGTTTAAAAATGCGAACTGGGACTGAAACTAAGACTGAAAAGCGACATGTTAAAGTTAGCCATCAATGACATTTTAGGGACTTTTTTTCTAATCTGATTAAAATAATAACTATTTATAGAATATTAAAAATATGTTTAAATTAGTAAATTTACAGAACTTTCGAAAAATCTGTTGAAAAATATTCATTAGATAGCCATTAATTTTGTAATTAAACAAAAAAAAAGTACTCTAAACTTTATTCCCGTTTATTCGCGTGATTAATATGTATACACATACACAATTACAGATTTATCGTAACAAGAATCTCTGAGCTAAGCCGCAGACAGACAGACGGACATACCGAAACTATAAGGGTTCTTTTTGATTTCGCAACCCTAAAAATCAGACAAGAATCGAATAGATCTCGCGCTCTGAGGGTTCCGTACTGATTACATTACATAGTTAAGAAAAAACAAGTAATGATCATAGGAAATCGACTCTGAAAAATATCACTAATGGGTAGACAAGTATGATCAAAGTCACCTACACTTTATATAATTTTATAATTTCAATATTGAAACCACAATAAGTAATTTAATGTAACAAAAGAAATCATAAATATATGTTTACGTAAAATGCCAATATATAAATTGTATTCTCAAAAAGGCGACCTCTTCATTGTACACTTTTTACTTGAAGCAGTATAATCAACAAAAAAATTAAAAATTTTATAAAATTTTGTTGCTTTCAATTTCACAAATTATAAATTCATTATGCCTTAACTTCTGTTAAAAGATCTCCCTTTGTACCAAATCTCAAGACTCCAGGATCCTTTCTCCTCCAATCCCTGGATCAAATCCTTTAATCATGCATTATTAAGAAATATATCAACTAAGAAAGTACAAAACAAAACATACCATTTCGAGATACATCTAGCTCAACTAAATTTTCAAAATTCTGTATATCTGATGGCAGCTTGTGAATTTCATTATCACTGAGACCTAATCTTCTAAGTCTGTGTAGCCGGAAGAAATTCTGTAACAAAAGAATATTCATAATCTTATCATTATTCTTTATTAGTAAATAACTACTAAAATAGATAATATGAATATGTGATTAAATAGAAGCCTGGGTTAACTGAAACTGACTGGAAAACATATAATTCCACCTCCTACTAGGCTTAGCTTGTTGCCATCCTGGACCACATACATCATCATTTAACATCAAGTAAGATTGTGGCCAAAAGATGACCCTACAAAGAATGAAAAATAAAATAAATGGCACATATGAATCTGAAGGAAAAGAAAAGGCCTGTATATACAACATTTGTAACTAATGAAATGGTATATTTATGTAAACAGTTACTTCTTATCACTTCTTTTTAAAGTAAAAACTATAATTTTAAAATAGTACCTACTAGCTGTGCCTGCGGTACATACTATCTTATAGACTACTAAAAAAGGTTTTTTATTTTTTTTGTGCGAAACCCTAATTGTTTTTCTGAAATAAAAGTAGCATAAGTTAAGCCTTAACATCAGCTATCTGCCAGTGAACATTCTGTCAAAATTGGTTCCAACCATTTCAGAGATTACTCGGAACAAACAGACAGACAAAAATTTTAAAAATTGTTTTTTTTTGTAGTAGGTACTTTGTACACTTTCATATGCATTTAGTAATAACCTGTTGTTATGAAATTACAAGCAGTCACTTCAATTTTATTATATGTATAGATTACTTTAGTGATAATGCTATATACAATAAATAGCTATAGTCTGGTTCCGCTCACCTGAACTACAAAATTTGTGTAAATGATTTACTTTATTAAAGCTGAAATGTACTTTGTGTTAAAATAATGTGTATTTAGTATGTGTATGTAGCTGTATTTTGTGTTAAAATAATTAATATAGAGGTTATTGTAACATAAAAACTGGTTACTGTGATTTAAATATAACAGTTACATTTACAGTACTGCATTTTTTTATTCATTTCTATTCTAATCAGTTTTCCATTACATTAAATCTCTCAATATTTAATGATTTAAGTTTTAAGTAAAGTATTATAAGAGGATATGCTGGTGGTAATATTTTTGACAATTAAATTTTACTTCTAGCCCTCATAATTTGTTTCATACATTGCCTAATGTATCAAATATATACTAAAACAAGAGAATGATTCTGAGAATGAATATCTTTGATTTAAAAAAAATAATTATGTGATACAGTTAATTGAGTCTCCTTATTTTTTTGAACTGACTATACTGGCTAACCTTAGGGGCCCTGGATCCTTTACGGCTATTACAGCTTTACCGGGCTTGGGAATTGTGTCTCCAATTATTAAGATATTAGAACACGAATAAACAGACTGCTTAAAAAATCAAATACACTATTTATACCAATTTATTAAAGGAGACTATTTTCTTAAATAATTATTCTACAGGGCTTAAGCCCAAACAAATTACTTTATTAAAAAGATGACATCAAAAACTTTTATATATATTTAATACAAGTGTTTATTACAATGATAACATAATTATATGAGCTTCTACAATACCTAGTTAAGTATAGGAAAACAAATTAAAAAAAACAAGCCAATATTGTACCGAGTAGGTCAACCCTACAGATGAAATGTGTAAGTAATCTGTCAACTTGATTCAAAGCCTGTGGTTTTGAATGAAGTATACAAGTGATACGAGCGCACAAACATTACACCTGAGGAAACATTCCTCTAAAGCATCAGTTATGAAATAATTTTTACTACATACTGAAACATAAACGTTTTATATTTTTAATAATTGTTGATAAGGTAAACGCCCACTGTTTAAGAACCTTGTTTGAGTTATAAATAATAACATACCTTAGGTAAATCACGTATATGATTGGCATCCAAAAAAAGTTCCTCTAAACTTCTGGAATATCGCAAAATTTCTTCAGGTATTGTTGGCAAAGAGCAATGCCGCTTGTCTACACATTCCACTTGGCGATTACATTTGAACAAAGGTATACATCGAAACATGTTGGACACTACACTTCATTCGTGTAATTATTGAATAGAACACTACTACGAAACATATTTGAACACTTTTCAAATTAAAACACTATTTCAGCATTGTAAAAATTGATAACGATATCAAAATAGTAGAAAAGTTACAAGTTGCACCTCACTCAAGAAAACGAAGCCATAAACTGACAGTGTTGCCATAAATTATTTACAAAAACTACCAAACAGTTACTACATTACCAAAGCCAAGGACATTTTTTTGAATACTAGTTAATATTAATTATGTTTTGTATATTTTAATGCAGTGTAACATTTATTCAATATATTATAATATAATAAAATAATTATGTATCTACATAAGTAATTATACAAAAACCAGTTAAGCAAGAAAGAAACATAATATAGACAATACACCATACCACTCACTGCCGGTTAATGTATAGTACGTATAGTAAAAGCCAAATAAACAGCACCACATACTACGCTCTCTTTTTATATTAAGTAACATACCATTATTAAATACAAAATGGTACGATGTAGATAAATAATATTGCTGCTTATCCCTTATTACCTTAATACGAAAAAATATAGAACTAGTAGCTGTTCACAGTTCATAGCGAGAGATACTCTACTATACTAGCCGGATATTAACTATAAAATAAAACCATTAATTAACCAATTTAATACAAAATGGTACGATGTAGATAAATAATATTGCTGCTTATAATTGTATTCCGGTTAGACAGACCGCGATGAAGGCCTTTTGGCCTAAATTTGTATCCATTGGAATGAGTGTTTTTGATCAATCATGCGAAATTCAAGTAATTACACCGATAATCTAATCTCATCTTTTTCACTGGAAAAAGTACAAACAACGCAATACCCAATGTATATCTCAATTTCTGGTTAAGCCGAAGCAACTTAGATAAAATAACAGACGGCTGAACCTAAAAAACCTTTGCATAAAATGAAAAATGCTCCTTTTTTAAAATTTATGTAGTGTATTGGGGCCGTTATTTATAGTTTTATTATCTTTTCTATTTATCGTTTATAGGTTAAAAATCATAACCGGGGAAGATATCGTGTAACAATTAACTGAATTACCATACATTTAAAGATATAGAATCGAATTAATAAACTCTTCCTTTTTGAAGTCTGACAAAAATGGCGAATATTAAAAAGACTAATGTTAAAAAAAAACTTGCGGGTAATGTAACTTTCATGAAACGAAACGTAAACTTTGACTCAAGGGCCATTTCATTCGCCTGCCCTTATCCAAATTTATTTCGGGTCGGCGCAACATGTCTTCTTCTTCCATACTTCTCTATTAGTCGTCATCTCGGTAGTAATTCCCTTTCTAATCATATCATCATTCACACAGTCCGTCCATCGTTTCTTTGGTCTTCCCCTACTCTTGTAGCCATTGAAATTCATACCTAAAACCCTTCTCACGACATTTTCCTCATTCCTTCGCATCACGTGCCCATATCATGACAACCGATTTCCACACAATTTTTTAGTTACCAGTGCCACTTTCAGACTTCATCTTATGTACTCATTTCTTATACTATCCACTCGTGTAACACCACACATCCCTCTTAGCATTCTCATCTCAGCAGTCTGTCATTCATCCCTTTTGTGGCCGAACATTCTGATTCATACAAGACGGCAGGTCTAATGATGGTTTTATATATCTTCCCCTTAAGTTTAAGGGGAATGCGGGAGTCACAGATTGTTCCCGTGAACTGCCGCCATTTCATCCACCCAGTGTTAATTCTGTGCTTAACCGTCCGATCTACTTCACTATCGCTTTGCACGATTGAACTGAGATACCGAAAGTCGGAGCAGACTGGGAGAAGCGCGCCATGAAGCGCTATGGCTCCAGAACTGGAGAGACCGCCGAAATCGCAGAACATATATTCTGTTTTGGTTCTACTGATTTTCAAGCTAACATTCTCCAGCTTCTGTTGCCATTTCTCCAATCTGATCTGGATCCCAGGTCCATCTTCACTGACAAGAACAATGTCATCGGCAAATAGCATGCACCAGGGTGCCTCCTCCTGTATGTCCGACGTAAGAGTGTCCATAATCAACAGGAAGAGGTAAGGACTTAAAGCCGATTCCTGGTGCAAACCAACAGCCACACTCAACTCGTTGGTATTGCCAGCAGCCGACCGGAAGTAGGTACGAGATTGACTGTACATAGCACGAATTAACTCTACATACTTTCCGGGCAAACCTTTCTCTTTCAAGGCCCACCACGGCACATCCATACACTTTCTCCAGATCAATGAACACCATGTGCAAGGGCCATAGTAACACTAATTGGTTTAGATTTTAGGCTTAGGCTCAAAAGACTTATATCCACAGGTCGTAGCAAATTTTAAAATATATTTTAGTCTATGGAATCGATTCAGTATGTAGAAATATAGAAATTTCAGAAAAGTAAAATTTAAGAATGATAATTTATAATAAATACTGTGAATAAATATATACACATATACTTGTAATATATATCAGTTTTTCCTCTATTATTTAGCGTATTTTAACTAGAAAGCAAAAATCATGACCTTTAATTTAGGTTTTATTGGAGGAGGGAATATGTCTACGTCCATCGCTCAAGGGATTATTAAAAAAAGTAAATATAGTTATTATATAAGATGCCTCGGCTCAACTTTAGAATTGCTACCTTTGAGTTCAGACTCCAAATTTTAATCACAATTACATAACTCCAGAAAGAAATAATTGTCGGTTGAAAATTCATATACAAATCCTAGGTAAACAACCTCAAAAAGAAAAAAAAACTCTAAAATTGTAATCGTTTCTAAAACATAACCTTTTAAAGACATGTAGTGGTTAATAAAAAAGTATATTTTCAGATGCCCACCCAGCTAGCAAAATTTGGGTTTCCGGACCACATTTAGAAAACCTGAAGCATTGGAGCTACCTTGGAACGAATGTTCTTACAAGGAATTATGAAGTGTTTAATAATTGTGATGTTATATTCTTAGGAATAAAACCTCATAAATTGGAGGATGCTGTTAATGGATGTATTAGTGATAAGGGTAAAAATAACATCAAAAGGAGTGTATTATTTATCTCAATGTTGACTGGAATTACCATTGAGGTATTGCATAAGGTAAGAAAAATTATAAGTAATCATTTAACATAAAAACAAATAACATTTATAGTATAAAATACATGAAAATTATGTCTCTGAGATGATAAGTTAACACACTAAAATTAAAACATAAAATATAATGATTTTATTCAAAGTATATGACTATAACATCAGATTTAATTTTACATTACATACTTTTTTGAAATATAATATTCCATTGATCTTGAATCCGTCTGGGATGATGATGCAATAAAAAAATTATTTTAGATGCCAAATAAGATCGCGGACGGGTTAAACTATCTAGATAGGCAAAAGTATTATGTGACATTACGATTAATTTGTTGATATCTGATAAATGTCAATCATTTGATAATTGATGTTACCAGACGACTTAACAACACAGAATTATAAGTGGATTATTTTGAAACATTGCTTTGATTTTTTAGTGATCATCTGTACATATTATAAAACTTAACATCCTCTGTCTGTCTGTCTGTTTATGGTTTTTTATTTACATGTCCGATAACTGATTCGATTTACATGTTTTTTATTTTAATTCATAGCTATCTGGCCAGATTATAGGATATATTTTGGAATATAATATGACATACGGCATAAGTAGTGATGATAATGGTGAGTCAATTCGGAAAGAAGACAAATTTGGGGCGCATAAATGGCTTACGCTGAGTAAACCATACTAGCCAAGCCCGGAGAAGCTGTAAAAGCTGTTTGAGGCTTAAAAGCTGTTATGGCTAACAGTATAATCAGTTTGAAAAAAAAAACATACGAGATATTATATATCAAATGAATGTTCTGCATAATTATAGATCTTATAAAGACCAATAAAAGAACGCGCCCGACACTCGTGTACACATCAAGTGCACCGCCTCACGGAGCACATCACGAGCAACTTTGCCAAAAGTAGTATCGCCCCCGCTCGTACGCTTGCGGTCTTTTTCGACGTAGCTAAGGCCTTCGATAAGGTCTAGCATGCCGGACTAGTCCACAAGCTACATCAATTAGAAGTCCCGAATAGGTTAGTTCACCTAGTTCACGATTTTCTACGCGACCGCACCTTCCACTACCGAGTGGAAGGAGTACTATCTACCGCCCACCCGATACGCCAAGGCGTCCCGCAAGGTTCTATTCTGGCGCCTTGCCTTTTAAATCTGTACGTCAGCGACCTCCCGAAGCCCCCCCCTGACGACACAGTCATATACGCGTCAAACAGACACAGAAAAAATCTCGCCTGCGCAGTCCAACGTGCCGTAACCACTATCGGGGAGTGGTTTCGAACGTGGCGAATAGCTATTAATCCGGTAAAGAGCGCCGCGATTATGTTCCAACCGCATACATGTAAACTACCACGCACGGTAGGACCCCTCTCATTATTCGGTAGGAATAGCCCTTGGGCCACCAAGACTAAATATCTGGGTGTCACCCTCGACTCGAAGCTTAACTTCAACGCACACGTTACTATAGTTCGGAAAAGGGCCGTCTGGATCCTTTCCCGCTTGCGACCCTTGCTCAGTTCGGTAAGCAAAATGTCCTTAAGACATAAGCTTACATTGTACAAGATGTGCGTCCGCCCGATCTTGACATATAGCTGCGCCGCGTTCGCACATATGTCCAAACATAACTTTGCCCGCATGCAAAGAGTCCAAAATCGGTTTCTCCGTCGCCTGCTCGACCCTCCAGCCTTCGTTAGGAACAGGGACATGAGGCTTCCCTCGATAGAAGCCTATGTGAAATATCTCACCAGGAGATACTTCGATAGCGCTTCGAATCATCCCAACCCGCTCGTAAAATCCACCGTGAACTACGTCCCAGACAACTCGATCCCCGTTGCCAAACGTTATAAACGCCGTTAGCGAAATCTCTTTGTCGATCCCGACGACGACATCGAGAACGCTAACAATTTCTACGCGTCCGTTCCCGCAACATATGCGTGCTTGCGCCCATGCCCGCGAAACCACCGTTCTCTCCGCAGGGGACGTACGGTTAACTTCGCTCCCGCACACCCGCCACGACCGTCCTCCTCTGCGACAACTCCAGCCTAGGTCCGAGCCATCGGTATGGAGCCCTTGAGCCAAGCAGCCGCTCGCGCGATACAGTGACTCTACATTCACTAGCTTCCACAGCCATACATGACACTGCATTATACACACATGCATAACACACAGGTATATAGGTTCTGTAAGGAACCTTTTTTTTTCTTTTTTTGTCTAGTTAGTTTAGACAAAAAATTTCAGAACACTAAATACACATACACATGTTCCTTCCCTCCTCCCAGGGGGCAGAAACATGTATATATGTATAGTTACTTTAGATCGAATGATAGGGAATTAGTCAGATCGCGACTTATAGGTCATTCGCGAACTACCCAAGACTACATTACACTGCATTACACACATGCACTACATTCTGGTACTCTCTAGGGGACCTTTTTTCTTTTTTTGAGGCTAGTTAGTCTAGACAAAATTGACAGATTATTAAATACATATACACTTGTCCCTTCCTCTCCTCCCAGAGGATAGAGACAGGTATATATGTATAGTTAGCTTAGATCGAATGATAGGGAATTAGTCAGATCGCGACTTATTTGCAAACGCTGCAACAGTCCGAGCCGAGGTTCGGCCACTTTGGCACCCTCGGATGATGTTGCAAAGCTTTTGCGGCTGAGTGCCTTAAGCGCTCGCGCCCCCAAGCCCGGTAAAGCTGTAAAAGCCGTAAAGGCTCCAGGGCCCTAAGGCTAACAGTATCAAAAAAAATAAAAATAAAAGAAGAATATTCATTTTTGGCTTCCGTCTTTAAAGCAGCGTGGGCAGCACGATTCGCGTGTGCGCCGGACCAACGGCATTTTGTAGTCCACGCGAGCGGAGCCGCGGGTACAGCTATCTATATATATATAATAAAATTGAAGTGTATGTTTGTAATGTCAATATAACAGATTTTTACTAAATGCATATGAAAGTATATACGGTACTTATAACAAAAAATCCATCTGTCTTTTTCGGCTAATCTCCGAAACGGTTGGACCAAATTTGACGGGACTTTCACTGGCAGAAAGCGGATGTTATAAGGAGTAACATAGGCTACTTTTATTTTAGAAAAAGAATTAGGGTTCCGCGCAAATAAAAATAATTGGGAAAACGAGCATGATTCGCGCGTGTGCCCGATCGACGGCATTCTGTAATCCACGCGGGCACAGCTTGTATTATATAAATTGAACATATTGTTTACACCTAATCCATAGTACCATTAATTACGTAAGGTATTTTAGTTTTAATTTAGACTCCCCCTCTTTGGTGAGCTTTAGATAGATGTGGTGAGACTCCTCCCTCACGTGATATTTACCTCTATAGTTTTAGGAATTCCAGTAAAAATGTAATTCTGGTAAAAACATGACATAAGATTTTTATAGACTCCCTTTAGATGAAATATGTTGATATTTTGCCTGGTTCATCCCCGCCCCATTTTGAGCTCACTTAATTAATGGGTGCTTCCTATTATTACAACTGATAATTAGTGGTTTGTATATAAGTGTAATTTCTTGAATAAGGGCAGCTAATAATTATACTTCAGTTACTAGTTACTCGTATATATGTATAATATAACTCATATTTTCTATTACATTTAGATAAATGTCATATAAAAAAACCCTTCTTTTCCAGAAACTAAAAGTTTTGGACTCCTTTGCAAATGTGTCAGTAGTGCGAATTATGCCTAACACTCCAATGGCTGTAGGATCAGGTATATGTCTTTATACTCCAGATGACATAACAACTGATGAACAATGTGGTATTGTGGAGAAACTCCTAAGTAGTTCAGCACTATGTGAGAAAGTTCAAGAGACTATGATGGATTCCTTGGGTGTGCTAACTGGTTGTGGCCCTGCATTTGTATGTACCATTTTTGTTTTTACTAAGTAAGCAATAGTTAACCTGTAGAATAAATATGCATACAAAACAGCAATCCAGGAATAGAAAACTTTTGGAAAATTGCTTTAATTAAACACTTGCTATGTTGAAAATTTAAATGTGCAAAATAGCTTAGTAAAAGTATTTAAATGTAAGTACTTATTTGAAACTACCTTTATTCAAATAATATACCTAATAGTTAATGAAGTTATTTAAATGTATTTTTTACTGATTTCCACTGTAATTGTATGTATCATTCCACCATAGGAAAATAGTTGTTTAACAGGAGCATAACTTCTTAAAACTTATTATTTAAGGTTTACATTTTTGAATATTGGAAATATAGATGTTTATGAACCGAAGTATTGAATAACATTTATGTACCATTTCTAAATTTCAAATCAAACAAAAATAAAAATATATTTTTAAAATAGGCATCCATAGTTACATAATTATTTACTTGACATGTATACGTTTTGTGCTTATTAAAAGAGTGAATCTGAATTAATCTCTGCTGCATTCGCAGTACTTAAGACTCGCCAGTTAACTGTTCTTGACACTGCAAGTTTAGTCTACTTCATTTACTTAATAGCATAATGTCTTGCGGTGTTTTGCTGTAGATGGTAGATACCATATTCATATTACAAACTCGGGCAATTCGAGCTGTCTACAACATGACACCTCGCGAATCATTTAAGAACAAGTTCCAAGAATTTAATATCTTAATTTTGCCCTCTCAGTCAGTACATCCTTGATAATATTACTGATTTGTCAGACAATAAGTCCAAGTCAAGCGTGTATTACTGTCAATGGGTTATTATGGAATAGGTCATTACTTAAGTAAGTCATGTCTGGAAGTGACTCCCTCCCTGTGTATCCACTAAATTATTATATGATTATATTAACTGTAAATATTATTTTTACAATTGAATAAAAAAGGAAAAGATAAACCAGTAGTGTTTCTTGTTGTTCAATGAAAATATAAAATAATGTATTTCCTGTTTAATAAATAAAAATAGCTGGTCCTTTCTTCTGCTAAATTGAAATGTTATTTGTTGTTGAATTATTTTCATATTAATCAATACAATTTTAGAATATGAAATAGAGTTATGTAGATACAACAATTTAATGTTTGGGATATTATTTGACACTATTAATTTTCCTTTATATTAAGTAATGATGTATAATTGATATTCAAAGTAATAATTTCTTATTTCAGGTGTACATTGTTATAGAGGCATTAGCAGACGGAGCAGTAAAGCAGGGAGTACCAAGAGCTCTGGCTTTACGTTATGCTGCTCAAACAGTTGTTGGCAGTGGAGAAATGGTACTGCAATCTGGAAAACATCCTGGTGTACTGAAAGATGAAGTATGTTCTCCGGGAGGGACCACTATATGCGGTGTTACTGCTCTTGAAAATGGAAATCTTAGGTAAATTTTTAAAACATTATTTTAAAATTTTAATTATAATCACTATATGAAATATACTAATAATTTTATTTCTCATGAATATTAAGTTGAATATTAAAATAATGACTTAGTATTTCTTAACGGTACTTAATGCGTGAGCAGGGATGTAACGATACCGATACGATATGATCGGGATCGCCGATTATTCTTCAACCGATATATAACAATTTGCAAAGCGCACGAAGAGACGCTGTTGTCCTTTCGTTGCAGGCGAGAGAGCCGCGCGTTTTTTTTTATCGTTATAGGTTTTTCATAGTGGCCACAATCTCACCTGATGTTAAGTGACGATGTGGCCCAAGATGATAGCACGCTAAACTTAGTGGAAGACTGGCTCTCAAGTGCAACTGCCAGAACACACCTATTGGTACTTGGCGACAGATTTCCAACTTGAGGGTGGTAGCTAGCCGGGCGGGCTTTAGAAAAAGCCTTATCACCATGCTTTGGTTTCCTCACGATGTTTTCCTTCACCGACAGCTCAGGCTTATTGTAGGGATTCGAACTCACATCAATCGACGCGAAGTCGTACACGCTACCATTGAGCCATCATTGCTTAAAAACCGCGTGGTGCTAGCGGTGCCATTGCTGTCTTTACTAAGCGTTGTAATGCTTCGTGCCTATTTATGATTAATTTTGATTTTACATTCTTTTTGTTAATACTCCTTTTGAAATAAATCAACGCCAGTTTTGTGCATAATATAGACACATATAATCACACAAAAAACTAACCTCCCCCAGTCGGGTAAAAATGTTTACTTAGTAAATTACTTACTTCATTATTTATTTTATTTATTGCTTAGCTTTCGATATCGATATCTCTATCGGTTTCGCCGATTATTTACTACAATAATCAGTATCGATATAGTATTGGCAAAATTGTATATCGTTATATCTCTATGGGTGAGTGTAATAAACTCTTTATAAGATTTAGGAATAGATGTTTTCTGAATTTCCATATTTTAGTATTTCTGTAAAGGTGAAAAAATGAATATTCTTTGTAATATGTAATCTCATATTTATTTGCTTATCATGTATTGTGATATGTTTGTAGAAAAATATTTAAATTTCATTTTAGTGATTTTGTATGAGGTTATCTATTTAGAAATGAAATGTATTCAGTATTTATTTTTAACTAAAATGAATATATATTTTCTTTCAGAGCAACTCTTATTAATGCGGTTGAAGCTGCAACACTTAGAACAAAGGAGCTTGGCAGGAAATAATTTTTTTTTAAGTTTTAAGCATTTTTTTTTATCATAACATTCGAAGAATCTCAAATTTTTCAGTGTCATTATAGGTATTATTTTATAATGTATTCGTGATTAAATCACGTAGCGAGGCGGATAGCTCTATTTACAATATAGAATTGAATCAGAATAAAAAATACTATATAGCAGTCAGCGATAAAGTACGATTGTACGACGAAAGTAAGGTTGTTTAGAATCTGCTCAGTAGTTTCGGAACTTATACTAGCAATCCGTCCTGGCTTCGCACGGGTAGCAGAGTAATACATATAACTCTATTGGTTTATGCAGCGCACGCCTGTAAAGCTCCTAGTCGGTATGATTTTTGCCGACATCTTCAACAATCATAGTCATATTTCAAAGCGTAATGCTCGTACATCGGCAAACCGCAATAATTTTACTTATATAGGAAAGCACCGGTCTGGTATACAAGCTGTAGTTTTACATGTAACATTTTTAGTAAAGATGTTTGTGAGTTAAATTAGTCGTTTTAGAATCTCAGAGAAGCACTGTGTACATATTAATGTTAAGGTGCTTATTTTTAGGGGCAAGAATTAAAAGCGAATTTATCTGTACATTTATCGCTTATTAAATATGTGTGGTCACAGACTACATTCTTCTTCTTTCTCCTAACTTGGCAACCGGTCTTCTTTATTCCATTACTGCCATTATAGGATGTATATAATTTTCAGCCTTATGACTCGTGGCTCCACCAAGTGGCACACACCAAGATCGTGGCTCCCTTGTTAGACTTTCTAGGGAGTTATTGTGGCATCTCAGATTTCATGATCCATGTTATTATTTCCAATCCACTTCAATTGCCCACAATAACCAAGCCATATTATGCAAAACGCCACCAGTATTAGACAATATAGGGTCAAATACCACAAATGTATTAATAAAAAATGAATACCACTACATGACAGTTTGAGATCCCGCCAAAACTCACAGATTACCTATAGAGATAACTGACGTCTCCACAAGAGATCGTGGCAAGCACCAGTCAGTGTGAATGCAAATTTCCAAAAAAAAAATGCACCGAATACCTAAACTGTTCCCCAACAAATGATTTTTAAAATGACCCATAAATTACAATATTACAGTTATTTATTTACATAACGGTATACACAAAAATCACTGCACTAATTTTAATAGGAACTCTGCACAGTGTATAATTAAATTGATTATTATTCGAGAAGAACCTATTTTTTCTTTTCTGCCACTGGATATCTTGGAGACTGTAAATATTCTATAGCTAAGGCCTCTTCCCTGGGCGAGGCATTGACTTAATCATCACCTTAGCTCGTGCATGAAGGTTACATTTTGAGACTCGAAAATGTTTCCAAATGCATTCAAGTGTCTTCGGGGTGTAATTTGTGTTACCTTTTTATTGGCAATTGCTTTCCATTTGAACGCCCTGTTTCAGCAAAAATTTAGCTTATTTATACTTGTAGTAGATGTATGTAATTTCCAGCTTTTTATGGGTCAAAACTGTATTATTTGATTATTTTTTTTAGTAGGGTTTTATAAAATAATTATTATTTATAATACTAGTGCGGTAAGTTGGTTTTTACAAAGAATGTAGCCCGAAATGATGTCTCGAGTTTGTAAAAACAAATTTCGCACGTGTGTCAATCAACGTTTTTGAACACATTTGCGAGAAAACAGTACAATGAAGCTTTTTCATTAGTAGATTCAATGTTAATATCAGATTCCTCGCTTGAACTCATTATTTTGTTTATAAATATCAGTGAGAAAGTCGCAACAATCTTTGACGTTTCTAATATGAACATGGAGCGAATTTGTAAAAGGCGTCAAATTCGCGCGGTGAGAAATAGAACTACATCTTTCGTCTCATTTTCTCTTTAGTATTAAAATGAGGCAAATGTATTAATAAAAAGTGCTTTCAAGGTTCGATCATTCAGCTTATTTATTCTCGTAAGGTGAAACTCCTTGGTGGAATTCTTATATATTTTTATGGCGCTATACATTTACCACACGCTCCGTTGTATAGTGCGTAATTTCTATCTTTCAAACAATGTATACATGCTGCTTAAATGCATTTTTGGAGCAAATGTGTTGAAAAAATCATATTATGTAACAATATTATATTAATTGGCAAAAATAACTTTCAATTTTTAAATTATAAATTATAAAAATGTATTGGCATGTGGTACAGTAAACACATGTGTTCGATCTCTTTAATATTTGTACTAGTTTAGTTTAGGTTATTACTGTGATTTGTGGTAGATAATATATTATCAGTTATTATTTTTTATATAAAATAACTTCGGTTATTAAAGTTTACTTAATATTGCCTTTATACTAAAAATTTTCGCTGTACCAAGCCCGTTGAAACTGTCAAAGCCTTCTGAGTCTTCAAGGCCTACACAGCTAACAGTTTAATTAGTTTAAAAAAAACATTTTGCTTTTGACCACAGAGTAGATTTGTAAGGCAATAAAACTTAACATACTCATTTTTTGATATATATTTCATTTGTGTTAATTTTGGAGATTATTTTTATTTGTAGTGCTTGTACTTAATAAATATTTTACATTATTTGTCCTCAAATCTCGGATTTTTGTGTTTTGAAGTTAGCGTCGAACATAAATTTTACATAATGGTTTAATCTAGCATTATATCTAAGTAAAATGTGTGCGCTTTGCGTAATTATGTACTTACAGCTAACTTTAGAAACAAAATTTCGTTGCAACTTTATTGTTACGTTTTTTATACTCGAAATTCTTTAAGATATCTAGGTATATTAATTTTATATGAAACAATATGTATAATAAAATTAATGGACTTAGTTTTAATTTAGAAAATTAAGTCATGTCAGCAATTTCTTGAAATTGATGATTTTTTTCTACATTCTTTCTTCCACCCAAGCCACGCGCTGAATCCCTGTATCATGTAGATTTTTTTGGCGCAACTTGATGCTTTTGTTATGTCATCATCCAGCAAATCTGCTTGAAATAAAAACATAAAATAATTTATTGCATTTTATAATTCCTTATCAAGTTTTTTTTATTAATCATATAAGTACTAAGAAAGGGTATGTAGGTAGATCTGAGCATTTACCATACATTTATTATAAGAATTTTTACTATGTATAATGTAGGTGTCTCACAGATTTGAGAAAAAGGCAGATGAAGCCTTACGAACAACAAAAGTGGGACGTACATTTAGATGTGTGTCCTTGGCAACCAGATAACAACAACGACCGTCCGTGTGAATAATGTTGCCAGGGTAGTTATAAAACAACAACAACAAAACTATGAATTATTACGAAGAAAAAGATTGCGTTCAATGTTTGAATTACTTCCTAGCGAATTACATAATTTTTACTGTTTTTTACCACTTCAGTAGTGTAGTCGTTAATACATCATCCATCATAAAAAAAAAACTGAATTTGTACTTGAAATGAAGCGCTCCAAGGATCTTTACATTCCAATTTTCAACTAAACTTATATCTGCCTTCTTGATTTTTTTCATCAATTAATATTTATTGGTTCTCTTTATTTATTTAATTTGTTTTAACTTACCATACCTATCTATGCATAATTGTTCCGATGTCGTAAGCATTTGAAATTTTTTTGTCTACCATCTATTTGTCCACTAAATTGTCCAGGGTTCTTTATAATGCTTACTTTGGAACCATATCGCTATCTCTATCAGTATTCATACATCGTCGTCAAACAAATGATTTCGTACCTAACTAATATTACCCCTTTTGATTTCGTGGTACTCGGGTTATAAACAAAGTGATCTTCCAACGCTACATATAGATACTGAAAACATTTTGCCACTGGTTTGTACTGTGCAATGATGATATTATTTATTGGAAAGCTTGTTGAAGAAAATAGTTAATTATTTTGTTTTTTATACAAGTGGAGATGTTATGAAATCTGTGGAGATAAGCATAAAAAGATAGTTGTACAGTTGTAGACAAAGTATACCTGAACATTTTACGTTGCAAATCCTGCCAGGACTTTCACCTTCGCTACACCAATAGCGACTGTTAATCTGAAATAGTCCGTAGTCGTATGAACCATCCTCGTCAGGTCCCCCGACAGCATCGGTGCGCTTAGAGCTTTCTGCCTGGATCAGGCACACCCCTGAAACAATAAATTACTTTTCTTTAATTTTATTATTTCGCTTTCTTCATTTTCAGACAACTATTCTAGTAATAATTGATCTCAATATTTTCTATACCTACATATTATAAAACTCAACGTCGGTGTCTGCCTTTCCGTTCTTTTCACCTGATAACCAGTTACCCAATTTACCTACATGTTTTTTATTCATAGCTATGTCACCTACCTGGCTAGGTTATAGGATATATTTTGTTAGATAAAGTAATATACGAAATAAGCCGTGATAATAATGGTGAATCAATTCGGGAAAAAGACGCTTTTGGGTCACTTAAATGGCTTACGCTGAGTAAACCATAAGATATATATTAAATTAATATACAACATAATAGCAGATCTTAAAAGACATACAAGAAAGTCAGCGATAGCATATGTCTATCTTCTAAGAATCACCCACAATAAGCATTTTTGTCTTTAAAATAACCGGCGCAGCGGGCGACTGCCATGGGTGGTAGTACACGATTCACGCGTGTGTTCAACCGATGGCATTCTGTAGTCCATGCAAGCGGAGCCGCGGGCATAACTACTTTTGGTACAAGTCTTAATTACTTAACTATTCATATTGTGTAATCATGCCGTAAATACCTATAGTTAAGGCTTCATATTTCTATAATAGAGTCATTATAAACAACCTTGTGGTAGTCATAGTGTAAATGTTGTTTGAGTTTTAAATAAAACAAAAAATGAGTGCAGAATTCTTGAATGAATGCTTGAAAGGATTTCTACGTTTCTGAATAAAACACGCACAGGTACCTAACGTTTGTAGCGATGATGGTTCAGTTGTAGCGTGCTCAGACAACAAGTTTACATTAAATTTCTTTGGAAATTTCTCTCTATTTGGAGAAATTTCTCTCTACTAGTGGAATTCCTCCACACTACAGAAGATCGCGGCCAAACGACCTGGTGTTGTGTTCCTGCGGTTAGTAAGGTTTCCAGAGCTCCTTGGAGTACGGGGGTTCAGGGTCGGCACCTCGCTAGTGATACCTACCTACGGTATAAGAAATGGTATGGTAAAAAAAAACATCGGATTTTCACCTGGCTGACTAAAACTCTCCCAGTGAAAATATGTCCCCAAGCACCTGTTGATTTCATTCCCACAGCCGCACTTAAATGCCAGCTCCCAAGTTCAGCCAGCAAGTTCTATGCTCAGCAACATCAGCACTTAAAATCAGATGAGATTGTGGTGAAAGGGTTAAAGTAGTAGTTAAATAAAATAAACATATAAATGTTATGTGACATAATATTAAATCCCTCTTATGAATTTACACTGGAATAAATCATAAGATAAACTATACATAATTACATTTCATACATAATTATACTTTATATTGATTTAATTGGTTATAAATATAATAATACAGCATAAACCCAATCTGCTACTTCTCACTTAAAAAGTTTAATAACAATTAGGTACTAACAGGCAATAAAAGGCTTAAATCATAACTATACTTTTTTAGCTAAAATATCATTTATACTGCAATATGATTGCAAATTACTTGATTGGCAAAAAGAGCGTTGAAAAATAAAGTTTAAGCCGTCGCGTAGATGTCCTTTCAGCAAATGTTTTACTGATCTCGTCTTAAAATTAATTGATATTATTATTTATTCATAATTATGTAGGTTGGACCGATTTTGGGGCAGGCCTTTGTCCAGCTGTGAACGTCTTTTGGCAGAATGGATGGATGGATGGATGTGTGTAGTTAAATTAATAAATATAAGCGCGCTAACATTTTAATAAATTTATAATGCTTAATGTGGCACTAAAGGTAAGTAAGTAAACTTACAATCGGACAACTGATTTTCAGGGAAGCCTTCTTTTCGCAATTCCATAAGCAATTCACACGTGGTAAAGTTTAAGCTTAGAGTTTGACTAAACATAATAAATGCCGAGTATAGTGTTAATAAAATAGGTTTACCCCGAGCTATCATATCACGTCTTAACCACATAACAATTTTTATAAAACTGAATGATATTTTGTGTCAAGGATAACTACGCATTTTTTTAAATTTAGCTGGTTCGTTTCATTATTTAATTATTGACAATGTATTCATATGACTTGAAATGTAAAGAAACAAAATGTCAAGGTACCTTTTATTACTCGTCACCAATGTTTCGTTGTTCAATAGTTAGATCGCTTCCACATTAACCGATACGATGTTATATACTGACGCCGATTTTTATCGGCTTTTACAGATATCTTACAAAAACGTTTCGATTTTACTAATTTATTGATTATGTTATGCAAGCAAGTTTACGCGTTATATGTAGGTTAAGTACCTGTTAAAATTGTATAAATATTTACTCGAACATTATGGATGGATGAAAAATGTGACAGGCGATTATGTAGGTACATAGTTAACATAGTTTATAATTATATACCTACTTCCATATTGGACCGATATCTGATAACGACATCGTATCGGATAAAGTAAAAATGCTCTTAATCTATAAATATTCAAGGTGGTTACAAAACATTAATTTCAGAAGTAAAATTAAATGAGTAATTAAATCGAATATTTTATTGTTTTTTTCTCTCCGACAGTGTTCAATCAATAATTATCTCATGGTTTCTAGCAACATTTGTATATATTACACTATTAGTCCCGTGAAATTTGCGACACCATTTCAATACATATGTCCATAAGTATTTATTATAATAATTCCATAGAAAAAGATGGTCCAGGCATGTTAATTAATTACACCTTCTCCGGATTTTTAATATACTGAAACTATTGCATTTAAATGGTAAAATTGTTATAAATTATTGATTTGAGTCTTGTTCAGTACTTCTTGCAACATACATAAGGACCTACATTATGAAATTTTTCAATAAATACCTACTAGTCATTAAAATATATTAAATTACATTTCAAAAAATATCTTAATCATCCGAAAATATGTGTATTTTCCTAGTAGTTTGCTCTGGAGTGAATGGATGGTAAGGATGCACACATACTGTTCTTTTAGTGAACAGAAAAAGCGAAACTCTTCGCGCCAAACCGACTCCTATATCGATGCTTTTGTGTCTCGGAACTTCCATCATCGGCAACTCTTCCTCTTCAACTTTACCCTTGAAACAATTTAATTTTCGAAAACTACTGCGCAGTTTACTAAACGGATTCAACGATGATTGAAGGCTCGGTAGTCTCCGGTATTCACCTTTCTCATTTTCTTCATCTTCATTTCGATGAATCTTCTTTATTTTTTTCTTCGTGTACCGATTAGATTCTTCAGCTTTAACTGATTTAACAAATGTCCTCGTTGTTTCCGCTAATGCGATCACCGAATAATCATCACCACTCATTACGTTTCTGTTGTTGTTTTTATTTTACATTTTTATTATATGCGTTCTCCGTTTATCGCACTAAACTGAGCTCCCGTCTAACTTTTGGCATTGATTCAGTGTGACGTCGGTATACTTATGATAAGAATTTCAGATTACTGAGATTATGCTGACATATCTCTGTGATTTTTATGTTGCAGATTAAAAGTCACACTTGAATTTAGTCCTTTTTGCTAAACAGTTTGAGATCATTCTGCAAAATGGCAATGGCACTGAAGGAATTAATAATTTAAAAAATAAATCATAAACATAATTATAGGGGCGGTCCCTGAATTACGACACATAATCATTTTATATTCTTTATTCCATTATATCACATTATTTGCTGTTTCCATATTTTTTTACAGTTTTATAATAAATAATTAAATCCCTTCCATTATCAAATGCATGATTAGTTTTTGATCGACCTCTAAGGTGTGTCATATCTGTATATACTAAGCTCTAATGATGGTCAAAGCGTATGAAATTAAATACTAATACAATGTAAATATTATAATTGATAAAAACATTAGTGATTATCATCTAAAGGTCCGTAGCGAGGTCACAAAGAGTAAAAACCGGCGTAAATACATGACGAAAAAGCGTAACTAGCAAATATTGGCCTTGTGTGCACCAACCGTGAGGTGTTGCAGTATTTCTCCGGTATGAAACTATGTTGTTCAGCCTTGTTAAGCCGTCGATATCTCTTAAAATGATCAGTTAGTTTAACAGAAGTTGTCAATGCTTTCTTAAAAATAACACCTGATAAAAATTGAAAGTTAAACCGAAAATGCAAAGTATATGTCTACTAGTACACATTGATTCAATTGTACTTATCCAAACCCATAGGGTTATCCAGGTTAACAGTTAGAGTTCCACAACCTAACTGATAACTATTTTCATTGGCATGAAGAGTAATCCTTCCCGAGTCCTCTCATCATATTGTAGTTGGATGCTAGAAATGGATCATAAAGACAAGTTTTGTGTATTATGTTCACACTCATCGCAGTCTAACCGATGGTAATAGGTTCTTGCATAAGAAATTAGCGTTTATATGAAAAAAGTAAAACGAAAAAAATATTATGAAATTATATATTCAATCGATCGAATGGTACATCCATTATTATCTATGCACTTTCGTCATTTTATAGGTAGTTCATGATTCCATTGCTAAAAAATTTGTGAGTGAATCAATAAAATCTTTGAAGGCGGTTTGAACATCGGAATTGATTTTTTTCCTTGCAAGAAATTGTACAAATTCCAAAAAAAGTGGTAATCTGTTGAAGCAAGGTCCGGGGAGTATGGTGGGTGCCGAAGACATTTCAACCGCAGTTCCTCTAATTTAACAATGAAGCAATGATCGCTCAGTTGTAGTGTATATGTTTTCGCGTCGATTGACGTGAGTTCGAATCCTTGCAATGAGCCAGAGCTTTCGCTGAAGGAAAACATCGTGAGGAAACCATAGCAATGTGGTAGGGCTTTTCTAATGCCCGCCTGGCTAGCTACCACCCTCAAGTTGAAAATCTGTTGCCAAGCACCAATAGGTGTGTTCCGGCAACTGCACTTGAGATCCAGTCTTCCACCAGGTTTAGCGTGTTATCATCTTGGGCCACAACGTCACTTAACATCAGGTGAGATTGTGAACACTCTGCCAAAACGTATAAGATAAAAAAAACGACTATCTGTTGTAAAGTATTGTGTTTAGCGTTGTCCTGAAGTAGCACTGGGCTAGAGAGATTAACCAGTCTCGGTTGTTTAACGGCTAGCTTTTATATCATGGTTTGCAATTGTTGACAATACAGATCTGTCGTTATCATATGGCCAGATATTAGGAAGCTGTAGTGTATGAAACCAGCATGGTCCACCAAAAACAAACCAGTACGTTTTTCTAAATCAACTTCACTTGGGACAGGATTTGGCCGGTTCTCCTGGGGTCAACCACAGTGATGAGTTTTTCGATTGTCTTAAAAGATCTATTTTTCGTCACAAGTAACAATACGATTCAAAATTCCCTCGTTATTGTGACGGTTGAGTAATATAACGCAACACTCAATGTTGGTGTGCTTCAGTCAATTCATGCAATACCGAAGCCTGCCGCCAACTCTGACGTGGTTTGTGATGGATTCGCTTCCACGATCACCGTTAATTCTTCATCAACTAGGGTCTTCGGCCGTCCACGGGGCTTATTTCGTAGGTCAAAATTTCCAGAACGAAAACGTTGGAACCAAAAACGTACCGTGCATTCTTTTACAGTAGCTTCCCCATACACATCATTACTCCTTTCAGCTTTTTCTGCAGCGTTGATGCCACGGTGGAACTCATATTCGTAAATGACGCGATTTTTAAAGTATTCTATATTGTTTAAAGGACGATGTCAAAGTAAGATCAAATGGTGCGAAAACAAAGGAATCAAACACAAAAAAAACAAAACAAAAATACACAAGCCTAAATTTAAAATAAATTTGAATTTGGAATTCCTAACCAAACGCTAGATATTTGAGATCAAGGTTCAACAAAACGCCAATTTTATATGTAAGGACGTAATATATGAAAAAACAGGAGGCAAATACAGCAATTCATTAAGCTAACCAAAGGGTAGGACGATATTCCATAAGATTAGTTCAATGGCAGGTTAACTCAGAAATGCTAGGTAGGTAAATTTTGTCTGGCAGACAAATATCAGATGTGATTGCAATACTCTAAACACATTGGAGTAAGATATAGAGTACCGGTGTGAAATATCCCCGAACAGGATTCCTAGCTTTTTAGGGTTCCGAAGTTAACAAGGAACCCTCATAGTTTCGCTATGTCCGTCTGTCTGTCCGCGGCTTAGCCCAGGGATTCTTAGTTCTAGAAGGTTGTAATTTGGTATGGGTTCACGCCGACAAAGTGGTAAAATAAATACATGAAAAAAACTTGTTTAGGGTACCTCTTCTACCCGTAATGTGGGAATAAATATTTTCTTCTCGTCTATCCCATCGTGTGGGGTGTCGTTGGATAGCTCATTAAAAGTATTGGAGTGTAGAAACCATTTTTCGAATCAGGAATTCGTTTGTGAAATATTTGGCTTTAAAGTGCAATTTTTCCCAGAGTCAAGTGTGTGTCTCTCCCTCGCCAACAGCTAAATGGTTGTTTTTGGATATTTGAAAATATTCTTGGTAGTAGAATATGTAATGAAAAAATGAATAGAAATAAATGAAAGAATTAATAATAATGAATAAAATGTAAACTATCAGGGGTAAGGAGGTTGTACAAGTTAACCAGTAATATTCGATCGACTTATAAAATGTACTTGGAGAAGTAACTTCTTACAAAATCTATTGAATATTACATAATGCCCTAAGTGCCTGTCGACTACTACGAGCAACTACGGAACCCTACACTGTGCGTGGCCCAACACGCACTTGGCAAATTGTTTTAAAGGCTGCTTTAGGCTTTTGTTTCAATCGAATACATAATCTCATCATTTACGTATATTACACAACTTCTGTTCAGTGTCAACATTGTAATCAATGTTTATCTTAATAATTGCATAGAATATACATAGAATTAAAACATAACTCTATGCGAGTACCTATACGATAAGCAAATGAATGTAATTCATGTTTAGAGATATTTAAAAAGAAAGTCACGCATTTTACCATTAAACATTGCGTGTATTCAGTAGAGCTGTCGAAATAACCTTGAAGTATGTATCATATAACTTTAAATATGGGTAGGTTTATATATGTATTAAAATTTATAATTTATCGCACCTCTTTTACAGAAATGAATTGTTTAACACGCAGCGCAGCAAGATATGTCGTGCTCGCGCTCATTTTCCAGTTTGACGTAGGCTAAGGCAGTATACCTTTCCTTTTCTCTCTTATGTTTTTATTTAGTAAGTGAAGAAAGGTAAGGTGATGTCGATTGTGTAGAACAACTATGCGTAAGCGTTCACGTCATTGCAGTTTTTCCCAGAGCGAGAGAATGACAAATCACAACAAAGGATCGACTTGAGGAATTCAGACTTGTTGTTTTTATACTGTAATTTATCGTGAAGGTTATTCTTAGTGCTACGTTATTGTGGTTTTATTGAAATTATTAAATATTAGTAAGGTAAGAATCTTTATAACATAACATTTTTTGTAGAGTAAAAAGTAGGCACAGTATATTAATAGATTTGAAAATTGCTTTGCTTATTAACTACAATACTAACAAGTTATTTGGTCGTCCACTTGTAGCAATACTAATAGATAAATAAGAAAGTCATGTGATGTTATATTATTTTATGTGTATGTTGTTATCATGACAACGTGCGGGGTTTTCAGGATAACACTTTGATACAAAATTATATGAACGTGAATAAATTAACGTTAATGCAGTGAATAATGCGATTTATTTTAAGTAATAATACTTCATTAGAATTCATGGTTAACGACAAATATAGCTGTATTAATTATCAACGAGCATTTGCTTTAGAATCTGATACAAAACCTAAATGTAGGTAGGTAGGTACTCGTTCGTTTGACTTTACTTTCGTCACAGTACCAAGACTCGTTAATATTTTCAATTTATATATCATTATGAGACCATATATATAAATAAAATTTCATTAATAAAATGATATATGAAATGAAATATTGTTCTTAATAAGTTATATAAAGTCAGGTTAAGTGTTGTTGGTTAAAGTTACAAGAAGGTAGGAATCGAAGTTAGGTGGTATTTTCAATAATTAATTTAAAAGTAGGTAGGTATACTTTCATGTCTGTCATATAACGAATTGTAATTATACTAATGTGTTTGTTTGTGAAAACTAATTACTAGTTAACATGCAGCAACACCTACCTATCATTAACTTAATTAATTTTATTGGTGACATCACTTTTTTTTTTAACTCGCAATATAAATTGATCTAATTGGCCATGTAGTGTTTCCAAACGAATAACCGTGTCATAACTTTACATATTGGGGGAAATGTGTCTTAAATATTCACACTTACATATTTGCTAGTAAGACATGGAACAGTGTTAATTGTTAATTGTTATCAATTGGTTATTATTTCAAAAGTGTTTGAGCAGTTTTAAAAGTTTTATAGCAATTTAGTTTCCTACTGCACTATTATATTAAACAGTGTAAATTATAAATTGTTGTAATTGCAGTAATTTATGTTCAAGATCAGTTTAAGTGATATTAATAACATTCACATGGTACAAAAATTATAAATTACTAGATTTCCGCGTAGCTTAGGTCACGTACGGTTATGTATATAGCTACATACATTAGTATTAATGTATAGTTATATATACATTAGTATAAATCAACAAATTGTGCAAACAGTGTACCTAATTTATGAGAACAAAGCTGCCGTTAGAAAGTTAGTTTTCGATAAAGTATAGTTACTGCTTTCTATACCACATTAGTGATTATACAGTTTGGTGCTAAAACCATCAGGCTGCTGTTGGAACTAAAAATGGAATAGGTCATAGAGAATACGTTTGTTCTGAAAAGCATTATTTCTCATAAGTACAAACTTTTTACCCTCTTAAAGTAATAATATATTAATATTAAAGTCAACACCCTAATCAAATTTCACATTTATATCCTTGTGCCGTGCGATGATGAATCAGTCAGGACAAAGTCTTTTAAAAATATAGATAAGTAACTGGCCGTAAATGATAATTTTATAGGTAAATTCAGTGCCATAATGGCATCGTTGTAATGAAAATAATAATATATATTATTATATCTAAAAAGTATCGATTTGAAGTTACGTTCGTGGTACAAAAATGCTTTCAAAATTAGAATGTTTTCTTTTTTTAATAATAGTCAACTTTATTTAAGTATATTAAGTGCCATTGATGCATCGTAAGAAGGCTTGCATGACACGTCATATGTTTATTTTAGAGATGTTGGATAATTTAAATTGGGACTTGATTTTACGATTATCGAGTCTTTTTTAGAGATAAATATAATCGATAATGCTATTATGCTTTAAATCAATTGAGGGATGCGTAAGCTGTGTAAATTAAATAACAAAAATAAACTATAACAGCTATTGAAATCGCTATCTGGAACGCTTGAACTATTTAATGCCTGACTACACACAACAAGATTAATTCTTCCCGTCAATATTTTTCCTTGTGTGTTGCTGCAGTAATAATGTAGGAATTACGTAAATATATATTTATACTGGAAATTAAAAATAAACTAATAAATTAAATGTACAACGGCGTCCAATCAGTTCGATTCATTTTCGGTGCGAATAATACGATTAATATTCAATTCATTGGTTTTATTATTTTGGTCTACTCTAATTTTAACGAACAGAAAGAAACGATGCACGTCGTAACAAAAAAAAACGAAAATTCACAAAAAATATTGTTATTTAGGATTAAGTTATTTAGGATTTTGTAATGCACAATATTTTTATAACGTTTATCAGTATCAAATAAAAAAAAGATAATTAATAGTCGAAATGCATGTTTTTAGATTATGTCATAATTTACAATTTACAATACGTAACAATTTACGTTCTGTGGATATGTCATGCAAGCCTTCGTATGATGAATAAGGTATAGGAAAGTGTTTTTGCAATTTGTATTAACGCACATATTATTTAGACCTGATCTGTCATCTTAGTGTCAATGCTCAAGTTCCTATTGTCATAAATGTATTTCACGTAAAGGCATACTGAGGTATGAACTCATAGTCACAAGTTATCACTTTTATCAAATGATAATACGACTGACTGACGATAAGAGCAAAAGATAACATTCCGCCATTATGAAAATAGAGAAACTCGACTGTGACACTTAACAAGTTTTATATAAAGCCTTAATTCTCTAGTACATACAGTAAGTATTTGTTGATAACGTTTCGTGTTACGGATATAACTAACGCATAATTATCATTTTAGTTTAAAAGGATTACATCGAAAGAATGGGCCTGTGTTTGTCATTCGACTGCGGAGATTGTGACTTATGTGTGAATCCTTGCTGCTTGGCACTTAGTGCGTGTTGTCTAGTGCCGTGCCTGTGTCCCAACGCTTGTGGACAACAGCAACAACCGCCACAGACGATTCACGTTCACCATCCGCCAGTCGTTATCGAACAGCCACCGCCGCCCCCGGGCTATCCTTATCCCCCTCCCCCGGACGGTGGTTACCCCGGCGGTTACCCCGGATACCCCCCTCACCAACCGGGATACCCACACCCTCCGCAACCTATGTACAGATGAACATCGAGTAATTAAGGTGAGTTCTTTGTGGACGACTATTTTACTGTTTATAAATTATATCGTTTAATATTAACATTAGCAAAAGTGCTTGTAACTATACCACTACCACACAATATTTTTATAATAGTAGTGAAATAACTAAATAATATTTAATAAAAACTAACAAACTTTGAAACTGGAAGCTTAACCTATATCGATATTACATTTCATTATATATGGGTAATATTTGTTAAAATACATTTCTTACTTTCACATCTCACAGTGATTTCAAATTAATTAGAATAGTAACAAAAATTAGGCATTCTTTATACAATAATAGTTTAGAAAATGAGTCTCTACAACCTATATAATCAATAATAATAAGAATAAGTAATAAAAAATACTTAGTACATAACTACGTACAAAATATCGATGACCTTGTAACTGTTATAAACTTATTATCATATAGGTATTTCATTATCTAAAAAATACATATTTATTTCTTTCTTTAAGAATTCTTTATTTACTTTCCTTTACGTTCAGAATTCTTTTGTTAAAGTTTGCATTACCTTGTATATAATATCGTTTGTGATGTAATTACTATGTAAATATACAAACAGTTGTATTATCATACCTACTTACTACATTTGGTTCGGCAAGGTTGTATGTATGATACCTAACGAGTAAAACAGAACTTAACCGTTATTTCAAAACGACATTTAATATGTTACAAAGAAGTAATACATTAGAAAACGGCCTACCACCATGCTATGGATTCATCACGACGTATTCCTTCACGAAAAGCTCAGGCTCATTGCCCACAATGCCTACAATTCGACCTCGCGTCATTCGACACGATACCACTACCCAATCATCATGATTGATTTTCTAATTACAGGATGGGTTGCAACTTCTCTTGTCGTCCTTGTTGCTGTTGCTGCATTCCGGGTTGTTGCTGTGAATGTTGTTCTGATCCGCCACAACGTACCACTGTCATACACCATCACCATCCATCACCGGCATCTACTACATACGTTGTTACTCAACCACCACCACCTTACAGGTCTTAGCGAGGCAACTTTAGTAAAAATGTCTCTCGGAACATATCAAGTTTATTTTTCTACTTGTCAATAACCCTTGATAACTGTGATATAAATAAACTGGTATATAATGTTATTAGAGTACATTTCCTTAAGGAGCATCAGGGTAAAAGCTTAAAAAATGTTTTTGTAATTTAAAGGCTGATGTACAATTATCGTTTTGAGTAACCAAAAAATGTTCAACAGCGTGCACGTTAGTTTCTAAGAAAATATAATTAAATAATTTAGAGCCATTCATTTAACACTTACAATTATAACATTATAATATACAATTACACGTCCATACGTATAGTTCTTTATTTTAAATAATTGGTATATAACCCTGTAAAATCATTACTGAAGTAAATATTATTTACTAATTTAATCGAACGAAATTTGCACTATATTTGCACCTTATAATTATTTGAAACTAAGGATTACTTGAAAACCGAAATCTATCTGAGAATTAGTATAGCGTTAAATTTCAACACAGAACAGGAAAATTATCATTGCAATGTTATGGAGCTATATTTACGTAAAGTTAACGTATGCCTGTAAAATGATTTAATTTGCATGAATATAATAAATTCTAAAGAATTACCATACAATGAAAAGATCTAAGTGAGACGTTTTTATGTAAACAAAAAAACATAAAAATTTATTATTCATTTAGAATGGAATGTGATTTAAATAAAGCAACAAGAGAAGTTAAAAACACTTCAGACTATGATGTTACTTACCTATATGATAATTATACGACTTTAAAGTCGTTTGATAATCTGAGCGGTGAACAACAATGAAAGGAGATAATAGAAGATCATAATTTAATATAATATTTTAAATGCGAGTTCTGTTTTATTTTGTATTTTTTTTTATATTATAATAGGTACCATAACACTAATGTTAAATTATGATTAAGTAATTATAGGTTACACAAACAGCCGCAGCATCAAAGACGACCGCATCCTATGTTATACTTACATTCCAAAGAAATATATTAGACGTATAATATATATTATTTATTATGTTTTTGCCGCAAATTGTTTTATTTTTCATAATGCCGGATTATTTAACAACTTTTATTACTAACAAAATTGATATTTACTATCTTATTTTTATTTATTTTTTTCATTTCTGTAAAGCACTTGTTGGGATTTGGTGGGTAGAATCTGCAAATTGCATTACCATTCCACTCTAATTGTATTAATATTATTACCAATATTTATATTACCTTTATTAACTTTGGATACGAAAATCAACCAAGATCTCATCCTTTAATCAGCTCTTGGGTTAAACAATAATGCCCTCTTTATTTTATTATAGTACGTCTGTCCGGCAAACAGTCTCTGTAGCCACAATCGGATAGGATGATGAAATAAACACTTAATACAGTACATTTTTTTTTAATCGTTAACATTTTATTAGGAGCGTTATCTCACTGAAAACTATCGCACCCGTTACATGACGAAGCACTGGATGCTGTTAAGGAAGATACGAGATAATACTATTAATATAAGTACAATCCTAATCTATATTAATATAGTAAAGGTGAAGAATATTTTTCTTTGTTTAAACGCGCTAATCTCTAGACCTACCTGTCGGGTTTGATTTTTTTATATGTATCATAGCCAGATTCATGAGAACCCCTTAGCATAAAAAATAAAATATATGCATAAAGCATAAAAAGTGATTTATGAGTAGTATTATTAGGCTTGGCATATTAATACTTACGAACTAAAGTTACTTTAAATTCGAGACAATTTTATGTAGATAAAGTTGCACTTTATAACATGTTTTTTGGACGCATAGTTTGAGAGATAATGGAAAATTTAAACAATTGAACACTCGGCTCGGGTCTATGACTATAGGTGCAGTGGCGTGAACGAGCCGTGTGAGCTGTGACGCATAACCCTGGCCGCACGATAAAAATATTGTCTATATTGAAGTATTATAAATCACCATTCAGCGATTTCTTTTAAATTATACGCGGGTGAAAGCGCGGGGCACAGCTATTCAAAGTTTTAGTTGGAAGGAGGACTAGATTGAAATAATGTATATCCATTAAATCCAAATAATGTTCATGCCTATAACAATAAACTAGTGTCAGGGCAAAAAATTTTCTGGGTGGTAAGACTCGAAAAATGTGTCCCATTGGATCGCGACTAACATAGCAACACCCGCCTTACGGTCATTTTCATGACCATTACTTTAGTTTTAAAAACTTATCGTTGGATAGTATTTCCTATCGAACGTTACTATCTGTCATTGGGAGGATGGATAGGTAGCCTGCTAGAGATAGGTACTCTCATACAAATCGAACTTACCTGCGCTTCAAAATAAGTTTCAAACTCTTATTCTTGAAACGCAAACTGTGGATAGATATTCTTTTTGCGCTAATCGGGAATAGCCATTTATCCATAAGTTCAGATATGTTATTGAAAACTGCCGTTAGTGGCAAGCTAAGGTGTATTGCTTACCGGGATCGGCCGGAGTATATCCAGTAATTAAGCGGGCTGGTAGAGATATCTATTGTATATATCCAGATGCCAAGGGTTTACAGGCCAGCATGATAGCGACGAGTGCGACGACCGTTGATGGTTTTGTAATCTTATTATTTTTGTCGCAGTTGTTTTAAAGAGACTAAGAAAAATGTGCTACATATAAATGTGGATCATTTTTCTGTATTAGCCTCCATTAGTAAATATTCCATCAGTGAATATTCCAATCCAGGTTGATAACATCAAAATTGAACATGTTAACTGTTTTATAAACTTAGTTAGCCAAATAACGCCTGTTTCTAGATATTCACCTGACATAATAGGATGAACTGCAATGGCTAAGCAAGCTTTTAACAAAAAATAAAAAACACCTATTCAAATCTACAATTAAAAGCAATACTAGAAAAAGGCTTATTATGAGCAAAGCATTGTATGGCTGTGAAACATGGACGATCAATCAAAGAGACAGAGAAAGGTTGGCTGCGTTGAGATGTGGTGTTGGAGGAGGATTGAGAACATCAGTTGGACAGACAGAATTACAAATGAGGAAGTGTTAAGAATGGTTGACGAGGAAAGACAGTTGTTGAGAAACAGAAGAGAAAAGATGATTGGACACATGATACAGCACGACAAGCTCTTCAAAACAATTTTGGAAGGAAAAATTTAAGGAAAGCGAGGAAGAGGAAGCTTTTTCCAATAAGTGAAGGACAAAGTGGGAGTCGTGTCGTATTAGGAAGTTAAAAGAAAGGCAGAGGATAGGGAACAGTGGCAATCGCTCCACCGACAAGGGGTGAGCTCTTAAATGAAAGAATTAAAGAAGAAGCATATAACACTAATAATCTACATTTTTTAAATTATTGTTTAAATTACTTAGAAAAACTATTTTAAATGAATTGTACTATGGTGCTATTCAATAATTTAGCAGCTGCATACCTAATTATTACAAATAGCAAATGAATTAATATCTAACCTGCGATGGCCAGCAGTCAATAAACTGTATCTTTGTTAGTACAAGCAAAATTATTGAAGTAAAAGGTTGTAAAATCATTGTGTAGTTACGTAAACTCTATGATTCTGATGTTTTATTATTTAATTAGATAATTATAAGTTGATTGACTATTACTCGTTAACTTGTAAACCTACTTACCTCTGATAGTTTTCCTTTTAACTTCATTATATATACTACTACCATGACCATTTAGCTGGCAGTGGGAGGGGGGCACTTGACTCTAACAAAAATTAGCACTTCAAAGCTTAATATTTCGCAAACGGATCCCTTAATCGAAAAACAGTTTTCACATACCTTTGATACTTTTAATATCTTTGAACGACCTATCAATCGACACCCCACATGATGGGATAGACGAGAATAAAAAAATCATTCCCACTTTACGCGTAGGATATATTTTTTCAAGATTTTATTTTACCATTTTGTCAACGTGATGAATATGTATACCCATACCAAATTACAGCTTTGTAGTAGGTACTAAGAATGTATGAGCTAAAACGCGGACAGACAGACGGACATAGCGAAACTAGGGTTCTCCTTGTTGACTTCGAAACTCTAAAAAAGGAAGTTAATGATGATATAAAGAGAGGAATTCAAAAAGTTGTAGGGCACAGATAAATTTCTTTAAACATTTCTCTCTACATGGGGCAGCCCGACTGGTGGAATACCTCCACCCTACAGAAGATCGCAGCCAAACAACTTTGTGTTATGTTCCTGCGGTGAGTAGTGTTTCCAGAGCTCCTTGGGGTAGGGGGTTCAAGGTCGGCAACGTGATAGTTGATACCAATCGTATTATAAGCGTCCATAGGATATCGCAAAACAGTAGCCGCTTACCAACATGAGGACCGATTGCTGGTTTGTCACGTTAGTATTATTAAAAAACAAGTAATTTATTACTTCTTCCTATAATTTAGTTTTATACCTAGTCCTGACTAATCAAGGTATAATTATAAGAAAAAGAAATTCAAAGAAAATTACTTGTAGCTAACAATATCTACACATACTTATAACCATCAAATAATAGTAATACCTGATAATTAGGATAACATTCATGTTCGACGAAAATATAGATAATGCGTAATCCAAGTAATATATAGATATAACAAGCATAATATAGATATAGAAAGAAACTACAATATTTATCATATTACTTTAATGTACTGTGACACAGCCGCGTAGATACTTACGTTAGTTTATTATTGTTTAAACTAGACCGAACTGACGCGGACGGCGGATAAAATTAAATTGAATTTATAAATAATTTAAAAATAAGCCGTAAGTTGATAATTGTATTATAATTATGTTAATTCATTAATTATTTATCTCTTATCAGTATGAATCATTTCCGTTTAGAATTTTTTACCATAATTTTTCAACAGGAAAAATATAAATAAAGCTGTCTATGATTTATATAACTTACATTTTATATTTATTTTTCAAGAATAATACTCTGATCTAACTTTTGTTGAGTTAAAAATGAGTTTTTTAAACGATACGTTACGTTACGTATTTAAAAATGATTTAACATATTTAGAAGTAGAGTAAGGGGAAGTCAAAAATAAGTTGCCTTGCTTCAGCGCCATTTTTATTATCATTAAATATGAATATTTTACTTTCGTAATTTTTTACCATGTAAGTACAATAAATGACACCTTTAAGCATTAAAAATGTTTCATAAATACTTCCATTTTATATACAGATAAAACGAAGATTTTAAACACATTTTTATATGTGAAATTTTTTTAACATTAAAATGTACTTGTTCAGGTACGTACGCAGCTACGTTATTTTTTATATCTTCGCTTGTTTTTATGAGCAACTACAATAAATGTCTGAATTAATTAGAAAAGTGAATAACTCATGATTCTAGAAAATATGGGTATTTGCTGTTCTTGCTGTTGTGAACCACCACCCCCTGGACCCCACGGACCTCCACATCACGGGCCTCCACATCACGGACCTCCTCACCATGGACCTCCGCACTATGGACCTCCTCATCATGGACCCCCGCACCACGGCCCGCCACCACATGGTCGATGAAATAAATATGAACAAGTCTTCACAAATATATTTATCTATTGACAGTACACTATTCACAGAAATCTTGTGTTATGCCATTAAGAAAAAAATATATAACCCACAATTTTTTAATCTACATTTAGGTATTATAAAAAGCATAAATATCGTTTATGATAATAACTATCCTTTTTTCTCATAAACTCATTTTTGATACCAATCGGAAAACTTACCTATACGTGTATACTGTTTTGTTTGAGCATATAAAAATATGTACTAAAATACAATAATGCAGTGTTTAGAGAGTGTATGGCCACCAGATGTAGATATTTCATATTATATTTTTGTTAATGCTTTTAGTTTTATTTTTAATTTAAAATACGTTGTAAATGCTGAGCGGACGAGTGTAGGTAGAAAGTGCCGTTATAGGTCAGAGAGATCGGAGCGTTAACCGGCAACCCTTTTTCTTAAGCAATTACCTGCCCGCCGTTCACGAGGCTAGCATCGTTCTCACTCCGCTCAGTGTCTATAATATTTGTAATGTGGTGTTTATATTTAGTGTGTATTTAATCCGTAAAATAAAGTCAGTATTATAAAGGATGTTATTAATTCCCTAGTACACTACCGTACTATACACCCATGTTTACTATAATTTCTCTATCTTAATGTTTATTGTCATAGAGTCATAGTACCTATAAGTTGAAGTTCTGTAAATATAACGTTAATATTGTCTAAAATGCGAGTATATGAAATGAACATGACACATTTTAGTATACCGTTTAGTGGTATTTCCATTTGACAATATGTGTAATAGTCTACATGACTCAGATATGATAGGAGATGTATGAAACAACTGACCCATTTCCAATTAAAATTAAATCGAGGACGTATTTGCCACGAATGCTGTACTTACTATGGTTTTCTCAAAATATTGTTGGACGAGAATGGTAAAATAAAAGATTGTTGACGTTAGATTGATAATCAAAACAATTAACCAATGAAATTAGACATTACTCTTAATTGTAAACATTTTAGACGCCGTAAAAAACAATGATAAATTCGATTGAGTTTCTTGCTGGATCTTCTCCATGATTGAGATGTTTTCCGAACCAGTGGTAGAAAGAAGTGTTTTAACGGTCATAAATCGAATAAAGATTAGATTTTGAGAACTTAATCTAGTAGAAATGAAGAAAGTGATAATTGTGGAAAACAATTTGATAACTAAACATTAAACGAACTGTAAGAAGCTCACATCGGTTACGAAAAGATCTCCTTAACGAAATCACTGAATTAATATAATAATATTTTAATTTTTGCAATAAATTTCTTGTTATAGAGTATTTATGTTATTTCCACTTCATTTTCTTTAAAGTATGCATGCACAGACTTATAGTATCTAGGGGACACTCGGACAGATTATGAGCGAAATGCGGACGCCACTACAAAAATAAGCAACTGAATTAAAGGTAAAAAAAAAAACTTAAATTATATTTTTATTATAAAAAATGATAAATAGCATTGCATTGAGTTAATAAGTTTGTGGAGCGTAGATAGGACAAACCAATGGTCTCAACAACATAATTATACAGAATTATTGGCATGTCTTTTGTTTCGTTGTTTCGCATGCGGCGTTTAAGTACTAAATGCGATAAAGGTGATGAATTGTTTAATATATTTAACCTATCCTCCGAAACGATGTAGAATATCATATTATCAGCCTATAAATATACAACAGCTGGGCTGAGATCTCTTTCTATACTTTTTATTTAATTATACTGTGTAATTATAATCCATATCAGTTTAAATGTAACGTGACGTGATATAGACGTGCAAAAATACGTCTTTAAAAGCTTACATTATAAACGTAAAACTGATGCAGAATGACTGCTTTATTAAAAGAAAAAGCAGATAAACTTATTAGCCTATTATTACTTGAAACTTGTATGGATAAATGTACTTGACTATACTACCGGATAGTAGTGATTTAATAATAAACGATTGTACGGGCTCAGCCTGGTGATGATAGTGAATAATTATATTAAATAAATAACTATACACAATATACCCTAATTGTGAATGCGGAAGGCGTTAACCAACATGTTGAAATATACCTACACATCTTACGGTTATAATATTTTATATTTTTGGCAGACGCATCTGAGACGTAACCGCTATCTTTTGATTTGTTCGAGTGTATTTAACTCTATGCTTCGATCACAGTGCTGCGGGTTAGATTTCCCCTAAATTATAATTTGCAAGTGATTTTGGTTTGCTAAAGATTGATTCTATGTATACCTGACAAAAACAGGTCATAATTATGATTTGATATTTTTATATAAAACTGGAGTCAAACGAACGGTTACAGAAAGGGCTTAGAAAATAAACTTTCTTTTAGTAAGATTATCATACTCAACAACAGATACATGTCTATTATTGAGAATTCGTTTACGTACTTTGTAGTCATAGCTGTATATAGAACTAGGTTGTATTAGAAGCTTCGATCGCGTGAAATAAATGTTTATGGTATTATTTAATATTCTTGTTTGTCTCTCTAAGTGTTGATTTACTGTAAACATTATAAAATAAATATTTAGATTCGATTGTCTACACACCAATTGTGCAAGAAAGAATTGTGCATAGTGCATACGAATATTTATCAATGATATGTCCCACTTTTTACATCTTTTTTTATCTGATTTTTAGTAGATATTTTTGTAGCCTATTTCATCTACTAAAATTCATATACCTAGATAAGCAATACCTATAGGCAAGTACAGCAATTGGAACAACGATAGGGCTGGGCTACACGGGCGCATAGCGATGCGACGCGGTAGTTTGTCGAATAAATTTATATAACACGGGTGCAATCGTGAGGCACAGCTAGTGTACAATATATTAGGGACCACGTACGTACGTACTGGTCTTTATATGTGTTCCAAATGTTGTTATGTAAATAGTTTATCTGTGTACCTATTATCAATATTATTTGGAACAGTACTAAGAACTGTGATTAAAAGATTTTGATATGATAAGGTTATTTTATTCCTAAAAGTGACAAAATAAGGTTTGTTTTACATAAGCAGGTACGCCATATACGTATGTGACAAAAATATAATTGTGATTTTTAAAAAGATAAACTTACTGACTCACGTAGGAAGTTATTATGTAACTCAATTGTTATTATTCATACAAATAGAATAATAGAATTTTGCGAATAAACTGATGATAATGAATACGAATGAATAATATAATATTGTATATATTTTAACAATAAATATCATACTTTTTGTTTTACTTTGTTTATTTTAATATTAACTTGGCATGTTATACGTCACAGACACCAAACTACAGTGTTTTAATCTTAACAGATTTCCCAAGCCCGGTAAAGCTATAAAAGCCGTAAAGGCTCCAGGGCCCCTAAGGCTAACAGTATAGTCAGTTCGAAAAAAAAAACTTAACAGATTTTATTGGTAAGGCAATGGAAGTAAAAATGCTCAGCAATGTAGATAAATTATAGTTATATTATATATATATAGTTTATAATATATATAACTATATATATATATAGTTTATATTATCTACCTATAGAAACTTCAACAAAAAAGTCGACCGTAACAAAATGTTACAATTGTTAAATGTTACAACACCTCACAATTATTCCTGGAGGTGCTTCGGAAGATGAATAAATTAACACTCGTTTTACTTATAGCAGCTGTTTTTTTTTCGATCTGGCTTATAATATTAATGGTCGGAAAAAACTCCCGGTAGGCACGCGGGGGGCGAATAGGGCGCGCGTGGTTTTTTTTTTTTTTCGAATTGACTACACTGTTAGCCTGAGGGGCCCTGGAGCCTTTACGGCTTTTACAGCTTTACCGGGCTTGGGGGCGAGCTCTTAGGGCACTCAGCCACGAAAGCTAAGCAACAACATCCGAGGGTGCCAAAGTGGCCGAACCTCGGCTCGGACTGTTGCGCGTATGCAATTAAGTCGCGATCTGACTAATTCCCTATCCGTCACTTGTATCGCGCGAGCGGCTGCTTGTCTCAAGGGCTCCATGCCGATGGATCGGACCTAGGCTTGAGTTGCCGCAGAGGAGGGCGGTCGTGGCGGGTGTGCGGGAGCGAAGTTAACCGTACGTCCCCTGCGGAGGGAACGGTGGTTTCGCGGGCGTGGGCGCGAACACGCATATGTTGCGGGAGCGGACGCGTAGAAATTATTAGCTTTCTCGATGTCGTCATCGGGATCGACAAAGAGATTGCGTGGTTGGGTCGGCTAGCGTCTCGCTCCGCGGTGCGCAGTAGCATTTTTTATAAAATGTGAAATATAAATCTATGTGATTTAATTGAGACCTGCGCAAAATTGCGAATAGGATACACTATCTATAAAAATCGCTGACGGCGGTGAAGAATTCTACCTTAAAATATCACGGATGGAGATTAGCGGTGGAGAAAACCACCCTTTAAAAAATCACGGGACGACGGTGAAAGACAACCACCAAAATTACCGAGGAAGACAACCTCGTTAAAACATTACTAGCGGGTTGAGGATGACCAGCTCGTTAAAAAATCACAGCCGGAGTAGGCGGACGGAGAGATTACCAATGACGGCAGAGGAGTAAACCTGGTAAAAAAATCATAGCCGGGATGGTGGAGGAGGGGGTGCGTTCATTCGTCTCCTTTCCCCGCCATTTACCATAACACCAATGGTGGAGGCAGAGAAGAAAACCTCTTTAAAAACCTAACTATGGGCGGGGGTAGGGCTTGCGTTGATTCGCTTCCTTCCACTGCCAGGCCGAGTCGAGGGCCCGTCTTCACAATGCACTGGTTCGGCGGACGGGGAAACAGTTTTGTTGTAGCGGTCTGTCTCCGTCACAGGGCGGCCCTACCGGGCCTTGCTGCCGGGGTGTCAAGGTGCATGCTCGCGCTATCCCGTGACACTCCATTAACGCTGTAAACGGTGTACCGTGGAGGTTTCGTGAGTAGGAGTCTCACATAACCACTCGCTCCCCCTGCGCGATTGTGTATACATGACGGGTTCCTCCACGTATAAAAAAAGTTGCCTCTTTCTTAGCGCCGGGATGCACGCCACCGCGTCACCCTATCACGGCGGCGGATGGTACACCGCTGGGTTTTAATCAGTCGAGTCTGGCATACCCCTATTGCTCCCCCGAGCCGGAGGGTATCCATGATGGATAAGCAACCGACAAAAAAAAATGAGTGGTAGTGGGTGTAATTCGAACTAAACTAACTGTACATATATACATGTTGCTTTCCTTTATGAGGAGGGAAGCGAAACCCAGCACAAATCCATATTTTTATTGCATTTATAGATTTCCTAACCAATACCTTAAAACATTTTAATGTGCTTTGAATAAATACATTATTACATTATAATTATATGTGTAATTTTTTTAAGTACTACATCTTTTGGCGCGTTTAGTAGAGGGTAAAATTGAGAACTAAACAAAAATAATAATGTCTGTGAATTCATTTTATTTAAGCACGCAGGATAAAATTATTGGTCTTATTTTTGTTTTGTTTGGCCAGAGAAGAACTACTTACGTGCGTTCTTAAGTATACACTTTTTTTAAATAATAATGTAATGAAATCTTTTCACTATATCCACTACATTAATATAGCGACCGGGCCGCAGTGCGACGTACGCGCGCCGCTACGAAGTTATATTGCACAGACCATAGATATGTTTTAATTATCTATGGCACAGACGTACGCTGCCCATGATTAATCTTTAGCATACATTGAGAAAATTGAGAAACAAAATTATTTTAATAACGGTAGAAAGTTTATATTATTAGATATCGTTGACTTCTTAGTAATTTGAAATATTATGTTTTTTTATTATACTTTTTGTCGTATGTCGCACAACCTTTCACGACAAAACTTGGCGTTAATGTTTAATTTAAAATTCTGCTTTATTTCTTTATTATGTCAAGGACACGTAAAAATGTGACTTGTCAGTTATGTGAAGGTATATTACAGTTGTCAGTTGTACGAAAAAAAAAGTGTGTGTGTCAGCTCCGACGCGCGACAGGAGTTTACTCCTCAAGAACTGTCTTGGAACTTGAATATAATACAATTAGCAAAAAGAGCAAATAGAGGCATATCTTTGGAAATAGAATGAATGAATTTAATTTGCCCACACGCGGCGGTCCCTTCATTTCAACGGTCGATTCGCATCTGGCGCCTTTCACAGAAAACGATAAAGAGTTGAATAAGTCTCAACCTTATTTAAATTTCACTAAGGTTAAAAATTGTTTGTTTTATGTTGCACTTTCAATTTCACTTCTCATATTTTTTCATACCGTGCGCATCGTTTCTTAAGCATCGTTTCTTAAGGAGTAAACTCCAAAAAAACTCTAATTTTACGTAACAGTATGATAATAATATTACATCAGATGAACGTAGCATAAAAATAATTACTCTTACATCACATTAAAATCCTATGTTACTCAGTATGATGTTACATATATTAATATCACAGAGTATGATATAATTTTGAGATCACTAATCATATGAATTTTATGTAATGTATACATAAAAGGTTGTGACCCACGTATGACTTTTGTTTTACGTCATAATTAAGTAACGTGTTCACTAAGGTCGTTTTCTATATTTTTAACATATTTTATTAAAACTATTTATATATTTACTTCTAGATTGGGTAAGTTATATAAAAGTTTTGTAAAAATTATCAGATATGATATACCTATAGCTATCTTCAGTTGGTAGTGAATCATTGTGATATGGATGCGGACATGTTGATAAATTTTGATATGCCATAACTTCTCAATAAATTTCGAAGCTTATCAGCTTATCAATAGTGAGATATCATTACCGGCGTCAATTTCATTGTTTTCGAATTGTGACAAAAGTAGCCAATTGAACGAATCGACCCAAAATAAATTAGTTTCATTACTCGTGGATTAAAGAACACACGTAAGTAAACCAAACAACTGAATCTCTAAGAAAATCATTAAAATATATGACTTAAAATTTTATTATGAGCTTTTTAAGTCATAAAGTCATGTCTGTTTAGTTATGTACAATTTATATTATATAGTTATAATAAACGTTCATACAACATCTAAAAAACATTGAACATATCGTTAACTGTACTTATTTAAAGTTTAAGTGACTTAAGTAAAATATTTTTAAAACGGCTGTTAATTTGAACTTTGATTATAAATATGATTGTTTACTTATTTCACTTACAAATACGAATTTTAAAAATAATAGTTGTAGGGACTCAGTTAGGTATATATCCTTACCACTTAACTTATATATTAGTGGATATACACCAGCTGATCACCGAACGTGGCACACCCAAATGTTCCTCTATTGTGGGTGTTACGTAACTTCTGATGTATGGTGGTCGCGATCCACTCGAAAACAAATGTTATATCCTACCACCCAGCAGCCTGAACATTACCGCTTCAAAATTAGTATTTTATTCTCATAATAAAATCATGAATAGATTAGAGGTTACATAATGGTATTACGTTGGTTTTCAGGTTAACATCATGGGACTTTGTTGCAGTAGTTGTTGTGAACCCGATAACACAGTCAATGTGGTCGACAATCCAGGACCAGGTTTTGGGCCTCCCCACTCCGATGGAGTGATGGTTATGGACGGACCACCAGACAATCACATGGCCAGATGATAATCGCTTAATTTAGTTAATAAACGTTATTTATTATATTCATATAATTTTTCCTGTAAAACTTATTTTACATTAATTAATTATAATTTTCATATTACAAACAGTGTTACAATTATTTATCTTTTTTATTTAAGGGCCGTAAACAATCTAATGTATAATTTAAAAATTAAATAGACAATAGACATGATGTTTTTTTAAAGGATTTCTAAAATAATGTTAAGTATTTGTTATACAAGAAAAAAATATTTTTTACATAAAACACAGATATGGTACTAAAAACTGCCATTTAAATAAACAACTTTTAAATTAACGCCAAAACCGCTCGCAAGTGACATGCCGGTGCTTGTGAAGTTCTCTACGCGAATTATCCTTTATGTCTTTTACCGAATGAAAACGGCGGCCACGAAGTGGTGATTTGAGTTTAGGAAAAAGAAAGAAGTCGTCTGGAGCTATCTGGTGAATAAGGTGGTTGCTCGATGGTATTTGTTGAATTTTTGGTAATTTTTTTTTTCACAACAATGGCATTGTGCGAATGCGCATGATCGTTGTGCAAAACCCAAGAATTTTCTTTCTATAGATCTGGCTGTTTTTTTGTCTAATTTGCTTTCTTAAACGCCGCATAACGCGAATAATATACTTTATTTACCGTTTGATCTTCCGATAAGAATTTCGAGTGCACAACATCGCGATAGTCAAAGAAAACAGTCAAAATAACTTTGCCTATTTTTCGACTTTGGCGTGGTTTTTTCAGTTTTCGTTCAGTTGGAAGGCGCCACTCTGGAGTTTGTTGACTAGTTTGCATGTCAAATTCGTAAACCCACGTCTCTTCGCCAGTTACAATACATTTCATGAATGTTTGGCCGAAATTTACTTGTTCTAGCATGTCCTCAGCGAGTCTTATGCGATTGAGTTTTTGGAGAAAAATCAGGTCTTTTGGGCAATATGTTTCAACCCAAGTGATTATTTAAAATGATAGGGATCGACTCGAGAGACACAGAAAGTTCAGCGGCTATCTCTCTCAAACTTGAATGAGATATGCTCTAATTAAAACAGCCCTGTATTTAATCTAAATGACAGATGCAACTCAAACTTCGCGCCAAAATAAAAAACAGTTGTGCCAATCTAACAATAAATAAATAAAATTTGGAACCATAAACAAACCATCCATTCCCGATACTTTTTTGACTGAATGTATAATAAGAGAGTTAGGGTAATAGAGGAATTTCTTTCTACTTGGGCGAGACCAACTGGTGAAATACCTCCACCCTACAGAACATCGAAGCCAAGTAACCTTGTGTTGTGTTCCTACGGTGAGAAGGGTTTTCAGAGTCCTTGGGGAAGGGAGGTACAGGGTCGGCTACGCGCTAGTAATACCTTTAGTAATAAGCGTTTATAGGGTACGGTAGCCACTTACCACCAGGCCGTTAGTTAACTTTTTTGTATAAAAAATATACATATTAGATTTCCATAATGACGATAAAACATTAAAATTTCAACATTTTTATGTATGATATAGATAACTAAAATCAAATGTACAAAAAATAAGTTCACCTTCCTTAACATAATTTTTATAGGTCTTTGCATTCGTAGGACACTTGATTTCAATAAAGCCATCTTGACAAATACTGTCTGGTGATGCTGATATGACAGCGTAGTTTTTTGACAACATTAGACCACACTTGTTAATATTTTTATAATGTTTAATACTGTTGAGGAGCCACACATGTATGCTACGGAAATAACTGCTTCTTCTATATTATTTACTACGTATTAATGTGACTGCATACTACTTCACATGTACCTTATACGCAAGGCAAATTTTAAATTTCAATATCCAAGCCCGATAAAGCTGTAAAAGCCGTAAAGGCTCCAGGGCCTAAGGCTATCAGTAAAGTCAGTTCGAAAAAAAAACATTTCAATATGTACATTGTATTTGGAATGGTACTACATGGTACATGAAAGTTTAGTAAATCGAAATTCTGTTGAGCAACAGTTTTTGTTTGAAGCTAGATCCATTGTTAAACTCAACAAATAAATTCTAGACAAATTAAAGCTTTAATAAAAATTTTTTCATTCGCTAACATTTCTCGTTTTATTGGTTGTGGTAACACAAAACTAGGTAATTTAATAGTCTTAAAACATAAAATAATTGAAAAACGGCGCAGAGATTATCAATAAGCGTTAACACAAGAGGAGTTCGAAAGGAACAAAATAATGCTTACTTTGCTGCGACCCGTGACGTCATTTGCCCTGATTTGTGTTTTAAAAAACATGAAGGATTGCTAAAATTTTGTGTTTTTATTTTAATAAATGTATTTTCATTTCGCTTTGAATATAAATATGAATACGTTTTTTTTTGTTTTTAACTTGTTTCTTCATGCCTATTATTACGATTCTCATCACGTAGGATCAGCCGCTTTTCTTCTTTCAAGTATTAAAGGTAATCAAGTTTCTGTTTATAAATTTAGTATCAATCTAGTAATATTTACTCGGAAGTTGAACTCACTTTTAAAGATTTGAAAGATGTGCTTATGTTTTAATAAATTTATGTTTAAATGGCAAATAGACCTGTTTTGTTTCGCTAGTACTTTTTTGCAAGTCCGACCTAACCGAATCGAGCATCGTCGCATCGTCGATTCTATAAAAATGTCTATAACATACATATTAGAACCAAGCCCGGGTGAAGCTGTAAAAGCCGTCTGAGGCTCCAGAGCTCTTATGACTAACAGTATAGTCAGGTCAAAAAAACCATTAGAACAACTATGAATTATCAAAGTATATTACAATTCTTTTAGTCTTTTTTCAACGACCCAAAATTTCTAGTCTTAATGGCATAGTGTGTTACACACTTTATGAGGCGCATTCTTATTTTATTTTTATACATAAGTACAATAGAACACAATTTACAAAATGGTTTTCCACTTCCATTAATATCGTAATTAGTTAAAAAATATTTTTTTTTATTTCAGATAAAACGATTAAAGTACTATGTACATTATACAATATATTAATTTTGTCGCGGGCTCTAACATTACTGAAACTCGGCGACAGCTCTCCAAAATCACCCTAATCTCATTGAAGTTTTTAAATATTTATTTTCATGTTAAATTTTAATGTTTTTATCAATATTTTATTTTTTGTAAATATGCACCAATGTAAAGAATTAAAAATATAAAAATAATTCATGCATATTCCCTATTGCAAAAACAGTAGGTAGCAAGCAAAGGGAACCGCACAATATTTTGTCATTTTCAGAGTATTATAACAATAATGATTTCAATCTAATGTAGGGAATAAATATGACGTATATCTAAATATATAATTTATTATTATTATATATTAATAATTTGAGGCTCCTAAAAATATTTTATTAGTTTTATGTTAAGTAAATAAATATATGTACTTAGTGATTGTTTTGCAGAGGCTTATTATTTCTTATTTAATTGACTTTTATTTATTCTCCTTTATAGAAATATAAATTAAATTACACTTTCTAAGATAAATACCATAGAATAATACGTTAATCGTTTAAAAACTAGGTATTTCTCATGTATTTCTCAGGTATTTCTCATGTGTTGGTTCAACACAGTTACCGATATCATTTACGTATATATATCACTAGCACCCCACCCCGGCTTCGCACGGGTATTAAACAAAAATTTCAAAAATAAAAACACACACACCTACCCTTCTTTTTGCGTCGGGGGTTACTAAGAAAGAGAACATGATAGAAAAAGTTTTTTAATTTTGTTTTATTATTTATTTATTTTTAATTTATTATTTTATTTTTTATGTTTGTAAAAAGATCATATTTACAAAACTACTACGCTATATTTCTATTGCATATTTAAACATAAAAAGTATTTATTGCGACATAACAGTAATAGTTAGACATATGATATCGTCGACTTTTTTGTAGATATTGATGTTCTCTATAAAATTGTTGTACATCACTTTGCTCTATTGTCAATAATTTCCGCAGTTCATGCTATATTACGAATTTTTTTTTTGGTATTTTTTTCACACGGTTGGTAACATTATCGAAGTTTTCATACGGATCACTAACTTTTTTGAAAATATTCTATCGCCTATGTTCATCAGGGATAATGTAGGATTCTAATGGCGAAAGAATTTTTTAAATCGATCCAGTAGTTTCAGAGCCTATTCAATGCAAACAAACAATCAAATCTTTCCTCTTTATAATAATAGTTTAAATTTAGTAATAAATCAATAATAAATGTGGGGCACAATTTCACATACGTCTGTTTAATTCCAAACTAAGCATTGCTTGTATTATCGTAACTAAACACCTGATATAGTTATACATATATAGATAATTAGTACCCAATTACACAAATGACCATTATAAACTAGTAATTAAAAAGATATATTTACTTGATAATTGTACATATATTTCAATGAATAAAATTTAATCTCTTTATTCAGATATTTCGTTATAGTTCTTATAATATCAAAAATAGTCTTAACCTACAATTTTACACAGAACTTCGTAGTTTTTGTAAGCAACTTCATTGCCACCGAAGGATATGTAACAGCAACCGTGGCTAGGGTGAACCTGGAAAATAAAAACGATGACGTTAATAAAATTGTGCTAAACAACTTTCAATCTCAACTGCACCGGTATTTGTATAATAAACGAGAGACAGAGTGATCACGGTACGTATTAATAATTTTGTATATGTAACATGTAATAATAGGTCTTTACCTATGAAATTACCGTTCTGCAATACTGGCCATTTCAAATCAAAATATTTTTTGTTTGGCTAAGAATTCTAATTTCAAATTATTTTTATTTTAAAAACATGGAATTCTTTTTCCAAAAGTAGTCATTTGTTTATTGATTAGTATTACATTTTCATTGCATTTCAATCTTTTTTGTCATCATGATTACGTTAAAAATTCGAGTAATTATGGAATATGAGTACCGTCGTGGCAGTAACGCGGCACAAGCGGCACGCAACATCAACGACGTTTACGGAGCTAACACTACAAACCAACGCACCACCTGTTATTGGTTTGCTCGCTTCCGTTCTGGGAATTTCGACCTGAAAAATGAACCTCGCGGTCGTCCGAAGACTTTGGTCGACAATGACGAATTAAAGGCGATTGTGGAAGCTGATGATGATATACAATCTACGGCTGAATTAGCAGCAGCTTTCGACGTTAGCGTCAAAACAATATTGGTCCATTTGCGTCAAATTGGCAAGGGAAAAAAGCTTGACAAATGGGTGCCCCACGAACTCAATAATCGCCAGCGCGAAGTACGCGTCGAGACGTGCCTTGCACTGCTCAACAGACACACAAATGAAGGAATTTTGAACCGCATTGTTACCTGCGATGAAAAATGGATTCTGTTTGATAACGCAAGCGCTCAGCAAGTTGGTTGGATCCTGGTTCAGCACCTAAACAATGCCATAAACGAAAACTTACCCCTAGAAAAGTGATGGTCACTGTTTGGTGGTCTAGCGCCGGTGTGATTCATCACAGCTTCTTAACAAACGGGGTGAGCATTACTGCAGATGTGTACTGTGAAGAACTAAACACAATGATGGAGAAGCTGGCACATCTCCAAGCAGCATTGGTCAATCGCTCGTCTCCGCTGCTCCTGCACGACAACGCGCGACCTCATACTGCACAACAGACGGTCTCCAAGTTGCAAGAACTGGGGTTGGAAGTTCTCCGTCATCCGCCCTACTCACCAGACCTTGCGCCTACAGACTACTACTTTTTCCAGAATTAGGATAACTCCTTGGCAGGAAAAAATTAAATACCCGAGAGGCAGTACAAAATGCCTTTGAAGAATTTGTTGCCTCCCGTCCAGCTGATTTCTTTAAGAAGGGCATCAATAAACTGCCACTGCGCTGGCAAAGATGCATTGATTGCATGGGTGATTACTTCGATTAATACAAATAAAAAATACATGAAAAAACATCGTTTAAATTTTTTCATACAAAACGGCAATTTCATAGGTAAAGACCTAATTATATATGATTTTGGTATGTATACATTTATTTTTATTATTTAGTATACTATTCATGTATCTACTTTTGCTAGTGTATACTTATAGTAGTACTTATATTTGCACTACATGGTTAGCTGGAAGAAAGTGCCTTGTAGTTCGGAAGTGTATGACATATGAAAGAGCAATAAAGTATTCAATCCGTCATTACATCAGTCATACATTTAGTCCATCTTTGAAAAGTATAAAATTTATCAGTTTTCGAATCCCATTAATAACTTGACTCCCGGAGATGGTGCCAATTTTACGTACATTTTGTGACGTCCGGGAGCCAAAGGGTTAATGTAACAGCGACATAAATTAATTGCCGCGGCCGGCTCAATAGTGGTTGTTCGCAAGTCCAACATAACCTAACCGAGCATCGTCGGTATTTTGCCATAGCCGTTCCGTTAATTATAGCTGTAGGATTGTACTTCTTCAATTCATTTTTAAAACAATTCGTTCCTTTTAATATGGGAATTCCAACTTGGCAAGTCTTCATTGTCAATAAATTTCGATCGAAACTGAATCCATTAATTAGAAACTAACGTAAATATTTATTGACGTAATAAATATATTAACTTAATTGATGTATATAGTATATATATACAAAAATGACGTAACTATTTATTGACAATTACAACTCACTTGTGAGTATTATTTCATTTAATATATAGTATAGTAAAGTAATAATTGTATTTTTTTAAGTTTTTTTTTACCTTTGGATATCCTTAATGGTCTACCTTGATACCAAATCTCAAGTTTCTGAGTCGTCTAGAAGTGGTCTAGGTTTTTGATGACTCAGTCAATAGAAATGATTCGTTTAAGTATACTACACACTGGCCAATGTGTCACCCGAACTTGGTTGACACACTGCCATGTGCCTAGATATCTATACTAATATTATAAAGCTACATATTATTATTTTTAGCTATAAGTCATCTTAGCCATTACATATTTTAATTTCATGTAAATCATACATCATCAACTTCAATTTATACCATCCATTTACAAGTATATTTACCGGGTGTAACCACATATGACAAAATGTATCAAATAGCAAATGTCATCACGGGCGAACATCACAGCTAACTTATATTTACATCGCTCCATATACATATAAAAATCTTTATGTTAAATAATTAAAACAAAGTGAATAAACTTATGACTTGGGAAAAAAATATTATAAAGGTTAAGAAATTCTTTGTTTGAACGCGCCAATCTCTGGAACTACCAGTCAAATTTGAATAATTGTTTTGCTTTTTATAGCTTATTTATTGACGAAGTTTATAAGCTATATAATTTTGAACCACGATTATAACCCTAAGGAGCGGAGCAGTAACCGTGAACATAAAGCGATCTGGCAAGCTGTTTGCAAGTACAGGAAATGAGAACAATTATACACGGGTGAGTTGACGGCGCGGCCGCAATGCGATTGAGAAGTTCGTCGAATAAATTTAGCATGCAAGAAATCGTGGGGTCCGCTAGTGTTCTTACTATATATAAGATAGTAATATGTTTGCCTTAAGTGTAATAAAGGGATATATTGCCCACCTTTCCAGGTGTAATGGAGCGTTCGTGTCTGACCCTGGCGACATAAAGAGGTTCGGCTGTGTGCGTGTTGCCTGCAGCAATAGCTCCCACGGGAACTTGGCCATTGAATGCTGGCGCCCAACGCAACATGTGCGCCGGGGCACAAAGCACCTGAAAATGAGATAGATAAAGGAATTAATTTATTTCTTGTAAATCTTCAATGTATGTTATATATATATTTAGTTATTATACGAATATATATTTAATTTTGTAAATCCTTAAAAAATCGTTACTTTTTTAAATCATGACGTAAACCCATTATATTTAACAAGAATAAATAATATTATACTATAAATGAAATAATCATTTCCGAGAATCATTAACGCGGTAGATAAGACACTTGAAGAATAGGTTTTAACAGAAATCAATTATTGTTGTCGCGCTATGTCCGAACGATTGAACAGAATGCGAGAGAAATAAGTATGGTATTACATTTTCTCAAGTGCAATTTATTTAAGATATTTTTCCGTTTTACTTTAACCTCCATCTCGGCACGAACTCAAAAGTTCTCACTATATTCTATCTTTGTCGTAACGTGAAACTGTAGAACCATCTCCTGGCCAATGTGTTCCCGCTTTTTTACGACGTCGGGCCCTTTAAGCGTAACGTGAAGAGAATATGCAAGCCGGCATGACAGCCGCGACCGTCGATGGATTTCGATATTTCGGTGATCGCCATTGTGTTTGGATTATACTATGCTTACCATCAGGGCAGTACAGTCAATGTTCCGAGCTATTATATAAAAAAAGAATAAAACAGAGAAATACGTTTGTATGGAGCAAACAACGCCCGCATTACTTCTTAAATGCTTATCAATAATCTGAACTATAAAAATAAAAATGTATTCTAATATGGTTAAATATTATCAATGAACTTTACCTCAAAGTTATGAACGGGCACTTCCTTGCCTGCGTGTGGTATGTAAGCGGATCTGTGTCTGATAGCCAGTTTTCCAGGAATAAATTCTCCACTATGATGCGCCCGGATTATCCACAACGGGCTTCCATCCCAGCCCTCTTTACCTCCGACGAATGCACGTGGTGTAAGCGTTGAAGCCGTTGTAGCTGTTGCGGGCACCCAGTCAATCAACTCTAAATTGTTATTAATAATATAAATATAAATCTATATGCATATAAAATTTGTACTCTTAATAATTCATCTGCACGTAAAGCGTAGATTTAGTCTGTTACCGTATTTGGGCATAACATTTGATATGATTGTTGTCAATAGAAATTTGTACGATATTCACATGTATTCAGGTGTTATGAAACTCCATAACTCCAACCGAAACTATTGGATACCCGAAATAAAAAATATCCGAAACCGTAATCGTCTTCGATGTAAATAAATTTTCGAATGATTTCGGATAGGGATGGAGTCGAATGAGACACTGTCGATTACCAAAAAAAGGACTTAAATTTAACTAATCATTATCTAAAATACAATTAATATATTCTTCACATACAAATGTTTCAATAATACCTATTTTCCTTCAAAAATGTAATGTCCATAAGTGAAATTATCCAAAACTATCGAATATCTGAAAAAAGTTCATAACCTTGTCCACAACGGAAACCAATTAAAATAATCTTAAGATCTCCAAATCTGAAATCTCGTATCCGCATAATCTTTCATTCATACTGCTTACATGTATAGATAGGTTAATATTTACATTACATATTACATTAAAGCATAAATAAAATAAAAATTGTCTGGACAAATAATAGTTCCTAATCTAATGATATTGATACTTTCCAATTTTTTATGAAGAGATAAAAATCCAGAATAAGTCTTAATATTTCATGTTTTTTTTTGCAATTGTCTTTGTTTGCAATTATCCTTTCTTATCTGTATCATGGGGAAATGGGTACAATTTTTAACTAAAATTCGTTTTAGCAGTTTAACTTAAGTTTTAAAGGCCTGTATTTCAATTCCCGTATGCGTGGCGTGTGTGTGACTTTTTATTTACTGCATACAACCTGCACAGGTGCTGGTTATAGCTCTTTTTCTTTTCAGTATCTTGGGGCCTAATAGGGTACCTGCTATTTTAAACTAGAACTAACTTCAGTTTTAAAGACTTGTATTTCAATAGATACCCGTGTGCATCGCACGATTGTGATTCATTATTTACCTTCGACAACCTGCACAGGTTCTGGTTGTGGCTCTGTGGTTGTAGGCGGTTGTGGTTGCTGGTAGATGTAGTTCGTGACGTACGTGGGTTGAGGTGGAGGCGGTGTTGGCTCAGGTTGCGGCGGGGGATACATCGGCATCATTACTGGGGCTGGTACATAGGCGAACGCACCTGGGGCAGGTGGAGGCGGTGGATATCCATAGTAAGGCGGTGGAGGAGGACCTATGCATAAAGTTACACAAATAATTAATATTCAATACAAAAAACTTGATTTCATGGAGTCCTCGGTGAATGCCAAATTAAAAAGACACAGTCTAGCTAAGTGTGTTTTATCGTCTGTATAATGGCAATCTTGTTTCTTTCTTCCACCATAGAATTACGTGGACTGGTGTACGGAGCCACAACTATACGGTATCGGCCATCACGGACAAACAAAAAAGTCCGTAAATTCTTACCTTTGCCGTACCGTGCGGATGTGGAATAATTGTCTCCCAGCCAACGTGTTCCCTCATTCTTATGATATTGGCTCCTTTAAACAAGGCTTGATATTGCGTTTTAGAAAGCCGGCGCGACGACGACGACTACCGATGAAATCTGTGTCATTGACGGTCACCGTGGTTATTGGATTGTACTGTACTTACCATCAGATGCTGTACAGCCATTTTGCCGAATTAATAAAAAAAACCGGCAAACTTGTAGAGGCCGCTTAAGACTGCATATAAAGCGGTGGGCATGGAATACTGTAATGCTAACGGCCCGTTCACACATATATCCGTCTTTGACGATTCGTTATGGATTTATTCGTTGAGTGCCTTAAGCGCTCGCCCCCAAGCCTGGGTGAAGCTGTAAAAGTCGTCTGAGCCGTCTTTTAAGGCTAACACAATACTCAGATAAAAAAAAAACGTGTTTTTGATTTTTCTGTGTGATAAGAGGTCAGTTTCACTGACATAATAAAAACAAATCGTATCAAATTACGATCCGGAAAAATAACGATTCGTCGATGTGTGAATGTCCCCTAACCAATCTACGAACAGGTGGACGGTAAAAACATAAGGTGATGAAAGAAAACTGCATGCCTACTCATTATAAATAATCTTCAATATAAGTGTGGGTATAATGTTTACAATTGTTAACAGCGGTCTAAGCATTATACAATAAATAGTACCTATAAATGTTATTAGAAAAGTGTCTGGCTGTTAGATTTATATCGCTGGTTAATAACTGTGTAAATGACACGGTGAACGTAAAAATATATTAAACTATCTGTGCCCGTGACTGCGCTCGCGTAAGCTACAGAATGCCGTCGATCGGACACACGCGCGAATCGTGCTCGTTTTTCCGAACTATTTTTATTTTCGCGGGACCCTAATTATTTTTCTAAAATAAGTAGCCTAAGTGACTCCTTATAATATCGGCTACCTCTGCCAGTGAAACACCCGTCAAACCGGTCCAACCGTTTTGAAGATTAGCCGGAACAAACAGACATACAGACAAACACTTTAAAAATTGTTTTTTTTTTGTTTGATATGAGTACTGTATATTATACTTTCATTTTTTTATCGTTATAGGTTGGCATAGTGGCCACAATCTCACCTGATGTTAAGTGACGATGTGACCCAAGATGATAAGACACTTAACCTAGTGGCTAAGACTGGCTCTCAAGTGCAGCTGCCGAAACACACCTATTGATGCTTGTCGACCGATTTTCAACTTGAGGGTGATAGGTAGCCAGGCGGGCATTGGAAAAAGCCCTACCACCATGCTATGGTTTCCTTACGATGTTTTCCTTTACCGAAAGCTCAGGCTCATTGCAGGGGTTCGAACTCACGTCAATCGACGCCAAGTCGTACACGCTACCACTGAGCCATCATTGCTTTAAAAATGTGCATTTAGTAAAAAGCTGTTATTTTGAAATTACAAACAGCCACTTCAATTTTATTTATTTGTATATGTATATAGATACTATGGTTACAAAGGTACCTTACCTTTATTTGAACTTCAACATTTTCAGTATAATTTTGTACCACTTTATTGCAAGTATTTGTAGACTTCATTTGTTATATTCAGTATGCTTAATATAGATAATTATTTTCTATACGCGTTAAACTAATACAGTAGAAATAAAACGAATTAGGTACATACCATGTGACATTGTTGAAATTGTTTTGTAGATTCTTTGAGTATAAACGGTACACAATAAATTGTCCTAAAGTCTTGGCAAAACTTCACAGCACACTTTGGTTGTTGATCAGTTATTTGTGTCGTCTGAGTCACTTTATCGCTTGCTGGAAAATTCGATAGGTTCATTGATTAGATAAATAAACTACATCAGCCATCATAAAACAGCATACAATAGGTACCTAAATAATAAACTATTTAAATTATTTTCTACCAATATATATAAATATCGTATACAAATATAAATTAGAACGTTATAAAAGTATGAAGTCACAATAAATGAATCTTCTTTATGAACAATCTTTCGGGAACTATCTCTGAAACGGTTGGACTTATTTTGGCAGGACTTTTACTGGCAGATAGCTGATGTTATAAGGCAAAACTTAGGCTACTTTTATTTTAGAAATATAATTAGGGTACCGATTTTTTTTTTTATTAAAAACCTTTTCTAGTAGTTCACGCGAGCGTAGCCGCGCAGCTAAGTATAATGTTATAAAGGTGAAAGTGAGTTTGTTAGTTTGTTAGTAGTTTAGTTAGTTAGTTAGTTTGTTTGTTTGTTATTCAATCATGGAAAAACGGCTGAACGGATTTTGACGAAATTTGGCATACGGATAGTTTATAACCTGGATTAATACATAGGATACTTTTTATCCCGGTAACAATAATTATTATTAGGTAGGTAGGTATTTGCTTTAGGTATTCGTCCAGCCCATCCAAACGTTCGTTTGTGTTCATTTACAAATTTGTGACTGATTGCGATGGACGTCGAGGCAATCGTGTCTGCATATATACTCATCATTTAAATGTATATAAATCCATATGTTGGATTCATACAAAAATACTAGCGACTTCCGTTATCAGTCAGTGTATCCGGTCTGAATTATATTATAACTGAGCTGAGCTCGCTGGTCCGCTCGCGTGGACTACAAAATGCTGTCGATAGAGCGCATGCTCGAATTGTGCTGCCCCAAAAATGCTAACTGTGGATGATTCTTAGCAGATAGCCATATGCAAACGTTGACTTTTTTGTGCGTCTTTTTAAGATGTACAATTATGTTGAATATTAATCTGACATATCTCGTATGGTTTACTCAGTGGAAGCCATTTAAACGCCCCAAATGTGTCTTTTTTCCGAATTGATTCATCATTATCGTCACTACTTATTTCGTATGTTACAAAATATATCATATTATAACCTATAATGTATGAATTAAAGGAAAAACCATGTAGATTATATTATAAAGCGGAAGTTTTTACGGCACGCCATCTATATGTTTTGATAAATAGGAATTGCAATATAAGGCATTGTAAAATTATTCGAAATAACAGTATCGTACAAGGAATAATAGTGTTAAGATATTGCGATGTTTCTCTGATACCAAGCCTGCGACATTAAGTTTCTTACACATATATATTTGAAATTGAAAATAATAAAAGACTAATGATGTTATAATAAAATACATTTGAAAAAAAATAATTCAATAAGTTTGAAGGTTTATTCAATAGTTCAAGTTATATTTCTCATTGTATAATTTACGGTAAAGACCAATGCATATGAATTTACAATCACATGGTGCCGTGGTTGAGCGCAGCCTGGACGGACGTCGAATGTGTAAGTAGAGAGTGTCACAATTGTTTGTCCGAACTCCTTTGTTTCGTACAGTCGTGCTTATAAACAGATACACGACGGATAGCTGACGATAAAGGCAAATAACTACGAATGGAGACAAATACGCCCTCTACACGAAGACGAACGTCTTCGCCTCTATTCGCCTAATGTTTGATCTTATCCCATCACCTCCTTTCCAATAAAGAAACACGCGGTCTGGTTTACGGAGCCACAGCTACACGATAACGCCTATCATGGCACGAATAAATAAGTTCGCTATCTCCTACTTTTGCCGTACCGTGCAGATGTGGAATAGTCTCCCCCCAGCCGACGTTTTCCCTCGTTCCTATGACATTGGGTCCTTCAAATGAGGCATGAAGAGGCGTTTCAGTAGGCCGGCATGATACCATACTTACTAACTGTCCTACAGTCATTTTGCCGAGCTAGTAAAAAAAACCGACATGCGTGTATAGGTCATTTTAGACCGCATATAAAGCGTTTGCAGCGATACATTTAGATAGTCATAGATAGATTACATTCAGAAAATGAAAATCAGAAATTATAGATTTTCTAATACGTACTTACTTATATGAAATTGGTTTTCACTTTACATTAATGAAAAATAATGTTTATTTGTCCGTTAATCCTGTAGGTACATAAACATTCATTATCACTTCTTTAACAGTCTTGAAATTTTGCTGTACGCCTGGAACGTTATATAGATTTGGTTTCTAAATTCCTGCAACAAGTGCTATGTACTCGGACTTGGAAAGCAATGATAGCTCAGTGGTAGTGGTAATGGTATTAAATAATATTCTATTAATATTAGTATAATAACTAGCTGGCCTAAACGTTATTCTGCCCTTCCCAAGAGGCAAAATAGCCAAAAATAGTCAGCCGTTCTCAAGTGATGCGCTACATACGAAAAGCATTTCATTTTAATTTATATAGATTGATATAGTGATTGGTACTTCAAACGGGATTCCTTATGGCAATTTTGTCATAGGGAAGATTAAATAATTGAAGAAATATTATTGCGTTATTAAGTTAACAATTACTTCATCATGCTTAGGTTTAAATTTTTGTATGAATATATTATGCGTTCAAGAGTCATTTTTCTGTTAAAATTGTAATAAATAAAGTTTTAATACAAAATATTTGTTCAATTAACGTAATTTATTACTAACAGATCATGTTATTACATTTTGATTTGAATTTAATAGAGCACGTATCGTGTGTAGTGTACAGCGCTAATTATAAGATTGACAACTCATTATACGTACCGACTTTCAAATTCATTATTCACTTTATCGTACTGGTTTTCATATAGAATAAATATAACTGTGAGACAAACGTTGACATAAAATGTTTTACAAAAATTTTCATCTATTCATCTGGTTGTGCATCATCTTTGGCATTGGCAAAACAACTATTTCAAGTAAAGGAATTAATAAACCCACCATAGTAATTAAACTTTGGTCAATAATGGTTGTAATTGCTATACTTATTTTCTACATTTTTACAATCAACGGATTTGACGATTTCAGTATCAGAAGAGATTTGGAGAAAATCTCTTACGCGAATGACGTCGCTATTAATGTTTTTATTGTGTGTGTAAATTCTCTGAATGCCGGGAAAAGTTTTAGCGCTTTATATGATATAATTGGTGGTACCATTAAAATATTAAAACTCTGTAATAAGTCACTGACATTAATATCAAGAAAAATGAACATTTATATCTTTCTAGTGACAGTTATTTACATCACTCTGATGGTTGGAGAGATTACGAATACTTCTCCACCGTTTATCTTTTTAATACGTCTACCATTCTGCTTAGCTATTTTACATTTATCTGTACACTTATATATAATATTAGCTATACTAAAGGTCATTAATCTAAACCTAACTGAGATGTTCAATAAGAAAGAAGCAACAACGCCAGAACTACTGACGATGAGAAAGATTTTTCGATATGTAGTAGACCCCGATATAAAATTTATCAACACATATAACCAAAGTGATTCTATTTATATAAAATTTCTTTGTAAAATATACGATAACTTATGTACGAGCTTACAATTACTGCACACTATTCATGGTATACAAGTAAGTTTTGGTATTATTACGATAACTATGAAGTTTTTGAATAAAGTTGATATTTTCGATCAGATAATGAAATTCCGTCAAGTTCTTTTAATAGGAATGCATTGAAATTCCCATTGATTTTTCATTTTACAGGTTCTTTTGTCAATTTGGTTGATGTTCTCAAGTGCAGTTATTGCGGTAACTTTGATTGCTTGTAATCAGGTATGTTTATTTTATGTTATTTGAAACTACAATTTTTTTCGATGTATTGATTTATATTAATTAGTAGCTGTGCCCACGGCTCCATTCGTGTGGACTACTAAAACGTTTGTTTTACGGAACCCTAATTATTAAAAAAAAATAGCCTAAGTTATTCCTTATTAAATCAGCTAACTGCCAGTGAAAGTCCTGTCAAAATCGGTCCAACCGTTTGAGAGATTACCCGGAACAAAGAGACAGACACACGGACAAATAGTTTTTTTTTATATAGGTACCGTGTACACTTTCATATTCATTTAGTAAAAACCTCTTATTTTGACATTACAATCAGATACTTCAATTTTAAACCTATAGATATAAAATATTGAACAAAGGTGTCTTAACTATTAAGGTCAGATTTTAATTTAAATTTATTATAAGCAATGTAAACTGAATGAGCATGTAGTTCACCTAATATTAAATGGTCACAGCAGCTCTATACTTTATATCATCACTAACTAATCTCAAAGAGTACTGTAATATTTCTCGCGATTAGTCATTAATCACCAGAAGAGGACCAGAACACCTTGGGTGGCAGTATAAGTTGTCAATTACACCTTTCAGACCAGAAAACAGTAGCGCAAACACTTCTATACTTTGGATGCGGTTACGTTGCAGTTGACAAAACTGCATTGAAACGGCCGACCGACTGCGTAGTCCGCCTGCAGTCAGCGTGCAGTTCTAACTACTACACGGAGTTAAAACTGCAGCCTGTCTGCAATAGAATTACACGCTAACTGCGCAGTAGGTTGGCGGTTTCGATGCAATCTTGTCAACAGCAACGTAACCGCATCCAAACTGCAATTATGCAGCTGGCTTACAACCCGAATGTGGATTGGCTGTGATAACCCTTATGGCTTATATAGTAAAATGTACATATAATTGAAATTACATTTTTCAGGCAAATCCACAATGGCTAGTGATAGCGAAAGGAATCACACCATTTGCTTGGTGTTTAATGGGATGTTATATAGAAGATCAACTGTTTAAAGAGACAGAACAAACGGAAATACTTATCATGAAATACATTATCGACTATCGTTGTGGTATGAACTAAATACGTACATATATCATTATGATTAAAATTAATTCTAAGTAATTGAAAACGTCATATCAGATGTATAAGTAACATAATGTTTTTTTTTCTAATGTACTCGTAAACTTCACTTGATATGGTCTAGTTTATATGGACTTAAAACTGCAGATTAGAAGTCTCGCAAATTTCGTTTTAACTACTCGAAAAATTGTTATTTTTTAATGAATAGAAAATGTTATTAATAGGGTACTTAAAAACAGTGTCATTTAAAAATAACTCTACTGACTCTACTACTAAACATTTTCTACTGACCGGTGGGATTTCCCAATCTCAAGAACCATCCTATTTGTCCGATCTCAAATGTGAATAAATTAAATACGTGTTTCAATATCTTAACCCCTATTTAATACTCCTATGGAATAAATTTTCAATAATCCTGCGTTAGTGTTTATCGACATTATATAAGAAATTCCTGTGCAAAATTTAATGCTTATACGCCTGCCGGATTTTGCTATTTCTTGTCTGTCAATCAGTGTTAGATTTATATTAAGTAAATTGATCAAATAACTAACTATTTCAGATGCACCGAAGAGAAGTATTTTAGAAACCTTTAAACAACTTGTTGCCACTAATCGACTTCAGTTCAACGCCTGTAACCTCTTCGAGCTCAACTATTCTATGATATTAGGAACTGTTATGAACGTAATTACTTATAGCATCATATTAGTTCAATTGTTTATAAGCGAATAATCGATAGTCTTTCATTCTTTGCAATTGATCCATTGTAATATTGTAATAATAATTTAAACAAATCTTCACATTTAAATGTATATTATATTTGTTGTTTAAGATATTTAAAACACAATGCTGCACTAGTAGGTGCTTACCTTTGTTGAGTCTATAGGAAATTGTATTCTATGAAACCACGTGAAATTGATAACTTGCCGTTGGCCGTTTTAATGTTGAATTTGACAAGATATACTGTGCTATCAAATTTGCGTAATCGGGATATACATATATATCAGCGCCTGACAGAAAAGTGTATTCCATTATAAATATATGTCATTTTGCTAATATAAACTCATTTTCTCGTTTCTTTGTTTGCTTGCTTGTCTTTTCCATACAAATTTTGCAATAGATTTTAAAGTTTTTTGTCAAATGTCATAATCACATCATCAATATGGTTAAAATCGGTCACAAAATTTCACACACACAAGGGTAAAAAACAGATAATAACTTCTTATTATTGTAAAATCTATGTAAATAAAAATGTAATACTTTTCATTGGTACGAAGAACGGCTAGAATGATTTGAGTTTTTTTTTTTTAAATATTTGTAACAATTTGAATAAGGCTTTTAGGAAAAGAGCAATTTGTCTGGGAAATTGTAGAATTCTAGAAAGTAAAAATTTGTTTTTTATGAACTCAAGACTATAACTTCATTTTGTTTTGTTCGTTATGGTCGTGGCAAAGTTTTGACGAATAAAAATTAGCGGTAGTTAGCGCTGTGGTCAAGTTATTTACTTCTGGAAAGAGCAGAGCAATGTTTGCCAAGCCAGCTAGTTCAAAATAAAAACGTAGGGCGCATTCATTAGATAATTGATGCATGAATAGAATAATAAAATCGTGAAACCATGCTTGAACGCACATCTTTTGAAAATTACTTTTTTATGGTAACACGACAAAGTGACTGCACTGTGCCTGACGTCGAAAACGCTGGCGACCATCGAGAGATTGACAATCCATCGTCGACCATCGCTGAAATTCGCCTGCCATTGGCGTAGCTAGCGAATGTTTCAAGGGTTGTTCCAAGCCAGCTGATTAGGGGACGTTCAAGTATTACGTAACGCAATTTGAGGGAAGGGGGTTTCTTGGAAAACGTTACGATGCGTTACAAGGTCGGGAGGGAAGGTTCTAGGCGAGGTTTTTTTATTTAAATATAAAACTAGGCAATTAAAAGTTCGCAACCCTTTTCGTTTAGGTTTTACGGGGAATTCCTCGATTGTATTTTACGTCATATTTATTTTGTTCTCCCAAATTGGCAACCCTTTTCGTTTATGTTTATGCGCAACCTAATTATAACTTTTAATTAAGAATGGTCACTTGGGTGTTATGTAACATCTAAGGAGGGGAGATGTATGTGACAGAAAAATGTTATGGCGCGTTACAAAGGGGAGAGAGGTTCAAAAATCTCCAAAAATTGCGTTACGTAATACTTGAACGCCCCCTTAGCAACTATAGCCTTTTTTTTTTTAATTGAAAAGATTAATAGCTGTATTTTCCTTCAATACTGTAGATTTTGCTATGATGAGCAATGAGTTTTGCAGTGTCAACCTTGCTACAAAATAATAGAGAGTCACTGTCACTGGCTTATCACTATGTGCACAGTGGTCGCGATCTAGTCGGGTACACACCTTGATCTCAGAACCCGACACGCCTATATAAGCGCGTCACAATGGCGAGTGTTACACCTAGTGTGGTGGTCACGATCAAGTCGGACACAATTATCCAAGGAATGTCTGGACTACATATTATTAAACATTAATATAGGAACTAAGCACTTAGGCTGTAATAGGTAGAACAATATTTTCACGTGAACGTACTTGAGGACACCATCTTGTCTATATGTATTATAAAACTCAACGTCTCTCTGTCTATCTGTCCGTTTATGTTCTTATCAAGCCGAACCACTTCTCCGATTTACATATTTTTTATTTTAATTCATAGCTATGTTATCTGGCCAGGCTAGATAAGATAAAGTAACATAAGAAATAAGCAGTGACGATAATTGTGAATCAATTCGGAAAAATACTTTTCTGGAGCGCCATTTGGCTTGCGCTGAGTAAACCATACGAGATATATCAAATTAATGTTCTACATAATTGTAGATGTTAATAAGATCTACAAAAAAATCACGCGAGCGGTGCTGCGGGCACAGCTAGTACAAAATAAACTTCAATATTCTACCATTGAAGTATTATGTACTACGTACTCGATGTATTCTACATAGTATATTTGTAAAACAAATATCAACAGGTGGTTGTACAATCATATTTTTATTTAACTTTATACATATACAATTAGCTTTGAGATTCTACACAAAATATAGCTAAATATACATTAAAATTAATGACTTTTCTATGACAACTTTATAATACAAACAACTTTTACGAACTTCTATTTCTACAAAACAAAACTATTTTCTAGTTTGACATGAAAACTAGTTTATTTATTTTAACGCAATCCTGTTTCGCCTGCTGTAATCCTAATTTATTATGAAGATAATGTAATTCAAAGTTTTTTTTTATCCTGATTCTTAAATTATTTCAATTACATAAATAAATTATTGAAATTGACTATTTTTTACGATAAATAATTATGAAGATTAGGCACATTTAACATATAATAATCATTTTTTTTGGCTAATGTCTAATTTATTTATATAATGGTTTCAAAGATAAAATATTTCAAAGTATTATGATTATAATTATTGGAATTTTAAGAGACACTACATGGTTAGAATTTTTATTAATAAAGTTTACGTTACGGAGATTTGAAATATTCAAGTTGAGCACACGTCGTGTGACGTAGAAGAAATCTTTTATCTTACTTGTTTATTTCATGTTTTTGTAGAATAAACAGGATTTACGTTTAGGCAGAATGAAGTTGATTTTAATGATAATCCAAGTAGAAGTGAAGATAATAATATGTTGTTTCTTCAAACTTTAGTCTTGAAATACATAATTCCAATAGTGCTATTTCCTGGGCTCCTATGTTCATGTAAATTTATGCCCTGAGCCGATCTTTAGTGTTGTCTGGCGGTGCATGGGGTCTCTCATACGGAGGTGGACGATAAGGCTTATGTTCCATTTTATCTCCTGGTCCTGACATATCTGTAACTAAAATAATATAAATAAGATAAGTATTTCAAATATATTTGACGTCAGGTAAAATGATATATAAATATAGATGTTATGTTACGCGTTTAGCACGCCGACACCGCGAACTGCGGTAGGGAAATGACAGCGAAAAGGCGAAATATCAACGTTACGTTTTCATACCGAAACATACATGCTACTATTGAGCCATTATTGCTTCAAAATCAATAGGTATCTGATAACAGTAGTTTTGATGGACCTGTGCGAAAATAAATGAGATTTTCTCATTTATTCCGAATCTCGTTGAGGTTAATAAAATCGTAACTTTATTATGAGGCTTTCTGGAGCCGAAATAATACAAGTGGGTTAATAAAACAAGAACTTTCATGGAAGCAATTTGTTCAAATACTGATAAACAACATGGCGGTCGTTCCTATAGATTTTACATCGCAGAAGAGATACAGCTTTTGTATTTAGAATGCATTAGAATTCATACTCTATTTCATAATTTATCAATAGTTAAGTCAATAAAAAAATTAAGTAGAAATAAAATGAATTGTTATGCGTTTATTTAAGCTCAAATACGCACGTTGTCATATATTCTGAACGATGACAAATATTAGTTGATATTATATACTAAAAAGAAAGAACATGAAATAAATATTAAAAAATATCATACTGGTAAATAACAAAACAATTTAACAAATTAAAACACTTTCTATAAACACCACATCTGTGTTCAGTCACATATTTTTACTTAAAAGCGGTTTGGTAAAGGAAGATTGCATGTTTTAATCCTATGATTGCATATGGCGTGGCATTTAAATGAAGAAATATTTTTTTCTATTGTATTATTACGATATTATTCACTATTAGCTGGGCCCCGCGGTATAATTTAAAATAAATCGCTAATTTATAATAATAATAAATTCTTTATTGAGTCACTCATAATACATAGCATCAGTGTAGCTCTGGTTCCTAAACTAGGTTAGCCTGTATTTCAGGAATCAGGACTTCCCATTTATAGAATACAGTTCTAACGGAGTTGACAATAAAGGTTAAGCTAATCCTTAAAAATAAAGCAGTAATGAGGTGATGATTATGATTTATAATACTTCAGTATGGACAATATTTTTGTCGGGCAGCCAAGATTATGCGTCACACTCAGGCGGCTAGTTTATGCCACTACACCTCTAGTCATAGACCCGAGCGAAGTGTTGAATTATTTTAATTTTACATTATCTCCCAAACTATTCTTCCAGATAACATGCTATAAAGGGCAAAGTTTATCTACATACAATTTTCTTGTTGATGAAGTAACTTTCGTTCTTAAGGATTAATATGCCATGCTTAATAATAATGCGCAAATATCACTTTTCAATTTTCGAAAAAAAATTGTCACAAAATACCTTATTGTGGCTTATGTATAAGAGATAGGCATATGGTATGTCATGTGGACAATTAAAAAGTTATAATTTCCGAAATAAATATATTAAAAGGTAATGGAAATAAAATGCAAAATAGATTAATAAGTGTATTCCGAAGGCATTAACATTAAGTGAGATATAAAAAACAGAGTACCTTTTTATAGTCTATTAATAATAGTAAAACCTTCACTAGTAAGAAATAGTCCACGTTTTGAATATATCCGTAACAGAGCTGCTAATAAAAATCCGTCGTGAGAAGCTTGTGTTTAACTAGATATCCATTCTGTTCCAATTTTTATAACTGCATCCTCAAGCCAGCATGAATGAATGCGTCTGCCAGGTATTCCATTCGTTTCATAATTTCAAGTAAAAGGTTTCAACTCCTTCGAATACCGGTTATAATTCGAGAGGTCTCTTGTTGTAACAAGATAAGTTTTATAGACTCCAGATAGGTATGTGCGAGTCAAAACAATAAATAGAATAGTAGTTATAAATAAACTTATACAAATCTAATTTAAGATTGTACGTTTTCTTTCTAGCGATCAGTGTCTCAGCCGTAAGTCAGAATCAATCCGTCATGTTTCAATTATTTTTCAGTTTTGTCGATTTTAAATTTGATAAGTTCTTCCAGCCAAAAATATAATCCTTGTATACGGACTACTTATTTGATATATATATCGTAAAAGAAGTTTGTATTACAATATTAAAATACTAAATTACCTAAAAAACTAAAGATGCCGACCAAAAACACGATAAATAGAGTAATGAGGGATGAACAAAGTTAAAATAAATATATATAGAATTACAGATAATAATGATTGATAAACAATCATTACAGGTATCACGGACTTGTTTTGTATTTGTTGTGTTTGTAGAACATTGTATTTACATAACACTAACCATCACGCCAGCGCACGCGGATAAAGCAGTTAGGGTACGCTATTACTTCTGACTTACTTAACAAAAATCAATATTTAAGGCTAGCTGAGGGGTTAAGGGGGTAAGGCTACCTTATGCTATTTCTCGTGAATCTGGCTATGATATATAAAAATAATTTTTAGAATCCGACTGGTAGTTTCTGAGATTAGCGTGTTTAAAAAACAAAAAACTCTTCCACTTTATTATATTATAGATTTATTTACTTGAACAACAAATAATTTGACTTACTTGACTATTACTATACTATATTATTTACAACCAAGTTCACACAATGATTCGAATTATCGTATTATTAGCCACGCTCCTTACACGCCCATACTGCATAAACGTCGAAGTCACACTAAAGTAAGCTACACGGTTTGACGTGCAGTTCGCTCGAACAGATGAATTTAGATCTCTCGGTGGTCGCCGTTGTGTTTGGATTGTACTGTGCTTACCATCAGGGACAGCACAGTCAAGGCGAATGGACGTTCGGATCGAGAAATTATATATATCGATGAATAAATTGCATTCGTTATCTATATACGTCATTTTATCTTTAAAATACAAAATGTGATATAATCTAAGATTTTATTTAGCGATTGTTACTTTTAGCTTTACTGCCTATGTATAAAAATGTCATCTGAAATATTCAAATGAAAACCTAACTAAGACCACCAGACAAACTGAATTGACCAATCGTTTTAATATCACCTTTAATTAAAACAAAGTTGGTTTCATAGGTGATATTATCAAACTAAGAAAAGGAGTCTTAAACTAATAAAAAAAAATCTATAGAGAAATAAAATGTCTTATTCCACTGTAATTATAATTGATTTTCTTCTGTTTTAAAAGAAAGTTTATTTTATTTGCTGAAGTAATAATATTTACATTCCATGTTAAATCGTTCGTTAACTTTGCCTACGACACTATTATTGCCTACTCCAATATTAATCAACATTTATAATGAACGCGATGCTCTTTGAACGGATACTGAGGTACAGCCAAACGAATAATATTGACAGTTTAATTTACAATAAGTTACCGTTACCGCTTTTAACAAAATATACATTATAATGTATCTATTAACCGTAATTGGAAGTGGGAAAAACAGAGTACGTACAAACCTGAGAGTGAGGTTGTCCCCGGTGCTGTGTAGTAAACAGTCACTCCCAAAAAACGCCCACTAACTAAAACTAATACGGGAATTCAGTTTTATAAATACCTTGATAACAATAACAGATGTCCAAGTTTTATCTTGAAAGAATTATCTGTGGAAGCTTCTCTAACTTGGTATTTCCTAAACTTGAAGTGTTTGACTGCTCATGAGTGATTACTAAAAATTTTATGACGTAGAAACATAAATGTAAAAGTCTTGTTCTGATAACTTTTAAAGAGGTAGGGCAGCCTCTCTATTTGGGTCCGTGCGACTGGTGGAATACCTTCACACGAAAGAAGATCGCAACCAAGTAACCTTGTGTTGTGTTTCTGCGGTGAGTAGGGTTTCTAGGGCTCCTTAGGGTAGGGGAATTCAAGGTCTGTAACGCCTTAATGATACCGATTACCTATAGTATTACTTATATGGTAGCCGATTAATTATCATTAGATGGGCCGTATGCTTGTTTGCCGCGTTAGTTGATATGACTGAAAGAGAAAGACAAAAGACAATAATATATCGGATTATAAATCAATATTCGCGATGAAAATTTGCTAGTAGGTAAAAAAATGACATTATTTACTATCATTACATACATAATAATTATTTTTTCGATATGCGACGGTATTATTTTTTTGTCAACCAGCAGCTAGTCTTTGGATACAATGTTATTAAGTAAGGTAAAACCACCAGTAATTGACACTGCACCAATAGTTGACACTCTGACGAAGAAAATTAAATATTAAGAAAAAAAAGGAAACCAAAGATCGAGATGGCCAAAATCACTGATTACTGATATATTTTTAATGTTATAAATACATATAGGTACAGTCAGTTATAAAAGTCGGTTAACAAACTCAAGACTTCAAATCAATTTAGTATCAAATATTTAATTTTCTTCGTCAGAGTGTCAACTATTGGTGCAGTGTCAATTACTGGTGGTTTTACCTTATATTATGGCAAAATCCAATGAATTTTATATTTAAATAACTACCTTGTAACTCCTATCAGACTGTCTTAGTGATCAAAGTTGGACTACATTCATATATAAACAGCATATCATACGGTATCTAATAGGCCGTTACCTAGTCCGTGGGTTTTAAATTCATAACTCAATTTGAGGAAAGTGAGTTTTATTATTTCTTTATTTTATTACTTTCTTTCTTTTTTAATTAAAATTTAAGTGTCTGTTTGTAATGTTAAAATAACCCCTTTTAGTAAATGTATACGAAAGTATATACGCCACCTATAAGAAAAAATCAATTTTTAAAATATTTGTCTGTCTGTATGTTTGTTGCGGCTAATCTCCGAAATGATTGGACCAACTTGACGGAACTCTCACTGGCTGATGTTTATAAGGAATAACTTAGACTACTTTTATTTTAGAAAAAGATTAGGGTTCCGCGCAAATAAAATAATAAGCATTTTAACCGGCTGGCAACGGACGTGGCGGCTTCCGTTCTCAGTCAGTGCATCCAATATGAATTGGGTATTTAACTGTATTGAAAATATTAAATTTGTCGGTATAATTCTAAATGATAATATATTTTTTTAAACACTTATAAGTATTGCATTATTATTCAGTAAAACAAGAAATAAAATACATGCTTTTTAAACTTCCACCATTTGATCACACACACTCTATGATTGGTTGAATCTCTAATTACGTCACGTGCCAGTCGATTGTGACTGCGTAACGAGCGAATTTGGTTGATCCTGTGTTTATGTTGATAATTAGTCGTTAGCGACCATTATTTTTATTTTAAATAATAATGTAGACCAATTTTATGTAAGCCGACGTTAGTAAATATACCGTTAAGTTATGACAATTATGATTTGACTATTAGGTGGCTTTTCGAAAACAGTCAAATACCCAATTATAATATTGTAAAGCGGAATTTTGCTTCGGCACGCCACTTGTGCATAATTTTGATAAACAGGAATATCAAGCATTGTTAAGACGCAGTATCGTACAACAAAAATAATATAATGATGCTACGAGTTTCTCTGATACCAAGCCTGCGACATTATGCTGCTTACATATCAGAAGTGGGATCGACTACGATGTCTTTGCTCGCCCATAGCTGAATATTTTACTTTCTTCATATGAAAAAAAAGTTTTAATCGAAGACATCGCAAAACGTCAGTCTGTTCGTGCCTAAATTTAAATGAACTAATAATAACTGTAAATTTTTTTTTTTTTTATAGTTAAGTGTTTATGCAACAGTCTCGGGTTGCATAATTAAATCATTTTCATCAAAATTACTTCCCTTGTGTTGTTCAGAAACAGAGTGATTACATAATTATTATTATTTACAAGAAACATGAACCCCAAGAACACAAGACTTATTTATATTTGACATCATATGTGTAAAAGTTATGTAAATATGACACATATGATAAGAATGTGATGTCAAAAATAGATCATGTATGCTCATAGCATATTTAGTGTACCTACTACACAATATTATAAAACTCAAAATTTTTGTAAGCCGAATATGTAGTACCATGAGCTGTAGGTGTAAATAAAAGGTATTTGTATGTGAAGAATAAAAAAAACATTACGTACTTTTTTCAAAACAACCCAGTTCGGATATTACAACAATTTAGGGAACAGATTAGTTTAAGCAATGGCCAATAAACTACATAAAAATGTGGCATAGTTTTGGTACAGTCTAAATAACTACAGTTGGCTAACGGACACGTTTAGATTGAGCAATCTGTGTGTGCGGGGCGAGAGAGTGTCAGGTCCGGTTCGAGCCCAATCTGCTCAGCTTAGCTATACATTCGCAGGCATGAGATTGTACGATGACGCATTTTAAAAATTCAGTTGCAATTGCCTGGAACCCACTTGCATTTAATTTACAAGAGCGTTTTATGGACCTTTTAAATGCTTAAAAGACGATATTTCTTAAGATAGTTATTATTAGAACATTTTTAGTTGAACAAAATAATCTTGACTTTAGGTTAGATAATTATTAATTAAAATTTATATCATTTTTGGCATTCGACATTGTCTCATTCGACTCTATCCCTATCCGAAAATATCCAATAGTTTAGTTACGGAGTTCTATAACACCTATGTACATTATTTTTCACTACTTCAATTTCTAGTGCAATCGAAATCTTGAAAATGTATGAGTACATGAGATAAACAAACGAAATCGTTACGGGGTTTTTGCGGTGATAGCACTCTTCAAAAAACCCAGACGGTTGTTAAGTCAATCATCTGAGTAGATTAGTTTTGCGATTTGTTAAGAAATTTTACGAACTATTTAATCTATTATGCAATATAGATGCAATGTGATATATATATATGATTTTTTAATTGAAAACATTTACAAAATGCATAAGGTTCATATAATTTAAATTGGTAAATTAAACAAATATAACTCTATATTAGGTTACCTTTTGGATCCTCAAGACTGTTATGCAACTTTAAATCTTTCCGACCATGTTGTACAATGGTACTTGAGAAATTTATAAAAATTAAAAAGAGCATAAATTGTGATTGACTATGTTTCAAAAGTAATTTTCAACGACTATATCATTGTTTTCACTTTAGCCACATTTATAATAATAGTTATCATATATTTTTAGTATTATTCTCATACAAGAAGAGTATATAAAAACGTATTATTTATTTTTATAAGTAGTTTCAAAATTATCCCTAATTATATTAAATTGTATTTAGGAGGTTCTAAATGTGACTGAAACAAGATTACACAGTAATAAACGCATGGCGCACTACCAATGGTCGTCAATTTAAGAAGATCAATAAGTTTACTACAATTTATAATGATGTCTTCAATAGTTATCTTGAATAAGCGTCACTTAAATTATAGTTTTGAGAGTTCGTTAAACTTTTTTATACTAATATATTGAGTAGGAAAAAAAAACAATTTCTTTAAAAAATATATTAAACAGATTGCTATATACTAAAATACGAGTTATATGTTTAGGTTTTACAATATAAATGGAAATCCCGTGTTTTGATTAAACTGAGATACTGCGATATGTTTTTAAGAGATAAGTGACGTTATAACCTAGAAAATAACAATTCAACATGTGAAGATTTTCAAATCCGTCAATATATACGTATTACATCATTTACAAGTATCAAATATGATAGTTGATATATTTTTTAAACTTCTTTAAAATGATTGTATCTAATGTACATTGCATTACTAGATGTGGCCCAAGGTTTCATCCAAGTTAAAGTTTTAGATAAGATTTGCATAAAATCTGGTCTTAGCGAGCGTCTCATTGATTTAATAAGTCAATGGAATGTAATTTGCTAAAGAGGTAACTATTAAAGAGAGGTAGGGGCACAGAGAAATTTCGTTGGAAATTTCTCTCTTCTTGGGGCAGTCCGACTAGTGAAATAACTCCACCCTACAGAAGATTGTAGCCAAATAACCTTGTCTTGTGTCCCTGTGGTGAGTAGGGATAACAGAGCTCCTTGGAAAGAGAGTTCAAGGTCGGCAACGCGTTAGTGATATCTATGGTAAACAGGCGTCCTAGGGCTACAGTAGCCGCTTACCATCAGGCGTGCCGTATGCCTGTTTGCCAACTTCGCGATACAAAAAAAAGATATATTTGAAGTCATACGGGCATATAGTTTCGGAGATCTCTTGATGAGTGGTATTTTGCTTATGATATACTAATCTTATTTTTATTTTTTGTTCACTAACACATTAAAAGATTTGGTACACATATCTACGACGTTTCGATTTCATTGACATGATAATTTATCAATCAGCTACCTTTATTATCAGTAAAATTCGAAAATAACGGCGATCACAATCCATCACCAGTTGCTGTCGTTGCCTGTTAAAATATTTCTATACGTTATGTCTAACTATATCATGTTGTAAGAAGGTGGGAACACACTGGCTGAGAGTCGGTTCCACAGATTGATATAACGAAAAAATTTACTTCACAAATATATTATACTAGCGGACAGCCCCGCTTCGCACGGGTATTTAACAAAAAATTCAAAAATTATAAATTTTCATACGGATCTCTAACTTTTTATTCTATCACTTATGTTCACCAGGGGTAATGTAGGATTCAAATCGGTTCAGTAGTTTCAGAGCCTATTCAATGCAAACAAACAATCAAATCTTTCCTCTTTATAATATTAGTTTAGAAAATGAGTTAACTTTGTTAATAATCATTTCATGCTAATAAATAATTTCTTAATTTATAAATGTTAATGCTTTCTATTAAGACTTAGGGCACAAAGACTTAAGGCTCTATGTGATCGTGTATCTTCATGTGTGTGTGTTTGTGGCTAGGTGTGTGTGGGAATGCCCCATGAGAAAATGCAATGAATCCGCTATCTGTGGGCGTGGGCTTTGTTTCGCGTATACTATAAGATTAATCTTTTTTTAATTTTTTATTAAGTTTTTATGTTGATATGTCTATTGTTCATATATAAACTTAACAACGCTGAAGATTGGAAGTGGATAAATGCTTCACTGGACATATTTATGGAACCTATACTAAAATGACATCATGATAGGATTTATTTCTTATTGACCGAAACGCTCTTACAAACTGACGTATGTTTATGTATTTTTAAGATTCATAATTATAATTTACAGTTTATTATTATTGCTTAATACGATTATTTAACGATAGGCAAATTACACACTACATTTCAGTGAAATAAAAGTATTATTATCATTTGAGGTAATTTTATTTTGAATAAAATTACTAATAATTCATTATTATACACTTATCACGTACACTTATACACCTTAAATGTACCCATTTTAAACATCGAAACCCAGTTGAGATTGATTATTTCCAGCTTCATCATATGTATGTATCAATTATAGTACCTACCTAATATGACATTGTGAATACATTTAAATTATAACGATTTAAATCTATGATTATATCTATACAATTTATCAATTTAATCGAGATTCCTCATACTATTGAAGTATAACTTATGCATAATTTACAAAAAGCGAGGATCGTAAAATCGCGTGGGTGCTGTAGTATTGCTCAGCTTACGTATTGCCGAAGCTGGCATAAAGCAAGCGTTAGGTTGAAATGGCTGAAGTACCGGTGCAGGAGGTCCGAAGCTGTTACTTGGCTGGTACAATTGGTTACTGATACTGTAACTAGAATTTCCTCCTTGAACGTTCTTGTTCCAACCACCAGAGACGTTCGACGTAGGATGATTCATTCTAAAAATGAAAATGCGTACACATATGCATTACATAATTTCAAATAATTTTTATATCCCTTATATGGATACACATTGCAATATTGGTTATTATATAAATAAGTACGTAATAAACGGAATACATGTGATTTATGGGAGATTAAGTGCTTTTAATTTGATTAAGTACTAAGATACACATTTGTTCAATCATAACTATTATAATGTTATTATTTTTTACACACAAAATTAACCAATATGTACAAAAGTACAGAAGTAGATATCGTATTTACTAAAAGTTAAACAAAACACATTGAAACGTATTATTTTTACAGTAAACTAGCTTAACCCGGCCCTCTTCGGTGTGGCTCAGTCTGATATTAACTTATTTTCTTCAAGTATTCTAGCGAACATTGATCACTGAGAAAACACATCATTCAATGTAATAATACCCTACATTGCTTGTGGTTAAAACAAAAAGTATTTATAATATTTAAAAAACAAAATAGTGAAAATAGTAATGTGTGTAAAAGAAATTAATCATTTGTCAGCAAAAAAAAAGAATGGAATTTCCCGTTCCCGTGGGAGCTTTGGGATAAAATATATTATATTAATATAATATGAAAACACTCTTAAGGCTCCAAAGGAAGACCAGCGCTGGTTGTATGCAGCCAACATTACGCTGAGCTGGAGCCGTTTTGTGATAATTGGCATTTAATTTTTAGTTCTTAGTAGATAGATGTAAAGGTATTTTTAGATTGTGCATAATGGTCGAATGTCGTTGGACAAATATATAATTTTTTTCTTTCTTATATAGAATGCACCGTTGTGTAAAAAAATCAAATTAATTCATGGACTAGTTTCCGGGTTTTGCGTACACAAACATACGGAAGCTGAATTTTTCTACAACTACTAACGGAACCGACAGACGGTGGCTTGCCAAAAAATAAACCTAGAACTCGACCACACCGCCATCTACCGGGTCCAATTGTAAATCTAAGCCATCCAGAGATCAGTCAAATACACACAAAAAATTCATCAAAATCGGTCCAGCCATTTAGGAGGAGTTCAGTCACAACAGACTTACAGAAGAATTATATATATAAAGATATTGATAATTTGTTCAGTGAATAAATAAAATTGTATACTCACGTTATAAAAGTTCTAAGATTTTATACGCTTTTTTATAAAGTATTTTTCAATACTAATGTTAGCGGTGATTATGTTTTATCGACGTGTATTCAGTTTATAAATAAATATTCCTCACGCAATCTATTTATACTAACAGTTTATCGGATTTGTGGAGTCATGTTTTATCAGATTCATTAGTTCGTTTTATATTCTATTATGATGGCGACACAATTAAAAGTAGCTAATGCATTTAAATCTTTTGATCATGTAAATAAACGATTTATTACATTTTATAGTTTAATAATTTTATTTTTATTCGTTATTATTATGTATTATTATTCTTACGTGACGTATGCGACCAGTTTTACTTACCATGGTATAATATAAAGATAATGAATAAGGGAATCGCAGGTTTTTTTATAAGATTTTTATATGTTTATTTATATTTCTGATTCTATTTCAGGAGTCAAATACGAGTCACACTTACCTATCTGGAGACTGTACAGGAAGTTCTTTTGTTACTGCAAGAGATACCTCGCATTGTAAACGGTATTCGAAGGATTTGAAATTATTCACCCAAAATTGTCAAGAGTCAAGAATGGTTATTAAACTAATGGAAGACCTGGTGGACGCTTTCATTCATGCTGGCTTGGCGATGCAGTTATAGAAATGGGAGCGGAATGAATATCTAATGCTTCTTTGCCAAATTCATATACACAAGCTTCTCAAGACGGACTTTACAAGCAGCTCTGGTTCAGATGGATGCATATACTTGGACTAACTTTACTATTAAAGGTTTAATAAAATTAATAGGCTATAAAATTAAGGTACTCTGTATTTTATATTTTACTTTAATGTTAAATGCCCTCGGAATTCATAAATAAATTTATTTTGAATTTCATTTCATTTTGTGTTACTGTTGTTAATCCCTTATAATCCAATAAATAAACTCTCAGATACAGAACTGACCATTAGTATCATCACACAAAATATGTGCAGGGGCCGATCGTTTTTTTTTTTATCTTAACACGGCTAATTGACTGCACTGTACCTGATGGTGAGAACAGTGCAATCCAATAACATCGGCGACTACCGCAGGATTTACAATACATCGATAGTAGTCGCTGTCATGCTGGCCTGCTTAAATATCTCTTCACGTTATATTTGAAGGATCCATTTTATAGGAAGGAGGGAAAACACTGGCCGGAAGACAGTTCCACAGCCTCACAGTACGGCAAAGAAACGACGTAGCGAATTTCTTTGTTCGAGCCGAGATGGAGGTAACCGTAAAGTTGTGGCTCCGGAGACCAGACGGAGAATACGTGACGCTCAAAGGTCTAGTAAGTGACTTACTACACTAATTATACATTGAAATTAATAATCACAGACCATTAGTACAGTAACATCACATAGTGAAGCTTCCAGTGCAGATTTACAAAATACATGTTCTGGACATATGAAATTATCTTGATTATTAGACTTATAGTAAAAAAAAAAAGTTACATTTCTTAAAAAATATGAATTGTATTAAGGCGTGTATCTAATTAAGATTAATATTTGACATGTTGCAAAATAAATCATGCTATTGTAGAAAACTGTTTTCATTTTAAAATTTGTTCACAAAATCACAATTTCACAATAGCAAGAGCTACATTGGGCTATTTCGCGAGACTTCTGCTTATGTGTTTTTTTTTTTAAATAGAATTACTAGCTGTACTTCTTCGTTCGCGTGGATATCAGAAAACAAATTGATAACAGTCTTTAAGCCATGCCAGTTACCGGGATATAAAGTATCATCATCCTTTCCTAGCCGATTTCGGCTACGGCGACTAGCTCGTTCTTTGGGCTAGATGTTTCGCCCTTAGGTGGCTCACATAACCTATTTTGTGGGAGAACTTGCGGCCACACGCGCACGTCAGGACACCATTGACAAAATTATAGGTTATGTCAGGAGGCGGTTTGCTTTTAAGATGGTCTCTCTTCAGGTCTAGTTGTCGCCTCCTTTCATTTTCAAAATCGTAGACCTTCGACTGAACATGACTCCTCCATTCTGTACGTTTAGCCGCAAATGACTCCCAAGAGGATGGTTCTATGTGGCATCTATTCATATGTCTTTTCTGGACATCTTTAAAGCGTAGGAACTGGCCACCGCGCTTCCGCTTACCAAGTTCGAGTTCAGAAAAGAAGATTCTCTTCGCCTTCCTCTCGTCTGACATACGAGACAGGTGCCCGGACCAGCGCAACTGGCGCCTCATCAAATAAGCTTCCATGCCACATACATTAGCCCATTGCAGTACAGTCGTGTTGCGGACTCGATCTGACCATTTGATATTTAGTATGTCGCGAAGACATTTGAGGTGGAACCTATCTAATATGCGTATATGCCTGCGGTACAAGCACCATGTCTCTGAGGAGTATAACATGTTAGGAGCAACAACGGCCATGTACACTTTTATTTTGGTATTAAGTTTTATATCATGGGATCTGAACACTCGGTTTCGGAGCTTCCCAAAAGCAGCCATAGCAGCGCCAAGTCTGTTATTTATCTCCGAGTCGAGGTCACCTTTGGCTGTTATGCTACTACCCAGATATTTAAACTTATCGACCTTGTTAAGACTCTGCCCGTCGATGTTTAGATTGAGTGGTGACTGGTGTGATATTTCTATAGCCATTACTTCCGTTTTTGAGATGTTTATTTTAAGCCCAAAGTATACCTGTGTTAATCCAGGTTGTATCTGTGTGCCAGATTTCATTCAAATCTATTCAGGCGTGTTTGCATAATTAATTAACAAACATCCAAACAGAAATTTTCACTTTTATGATATAAGTCATATTATTATTTTTGTTCTTCTTTTATTACATATATAAACTATATAAACATATATAATATATCGCTTTTCTCGTAAGATTTAAAAATAAATTTCATTCAGAAATAATCACTTTTGATTAATGTCATCGATGCAGGTGCTATTGTAACATAGTTTCCAGATAACATGATACTCGTCAATCGTTATTGAATTTGCAATATAGAAAGAAGTTCGGCTGCTTTTCGGTATTATAATTATTGTTATTCGGTATTCGGCTACATGTGTATTTTGTCTTCAGTATTCAGTGTTCGTTAAGTACTCCGAATAATTATGACCGTGTAAATAAGAAGACCCGTGTTATATTGAAAATAATTATATACAATGATGAAGTAATTTATAATAAAACTGATTCTGTTTACTATTTTATAAGTCGTTGAAACATTTATATTTAGTTTAATAAAATAAATAACAGCACAAAATAGCCGATGATCGACGTATTTCCTTTATAAAAATATGCTATTTTAACAACTGTGTATAGGCTAGACTAATTAATAGTCACGGTAAAATAATCTTAAAAGCAAATAGATTTCCTCTTAAAAATATAAAAGCTTATTCATGAATCTTCGTTTTAAAGTATAGAATTCGGCCTAGGTAACAAAGTTATACAAACAAAGCACTATCCGCCTTCTCACTAATTGTTATTCATCAAAACATTGCGGTCTAAAAATAGCAGCCGTTTGTATAAAAATAACTATTTTTCTTAGATAAGATTGTATCAACATCCTTATATCAATAATAACGATAAACATGGTTTATTATACGTTTAAGGATTTAAAATCACATTTTGTGTAAAAACATTATCATCAAGCTGCGCCATAAACATGTTTTTAAAAAGTTTTCGAGAAATTCGTACTTGTTTTTTTTTAAATAACAATTAAGAGGATGTTATTATTCTTAAATCAGTAATTAATAGTATTGTGTTGTTGTTAATGACATTGCTCCGATTTTTTGTGTAGTCAACAGTCGAAAGGCTGAATGGCTGATATAAGGAAGGGTAGTCTTGAGGGCAATGAGTAACGCTATAATTACTGACATTTATTGATGATTTGAAAATATCCTGCTATTATAAAAATAAATGTTCAAAGATAGGTAAATAAAGACAATACCACAAACTACTTATAAATACTCAGTAAACTTATAAATATAAAATTACTTGTAAATACAAAAATAAAAAGATGAACATTTTGTTGTGTAAAAGGTGATTTTATGTTTTACCTTGGTTAGTCTTGTAACAAATTATATAATTAATTATCTTGAAATTGTTAGCTATTAATACAATTATTGGTTCACATAAACTATGTCATATCTTTGCTGTACTGTGGCACCTCTTTTCTATGTGAAGAGACATTTAAGTAGGCTGGCATTACAGCGACGACTGATGAAAGACTGTAGATCCCACGGTGATCATCGATGTTTTTAGATTGCACTGTGCTAAACATCGGACAGTGCAGTCACTTTGCCGTGCTGCGATAATAAAAGCTACTTTGTAATATATCGGAAAATATATGGCAAGGATAGAAGAAAATATACTACAAAGTAATGGTTAATTACGAAATTTAATTATTCATTCATTGGGAAATTACGTCGAGTCTACAAATCGCCAATTCCACAATCTATGAAAAAAAAGTCTTCAATCAATGTGTCCTACCCGATCATGACCTATGGAGCCGAAACATGTATACTAATGGTTGGACTGGTTCATTTTTGAAGCAATGATGGCTCAGTGGTAGCTTATACGACTTCGCGTCGATTGAAGTGAGTTCGAATCCCTGCAATGAGACTGAGCTTTCGGTGAAGGAAAACATCGTGAAGAAACCATAGCATGGTGGTAGGGCTTTTTCCAATGCCCGCCTGGCTAGCTACCACCCTCAAGTTGAAAACCTGTCGCCAAGCACCAATAGGTGTGTTCAGGAAGCTGCACTTAAGATGGTTCTTAAGTTTCGTCTTCCACAAGGTTTAACGTGTTATCATGTTAGGCCACATCGTCACTTAACATCAGGTGGGATTGTGGCCTCTACGCCAAACTTATAACGATAAAAAAAAATAGCTCAGCGAGCTATGGAAAGAGTTTCTTGCTCGAAGTTTCTTTGAAGGATAGAATCAGATAATTTAAATATTTCACCTATCATTAACATTTGATAATATAAAATTATTATCCGACATCCGATCAAATAATGCATGTATGTAAAGCATTATGTAAACTGCTTTATTATTTCGGTTTCTTTTTTCTCTATCTATATCTTTAAATCTGTTTCCTGTCTCGATATACTTACATACGTTTAAATCTATTGATCGATGGATATCTTAAAAATAGGTGTTTAGAAGTTATTGGAGCATAACAGATTAAACATAACAGAACCGACCATATTTTAAAAGGCATTTTGCCATCATCAATATTTTTACACGACCGCCCAAAAAAGGAATGTAATGTTTTCAGGATTCATGTATGAGTTTATTTATTCAACCATAACTATTAAACGCCATTACTGATTTGGTTGTATGGGATATCGTTAGAATCCTTACGTTACCCCAAGTGACACTGGCTATAATTAAAGAATCAAGAATATGAGGGCAGTATGGCTCCATTTTGTATAGCAGATATAAAAATGTTCTACAGAACGGTCTCCCGACAGCAATGACAACTTTATTTATTTGTTTAGTCATCGACGAATAAATACTTTCGCTCGTAAATAATTTTGACTGAATTTGAAGAATATGAGGGCAGTATGGCTCCATTTTGTATAACAGATATAAAAATGTTCTACAGAACGGTCTCCCGACAGCAATGACAACTTTATTTATTTGTTTAGTCATCGACGAATAAATACTTTCGCTCGTAAATAATTTTGACTGAATTTCTGAATATGACTGAATGACACTTTGACTGAATAATATTGATTAACTAACACAACTTGCCTTATACTTTTTAGTTCATTTTAGGCACGGGTGTTGTATTTTTTTTCAACTAACTTTGCTTCTCTAACTTAGTCTGGTTAGTAATAGCACAAGCAGCTAAAGCAGATCAACTGGTAATTTTTAGTTTATATTATATGCTTTTTTATTATTTATATGTTTATCGTATGGCTATAATTTCATCTAATAATTAGTGACGATGCAGCTCATGTTGAAGATACGCTAAGCCTTAGTGGGAGAAAAATGCTGATTGACTGGAATCTATAAGTGCTTGGCGACAGATTTTCAACTTAAAGAGAGGTAAGGGAACAGAGGAATTTCTTTCTACTTGGGGCAGTTCGACTGGTGAAATACCTCCACAATCAGAGAACGACTGTTCAGAGACCGAGTTGAACGAGCATGATCGCAATTTCAGCACTTTCTTAGTACTTTGCCTAAATAGCATTTGGAATTTTAGAATAAAAACCAATCATATCACATAAGCTGCTGCCAAAATTACATATTATAAAGCGAAATAACATAAGTTTATGAATTTAAAACAGAAACCACCACACGACTCTTTGAGATCCTGCCAAAAATTCCCCGTCAAATATTCGAAACGGACTGGAGATGTATTTCATAGTTTTTTTTTTTTATAATAGCTCGGCACATTGACTGTACTGTACCTGATGGTAAGCACACTACAATCCAAACACAACAACGACCACCAAGAGATCGTAATCCATCGGTGGTCGCCGCTGTCATGCCGGCCTGCTTAAATATCTCTTCACGTTACGCTTGAAGGACCCGATGTCATAAGAAGGAGGGAACACACCGGCTGGGAGACCGTTCCACAGCTTCACGGTACGACAAAGATAAGACAAAGCGAACTTTTTAGTTCGTGCCGAGATGGAAGTTACCGTAAAACTGTGATTCCGAAGCCCAGCGCGTGTGGTTCTGTTATGGAAAGGAGAGGAGGGAATTAGATTAAACAACTCTTCAGAACACTCACCATGATACAGACGGTAAAACACACTTAGCGAGGCGATGTTCCTGCGAAGCTGAAGTGGCTACATGCAATGGGTAACGTCTGCATCATTAACAATGCGAACAGCCCGTCTCTGTAACCTATCCAGGGCATCGAGGAGGTACTTTGCGGATCCATCCCAAAGGTGCGAACAGTATTCCATACACGGCCGAACTTGTGCCTTATAAAGAAGGTACAGTTGACCGGGCGTGAAAAACCGTCGCACCCTGTTCAGGATCCCTAGTCTCCGAGATGTAGTGGAGATGACACTTCCGATGTAATCCCTGGAGTTGAGGTCGCTGCGAATATCCACAACTAGGATATTGAGGCTGTCACGCATTGCTAGTGAGACGTTCTGAAGAGTGGGGAGGGGAGAAAACGGAGACTTTTTTGAGGAAAACGCGCACACCTGAGTTTTCTTGGCATTGAACTCAACCAAGTTACTTGCTCCCCATGTAGAAACACGTTGCAAGCATTGGTTAAGTTCAATGACAAGTTCCTCCCGTCTCTTTTCTGTTTCTTCCCGACCACATGAAGGCTTGCTATAATAGCACCCATGAATGGTGCTGTCATCTGCATAGCAATGAGTATGACCTAAAGGTAACATATCATTGATATGCAGAAGAAATAGAGTGGGCGAAAGCACAGAGCCTTGAGGAACTCCAGCGTTTATCGACATGAACTGCGAATCACATCCTTCCACAAGGACACGAATTCTGCGTTCATGTAGAAATCCGGAGATCCAGTTGCAGAGGTTGTCGGGAAGTCCATACGCCGGAAGTTTAGAGAGAAGACCACGGTGCCAGACCCTATCAAAAGCCTTAGCTATGTCAAGACTGATCGCCAAAGCCTCGCCATGCTTATCAATTGCTTCCCCCCAGCGGTGCAGTGACTTACAGCATCAGCGCAATCGCGATTGTACCAAGAGTGTCCTCTGCGATTACAGACGATATCGGAAGAAGGAATATAATATTCCATTGCGATTCCAATCTCGCCTGCAATTGCTTCAGCAATCGCTGAAGGATCTTTCCTATCAAAGCAGCGCTGCCACCAAGGGATGGATGCAAAATAATCCCGCATTCTATCCCAATCTGCTGACGAATAGTGCCAAACTTTACGCCTAATCCTTACGCAGGGTAGAGGCGGAGCGCGTGGCACAGACGTCATAACCAGGCAGTGGTCCGATGTGCCCAAGGGCGCATTAACTGACACAACATACCCAGTTGGATGGCTCGTCAACAGAAGGTCCAGCAAAGAGGGCGCATGACCGTCAACATCGGGAATCCGGGTGGGCTGGACTACCAGTTGTGTCAGGTCATGAGTTAGAGCGAATGCATGGGCAGTTCGTCCTGCATGGTCTGTCTTGGAGGAACCCAACCACGATTCGTGGTGTGCGTTAAAGTCCCCCAAGGCAACCAGTTCCGCAGTAGGAAACTGCTCCTGCGCATCATCTATTGCCTTGCTCAAATACTCAAAGAGCCGAGTAGTCTCGTCATCCCCGTTATGGGATCTGTAGAGACACACGTAGATTCGGCTTTGAGTGCCCAGGTCTATGTGTACCCAGAGGACGGAGAAGGAAGGGTCCTCCTTGCAGCGCAGACGGCGACAACACACGTCTGACCGTACATACACACATACTCCGGCTTTTGCTTGAAAGTTCTCCTCAAGCAGGTAGCCGGGGTAGTGTAAGTAAGATGTATCGGCCGGACGGCGGATCTGAGTCTCCGTCAAGAAGAGCATAGCAGGCTGAACCGTCTCAAGGTGTTGGTGGACGGCATTTAAGTTGGAGTGGAGTCCACGGATGTTAGCGAACTCCACCGTAAATGCGGCGTGGGGGTTGTACACCGCTGTCGAACCTGCTTGCTTTTTTTGCTTAGTTGCCTATAACATATACTATAGATATACTTTATAACTTTTATTGCAATACATGTTTAATTAAAAAAAACTAACTAAAATTAGATCTTCGAATTAAAGCTTTGTATTCAATGTACGCATGGCCTCTAGAAAATAAATAGCAACGTAATTGTAAATATTGCTCAAATAAATCATGTTAATACAATTCCAATAACTGTAAATTTTATCAGCGATTAAAGTAATATATGATGCATGTAAGTGCGTCTGTTAATTTTTATAGAGTTTTACCTACAAGATATTTCATAATCTCCTGTAATATATAAAGTTTAATGCGATTGTATTTTACGCGATTATTTTAAAAAACATTCCCGCGCATATATAAATAATACGCTTACTTCAAAAATCTTTCAGCTACAGTGTTTTATTTTTTACTAGATGTGCCCGCGACGTCGCGTCGTCTGCGTGAACTTTAGAATTGGGCCTTTACCAGGATAAAAAGTATCTTATATCTTAATCTGGGTTATAAGCTGCCTGTGTGCCAAATTTCATCTAAATCCATTTAGCCGTTTTTGGGTGATTGAGTAAAAACAAATAAACTCACTTTCGCATTTATAATTTTATAATAGGGACTAGCTGTGCCCGCGAGTGTTGTAAGAAAAAAATATTAAAGTGATAAAGTTTATGTTCATTCCGCGGCCGACAATATAGTGGTTGTTTTGTTAAAAAAACATTAATACAGAAATATAATTCATGTGTTTATCACACATGCCCACGGATGCATCGCCTTTATCCAGTAGCTACAATATAAGTCTATTTTATCATTTATTTTATTGTTTTATAATCTAGCTTTTAACTACCATTACCTCTGATATTAATAAACTACGCAGTCGAAGATTGTGACGAACGGTTACGGTTTTCAATATGAAGACGATAACTAGTCACGTAGACACTAGCTACTAAATGTCGTGTAAGATATAACTAAAATTTATTTTATTTTATTTAGGCTCTAAGGACTTATGAACGTTAAATACTACACCGTTTAGAAAAACATCCTATTCATCGAGAAGAGCTGGTAGGAACTCGATCGGGTTTATTATTTATTTTATTTTATTAACTGTGTAAATACTTAATATTTCAGTTTATAAATACAGAGAGGGAGTAATTTTCACAAGTTTCATACATTTAATGATCTAACCCTATAATAATCTTTTGACATTAGAATCTGCTTGAGAGACCGATCACGACCGCCGGCGGGAACGGACGTGTTTACGACCGCTCTCTGCCGCCTTTGTGAAGTTTTACGACCGACCGGCTTTGCTGCACACCTGCATCGCACCTGCGCCGCACCTGCGTATCGCCGTCTCGCTCGCACCCATTGTGTCGCGCTACACAACCATAAAACTGCTCTTTTAAGAGCAATTTGTTTCTATTCGACGAAATCCACACTTTAGTGGTCACTTGCCTGATACCTGACGGTGCCAACTAAAGCAAGTGGGTGCGTGACCCAAGCGCCCCTCGGTTGCCTCCTTCAGAGGCAAACGATAGTACTTGGTCGGGCTCAGGAATCTTGGCCCTTGATAGAGTCATAGTCAAGCCCTGAGTGTCTCCTTCCCACCCTTCCGATCCTGCTACACATCCATCCCCGAGTGTCTGTTTGGGCGTAGCTAGGTATTTATACCGGCTGCGTTCTCTGCCTCGGGCTTGATAGGGACCTCCACGTAGGGCCCGGTAGGTTCTTTTCCTGCGAGTCATTACACCGTGACCCGCAGGTCCCTTTGCACGGCTCGGGATAGCCGTTTAAATTCACTCGGCGCACCCCCCTGCCTCTCCGGCAGGGAGGTTTAACTTCACCCCCGCCCGCCCAACCGCCACCGCCGGAATGGCACACGTTACTGATTTGGAACGCTTCAAAGCGTTCGCAACGACTTTGCATCCGTCGCTCTGGACGGAGTACAATAGGGCCATCGCGGCCGAGCAACCCGCCGTCATCGCTCAGGGCACCGAGCCCACCAGCGACCTCGCCGCGCCACACGCGATAAACAAGAAGCCCGTCCCGCGCTCCCGCTCGACGGCACCCCGCGCTCACCGTCAGACGCCGTACAAACGGCCGTCATCGCGCTCGCGTTCCCCGGGCAATCAAGCCACGATCCCGGCGCCCTCTGCGCTGCCGATCAAGAACTCTTTCGCGTCTTTAGTTCCCGAAGCGGACACGCCGACGCTAGTAGCTACGAACAATAGCTACTCGCCCACTAGTCCGGATCCCGAACCCGAGTCCAACGAAATGGACACGGCGATAGTCACAGATAACGAGGGCTTCACCCTCGTTCAAAAAAACAAGCCCGCCAAACGGGCATCGCGTTCGCGTCCCGAGTCTCCGGAGACTCAGTCCCGCCCACAAAAGGCGCAGAAAACTGGGCTAAACAGCCACGCCCCCCGCTCCACAGCGCCCTCAGCGCCTGCCGGTACTTTTGCAGGCAGAAAGGCGCGTCGCCCACCGCCGGTAGTAGTCCAAAACAAGGCGGTCTGGACTAAGCTCGCGGACAAGCTTAGAGACTTAAAAATTAATTATACCTCGGCCAGTAACACGGCCAACGGTATCCGCGTACAAGTAACCACTTCTGACGAACACCGTCAGTTCACAAAGTTGCTCCGAGCTAGCAACCTACACTACTACTCATACACCCTAGACGATGAGCGTCACCTCCGGGTTGTAATCCGCCGCATCCCGGTGGAAATCACGCCCGAGGAGGTCAAAACTGACCTCTTAGCGAAGGCCCTCCCTGTCCGCGAAGTGCATAGAATGCACGGCGGACAATCCAAAAACCGACCATTAGATATGGTCGTAGTTATCTTGGATCTGACCCCCGAGGGCAGAGCCATCTTTAATGTCAGGAAAGTGTGCGAGCTCTCCGGAATAGCCGTAGAGCCCCCACACAAAAACCGCAGCCCTCCGCAGTGCCACAACTGCCAGCTGTACGGACATTCGGCCCGTAACTGCCATTTACGTCCCAGGTGCGTTAAGTGCCTCGGGGACCACGCGACAAGCGAGTGCACGCGCACTCGCGAGTCGTCTACCCCTCCGAGCTGCGTGCTATGCGGCAACGCGGGTCACCCCGCGAACTATCGCGGCTGTCCCCGTGCCCCGCGTCCCACGCGCCCTATGCGCCCTACGCGCCCAAGGCAAGAGCGACACACCCCTCCTCAGATGGCACGTCCCGCCGCCAATAGTCAACCCATGCCTCTGCTCACGCCAGAAGCCTTTCCCAGCCTCCAGGGCGCTTCCCGCGCCCCGGTGGCGGCCACCCCCGCACCCCGCGCACCCCCTCCGGCCATGCGAGCCCCTCAGGCAGCATGGGTCTCTACTCCCCGCCCTCAGCCTCCTAAGGCTCAGGCCTCCCCGCCCGTTAGCACGCGCCGCGGCGTTGACTACATGGTCATGCTCTTCCGCGAGCATGACCCTCAGGAAGTACTGGCATACGACCAGTGCGTCGCTGAGTACGGCCCCGCCGAATCCATCAGGCGTTTTCCCCTGATGACAGCGACGCTAATGCGCCTGGCCCGTGCCGGGAAATAGATAACGGTTATAAATGGCTCGCATTAAACCTAAGAGTCTCACCATCTCTTTCTTTAACGCGCGAAACCTCCTTCCACAACGGGACCTAGTATCCACCTTTCTTAGGGAATGGGAGATAGACGTATTTCTAGTACAAGAAACACTTCTAAAACCCAGTAGGCGCGACCCTAAGATAGCAAATTACAATATAGTCAGAAATGACCGTGCCACCCGAGGAGGCGGCACGCTCATCTACTACAAGCGTTCCCTCTATTGCATGCCAATAGACCCTCCCGCACTTACCAATATGGAAGTGTCCATCTGTAGAATAGGCATGACTGGCCATCCGTCAATCACGCTTGTCTCTGCATATCTCTCCCCGAGTAAAAGACTCCTTCAGTCTGATCTGGAGGCGCTACTTTCACTCGGTCAATCCGTAATAATAGCAGGCGACCTCAATAGCGGTCACACCCATTTCAACAACTCGCGTAACACCCCTAACGGGGTTATTCTCGACCTACTATGCGATGTGCTCGGCTTTGATGTCATAGCACCGCTAGAGCCCACGCACTTTCAAGATAACTGTCAACCGACAGTACTTGACATAGCCCTCCTCAAAGGTGTCTCACTTCGGTTACGACTTATAGAAGTCGTACACGAACTGGACTCCGATCACCGCCCGGTTATCTTACAACTCGGGCAACCGTTCGACCCCAGTCCGCCAAAAGTCAAAGTAGTTGACTACGCGATCTTAAATCGTTACCTAACCGATAACGCGACCCCGTCCAGCTTAGCTAGGATCCCCGACGTATTAGAGTCAACAGCAGACGCCGACTTAGCGATCGATTCCCTGGTCGACTACCTCCAAACCGGTGTAAGGGAGGCCTCGAGAGAGGTGCAAGCGGCGAACGAACGCCGTTTTATACTCCCCCCCGGCTTACGAGCGTTAATCACTGAAAAGAACGCCGCGACACGTGCACACGATTCTTATCCGACGAGGGATAACACCCGTAGGTTACGGCGACTTCAGAGAGAGGTTAGAACTCGCATCGGCGAGTACAGAGGTCACCGGTGGGATAACCTCCTAGAGGGTCTCAAGCCGTCCCATCTGGCTTACTGGAACCTCGCCCGCTCTCTGAAGTTAGAAGCTTCCGCCCTGATGCCGCCCCTCGAAAGGGGCCCCGATCTCCCACCCGCGTTCGATAGCGACGATAAGGCAGAATGCCTTGCCGCAAGCTTGGAGAGCCAGTGCTCTCCAAACTGCGACAACGTAGACACTGCCCACATCGAAACTATCGAGACCGCCGTTCAGGAACTAACGACGATTCCCGTTAAACGAAACGTTAAACCCGGTCACGCATGACGAGATTTGTTCTGTTATTAAAGGCCTTAAGCCTAGAAAGTCCCCAGGCCCCGACGGTATCAGGAATGAAGTACTTAAACTTCTTCCCGATCACCTCATAGCTCTTTTGGTCTGCATCTTCAATGTAGCCATAGCCCACTGCTATTTTCCAGCCGTCTGGAAAAAAGCTATAGTTATAGGTATTCACAAGCCCGGCAAAAAAGCTTCGCTTCCCGATAGCTATCGCCCGATCAGCCTTTTAAACACACTAGGGAAACTTTACGAGCGGCTCCTTCTGAACCGTCTCAAAACCGTTATAGATATTAAAAATCTATACCCTCCCGAACAGTTCGGTTTTCGCGCCCGACACTCGTGTACACATCAAGTGCACCGCCTCACGGAGCACATCACGAGCAACTTTGCCAAAAATAGTATCGCCCCCGCCCGTACGCTTGCGGTCTTTTTCGACGTAGCTAAGGCCTTCGATAAGGTCTGGCATGCCGGACTAGTCCACAAGCTACATCAATTAGAAGTCCCGGATAGGTTAGTTCATCTAGTTCACGATTTTCTACGCGACCGCACCTTCCACTACCGAGTGGAAGGAGTACTATCTACCGCCCACCCTATACGCTCAGGCGTCCCGCAAGGTTCCATTCTGGCGCCTTGCCTTTTCAATCTGTACGTCAGCCACCTCCCGAAGCCCCCCGGGGTCGAGGTAGGGCTCTACGCTGACGACACAGTCATATATGCGTCAAACAGACACAGAAAAAATCTCGCCTGCGCAGTCCAACGTGCCGTAACCACTCTCAGGGAGTGGTTTCGAACGTGGCGAATAGCTATTAATCCGGTAAAGAGTGCCGCGATAATGTTCGAACCGCATACATGCAAACTACCACGCACGGTAGGACCCCTCTCATTATTCGGTACGAATATCCCTTGGGCCATCAAGACTAAATATCTGGGTGTCACCCTCGACTCGAAGCTTAACTTCAACGCACACGTTACTATAGTCAGGAATAGGGCCATCTGGATCCTTTCCCGCTTGCGACCCTTGCTCAGTTCGGTAAGCAAAATGTCCTTAAGACATAAGCTCACACTGTACAAGATGTGCGTCCGTCCGATCTTGACATATAGCTGCGCCGCGTTCGCACATATGTTCAAACATAACTTTGCCCGCATGCAAAGAGTCCAAAATCGGTTTCTCCGTCGCCTGCTTGACCCTCCAGCCTTCGTTAGGAACATGGACCTGCACAGGGACATGAGGCTTCCCTCGATAGAAGCTTATGTGAAATTTCTCACCAGGAGATACTTCGATAGCGCTTCGAATCATCCCAACCCGCTCGTAAAATCCACCGTGAACTACGTCCCAGACAACTCGATCCCCGTTGCCAAACGTTATAAACGCCGTCCGCGAAATCTCTTTGTCGATCCCGATGACGACATCGAGAACGCTAACAATTTCTACGCGTCCGCTCCCGCAACATATGCGTGCTCGCGCCCACGCCCGCGAAACCACCGTTCCCTCCGCAGGGGACGTACGGTTAACTTCGCTCCCGCACACCCGCCACGACCGCCCTCCTCTGCGGCAACTCAAGCCTAGGTCCGATCCATCGGCATGGAGCCCTTGAGCCAAGCAGCCGCTCGCGCGATACAAGTGACTCTACAATCACTAGCTTTCACAGCCATACATGACACTGCATTATACACACATGCACAACACACATAGGTACATAGGTTCTGTAAGGGACCTTTTTTTTTCTTTTTTTGCCTAGTTAGATTAGACAAAAATTTTCAGACCACTAAATACACATACACATGTTCCTTCCCTCCTCCCAGGGGGCAGAAACATGTATATATGTATAGTTAGTTTAGATCGAATTACGGATAGGGAATTAGTCAGATCGCGACTTAATTGCATACGCGCAACAGTCCGAGCCGAGGTTCGGCCACTTTGGCACCTTCGGATGTTGTTGCTTAGCTTTCGTGGCTGAGTGCCCTAAGCGCTCGCCCCCAAGCCCGGTAAAGCTGTAAAAGCCGTAAAGGCTCCAGGGCCCCTAAGGCTAACAGTATAGTCAGTGCAAAAAAAAAAAAAAAAAAGAATCTGCTTGACATAGTTCTTGAACTCGTTGTCCAGTAAATCGGTAATGAAACTGAGGAACCTTGTTGTTAAATCTAATACTATTATTACCTAAAAAAATATTAATCGTCTTATTGGCTCTAAAACATTGGATGGTGAACACTTTGTGTTTATTCCAATATTAAGACTCCGCCGGTCGTTTAATAAATCTAGCTTAAAATATAAGTTTTTGCGAACATACATTACATTTTTAAACATGTATTTAGAGAGCAAGTGCAATGGTTTCATAATGATTTATAAACGGTTTTTGAGGCTTAAGTGCCTTCCGTACTTGTTGTTTCTATGTTAGTATTATTTTTAAGTATTGTCATAAATAGATACTATTATCTTTAATTAATAATAAAATATCTTATTTATCTAGTCTTTATAAATATGTACGTAGTTTCAAAGAAATTCAATTCGCTTCTGAGTGTGTTCTTAAAATACATGTGATAATTATTGATAACGCCACGTGAAATATTTATGAGGTGTAGGTAACTAACTGTTGGTGTTACAATTATAAATCATCGATGGTTTATATTTAGAAATATACAATATATAAATAAAGCTTAACGATGATAATATAATGGTGTTTGTAAAATACCTATAATCTTTACTATAATGTAATAATAAAAAGCGGAAGAGTTTTTTTTCTTTGTTTGTTTGTTTAAACACGCTAATCTTTGGAACTTCCGAAAATAATTTTTATATTTGATAGCCAGATTCATGTGAAATAGTATAGGCTATATAACTTCACGCTATGACAATAAAGATCGGAGCAGTATCTATGAACGTCAAGCATTTAGCGAAACATCGCACCCGAACTGCTTTATCCGCGTGTGCTGTCGTAATGGTTTGTAATACAATGTTCTACAAAAATATTGCTACATCCTACAATTTCGGAGATATCACGATGAGTGATATTTCGATTTTATATATAGATAATTCAATAACTCCTCTAACTGTTGAAAATGACGGCACGTAGGAAGCTGCATCTTGGAATGCTTTTGTTTGGAATCATTAATAACCAAAAACAAAATCACTTATATATGAAGTTGACTTGAGCAGAATCTCAATATAGATTCTCTAGAAGAACCTGTGACTATGTGTTTATTACTGGCTTTCCGAAACTTATTTAAGTTGGCGACCGACGTCACAATGCTGGAATGATTTGCCTCCGCCAGTTCGTTCTGTAAAAACAGTCAAAATGGACTTTTAGAGCAACGTTTAAAAACTTTTGTTACAGTACTCGTACCAGATTTGTAGCTTAGCGAAACCCTTAAAGCGTGAAAATAGTTTCTTTAGTTTCTCCAACACTGTTTCTACTTGCTCTTCTTCTTATTTATATTCGTTTTCAGTTTTTAGTACCTTTTTAGTATGTAATGTAATTTATTTTAAAGTGAAACTTCTATTCTATCGCCCCAAAATTTTTCATCGTTCATCTATCGCATGTCGCATTACAGCTGGCCGTGGAGTAGAGATAAAGTGAAAGTCGCATGACAGAGCTTAAATCAAAATTAAATTTAAGTTAAGTTTAAGTTTCACTTGCATCGTGTTTTCATAAAACCACACAACAATTTTTCATTTTGTATTTTTTATTTATTTATATGTTGTTTTGTTATTTATTTTAGGGCCGATTTTTCAATCAACAGATAACTTTATTAGAGGAAAAATTTTAAAATTCTGTCAGGTTTTCCATACCTTATCTGTCAAAACGTCAAAATTATTCCACGTATAAAATTATCTGACATTTATTTGACGATTGAAAAATCGATGCTTAGTAGTGTTTGTTTTATATTTATATCTCTTTATATTTATCGGGGATGTTCTGAAGAAAGGTCAGGTCAAGAGTACCCTAAACCGCCGAGCACGCATGGAAAGATTGATTAATGTTGAACAAGCGAAAGATGTATGTCAGGATCGTAGTAAGTAGAAGGGCGTGGTGTCTGCCTACCCCGTTGGGAAACAGCCGTAAAATAAATATATAAATATTTGTAAAATAAAATTAGTATTATATTATTATTATGCCTGAATTATATAAACATAAATAAAATCAAATTTGTCTATAGTCTTCCGTATTATTAAGGCACGCGCTTGTTCGCGCAAGTTTAATTGTAGTCGTGGTAAATACGCAATAGTAACTTAAATCCTAAAAAAGATCCGCACTAAAATATTTATTACAATAATTCATATTAATTACTCGTATTTTTTTTAGAATGATGAACTTTGTCAGACGCTTAATAGTAAGTAAGTAAGTAGTTATAGTTTGCACATATAAATATAACCTCTGATTTTATACACAACACTGTATAATTGTAGATGAGTGCACAGCTGATGCGTTCTCCTTCTTTATTTCCATATTATCTTTCTTGTCACACACACACATACATTATGTTGGCCCACAGTAGGTCTCGTGGTACCAACCCCAAGCAAAATGGGTTGGCACCATCTCACAGCCATCTCTCAGCCACCACGCGCACTTTTTGGTCAAATCGAACAAATCAAAAAGTATCGGGAATGGATGATTTGTTTATGGTTCCAAATTCATTTTTTTTGTTAGATTGGCGCAACAGTTTTTCATTTTGGCGCGGTTTTTGAGATGCATCTGTCATTTAGATTAAATACAGTTCTGTTTTTAGTTAGATCATATCTAGTGTGTATTGCGAATTTCATAATGGACAAAACATCAAACAAAGAGTTTGTCTTAAATTTTGAATCGCCAATGGAATTTCGTGTTCGGAGACACTGAAAAAATTATAGAAGGCTTATGGTGAATTGACTTTATCAAAAATACGTGCTTATGAGTGGTGCAAAGCGTTCAAAAGCGGTCAAGATATGCTGGAAGATTTATCTTGCCTTGGTAGGTCATCAACATCTTCAACTGAAGTTAACATCACAAAAGAGAAGGAAATAGTGACTGAAAATCCTCTTTCAGGTTTGAAAGAGATAGCCGCTGAACCTTCTGTGTCTCACGAGCGATACGTATCATTTTAAATAATCACTTGGTTATGAAACATGTTGCCGCTCGGCTAGTCCCAAAAGATCTGAATTTTCGCCAAAAACGTAATCGCATAAGAGTCGCTAAGGACATGCTAGAACGAGTCCATTCCGACCACTTTCATGAAACGCATTGTTACTGGTGGCGAGACGTGGGTTGACAAGTTTGACATGCAAACTAGTCAACAAGCTTCAGAGTGGCGCTTTCCAACTGAACCGAAACCGAAAAAAACACGTCAAAGTCGATCAAAAGTCAAAGTAAGGTTTACTTACTATTTTCTTTGACTATTGCGGTGTTGTGCACTCGGAATTCTTACCAGAATGTCAAACGGTAAATAAAGTGTATTATTTGAGCGTTATGCGTCGTTTGAGTGAGCAAATTCAACGAAAAACGCCAGATTTGTGGAAAGAAAATTCTTGGATTTTGAACCACGATAATGCGCTTTCGCAAAGGCCTATAATTGTGAACGAATAATATAAACTAATGAATGTGTAACTTATATTCATAATAATTGTATAATTATATTTGTATCAGATATTATTTGATGTATGTGTATAATATTGCATAGCTAGGCTAGAGGTGTTAATAAAATACAAACTTACTTCAAATATTCATTTATTTTACTAACTAAAAATAAAAGAAATTTTAGTAAGGAGCGTACAAACTGGCATATATTTTTGTGGGGGGCAATGACAACACTTTTCAAATTATATAATAGACTGTATTTCAGATATAAACAGAGAAGCCTTAATCATAGATTGGGAATTATGAGCAGTGCCGTTTCAGGTAGCAGATCACATATTCCTATGCTTGCTGGGTTGGAAGCATTTGTTCCAAATACATAGAGGGAATCCTATAAAAAATAGTAATAGGCGAAATAAAATTTACACAAACAAAATAATCTTTACTAATACTGTAAATTTCATAAGCATAATTTATCCAAACTATACGAGTACAATGTAAACCATCAATAATTTTAACGACAAACTGCATGAACCTTTGTCGCGTCATCACTACATAGTATAAAACAAAGTCGGTGTCGCTCTGTCCGTCCCTATGTATGCTTAAATCTTTAAAACTACGCAACGGATTTTGAAGAATTTTAATAGATAGAATGATTCAAGAGGAAGGTTTATATGTATAATACATGCATGATATTGTAGAGAAACACTGATAAATTTAGAGGTTTCTAATGTGATGTCGTAAATAAACTCATTTTTTTGCGCTTACGTTGCAAACGCTGGCTGAACCCCACGAGATAAATCAAAATAATGTAGCACAGTATTGTACACCTTTAAAAGGTCATCAAAAAAGTTCGCGATGGTATATGTCTATCTCTTAAGGATAACCCACAACCATTTTTTATCCTTTACATTTTACGGGGAAAAAAAGCAGCATTAATCCTTATCCAATTAAGTACCTTAAATACATTGTCCATTTAATATAGATCAATAAGGCCCCTTACAGCATGTAATTTAAATGAATATTTCCGAAAATATTACAGATTTAAAATTCAGGGACAAAGCGATGCGGCGGTACTGGTCCTATATACCATGGTCAATATGTCGCTCTTTCAAGAGTAACCTCTAAACAAAACATGTTTGTATTATCTAATGACAAAAAAGCTGTAAACGTTGTTTATTAGGACATTCTGTAGTAGGTAGGTATATTTAATATCAGCATTGCACCCGTGTGAAGCCGGGGCGGGTCGCTAGTATTTCATAAAAACAAGAGTTTATTTATGATGTCAACAAATCTTTTGTTTCTGTTCTAAGATTTATATTATGTAAAATTTTACTTATAAGGATTATAGGTTCTCAACATTTTGAACAGAAATTTACATGTCATATTAATTTTTCACTTTTTATCGTCAACAACAGATTCAAGGAGTTTACTGGAAAACTAGTGTCGATTTCAAAGGAATTTATACACAGATGTATTGATAGAATATTTTACACGAAAACTAACCATTTCTTTCGCAAAAACAATTATAAAATAATTTATAACACAAAATAAAAGATCACTCGTAGCGTATCCACGTCACAGATAATGCACGGTTTTGTGCAATAAAAGTCATTTTTCGCGGTAATAAATTGTAATAATTATCATATGACGTCACCTAAAATTAAATTTGTAACCAAATTCGGCACAAACGCCGAATAAGGGGCCGGAATGGTTAAGATATGATGTGTGCTGTTCGTCATTATAGCACCGACAAGGCAATTAATGTGTTGATAATATTAGATAATATATAAAAGTCTTTGTCATTGCTTTTCATTATCAGACAATTTAAGTTACTGTTAAATCAATATAGTTTCGTTATTTTTCAAACTCTACACGTATTTACTAAAACTAAGAGATAAACTAATGGTTAATTAAATTTGGCAATTTTTTAGGTATTACACACATAATTATCAAGTTTATTTATTCTAAGGAAATTAAGAAATTTTAGTAAATAAAATACGATGGATATTAAAATAACAGTTTATTTAAAAAACTTATATCTAAACATAAGCACTGCCGTATCTAACATGGGTGGCATCCGGAGCGGTAAATCGAGTTTTTCCAGATGTATGTTTTGTTGTATTTTCTATATTTGTTAATTAGAAAAAAAAGGACAAAAATGTTTTTTGAAAAACCTTTTATAGTGTTTTATTTTTCCACGGTCGGGTGTCACCCGCAAATTGGTGACACTCGATACAGGCCGCCTTCACCGCGCACCCTAGCTTCACCACTAAACACAAATACCTAATTATTCATAAATTTATAATAATACTAATATAAGTACCATCATTTTGTTTCGGTTGTACATATAATGTTGTACCTATGTAATATTTATTGTAAGCATTACCAAGTACAGGAGATTCCAATTGATCTGCAATTTATTTATTGCATTCGTGGATCGAAATTTGGTGGCGTGGTATTACTTATTTTGCGTATAGTAGCCGCTGGCATGAAACAGGAATTTTGTTGGGCATTCTGTTGTGGCATAACACCGGGATGTCCATACCCAGGTCCAGGCTGACCTGGTCTCGGAGGTCCAAAATTAGGATTTGGGGGCCCTTGGCCGGGTACACCGTAGTTTGGCATTCCACCTCCAGGATATCCAGGGTTGTAACCAGGACCACCAGGACGTTGCATTCTGTAACATAAATATATTATTTAGTACCAGACAAAAAAAGTCATATTTTAACTTTCAAATAAACTATTTTTTATGACACGTTTTAAATAAATGAAAAAATTCAATGATGCAACACTGAAATGGAGTCCAATGAAACGATCCGTAGATACTCACTTTATGTTTTATAGATAAATATAATAACACAATAAAATGAACTTGTTGATTTGTTCCAAGGAATTGACAGCTCTGCATTGCGGAAAATATATTTATACCTGGATTTTATCGGATTAATATACAGCCAAATGTTTATATCGTTATCAAGTATGATCTTGTGGCGCGACACTCAATATCTTTTTGTATTTAACATATTATCTATATCAACTAATAATTAATGTAGATGCCCAAAGTTGGTATATTGCGATGATTTAAAAAACAGACACTACGTTGTAAAACGTTTAAAACAATATTTCCTGTACGTATATTTGGTTTTGCGTCACACAAAAACTGGGCTTTTTAATTATATAGTAGTTTGTAATCCCAGAAATGACATCAGCTATATATTAAGTTTTTTTTTAAGGCCAAAGGATTATTAATAAAACCAGGAATGTGAAAAGGGGCCAAGTTCGCTAGGAACGACATTCGGGGTAGTCGTTGACACCGATGAGATCAAAGGGGCACCAAGTTCCATAGGAGTTCCTTTAATTATACCTGTTTCCAAGCCCGGTAAAGCTGTAAAAGCCGTAAAGGCTCCAGGGCCACTCAGGCTAACAGTGTAGTCAGTTCGAAAAAAAAAAAAAAACATACCTGTAGGAATGTACATTCTTCAATTAATTTACAAAACAATTTGTACAAAACAACTTTTATATGGGATTTCTAACTTGGCAAGTTTTCATTGTCTATAAACAACAAAAACATTGAAATACTTCAATGCATTGAAAGGAAGCCGCTGGTATAAGATAACAAATATTTACTTAGCATTTTGATAGTACTAATCTTGTACATTCAAAAACTATATGATCAAAATCATGTCTGCAAATCTACAAATAAATAGCTTATTTTCAAATTGTTATTTATACTACTTATTTTCATTTATGTAAACACTCGTTCCAACGAATCGTTGCTAAATCTCTATGAAAATTCTTTTTGTGTTCTTTTAAACTATTGATCCAGTGGTTGGAAAGCGGTTTACGTTTGAAAAAATAGTAAAGTAAGGAAAAACTGCGCAGTATTTTGCAATACTATTAAGACAAAGGGAAAAACGTTGCGACGGCTTGTAAAAAAAAATGTGTTGTGTACGGTGAAGGCAATTATCAAAATCTGCTACTCGGAAATGGTTCACTCGCTTTCGTTTTGGTAATTTTGATGTGAAAGAAGAGTCATGCTCTAGTCGTCCAATCACTCAAAAAGCTAATGAAATTCGAGAAAAAGTTTATTAAAGTAAACATACAGTAGTATCGATATAGGCTTAGATTTAGGCATTGATCACAAAACTATTTTAAATAATTGTCACAAAGCTGGCTACAAAAAGAAGCTCGATATGGGTTTCACAAGAGTTGAGTGCGAAAAACATGACAGACAGAATTAACATCTGCGATGCTGAAACGCAATGGCCACAATCTCACCTGTTCTTAAGGGACGTTGTGGCTCATGATGATAACACACTAAACCTAGAGCAAGACGGGCTCTCAAGTGTAACTGCCGGAACACACCTATTGGTGCTTGGCAACAGATTTTCAACTTGAGGGTGGTAGCTAGCCCTAGGTATTAGAAAAAGCTTTGGTTTCCTCACAATGTTTTCCTTCATCGAAAGCTCAGGCTCATTGCAGGCATTCGAACTCACGTCAATCGACGCGAAGTCGTACACGCTATCACTAAGCCATCATTGCTTCATTGCATTCAAACAGAACATACTATTGAATTTTTTTTCTTGATGTTATTGAAGTACATGAGCATTGGCACAATTTTTTAATAATCGTTTATTCGTAATATATCTTTATAATCCTCAATTAAGATTATCAATTCGATACGATGAGGTGATTGATACGGAAAGTTAGAGAACGGGTTTTGCCTTTACTGAATAATAATTTACTCAGCTACGTGCAAAGTGTTAATTAGTAATTAAGTACTTCATATATACGAGTAATATGACTAACTCGTGTTTTGTCAATGTTTTCTCCAAAGTCACCATTAGTATTATTATTCACTACGTATGATTTGCTACCTGCCCTTACCAACAAGATTATTTCACATGTATTTTATTTTTTAATCAAATCAACTGATATCGATCACTCAGCAAAAATACAGTATTACTAAATATTATTTTTCTTGTAAAATTTCAGTACTTAGAATTATTTTTAATTAATACTTTTACTGTAATAATACAGTTAATATATATTATAGACTAAATTTATTTATGCATATGTACAGGGTAAATCAATTTCTTTTATTTCAGTTGTTATCAGTATTTTGATCTCGCGTTAATTGTAAACATAGCCACCAATTTGTGTACTCTTTATTACATTCATGCAGTACTTTGTCACGTTCTTTTCATGGTATTATGGTGCCGTATGCCACGCACCTACAATAACTATTATTCAAAACTTGACATATTTTTCTTTCCTAAAAATAATTGAATAAAGATCTCGCGCGAGAGTTATCAAACACATCACACATAGTTCAAAGAACACACACAAGTTACTCTTGAGAGTGTCATATCACATGAACAACACGCACACATCGTGACATGACACTCACTCACCCATTCATCAAAATCATTAATAATAATACAACTGCGAAACCAAGATGTAATTTGTACATATAAGAATAATTTGTAAACGCTCTTGGATTACCTAAATAAATAAACATGTTTAATATATGTAAATATCTTTATTATGATCTTAAATATCGTTAAGGTAAAAAAGCATTAACTTATTTATTTACACATTTGTAATTCTATTTTATTATCATGATTATTCGATTGAAGATTATTTTTCAGTTCATTACATACATCGACATAATTATTCAACTTTTCTGTTTCAGCGTTTACTTTCACCGCTTCGATTTCTGTATTCCTTGATGAGATACCTAATCTCCTTGATATTAAATAAGCTGATAATTGTAATACTGCTAGGACTATTCCAGGTAACAACCAAGCATCTGGCATTGTTGATATTGTTTTGGAGTATAATAAAGAATATAGTGGAGAAGATAGAGTTTGAGTGGCGGATTCCAGAGCACCCATTACACTGTAAATTTTACCTGAGAACAAAACATTTAAAGAATTTATTATTTGAATTGATTAAATAGTTAACGTACATCTATCTCGGAACATCTGTTAGGACAAGACAATGTCTGACTCTATCGCGATCACTATAAACCGTTTTTCGATCTACCTGTCTGGACGTGTTTTTGTTATTACATATTATTTTTATTAAAAAGTTTTGTTAATAAAAAAGTATCATTATGTCCTATTCCACGACACAATCGACTTCTATGCGAAACATAAGAATCTGTCTATTCCTGTGAGTGTGATTTAATGGAAAACATTTAAATGAATTTTCATATTTATAGTACATATTAGATAAATAATGTGTAAATAAATTACTGCCGATATATTTTTATAGCACTGTTTTTTACAGTCGATATCAAATTAAATACAGGGTTGATCCGGGACAACCTATACTTGGAATTACCTATATTTGGATATTCCTACAAGTTTGGAATTACTTTTAAATTGTATAACTCTGGATTATTTACTCTTTTCATTTAGATGAAATTACAACGATAAAAAGTACTTTTATTTTATTTTAAAAACAAACAAATAATAATTGGACCATAAATAAATCCCGAAAAAAAAATACAAATATTGTTATTTAGGTAATAACAATAACTATGTATTCAAATTAACTTTATTTTTTTGTTAACTATTTACTCTATTTTACACTCAGCCACTTTCCCGAAAACATTTAATAACTTGTAAGATGAGGTATAAAATAAATTGATATTATCCCTTGGATTTCCTTATACTATCTTAGAAAATTGATAATATTTGTTTACAGATACTACTGATTAACCGATACTTGCAGTTCGCAGACATTTTATTTATCATATTATTTTTCTTCTATTTTATTGTTTAGCTTGCTGTAGACAAGAAAGAAACGTATAAAATAGTATTGATAAAGGTTAACAAAGAAACCGCCGAAAACAGGGATTAACATAGATAATAATTAATTATCATTACTATCGTGATAACATGAATAGATATTGTATTCAAGCCGAGCAAATTTTAAAATCAGTTGGGGTTTACACGGTTTCTACTAGGAAAACGGTTTTATGCATTCTCCATTCACGGTATAATAATAAATCTCCATTTTAAATCTCACTTTTTTTATGAAAGTCATGGATAAAAGTAGATATAGATTAAGTGATTGATAGAAATTTATATTAATAAATCTCCTATTTGTTACATGTAATTTGTTTCCAAATTTTATTTAATGTTATTTATGGTTTGTTCAAAGAAAACAAGCCACCCTCATCCATTCAACATATCTCAATTAAAAACAAACGAAACAAAAATAACACAGAGAAATATGATAGGTATACAATCAGCTTCTCGTCTTAACACCAACGTCTACCAATTCATAATTTAATTTGGCTTCTTCCGATGTTGGGTAAGCCAACATTTGATTACATATACCTACATTATGATTTTTTTAAATGTTTATCACTTTTGAGACTCGTAATGGACACATGTCATTATCATAATATGATAAACGTCTTCTTGTAAATCACGAATCTGATGCTTCTTTTCAAAATTTTTATTTTCATAAAAATAAAATAAAATTTGGTTAATCATACTTGATGATACACGGGAAGTGTATGTCATGCCTCAACTGATAACCGATTTTGATGAAATTTTGTATACAGACCTCCTAAAATAAAATTACGAAAAGACGAAAACTATTACAGCATAAAAAGCACGCGGAAAAATGAGGATAGTTCGTTAAATATAGGACGGTTGTGATACACGGTTATTATATCATTATATATTCTCTATTAAATAAACAATAGTTTATTGTCCATCTGTCCGTCTGTCGAGACCCTTTTTGTCAAGAATGCGTTGCAAGTAAGAAGAAGTGCAAGTTGATAAATAATACTCAGGCCTGTAATTCCTTAGAGCTGTGAAAAAAACAAACTTCTATGTCAATGCAATCAAAAGATACGTTTATGCGCCGCATATTTTGAAACTCGCAAGGGAATAAAAATCTATAGGTACTTCCCGTTGACCTAGAATTATGAAATTTGGCACGAAGTAATGTCTTATAGCACAAGTAAAGTAAAATATCCGAAAACCGTATATTTGTAGTTATATCACAATTTTTTTCGATCAGAAACCTTCAATAAATAATTGAAATATAAATACTCAGTGTAAAGACTGAAATCTCTTAAAGTACCTACCGTAATATTTTTTGATGAGATCTATTTTACAATAAAGTATCGTATAATCGTAGTAACCATCACTATTGGTCTTGACAAAATCCCTTATGAGTGCAAGAAGGTTGAAGTCAAATTAGATTTTAGATTAATTGCTGGGTTGGACTTCCTTATAATAAGGATTTGTTCCTTAAAATTTATGATGGACGTTTGAACAAGTTGAAGTACATACAACGAAATATTACAAGTTCTTCTACGTGAAATGTAGGATGAACACATAGAACGTTCGGTTACAACAGGATGGAGCACCGGCAGAAAATAGTCGAACTACAACAACTTCTTAAATAATAACCTCTGACATAAATGGATTAATACAAACGGCCCTTTCAAATGGTCTGCGAGGTCGTCAGATTTAACCCCATTTGATTGTTTCTTGTGGGGTTACCTTAAAGATGACGTATACAATATCAGCTACGATAACGACCGTGAAGGTCTAGTAACAGCCAAACGGAGACCATTTTACAATAAATTTACCACCCGTAAATACAAAATGCAATAACAAGATCGTTTGAACATTTTAAAATAAATTAATGAAATACATACATCATTTATATTTTTATTTTAGACACACGTTTCCTAGCAATATATAAAATGATTAGGTTCGATCCTCGGCTCGTTTATAAGCTTTTTTACCGACTCGTGTAATTTTTTTTTAATAATCTATGATTGCAGGTTCCTTAGTTTTAAAATCAATGTTAGAACATATTTCTCTATCTCCTATATTTTCCGATTTTTCCTCACAAACTATTCTCAATGTTAAACTCTGTATATGAATTGGTTAAAAAGAAAAGTACTAATGTACTCAAAATAAGGAAAGAGAGAAGTTGGTCACCTACTCTTTTTGGCAACGTCAAATGATGAGATAATAGATCGATTTTAAAAGAATTTGAAAGAGAAATAGATTGTAGTCCAAAGGAGAATGTATTTTCAATCTAATGAGATTGAAGATGAATGTATTTGCAATCTATGAGGGTATATTTTTATTAATTATTCATATAAAAACTTTCATGTAGACGAATTCGTACTAGTAATAACAACAACTAAGAAATGTTAATCGGTCCACACAGCTTGGTAACAAATATTACAAGAGTACAAAGGTAACGATATTACACTCAACTGCTCTTGTCGTTGTGACGTCACGACTCACGATTAGTTCGCCGTGTCATCACTTAGGCCCATAAGTCTTAGGGGTTATGGTAATAGTTCGAAAAAAAAAATGGTGTCATGGATTACCGCTCTGTATTTGTATACGCACATTGTTACTCTGTCATTGTTACTGGGCTTTATTGAAAGATGGTTATCTGTGTTTATGGGCAATAAACTGTTTGTTATATGTTTTAAAATACGTATAATTTCACGTTTGTGTCAAATATCGTTTTACAAGGAAACAATGTAGGATAAACATTTGGTAAGATTCATAATTAAGGCTTATCTAATATTATTAAGAATATTACCTTGTTCCGTTGGTAGAATTTGTTTATTTAGTAAGGGTCTCTGCACCACCTGAGAGCCCTGAGATATTATCCCGACCAATGGAACTGAAAATGAAATAAATTATTTATTGTCACACATGAAGCGTCAACCTATTATTAGCTGTCTTCTTTTATCACTGCTGCCTTTTTTGAGGTAAGTTACAATTAGCTATATACTAATGTAGACAGTGACTACTTAACATCATACGAAATGCACGACAAGGGATAATTAAGTACATAATGGAAAATATATAGTTTTTATAATCCTATTATAGCAAAATCATTAGTAAATAATTTTATTATTGTCTCTTCTACTAATAAGCAATTTGTAGTTCTTCTTTTTAGTTCACGAACTATGTGTCGCTATCATTATTCAAAATACAGTCAATAGCAAACAAGGATTTAGCAATGTGGAAAGGTGACAATATTTTCTGTCACCAAAGTTTATATTAGTCACCAATATGTATCTCTTAATTATAATTATATATCCCTAATTATAGGTAATATTTGTTCCCAACAAATATTGTTGTCATCATGTTAATTCCATTGGTATCACTTAATTCAGTCTGACATCAAAATAATAGGTTTATCGTCAAAATAAATATTTGTTTCTTATGGTTTATATTGTTGCCTATCTTGGTAGCTAGCTTGGTAGTAGTTAGGTTAGGTTACGTAGTAAATGCATTAATAACGCAGAAAGAAGTCAGCCGTTGAAAATTCAAATTTTTAGGTAAGTGTTTTGATACAGTTTCTTGATTTTGGTGGTAAATCTATTATTTACGAACAAAATTCTTATTAATTAGGTCATTAAACGCATTTATTTGGCGATAGATAAAATCATACCCATAAGAAAATAATTATATTTACAAGTATAGTAAAGTTCTAGTCAAGTATACTTTTTACGAATTAAAATCTTGTTTTTCTCAAAATAGGGAATATGCATGAATATTTTTTATACTTTAATCAATTATTTGCGTTGGTACATAGCCGTAAAAAATAAAACAATGATAAAAATATTAAAATTTAACATCAAAATAAATATTTTAAAACTGCAATGAGATTAGGGCGATTTAAACGCCTCCATTTTGGCGCGCTGTCATCGAGTTTCAGTGATGTCAGCGTACGCAATAAAATAAATATATTGTATACTGTTGCTTTGTCCGTTTTATCAGAAAATTGTTTTGGTTTATAACTAATTACGACATAGATGGAAGTGGAAAACCATTTTATAAATACTGTAGTGTATCTATATGTAAAAATACGATAAAAGTATCCTATTGAACCTTACTAATGAAAGAAAACGTTTTTGATGGGTCGATAACTGTCCTACTGAATCTCAACTACCATTCATCAGGTGTAACACTCACTATATTGACATATTCGGGTGTTGAGTTTTGGGATCAGCCCTTGTATATCCAGTAATCAAGCTAATCAAGTCGGGTGTCTGTACCCGACTGGATCGCGACTTCCATACACAGGCCGACAAACTCGTCACAGTATCTGTCTTTTTGTATGTCATAATTCGGGATCAGCCAATCCACCTGCTAAGAGACTTACAGGCCGATATGACAACGACGACCATCGATAGATTGCCATAGATCTCGATGGTCATCGTTGTTTTTGGATTGTACTGTACATACAATCAGGAACAGTGTTGTTACTTTGTCGTACTACATTAAAAAAATGTCTTATATTATAGTTATATTTAGCTGAATTATTTGGTAGTCACGTATCATAGGGTGATCTGGCCGAACATACTCGACCAGATACCTAACTGCATTCTAAGAAAAATTATTTTTAAATATTTTACTGTTTAGACTAATAAATAACAATAAAACTTAAATACAATCACAAAATTATAAATATACCCAGTAACTTCGCTTTTGAATCAAACTGAACGCGTACTTTGACGTCACTATTTGATTTGACCAATAGCGTTGCGTTATGCGATTTTAAATTTCCCTGGTATTTATAAACTTTTTATTAATGAAAATCTATTAACAAACGGTGAATAAATAAAATAAAAACGTTAAAGGTGTATTTCTACTGTAAAAAAGATTCCAAATAAAAATATTTTACCTATATTTAAACTACATGCATATCCCCTATTGTATTTTTCATTTCTTTTTTGTTATATCATGACATTAAAAAAAAAATCATTGCAAACGAACTAAAGTAGGTAATAATAAATGCTCATACGTAAAAATACATATTTAGTGCTCGTCGCAGCTATAAGTCCAGATGTTGCTAGAATATACGATACACAGCTCATCACGCCGACCATCTCATCTGATAGTTTCAGCCATCGTTTTAGAAGAGTTAAGATTATCAATGTTCCTGTAAATAACGAAAAATAAAGAAAAGAAAGAACTTATCTGCTTAATCTATACTAATATAATAAAGCTAAAGAGTTTTTTGTTTGTCTTACCGCGCTAATCTCTGGAACTGCTAATCGGATTTGAAAAAGTCCTTTTGTATATGATAGCCAGATTCATGAGGAATAGTATAGGCTATATAACTTCACTCTACGATCCTAAGGAGTGGAGCAGTAACTATGAACGTGAAGCAATCTGGCAAACTGGAGACAAGTACGGCAAGTGGAACAACGATAGGGGTCTACAATGGCGAGCTTGTCGTTTGTTGAATAAATTTAACACGTGAAACCGTGAGGCACAGCTATTCCGTATATACTACAAGGGCGCGTGGGGATGTGGCATCGTGAAGAGTTTTAAAATAAATTTAACACGTGTGAAACCGTGGGGCACAGCTAGTCTGAACATATAACGATTACGAATTTACATTACTTATATTATTTTTTTATCTAAGTCTATTATATAGGTACTAATGTCAACACGCTACTACCGATTTGAGAACCGGCAAGAATCTCCATCACAATCTCACCTGATGTTAAGTGACGATGTTTTCCTTCACCGAAAGCTCAGTCTCATTGCAGGGATTCGAACTCACGTCAATCGACGCGAAGTCGTACACGCTACCGCTGAGCCATTATTGCTTCAAAATGTATGTATATATGTCTCGAGAACCAACAAAAGTGTTTTCATGGGCACGAAATTGCTAACACCAGCTAGTTGTAAATAAAAAAATGCGAATTCGAAGCGAATGCATAATGTAATTTATAATATAAAGGAAAACTAGAGAGGTTTCGGCGTACTAGGACGACGGACATGGCTCAAAGCAGACGTTACTGTTTTACACTGTACTTTGCTCAACGTTAGGTGAAATGCAGTGATTTTGTCCAGCTTACATAGCTATATGATAAGAAAGCTGTTTGTGCCCTTTACAACAACGTCCGTATATTATTATATAAGAGAGGTAGGGCACAGAAAAAAAACTTTGGACGTTTCTCTCTACTTGGTGCAGCTGCACTGATGGAATACCTCCACTCTACAGAAGAATGCAGCCATATAACCGTGTTGTATTCCAGCGGTGAGTATGGTTTCTAGAGCTCCTTCGGGTAAGGGGTTCTCGTCAGTCGCACCGTGCAGGTTAGAAACATTCACCAATTTGTAATTATTGCCGAAACTCCGTTCAATTTAATGTCTTTAGAAATAACATACCTAAATACGGTCATAAAATATTTTATGTACCTTCTTTGACTTTCTATAATACATTACTCAAAAGCGGAGAACTTACCAATGAAGCTGATTATATTTCTGTAAGCAAGAAACGATCCGAACATGATATCATCCCAATGAAATTTGTGTCTGTAATACATGTACGCAAGAAACACCTCCGCTGCAAACAAATAATACATTAAGTTAAATTTTTCTTAATATTTAACTTATTATTCTAGAATATAGATATAATAGACTGTGAGTTTTAAAGACGAAACATTTACATAAAAACATGCATAAGCCATTGAAGTACTATGACTTAAAACTTTGTTTTCTGATAATGGATTTAGCCATTTCATCGTAGTACCATTAACTATCCATAACATAATTTGACTGTACTCATAATTAACTATTTACTGTATGATCAGTTATTTATTAATTAAAAAAGTACGTTTGCCTTTTATCAGGCGTTTGGTGAATATAATTCTAATTTCCAAACTTATTAAAACGACCTTAATTATGTTATACTTATATTATATTATATTATATATTATATTAGGTATAAAAGTATCAGTTTAGGAGTGCTTAACTTACTTTATTCTGTAAGATTTCGTAATAAGCAAAATTATGTTTTGTTTCATAAATTCGCCTACATATGAAAGACCATTTTCGAGATGAATAGCACGAATCTGGACGTAGAATAAATATCAAACAGGCATAGGGAAACCCTTCTATTATTAGATTTTAGCCTGACAGAACAAAGTTTTATATAGGAAAAATTAACTTTTGATTATGATAACTGATATAAGCTCGCTTTTTTTAATCGTAGCTAGATAATGTGACTGACTACACTGTACCTGATGGTGAGTACAGTGCACTTCAATAACATCAGCAACTAACGTGGGATTTACAATCCAACATCAGTCGTCACGGTCATGCCGGCCTGCTCAAATGCCACGTTATGCTTGAAGGACTTCGTGTTGTAAGAAGGAGGAAACACAATATAAGACGTAGAAAATTTCTTTGTTCTTGCCGAGATGGAGGTTACTGTAAATGTGTGGCTCCGGAGCCCAGTGCGTGTAGTTCTGTTATGAAAAGGAGAAGAGGGAATTAGTATAATATTAGATAATTAGGTGTAGGAATTATATCAATAGATTTTATAATTATAACATTTATCTACTGTTATAAATACGTTAGAATCTATTTTGTAATTTCAGTATTGTGAATATAAACGGTATGATAGTATGATATGGATATAGAAAAAACAAATATTTCTTCTATCGATCTATTTGATCTGTGAAAGAGTGTGGTAAGAAAATAAGGCGTTCATAAGTTGCTTTGAATATATTCCATTCATTTTACAACTTCTACGAATTCTATTCCCACTGGCGGTTCACAGATTTTTTTTAATCAGTTTAAATAATGTCAACTTCATTTCTGTTCGTTCAATAAGGATCGAACACGAAATATAGAGACAACACTTATGCCGACAATCACGTCTGGTATCATATTTGTACACTAGGGAAGGACACATTTGAAATAAGCATATACATGTATATGTGATACTATATGTCATGTTGAATCTTCTATCTATATCTATACTTATGATAAAACTCAACATCTCTCTCTCACTCAGTCTGTCCGTTTAGGTTCTTATGACAAGAAACCCACTTATCCGATTTACATGTTCCACACAAGCGGAGGCGCGGGCACAGCTAGTAGTATAATATAAAAATATATATATAGAAACGTATTGTTATTCAATTTTATATACAAGATATATAAATTGTCTATAAACCTCTCAGTGGAAACGTGTGAACGTGTACCTATACCTAATATTACGTCAATCCTGGTTGCACACGCTGATAAGAATATTTTGTATTGGGGCCAAAAAACTTTACAAAACACTTACCCGAAAGAACAACTCTATCACCCAAAGCCACTACAAGCATAAACAATATTATCTTCCTTTTGTGTGCGTGTCTTTTCTTAAAAAGGCATTGCACAGCATTGAATGGCAATTTCCAATTACAAGCAGATACCTTATTTTCTGTATTAATATTCACATCTTTCATCTTAAAAATGACGTACATGAGGGATGAAAGCTAGAAAAAGAAGAATTGAATCAATTATAATTTTTTGTCTTCCCTATTGATTTCAATAACTTTTTTGCTCTATTTTTATTCTCCGACTATGGAGAATGATTGTTTTAATCAATGCACGGCATAAACCATAAGTTATTGCTTTTGTTAAGTGTGTAAACGTGCAATTACTTAGACTTACTTAGCCACAAAAAATAAATCTTGTATTTCGAAGTATGTTTTTTTTATACTGCGAAGGTAGCAAACAAGCATAAGGCCTGCCTGATGGTAAGCAGCTACCGTAGCCTATGGACGCTTGTAATACCGAAGATATCTAGTGCGCATTGCCAACCTTGAACCCCCCTTCCCAAAAAGTTCTGGAAAGCCTGATCACAATAGAAACACAACACAAGATTATTTGGTTGAGATCTTCTGTATGGTGGAGGTATTCCACCAGTAGGGCTGCCCCAAGTAGAGAGAAATCTCCAAAGAAAATGTGAAACCTTCGTGACCTTTTTAATGTAATTAATATTTGATAATGATACCTAGCCTTCGGGCATAGCTTTTTAAGTTTTTAATGGATAAAATATATATACTTATTTCAACTTCAGTAACATTATTATTAAAATCAACAGCCTTGGCAATTGACTAAGAAAGCTCATTTGTTTGTGTTCTTGATATGGGCAGTGATCCTTAATATCACAACGCAAAAAAGTGTCTATGACCCTTAGTAAATTATAATTATCAAAATTGTTAAATGAAATAATAAAACAATTACAGAGTTTGAAATGAAGTTTGAATCCACAATCTCTGTTTATGGTATTATAGTAATTAAATAGCCTAATAAGCCAGTGAGAGATATAAAATTGGAAAAACATAGATCATAAATATAACAAAGCAATAAATAAATCCATTAATACCTGCAACAATAATACAAGTGGAAACACACCGTAGAATCCTAAATGCCTGCAGAGTAAGGGACCACTGACTGCACCTATTACGTGGGCTATTTGAATAGCAGCGCGATGGACACCCATTGTACGTGTCACATCAAGACCAGTTGAGTGACACACCTGAAACATTTATAGTAATCCTGTCATTTGTCTCTCTCATTATGTGAGCATGTTGATTATGTTATCTGTACTCTATGTACTACAAATTTGGTTTGATACAGTTTTTGGAGTTTACTACTTAAAAATCGATTTTCATATATAGCCTGTGATACGTAAATTAGACGAGGAGCAACACGTGGTAGTGATATGTGGTTATCTGATTATTATTAATTTCATTTTATTTCATCATTCCAGTCGAGCGTTGGAGCTAACACGCACCATTTTTCTTAAGTTGTAACTTGGCAAATTGACGGCACTGTTCCTCATGATGATGCAGTACAGTAAATCTATCGATATGTATATATAAAAATGGATGTTTGTATGTATGTTCCCTATGGACTCCAAAACGGCTAAAGCGATGTTGATGAAATTTTCAGACAATCTTCACATTAACCCAGTGGGTGATCTTGTAAAGTTTGGTAGGATCGAACCCAAAAAATATGTCTATTGAGCCACAGCAGATTTGCTGTATTTTCAATATGTCAAAATACAATAGATATCTAGATAAGATATAAGATGTGAAAAGTTCGCTAATATTTATAGATTTCAGAAAAAAACAATATTATTTAACACTTACATCTCCTATATGGCTGAAAGCTGCAGCTAAAAGTAACCCAAAATTTCCACCCAGTGATATTGGTATCTGGACTATGTAAAGCACTTGAAAGGTGGATGCTCCTGGGAATATTAGCATTAACAAAACTGCTGTAGTCATAACACACATTCCCACTAAAGGCATAATTATTAAAGGTTTCCGGCGACCGCTGCAGTCACTCCACGGTCCCACGAATAATAAAACAACTGTGGAAAGGAGGCTTCCAACGAAACTTCGACTGACATTTATACTTGACACTACCCTTTGACTTTCATCCTGAAATTTAATAAAATACCAACATTAATAATCGTGACTGTAAATAATAATATGCCACCGGATAATTCTAGGAACTGTTAGTTTATACACAATCAAATGAGATTGTAAACTGTCAATAGATTGTTAAATGACACTAATAATTTTGATTTTTTGTGGTTATGTCTACCTAATAAATAAGCAAAATCAGCAGCAGGACTACAAAAATTTGATTTTTAAACGGCTAATTTGATATGATCACAGTTATCAATTTGAGTTTAGTTAGTAATCAATACAGTTAGTTTATAAATATAAGCTCTACACACCAAATGTTTAAAATAGGTATTAGTTAAGGCTAACCAAACCCTAGCCCGCAGGCCATAAAGTAGCCCGCCAAGGTATTTAGATATGCTCGCCAACTATTGAACCTTTAATTGAAAACTTTATGTATTTATTCATTTTAAATACCTATAAATTTATTTATGAATGTACCATAGTTGTAAATAAGTATTATTTTTTCGGTAGGTGGCCCGCCAGCTAACATGGATTCGCCTCTAAAATTAATTGGGCCGCCTTGGGTTAGAGCTACAAATCTTTTAAAATATAAATAGGCACCTAATTGATCTGTACACATCAAGTAATCGAATCTTTTAATGTTTTACTATTACTGAAAAACTGTGACTCAATAGTAATAAACCCAATAGTTTCGTATCCTCGAAACGGACACAACGATAATAACTCAACAAGCTGCTATTATTATATGACAATTATTGTCCATTTTTTAAATTTGAACATTAATTAATTAAATATTCAAAAGGCACGAGGTATCTTCACACTCGTCAGTCACTAACAGCGGAGACAAAATCGCTTATATCGTGTCACCGACAAAGTTTTCCAACTTGCAATGATGTGAAGCCACCGAATAATCCGCCCACTACAAATCTACCGCCGTGTGTCGGCGGGTTGGCGGGTTTGGTACGAAGAGCGTTTTAGATTGCAAAATTTTTGTGTACGTTCACATTCTACCGACTATTTACAATTATCGGGTGACATATTTTTTATTTATTTATTTTATTTAGGGATACATGGTGAACTTACTTACAGCTAACAAAAGAACACATATAAAGAAATAACATAAAGAACGTCATTTAAAAAATCAATCAACAGTAGGTATTCACAAGTTAATATTACTTAGTAGTTCCGCGCAGTCCACCATATCGTTAGTAATTTTTAGTTAGTTATTAGTTAGTGATTAAAAAGTAATTTGGAATCAAATATAACACCTATGTCTTATCAGCTCTAGTTAGTATAGTATTTTTTTAAATGTAGTTAAATTTAATTGATTCTGGTTTACGAGTATAGGTTATTAAGTAGCATTTAGAATTATTTAAATCAATCTTAGTAAGTTGACAACATATTGAAATCCTATCCAGATCAGCCTGAAGAGAAAGCGAATCATTTAGTTCTTTGATAGGGCTACAGATTTTGAAATCATCAACATATAAAAGTATTTTACTATTTTTAAAACAATCTGCGACATCTTTAATGAAAATATTGAATAATAGTGGGCCTAGCCTTGAGGGATCCCTGAAGTAATTATCCGAGTTGTAGAGGTAAAACTGTTCAATACTACTGTTTGATATCTATTAGCAACATAAGATGAAAACGATCGAAATATAACCTCGAATCCCTGGAAATTGCATTTTTTTTTTCAATAGAATAGTATGATCAATTCTGTCGAAAGCCTTAATCTGTATAAATCACATCTACCTACGATGGTTCTGATATGTTGCAAGAAATGTAATCGGCACAGAGAATAAGATTCGATGTTGTGGAATGGCCTTTAAGAAAGCTTTGCTGGTGTTCACTCAAGAAATGTTTAGTTGAGGAGTATAACTGTGGGTCTATAACTTGTTTTGTTTGTTTTTGTAGTGTATGCACAATTTACAAATTGGTCTATAATTTTCAATTATATTCTTGGTTCCTTTTTTATGAATCGGCGTTATATAAGCGCTCTTCCAAATTTCAGGAACGTGACATTAATGTAAAGAACGCCCATATAAAAGCAAGAGAGGTAAGCACAAGGCTATTAGCATATTTAGTTATTAATATTGCGGGAATATTGTCAGGACCTGCAGATTTATTATGGTCTGCTGATTTATGAAGCAACAAGGATTCACTTACCACTATAGATTCTATACCAGGTGTTGTTAAACTAATAGGATATTCGTTTGAATTGTGGTTTCCCTGAATCTGTAGAAACGTAAGAGTGGAAATATTCACTAAACATATTGCACATATCGTTACCGCACTTAGAAAATCTTTCACCATACTTCAGAATATATGGGTAAGTAGTGTTTTGCTTTTTGCTTTTAACAAATGAGCAAAATGCTTTAGGCGATATTGAGATTTTAGCTTCATTTTTTGAGATATAACAAGTATTTTACCTCGTTCCCTTAATATTAAGAACGACTCGTGATCTGAAAAATTATTATATTTTTTAAACTTAATGTGATTATTTGTGATTTCTTTTAATAATTTCATAAGTTTTGTTTGGTAACACGGTGGATAGTTATGTTTATGTATTACAGATTTAAATGGAATATATTTTCCAATTAATTTATTTAGTATGTCATATAAGAAAGTGACTGCATGTTCTAATGAGCAGTCTTCAAATTCTGATGGCCAGTCTATTTAGTCTAGTTCAGTTATGATAGACTCAAAATCACCAGATTTAAACATAAATTTGTAATTTTTGCCTAGTGGAAGTGTTTGTGTATCCACAAAATTTGCATCAATGCACAATGCTTTATGATGTGGGTCTTCTGGAACTATAGAATAAATGCAGGTTTTACGCATATGATTTCATGACATAGAACGATATCTAAAATTCTATTATTTACATTTGTATGATAGTTATATTCGCATTGATTAGTAATTCTTAAAACATTGAAAAAAGTAAATTTGAGAAGGCCCTAATAAGTTAGTCGGGTAGTAAGAATAACAGTAATAAGAATAACCGTCACACACTCTCAAAACTTTTATATTAGGTAAATTGAAATCACCTTTAGCAGTAAACTTATCCATAGGATGTTTTAATACGAGATCTAATAAAATGTTAGAAAACTAAGTCACTAGTGCAGGTATCGCACTCCCAAAATTCTGTGTATATATATACCTAATACATTTTTATATTAATATCTATTATGTATTTGCCTATACGAGGACATATTTTTTCAAATTTGAAAAGCCTCATATTACGATTATATTACATTAACCGAGTTTCAACGATTTTCTTTCGCGCACAATAGACACGGTAGTATCGCGTTACGCATCGCTAATCATATTGCTTAAGTTCTTTATATACATCACTTTGAAGAATATTTCTTTAACTCAAGATATATTATTGTTAGCCTTATCAGTTTAGTGTGTAGAACAATATATTTTGATATTGTCTAATAAACAAATATAAAAATGACATTACATATTGTGTGTATCAATTATATGATTTGGTAATAGGTACATGGCCAATACTTCAGTCCTGAAAGGCGAAAGTCTTCTATCAATACGTCCCATCAACCAAGATGAATTAGCAATGAGTCGGAATTTTCTCTTGGACAACCATGGCAGTAGATGTATATAGATAAATATTATGTAGGATGCCGTCAAGCTAGATGAAGTGATATAGGCTAATGATTGTGAGATTGAATTAAATTACAAGTTATTAAATAACCTCATTGAGTTGTACTTTAGGCTAACAATATAGAATCTGTTTCAACTGTGTAAGCTAAGAGTGAGTTTAAGTATTAGAATTGCCGACAAACACTTACTCGGAAACAGCGAGTGTTTTGATTTAACGGGACCGAAAGAACGAAAACCTCTTAAAAATCCGAATCGGAGAAGGCCATGCGCTCTACTGATATTGCTCGCACCTTTTAAGCTCTTTTCAGGGGAAGCCTCTAAGTCTAGCTGATAGTGTCAGCTATATGAACCCATTGTTATAAACTACACTAATCTTTTGAGGATCGCAGGTAGGTTCTTCAATCATATTGAAGAAAAGATTGCGTAGATCATTCTCGATATTGTTTGTGTTTAAGTTTAAGCTTTTTCTGGTGTATTCTTGTTCATAGTTAATATATTCTATTAACTTTATTATAAGTTTAACTACTTTGCACCTACAATACATAATTTTTTAATGCCATTGCCATGCCATATCAGTTATTATCAGTTCAATATCTCTTGTCACTTGTGTCTGGCGCAAGTTTCCTTTAATGGACTACATTATAAGCAAAATGTGATAGTATAACCACATTCTTGGATATAAATACATTCTTACCTCAGCCACACGAAACTCTTCCCCGACTCCTCTGTCGCAGATATCTGATGAATAATTTAGATCTACAGTGCAGGCAGTTCGCAAATAGAAGTTCTGCAAAGACGTTTGCCCGAGGTTGATGGCAATCATCGATCCAATCAGAGCTGGTTCGAGTAACAAACGCCATTTTTGCGATGGACTTTTACTACATGAAGGTCTGTGTTCTGTAGTACTGAAAGTTAATGCAGAATAATAAATTAATTCTATGTTGTAATACTTTTCATTTAGTTTTACTATAGCTACGAATGGTTGAAATGTTTAGAAATGAAAATCAATCTAGGTAGTTAAGTGTCGAGGACGGCGCGGCGCCGAGGGTTTTTAATAATTAAATACAACTGATTCTTAAGAAGGTTTACTGTATAATGAATAAATGGTTTCTTATATTGTAAACACCAAGTGGCTGTTTATAAGCCAATAACAAAAACTTGTTACACATCCTCTAGTCTAGACCCCAGGTGGTTATCGCCAATCATAGTCAACGTCAGCGATTAATACCTCGTAATAAAGGAGGGTACAGACCGTATAATAGGTATACTTATTGCATAAACAACCAAGCGAATCCAATATAGAACATGATTTATATTTTATAAATAAATTATATTTCATAGAGATAAATAGATATGTACATATTTCTTCATTTCTGTATTATTTCTGCAACATAATTGTAAATCAATTATACGTATAAAATTCTAAATACACAAAATACAAAAATTAACACCAATTTAAAAGGTACCAATTTCCTTTTTTTCTACTTAAATTTTATTCCTATATTTTATTAGATTAAAGTATTGATATGTTTTACATATTTTTAGATTATAACATTGTTTTTTTATTAAAACGTTACCTTTATATTATCTGTTTACTATAATATAATATTTATACATAACATAAATGGTAATAGATCACGTTTTCATTCTTGATTGTTTAAAGGGGTCTATGACCAGCTGATTACATTGTATGGTTGAATAAATGAAATATTATTGAACGCCTGCATTACAATAAATATAATAAATTAATTATTAACTAAGATATCGAACAAACCTTAATTTTTCCAATTCACGTAAATCAGCTATACTTTCAGTCATTTTCACTTAATTATTATTATTTATATGTACAGATATAATCTTAATAATATATATCACGGTATATTGTTTCACAAACGAGAGCTCACATCACAGCTATGTATCAGTCACCAAGGCGTGTATCCAGTAACGTACTACTTACACTAATATGGTTTGATAAGATAATGTACTGTTTGCAAAATGGTAATAAAGTCTTTACACAAATAAAAAGATATGTTATTGAACCGTTGCAGTTAGAATATATACATTGCACGATACTCGATAAAGCTAGTACTGCTAACTGGCTTGGTAAACCGGTGCGGTGCCATACATACAAAATTGGTTCGATTACAGTAATTGGAGACGGCTACTCGATGCCTTTATGTTGTCAAATCAACGCCAAATTGTTAATTCAACTAGTTTAATAAGAGCATAATATTAATCATTAAATGATACATACAAAGTAGGTAACGATTTTTCAATAGTCAGATAACTTTATTTGATAAATAATTTTGACGTTACGGCATATAACGTATGGAAAAATTTTCAAAATTTAAAAATTACACCTGTAAGAAAATTATCTGTTGATTGAAAAATCGACCTTAATTATATGAGTGTATTTTACAGTTGTATGATAAAGATTAATTTTATAAAAATCATTTCCTTATCGTTTCATTTCCTTAGTCATGACTTTTGTGATGTACGTGATAGAGATCACATAAGCAAAAAATGTTGGGTTACATTCGATTTTTTATTTATTTATTAGTTAGTAAAGTTTTGAATTAAAAAAATGAGTTATCGATTATCATAGGATTTTAAAGACATCCTATTTTAATAGTGAAATGATATGTGAAAGTTATTGGATAAAAAATATTTTTAAATAAAAACAGGTATTCAAATAAATTGATTCAATACTAGTTACAATTTAAGTCTTTGAGTATTAAATTTGTCGGAGACAAACAGCACACAAATCTTACTTTAGAATTAAACATAATTTATATACAATAGTCTACATATTATTACATTATTAATATAACTATAATAATAATTTATTTAGTTATAATACAATAAGGATCAATTAAACTAAAGTGATGAATAAATGGCGACATTGATTCAAAATAAAATTTAATGATGATACGTCACATGACTTCACATCGTTGTACGACCACCGATATCCAGTAATACCCATGACTGTCCGTTATTATTGAGTTGGGACTATCAAGAAGTCTACAAGTGTACCCAGGATGGACGCCATTCTCTTGCGCATGATAGCATAAAAATCATCAATGCGAAATGCATGATGCATACGGAATATCCCCGATGCGCTACAGAATCGCGGCAGTCCCAATAATGTTCTAAAAGCATTATTGTATTGGACACGCAAGGCGCTATTTAATAGAGTTTTTGACTGAAGTTACCCATAGGCTGCTGGTGTAGAAACATTGGAAATATGCTTCAAATAAACAGATTTTAACATCAGCACTACAACGAGCAAAACTACGGACCAACATGTTTGCCCTAACTGCGAGCGCCTTGCATTCTCTTTCAATACAGTGACACTGCATTCACTGGCTATCGACATACACACATGGCACTACACTTCACACATGGCACTCAAGTACATAGGTTTAGTAATGGACCTTTTTTCTTATTTTTTGGCTAGTTAGTTTTAGACCAAATTGCCAGATTACTAAATGCATATACGCATGTTTCTCCCTTCCTCCCAGAAGGCATCTCGCACTTCCTCCCAGAGGGAAGAAACATGTATATATGTATAGTTAGTTAGATCGAATTTTCTAAGCATAAGTCAGTTCGCGACTTAATTGCAACTAAGGCAACAACCCAAGCGGAGGTTCGGCCACTTTGGCACCCTTGAGCTTGTCTTCAGCACTCACCCCCAAGCTCGATAAAGCTGAAAAAGCCTTCTGAGGTTTCAGGGCCCTTAAGGCTAACAGTATAATCGAATCGATTAAAAACTCAGGGTCATTATCATCTTTAATAACGGTTGTGATAATGTGACCAAGAATTTAAATTTGTATAACTAATCTTTTGATTTACGAAAGATCATATTGGTGCGTTTCCAATATCCGCCTATGCTAAAATAATAAAATACTTTCCCCAAGTGTTACGTTAAAAAATATGTTTTAACAAGTAATAAAATTTAACAGTAACTATTCAGGAAAATCATCTAAGTATTTGAGCATGTAAGCTGGAAGCCAATTTCATAAAATAAAAGAAATTAAATAGAAAAACAGTATTCAATGCTTCCTTTGTTGAAAAAAATTATATGCCCCAGCTATGTCTTACACAAAAAACAATGCTTTTGTGTCACAGGTAATGCACGACATTTTTTATTGCTCGTTGGTGACACTGGGATTTGAATAGAGCTACACCTCTGCGTTTTCACGGCCGGAGTATGCGAGTCGGCTTTAAAATAAAACAGTTGAAGATCTCGGTCGACACTCGGCACGCGTGCGACGTCCGTAGAGACCGCGTAACGTTCTCATTACGTGTGCAATTAGCCTCTCTTCACATCTAATAGGCTAATTATAACAGTCAGCAGCGATTTTTATATAATCAACATCAAGAATAGTGTAACATATAACCTTATTAATAAATAAATATGATACTCCTATACCTAGAAACTCGACTTACATAGTTACGTGAATGACTTTGAAAATTATCGGATTGTATATCATAGCACGAGATAACCCTATCTTTATCTAAGTATTATAATATATTTTATGCAGATTGCCAATTAATCATGTCATTATCCATTCAAATTAGGTTAAGTATAAAATACAAAGCAAATAAATTAGTTAAATGTTAACAGAATCATCCGAAAAGTTAATTGTTAATTTAGTTTCAATCTTCATTTTATGTTTCTGTACATTAATGCTTAAGTAATAAGAATAATTATGTTTATTTCGTCTTTGCGTTGGTTGGTTACGTTACGGCTTCATGACTCATTTTCTGTCTCAGAGTTTAACTTTGAGTATTAACATACCAGTATCGTTAGATATCCGCATGTAATTAACGAATTGTAGTTAACATTAATTAATACTATCTGTATGGTTAAACAAGTTTAGAATCACCTATGTTTCAGGCGGAAACTAACTGTTTGAAGGAAAATAACTTTTAAAGAAACTATCATTACGAAGCATTTTCGTTTGAAATTAAGATCGTTTTAAAGTCTTACAAAACGACCTTAATCGCTCAGTCGGTTCGAAATATTCTTTGTTACAGGCGGCATTTATTTAGTTCGGTATTGTTTACTTCAGTGGATTAATATGAAAGTGTTATATTTAGTGGAGAGTTTTAATAGTGAAATTAGCATGTCGCTGGTGGTAAACGCTTCTTAAAATAGGTGCGTATATTATTTTGCCAAATATTTGTAACAGCTGCATTTGAGTTATAAAAACTCCTCTGTTTTAACCAATCCAGCTACGCCAGATGATCATTTGTCAATGTTATATTCTAATGTACTCTTATTATTTTTTAAAAGTATTCTATCAAATAAACATAATTATAATGTAATAAAAGAAATTTTTGCTAAATAACAAAGTATTTGTTTAGTTATGTAGTTGTTCATTTCTACAAATTTCCCGGTCGATAATTTATCTATGAATTCATTACTTATTATAAACTTGGCCCCGCAGACGTTCTGTCTTTCCCAATAGACAATAACTCGACCATAGCGCCACCTATCCCGATTTTTACCTGGAAACTCTTCCACGATCATAACGAATCAAACCAAAATAATAATTACACATATCCATATTTCGAATCGTGAGTTACTATTACGTTAGGTTTTATTGAGTTCATAAAAAAAACAATAAACATAATCAATTCTCCGGGTATCTCTTAAAAAATTTTATTCCCTTAAACTTTAGTTGGGCTAAACCTATAATAAAAAAAATTATATGCCAAATCTGTCAAGACGTTCTCATCGCTTACCAACGAACAGAATTTCATTTTTATTATTATTATAAATTTCAAATAATTATATCAAATGCCTTGATGTCCAATGAGAGTAAATCTTCCTTTAAGGTTAAAAGTATTGTAATAAACATACTATACTTCCCTATAATTATTAAGTAATGCTCATATCATATTTTACTGTTTTTTTTTACTTCTGGCGAATATAATTAGCGCCTTAATTTTTAATCCGCGTCTAGTTTTTACAACATACAAAAAAAACTATTTTAACGATACCAAAGAACTACATAAAACCAAATTCATTACGTTTGCACCGAGAATAGCATCACAACTAGCTTCTCTTCTCTCCTTCACTGTCCATAAAACCATTATTACTTACTTGACTACAATTGTGATAGAATTTCGCGCACAAATAATATCAAATATCTCAGTGTAATTATCGACATTACAATGTCATGAAATGATCAGATTGGTTCGCTGGTTTTCCGAGTTAGAAAATTTATCTTTGTGTTTAAAAATCTTAGATATTCTGCCGATTTACCTACGAAGATAGTCTACTTAGCTCTGGCGCACTCAATTCGAAACTACTGTGTTACGGCCTGGGGTAGTTCTGGGAAGTGTTTGTTGCTTCGTCCAGAAAGAGTGCAGAGGGCGATTCTTAAGGTCATGATGCACAAACCCATTCGTTTTCCTACACACGAACTATATGACCTTTGTAAATTACCTACGGTTAGACACAGTTTTTGTTTTTAATACAATTTTACGAAAACATTCAGATCTTTCATTTGACTCTAGCCTCAGTATACAAAAACGCAGATCAGATAGAGTATGCCACACAGAATCAGCTACTATTATAATTGTTAGAAGACAGTATCAGTTCATTAGCTCTGTTTTATACAACAGGATAAACAAAATAGTTAATATTTATCCTCTTACATTACGGGAATGTAGAACTATAGAACACATACGACAATACATGATTGGCTCAGATATGATGAATTGGAAAATCTTTAAAAATATAATATTCGGTATTCATTCGTTAACTTTCCAACATATCACACGCAAACTCATACATTCACACAAACTACATAACACACAAATTATATAATTGAACTATATATATATTAGTAATAGTAATATATAGTAGTAATGTTTGTAGGAGGTACCTAATCTCTAGAACTACGAATGTTCTTATATATAAATTTATTTATAATATATTTTTTTATTATAATTAACGTGATATATATAGTAATATATGCTACATATACACATATCACATAATCGGTCCCGAATTAAAAAAAGTATCCAAAATATATTGTATTTCCATTTTCTACAGTTACAACAATTACGAGTATGTACGAGTAAGTCAATCGAATGTTAATAAGTAAAAAAAAATACAATTTGACTAACTCTAAAATTGTAAGGTGGCTCCTTTTGAAGTACGATGCCTGAGTTCATTATCATTGAATGGCGGTGTCGATGTCGTGCTAGCTCCATAAGTGGCATGTTGTCGTCCTTGTTACCACTGTACATCAGAGATTCAAATCATCATTCTACTGTTCCAACACGTTGAATTTTCAAACTACATACATTTAAACTATAAGTGTTTATAAATTGCATATTATAATATAACAGTATAAATTGCTGTCTAACTTATATAATAATCTTTATTTTATCTATGATTTACAAATATTAGGCCTTTACCTATGAAATTGCCGTTCTGCAGTACTGACCATTTCAATTCAAAATAATTTTTGTTTGGCTAAGAATTCTAATTTCAAATTAATTTTATTTTAAATACATGGAATTCTTTTTCCAATAGTAGTCATTCGTTTATTGATTAGTGTTCCATTTTCATCGCATTTCAATCTTTTTTGTCATCATGGATACGTTAAAAATTCGAGTAATTATGGAATATATGAGTACCGTCGTGGCAGTAACGCGGCACAAGCGGCACGCAACATCAACGACGTTTACGGATTTAACACTACAAACCAACGCACCACCTGTTATTGGTTTGCTCGCTTCCGTTCTGGGAATTTCGAACTGAAAAATGAACCTCGCGGTCGTCCGAAGACTTTGGTCGACAATGACGAATTAAAGGCGATTGTGGAAGCTGATGATACACAATCTACGGCTGAATTAGCAGCAGCTTTCGACGATAGCGTCAAAACAATATTGGTCCATTTGCGTTAAATTGGCAAGGTAAAAAAGCTTGACAAATGGGTGCCCCACGTACTCAATGATCGCCAGCGCGAAGTACGCGTCGAGACGTGCCTTGCACTGCTCAACAAACACACAAATGAAGGAATTTTGAACCGCATTGTTACCTGCGATGAAAGATGGATTCTGTTTGATAACCGCAAGCGCTCAGCAAGTTGGTTGGATCCTAGTTCAGCACCTAAATAATGCACTAAACGAAAACTTACCCCTAGAAAAGTGATGGTCACTGTTTGGTGGTCTAGCGCCGGTGTTATTCATCACAGCTTCTTAACAAACGGGGTGAGCATTACTGCAGATGTGTACTCTGAAGAACTGAACACAATGATGGAGAAGCTGGCACATCTCCAACCAGGATTGGTCAATCGCTCGTCTCCGCGCGACCTCATACTACACAACAGACGGTCTCGAAGTTGCAAGAACTGGGGTTGGAAGTTCTCCGTCATCCGCCCTACTCACCAGACCTTGCGCCTAGAGACTTCTACTTTTTCCAGCATTTATTCAGTTTACTTTACATTCATAATATTTAGTAAAACATAAAAATATTTAACTACATTTTAAGCAGGTACATAGGAAAACAAAGTATGAAATAAAATTACATATAGTGCTTGAATATACTTATATCGACAAGTATCACCATTACGTACCTAATGACGAAACTGGCGTTCTCAGTAATAATATATTATCTTGTTTAACAAAGCTTAGTACATCATTTATCTCTAGTATGATTAAGGTTTTGTAGATTAACTTAATCCTGTTCCGCTACCACTCAAGTTTCCATGGACTGCCTAACCATTTAATTTACGAAAACTGTGCGTCAAAAGCCGCGTCTTATTTGTCTCGTGACGAACTGCCTGACCAGCCAATTAACGAAAACTGTGCGTCAAAAGCCGCGTCTTGCTTGTCTCGTGACGAACTGCCTGACCAGCCAATTTACGAACTGTGCGTTAAAAGCCGCGTCTTGCTTGTTTCGTCACGGACTGCCTAACCATTTAATTTACGAAAACTGTGCGTCAAAAGCCTAGTCATGCTTGTTTCGTGACGAACTGCCTAACCAGCCAATTTACGAAAACTGTGCGTTAAAAGTCGCGTCTTGCTTGTTTCGTCACGGACTGCCTAACCAGTCAATTTACGAAAACTGTGTGTCAAAAGCCGCGTCTTGCTTGTATCGTCACGGACTGCCTAACCAATCAATTTACAAAAACTGTGCGTTTAAAGCCGCGTCTTGCTTGTTTCGTAGGATTTTTTTTTAAATTATAGTTTGGCAAAATCACTGCTCATTACCTGATGGTAAGCGCAGCGTAATCCAAAAATACTAGTTGCTACCGAGGAGTCTGCAATCAATCGCAAGTCGTCGCTGTCATGCCGGTCTGCTTAAATGTCTCCTCAAGTAATGTTTGAAGGTCTCCATGTTGTAGGAAGGAGGGAACACACTAGCCGGGAGATAGTTCTTTCATAATTATTTGTATTTTGCTTTAGAGTTCAGCAGCTTATATATTCATATTACAAGAGCGGGCAATTCTAGCAATATACAACATGATACTACACTACACTAAATAACAAGTTCCAGGAATGTAATACCTTAACTTTACCCTCCCAATACATTCTTGGTAATTAAATGTATATTCGTAAAAAAAATTATAAGCTAGAATTTTACATAAACCAGCTCAGTTTAAATACAAGAAATAGATATAAATTAGTCATACCGTGTTTTGGACTTAGCAAGACTAACAAAAGATTTTTAGGTAATAGTGTTAGGTTCTATAATAAGATCCTGAAGTATATTTCTGATTTACCAGACAACAAGTTCAAGGACCATATCAAGCAAGGTTTACTGTCAAAAGGTTATTATAGGGTGGAATGTTATGTGAATGATAGTGATGTCTGGAAGTGACTCCTCTCTGTGCATCCACTAAATTATATGGTTATTATTAATGTATTATATTAGATATTATTGTATTATATTAATAATATTGTTATTATAATGTAAATATGAAAAAAAAGAACCCGATCGAGTTTCTTGCCGGTTCTTCTCGATGACTGGGATGCTTACCGAACCGGTAGTAGTGTTTTGACATTCATAATTCCTAGGGCCTACATTGATATAGTTTTTTTTTTTCGATTTTGATGTTGAATTACTCTTACGCTACCTATGTATAATATTCAAGAGGTTTTTTAGTATTTACGGTTCCTATATCTTACCTGTGAAATACAGTTCGATGTTCAGAGCACTGCATTTCACAGCTACACCCGTACATAGTAAGAAAATAAATTCAGTAAGCGATAATTTTTTAGAGTATATACACTCAGAAAAATTATTTCAGATGAATTAATTACATATATGCATATTTATGACTGGTATAGTTAGATCGAATGGATAGTTAGTTAGATTCAATTCGCGGAATCGCATGCACGGCAACAGTTCTCGGTGTCCGCACATCCTACCACTTGGCAATCATCGCTTTAATTGTCTGTTATAATTTGTGTAAGTGATATTACTGAATTTCATAATAAGTTCTGTGTATGAACCATAATGCGTTAAATAAATTAAACCTAAAAAAGGATATAATATTTATTTCCGGTTTTAATTTAAAATTTAAACTAAAAAGAAACAAAAACAGCTCACATTATATAAATAGATATTAGTTCCAGTCGGAGTAACTCTTATGATATTTTTGAAGTTTTGACTTAAGAATATAATAGTGATATTATTTTATGATTCAAAAATAAAAACACTTTAAAATTATACCTTTGAAATAATTTTATTATGCACCTATATCATTATAACCGCTTTACTAAATTTTTAAGTATAGCCTTCGAAACGTTCTGAAAGTAAAAGTTATGTCGTTACACATTCGGTTCAAGTGATACTGAAAACGATTAAATAATTTGTATTATGAAAGTGGATGAAACTGATGAAATTTTTATAACTAGGAGGTGTGGGTGAATTGTGTATAAAAGATGAATACTGAGATGACAGCTGATAGAGGAGAATGGAAAAGAAAAATATGTTGATGTATGACGTCTCTACTTAAGTGGGATAAGCGCAAAAAGAAGAAAGTGATGAAACGGCGAGACATTACTACCAAATTAAACTCTGTGTGTCTGCAATGGCGTCAGTAAATGCAGAAAAATATTGAATGGAATGACGTCATTTATCGATCCATCTACTTACCGATGCGACTATGCGTTGCGGGTAATAACGTCACAAAATGTTGCGCACGCAGATATTTATCGTAAATACCAATTACAAATAAAATGAAATAAAATATTTAAATAAACCTTTGATAAAACATCAAAAACTATACGTAAATAAAAAAATATTCAATTTCAAAATTACAGAAATATCATAAAGACTGGTAACACTGAGTATACGTAACGACGTGGTTAGTGATTACCTCGTACAGGAAAGTAAGAGCGCATGCGTGGAAATCATGGCGAAACGGGACCGACCCCACTACAGGGTGGTATTGCACGGGCACGAATTAAGATCTCTTAAATAATCCGGGAGTAGACAACTTATGTAAAGTTTTTTTAAACACTTTATATGTTTATAATAATAACCACTCAATCAATATTTTATATCTTTAAAAGTAATATAAAAATATTTTTATATTTAAATATAATTATGTTCACGTGACCACGCGAGACGAAATCGTTATAATTAAAGCTAAGGTTAAAAGTATTGTGTGCAATGTTCAGTTTACTAGAATTTAAATTATGAATTTTATGAAATTTCTTTAGAACCTATGTATTTCTATTATATAAAATACAATAATATTTCGACACTTAGTAATAATTTTAGAGTAACTTATCACAAGATAAACTAATATGAATAACACTCAATTGTGTGCATATATTGAACATTGAGGTGACGCTTTCTGATTGGTGATTCCAACCACGTGACTCCCAGAAAAAATCTTAATTTTCCCAAAAATTTACAATATCTTTTTCACATTTAACCTTTTTTTATCATTATAGCGATGTGATTAAATTAATAACGTTAATTTTTAAACATACTGTCAACTCGCGGTTTTATAATACTTCATTCAATACTTTCGTTTATTAAAAGCGAAATTCTTGATTACGTTTCAATTTTGTTAAAGCAAAACCTTATGCAAAGCATAATTTCCATGTTTTGTTTTAAACCATATTAAGAAGTTTCGTATATTATTAAAAACCATTTTCCGAGTTCAAACCTGAGTAACATTTGCACTCGGCTATGATCGGAGGTGTTCGTGCATTTCCGCAAATATCGCCTTCCAACCCTCCACGAGATGCCTCTATAACAATGTGAAAAATCTTTACAATATTTTCCCTTTATTTTATCGTAAATGTTAACTTATAAACTAAAGTAACGCGTTTATTCATATTGCTATACTAGTTTCCTTTATTTAATAATTAATTTGTGAATCAAACTGTTTAGTTGTGTGTCTGTGCTTGGTTATTTGTTGTGTAAATTTTGTGCATGGAAGGCTGCCCGCAGTTCGATACCAAAGGTAAAAAGGTTTGAAAAACTCAATGACGCATAAATGAAAATTAGTATTTTAGTTTCATGAAACACGTTATATACTTTCATTGATAAGTTTTACGCTCTCCTTTTTGATGAAATTATTGAACTTGGTAGTCACATTTTACTACATTTTTTTTATGATTTTTTTATTTACATAAATTAATTTAACTATTTTCAGATACTAGTCATGAAAAACGTTGATGACGACCATGACTGAAAAGGGAGAAGTGAATAGGATGCTGGGTGAGTATCATAATATAGTCTGAATTATCTTATATCCAGAATTTAGGTGAAGCTTCAATTTCTGTAAAAACACATTTAATAAAATGCTTTGTTTACACACGTTAGATTCACAGCAATTAAATGTAGTTCTATAATATTTATTAGTAAAGAATTTGGTTTCATCAAATCAATTTTACTCTCACTGCATATTTCCTCCATCTATGAAAAGTGAACTCTGCAACATTTTGTTATGTAAATTATAAGTTTGTAGTTAAGACAATTTCCTGGATTATTTTTGTTATAAATGATATCAGTTTTATTAAGCAATTCAATTTGTCAAAACGCCTGTTTGTATTTGGCATAACTAAGGGTTAAACGGTTAGAAGTATTTATTACATACACAACTTAACGAGCATCCTAATCAGTGTTATAATAAGTGGTAGTGATACCGGGACTACCAAAAATAATATTGTCAATTTTCATTATATAGTACTATTAACTGATACCCACGAGTTAGTCTGCGGTGTCTATTATATTGACAATATACATTCAGTCATAAAAGTACCGGGAATCGATGATTTGTTTATGGTTCCATTTTTTTTAATTGTTAGATAGGCACAACTGTTTTTCATTTTGGCGCGGAGTTTTAATTGCATCTGTCATTTAGATTGAATACAGTGCTGTTTTAGTTAGATCAAATCTAGTGTGTATTGCGAATTTCATAATGGACAACAATATCGAACAAAGAGTTTGTCATAAATTTTGCATCGCCAATGGAATTCGTGTTCGGAGACACCGAAAACTGTTACAGAAGACTTAACAATCCTTTATATTTATTAAAATTCCTATTCATCATAATTATACACAGAAGGATACACCGAATGATAACGGAAGTCGTTAGTATTTATTAAGTTCTGTATAAAACAAACAGTATTACTTATTGTATAGAGCTATAATTCTTATCTTAAAATCTTTGGATATTATGAAATTCAGAATTTAAAGTTAAATCGAATAGTACTAAGAAAGCTTATTTTATACAACTAAGATGTCAAAGGCCCGTCTAGTGGACTATACTGTTAGCCTTAAGGGCCCTGGACCCTTTACGGCTTTTACAGCTTTTCCGGGCTTGGTATAGTGGCAAGCTGTTACAGTAGATTATGGACGCTTGACCTTCCCCGCAGAGTTCTGAAAACTAACGTGATGATTTATAAAGACGTTTACGTTTACCTTTGCCCTTTCTAATAGTTAATATAACTCGACTATTGCGCCACTTATCGCGTTCAGGGATAGCATTAAAACCTTTTCCATGAAAAACACAGATCTACCAATATCCATGGCAATAGTTTTTCTAAAAAAAAACGACTCGCTCATCACCTAGTGCAAAATTGTGCTTATTTTGAAATAATCGCGGGCGTTCACACAACACCTCTTCTTCTTTTTTTGGTGCCGCAAAAATCACTTGCTAGTGTGCCTTCGTTTGTCAGCGTGTTTGTCTTCGTAGTATTTTTATATACAAAGTTGGTCCAACAAGATGGTAGCTCTCTTGTTAGAACTTTCTAGAAAGTTTTTGTGACATCTCAAAATGCATGTTTTCAGTTAATATTTATAAACCAGTTCACGAATTCACAATAACCAAACTATATCACGTGAAATTCCACCAATATTACATAATATAGGGTCAAATTCATCGCAATCGAATAAATAGTTTCTGAACGCATAATTCATATTTGCTGGGTTTTAAAACTCGACAATTGTGTCTGACTAGATCACCGTCGTGGCACGTTTAGGCGTGTTGCCTTCTGAAATCAGCCGGTGTAGGCGATGTGCATCCGAATGCGTCACGATCACAGTGCACTTGGTTATAAACCCGTTACAATGAATCTCTATTGGTTTGTGACGTCGATATCAGCCAGTTTACATCCAGCTGCTGAGAGATTTGCAGGCTGGCATGTCAATGGCTACCGGCGATGGCGGTGGGTCGCCAATGATTTTGGACTGTACTGTGCTTACCGTCAGGCAAAGACCCATCACCAGGACGGATACAATTAAAAAAAAACAAGCTAAGAAACATTTTTTTATACTATAAAGGTGGCAAACAAGTATATGGCCCGCCTGATGGTATGCGGCTACCGTAGCCCATGGACGCTTTTAATATCATAGATATCACTAGCACATTGCCTACCTTGAATCCCCCTACCACAAGGAGCTCTGGAAACCCTACTCACAGGAACACAATACAAAAATAAATCTTATAAGAAATCTTCAAAGAAATTTATCTGTGCTCTACCACTCTTCAAAATTTATTTTTATAACGCATGATTGACCGCATCCCGAATCCACCTTACTGCTGTGTATACAGTATACCTACACCAAATTCTGCTATTATACCTACTTAATTTTTTCCTACAGTATCTTGGATACTATGTCACTCACCAGGTTTCGCTGTATATGACTGATGATAATAATGTTAAGGTTTTCACCAAACTTGGTGGTTTTTAATTAAATATACGATGCGCCTTTGGAACGGATGTCACGATTACAATATCCGCGACGTCACTCTACGTGAACAAAATGTATTATGAATTTACGCGACAAGTCTACATATTATACTCTAGTATCTTTTAGTTTCCTGCTATTTAATACCTATTATCGGATATTAATCTCTTCTACTGGGTATAATTTTAGTATAATGACTAATTATTTGAGACACTTAATTTGTAATTATTAGTAATATAAAACTAGAACTAGACATTTAGTAATAACTAGCTTTACTCGCGGCTCCGCTCGCGTGGACTACAAAATACTATCGGTCGAGCGCATGTGCGAATTGTTCTGCTCCAAGAAAGCTTATTGTGGTTGATCCTTAGAAGACAGACATATTATACCATCGACTTTTTTGGAGGTATTTTTTAGATCTACAATTATGTAGAACATTAATTTGATATATTTCTTACGATTTACTCAGCTTAAGCCAGTAAATCGCCCCAAAAGCGTTTTTTTTTTTTCGAATTGATCCACCATTATCGTCACTGCTTGTTTCGTATGTTACTTTATGTAACAATTTATATCCTATAATCTGGCCAGACAAAATAGCTATAAATTTAAAAAGAACTATGTCAATTGGATAAGTAGTTTTCGCGTGACAGAGACGACAGAGACGTTGAGTTTTATAATATGTATAGATAATTAGATATAATTAGATAAAGAAGAACTATATAGATTTTCAGGGTGGTAGGACGTTTCTTTTCGTCTACTATCATCAGTGCATTTTGTAATAAGCCATTGTATATCAAAATCACCTACCCAGAGTTAATAGGGCGCTTGAGCTCAAGTGAATCACGATGGTCGTAACTGTTGTGAGAAAGCCTTCACGGAGACTTTCCTGGACGTAGTACGTTCGTTGACCAGCCGTGTGTACAAGTTTTAGTTATGATAATGCCAAAGGACCATCAGTACGTGTTATGTCATTTTTACGAGCGAATTTAATAAACCGTCCGCGATTTAGTTGAGGTTAATTAAACACAAACACAAAATTTAATAAGATATAATAATAGCCTATGTCACTCATAGATAATGTAGCATTCTAATAGTGTGTGTTTTTTTATCGTTTCAGTATTTCAAGAGATTAACCTCCTAGAATCTTACATACTTATTTTTAATAGTAGTATAGAATAATCTAGACTTGCTCATGAACGTAATTCATGTCGTCGACCACTTTAGATTACTTCTACGACTCTTATTCAAACAATTGTCCAGGTAACTGTCTCATTTGATTTTGTCTTGTCTAAGATACTGAACTAACTATGTAGCTAAATTATTCTCGAATTGGAAATCGTTATTACAGTGGCGTTGTAAAACCCGTAAGCGTTAATATTCTCTTTCGGGAAAAGTTGCTTAACAAATTGATTAGAGAGGTTTGTTGTGTTTATCAAACTAATGTAATTAAATAAAAAAATACTAGAGAGAGTTTGCATTTTAGTTAAATGCATTAACATTGTGATACAGACCAGACTGGGAGTATCTGTATATATAGTTAGAATGTAGCAGATATGTGTTACATCTTCACAATCAATTAACAGGTGACGGTCTTACTGATTATTTATTATATTTGTAAAAAGAAGTGGGCGATCGTGTATCATCCACTATTGTTACATTTCTATTACAGAAGGAAATAAGTAAGTAAATAAGATAATTAATAAATATTTAGATAAATATGTTATGTAAATATAAAAATGTAATAGATACATACGTCTGTATGCATAATCTATATAAATAAAATCGAAATACCACTCATCACGAGATCTCCGAAACTATAGGTCCGATTGACTTGTAATTTAACATGGTTACTTCTTTCGCAATGTAGACGCTCACTAAGAACGGATTTTGGGAAATTCATCCTCTAAGGGTGAAAAAAGGGAGTTGAAAGTTTGTATACAGTGCAAACATTGTCTTTTGACTTGAAATTGTGTACTTAGAACTTTTAATAAAAATAATGAAACACGTGTTTCGGCATCTATTAAAATTCACCAGTAAAGGGTATATAAATATGGGTTGAAAGTTTGTTTGGTAAAAATAATTTATGTATAACTATTTTTTTATAATTATGCACACATAATATGTCTAATAACCTGAAATTTAGCACACATACTCTTCAATTTATAAAAATTCGTCATTTAAGGGTGTAACTATGCGTGGCGAACTTTGTATGGTAAAATATTTTTTTTGGTTATACATTTCATTATAATTATTAACCATTATTAAATGATTTTGGTAATAATAATTATTCAATGAAATCACTCCACTATGCCACTTCCATGTTATTCAGCAAGGTGTATTATAAAAAAAGGTTAGGACGCCCGCTAGTATGAAGAATAAAACATCTATTAAAATATTGTTTACAGTTAAGACAATAATACTGGTTATCCTGAGCCACCTTGATCGTACATATAATATGGCATAAAATGTAAAACAAGTTTTGATAGAACAACTGAGTGATAAAACAATTTTCTCGAATGAATGACAACCTACGTTAGAAATTAATAATAGAACAAGGTCACCGTATTCCATGATGAATTGAATATACCTAATATTCCAACAAGAGTAGATTTTACACGAGTGAAACTGTGAAGCACTGCTTTTCTTGTATAAAGTATAAGTATATATAATGTTCAAGTAAATATAGATTACAATAACAAGTTTAAGTACAGTAGAACTGAGACAGATATCTATGTACAGTATGTACCAGTTCTAATGAGTGTCCTCGATCACATTGGTTTGTGTATTTATTGTATCTCACAAACTCGCGACAATTAAGCATAGGGCATATCATTAACCATAATATTTACCTTATTAACGTGTTTTTATGTAATATTTACTCGTGTGAGTCATTTATCGAATTAAAATTTACTTATCAATAGAAATTTAAAATAATCTAAATGTAATTTAATTAGATTTAATGTAGATAATCTTAATTAATACGATTTTGATAGGCCCCTTTGTGCATTCGTAATAAAGCCTAATATTGAGCTGAGGGGTCGCGGGAGCGTGTGATAAGCATAGTGTTCAGTTGTGTCTGGGTGTTAATTATCTAGTTATGATATATCTATATGTCTATCTATATGTATACATATATGTATCTATATATAAAATGTATAAAGTATAATATCTATATATGTATACTTGTATAGTATATTAGCTGTTTAGCTACGATAATACAAGCTTTGCCTAGTTTGGAATTAAATAGCCGTTTGTGAAATTGTGTCTTCATATTTATTTATTAATAATCTAAACGTAAAATGTATTTGATGTTTTGCATCAGTGTACATTGGTAGACGATGACGGCCCTTTTCTGGGCAAAGAAGGCCAGGCAAATTCCTATTATTGGTTTCCGTAGTTGCCCGTCACAATATGCAGAGTTAGACAGAGACTTTAAGTCATTTTCATTAGAATTTGTAAGAAATTTTCCTTTTTATTTACTTCTCCAAGTACATTTTATAAGTTGGTCGACTATTACTTGTTAACTAGTAAAGCCTATGTAGCTGTGATAGTTCTCCTTTTAACATCGTTATATATGTATACTGCCTGTATATCCAAAATCAACCATTTATCTTTGGGGGACAATTGACTCTAACAAAAATTAGCATTTTAAAGCTTTATATTTCGCCAACGGATCCCCGAATCGAAAAATGGTATTTAAACAGCCGCAACAGTTTTTAAACGATCTATTCAACGACACACCACACACCTTGGGATAAAAGAGAAAAAACTTCATCCTTATTTTACGTGTCGGGGAAATAACAAATTTTGTTTATTTTTTATATTTTATTACTTCGTCGACGTGATTATACGTATAACCATACCAAATTACAGTTTTCTAGTGCTAAGAACCTCTGAGACGGACAGAACGCGTGGAAAAACAGACAGATGGACATGGCAAAATTCTGAAGGTTCCATGTTAACTGCGAAACTCAAAAAAATACAGTGGGGCCTGTTTCTACTCTTAATTTTTTTTTTCGAAGTGAACTTACTGTTAGATAGGGGCACTGAAGCCTTTGCGGCTTGTAAAGCTTTACCGGCTTGGGGGCGAGTGCGAAAAGCACTCAGCCGCGAAAGCTAGGCAACAAGCTCCAAGGATGCCAAAGTGGCCGAAATTCGGCTTGGGCTGTTGTCGGTCATGCGAAAAAGTCGCGATCTGACTAAATCCCTATCTATAGAAATTCGAGCTAACTAACTATACAAATATACATGTGCACATGTATTTATTGATTTGGCAATTTATGTCTAAACTAACTAGCCAAAAAAGAAAAAAATGACCTATGTACCAGAGTGGTGTTCATGTGTGAAGTGCAGTGTCATGTGTGTGTGTCGATAGCTAGTGAATGCAGTGTCACTGTATCGCGCGAGCGGCTGCTGGCTCAAGGGCTCCATGCCGGAGGAACGAACTTAGGCTTGAGTTGCCGCTGGAGAGGGTAGTCGTGGCGGGTTACTCCTAATATCTATCATAGAGTAAATGGTCACTTAACGTGAAGTATGATAATGGTCAAACACCAATAAGTTACAAGCTGTGGTCCACCGTTTCACTCGTATTAAATATATTCCAACAACTATCCACCGCCCACTTCCCGTACCTACTTGCCCACAGCGTGCCAGATTGCTTGACATTCATGCTTACCGCTCCGCTCTTTAGAGTCGTAGTGTGAAATTATAGACCCTATAACCTATTAATCTACAGATTTTATAAAACTCAACGTCGCTCTGTCTGTCTGTCCGTTTATGTTCTTTTCACGCGAAAGCCACTTATCAGATTTACATATTTGTTAATTTAATTCATAGCTATGTTATCTAGCCAGGTTATAGGATATAATAAAGTTTTAAAGCAAGAGAAAACTATGGTCAAATGTACACAGGTATGCTAAGCGCGCAAAATACGTGTACTACCTGACTTGTCACACGTGCGAAACCATGCCACTCGATGATATTATGTTACGCAATATAAAATCTTCCGTTAGGTCGGTAAGTGAAAATAGAGATTACGTAGTGTCAATGGAGTAAGCATTGATATTAATTTATAAAAATTGTTAAATTATCTCATATTTCTTTATCAGCTATCGTCTTTTACATAAGTATAAAAGTTTTATTTCTATTTTATAACTTATTACATACATAATATGTTCTCAATAGGTAATCGTAGGAGTACGTGACATGACTAACGTAGGTACTACAAAAATATTACCTTAGACAATTGTGTCTAATGATTAATTACGTTTCGTATATCATCACCGTTTTATGATTGTGTTTTATCGACGATACTAGCTCGTGACTTCTCGTCACGTAATCAAAAAACCAAAATCAAATTAAAAATATATACGGTTTTGATTTTTTCTTTTCCTTTCTTTTCTTTCTCTCTCTTTTACATATTACATTATGGCGCGAAATTTAGAGTTCTGGTCAAGGGAGAAATGAAGGTCTGGTAAAGGATAGTAATTTCATCAGCAAGGATTTGTATGTTCCCAGCTAGACAAAAGAAATTTACCTACTCGACTATATTCATTTATATGACTTCATAAGTAATGAAAAGTGTATGCTAAGTGTATGTTAATGGCTAAGGTAGAATTTGATGATGCTTATATTTTGGGACCGAAATGTGACGAGGCATTAAAAACTGCGTCACTAGTTTTATGTAGTTATTATACACTCATAAGGTTTAGTTTTACCACACATACACTCATATAACCTATCTAGCATATTACCTATAAAAAGTTGCTAGAGAGTCGAAAAAAAAATCAAATTAAAAAACCCAACATCATCTTCTCATGCACTAATTTTAACTTCAATCAAGGATCGGATTCGAAGTTTTTAAGATTCCGAAGTTAACAAGGAACTTTATAGTTTCGCTGTGTTCGTCTGTCTGTCCGCGACTAAGCATGCTGTAATTTGGTATGGGTATACATAGTAATCACGCCGAAAATACGGCAAAATAAAATCTTGAAAAAAATAAATGTTTAGGGTACTTCCCCTACACGTAAAATGGGAATGAATTAGTTTTTTCTCGTGTATCCTACCGTGTCAGCTAAATGGTTATTTTTGGATATGTGAAAAATATCATGATAGTAGTATATATAATGAAGTTAAAAGGAAAACTATCAGATGTACCTACTAACTTCAACTAGTAAAATCTACTTGTAGGAGCCATTTCATACAAATTCCATTGAAAATTACTTAGAGCCCCCTCTCTAAGTCTGCATAATCGTGACGGGCAACTACGGAACCCTACCCCTAATTTTTTTAAGTTAAAGGTGATGTTTTCTTTACCATATGGTTACTTCATTTAAACATATGAAATATAGTAATTTTCGTCTCTTCCGCATACATTAAACGATTATTATATTCGAAAAGTAATAATATATATACATAGAGTATATAATATTTTCATGGTAGTCCTTTATATTTTGGTAAATTCGTTATCAAAAACCTAATTATAATGACGCCACTTAGTTTCCAAGGTAAGTGTTTCTACATACATGAACAGATATTGAATCATGTTAACAAATATTATCGTCAACGACGTCAACTAATATCTACTTCTTCTTGACACATCGTCTGTAAATATGCCTAGGTATTTCAATCGCAATTGTTTTAGTTGGTACTTAAAACTTGGTCTAAGTAGTTTTCATATCAAAACTATTTTCAGTGATTTTGGGATCTTGGCCTCCGAAACGAGAGCACTTCACTTGTCCCGATCCTACACAGTTTCTTGCCAAATGTCAGCTTGAAACTCTACTGTGTCACACTGTCCCAAGTATGATCCTTGGACTGATCGATCCTCCCTCATTCTCTGTAGGTGGCCGAACAAGCGAAGTGAGGTTTTGTTTCGCCGATGATACCTATTGGACTCGGCTACCAACTCCTTTTTCATATATTACTTATATCAGTATAGAGCATGATCAACAATATATTTGACAATTGATAAGATATATTTAATCTTATAGCGTTGCGATAGTATACTCTTAATAATATTTCACTCAATAATTTAAAATTTACCGATGCAGCCAATGGATATAATGGAGTATTCCTTAGATTATCTTACATCGATACTAATGTTTTTGACGACTCCAAAACAGGTTTTTTTTAATTTTATTTATTGAGAACATATTGAAACGTAATTGCGTAAGCTCATCCTGAATATAAATCGCATAGCCGTAGCTGCATAATCATTATACCGTAAGTAATATATATGCATCAGACGCATATCTAACAGTCAAGGTATAGAAGTGACAGGGCCGATATTCAGTTTGGAATTAAAAATATGTATTTTTACTTTGTGAATCGAAAAACTTAATTTATAACTAAATTGTTTAGATCATAAATTATTATTTAATATAAATAAACTGTTTCGGTAAATGTTTACATTTCTATAGTGCTTCTGAAATAATGTTAAGTGCAGTTACTTAATAGTGAATTGATAGTATGTGTGTGGTGTATATTTTTAGACTTATTTAGAAATCACGTCAAGGCTCCCGGACGGCCGAGATGCGCCTGTACAGTGATATGTTTACTTCTTGACACACACGTACTGATAATAATTCTCGATAAATTCCTCCCACACGTTACGACGAGGACTCCTACACTAAAAAAACTGTGACAGAAACTACAGTATTTATTGTACCCGGGTAACTGAAGGTTATGTGCTGTATAACAGTTTGTTACAAAATTAATTACCTCGTGACGAGTAACAAGAACTACGATAGAATACGGAACAAAACATTAGTGCGGAATAACAAGAAAAAAAGGAAAAAGCGTTCGTTCACGAAAACTTTGTTTATGTTTTGTGTTATATATGAAAATGATCGCATTGATATTGTGTATTATTGGGAAGTTATTTGAAGTTACGAAGAGCTCTACCTCTTATGAGATTGACAATGCAGATATTCGAAAAGGCAGTGTAAATAAAAGACGTGAAAAGAAATCGCGTCAAAGAAGAAGACGACGAGGTAGGTGTATTTATTAATGATAATAACATTAATCATTAGTTAAATCACATATAATATTACCTATAACGTACGACGGTTAATAATCAACTAAGCTTAGGTGATAATTGTTACCCGTTTCGATTAAGGTCAATTTTTTTTTATCTATAAGTAGTTGCTGAATATGTTAACTTTATAATATATTTATTGGAGGAAATCAATGGTAAATTATCCTGTAAGCTACCTTATCCCTGAGTGACGTAGGCAATTTTTTCTCTTCATTATAATAAAAAAATATTTATAACTGTTATGACAAATAATTCGAGTAAAGTAACGGATGGATGCTAGTTCTACTATAATATTGTGTGTACGTGGATGTCTATTACTTATCTATGATAAAACGGCTGAATAGCTGATAAAATTTGGCATAATTTATAACCTGGATTAACACATAGGATACTTTTTATCACGGTAAAGACCCAATTCTGAAGTCCACGCAGACGAAGTCTCAGGCGGAAGATAGTATGTAATAAAGCGATTAATAAATGGTTCAACCGATTTTATAATTATTATCCAAATTTTTATTAATATTCATATTCGTTTTAATTGTATTTGGAAAATGATATATGTACCTATTTGTTCTCATATTGTTCTATTTTAAAGTGGCATTAACGTATTTAACATGACAATTGAATTCATTGACGTCATGCTAAAGCATATTCGGTTACATAGCTATGTAAATAAGTAACTAGCTAATGGTTCTATAAGTTCACTGTTAGATATAAAAGTAATAGCATTTAGTAATAATTATAATTACAATTAAAAAAAATTAGCGATATATTAAATAATTCACAAAAATATGAAAATTCTTGAGTCGCCTTTTAATTTTAAATGAATGATGTTCAATTTTTTATACATTTTTCTTCTCCTTCTTCTTCCTAACTTGGCAACTACTCCTCCTTATTGAAGACCATCACTACCATAATCAAGTGAATATAGTGTCCTGTCTTATGAAGTCTTCGGTATTCTAACAAGATGGTGCCCTTCTTAGATAGAACTTTCTAGGGAGTTTTTGTGGCATGTCAGAATTCATGCTGTATATAATTATTTCCAATCCACTTCACTTGTACACAATAACCAAGCTTTATTATGTAAAATGCCACATGCATTACAGAATATACAGTCAAACAACAAAAATTATTAAAGAAAAACAAAAACCACTACATGACAGTTTCAGATCCCGCCAAAAGCTTCCTTATACATTTTTATCGTGGTAATCGGCCAGAAAGTCAATTTTATTAGTTTCAAGGGTTTAACAAGCCCGATGAAGCCGCAAAGGCTCCTTGCCCCTAATGTATAAAGATATAGTCAGTTCGAAAAAAAAAATCAAGGGTTGATATCCAAGAAGTTATAAGAGCGACATCTGTGTTTATGTAGAGAAACTAAATAAAATATAATATATAATATTGTATATACAGAATGCTGTTCACGAGACTGTCATGCCGTTCTCACATAGATATTTTATCAATTAGCACTACTAGATGGCGCAGGTAGTATTTTTTTCTGCTCGTACGCATAAGCGAATACAATGTATCATTAAAACAAAATGTGAAAGTAAACCTACTTTAATTAATTTGGAACTTTAAGCCCGGGGAAAATGTAGGGCACTTACATATCCAATAATTCCTTTTAAAATTAAACGTGCTTGTCATGGTTAACAACAATTATAGATAATAATAATAATTACTGACGTTTCTCAGATTAATTCTGAGAAATGTATGGTACACAGACTGAGCTGTTGTAACAAAATCACGCTGTAGACAATGACGATATCTTTGACAAACAATTCATTTTTTGATAATGCAAAATGTATGACAAAATAGTACTTATTAAATTGCTCATGTCCAGATTTACTTAATTATTACGTGATTACGCACGTGAAAAAGCACGTATGTGTACAAATGCGCCAAATGATGTAGGTAGGCTCGAGACACGTCAGATGCATAGTCATTTCTAAGGAATGACCCATACATATCACGAAGCAACTACATACTGATGGTTTATATTACTGTATATATGTATTCTAAACATTTATACGTACAAAGTTGACATTTAACCATACATTTGTAAAACGGTATAACTTTGATGAAAAAAACCGTCAGTAATAACACAAACACTAAAGAAATATGTTTTAATCATAGACTGTTTTTATCTATTCTACGTAATAGGCATAATAGTAAATTGGTTTATTTGTTTAATTCATTACACATTAATCAACAAATGAAGGACTTAATGCTAAAACGCTTTCTCTATCAGCGTATGCAAGGTTATAGGTGTGCAAGTTTATTAAGTAAAATTTGACAAATATTCAATTGCTTCAAGTAGAATGAGATTAGAATTTGGCTAGTTTAATGTTGAATGGAAGGTAGACATAGAAAAATCCGTGATTCGTGGTTATCCACAAATAACCTTGTGTTGTATTCGTGTGGTTGCATAAAAAATGCAATTCACAGTCGCGTTGCAATAACAGCGAATGATCCGGTCGCAAAAATAATGACTTGGTATATTAAGAGTTACAAGACTCGGAAGAGTACCCTCTATAGCACGAATCTATAAGAAACTTAAATAGTATCTTTATTGTTTAGAAAGGCGGACTAGCAGTCTTGGCTGCCCTAGGTCATGTAGTACCAGTCGCCTCCTTATCAGCTCAAAGTTTACTATGACGTAAATATAATATGAATTTACTTAAATATCAAAACATTTCTAATTTGATGGTAATAAAATACTGCAGTTTTACGATGTCAACATTGTAATTCAAACTGATTTTTTTCCGTGTCTGGAGTCTTAACACTATATTATGCTTTTGTGTATTATTATTTATTGTCAACACATGTTCGCATTATTTGGTTACGGTTGGTAAAACGAAATTCATGATTTGTTTACGGTTCCAAATTTTTTTTAAATTTTAGTTAGACACAACTGTTTTTCATTTTAGCGCGAAGATTGAGTTGCATCTGACATTTAGATTAAATACAGTTTTTAGTTAGATCATATCTAGTGTGTATTGCGAATTTCATAATAGACAAACACATCGACAAAGAGTTTGCCTTAAATTTTACATCGCCAGTGAAATTTCCTGTTCGGAGACACTGGAAAATGTTACAGAAGGCTTACGGTGAATCGACTTTATCAAAAACAAGTGCTTATGAGTGGGTAGAAAGTGTTCAAAAGCGGTCAAATATGCTGGAAGATTTGGTAGGCTTGAACTAAAGTTAACATTGCAAAAGTGAAGGAAATGGAAGGAATGGAAGGAGTGGAAGGACCTGGATTTTCTCCAAAAACTCAATCGCATAAGAGTCGCTGAGGACATGCTAGAATGAGTCAATACGACCCAACATTCATGAAACGCATTGTTACTGGTGATGTAACGTGGGTAATCCAGACTGGGACACAGATAAATTTCTTTGGAGAATTCTCTCTATTTGGGGCAGTCTGACCGGCCTGCGGTGAGTTGGGTTTCCAGAGTTCCTTGGGACAGGGGGGTTCTAGGTCGGCAACGCGCGCTAGTAATACCATAGGTATTACAAGCGTTTATAGGTTACGGTATCCGCTTACCATCAGGCGGGCCGTATGCTTGTTGTCCACCTTTGTACTCCACTCTTTATAAATTAATGACAATGGAATCAAGTGTACCGACATACGTGGGCAATACCAACTTTGGGAATAAGAGTTAATAAACGCAGCCTAATATTCAGATTTTATACTAAGCTGGAAATATGCTACTCATCGTCCCGATTTATGATGGATCGACCAAATCTGACACAAAATTCCTTGACGAATCTTTTCGTTTATAACTTAGCACGCAACATAGCTCTCTCTTTATAATTCGGAGAAACTTTCAATTTATGGTTATGTGAACTACTTAGCTCCAGTTTTAGAATCAACTATAGTATAATAAACAATGGAATAATACGAATATCTCAATAATGTAACAAGGAATGAGGAATACACACAGTCAAGTTTTCAATTGTTAGGTCATTCACTTAGCTTTGCGTTTATTATGTCTGATTTGGCAAATATACCGTTACGATTTTTAGTTTAATGTCTTTGGTACCTACCTACTGTATATACATTTTAGTACATCTACATTTCTACATAACAGAAATAAATATTCAGGGTTTTCAGTACTTGTTTATCATTATGGAATTTATTATCATATATTATCATTAGTTATTGGTTTATATTATTTGGCGAAAAAAAATTTTGAAATCTGCGACTCAATTGCTTTCAAAATGTTTTTTTTTTTCATTTCAATTTTACTTAAGTAACTGATATATTATAACTTAAATAAGTCCCATATTTTGTGTTACTTAAAAAATTTGTAAATTTTAATTGTATTTCTGAATATTGGATAGTTTTCCTTGTACCTATATAGGTATCTGTCTAAGTATTCTAAGTAAATGAATAGAGATATAAAAAATGTCATTGACTAGAGTCAAATATCCAAAATTGAATAATTTCCTTTAAATATCGTAAATGTTTATCGTTTGCACCTTACTGTGAACAGATTTTGTGAGAGTTTCGCCGCGAATAATGACATTGTAAACCGGTATGAAGTTAGCGAGTATGTATGCGTCAGTTACAGGCACTGCGCCTGCGCGTTTGACGCTTTATACGGCGGTGGAGTTGTCGTGATCCGATTAACAACGTTAGTTTTCATTTTATATCATAATAGTATAATACCACAAGGACGTTTTTATCTTTATATAGTGCTACGTATAGCTTGATAAGACACGTGACATGATTACTAATATAATACAATCATAAATTTATCATAAATTTCACCTAACAATACAATCATCATTTATTTGTAATTAATTCCAAGTAAAAAAAAATGTGTTATCCTTACCATTTTCTTAAAATTAGATTCTAGTATCAAAACTTGTACAGTGCACCGGTCGTAGTATACTTCAATTAATCCCGTGCTATTTTGTTATCCCGTCTCGTTCCCGGCAAGTCCCTGTCACTTGTAGCTAATTTCATTTTATTCGTCGTCTCCTTTACTCACCCTATCTATGTTCGTTCACGCGAGCCAATTCGATATTTGAATCGGGAATTCGGGAGAGCGCGCCCGCAGCTGTCAAATCAAGCTGTACGCGATTTAGGCTTTGTAATTAATTTATTATTTATTTATGTTATACAGTGTCTTTACTTGAGTTTTGTCAAGAGCAAAAACAATGTGAAAAGTGGTTGTTAATAAAATTTTCGAAGTAACTTGTATCCTTTCTCACTCCAATAATATAGATTGTATGGAAACGTGAAATGTGATTTGTTTTTTTACCCTCTGTGTGATAAGTGTATTATAGTGATGAAGGTGCTTGAATCACGATAGTGCACCACATTCGAACACTGCAAAAAGGATACATTGAGAAAAGAAAATGCGGATCAAGGCATTCACAGATTTTCGCCCGAATGGTAAATATTAATTTATCTAATAACTAATAATAATTAGATACCTACATAATTATGTTTAAAAAGAGTTTTAATGCATCATTGTATAAATGAAAGTATGCGGAATACCGTCATATTGTGATAGATTTAATTTATGCCTACCTTCTATGAATCGTACACGATTTTTATCTTTAATTTGTTGTCTCAGCACCTAAGTAGCTAATAGATTGATACAATATCAGTATATACATGGGTTGCTACAGGATGAAGGCATCAGGATTTTAAAACAAATTTAAATCAAAAGACTTCGTGAAATGTATACATGCATAATCATTAATAAGTTTTCTAAGGCAAACAGAGGTGTAGTAGTAAGTAACATTTTTATATTACTAAATGTTACACTCCAAAGAAATATTCGCATTTAACCGCATAAATATTTAAAACCCATATTTAAAACTAACAATCGTTTTCTATACGCAAAAATCCATTTGGTTTAGAATTCGATCCCGCGACATCTCAAAATGAACCTTATTGACACTATCTTACAGTCTGTCAATATCTTGACAATTAAATATAACAATACCTTACATATTTAGTATCTCTTATGTGTACCTACATACGACATATAATAATTTATTGAAATAAGAACAACAGTTTAAACTACGAACTTTCATTACTGTTGCTTGCATAATTACGTAGTTATGACTTTATTGAAATTGGAACAATATGTTTGCTACGTATGGACGTAATTTTCTTTTAGTAATGTTTGAGGAATGATTTACGATATACACTTAATAAATTAATCGAGTTTCTGTAACTAAAACGACATCATATGTTATTGGCGGTGTTATTAATACCGTCGACCTTCGTGTACGTAATTTGGATGGGTGAACGTTAGACCCGAACATGTATAGTAGTATACAAGATTCAGTACACTCCCCAATAACAGTTGTGAAGGCTGCCACAGACGTTATACCCTTGCGCTGTAAGTTTCCTTCATAATGGAGATACTTGACTACATTTACGAACTTCATTGACAAAACATCTGGCCTCTGGCGATAAATTCAAACAGTAACATTGTTCTATTCAATGTTGACTATTATATATAATGAGTAATATTATTTCATGTAAAATAGCGTGCTGGTCGTAGTTAGTCTCTTCCGCATGCTTAAAGAATTATTTTTATTATAAAACATTACAGACTTTGTTCTTACTGATATTATATTATGGTAAAAACGAGATGCATAATACGATGTGCGTAAATATTGTTTTTGATCAATTTTCAATATTTTGAAGTATTTTTTCTAATATAATTTATATAATATGATGTATGTGTGTTATTGTTATGTTTATAGTTGTATTAATTTAACATTAAGGAAAACTGTATGTGTTAATTAAACAGCAAGTTTTCCTACAACTCTGGTACTTTATATGTAATGAAATAAATACCCAATAATTACTGATGTATGCAAAAAATCTTCGGTTTTATATTTCAATGATAGATCGTGTAATTTTTCAAGCGGTGACATGATATTGATCTGTTAGATGATATTAAAAAAGAGTCAGAAAAATAGAGTCATATTATTATCCCTCATGGCTAACTTCATCATGATGCGCGCGCAGCTCTCAATTTTACCCTCAACTAAATATGCCAAAAGAAGTATAACCTCAAAAATATGGAATTATTGCTGTGTTCTAAATTTTAACGACTTAAAATACGATGAGTTGTTCTGTCTGTCCGGCGGCCTCTCATTGGTGCAATTGTGACAGCCGACTGTATGATAGAGGCCGGGCTTCATCACGAACATATTAATCTATACAATTAAAAAAATTGAAGTATGTGTCTGTTATTTTGAACTTATAACATGTAATATACCTACTTTTGTAAATTGAACACTGAGATTAAATTGAACGTAAATTTTTTATTTATCTGTCTTTACGTTCATCTTATGTACGACAGACGTACAAGAACACTTTAATAAAGACAGAATGGCGACAATCCTTCTTTAGTACATTCATGAATTCTGTTTAGTCTGCGTTATTTGGATTGAAATTTTTTTATGTATAAGTTGTTCATTTATATATACCATTAAACTACCAAATTTTAAGTGGCTGTATAATTTGAATTTATTAGTCGTGATAGATCAGTTCATTCCGTACCATAAACAATATAAGTAGTTTAATGTCTTCGATTCTTAATAACAACACTTAGATAAACGAAACTATTCAATTTGATTTTGGGTTTAAAAGCCTAAGAGACGCTACATACTATGTATTTTTTTTCTATCTGACTATACTGTTAGCCTTAGGGGCCTTGGAATCTTTACGGCTTTTACAGCTTCACCGGGCTTGGGGGCGAGAGCTTAAGGCACTCAGCAAAATTATTTCTTAAAACTTAATATCCAGGACTTGTGGAATCTAGAAAACAAAATTAATCAATAATAATAGACATATAACAATAATAATATTACAAATATTACAACTTCTTTTATTTCCGTTTTCAAAAATTTAAAATCATTGATTGATATTTTACAAAATCATAGTTTCCTGGTATAATTATTTGCGTTCCCTGATTTAAAGTATCGCATCCTGTAAAAATCTACAATTTGATATCGAATGTAACTTCATATATTAGTTCTGACGACATCTAAGCTGAGATTTTGAGGTCAACCACCGGATGCTATACACATCAATTATTAACAAGATTCGGGTGTAGCATGAATAACTTATATTTGTACAATATTACATAGTATATTTGACGTGTATGTACTACTAGGATAATGTTCTGATACTCATTGTTCTCGTAACAGGACTGAATTAGTTTCGACCTTATAATATATTATTCTTTGTACATTCATTATAATATACTGCCTGGAAAACTTTGAAATATAACTTATAAGATTTCGCTACTGTTGTTACGAAATGTTAAAAAGAACATGCGAATTCGGTCAACTTGTCTACTATTGTCTTATTTAGTAATAAATAATGGAAGAAATCTGAAACGAATTTAAAAATTTAATTAAAGTAAATTGTAATCAAACAATTGACATTTTTAATGTAATTCACAATTTTAAATGAAATATTTCGATTTACGTGCAACTGATTTTATATCTATAACCCATTTTTAAACCACTTGAAAGTCATTTAAGTAGAATAATGTTAAATATTATATGAAGGTGGTCAAATATACGAGTAGAGGAAGATATGGATGGATTGTGTGAGGAATGATACGCGTATAAAAGTTGTAAATACTGAGATGACAGCTGGGAGAGAATAGTGGAAGGGGAAATCATGTTTCGCCGACACTACTTAAGTGAGATAAGGATAAGAAAATGAAGGTAAACCCCCACTTTTTTACATTCTATATTTATAGATTATACTTCGTACATTAATTTTCTTATTAGTTAAAAACACAAAGTAAAAACGATTATAAAAATAACAAACAAGCATGTAGAAAGTTGCTATTTCTGCAGTATCATTGATAGATTGCACCTCGACTCAGGGGAGTTCTTGCTCGATCGATTCTACAAGCCACCCTCGCCGTCTGCAGCGAAGTTATTGACTCAGGTGACCCCCTCGGATAAGAAACTTAAATCTAACACCAAAGTAACGCGAACTTTACTGCTTTGAACTGGTTTATCTTAAATATTTGCGCATACCTCGTGGTGACGAGAAATTACTGCGTGCCAGTTATTTTTAATGATTCGCATACTTGTGTTTAGTCTGTGCGCCTCATGTGCGAAGTCAATGATTTTAACACATGACGTGATAGATGTGAGAATGACGATTCTATTAGAGAAAGTATTTGTTGTTGTGTAACACTAATTCTTTACGTGTAGTTTCATGTAGGTAAATTTCAGTGAGTTTTTTAATACATGCACTAAAATGGGTTACTTGACCAGTTGATTTGTACACACAACTATGCTTTTATTAATATTGTTAAACTAGTTGTGCCTCTACAGTATAACCCGAGTTAAGTTTATTCGACCAACGCGTCATCGTGCCGCCATCGCACTCGTGTAGTGCATATCGTTGTCCCCACTTCCCGTATTTGCCTACAGCTTGCTATATTACTTGGCGTTCATTGTTACTGCTCCGCTCTTTAAGAGTCGCAGTGTGAAGTTATTTATAACCTTACTCAATAAATAGGCTATTCAAACAAACAATATTTTTGAGTTTTATAATATTGGTTTAGATATACATATATGCCTTGTAGTATTATTCCTGGAACCTTGTTTTACATTCCTCTCTGGAACGAATTCTGCAGTGTTTGTTACCTATATAACTTATTGAAGAGTACCTGAATATGTTATTTCTAACAAAAATTCTAATTATCAGTATCTGTCGCTTATAATTCAGCTCGAGATAGGTATTTAATATTGACTTAATAAGAATTATTATTTAATGTTCTAAATCCATTACGGCTGGAATGCGACAGATAATTACATTCATTATGAAGTCAAGAAGTTTAAGTACCTCACGTCGAATTAATTTAATAGATTTTTTTTCTGTAACACTTGTCAACGTTTTAAACGAATAGAAAATTAATGTTGTATAGTTATAATAATACAGAACGAAAGAGAGAGAATTATGCAAATGAGATTTTGACTGTAAAATATTGTAACTACAAAAAGTTAAACATCAACATTTGTTTCCAAATTGATATCGTGGATATTTTGTAGAACACTGATAATATTTTGTACGTTGAATATCTGCATATAATATATGAACTTAAATATATAATATGAGTTAAAAGATAGACCGTGACAGTAGATGGTAATGTAAATTTTAAAGTTGATGTTCGGTCAAAAGGTTCTTTAACATTGAACATTAACATTTATTATATATTTATCATTTTTTTTATTATGCACAGGGTTATTATGGATAAAGCTTTCTTTGAACTTAACAATTATGTATTTGCACATAATTGCATATAAGATACAACAGTTTTGGTAAGGTAAATTGCGAACAGTACTAAAGAAATACTTGTGATTCCATATCAGGTCTCTTCAATCTGTTAATGTCATGAACCATAAGATAAATACCTCGTATTGCAAAAAAATTGGATATTATAAGTTACGCAGTTACTTAACACAAGGTGTTTCTCTGGAACCAGGTGAAAACGTGCAGTTTATCGCATCTGCTATGCACTGTATGTACATCTAATATACAAAAATATTATCTGTGTTAATTTGGGTATTTTATATTCGATAAAATAATTAATAATATAGAAGATTTTTTAACAGACTTTCATTTGTTTTCGCAGCAATATTAATAGTAAGATCATTCTCGTGCCCTATGCATGTTTAGCAATGATGGCTCAGTGGTAGCGTGTACGACTTCGCGTCGATTGACGTTAGTTTGAATCACTGCAATGAGCCTGAGCTTTCGGTGTAGGCAAAAAATCGTGAGGAAACCACAGCATGGTGGTAGGGCTTTTTCTAATTCTAAGTTATATTTATCAAAATAAATATAGACATTTATTTTTTCTTTGCAGCTTATTAGTATAATAGCTATGTTTTAATTTACAGTACATATTATATGTTATTTTATTACTAGAGGTTGGTGCTTCAGATAAGTATTTAAAAGTCAACAGGGTTTAACAAAAAATATTGTCTTGATTGATAATAAACTGGAAAAGGCGAATACACTTCATAGGTCGACAATACTGGTAGAAATTCTTAGTAATAAATCTTAATTTAATACACTTAGCAACCAAGACACAAGATGAAGCATATATTAATCTTCTATTAAATTATGCTTGCAAACGATTTCACGTCAACTGATGCAGATATAACCGGTCGTGCTTTTAAGCATAACTGTACCTGCTGTACACGAGATTGATCAAATATACAGTTGATATGCAAAATGTTGTTTTAAACATAAGGATAACTTTATGATTTTAATTTAGTTTTTCCTTTTTACACCCCTTGACACTACATCCGCACTCTACATGCATTCACATCTTTTGGTCAAGTACACCTTTTTATTTAAGGGTATTATAATAGACAGCGGTAATTGTAAATATAGATCCTCATTTATATTTTTTCTAGATGTGTCACTAATAAGAGCATCGATCCGGCGACCCTGGAAAGGTTCAACGTTTAATGGTGACCATATGTCCGTCGTAAACTTAATATCTAAATTATAGTATGATGTTCTTTGGTACTTAAAATTAAAAAAAAAAATTTTTTTCGTTTCTTAGATTTTCGTTGTTCCGATACAGTCTGCCAGATGACAGTTTAATGATTTTCTCCAAAAAAATAACCTTAATCATTTGCATGATTTGTAGAAATTTTATATAGACAATGATGTGCAAAATAAGCGTAGTTTCAATATTCTATAAAAACCAAATGACTTATTTAAACGGAGTTATTAATACTTGCGCATAGTAATATAAATATTCTGTTGTTGTACAACGAAACAATAGAAACGTCCTGACATTTTTGGCTAAAATAATTGTTAAAATTTCCGTGTGTGTAACTTCCCCTAAACCGATGATTCATACAGTGCGTGCTTTCCTGGAAAAATTGCGTTAGGAGCTAAAGATTAACTGCCCCTGGCATTAGGGTTGGAGGGTTCACGATAAACGACTATGTAGAGCATAATATATTATTTATAGATAAAGGATGTATTATTATACCTACGGATAAAGCTCGGATCTAAGATGATCGTACTCAATAAGGTATATATTTTAGTTTAGTTCTTAGTAAAAATGGTATAAACTAAGATAAGAGAAATGTAAGAAAGCTAAATGGTGAAAAAAGGGATTTGTTTATTTAGTAAGTCTTTATGTATTCTTATACGAAGATTCAAAGGTGAGCGGAATTTGTAATTTCATCAATGATGCCACTAGTAAAACTAAGTGTGTCTATATAATTATTAACGCGGTTACAGGTAAATAACGTTTGATTTCCAAGGGGAGATAGAATAACTTCAATGTGATCATTTTTTTAATATTACCCATTATAATCTGTTCTCACACTTGTTTTCTCTTTGTAAACTCATTTAATCATATCACTATCTTCATTCTTGTCTGTTTCCGTTTAAAGTTGCATAGATAGATAGATACATACATACATAAATCATGCCTCTTTCCCAAACGGGTAGGTAGAGACCACGTTCTTCCACTTGCTACGATCCTGGCATACATCTTTCGCTTCCTCAACATTCATAAATCTTTTCATGCATGTTCGTAGGTTTTGAGTAATCTTGACCTGACCTTTCTTCAAAATGTCCCCGATTTGATCATGGAACATTCGTCTAGGCCTTCCTCTTCCAACTTTCCCATTTACACTCATCTTATAATCTGTTTAGTCATTCATTTTTCATTCATCCTCTCTGCACGCCCAAACCATCTAAGCATCCCTTTCTCAATCCGTGTCACTATATCTTCTTTCACACAACAACGTTCTCTTGCTACACTATTTCTTATCCTGCCACTCAATTTTACTCCTATCATACTTCTTAGCGCTCTCATTTCTACTGCATTTATTCTACTTTCAAGTTTTTTCTACCACACCTAACTTTCACTTCCGTACATGAGTGTTGGAACTAACACTGCTCTATGTACAGTCAGACGAGCTTTTCTAGAGATTTTCTGACTGTTCATAAAGGCGTGCAACGCCCCATTCTCCTTATTATCAGCATTAACTCCCCTTTCAATATTACTTTCACATTTTCCATCACTAGTAAACAGTGAACCCAAATATACAAATTCATTCACTTGCTCTCTAGTTTTTTGCTACTAATCCGGATACATATATAGATAGTTTAAATAATAGGTATATATCTATTTTCAACGAAAAATCTTACCACGTGTATCCACATACTCATTCCGCTTACGAACGTGGTCTGTCACCTTGCTTACGCACACATTTATCATTCGTAAGCATAGATTACTTTTCAAGTTAATAATGAGGTCTATTAACTTTTAAATAGGTTTCTCGGTCATGTACAAAATAATGTTAAGTCTTGTGATCTTTTAGGAAATATTTTACCAAGATAGGTAGCAAAAACATTTTGATCTCACTTTTTCATCTGGATAAATAAACTAGAAGAGTCCAATCTCGACGATATATACATATTTATATACGCTAATACACTTTTGCCAAGTTCTCAATCAAAATAAAAATTTAATTTAAGTAAAACACACCAATATTTCCAAATCCCAGAGGAGCCTACTTAGGCATGCACCGTATCCAATATGTTCCACAAGGGGAACGATGTCATCTGCATAGGGTCGTTAATGGCATTGGAAGATAGTTAAAAAAACTATACAGTTGCGTAGTACGATAAGAACAAGTAAGTACCTGGTAGTATTAGTAGTAGTAGTCTAATGGGTTACTATCTACTTTACATTAGGAAAGTAAGCTAAGGTTTATAGGAATATTAAATACCAAACACTAATGTGCCAATAAGAGTTACCCAATAAAACGCACTTATACAAATATGCAAATATATTAAATTTATAAAACTACTTCAATTATTATTTACGCCCGCGTCAGTATTTTATCTCATGTATGATCAAACGTAAATTGTCTACCTATATGCAGCGGATTCATATAAGAGATTCTGGTCAAAAACCTTCTCAGTATGAGATGATGTTCAGAAGTGGGATTTAAAAAGGAAAGAAAAATAGAGAATGTTTACAGGACAAACGCACATTAAGTTCTGTTTCTAGATCACCAGTCAATTCAATGCGGATGTTCTGAAAATGGATTCACTTATCGTTGACTTTAAAAGAAATCAATTACCTTACCCCGTGGTGAAAGTTAGCATTGCGTTCTAAGGAAACCCACACATCCGTGACGAAAATGACGTGTCTTTTACCTTCGGTAACAACGTCCTTGTGTTTTTTTATTTCTGATCAGTATTAGAATATTATAACAATTATATTTTAACTAGCTGTACCCGCGGCTACGCTCGCGTGGACTATAGAATGCCTTCGTGTCGGTCGAGCGTACGCGCGAATTGTGCTGTCCATGCTTCCACCCATGGCGGTCCTCGCCGGATATTTTAAAGGCAAAAATGGTGATCCTTAGAATCTGTGCTATTGCTGACTTTTTTGTAGGTCTTTTATATGATCAACAATTCAGTAGTAGTACATTAATTTGATGTATCTTTTATAGTTTACTCAGCGTAAGCTATTTAAGTGCCCCAAAAGCGCTATCATCCCTCATACTTAAATAATTTCTTATATTTTGTCACTGAAATCGTGAAAGTTATGTTATAGTATACATATGTATAAGTTATGTTATATAGTAAAGAGCGCTGTGACAATTTTTTTTTATCATTACATTTAAGAGAGAAACTGTCATTTGCTTCCAAAGTAAGCATAACTTTTACTATGATAACGAAAAAGCTGAAAGGCATACGTATATAGATTTTGAACACCTGTACCTTGAAAGAGTCTCGAGATTTGGATAAATAGATATTGGACTGAAAGCGAGTTCCACAGTTACGACAAAATTGGTCTCGAATATTAGTTTAATTAGTAGAGTATGCTATGGCTATACTTTGTGGAAAGCTGATTTTCATTTTATTATTTGAATTAACATGCTTCGGTACGACGCGACGTTGAGGATATTTTCCCATATCCACTTAATACAAGTAATTTAAAAAAAAAATACATTTTATATTGTGACCGAGTAGAATATTAAACACGTAACTTTGGAAGCATAAATGCAAAATACGTAATCATTCTTCAGGCAGTCACGATGCCAGTGTGATTTAAGAATGTTTAATGCTGTAGGTATTTATTTGGCTATAGGTAGGTATTATTTTGGTGAATAATTTATAAAGTTTGACAGGGTTTCCGTCCGGTTTAACGTCAAAATTATTCCTCAGGTAAAGTTCTCTGATGATTGAATAATCGGCCCTAAATATTACAACAACTCTTATTTATTCACGATATATCTACATCTACATGGGTTCATTAATTAAAGTTGACTTATTATTCTCGTCACTTGAAAAAAAATATTTCTCTACTTAATTATTCTTGTAATCTTCAAACATAGCTCTAAGAAAATGGCGCCTTCCTTGCTTTTTTTTATCGATATAAGTTTGGCGTAGTGGCTATCGTCACACCTGATATTAAGTGATGATGTGGCCCATAATAATACGCTAAATCTAGTGAAGACTGGCTCTCAAGTGCTGCTGCCGGACGGAACACACTTATTCGTTTTTGGCGACAGATTTTCAACTTGAGGGTGGTACCTAGCCAGGCGGGCATTACAAAAAGTCCTACCACTATGCAATGGTTTCCTCACGATGTTTTCCTTCACCGAAAGCTCAGGCTCATTGCAAAGATTCGAACTCACGTCAATCGACGCGAAGTTGTACACGCTACCACTGAGCCATCATTGCTTCATTGTTCAAACTGTCCAGTGAGGTTTTGTGGCAACTTATGCATTTTCCTAATCATTATTTATAATCCACTTCACTTATGCACAACTAAACTACATCACGTAAAATGCCTCCAAAATTAAATAATATAGTAAGTAGCAAATAATACAAGTTTATGAATTTAAGTAAAAACTATCACATGACTTATCAAGATCCCACCTAAAACTCTTCAGATAAGAAGAGATATCTTAAAAAAATCAAACTCTTCGATTTTTTTAATATTTGATCCTATAAGCCAATTTTATTCAATAGATACAAGTTTTTTATATCTATAAAAGTAAAACTATAAAGTTAATTTAACTAAAAGCACACAAATAAAATCCCCCTATATTTTTTGTAAGCCCCTTAACGTTGATAAGGAAGATATTCTCCCGTGTCGTGCTCGTTACGCTGACGAATGCGGGGGCGAACTGTGCAGGGATGTAATAATTAAATTCCTCCCCTCCCTCGCTGCCATTAAAATGTTTAAGTAATGACACATCATTTCCATTGTAGTATTTTTTTTTTCAAAGAAACCATAGAGATAGATCTATCTATCTTCATAAATTGAGTTTTCGATAATAGCGATAGAGACCAAAAGTTCATGCGAGTGTTGAAGTTAAGAGTTTCTTAAAAGATAACTTAATACTTATTTATACACTTGATATTCCTACGTTCACACTACAGCAACTGTGACCGAATGGATCGAGACCACGGCTGTAACATCCGTCATAGTGAAATGTCCAGGCGTGTCGCTTTCGGGGATCAGCTTATATCTAGTAGCCAAACGGGGTAGTAGGGTATCAGTTTTCGCTTGATACGCGATGCCAATCTATATCTATACTAATATAATAAAGCGGAAGAGACTTTTTTTGTTTAAACACGCTACTACTGGAACTACCGGTCAAATTCGAAAAATTCTTTCTGTATATGATAGCCAGATTCACGAGGAATATTATAGGTTATCTAGCATTAGGCTACACCTCTCGGCTAGCCTTAAATATACATTTTTGTTAAGTAAGTCGGAAGCCACATTTTTCCGAACTGCTTTTGCCGCGTATGCTGGCGTAATGGTTAGTGGTAAATAAAATTTTCTACAAAAATATTGCTCCTTAGTACATCTATAAAAAGTCCGCGATACCATATGCCTATCTCTTATATATAAGCCAGGATGAGATTTTATGTAACAAAGTTTTACTCGAAATTGAAAAGTGATTTATGAGCATTATTATTAGGCATGGCATATTAACCTTACGAACGAAAGTTACTTCATTATCAAGACAATTTTATGTAGATAATCTTTGCTCTTTATAGTATGTTAGTTAAACAAATAGTTTGGAAGATAATGTAAAAATAAAATAATTCAACACTCGGTTCGGGTCTGTGACTATAATAAGTGTAGTGGCGCAGACGAGCCGTGTGGGTTGTGACGCATAACCCTGGCCGCATGATAAAATATTGTCTATACTGAAGTATTATAAATCATCAATCAGCGATTTCTTTTAAATTAGAATCGAGTCTTTTAGGCTGACATGACAGCGACAACCGGCGATAGATTGCTGATCTCTGTTGCTATTAAAAAAAAACATTCCTGAAACATTGATAAATTACTTTGAATCCTTAAAGCGATTTTTTATATAACTTTACAAATACTTTATAAATCTGACATTTTATGACTAAAACAAGACACCCGCTTTAGAGGAAATCATTTTCGATTTCTAATAATACTAGCTGTGAATGTATAAAACCATATATATGCAGGTAATTAGTGAAACTAGCAAACTATTAAAGTGAAATCGTGCTTATATAATTCGAGACTAGACTCAAAAACGAAACCTATAATATTAAAATAACACTGAAATATAGAAACATGAGAATGATATCACTTTCAACATATCGCCTTGTTGTGTTCACGTCAATAAGTAGTAAGAGTTTCCTTTCTGCAAAATAATAAATCGCACCGTACATCGACAGCGACTGTACGCAAACGGCTGGCGTATAGCCAACTTTTCCTTGCAATTTTACTGCACCCGGTTCGATACTCGGACATTTCCTAGCCGGCATTCTAGACGAAGATGGCAATAACCTATCAAATTTATTGCTTTTAGCTGTAACTGAGATTCGCTTGTCTTTTACATACATCGTATCTCCAGTTTACAACTACGACTTTGATGTTGTCTTTTTATTGAAACAGGGTGGAATGTTGGCTGCCAATAAACAAGTTTGAATTATGAGAGACTTTGTTGTATTTATATGTAATTTGAAATGTATTACATTAAAAAAACTAGCTGTGTCTCACGGTTTCACTCGTATTAAATTTATTCGACTAACTTTCCAACAAGTCGCGACTCCGCTAATGCCGTGTGCGTATCCTTAATGTTATTCTCCTTTCCCATACTAGTTTACAGCTTTCCAGATTGCTTGACTTTCATGGTTACTGCTCCGCTCCTTAGAGTCATAGCGTGAAATCATATATCCTATAATCTTCCTCAGTAAATAGGCTATAAAATAAATTTAAAATTATTCAATTCTGACTAGTAGATACTTTCAGAGATAAACGCGTTCAAATAGACAAACAATATATAAATATTTTTGTAGCTTTATAATATAACTTACTATAGATAATATCGAATATTTATACAAATTTACTTTACAGTTTGGTGACTTCAAATGAATACTTAGAGTCTACTTCTCGGTAAAAAATATACAAAAAGATGGTAGTACCTAGCTAGTATTCGTACCAGTACCAGAACACTACGATAGTGATTAAGAATATTCCATAATCAACATTAAGAGAAAAATTTCGCGGCCTAGATTACAACACAAAAGCCTTACAATGTGACACTATGTAGAGCAACGCTTAATTCATATAAAAGCATGTTTCATTCAAATATTTGTGTGAACTTAGAAGGAATCTAAATGTGTAAATCTAATTATGAAAGTTGAAGATGTGTGATGACCAATAATGATTATTATTTAAATCGCGAAAAACAAGGTAATGTCAACATCCTCTATCATTGTTAAGCCCATCGGAGCATGAACACAATGCTTTGAAAATAACCACGCTATCTTTATAACCAAATGCAAAGTGCTTTGACGTAATGCCATTACGTATTAAACATAAGAATTTAGATAAAATAAAATAGATGTGAGAAAAACCTTGTAATATTTCGTGGTTTAATACGTAAGGCACTTTGAGATATAAAAAATTAACAGCACGCTATTAGTATTGACCTAATCCAATTCTAATCTTATTCTATCAGGCAACAAGGATTTATGGGGTGTTATATATTTGATCGCACACTCATACTACATTTTTTATAGGTAGACATATAAAAACATTAGCTGGGCACGCGGCTCCGCTCGCGTGGTCTACAGAGTGCCGTCAGTCGATCGCACGCGCGAATCGTGCTGCCTCCGCTCAAAAGACAGAGGACAAAATGTGGGTGATCCTTGGAAGCTAGATGTATGTTATTGCTGACTTTTTTGTAAGTCTTTCTCTCTCGTATGGTATCTCGTATGGTTTACTCAGCGTAAGCCATTTAAGCGCCCTAAATGTATCTTTTTCCGATTGGATTCACCATGATCGTCACTGCTTTTTTCGTATGTTACTTTATCTTACAAAATATATCCTATAAACTGGCCAGATAACATACCTATGAATTAAAATAAAATACATCTAAATCGGATAAGTGGTTTTCACGTGAAAAGAAAATAAACGGACAGACAAACAGACAGAGAGACGTTGAGTTTTATAATATGTATATAGAATAGATATAGACGAAGATGATCGTAACTATAGCGATCTAAAAATATGCGAAAGAATTCGATTCTGTGGTTGACTGATGATGGAAGCCAGACATCTGTGGTGTTAAGTAGCGGACACAAATATAAGGAGTTAAATTTTCAACAACTTCTTTGATAGTGCAATACACAGACGCTGTGTTTTATTTGATCGGGTAGTTTGTTGCCATAAATAAATAAGTTTTATGCACTTGTAAAATAAATCATGTTTACGACACTTCCAAATGGACTTTAGATAGGTAACAGTAGTTACAATTAGAGAGGAATATCTTTTTTCCATTAGATAACTAATAGTTTTGTGATGCGTTCAAGTAAATCCTTCACATGAGTTTTTTTTTACTTCGTTAAATTTCTGTTCCAATGTTGTGTTATTTGATATGAAATTTCTAGAACGTTCATGAATAATAAACATCTGTTCTTGCATTTTTTTGCATAATTAATATGACAAGACTTTCATCGTTGTTTACTACGAGTATTGATGACTAAGAAAATATATTTAGAGATCATATTATATGACAATTGTTTATTTGAACATAGCAATCGATTTTTGAGTTATACTTCTTTTGGCGCGTTTAGGAGAGGGTAAAATTAAGAGTTGCTTGCGCATGACGCGGACGTACAATATGATGACGTTAGCAATTAATGAATTTAATCACATCAAAATAATGTTTATTTAATACAATATTACATTATTTTTATACAATAAATAATAATAAAACCATTAATATATTATCATTGATGGCTAAGTTCATCATGTTGTTAACATGAGAGAAAAGCTATGTATTTTTGTTTCGTTTTTCTTAGGTGCGTACACCTACATACTTATGTACTATCCATTTTTTTAAATATATTTAATTATTTATTCACGTATGTTCGCATCTATGTGAATTTTAATGGACATATAACATGAAACACATTTGCATAAAATTATATAAAGTAATCACTAAGACTTGTATGTTCATCACAATTCCAATATAAATTCTACCTGAAGTGATGAATTTCAGAACTCTTTATCTATATTTCCGTATATTATCTAACAGTTATAAATCAATTTAACTGTGTTGTCTATTCTACTAGAATCTACTAGAAAACTAAAAACTTTCAGATTTTGGAATCCAAATATAGCATGTTTGAAATTGTATATTGTAAGTATATTGAACGTATTTTTCAACAAAATATTAATACAATATATCGTTTTAATATACTTTAAAACTTAGTCAATTATTATATTTTTCCTTGTTAACTTACAATAAATCCCAAAACAAGTACAGTAAGTTTACGTTAAGTACTACGTAATGAGAATATAAACGAGCAAACATTCACTAATCAACAGTTTTAAAAGAATCTACAAAGTGTTTTGTTAACCATTTCATATTTATGAATTTAACGTTTGATTTACGTAATATGAATTCACAAAATAGTTTGTCAGATATCAGATGTATAGTTTTGATGAAATTATCAGACAATCTTCAGATTAGCCCAGCGGGTAAACATGTAAAGTTTGGTAGAGTTCGGATAAAAAAACTGAGCCACAGACACGCGTGGCTGGGTTTGAGAGTTATATAATAGTATATTGATGACATATGAAAGTTGATTGGTATATTTGTTTTCTAATACATAAATAATTTTAATTTTTTTCGTTATAACTATTTATGTAACTTACAACATAAATTTGAAGGGGAGTGTTCATACGTAACATACGTGCTTGCATAATCTGAATTGATCTACAATTCAAGAGCGAAATTTAGTCTAAAAAAATCATTCATACAATTTATATATCTATCTTTTGTGCGTCTGTTACTGATCTCGTAATTTCTGAACGAGTTCACCGATTGTGGTCATGTTCATACAATATATATGTATTGTCGCGGTCGAGACGATGGTTCGTAACTGTGCTAGGATCCGAGGGGTGATGCTGTTGTCGTTATTAACAAGTTCAACGACGAGATATTTACAACACTAAATTATTTATATTCACAACTAGCTGTGCCCGCAGCTCCGCTCGCTTGGACTTATTATTTATGCAGCTATCGTGTTTTTTTTTTTATAAATACCAAGTATCTAAGGAGTAAAACAAAAGAAAATGATCAAAATTTATCCAGTAGGTTTTGCGTGATAGCTGCAAGAAAGGGCAAAACAATATTTGCCCGACCAGCTATTATAGTTTCTGTAAATATCCATTTTCTCTTTAGTATTTGTGGTATTAATTAATTTTAAAAATAAAATAAACAGAAAGTTATTCTAGTTAATACGCAAATTACGGGCAACGAATATCCAATGATTAATGTTTCGCAACTCATCCATACTAATACTGTGGATGAATAAATTAATTTTGTGTGTCATTGTAGTAATATTAATTGTTTCATTAAAGTATCCTGATGTAATTCGCCCTTGTAGTAGATTTTGTTGCCAAATTTGAGACCTGCCAAGGTGTGTTGAGACGGTCACATGAACAACACTTATTAATAGATACAATACAGTTAATGAACTGTTTTTGATTGTAGAGTTTTGGTAGGAATACTTATTTAAACGAACACGAAAGTAGATTATTAGCTCTTTTTGTCAGCCTTGTGAAGAAGTGTCAAAGAGTAAACACGTGATTTATTTGGAATTTCTCACAAATCATATATTATATCTATTTGTATATGAGATAAAGGAAATCAGATTTCTTTCGTAACTTATCTCAAATTGACACACGCCACTAGTGCATCAGTATTAAAACCAGTATCACAAATCATTCAAGATGTAATAGAATTGTTGATAAAATTGAATGTCTGTGTAAGCGACATACTGAATACCGAAATTTATAAAATACTGATCGTGAGACACACATTACGCACACTGCCAAACATTTAAATTTAGACACAGATTTAGAGACAGAGAGTAAGACAGTCACAATTAAAGCAATAATGGCTCAGTGGTAGCGTGTACGGACATTACGCCGATAGACGTGAGTTCGTATCCCTGCAATGAGCCTGATCTTTCGGTAAAGAAATTTTCTAATGCCCGCGTGTCTAGCTACCACCCTCAAGTTGAAAATCTGTCGCCAAGCACCAATAGGTGTGTTCCGGCAGCTGCACTTGAGGGCCAGTCTTCCACTAGGTTTAGCGTGTTATCATCTTGGGCCATATCCTCACATGAGGTGAGATTGTAGCCACTACGCCAAACCTACAACTATAAAAAAAATGAATATTTTGATAAGGTTATGAAATAATTAACGTGGGCCCTTCATGTTCTCTTACCAAAACTGGAAAGTGAATCATAATAACGTCAGAACAGTCTAATCAACACGATTTATGTTCGTAGTATTTTCAATGACTTATTATCTTAAATTAAAAATTGATTATGAAAAGTTCTTATATTACGTCTCTAATCTACTTACTATATATACTTACTATACATTATCCCTGAGCTATATAGATTTTTTTCCCTATTATTTTATAACGTAATTAAAAATAAACTTTGAAGCAATGATGGCTCAGTCAAATCCTGCTATGAGTATGCTTTCTGTAAAGGGAAGCATCGTGATGAAATCATAGTATACTGGCAGGGCATTTTCTAATGCTGGCCTGGCTAGTTACCACGCTCAAGTTGAAAGTCTGTAGTCAAGCACCTATATGTGTGTTACCATCTTGGGCCACATCTACAGGTGAGATTGTATTTAAACACCTATAAAGAATTTAAAAAACGCGAAGTAATTTTTCGCGAAACATTTATATACAGGCTAGATTCCCAGACATCGAAGCACACGCTTTAAAATGATACAAAAAACGACAACAATATAAAATATGCGCTAAAAAAATGTACGTAGGTATTTTTTGTATTATTATTTTGTTGACCGTACACATGGATTGTTTGTAGCAACTTACAAAGTTACAGGAAATGAAACATTGGTTTGTTAATGAGTCTGTCACAGATGGCAGGGAGATGTCAGTTGTCCTACATATTAAAAGTACTGTTTGTTATTGCAATTTCATATTCTATTTAAAGGCCTTCTTTTCAATCTACAGATAACTTTATCCAAGAATTTTATTTTTTTATTTTGACAGGTATTCCATTTATTATCCGTCAAAACTCAAAATTATTCTTCAAATAAAGTTATATGACGATTGAAAAATCGGCCCTTAAATATATTAAAACATTAGCATCACGCCCCGGCTTCACATGGTAGGAGTAATACATAATATAACTATTGGTTTACGCGGCGCACGCCCGTTAAGCTCCCAGTATGCATGATTTTTTTCGAAATTTTCAAATAGTCATATTTCAGCCAATTTACAAAAAAACCGTAATGAATCATACACCTAAACCTTCCCCATGAATCATTCCAGTCATTGATGAAAACCATATGAAAATCTGTTCCGTAGTTTTTGTGTATATCGCGTTCAGACAGAAAGACGTGGCCGGGGACTTTATTTTATAATATTATTGGGTTTTTGAATTATTTTTTGTGATAATTGGAAATATCATATATAAGTTTTATAACAAACATTTTTTTTATTCGCAATATTTCAAAGTTATTTCAAAATAAAAATTATTTTTTGAATTCAGTACCGAAAACGCACTGATCGTTCCTGAATAAATCCGAGCGCGTGTGACGTCACAATGTTAATTTCTACTCATTATAGCACACAGCTGATACAGTGCTTTGACTCTTAATCGATGAAATTCCCTTAACATTATGACTTCACAAACCTGGCGATCAATCGTGGCGCGTTCGTAGTTATGTGGTCCTTTTTAAAATATTATAATTTTCAATTGTTTATTATTAATAAAAGAAGAGAAAGAGTTTTTCCAATTAACTATTATCATAATTATGATGAAGCTTTAAAATAAATACATAAATCAATATTCTTTTTTTTTGCCAAATACCCGATTATAGATATGTCAACTATATTTCTCAGTTGACATAAATTATTGATGCCCGTTTAAGAGTGTTCTATCAGTTAATTGACTCGTTAGAGATCTTGATTTATTTTCTCGAATCATTTGAAATAAATACTAATCCTTATGTTGCGACATTAATTTAGCTGTTAACTATGCTTACAATGATAAGACTAAATAAAATATTAAAAGTAATAAATCATTATTTCGCGTTCCGTAATTAACCCGTGTATAATCAGGAATCAAATTGGGTGGTAGGGATCGTTACCCGGCTGGATCGACAACACCGTAAACAGGTAATAAATCCGTGACATTGGGTCTCATTTGGCTTGTCACGTATCGGGATTACGGGATTAGATTATATCCATTTGCCGAGAGGCTGGCGAGCCCGCGTGACAGCAACAAATAGATCTGGGTTGTAGATCCCTTGGTGGTCGCTATTGTTTCTGGATTATATTGTGCTTAACATCAAGTACAGTGCCGACGTTTTGCCGTGATACTTACTATAACAAAAATAAAAAACAATATTTAGAAAACTTGAAATCATTGAACGATAAACTATAACTTTTATATAGATATCTTTTAGCTACTTATTTTAATCTTTTTCCATGATTTCTCGCTCTAATTCGCAGCTGCATTAATAGATCTAAACGGTTAATAGAGTTCTTCTAATGATTGTTCGATCTAGCGTATATTACTAGAAGGTCAAGGAAACTATGATATCAAGAAATATTTGTATTTACTTTTTTTATAACAATAATTAGTAATTTCCAAAATAATATTCCTGTTCTATCAAAGTTTTTTTAATAATAGGAAATCAAATCAGAAAGAGGCAGCTACCTCATCAATATATGTGTATATATGTGTATGTACGATATTTTAGGTGCCATATTTGTATTATGTATTAATGTAATTTATGATCTTCAAAGGATTCTACTGAAAAGGTCTGTGGAATTCATTATACAAATTGTATGTATTATAGGGACTCAAAATATTAAGGTCTTTTTTATCTCTTACAGTAAAAATGTTCTTAATTTGGCAAGGAAATTATTCTGTCTTTCAAGCACATGCGAAAATCGAATAAATCTTGTTCTGTCCTACTTACGTCACAAAACAGTATTACGAATAACTCTGTCTGTATTGGTATTAATTGTACAGATAATATAGTATTATCAGTTTTTAAGATTTACATTACAGAGTACTAGCATTTATGTTCAGTAATTTACGCGATACTCGATTTAGGATGCAAGCCAGTGCTTATATTTAGATTATACTTGACATTATCAAGATTTGCGATAAATAAAATACAATGAATAACAGAATAAATATAGTTATTTTTCTGTTGTAATGTGCAAATAATAATTATAATGTCATTAATAATTAATATAATGTACGCTTAATTAATAAACTTGACAATAAGTTGCACTTCGTGGGAGCGATTTGAAGTCACATGGCACAGACGCAAGCCCGAGATAAAGGCTTCTTTGTTTCATGAATTTTTGAAGTGATGTGTAATTCGATGTGAAAAAGTATAACCTTTTTACCCAGTTGTAATTACGATATTTAGTATAATAATTATTTGTGTTGTTATATTTATATGTATATAGTAACTAATATGATTCCTGATTAGTAATTACAAACGTAAAGAATACTTTAGGTAGACATTATTGTCTTAAATACTAGTATATAAACTATTCAAAAAAGATTATTAGAGTGAGAATTTCATAGAATGTAAATATTTTTCGAAGTTTCGAAGTTGTGCACAATGTATATTGTGTTAAAATTCCGGATAATTGGTATTGTTTCTTTTTAATTAGGTTATAAATGTGTTGCCAGACGTCATATGAAAACATGTTTGCTTGCATTAAGTTAATATTTTATTAATGACTTAATAAATTATGTAGGTTATATGTGTGTAACGATGAACTGTTTTAAACGTTTTGTGTAAAAAAGTACATGAACTTAATTAGTTTCAATAAAGCTAATTTTTACACGAGGCGATTTGTTTGCAAAACTATTTCACTGTGAGCTTAAAAGATGGCTGCAAAATACACTTAACCGATAATAGGACGCTCATGTCTGGCCTTATCTGATATATGTTAAGATAGGTGTAGTGCGAGGGAATCTTACCAACATTTATCAAAGTATCTCAATTGTGGTAAATATAACACGACTCTATTCAAAACGAAACTAACACATCAACTGCAGTCGACTAGTTTGTTACGTATACGGTAATTAATAATGATAATCCATTTTTTTTGTATTTCTTCTTATTCTTTTTCCTAACTTGCCAACCGGTCCTCTTTATTGAAGACAATTACTGCTATTATCGAGTGAATATAGTTTCAAGTCGATGATTGACGATTTTAGGATCCTAACAAGATGGTGGCTCCCTTGTTAGTTATTATTTCCAATGCACTTCACTTGTGCGCAATTACCAAGCTTTATTATGCCAAACGCCACCCGTATTACACAATATAGGTTCAAATAACACAAATTTAAGAATAAAAATAAAAACCACTACATGACTGTTTGAGATCCTGCCAAAAACTCCCGTTTTCGTATTTATCAGATAATCTAACTTTGCCAGCCAGTATTTACTTTTTTAGTATCAAAGAGTTTGTACGTCATTGTCGCTTTTTATTAAACGCCCCTCGTATATCACGTGCAGTACATATGTAACATCACATAATATTTTGTTCGCCCTACTTTATCACTGCAGTTACGTACGGAATGTGAGGTAAAATGTCGGCCCGGTAGTTATCTTCAGAGGTATAACTAAAAGTACATGTTAGTAAGAATACGAGAAATCTCGCGTGTGTATATATAACAATATTAATAATAAACAAGCTCTCACACAAATTGATGTCACGTAAGTTTGATGTGAATAACATAAAAATTGAGAACAATGTAATGGTTTCAATATATTTGAAGAAAATAAAACGTTAGTCACATCGCGTCTGTTAGATCATGCGGTCCAAGGTCCCAGCTAAGATTTACTAGTCTGGATGATACCTATTACCTACTCAGTATTGTATACACTCTCTCGTTCCTGTACAAACACGACATGTTAAATATCTTAATATAATATGTCGGAGAATCGTCGATGTAATTATGGAAAAGGTAAATGAGTTATTATCCGTACTATTGACTTTATCACTATTGGCTGGGCGCGATAGTAACGGGTGCGATATGTGACCGCATTCACTTTGTAAGCAAGCAAAGACCGTTTGAACCGTGGAATAGTAAGATTCTCGCTCAAGCGGTTGGATAATGCAGACCTCAGTTAATAAGTCGACTACAATAAACATAGTTCCTGAGTGACGACACGCTGCCCATGCCATATTACAAAAGAAGGATGTCGATATGATAGATTGATTCAATATTAATGATATTTCTATAATATCAAATTTTACTTGTAAACATTTATTTTAATAATTGTCTAGCGTAAGGAATTTCCGATTCGAATAACTCCAGTGATATACATTATTTTACACAATACCGAGATTCGATAAGCACGCATTCAAGGAAACAAAATAACAATGGAAACATAGCTTTATCACGAGGGACATTTTTTATTATCTTAAATAAACTCTTCATCAAAACCTTTCAACGTTTTTTCTTTAAGTATACTATTGAATTTTGCTACGTAATATCGCAACTGTTAGAACCTTTGTTTTATACCTTTTATTTTATACAATGGTTGAGTAAATGGTGTATAAACGAAAGTTTTATAGACTCGTATCGGATGTTTATACTTCCTATACGTAACGACCACTTGAATCGATCACCATCTTTGATTGCTCAATTGGACTTACTACAATCATTGTAAAGAAATCTAAATATTATTAGTGTAAAGTTTGTAGTAGAAAATTTAACCTATCAATATAAAATACTTTAAAAATATGCACTAAAAATAACTAATAACATAGGACAAATATAAAAATTAAATAATTTTTTTTACATATTTTATTTTCCAAAAAAGCTTTGGTTTTCGAAAGGCTTTAAATGTTGTCTACACAATTTATAACACGTTTTTTTTAAATAATGCGATGTGACAGTCTACCAATGTCCAATATACTATGAACTGGTAAAGTATATTAAGGTCGGCAATTTTCTTGGCAAGCGTAGAAGATCTCCACATGACGTTGCTGATCGATATTGTACAGGCTACGCCTACGATGGAATGCAAGGGCTTACTAAGAAAAGTGTTTACAAATGAAATGCAAAGATTAGCCGTACGTTCATGGAATTCATGGATGATACATCGGAACTGAACTGTAGAGTAGGTACTGGTAATATAGGTAAACATCTCAGAGTAAGTATATAATATTCATACATAATTGTCTCTGTACCTGATACGTACATACAGAGTTGATGATTGGTTTCTTGGACTACATACTCATTGCATGTGGTTTTTTTATGAATAAATTAAAACTTTTTCATATAACTCTGATTAAAATAAGTACATATCTTTAATAAGAAACTGAAGGTTCCTTAATGAAATGGAAAAACGATTATTGAGATATAAGATATTGGTTATTGAAAATAGTTATGGGGTGTAGGCAGTCGACTTTTAAATTTGAATGTTTTGTCTTTTATCCAAAACTAGCTGTGACCGCGGCTCCGCTCGGGTGGACTTTATGCCGATCGCGTCGGTTGAGCGCACGCGTGAATCGTGCTGCGCCCATTTTCACTGGCTGCTTATTTAAAAGACAAAAATGCTTATTGTGGGTTATTCTTAGAAGATGGATATATCGTCTAAAACATGTAAATCGGATAAGTTGTTTTCGCGAGAAAAGAAATAAAAGGACAGATAAACAGAGAGTAGTTGACTGTTATTATATGTATATATATTAATCAAATTTTGACTCCGATAATATAAATTACGTTTTTTGAAAATAAATTATAACGAAGGTAAAGTAATATATTCATTGATTATAATAATATGTGATATTATGTAGTAGTTGCTTTTCGTAAATAAGGTGCATAAGATTTCTTTTCATTGCCAAGAATTTTGTTGACGTAAAACTATAACACGTACACAACACACATATTAAAATTACGCATGAATCACCAACGTGTTTAGGTACTGAACTAGATAGAATCGGATGTTTGAATTCAGAATAAGAAATCTAGTATCATTTGTCTACCCCATTTTTATATAAAGATTAATATGAATTGTTAATAATAATTACTAATATTCACAAATCTTAATTCGATATCATTGTACTGCAAAAATGTATTTATATACAAAGATTTGAAATTTACCGCTTATAGACGTGAAAGTAACAACGTGGTCTGTCAATCACGGTTATGAAAATTCTTTGAATTCAACATATTACCGTGACCTGGCAATTGGGTTCTTTAAACAAAATATCGTCTGTATTATATTGAGCACACAAAAACTGAGCGGCCATGAAGCGCCTGTTTCCGAGTGTTTTTGCGATCGCGAGCCAAACCGCGACCGCGGCTGTTCCGATAATCAGAACCCGCCAAGGGGCGTGTGCTGACTTCGAACAGATTTTATATTCGCCGTGTATCGAACAACATAACAGGAATTTTATGTTTATAATCTTATATTAATTTATAGAGGTTATAGTGAGTATTAAATACTTACGGGAAACATGAATAATTTTCTTATTGTACAAAGTCGTGAATTATGATTTACTTAGTTTAAAGTATTGTTGTACTATTATTATTATTGTTAATATAAATTTGTGTTTTACACAGGTAAAGAGTTTTTATCAACCAATAACAGATTATTTGTTGGATTATTTAACTAAATAATCAAACTAAGTAATATAAATAAATTATTTATTGAGATGTAAATATTTAAAAACATGTTTAATAATTTTATAATTTACTTAAAACCACTGGATGTTTTATTATATGTATGTACCTACACAGAAAATTAAATGCATAATTAATTACGTCATAAATACTAGTTCCAGTAATATTATCACAGTTCTTGTGGTAATTAACGCCTGATAAAACTTGATATGTTCACTTCTTGTGGAGTCGTGTATATTTTTAGGGAGTCTTATAGCGCCAAGACATATTATTATTAGATGAAACGAGTGCCAAGGCTATGAATGTTTTTTTATTAATAACCCAATGCAAGAAGATGTTTACAGTCAATATGATTACCGATTGATGACATTCAGTACATTGCCGTTTTGCCGGACAATAGGTTCAAGGACCATGTCAAGCAGGTTTTACTGTCAAAAAGTTATTTTAGGGTGGATTATTACGTGAATAGTAGTGAGATTTGGAAATTACTCCTTTTCTTTACATTCACTAAATTTCTAATATGTAGTTATTAACTGTAAACACAATTTACACGGTAAAAAAAGATAAACCGAATCATGTTTCTCGATGACTGAGATGTTTTCCGAACCAGTAAGTAGTATTTTAACTATCATAGGTAAGTGTGCATATTAGGGCCTAAATATAAAGAATTTTGTTATTTGGATATTATTATTATCATTCCAAATGAAATCAGTTGTTGCATCTCGAGTGGGAAAGACCACTAAACCAGTTTATCGGAGTATCATGTTAGAGAGAGCCGATCAACACGTCAATAGCTAGTATAAAGTGAATTGAGTGATATCTGATGTCTGGTTCTTGCCTACTGTATTTGACCAACCAGATACGAAGATTAAAATATCGCTACTACTTTCTAGTTGGTGCCATTGAAGTGGTCCTAAATCGGTGCATGATTTTATTTCGACAATAGATCAAATATAGAGTTGCGGTAAGGAAATATAAATTCGAAATTGTTTTGTAAAAAATTTAATCCAGATGTTGAGGAAACAAGTCGTTTTTAGGTATATTTTACGAAGCCTTTCAACTATCTTTAAACATAGGTTTCTATTTGTGTTTTGTGGGTCGCAAAACTAGTTTTATTATTTGCAAAAAAAAACAGAAATACGTCTAAATGTTGACGCATGTAACTGTACCTTGGACAATGTCCTAAATAATTGTTAAGGAAAGCTAAGCTCGGTTACATTCAAAACATTTTTGACAAATTTTTACTTGTTTGTTGAACTAGTTTCCGATACTAACACTCACTTTGAAGTACGTAGAGATATTTGTATTACATTAGTTATTACTTAAAGTAAATCTGTATATTATATATTTTCAATTACATACTGCATAAGCATAGCACAACTATTAATATTTATTTTTAGCTTATAATAATATTATTTTAAAGCTTTCTATATAAGAAAATAGTACAACAGTGTTATTACGTACTAAATAAATAGACGAAGGAAATTTTTGATGATCCCAAATTTGTATTAAAATTTGTATTTGTATTAATAGTTAAATTAGATAAATGACAAATATAAATGTATGGTAAAGAAAACGAGAAATATGATGTATAAATAAATAAATCTATTGTAATATAATAAAGCTGCGGAGTTTTTGTTTGTTTGTTTAAGCGCGCTAATCTCTGAAACTAACAACAGTCGGTTTCAATTTTATTTGTATATGGTAGCCAGGTTCATGAGGAATAGTATAGGCTATATAACTTCACGCTGCGACCCTAAGCGGCGGAGCAGAAGCTGAACGTCAAGCAATCTGGCAAGCTGTAGGCAAGTACGAGAAGTGGAACAACGATAGGGCTGCTACACGGGCGCGTTGGCGGCGGCGCGGCGTCGGGGGCCTTCCTCGGCCCCGTGGAGAATTTGTCGAATAAATTTAACAAGAGTGAAACCGTTAGGTACAGCTTGTAATTAATAAACTAAGACAAATTTAAACGTAGAAATAATATTGTTTTAGAAAAGAATTTAATGATTTGCAGTTGATTGATCCCTCCTATTAAAATAAATTAAAATAATTAATACTTAATAGCTTGAGCAGCTGCCCGTATATTTCATTACATTATTCATAAATCGTCATATATCAATACTAGCTGTGCCTCGCGGTTTCTCCTGTGTATGATTTAAAAGAAATCGCTGATTGGTGATTTATAATACTTCAGTATAGACAATATTTGTATCGGGCGGCCAGGGCTTGTTCGCGCCACTACACCTATAATTATAGACACGAGCCGAAAGTTAAATTATTTTAAATTTCCTTTATCTCCCAACCTATGCGTCCAAATAACATGCTATAAAGAGCAAAGTTTATCTTCATAAAATTGTCTTGATGATGAAGTAACTTTCGTTCGTAAGGGTTAATATGCCGTGCCTAATAATAATGCTCATAAAAAAACTTTTTTATTTTCAATAATAAAATCACAAAGTACCTTATTGTGGCTTATGTATAAAAGAAAGGCATATATCGCGGTTTTTTTAGATGTAATAAGGAACAATGTATTTACTTTAATTTATTATTTAATTTTTTTTTATTTAATTTAATTAGAATTTAATTTAATTTTGTAGAACATTGTATTTACATATCGCTAACCATTACGTCAGCGCACGCGGATAAAGCAGTTCGGGAGCGCTGTTTCTTCCGACTTATTTAACAAAAAATATAAAAAATAATAAATAATAGAAATATTTAAGGCTAGCTGAGAGGTGTAGTCTAATGCTAGATAGTCTATATTATTCCTCATGAATCTGGCTATAATATAGAAAAAGAATTTTTCGAATCTGACTGGTAGTTCAAGAGATTGCCGTGTTTAAACAAACAAACCAAACACTCTTCAGCTTTATTATATTCGTATAAATTCATTCATTTGATTATTTATAGTGGTTGATAGATTCACTGCTTACCGTCTACAAAACACTGTTGCTGTCGTAATTTGGCTGATGCAAATTCCTATCCTAGATTCAGTTCATGGTTATACTTTAGTGTGTTTTTATTTCGAAATACCATCTTTATTTAAAATAAGGAATGGTTGCTTAACTGCCATATAAGATTTCGTTGTAATAAATATTGGTCATAGCATTTGTAATTAACGCATTAAATTAAATTTAGGCAGGCAGTTCCGTATGTAATGTCTTTTGTTCATATTCGGCTTTCGCCAAACACAATGGGCGGCCAATGACACCCACTATGGAAAGTGCTTACCTATTTGTATTTTGGTTACATATCAAAAGTGACGACGTCAGCGAAAGTTATTTTAAAATAAGTTAACATTTTTTGAACGGATCCTTTTCGTGTGTTTTATCATATTTGGTCATTGATCAGTGTCTCATTTCCTCATGTACCTAAGACAAATTATTACATGTTTTCACTTTTCAAATTTTGCGTGATATCGAGTGCAAAATATGTTTATCGGTCTCAACTCAAATTGGTTCTTATCTTTTAAGCGAATTATCCCTAATTACGTCAATTGTATCGTTATGTAATCAGTAAATTAATCTTTATTATCATTGTGGCATCTTAGCAGGTATGTAAACTTTTCTATAACTAATTTCTAAATAGTCCTTATTTATACTGTATCGTTCGTGTTTTGTCAAAACTTGCCTCTTTAACTTATAATTAGAAATAAGATTTTTATAAACGACCTACCACAAACACCAAAGGAGGTGAGGTTTGAGATGGACACCCTTGACCCACCTGAACTCTCAGAACCTACAAATTCACGCGACTTGGTTTAAAATCAACCCGGTTTAGTTGTTGTTTTACATGTATATCTTTAGATTTCCTTTTTTAGTATGTTTGTGGTTCAAGTATGCTTTGATCATCTTAAATATAACTGCATTTTGAGTTCTGTTTAAAATGTGTAATGTTGGTGACCCATAATAAAGAAATTAAAGTACATAAAGTTTTTTTTAGAACTGATTATCTAGCTTACTAATGTCAAGCACACAGTGGAGATGAAAGTTAGGACTACCTTATTTGTTTACCAATGTTTGTGTAATATTCCTTACTTCATTCAAATCTATCGCCATTTTAACGTGGGCTGAACAGTATTGTATTTATTATAATTGGAATGACAGGCATTGTCCTGGTTTTGGCTGCAACGTAGTTGAGTGTTAGGTAACGATCGAAATACTTTCCTCAGCTTCTTTTACAGATTTATAGATCTTGAAATCTTCAGATACTATGATAATATAAATGAACTGCGTTAGCGATAATGTTAAATAATTAAACTGATTAACAATTCTTGCTGTGTGTAAGATATGCAGTATTAATAAGTGCCTACATTGTCTGTCCGGATGCATGGTCGGGGTGACGTCACGTGCGACGACACCAGTGTGTGCTCAATTACTCACTATACAACAGTACAGTCTGTTCATATATATTGTGTGCCCGCATATACCTTTTAATTGATGACAAGTTTTGTTTTCAAGTCTTTATACTCAGAACAACACGAAAGTTCAATTATAAAATATATTTTTGGAGAGGGTATTTTCCTTTTACATTTGTGCGACCTAAGCATGTATTCACATTGGTATTAGATACAAGTTTATTAAAACTACTTATATTGTATACCAAAATTACCACAGAAAGATTTTTTAATTAACTTTTAATGTGATTTTTTAAACTCATTTATTCGCAACACAATAAATACAACAATAATAGAAAGTGCTAATTAAACCATAGATACTGTTAAATGAATATACATCTGAGACATCTAATGTAGGTGCTAAGTAAGAAATTGTTTTAGTTTTTAAATGTCTAAGTGGGTGCATCTTTATACGGTTCATGCTCTGCTGCGGCACATCCAGTGGCACTTCTTGCGTCATCGTTTTCTACATACAAATTTATGTCTTATAGTGTAGGGATTAAGTATCATAGTTTAATTATACTCGACTCCAGATCTTTGGTAACAAGGTGAGCAACTAAAACATAAAGGAGTGTCCTTCAAAGTCAGTAGTTTTCCAGTGAAGGATACGCTTTGCAGTTTTCAGTTCAGTCTTCAACCGATCCAGCACGCGGTTATTACATTCATTTTCTTTGTAATAGTGCTTTTCGTTACCATTATTTATTAGTTTAATTATTCTACTGTATTCATTTCTATATTTCGTTGGCTAAATTCTGGTAAGTATACCGTAGGATTAGAAGTCGTTTTTCGTGATATATATGTTGATAAATTTGGTTCATAATATGTTTATTGTATCGTCATCGTGTATTGTTTTTTCCTTCATTATTAAATACATAGTTATATTAGTTTTTACAATTCAAAACATGATTAAATCCACTTGAAGTCTGTAAATTTTAGTATGCAGTTCTGAATGTGTTTCATTAATATGACAGTAAATTCATTTTTAGACAGTTGCACCTATATAAAATGGTAATTACCATTGTAATATAATCTCTAATCACGTAACGTAATCTCCTGTAGTGCTTTACTTATGTCATAACGTGTAAGAAAGTAGAGTGTTGTTAATTCCTGCAGGTAATTAATTTCACTATGCTGTCATGTATTTTAATTTGTGGGCGAGTATATCAGTAATTCTTTATTAGTTACGCAACAAAAAAGAAATTTGTTTAATCCATGTGCTAAACAATGATTGGAATATGTTGATATGATTACTGGACATCTGTTGAATTAACATGTTTGACATTAGCTATTAACTAATTATGCAACGTTGCGTCGCGCTTTCATTTTTGCGTAATAAATGAATGATGACATTTGAATACAATTATCTGTTGCCTTTTCTTTTATTATTTGAATAAATTAAAATTCAACTACTTCCGTGATATTATAGAGAAATTGAAATGGTGCCAGTTTTATTTTAAACCCGAATATGTTATTTATTTTCAGGTAAGCAAATAATGCCTGTTGCTGTATTGACACGTTCTTTGAAGTAAGTCTTCTTAACAGATATCGTATTGGTTTATGAGTAAACATTATGAAAAAAAAAAAAAAAACTATCGACTTTGATGGTACTGTTTCCAATACCTCATAGATGACGAAAATTATTTTGGCATTATTTAATAAATCTCCTCGATAAAATATAAATAAGCAATGAGAATTAAATATTTTTTGTCAAAAAAATATTTAGACAACCTTTGAATAAATAAGAAACGATTGCTAGAATTACTAAGAGCAAACGATTTTTATGATAATTTTTCCATTGTTTTTTTTTTCTTTTAGCTTCATACTTTTTATTCTTGAGTTGTTTTTATAGTTAACTTTAAATATAGAATTATCTAATTTGATGTATACGACTAAGTACTTACAAATAATATATTAAACAATAATATATATTAATATTTACTGTTACGTGTCATGTGAAGGTTGTGGCGTGGTTATTACACTCTCATTTATTAATTGTTTCTGTAAAATAGTCCGTTGAAATGTTCGGTTTCGTTAATTATAAACTGTAGCTTTGAGTTAACTGAGCAAACTAGGCCTTACTGCTCACGTGTATCGAAGCCATAATAGTCTTCGGACACTGCTTTCAATTATGTTACTATTCATGTAAACGTGAGCAGTGAAACGCCAGTGAAACTATATAGCGTATTTTGAAATATAAGATGATAATTATGTTGTGTGATAAGTCGAATAACAGCTATCAATGATCTTTCTCAACAATAATAAAGGTGACTGGTGACTAATATTACTAAAAAGTAATAAATTATGTTATTCGAAGGTAAGAAACATTAAGGTTAAATAATTAGCTGACAATGTTCTACTACTGGTTAAAGCCTCGACTCGAAGGCTTACTTAGATGATTAAGAGATTTAACCGCCAAAGCATCAGTGTAATTTCTCATTACTTGGAAATATCACAACGAATATTTTTTTAATATTCTGAATTCCTCATTGTATTTAAGCTTTGCCTAGATAGTAACGTATTCAGATTCAAGTTAGTAAATGTATGCGCGCATTCCGAAAAACTCATTGAGTTAGGCCGAATTACCTATCAGATCGATATTCCACTGATCGTAACCGTCTTAAACATTTGGCAATTAACGACCGTTATACAGATATTTTTGTAAGAGCTGTAACAATTAATTTAATACATAATTTCGAAAAAGCGGCAAGAAATTGAATTAAAAGTTTTGAATAAAATACTAACAATATAAAGGTTACAAAAAATAACAAAAATATTATGTGTGTAGCAGTTCACACGTGTCAGAAGTGAAACCTTCAGAAAAAAATACAAAAGTATGTTCTTCAAAAATCCTTTTTGACCGCTCTGTGTAACTGCGTATGAATTCTGGTCGTCTCACACCACTAGGCCAATCGGACGTTCACAATTATGAAAATCAAGACTTGCATTAACCGTGCATAATGTACATGTATTATTTCTCATTCTCTCGTAATCTTACATTATCTCCCAAACTATTCGTCCAAATAACATGCTATAAAAGGCAAAGTTTATCCACATAAAATTGTCTTGATGATGAAGTAACTTTCGTTTGTAAGGATTAACATGCCATGCCTAATAATAATGCTCATAATCACTTTTCAGTTTTCAATTGAACTTCGTCAAAAAAAACCTTATTGTGGCTTATGTATAACAGATAAGCATATGGTATCGCGGACTTTTTTAGATGTAGTAAGGAGCAATATTTTTATAGAACATTGTATTTACGTATCACTATCCATAACGCCAGTGCACGCGGATAAAGTAGTTAGGGTGTGCTGTTTCTTCCGACTTACTTAGCAAAAATCAATATTTAAGGCTAGCTGAGAGTTGTAGCCTAATGCTAGATAGCCTATACTATTCCCCGTAAATCTGGCTATCATATACAAAAAGAATTTTTCGAACCGACTGGTAGTTTCAGAGATTAGCTTGTTTAAACAAACAAACAATCAAAAATACACTCTTCTGCTTTATAATATTATAGTATAGATATCGATGAATTCAAAAGTAAGTTTTCCAATGTAACTATTATCGTGCTTCGATACTTTCAGCTATTAAAGATTATGCTTATCAATGTATTTTATTAGGGACATAAAGTTAAACTATACATTTATGGTCCGGTCCGCCCACCACAAGTATATCTGGTCTATGCAGAAACAGTCCTCCAAGGCGTACACGCAACGCATTCTGTTTAATCATAAAAACCAGATTTTTATGCATGTATTGAGTAAATTTTAATTATAAGTAGATTCTATTTCATTTTATATAACATTTATATTAAAAAATATACTCGTACATGAATGTTACATGTATTCACGTTTTTACAAAAGATACGAATACTTTTCTTAATTTTTCCCCCTTCTAAACATACATATTATAAAACTCAACGTCTCTCTGTCTGTCCGTTTATATTCTTTTCACGCGAAAACCACCTTTGTTTTTTACGTTTTTATTTTAATTCATAGTCATGTTACCTGGCCAGGTTATAGGATATAGTTTGTAAGATAGGGTAACATACAAAATAAGCAATGACGATAAAATTAAATCAATTCGGATAAAACTGGCATTTGGGGCGTTTACATGGTTTACACTGAGTAAACCTTATGAGATATATCAAATGTATGTATAATAATTGTAGATCTTAAAAATACCTACAAAAAAGACTGCGATATCATATACCTATCTTCTAAGGATTACCCACAACAAGCATTTTTGTCTTCCGTCTTTTGAGCGGGGGCAGCACGATTCGCGTATTTATACACGAAATAATTCTCCATTATTGCAAAAGTAGTGTGCCAATACGTAATGCATATTTCAGCAACTCAATTTATTGTGTTTTACGGTTAACTGTCTACTGTGTTTTCAATGTGTTATTTAACTCTTCATATATCCACCGCTGAGAGTAGTTAAACTAGATTCTAATATATTGTTACAAAAAGGCGTGTTAAATATTATTTTTACGTATATTAAATGTGTTACATCTAACCCAGTTTTGACTATGCCGTGAGTTAGACAAACTTCATGAAAGGTGGTTACAATAGTTTGGCTGGTCAGTAGTATTACCGGATATACCGATCAAAAGGCTTACTTGTATGAAGCATGGTTTATTTGTAGAATTTTTGTAGAACACCACATATTTTTGAAGAATACCACATTATTATTATCTTTTTGCTTTATGAACAAGGTCTGTAACGTTTAAAATGCTTTGATTTCACTTTCGTCGTGTATTATTTTATTTATTTGCATTAACTTTTTTATATTTTGTAGTAGACGTGTTAGGAGTTGCACAACCGCACGGCTCTTTGGCTATAATGCATTGTTACTTCACTTCATGCGCTTTTATATTTCATTATAAAACTATCATTTGTTAGTCCGTTTGCTAGCAACCATAAGGCAGTTCAGTGCCACGGCACGCTATCGACAATTAGAGGTTGTATATTGTAACCGTTTCTATTCTAATAAACCATTAAAAACTATAAACACATCTATGCTGAAGGTATCCTCTACAATACTCGTTCAATGCATGGGTTTTTAACTTCGCTATTGCGCTAAATACTTTAATCACAGTCTAAATAACTGTAATACATGTTAAAAATGCGTTTATTAAGTATCTTAAAGTTTCCTCCTGGTATTTAATTTACTTAGAATTTCCTTGTTCTGAATATTACGAATGCCGTCTCGAATTGTACCTAAACCGTCCCAATATAAACGTCGATGCATCGTAAACTGTAGTGAATTATTTTAATCAAATAACATTAGTGATAGATTTATTGATCGTTGCACTGTACGTCTACGTGTTATATCGCCTACTTCTTCTATATCTTCTAAACATATTACAAACCTCAACGTCTCCCTGTCTGTCTGTCCGTTTATGTTATTTTCACGCGAAACCACTAATCCGATTAAACATGGTTTTTCCTTTAATTTATAGATATGATCTGGCCAGGTTATTGGATATAAATTGTTACATAAAGTAACATACGAAATAAGCAGTGCCGATAATGGTGGATCATTTCGGAAAAAAAAAACGCTTTTGGGGCGTTTTATTGGCTTACATTGAGTAAATCGTAAGAGATATATCAAATTAATGGAAAACAAGATTGTAGATTTTAAAAAGACCTACAAAAAAGTCATAAGTAGCACTTGTCTATCTTCTATGGATCGCACACAATATGCATTTTTGAGGCAGCACAATTCGCGCGTGTGTTCGGCCGACAGCATTTTGTAGTCCACGCGAGCGGAGCCGCGGGCACAGCTAGTTTATCTTATTTATAAAAAAATCCTTCAGATGCTAGCAGATTAAAATAATGTATGTAACATGTATTATATAAATTCATTGTTATTGTAAAGTGGATTAGAGGTTTATAGTGTAGTATAAAACGTTGTTTTGTAGTATGTACTATTTAAATCCGGAACCGTGTTGAAGTAATTGATCTACAAAATGTAGATACACATAAAGTTATTATTATACATGTTACGTGTTTTATTACACTCGGTAGTAAGTAAGATACGTCTATCACGTGCACTGATCATTAGAAATATTCTTTATCGTTAAATAGTTGTGTGATGTTTTGAATCAAAGTTTTATGTTCAAAACTATCTCTTTTTAATTCTTTTTTTGCGTTTGACCTCAATGTAAACGGACATCAAGCTGCGATGTAGCCAAAAATTGATACAGGTAAGAATTAAGTCAAAAGGAACTGGCTCTCGAATACATCTGCCCAAATATATATGTACCTATGTGCTAGACGACTGCCTTTCAACTTAAGAGTGATAGCTGGCCAGGTGGACATTAAAATATGCTATTCGTCCATGTTACGGTTTCATAACGGTCTTCTTCCCTCTTCGAAAGTTTATTTAAGGCTTTGTGATAATTGAAAAACTACAATGAAATTTTGTAATCTATTTATTTAATAAGCGTGTCAGTGAAAAATATTGCATAAATATCAGAAACTAAATTTGTTCAATGTTGTGATAATCATAGAAATTTTATGTAATATTCTATTTTTCTCTTTAGCTGTAAAACTGTTCTACAGACCGCAAAATTTATACGCCTCAATGGACTCCATTTCTCAACTTTCGAAGAGTTTTTTTTTATTGTTACTGGCTTATCATGCAGGCAATGTATCAGAATAATCACGTCTCGTACACCTACGCATATAAAAGTCGTCAAGTACATTAGCGTATGCGGTTCAGAAATCGCCTCGCAAGCTCGTTCACACATTGGTAAGATTAGACCAAACGACGTCATTGACTTCGTTGACACCTTCGCTTAGAAGACATCAAGATGCTCTAGTTATCTCGTTATATGTAGTAGCTAAATTATGGTTCTTATATTACTTTAAGATCATTTAGATACCTACTACAATCGTATAAGTAACATATTAATAATCTATTACTATTACTTTATTATCTTTCTTTATATGCGAACTAGCTGGTCCGGAGACGTTCTTCTGCCGTTTCCGTTAGTTAATGGCTCGAATACAGCGCCAGATCCAGATATTGGATCCTAACATAGCTATGAACCATTGTCTCGACAAAACAAATATATTCTGTGAATAATGAGCTCAATCGGTCAAGTCAATCAGAAGTTATAGAATCACTAACAGATTGTAAACAAGATATAATAATATGTAATAACTTGAAAGATATTAAAGATAAAACCCCCTTTGAGAAATTTTTTCGATAATGTTTCGTAAATATTCAGATTAATTCGGGTGGTCACTTGCGCATGGGCGACATTGAATATATTTTTGGCTGTGGCCGGCGGTTTCACCCGCGTGTAATTTTAAAGAAATCGCTGATTGATGATTTATAATACTTCAGTATAGACAATATTTTTATGGGGCGGCCAGGGTTATGCGCCAAAATTCACACGGCTCGTTCGCGCCACTACACCTACAGTCATAGACCCGAGCCGACTGATGAATTATTTTAATTTCACATTATCTCCCAAACTATTCGTTCGAATAACATATAGTATGTTAATCTTTATAAAATTGTTTTGATGATGTAGTTACTTTCGTTCACAAGGAGTAATATACCGTGCCTAATAATAATGGTCATAAATTACTTTTTAATTTTCTATAAAAGTTGTCACAGAATACCTTATTGTGGCTTATGTATAAGAGATAGTCATATGGTATAGCAGATTTTTTTTATGTACTAAGGAGCAATATGTTTGTAAAACATTGTATTTACATATCAATAACCATTACGCCAGTGCACACGGATAAAGATGTTAGGGTGCGCTATCTCTACTGACTTACTTAAAAATAAATATTTAAGGCTAGCTGAGTGGTGTAGCCTAATTATAGATAATCTATACTATTCCTCGTGAATCTGGCTATAATATACAAAAATATTTTTTCTAATCTGACTAGCATTTTCATAGATTAACATGTTTAAACAAACAAACAAATCTCTTCCGCTTTATTAGTATAGATTTTTATGAAATTAAAAGGACTGATCAAATGATCGCCTGTTTCGAATATTACTTTACATAAATATCATAATAATATTTACAATTCAGTTTAACTCGGACCATAATATATAATTTAAACCTGGTCTAGTCTCGAATCATAACATTTCTTCATAAATCGGCTTCGTTATATTAACATCAATTGAAAGTCGGTTACTGAGTCAATTCTAACAATTATTACCATTTATACAAGCTGTTCTATCGTTTTAGACGAGTTAATTTTGATTTATATACACGTTATCATTTCGAAATTTCGAAAAGACTAATTTAAGTTTTTTTTTAATGCAAGTAGTATTGTATATTTACTTCCTTTCTTTAGACAATAGATAATTAAAATTAGGGATCTACATTTTCCCCATTCTTTTTATTTAATGGCAGCTGTCATGATCGTTAACAATTCTGCAAACGTCAAGTGAAAATATTTATTATCTTATTATAATTTTTTTAATCTTGAAACATACCTCTAACAAGATGGCGGCTCCCTTGTAAAAACTGTCCATTGTAACAACTTGAAATGCATGTTCTTTATTTTTTGTTCATAATCCACTCCGCTTATACGTACGTAAAATCCAAAGTACATCACGTAAAATGCCGCCTTAATTACATAATATGGTGCCAAATATTTTCCTATTCAATGAGTTGGCTGTTTGCTTTTGTTGTGTGTGCCCTACGGTAGTTCACTTATATGGAACGTGTCTCGTCTAAGGAATCTATTGTCTGAGCCGATCAGCACCGGCATCGATCGGATTCCGACCGGTTCTATTTATAAGCCAAATCGACTTCCACATCGAGGACATTGATATTGAATTTTAGTTTTAATTAATTAAATAATATAGAATAAAAATACAAGTAATTTGATGTCATCAAGAGGTCAGTCAAAACCTTTAAAACGCACTTAAACGTGCCTAAATGTCAATAAGGTAAAATTATTATTTTTTAAAATCCCCGTCACATAAAACTATTCATTAAGACCATTCCAATGCGCCCAAACACGATACCTCTATTGTAAGATGCTGAGGAGTTGGGCAGATTTCAGATGATGTTGCAGTACCAGGTTAACGTTACCTTGTTTATCTAATATAATTGAAGTAACCGAATACCTCAGCCGAATACTGACTAAACCAGACCTGTGGTAGGTGCTCACGTCTATTCATCAACTAGAAAAGGGCTATTAACAGAAAAGGGCGGGTTAAGAGATTTTCTTTAATAATAACTAAGAACACTCTCGATGAACCTTTCAAAAACGAAGTCAAAATCGATTCAGCCGTTTTGGAGGTACGATGACACATATAGACCCTCAGATACACAGATACTCATGTTAAAACTTATAACGTTTCTCTGTTAGCGCCGCGCCGCGTCGCGTCGGTGTTTAATAAAATACATATTTCTAAGTTATGTTTATTTGTACCTACTCTATGCGTTCCTAAAGCATTCATACGATTGCGATATAACTTTTGCGAGTTGTTGCGTGTACGCGTGTGAATTTTTCTGTATTATTACAACAAGTATACAACAGATGGCGTGCTAGTCGTTTCATTTTCAAAACACCGGGAACTAAGTCGCTGGCAAAAACTAGTAATCGTAAAACGTAGCCTGAAAAAAGAAGTTAAAATGAAATCTCCCTATTTCTGTAACAAATAAAATTAGTTTGCATTGCATATAAATAAAATTTCCGTTGCAAAATAATAATTTCCAATTTAGATCAATTCAATTATTTACAATCAAAAATCAGTTTATTAATCCTTAATTCAATGGCTATTCAATTTTTTATCACTACACCGTGACTCAGTTGTCATGAGATATAAAATAACCGAACTAAGTTATGAAGCATTGAGATTAACTAATTGCAAATTGGCACGAAATGCAGCTCGGCGTGCCACAGCCAAAATGTACGCAACAAACATGATCATATCTTTGTAAATTTATATGCTTGCAAAATAAATAAATGAAATAAAGTATATTACCTTATATATTTAGATGAGACGAATAATATATCAAATAATGAACATGAACCGTAAAAGATTGTTTTATTTATTTTGGTTAGGGTCTTGAACTGTCAATGATGTCTGGATTTATGTTTGGGCATGCATTGCACAAACACTTTCCAATAGACTGTGATTAGTTTATCATAAATTTTGTTGTTATTTTATCGTTATATCTTATAACGATAAAATGCTAACCTTTTTATTATATAGTACTATGCTTGAGATGTTTTTTCATAATTTTTATATTATTTTGATAGTGAACTTACCCTATAGACTGTATCCATACTATGTGTTTTAAATAAGACTATATTACTATACTATAACTTTCAAACCGCATCTTGCTTCGCATTTCGTATGTATGTAAAAATGTACCATCGCAAAAACAATAAAATAAATGCAAATTTATATTGTTAAAAAGAATTGATATATAAATTGTGCAGTACGAAGCGTTACAATTTGATGGTCCTATTCTGTTTTACTTACAAGAATTGTTTATATTTTTTTTTTATGAGGTAAGTACCTAAACTATAGAATAAAAATGTAATCTGAAAAAAACTAATTTTGTGTTAAGAATAAAATAAAATAATATTGTTTGTATTTTAATTTAATTTTAACTTTATTAGAACAATGTCTTCGTTTCACGGCTCTCAAGTCATAAATTTTTGCTAAGCAAGATTTAAATATAACGTTTTTGTACATCAGTATGAGAAATAACAGCGTTTTAAGTTGTGTACTTATATTAAGACAATCGTTACGGTGTTTGTGGTTCATGTTATGTCGCATGGTCATTGACTTGATTTTACCGTTTGACCATATTTAGCATTGTACTTCTTTCGAATTTTAGAAATAATTCATAATATCAATAATATTGAATGATGAGCCAAGTGCTTAGTCAAGGATGGCATGTATCTAAAGGGAGAAAAAAAGTTTTTTTGAATGTAAACATCTCTACTTACCTTTTATTTTTAACAGATTTTAATTTTTTCAAACAAAAACAACTACATGATATAATTTATTTTATTGGAATTCTTTCTAGCAGCTAGTAATTACTTTTTATAATTAAATAGCTGGTGCCCGCGACTTGGTTCATGTAATTATGCTTGATTACACGAAATTACGTGATTAGAGAAGGTTTGTCTTTTACTATTTTTAGTTCTAAGTTTAGCGTTTCTACTTTGTCACTATGAAAAAGCATAATGAGATAAGGCGAGATCCTTCTTCTGGTTGTATCTTATATTGACCTGATATTTAGAGTTTATGTATTGGTTTTAGATAAGTTAATTTCCTAATATGAGTTCATAAGAACAGAACAATAAGATTAAGGATCATGTCTAGCAGGTTTTACTGTCGAAAGGTTATTAAAGAGTGATAGTGATTTCTGGAATAGATCCCTTCTCTTCACATCCACTTAATTAAGATGATTATTAACTATAAATATTATTTGTACTGATAAAATACTAATATAATAAACCCGATCGAGTTTCCTGCCGGTTCTTGTCGATGACTGTGATGTTTTCCGAACCGCTAGTAGTGTTTGATGTTCATAAGTTAGCCTAAATTTCAATAAAGTATTTTTTTGTTGTTTTGATATTGATTTTTGATCATATATTATACATTTTTGAGCATTTTATTGATCATTTCGTGATTTTCTCGGCCTGTTTGTTACAGCCTGGCAAAGGTTTTTACCCTTACACTTTTAAGTGCAAAAAGCCGATAAAGACTAATAATAGCACCATTTAATAAGTGTAAAGACTAGACAAGCACTATTTAAGTAATCGGCCAGTCGTGGTCTATCATAAGCCACCGCAAATTACCGAGGCCAGATCAACGATTGCTATAATTATGTCATTGGAATGTGTACAATGTATATACATACATATATGTATATCACAATCATTTATTGCTGTTTGTTTATGACCTGCCTATGTTTTTTTCTTTAGCACTCGAACCGTGTACAGGTTGTATTTTCATAAAAAGGAGCACATTTCTTTACTATAGTGTTTGACATTACCAGAATATTATCCTTCTTAGCGACATTATCTGTGTATCAATAATAAATGTTTTTCTTTTTTTTTAATTTACGGGTTTAAGTTTCGTCTACAAAAATTTAACCATGCAGTTTATCAAAATCGGGCCCGAGACTTCTTTGAGTATTCACTATTCCTCTACAGTTTTGGATTTGGCCATCCACGGTCACTTAATAATTGACCTAGATAGATAGATAAATATCTATTTGTTTGTTTCTGTGATTCGTTACCTCTAACTACCAGTCAATATTGGAAAAATATTTTTGCATATTATAGCTCATTTATTTAGTAAGGTTATAGACTATATAACGCCACGCTACAACACTAAGGAGCAGAGCAGTAACCTTTAACGTAAAGTTATCTGGAAAGCTGTAGACAAGGGCGGGGAAATGATAATGACGATACGCTACACGAGTGCGTTGTCGGCGGCGCGGTTGAAGTTGGTCGAATAGATTGCCACGGGTGAAACCGCGGCGTACTGCTAGTAGGTACATAAATAAAATAATAAACTGTGTGACGGATTTTTTTTATTAATTTATACTTGAGTACCTTTAGCGTATAAAGTAAGTGGGATGTACCCACTTTACTTATAGGTCATGCATAATCCTTTCTCTTTTCGATCAAAATAGGAATAGCTTAAAGCAGGTTTGGTGCAGGGCCAGAAGTCGGCGCGACACGACGCGACGCGATGTTCGGTGGCGCCAGCAGTGCCCGCGACTCAAGGACAACAACGTCGCGTTTTAGTACTGCAATATACTGCGATACAAGACAAGACAACTGAGACAGTTCGCGTTCACTCGACACGCCTTTTGTTGTAACCCAACACTTTCTTATTCTATTTTACATACAGAGCATTATCTCATTTTGTATGCAAACATGTTAGTGAATTTGTTTACATTTTACATACATATTAACATCGCAATCCATTCACATATCAGAATTGTATATATTATACTGGTCGTGTGAGGTCGATCTGCCGACGCCTTGAATTAATTCTGAAATGGTATATAGGTAATCTTTATTTAATTAAGAACATCGAATCACGTTCTACTTTCAAAAATTAATAATTCGGTACACTTTCATACTCGTACATAATTATTAAGATTAATAAATAAATAATCATTCACAATTGTGTAATTAAAAGGGTTCCGTAGTTGCCCGTCACAATATGCAGACTTAGAAATGGGCTTTGAGTAATTTTCAATCAAATTTGTACGAAGTTACTTCTTCAGGTGCATTTTATAAGTTGGTCGACTATTACTCGTTAACTTGCAAAGCCTACTTAGCTGTGATAGTTTTCTTTTTAACTTCGTCATATATACCACTGCCGTGGATTATTTTAAAATTCAAAAGTAACCATTTATCTGGCAGGAAGTGTACACTTGAGTACACGTGAGTACACTTGAGTACACGTGAGTAGGTACACTTGACTATAACAAAAATTAGCACTTTGAAGCTTAACATTTCGCAAACGCATCCCTGACTCGAAAAACTGCTTTTACACGCCTAATTCTGAACGACTAACCTAACGACATCACATACTATGGGATAGACGAGAACAAAAATCATCCCCACTTTACAATACAGGGAAGTACCCTAAAAAATTTTTTTGGTCAAGATTTTATTTTACCACAATGCCGGAGTGTTAGATAATAATATGTATACATATCAAACCACAGCTTTCTAGCACTAAGAATCTCTGAGCTAAGCCGCGGACAAAGACGGACATGACGAAACTATAAGGGTTCCTTTTTGACATCGGAACCCTAAAAATTGATATCTAGACAAGTCTTAGGAAGTAAGCGACAGGCCCTGCAATACCGGAACGTTAACGTGTCTCGCGAATTTACCATATAAGGAGAGATAACATTGATTTAAATCAAAATAAATCATGTTAGTGTAGCCATATTTCCGGACTTTTTTATTACTTAACATGTTTTTTTAACTCCAATATTAACACACGATATACGATCAACGTAACTTTCCTAAAATATTTTAAGTGTGTTAATGCAAAAAATATTATAATCAAAGTATTTTAATTATGCGTAACAATTAATCTAACTTCTCTGCATCGCGTCATTCGGGTAGTGCGTACGTACATTACGTATACCGTAATTTTACTAAAACTACCATTTCTTATATTTTTTTAGTAGAGGTTATACAAAAAGGTAAAGTTTTTGAATATATTTGTAGGTGGTAACCTCCGGAACTGCCTACTGATCCTATTCTAAAAATTCTTTCATTAATAAGAAGCTCTCTGACCCGTGCGAATACTTCGCAAACTATAAAATATCAACAATCTAACAGTTGTCATGTTACTTAAATAGGTTGTTAATAGATGGCGCCTTAAATACATTTTAATCAGCTTCAGTTACTTGTATCAATTTTAAAATATTTGTATATAATTCGTCAATAGTGAGGAAACGCTTAAGATATTGTCCCCGAGTGCTATTTGTTTTATCATTCTTATAAAATTGTATATTAATTGAATTCGTGGACAGTTATAACCGGAGAAGCATCAACTCAATTTCTTCGGTTTAGATTGTATCTCTTTATTTTACATGCTAGATTTATGTGCATTATTACAACTCAGTTTCATTCAGAAAACCACGTTCCACGCGAAATAACAAAGAGAGTTGATCCTAAAGATATAATTTTAGCTCATGCGCCGTTGATTTTGTATTCATAATCAGTGCGACTGTACGTGCCGATTAGTGAATTATTCTATGTAGAAGCACAACGAAAGTGCGAGTTACTGAAGAGTTTGAATTTTAATATTAAAATCTAGCATACGTACGTTTAACAAAATTATTAGGCTTAACTAAAGAAGTTCAAAATAAATTTCAACTAATAATTAAGTTTTAAAATTAAATAAAAAAATGTGTAAGGTCTCTATGTGAAATATGGATAAAATTATTATTCCAGATTTATTTATAGATTTATTTAGCTATAAATTTGTTATTTTATGTTGCAATTTGTAACGCTATGTAATTTAATTGCACATATATACGCAGGTAGTCTAGTTCAACGCTTCCTAAACTTTTAAAACTGCGGAATTTTCAACAAATCCCTTTTGCATTTTATGGAAGCCTTAATTAAATTGTAGCAAATGAAAGACAGTGCTATATGAAATAACATTAAAATAATATTTATTATTATCGAATTATTTAACAGCTAAAATAACTCAACGATTCCAGGAAACTATACGTTTCCTCATTCATTAAGCGAACTGCTTAGGAGTGGAATTCACTCCCGGCGTCTGTTTTGCCGGCGGCTTGGGATTTGGTAAGTGCAATCCATCGTCGACCTTATCTTTATTTACTATCAGGTAAGATCAAGGTCAAACGTGTACTTTTAAAACTATTAAAAATTATGAATGTATCTAATTTGCGAAACCCTTGAGTTCCGCGAAATCCACTTTAGGAATCGTTGATCTAGATCATATAAATAGATTAACATTCACTCTTGTGCAAGAAGGCAACAATGATTTTAAAGACTAAATAATAGATTAGTGTAATTTAATGATATTTTGTATTCAATAGAGGTTCTTGATTAGGTATTCAGTTGGCTACTGCAAAAAGGAAATAGCTATTTACACTTACTTAATTTAAAATGCTTGAAGCGGATCTCGTCACATAATGATGTAAATAGTCCCGCTTGTACAATACATTAGCGGTGTTAGCATTCGATTAGTCATTACTGTTTTGATAATCTACGTTTAGTATGACTAACAGTCGATGTCCACCCAGAAATTGAATGAATCTCCGTTACATCAAATCTAGATAGAACTCTGATACTGTGTGTGAAACTCATTCATATTAACATGTAGAACGAATGAATTTGCTAGGCTTTCGAAACATATATTTTTTTAATATAAATTATTCGATCAATTCGCCATGTCATTTACATGTTCGCGAAAATTTGTTCTCAAGGTTGATATGACCCCAAAAACGGTTGTTGTTCCTATTTTACATAGGAAGGCTGATGATTTAAAAACAGTTCTCTTAACATATTGCACAGTCCGAATGCAAAAATAATCATGGTAGCTTTGGTCATGGAATTATTTGTGTAGGAGTTTTTGTCCTGTTCAGAAACGGAATTGATTACACTTAATAATCCAATAAATATTGTAAGTTTTTATACCTCTAACATCAAGCTCCACACGTACGTTGCACGCGAGAAAAGTTTTTTTATTATTTTTATTTTACTAACACTGATTGTAAATGGTCGTGTATAAAATTAGAGAATTGGTCATACACTGTGCGCAAGGAGTAAATCTATTTATAAGATATGGTTTTCTTCCATTTTGAGCTGGACTCATGTCGCAGAGCCGTGGTGAAATTATCCGGCGCCATGTCCCTTTAATTTTATTGTAGTTTCTTTACTTTTACAATTTATATTCCTCATGACTCACTTATTAGGTCTAAAAATATATCGCCAGTCAGTTTGGAATAATTACCTTTTGCTTTCTTATTAATATTATAATCGGTTACGATTTATGGTTAATCATGTTTCATATAATTATCTACATTTAAAGAAAGAAATTATTTACGTTTTTCAAATAATACATTGTATTTTTCTTGTTAAATCTAAATGCATGGAAATTTAAAATATATTATTGTTATGTTCGATTATTATTGTTATTCTAAACACATAAATCAAAACTGTTAAATAAATTTATTGATTATTTCTTGTAGGGCATAAAAATTGACCCAGTTTTGTGTTACATGATTTTATGACAGGAACTAAGAGTATAGACATTGTTATCGTCCAACGTACCTTGACCTTTACCAAACATCTGGGCATAAATAGTTATTCGTTTTATTTCTAGTGTATTCTAAATATTACTCTAGATAACTATACGTACAGTAATGTCTCAAGTCAAATTACTTTGCAAAAGGGTGCAAAAATATGAAGGTCGGACAACAACTCAAATAGTTAAATAACAGAAAATATCTATGTTTTTTTTTGTATTGTTATAGGTTGAGCGTTGTAGCCTCAATCTCACCTGATTATAAGTGACGATGTGGCCCAAGATGGTAGCTCGCTAAGCTTTAGTGAAAACTGGCTCTCAAGTGTAGCTGCCGGAACACACATATTGGTGCTTAGCGACAGAATTTCAACTTGAGAGTGGTAGCTAGCCAGGCGGGCATTAGTAAAAGCCGTACCACCAACCTATGGTTTCATCACGATGTTTCCTTCACCGAAAGCTCAGGCTCATTGAAGGGATTGGAACTCACCTCTGTCGACGCGATGTCCATACACGCTAACACTGAGCCATCATTGCTTCAGAAATTATATAAATTCCAATTATATTAATAAAAATCTTAAAGAATAAATATTATTTTCAGGTCAGAGTAAACATACTTCTACTGCAATTTGTATTCAACTTAAAATCTCAAGAAACAACTACCTACCACAATATGTAGAAAAATAAACAAATTTCTTATAAAATAGAGGCTCATTTTACAGCCCCTTAGAAGCCAAAGATTTTAATGTGTCATTTTATTTGAATATTTGACTGTATCCTTGAGGATTATGATCTCATGTGTAAAAAAAGGTATGCTCCATATGACGACTTCGAGCTATTGAATATTTAATCTGATTTGAAAGGATTTTGTATACAATTTGTAGAATAAAATAAATATATATATAAGAAAGAATAACCAAAATCCCCATGAGCCATTGCATGGTTGAAAGTTTTTGTTTAGTCAGATGTTGAAGCGTAGTTTGATTGAATATAATAGAATAATGAGATTAACATAACCTACTTCTTTATCTTCATTATTTTTAGTAATATTAATATAACATAAGTGTAGAATATTTAGAAATATAAAAAAAATGTACCTTTTACATACGTAAAATCACAAATCTATATGTTTTATAACCGACTTCAATAAAAGGAGGAGGTACTCAATTCGATTGAAATTATTTATGGATGTTCAGGCATAACTTCTTTGTTTATGAACCGATTTAGATGAGTCTTTTTTCTTTGGAAAGATAATACTTACCTCAAGAGTGGTTGCATTTTAATTTCATTGGCATCGGACCTTCGACTTCGAAGATAAACCAGGGAATTCAAAATTATTGAATTTGTTTTTCCTTTTTGTTAAAAAAATTGTTTTAGGTTAGTATTATATTTTAATTATTTCATTATAATGAACAGATATTGCTGAACGGATTATTTATCATTTCTCTAGTCAGCATTCGTAAACGAGATGCTTTCATGTCTCGATAACATTTTATACCATTTATTGTTTACTAGATACGCCCACAGTTCTTGGAACGTAGCTGAGTTTATAGAATTATCGTTTCACAAACTTAGCCGGTGGTCCAGTGGCGCCTTAGTTCCATATTAGGGAAGGACAACTCGAGCCTACGAGGAAGGTGAAAGGTTGTTTGTGTATGTATGTATGTATTGTGATACCATTCTCACGTACATTTTTACTATTTGTGTCAGAATTTACAGTTAAGAAAATATCGAAGCAATAGATTAGAAGTGTGTTAATTATGACTGAATACATTTAAATTAACTTATTAATTATACATGACAAGAAATTTTAATTATCGCTTTTTTTAAGTAATTTTATCTAATGAATATAGTGTTTCTGAAAATACACCATTGGTATTATCTTCAGAGATATATGAAAAAACAAACAAATGATGTGTGTAGTACAGCTTACAAAGGCGGCAAACAAGCTTACGGCCCACCTGATGGTAAGCGGCTACCATAGCTATGAACGTTTGTAATACCATTGGTAAGTAAAGCCTTAAAAAGCCTTAAAAAGCCAAATAAGCCTTAAAAATTATTCGCATATCATTCTTAGGTATAGGTATATTTCACATTTCAGAAAAAAATTAACCACAGAAATCGAAATATAACAACGAATATCTTGTCTTCTGGGGTCCTAACCAATTAGAATACTTGTAAACCTTGTTCCGCCAAAGTGTAATTATAACTAAGTTCCTGCAAGGCAAATACGACTTCTAGGAAATAAATATAACCACTGGAACTAGAGATTTGCTTTTCTTAATAAGGTTGATTTATATCAGTGATGTACAGCAAGATTTATTTTATACTTATTCATAATTAAAAAGCAGGATTTGATACATCAATAGTTTGGACAATGATTTTACTATGAAATTCAGCATTTTTTTTTATACTTTTTAATGTAATGTCACAAAGCTCTTGTATTATACCATTAACAAATAGGTAACGTTGTAGAACATCTTGTATAAAGTGTACACTGTACATATTTGTATTTATTGCTTCTTAATTCAGTCACTGTATCAGAATATCGTGGTAGGAATCAAATGACCTCCAGCCACTCATGGCCAATTTAGTAACCGATCTCACGGGTATTTTTCATTGTCTTTCGGATGTTGCAAACAGTGACTATAAAATCGGAATTGTCAGTTGTGAAAACGTAATTAAAGCTTAATACCAGTGCTAAGCAACAACTATACCATTTTAAACCAACGCGCAATACTTCCCACCGTTAGAGATACTGCAATCACAATATTTGGCAATTGATATATTTGACACTGTTAATGTATAGTTTTTAATTCTGATTTACGAATTATATAATAAAGTATCCGTTGCATATAAAAAAGATTTATGTGGATAAAAAAGGCTCGTAGCGCGAGCTGACGATTATAATTCCTTTTGAAAAATAACACTTTCCTTCCGAGACAGACAAAATGGAGCGGCATGAATAATTGCGCCACGAATAGCCGCAAGCGCGTAAAACGTGAACACGGTTAATACCTACATTTATGCGTTTTTTTTGCCGTGATACGCCTCATTACTAAATATAACAAGCACAGTTTCGATAATGTAGGAAAACATGGATAAGCCAGACTTTTTGGCGCAGTGCCACTAGTCGACGGCAGCATTGGGGTAACAACGGACTTTGAATTTGGAATGCTTTCTCCATCTACTAATGCATGTTCCACGAAATCTTTATACTCTAACATTAATTTACTCGGTATAGCATTACTTTCAAACAGAGTGTGATCAACTGCAGAGGTGAACCAGATATTCTAATTCTGTAACTATTGTTAACGCGTCGGATAACAATTCTTGTCTATAGATAGATGATATGTAATTACTAATATGTAACATAATCTTTACTCGTGGGTTTCCATTTTTGAACCAATATTTTGAGTATTTTATATCATGGAGAATATCACTTAAGTTTATAAATATCGGACGTGCCTTGGAATGATACAGAAACTTAAAAAGTACATATAATACCAAGATTCCTTAAATATAAGTCGTTAAATTGAAGGAATGAACAAATACACTGTGTCCGCCCACTTACTGTGTCGGTCCTCAACGAATGCAATAAAAATGGCACAAATTCTAGGGCGTTTTTAGAACAAGTTGCAATTGATGTGTCACGCATATTAGTTATCAACTATTCGACTCTGTTTACTAATGAGAACTATTAATAAAAGATGTTTAATAGGCCATACAAGCCCACCCATGTGTCACCCACGTAGTGTCCAGAAAGAGAATATGTTTTGCATATAAAACGCTAAACCTTTTGACATAAAATCTACAACAACTGAATCCTTGATTTTTAATTGTATATTCACGTTTATATAATTGAAGTAACGAACATACGCGGTGAATTCTATATATACAAATATAACTACTACAACCGGCAATTTGCAGAGTGGACAAAGTAGCTTCTTTAACCGATAATGTTTATGAGCGTCTTATGAATACTTATAACATATGAAAATAGCGTTTCGTGTAACCTAAATAAGACGATAAAACATCCCAAGCTAAACAGTCCTTACGCTATAATAGTTAACCTCGGGATCATCAATATCTATACAACAGAAGAAGAATTTAATTTACACCTACAAATAGTAATGTTAAAACTCTTATATATATATACATAATTTTTCAAATGGGTATAGCTAAAAATTCCTAGAAAATAGTACTGGTCTCGTTATTAAAGAAACAAAAATCTATGGATAACAATAACTAATTATTGTGACTCGAATTAAATCCACAGAGGCCAGAGGTAAAGTACATACTTTAATTAATAAACCCTTTTTATTATTTGTTGAGGGTTTCCATTTACTATTAATTTTATTATTAATACTGACTGACAGAACCGCACTGCTTAAACCGGTGGAATTAGAAATATGATTTTTTTTCACAAAAGTTCCTACCTTTGTATAAAAGACTTTTGAATATTCATCCCTTAATATAAATTATTGATTTCACTGATTTGAAAAATGGCATTATTTTAAATTGGCATTGGTATAAAAAAATCTAAGAGGGTTAAAATATGGGATATCCAATCGGGCACACGGCTAGTTTATTAATAAACCAAATACCATTTAAAAGCTACAACTTTCAGTTTTCTTACAATTTTCAGTGTTTTAATTACCAAAAGTATTCTTACAGCCAAGGTTAAGATTTATGTAGTTTTAAACTTTTAACATAACTGAAGATGAAATTTTGATTATTACTATAAACTTATCTGATATTTATAAGAGGTCAGTGAAATGACTCCAGTGAACTTACTTAAGTCAGTACAGTCCAAAAACGACGGTGACCATAAAATATTAAAATTTATTATCAATCGCCATTGTCATGAGAGCCTACTGAAATACTTAGTCACGCTACGTTTCAAAATATGTAAAAGAACACACTTTTCTTCACTTTTCATTTTTCTGGTAATCTAAAGTTCATGACAGTTAATGATATTTATTTAACATAACATTGTAACAAAACCATCGACAAAACCAGTCAGTCGTTTCTCGTTGCGGACGTGTATCATTGATGAGTCAGTGGGCAATTACGTCAATTGTATGGTCCGATCGACCTTACAACAGCAGTCCGTAGCCTCACGGTGTATTATGATCCGTGACGGTTGGTAACCCCGGTATTTCATTCCAATATGTCACTACAATTACGTAGCGAGCACGGTCGTAAACCAAATAAGAGGTGTTACAAATATAAATATAATATACTGGATTACGGTATTACTAAAACAATCGCAATCTTAAAGGTTAAACCGCACTAGGTGAAACTGAACTGCAGCGGAGCGGCGCGGCACGACGCGGCCATTCAATCTTTATATGAATCTGTATGGAGCATACCGCACTACAAGTTTATACAGTAAATAAAATAAAATACAATAATTATGAGTAAGAAATGAATAGAAACACAAAAATATATGACAGAGAATATTTGATGTGACAAATACCCTGCATGGTACTAATACATTTCAAATGAATACATTTGAAATGTATTCATTTTGCTGGAAACTCTTATAAAAATAGATTTAATACACAATGTATGTGTGAGATGTTCAATACTAAAGAAAAAGAGGCTGATTCACACTGGATGACTATAGGGTCAAAGAAGGCTGAATTCTGGTCAAATAAGGTTGACTACTGGTATAAAGTGAAATATTTTATTTAATGTTGTTTTATTATATGATAATGAATAATTGTTGTGTTTTTGATTATTTTTTTAGAAAACTTAATAAAAAAACTTTTAGATAACAACTTGTGATTTCATTAATATAAATAAACATTGATACTGTAATTATTCAAAGTTTTAATTCGTGCTAAAAGGCTGATTAATGGGTGTTTACTCTATTAGGAATTAAATCTGGAATAAAACTATACTTTCTTTAAAAAAAACATACATCCGCTTTATAAGAAGCGTATTAAAAAAAGGAAACTATTTTACAAAAAGGTTACAAGTTACAACTACTAGTAGAACCATAATCATGAATTACTAGTCTACCTAAGAATAATAATGAAATGTTACAACTGGATTTCCTTTATCGTACGTTAAACTCTCACATTGCTATGGAGTTTTTATAGAAAGTAGCAGATTGGAACACTGCATTACGTATTTTTACTTATGCTCTGAATGTACCTACACCAACATTCCCTAGATGGCATGTTGTCCAGCCAGCGCAACCCACGCCTCATGCGCCATGTATATACCATATATTAATTTAGCAGGTACACACCGTACACCAACACAGTGATCATGACTGCATAATATGGCGCCGCAGGGTGAATTATTTATAGTTAACGCTTTTATTATCTCGTTTAACGACCTATCTCAAATAAAACAGCATGATATCATATTCATAGTGATGTAAATGGGTATAATATTCATTGCTCCTTGAGTATACAATCCAAACACGATTTAAATCTTAGGAAGGTATTATTTGACATTATAAAGAAAAGGTTTCGTTATTTACTAAGTTTGTATTAAAAAACGAATATCTTCATTCTTTACATTCCAAAATACAGTCTAATTGAAATTTTTATTATAAATATTTATAAGAAGCGCTTTCAGTGTCTGAATCATCGTGCTCTTTCCCTCTCTCTTTCTCTCTCATTTACAATTATTATTATTTATGCATGCTAAGTTTTCTCAATATTAAAAGAACACAAAAACGACAAAAAAATTACTTTTGAAGAGTTTTTGGCGGGATCACACTGTCATGTAGTGGTTTTTGTTTTTATTTATAAATTTGTGTTGTTGGATCCTCTATTATGTAATACAGGTGGCATTTTGCATAATAAAGCTTGGTTATTGTGCACAAGTGCAGTGGATTGAAAATATGGACCATGAATTCTGAGATGCCTCAAAAACTCTCTAGAAAGTTATAACAAGGGAGCCACCATCTTGTTAGGATACCTACTGAAATCATCATAAGACAGGACACTCAGTATATTCACTCGATAATGGCAGTAATGGTTTTTAATAAAGAGGACATTAAGTAGTTCATAGAATAGTTATATAGGTTATACTCATTGATAGCATGTAGCAGACAAAGCGCCTAGCCAAGATCTTAAAATGTAATCTTAATACAGGATTAGCACTTTTGTTTTATATCGTTTCTTTCATTTTATTCATTTTCGAAGATGTTTGTTCTTGTTCGTTCTTTCCGCGTTATGTTAAAAAAACGATAAACCTTTTCTTAAGGGAATTAAAGGAAGTTTTAGATACTTAGTAATTTTTGTAAATGCTGGTTAAAAGAAGATTGAAATATGTCTGCAAAAGTAGAGGGATATTTTTTGTCTATCTGTGTTATATGTCATATACATAATAAGTAATAATGGTGATGGTATAAATTTCCAGGGCCACCGCCACGGCTGGGGCTGAAGGCGGCGAGCCCCGGGGTGGTAGGCGCCGACGAGGACTGTAACAGCAACACAAGTCTCACCGGGAGCCAACACTCGGCCCACGATGACCTCGACGCGCATTGCGACAACTCTGGTTACTTATGGTTTCTCGATTATAAGTAAGTTGTTCTTGTATACATTTTTATTTCGCACTTTTTGTTTGGAGTTTTTCGGAACCTTCATCTGTCACGTGGTGGTTTTTATTATAACTCGTAACTTATATTATTTGGCCCTATATTATGTAATTTCCGTGGTATTTTACGTGATGTAGTTTTGTTATTGTACAGGAGTGAAGGGGATTATAAATAATAACTAGAAAAAAAAGGTGTGATTCACACACGATAAAAGTGAAACTTCATTTTAAAAGACATTTTCTATTTTATTTAAACAGTGTGCAATATACATATACACCGACATTTACTCTCTCGCTCTGGCTCACACAAAGAAGAGAGACCGATAATGTGCGTTAAACGTTTAACGTTTAACATATAACGTTTAACGTTTGGAAGTCGCATAAGAAGTTTCACTTCAATAAATATTATGGTGCCAAAAAAAACACCTGTACAATTTTAACAAGGAAACCGCCATTGTTTTAGAGCTATGTTTGAAGATTACAAAAATAGTTAGGAAAATATTCCACTTACGTGACGTTGGTAGCAAGTTGTCATTAAATAAAAAGAAAAAGAAAGAGTAGTTTTTGTTTATTAAAGGGTTAAACCCTAGATCAGGAGGCATTCAAACTATTTCTTTAACTTAGATAAATATCCATTGATCTATATAGTAAAATAAATCTTATAAATCTGAACTTTATATTCAAAGTCATAAGATAGTTCAAGACTAGTAATTATTAAAAGGCCAAAAATAATTGTACGTATAAAAAACATTATACGGAAATATCATGAAGCGAAACGACGATGGAAATATTGCTTATAATACGGTAGAATTCATCAGTTTCTTAAAAAAAAAGGATGGTAAAGGCAATAATGAAATTATAAAGCAAAAGGATCTAAATGAGATTGTACATCGAATTATTGTATAAATAGTTTCTGATCATTTGTTTTATAAACTGTATGTTAATTATATTCATATCAGTTATGATATCATATAAGCACTGACTACAAACGATGGAAATTATTTAATTGATTATTTCAACTTACAAAAGTGAATCAGAATTTTGCAGCTGCCAAATTAATATTTACGAGCTTGAAATTAAAAAGAATATTCCATTCGCCCGGCTGGTGAATCCATAGCTTCTACTTTTTTTAATTACTCTAATTTAAAACCTGTTTTACTTCCGCCTGTGCTTAGTACACTAGTACACAGTATATTAGAACTTATGATATTAATTCAAGAACAGTAATAACACCGCATTGTTCAGAGTAAAGAGTAGGCCGGTTTAATGCCGAAATATATATACACAGACCTTATAATCAGTGAAGATTTAATTTACGTAGTTATTTATATAACGTGCAATTGCATCATCCTTCGTATTTGGAAATTTCACTTCCTTGCAGACATTAAAAACAATGTTTATATTTTTTCAGCCCAATTTTTCGAGACGGCTCCTGCCACCACACCTCAGTGCTGTCCTCTGTGTCCGCCTCTTATAAGGGTATAAGTGACCTCGCGGCACGTTTCGAGTTCACCTCCCGGTACAACGACCTCGCCCGGGATTTGGATGCCAATCTTGCTGAGGCAGACATGGAGAGCTTCAGAACTGAAGACATACACGCACTGCTTATGACCGCCAACTTGCCACACGACGCCATCATCGATGAAAGGACGCATGATGTGAGCGTTTTTAATAACTACTAATTGTTACAGAGCCTCGATTTAATTAATGCGAGTACAAGACACACAGCTTCTCTGATTTTTATGGAAATCAAATTAAAAACAATATCACCTCTTTGATAGTGGTTAATTAAAATCAAACGAAAAAACAGTAAATTTATCATACAGTTTAAAAATAATAATAGTGAATACTAACTCTAATTTACGATGTATTTTTTTTATGTATGATTTTTAAAAGTGTGAACATGCCACAGTTTTACAAATCAATTATCAAATCGACAAACATTTGTCAAAAATGGTTTAATGAGCATTTCGATGTCGGGAATGAGAATGCATGATGTATTATTTTTGCAATTTTTTTCCCCACCGAATTATAAAATTATTTTCTCTACAGAAATATTTAAACATATTATCTAAAAAGTTCAAGAGTAGGAGGTATAAGCCCAAAGTACAAGTAAGTGTAGTCCTATAAAAGAAATATTACCTATAAGGTTTTAATTAAGTGATTATAACAATCATAAGAAATTAAGCAAAATGTTATAAAGTTATAAAATCTATAAACAGTACTGTATATTATTTCCTACGAATATTTAATTTTAGTATATTTCCTCTGTAATGGAAAATTTACGATCCGAAGAGATCAGAGATAAATTATTGTTTTAGTTACATAAAAAAAATTGACGTGTTTTTTTACAATTGGCATTGTAATGAATTACGCGTGTAACTGAAGCAAGGTCAAACAAATACGGTAAATTATAGCTACATAATGATATAGGTTTATCTCAATAAAAAGCAACCTATCCTTTATTTGTGAAATACGTGTAATTTCATGGCAGAGTGCCAATGTGTGGCATCCAGGGTTACCCATCAGCTACTTTATCTATAGAGAGTGGTAGGGCACCTCTCAACTCGAGGCAGCCCGAATGGTGAAATATCTCTACCATACAGAAGATCGCAGCCAAATAACTTGTGTGTTGTGTTGTTCCTGTGAGTAGGACTTCCAGAGCTCCTTGGGGTAAGGAGATTATTAAGGGGTAAAGCGTTATTTATACTTATGTGTTACAAGCGTCCATTGACTACAGTAACCGCTTACCATCAGTTAGGCTTGTTACCTTAGTCGCATAAAAAGTGATATGTGAAGTAAGCATCAATTAAAAACATATTATTTAGCTTTAATTGTAATATTATGTGGAATTGAGATTCGGTAAATACCATTTCACACATGTCACAAAGTGCCAAAGAAAACTAGTTGCTTTATCTGTTTTTTTTTCTATATTTATCTTTTATCGTTATTGCATAATACACATAAAAAAACCGTAACTATATATTATCTGTGTAACGTTGAGGACTTCATGTTCTTACATTGCGAAAGCTCTTACTTAACTTTTACGTAAGGCATATCAATTTTTTACCAACAGATTAGTACTATATTTAAACGTTAAAAAAAATATAACTCATTACGAGACTCTTTAGGACTTTGCCCTTTTTTGAGAATTTCATATTGGAAAGAATTGAAGGTCTACAGATTTATAATGTACAATGATTTGACCATATTTGTATATTTTGGTCACATGATGAAATGAACTAGTATCAAGGTGAATTGCCGCAAAATGTAATACGTGGACTTTATTTTATGTTGTTCATAAAATCACTAAAATTATTATACTTTACATTTAAGAATGATGAAGACGTAAAATATCGTATGCCTTTGTAATAAATTTAAATTTAAGTAAGTTTTCATATTTGTCCTTCTATACGCGAGAGGAACCATAATAGCATATTTACAATAACATCAAACAAAGTAGTCTTTTTTTTAAATCATTTGTACAGACATCCTGAAATTCATGAAGGAACGATGGCTCAGTGGTAGCGTGTACGGGACACTGCGTCGATCGACGTGAATTCGAATCCCTGCAATGAACCTCTGAGCCTTTGGTGAAGGAAAACGTCATTCGAAAATCATAACAACGTGGTAGGGTATTTTCTAATGTCCGCCTGGCTAACAACTCTCACCCTTAAGTTGATAATCTGTCGTCAAGCATCTATAGGTGTCTTCCGAAAAACGTGTCACGTATCCTATAGATTTTTATCTGTAAATTAGATCAAACTTAAATTTAATATTTAATAAATAATTTATAGACTACATTACCTCTTTTTAAAAGTAAAAGTTTAGTAATAGTTTTATCAACTGACTAGCTGTGCCCGCGGCTCCGCTCGCGTGGACTACTAAAACGGTTTTTTAATTTTTGTACGGAACCCTAATTATTTTTGTAAAATAAAAGTAGCCTATGTTATGCCTTATAACATCAGCTATCTACCAGTGAAAGTCCCGTGTAAATCGTTCCAACCGTTTCGGACCTTACACGGAACAAACTGACAGACACACAAAAATTCAAAAAAATATTTTTTTGTCATATTTACTGTGTATTCTTTCATATGCATTTAGTAAATTCCTGTTATTTTTACATTACAAATAGACACTTCATTTTTATTATATCAACAGATAAAGGCTTTGGGTAATATTGTAGTAAGAGAAAAATCTAAGTATTAACCTACTTTTAATAATAACTTTTTAAAATATATTACAGTTTTTATATTTAGTACTTATTAAAATGCATTTTTGTATATTTACAATATTTCTGTTACAAAGGAGGCAAAACTAGTTAAATGAATTTATAAAGACATAAAGGTCATCATCGTCAATAGAAAACCTGCGGAAACAATTAAAGTTAATGCACATGTTCCGTGTATATTTTGTCTTTGTGTTAGAGCAAATAAATTGTATAGCTATCTTGTGATATAATCATTATTGTTCTTAACACAAATATGTATTAATAATAAAAGGATCAAATAATAATAAAAAAAAACATAAATGCAAATTTATCTTTGACATAATACAATAAGAACAACGCTACCTGAAATTATCTTTAAAAAAAAAGTAGGAGCTTCTCAATTCGATAACATAACTTCTTTGTGATGAACCGATTTAAAAGATTATTTTTTCGTTGTAAAGGGAATACCTCTATGGTGGTGGTCCTATTTTAATGGAAAGTGGGTTGTTAAAACGAATTAGATAGTTATTAACTTTGCAAAATAGAATGTATAATAATTTTAATTAGTAATGATACGCAGAAAGACCGCATGGGGCCCGCGTGGTGAACCAACCTGATCAAGTTTAATCTCAGGGGTCTACCAGCTAACAGCCAATTGAGTAAGACGGAGAGATATCATAATCCCTAACTACAATTTTATTCACGTTCATGTCCAATCTGCGACTACATTTATATTATAATAGAATGTTCACAGTTGTATATGTAATAGGTATAACAATCGGCAATTGCAAATCTATACTCATAATTTAAAGCTGGAGAGTTTCTAAGTTTAGAGATTTCAGGAGAGAAATTGATTTTCAATGTGCTAATTCCAGGAACTACCAGTCTCATTTGGAAAATGACTTCGTTATCAGATAGCTAGTTTACTGTGTAAGATTCTAAGCTATATAATTTTATGCAGAGGAGTAGTAACACGAGTGAAACTGTAGGCATTGCTAGTCCTTATATGTATATATGTTATTGGCGCTTCATAAATAATTAATATCAATAAGAATGAACTTATTTTATAGAACAATGAGTATGACATAGATTTAATGCCCAGATTTAACTAAAATATGTCTTGATCGTTTTTATGCAACTTTGTACACGAGATATCAATGTAATTCCTCAATCGATAGGCAATAAGAATTGTCAATAATACATTTAGAAATCATAAAATACGTGCCGAAGAAATTGCTGGGTAATAAACGCGTGCAGCTTGTAATAATAAACTTGATTTTCTTATAATAAAATAAACGTTTTATCCATAAATTTGGAATACCATCTTTTTACCCATTTCTACTCGGCTGATTTTGAGAAAATACATATCGATTAGATAGACGTAAACAAATTTCCAACTCTGACGGACAGATTGCAATCCCTGGTACGGAGACGGTATAGGCTTTTTAAAGGAATAATAAAAGAAAACTTACATTTATACCAATTTTTTTACTTTGTTTTTAGATAGATACGTTTTACTATTTACCAATAATTTAATTACTTTTTAGTTAATTTGAGTGTGTTACTATCAGTAAGATTAGAAAATTCCATTCCATTTCATTCCAAACTCCATAGACATTATTCCTTTTTGTGCGTAGGAATTCAAATACAACCAACCTATATAGTTACCTAGGCATTTATGTTGGTCTTTATAAGCCAAAATACAAACATTCTTCTTTTGGTCGTAGCCATTTTTTATTGTAATTTAATTATACGTTACGCCGCAATCATTTTATTGAGCCAAAATAATACAGTGTTGCTTTAAAAGATTGAAAATAATCCTCCTTGAAAGTTAACATACACGTCAGAATGTTGAATAACATGTACAGTTCATTATATCAACAACTCATATAGTTCACTATCAGAATTAACAATGGAACCATATTATTTCTAAACTTCCTTTATTTTAATAACTGTATTCGGTATAACCTATGTAGTTCTAATGGGTCAATCAACTAATATGCACATAACATTGATAGGATAACGTTTTTTAGATATAAATTTTACTTTTCGTTTATTCTGATCAAAGGATTTATAAAAGGGCATCGTCGTGCCCCTGCGAGCAAATACAATGGAAGCTACTTACAACGAAAAAACCCATATATGTTTTTTGCCAAAAATCTTGAAGGTACCTATAATAAGCGTTTTGTAAGGGACACGAATAAGAGATATTGTTTTGTAAGTGTTGGTTAATATAGTTGATTGACCCTGTAATACGTACTTTTTGTAGCGGTGATGGTAACTAAAATGTAACAATACTTTATGTACAATTGTATATCAATTCATTTATCTATTACGTTTTATGTTTATGTAATATGTTTATTTTGTTTTCAGTTTAATAATATTTATTTTATTAGTGGATGAAATAAATTAATGGTGTATTGCAGAGTAACCCCCGTGGTGAGATGTTCGCGAGCATCTCGAGTTCTTTCATGGAAACGTTTCGTTTCGACAGCAGTTTCAGTGCCAACAGTAGTTTGCAGGTTCGCCTCACCATCGCTGTACCATTATTATTTCCCGACACTATATCACAACTACTTATATATCAACAGAAAGCTTATTCATCATGTTATTTGTAAAGCACAATTTTTATGTTTTTGTCAACACTACTATAGTTTCAATATTTTGACCTGTTTTAAATATTTTTGTGTTCGTTTTCTAATTATACCGCCATCTAGTGTGATTTACTAACAATAACGGTTAACGTGCTTATTTAATAAGATAGATGACGCTTTTGAGAAATGGTTGGCACTACTTTTTAATCTTTTACACGTTACATTTATTTGTCCCGGCATTACTTATTATTATGGTTTTTTAATCTTGGTAGTTTATGTTAATATTGCTTCAAACTATGCAGTGAAAATACTTCTTTATTTTTTATAGTAATTCGTAACGTACAAACTAAAGATATACGTTTATGGTTGGAAGGTTTTTGTGAAACTGAACATATTTCTTAAAATTACTTTAACATGGTGGTGGTGATGGTGGTGGTTCAAATATATTATATCCGTGCAATATCAATACTAAGTACCTACCCTAGTTAGAGCCTAATACCAAACATGTACGTACATACATCTCAATAAATGTTATGAAGAATCGCGTAAATTCACTATTTTGAATTTAATGGGTGACACCATTGACTGGCGGTAAACATTAGAAATGATTTCGTAATACCAACATATTACGAAAAAAACTATAGATCTTTTAGCGTTCGTAATAGCCTATAAATCTCACCGAGACCTTTGTACTGTACCTAGACCTACGAATAATACATATTTTATTGTATAAATTTAATTAGGTAAAAAGATTTGTTTTACCTAATAGCATTAAAACGTAGTATCCTTGAAAGTAATGAATGATTCATACATCCATTTTCGTATCAGTAAAAGTATATTATTGAATACCCTGGAGTACACACACCTACCCACGTGAGCAGGAAATAGAAAGCCCAGGCGTTCGTAGGCTATTCACAATATTACGTCTTCCTATATAGTGATTACAAAGTGCGTTGGTCCCACGGGATGTAGCAGTAGTAATAATAAAATAAGAGCAGTGTCGTTGTGTGAGTGTACTGTCTACATTGAAATTGCGTCAATCAGTTTAACAGTCGTTATTCCCCTCGGTCGTACACTCAATTCCCTACACAACTAGTATTGTATGAGTGAGTTATATTTAACCATATTTATGTTCGGTCGTGCACACACCGCTCTGCCGCTTATGTGTGCGTTGCCAATGATTCTACCCTATCAGCCAGTGGCTCTCAAACTATTAGTTTATTACTGTTTTCATATCTTCTATAAGTTTTTTTTCCAAATATATAGTAATAATACTCTTTATACTAGAAAGTTTTGAACTATCAATCATCGCTTGAATTTTATCTCGTTACTTGGGCTAAGATCGTGAAAAATTGCATGCGAATTCCTTTTAAACTATATGCGAGCACTAAGGAAGGATATTTGGAAATTCCACCCCAAAGTGGTGAAAACGGGGATGAACGTTTGTATGAAAATCCATCATTTTTGAAGATTGATCTATAAAAATTGGTATTTAGCAATTCAGTTAAAAAGAAAAAACAACATATTTCATATTTTGAAATATCTAAAGGTGTAAAAGATATGGTGAAAGTTTATATAATACAAGTAACGAAATCTATTAGCCAAAAGTAGTACCAACGAATGCTTTCAAAATAAATTTCATTCATCATTCATTTATTTCATCACAATTTGTCAAACTTTTAAATTAATGTTTGAAGATTCACATGAAAGTGTTTATTTTTAGATAAAAAATAATTTACAAATGATACCTATTAACGGAGAGATGGTACAGCAGCCTTTGTGCCCATAATAGCATATGGTGCTTGGTTTTTTCGATCTGTTTCATTTCTGCAAAAAAAAAAATGGAACATAAAACATGTAATGAGTCACGACTCATCGATATAATCAATGGTACCAAAGTTCGGTATTTTGACTTTTAATATTATGGGATATACTCCTCATATATCAATTTTACTAATATAAAACCGGTATCAAAAGTATCTGTTTTAATGACACCAATATACGTCGGGAATTTAAATTATACTAAATATAACCAAAACATTAATATACAATTAAATAAAATGAAAAAAGTATCGACTCATATATTCTCTAATCTGTTACTACGATTTCTTAATCTAAATCTGAAAAGCATTTAAACGCATTTAGCGTGAATAACTTAAAAATAAACAGCCTTCAAGTATATATTATAACTTCGTGGCATCTCATAATTCATGATCCATGTTATTATTTCCAATCTACTTCACTTTTGCACAACAACCAAGCTTTATTATGCAAAATACCACCTGTATTACACAATATAGGGTCAAATAACACAAATTTATAAATAAAAAACAATAATCACTACATGAAAGTTTGAGGTCCCGCTAAACACTCCTACACATTCATAATTATCTAATTTGTTAAAAAAACAATCGATGTATGGAAAACATCGATGTATTTTTCAATCGATGTAACATCGATGCCACTATGCGATGCATTAAATCGAAAAAAACATATTTTTTTTAATTTTCATTACCAATGTTGGTAGCTAGTGAATGCAGAGTCAATGTTCCGCGCAAGCGGCTGCTTGGCTCAAGGGCTCCATGCCGGAAGATCGGACGCCGCTCGCTCCTTCTGCCACGCCATAGCTACATCTATCCAGTCCCACGACCGCCCTCCTCTGTGGCCACGACCGCCCTCCTCTGCGGCAACTCAAGCCTAGGTCCGATCCATCGGCATGGAGCCCTTGAGTCAAGCAGCCACTCGCGCGATACAGTGACTCTACATTCACTAGCTTTCACAGCCATACATGACACTGCATTATACACACATGCACAACACACAGGCACATAGGTTCTGTAAGGGACCTTTTTTTTCTTTTTTTGCCTAGTTAGATTAGACAAAAATTTTCAGACCACTAAATACACATACACATGTTCCTTCCCTCCTCCCAGGGGGCAGAAACATGTATATATGTACAGTTAGTTTAGATCGAATGATAAGGATTTAGTCAGATCGCGACTTAATTGCATACGCGCAACAGTCCGAGCCGAGGTTCGTCCACTTTGGCACCCTCGGATGTTGTTGCTTAGCTTTCGTGGCTGAGTGTCCTAAGCGCTCGCACCCAAGCCCGGTAAAGCTGTAAAAGCCGTAAAGGCTCCAGGGCCCCTAAGGCCAACAGTATAGTAACTTAAAAAAAAAAATTATCCAGTCCGAGCAGTAGGATAGTAGAATGTCAAATTATGAACATTCCCCGCTCGTAAATTAATTACACTGGTATCGAATGACGTCACCATATCAGCGCTACGACATATATATTATAACTTTGTCAACTCTTTGCTTGCGCTCGTAAATTTACTGCCAAAATTGGGTACATAAGACATTTACGGGCTACACACCGCAGTGCAGCGCCTAGATATAGTTTGGTTGCTGTAGCCAAAATCGGTTAAGAGGAATATATATTACAAGAAAAAATGTCTAAATACTAGGTCTATTACTATTTATTAGTTAAATTACTAGGTCTTATTATTATAGGATTATTTACTAGGTCTATTACTACTACTAGTACTATTTATTATTATATATATTATTATATTATTTAGTACTATTTACTAAGTTAATTTGTTTACTTAATTAATTATAACAGACCTACTTAGTTACTATACGAATTCGTGAACGTATCGTTATTTTGACAAAATACAAAATAATATGTTATATATCGATAGCGAGTGCAACCCTAGTTTTAGAAATAACTATGCAATAGGGCTTATAGCTTGTTGAACCTTGGAGAAACTACTAATTGGAACTCGATATACGGAATTTAATTGCAATTAGGCAGTTAATTAGTTGTTTATTGCCCTATTTATTCGATTTTGAATCACGCTGTAGAGTGTTGTTCGTTGTCAGTCGCGTCTGTGGATGTAGGTCGGTATGCGTTGAACGCGGAATTAGTGCACAGTTTGAGAAGCGCTCGCGGTGGCTAATATTAAAATTCATATTCCTGCTGCCCCAGTCGCATCCAGATCTCTCGGGAGTGTTGTACTGTCTATTGCCTGCGTACTTACTGCAATGATTTCAATAACAAAGAGCTTTTCCATAAAGTATCATAGTTCGGAGAAGTTGATAAATAATTGTGTTTGCGTGAGATAAGAATTTCGAGTGGACAGTGTGAACTTTATTGACGCTGATAGTGTTAACAGACGTGCATTACATGACACGCATAATTTTTTGAGTTGTGTATAAACTTTGATAGTGTGTATAAATTGTTTGTGAAAATAAATAAAAATGGGTGTGACGGAGTACGACTGGGATACTTACAGTGGATATTATTCAGTGAGTCACATAGTTTCTTTAGCGTCATTTATTTATGCGACCTTCATTTAACCAATTTTAAACTATAAACTAGAATAACCTACGATAATAAAGTTTGAGGTTATCGTCTTATAAAAGATGATGAACTCTTCAATAACAATCTTGTTTCTTTTTCTGATGTTGTAATAACATATACTAAAATAAATAACAGAGCATTATTATAAACAACTAAATGCATTTTAAACTAATTACTTTATTTTTGTCATCCGAATTATTAACAACTACCCTCATTAAAATCCATTGTTCGTCTAACTAATTAGAAAGTAATACAATTGGTATAGACATAATGTATTTAATTACTCAATCAAGAGCGTTATGATAGCGCCAGTTTGATTTGTGACCTCATTCCTTGCAGGAAAAAATATTAAATTGATGATAACGCTTGTTTCAACCGGCCATGTTGTTTGCCACTCCGTAATATCCTGTTTTTCAATAGAGCTTGTTAAATTATTTTGTTAGCTCATATAGTGCACTTTATAACTATATTTGTACCAACATATATACTATAACACTAACTTTTATGTAAATATTATCAGTCATTCATATATGAGAGATTATTCACCAATTATATTCATCATTAGAACCCGCTATAGAAACCTATTGGTTTAAATACCGCCTTTTCTCCGGTTTAATACGGCTTATGTCCATTATCATATAAAAATATGACATCGAATATTTAAAAAAAATGTGGGTGTAAGTTTTACACGAGGTTGAATTAAAACTTCTTTGAATTTGAACACTATACATTTTAGACTATTAAATATCGTCTGTAGCGTAACGTGACGTCACGCTACACAAAATATTATCGTGCCCAAGGAAGCCTTACTTCAATAAATATTGGTTATAATAAAGAAAAATTGAATATCATTTAGAATTAGGTTTTCATATGTTGATTAGGTGTGTAAGCTGCATTTCTTATTTTTAGATGCAACTTGCATCCGTATCCCCAGAGTTACAACAGACGTAGATGTTTATGTTCGAACTAGCACGCGTTGGTTTCGACATCTCCCGAAGACCCGACAGCGTTCATTTGTTATTATTACCCACTTTATATTTATATTTAATTATTTTAAGATATTCCACTTTTCTCCATTGTAAATCCTGCTTCTTCAATGGATGTTTCAACTAATGTTTGCCACGCATGCTTGTTTTTTTTACAATTGAAACTCTTTTATAGAGTACTTATATACTATTAAATTAACATTCATTTTGGTCAGTTGTCTTTGTTACTTGAGTTATTCTATTCTCTGTAGTCTATTTTACCCGATCACAGCCGGATTGATTAAAACTTAGACAACGAAAAAGTGGAGGCACCGATTTATTTTGGATAAGAATTGTGACTATGCTTTATTAATAATAAAAATTCAAAAAAATCTCTCGTGTCCTATTGCCTTCCTCTAAATCCAACTCTGTAACGGATTCTTGACAAATCGAGATTTGATTTTTTTCAAATATAAGTTAATCGAGTTTAAAGACAACGTACAAAAAATCAGTTTAGAGTTAGAACAAAAAAGCAATTTAACCTTATTCTGTGTATATGTGTCAATAAACCATAATTATATCTTGTATAACTATTTTCATAATTACTTAATTAGTATTAATTATTGTATTTATTTGGATGAAATATTTATAGTTAATTAAAAGGAGTTGGAACAATAAAACAGATTGCTAGTCAATTATAAAAATCATTAGGCGTAAAAAAAATTTATAAAAATTGTAAACAACTATTATTAATGGTACCAAGAATAACAAGTGATTAATAATTACACAATACAAATAATTTACATTCTTGTTGAAAAAAAAAGCTTATGCACTTTCTAGCTGAACTACTCACTGTTCCCAAAATCATTCAAAATCATGCTGTTTGTAAAATCTGCTTGCCCGCGTTGCATATAATAATTTCAACTCTAGTTTAATAATCCAAATAGTACCTTTAGGTATTGCAGGTATTGTAATTCTCATTGAATGGAAATTCCTAGTGGTTACTAATGATATTTAGGTTTTTTTATAGGAAAACGCATGCGCAAATGTCACGACGATTTAAAGTAACAGATTGTACCTTTTTGAAGTATTCGTTGAACTGATTGGGTACTTTTCTATCAAAATATAAATATGTATATAATATTTTTTTCGCCAATACTTCATTACCATAGTGGTAACACAGATTCCGTGCGTTTATGCGGTAAATTTGGAATCATGATATAGTTCAAAGACATGAATATAGTTGAGTATGTACATGTAAGTGTTATTTGACCACCTAGAATTTATATTTTCGCCATGATTGAGCGCCTTCGATTGTAAATAATGAACAATTTTTTGAACAGAACTTAGTTTGATCTTTAGTTCTGTCATGTCCTCAAAATAGCATAAATGTTCATGTTACAGGCAAGAAACTTGAAAAAGTCAATTCGATCTCTTTTAAAAATACTAAATATTATTAAACCTTATATAAAACTTCAATGCAGGGCGAAGAATCTGTCGGTTCAATCAATACGATGTCGATATGCAAGTCCGAACTTCTGTTCTCTCCGGTGAAGGAGGGCGTACATGGTGTTCACTTTAGCGTGGATAGTCTGGACTGCGAGCTGCCCACTGAGCAGGACCTCATTCTCACCTGCCAGGCCAATAAAGACAACTATACTATTGCCTTCGAGGGCAGCCTCACCACTTACTCTGAGGACAGTGAGTGTGCCGAATCAGCCGTCAATCAAAAACATGGTAAGATGTTATTTTGCACCATTTTCTCCTAGTTTTACATAGAAAAGCAATGACATAATGTTTACCCAGCTTGTTAGGTGCGCACGTAATATTATTCGTAGAAATATTAATCATGATAAGCCTGATAACACTTAAAATTTCCTTTCAGACAAATTGGGTAAGGCAGAAGAAATTCTAGTATTAGATAATGATGAAAGAACGCGCAGGAACTTAGAATTATTAGAAAGATGTAAGAAAATAACGAATAAGCTAACCACATCTATGGCTAGAAGTGATTTAGGATTAACCACATGGAGTAAACTTAAGAAACAGAGCAGCCAATCTCCGTTAAAAAGGTGATTAGTCGCATCTATTTTTGATATTCAATTAAAAGTTTAATGAAACAAATTTTCAAATTTCAAACAAAATCAGCTTAACTTTTGTAAATTACGTAATTTATATACAATTAATTATAATACATTTTATAGTTATCATTATTGACATATGTTTATTAAGATGTTTCGTTTATAGCTTATTGTTTACTGTATTTTCTTTGTAGGCATCCATCTGGCAACAACAATGAAGACTCAAATGAATCAGCTGATGCCACAAGCGATATGAATAATTCTGTCATAAAAAGTCAAAGTTTACCTAACCTCTACAGGAGGAAATTAATGAACAGTTCGATTAACTCAATCGCTTTAAGTAACTCAACGGTACGTATTTATAGGAATTCATTACCATACATTGGTTAATGTTTGAGCAATACTGAATTTACAGAAATCATTTAACACTTATCTTTTTATAGGTCGATTCATTCACTAGCAACCAAAGGCTATCGGGCACGCCTACGTGTATGAAAGTATACGATGTCTCCCAACAACGTACATCACATGGTAGCCAGCACTCAGAGCCTATGAGTACGTCTTCAACTGAAAACCAATCATCATCAGATAAGAGCCAGCCTAAACAATCGTTTAGTTTGGTCAAATTATTCATGAAACAGAAAAGTATGAGCAATGATGGGATTGTTAGTATGGAACAGATGGACAAGTCTGAATGCTGGCCTTCTAGTTCTGTTGGCGATAGCGCAGAATCTTTAGGTGAACATAAAATGAATGATTGCAAACCCATTAATGCGGGTCGACCCCAAATGGATATTCCGATAAACGACGTAGAGGATACCACTTCACTAGTATACGAAGAAATTCCATCTTCAAATACATACGGTACTAGAGTATACGATGAGGTTTTGATTGAAGAGGAAGAATCTGCTGATGGAGCCAAACTCACTGAGAGTGAAAGTAATTTATATGCCACAGTAAACAAACCTCATCTCAAAAGGGCTGGTTTGAACGTTATGAACAGTCCATCTAAATTGAGAAATAGTAGGAAACCTTGTTCTTCACAATCATCAGCTACCAGTGTTAGTATTTCGAGCTGTTGTGAGTCAGAGGGAACACAAATTACCAGAATGAATAAGATTTTGCATAGAGATTCTTGCGATCACAAGTCAACCTCTACCCACCTTGACAGTGTTACGCTAGATAAAAGTATGCAAACGTCAAGCATGCAACAGCCGACTGTTACTCATGAAAGAGAAATATATAAGGTCATTGAAACGTCATTTTTGCAAAAACTCAAAGAAGGAGATTATGAGAAACCAGTGTTCGTTTTATATCCTAACTATACCTTACCTGACATAAGTTTTCTGAATGGAAGACCAAATATTTATTTAAATCCTTTAAAAGTAAATCTATCACCAAAAACAAGTGAAATGAAAAGAAATAAATTACAGTCCAAAAGCAAAAGACCATTTTCATGCAATGATGTTGAAATGTTGAAAAAGAAAGGTCTGGGACATATAAAAGACTGGGATTCACTAAACTTTTTACTACCTGCAGAATGTAAACAGATGTTATCGGAACTACCTGAATTAATGCAACACGTGAAAGAAAAGGAGAGTAGATGTGCTGATAAATACTGCAGTGCATCTCCCAAGCCCAAGAACAGGCCTGTGAGTTGTGATTGCAATAATTTGCCAGGAAATACTACTGCCGTCTCATCGAGTTCTAGCACAGCAACGCAACCATCTTCAGGATATCGAGGCTCTTCAACTATGCTGACAGATTCATCTGCACAAAACAGTCCGGCACCTGCTGGGAACTTTAATCCACTCTTTGTTTATCGGTATGATAGCGCTACAAGTTCAGAGGCAAGTGCCAATAACGAAGGCCAAAGAGGTAATCCTACTGTGCCGAGACGCTCACTCTCGTTAGCCGATCAAAATCGCCTTGCTAAATTTGGCGAATTGGCTCCACCCAGGCCACCCCTACCAAAAAGCATATTACGCAAATCCGTAGACAAAACTCGAAAATCAAGTACACATACAAAACGTTATAGTATGTTTGAAATGGACGAATTAATACAAGACCCCATCGTATGTATGACAGCGGCAACAGAACACAAAACAAAAAGAAGATCACTACAAGAACCATATTATCTACAAAATCAAAATATTGACTACAGGAAAAACAATGATATAGCCGCAAAGAGGCTTTCTCAACAATTCCTCGACGCTGCTGAGAAAGATGCCGATTACAACGAATACTATCCAGATGAAGGTGTCGGCACTGAGAGCAGTTTGGAATCGGGAAAATCAAATGAAATCAAGTACCACAGGCCGCACACTCCTCCATTACCAAAACCCCGAACAAAGAAAATGGAATATATAGAATTCCCGCCTCCAGGTGCTCTGATAAGTAGTACCGATTTACAACAGCTAGAAGAATTCTTAAAAGAGAGTGGCTTCAATTGTCAAAACATGGACGAGTGGGATCAAAATCAAGTTCAAAAGGTAAGAAATCAAGTGAGCAAGTTCTTACAAATGAAACGATCCCAAGAAGAGAATCAGAGATCAACAGAATCGAGTGGTAGTAGTTGTAATAGTAAGAAATCCGTAAGTTTTGCACAGAAGCCTGATTCCCAGGCCGAGTGTCAACAGATTCAGCTAAGAACCGTGGAAGACGTTAAAGGGGAGACTCTCATTACCCCACCTAATTCTCCTAATATTTCTGCAGTCTTAGCGCAAAGACATTATCAGCAGGTAACTTATTTACTAACACTTTCGTTGCTCACATCATTATCCGCTGATTTCTGTGAGTAAGTTGTCTTTGTTTCTTTTGTTTTATTCTATTTTACGTACGTTTCTTATTTGTAGGTAATTATTGTATTAAACTAGTGTTAATAGTACACAAAACACAATGTACCAACATTTACTAATTGTTTGTCTTGCACGTATTCTATTTTTGCCTGAATACATTAGTTGCTTTGCCAGTATGATTTTTACGCATTTTACTAGACATAACTGAGCTTGGTATATTCATTTCGTGGCTTTGATTATATTGTTTACTTATTTGAATTTTGAAACATTTATCCATGATTTACAATTTACTTTTTAGGGCAAAAATTTAGCAGAAATACCAATATGTGAAGAAGCTGAAGTTAGTCCGGATGAGTTTGGAAGTCCTATTCATATAGAAGGGAGGCGAAAATATGATTTGATAGATGTATCACAAAAAAGAGGTAATCCAGCAATAACATATATTTATTTTATTATAATATGAATTTCTGAACCAAACAACATTTAAATTGTCTAATTCTGCACAATTATAGTAATATGAAATAACGATTAAACTATTATTTTTCGTAAACATTATAAAACTTACAATAAATTTCGAATTTACACAAATGACCGGGTTCGCGGTTCTGCGCCCATTTATTACGCAGCAATATCTTCGTCTCGTATTTGCATTTTTACTCTAATTTTATGACTCTTAAATGTATTATGGATAGTTCTTATAACGTATCAATTGTGATATCACATACACGTGTACAAAATTTCATCATAATCGGTTAAGAATTAATAAATTTTTTGTTTTTTTTTTTTTTGTTTTTACGATTTCTTAAAATATTATTGACAGTAAATATAGCAAATATACAGTTAAATTTATAAAAATCGTTCTAGCCGTTTTTGAGTTAAATCTAAACTTCGTGATACATTTGTCCGTTATAATAGTTATTTATCATGAAATTTGGAAAAAAATACATGTACAAACAGAACATGCCAGGTTTATTATTAATATAGAAAACAAGTTACGTATAGACTCTGTGGCTTGTAGTCTTTTGATGACTACGGTCTGAGTAAATATTGACGTATATATATACATACGTTTATACCGTTTACCTACGCTAATGTAGACGGCCATAATAAACTTAAGCTTACCTAGATGTAGGCTTTATGAGTGAGTGGTAAAGCCTTTGCAAGATTTGACTTCGAAAGCACTACTCTCACATCTATTTCTGCTGCAAAGCAGCATTGCACAGGCTTTACGCTCTGAATGACATAGACAAATAAAAATTTCAACTCAGTTCTCACCTCCTCCTCATCCTTCTCAGATTTAGTTGTACAAATGTAGTTAGAAGCTGCAGTGACCACAACATCAGGTGGACTGAATGCCTGTGTACACTATTTCATAACATAAAAAAATTGTTCTTGGTCTAATCAAATACAATTGGACTAAAATTAGGGTTTGAGACTGGGTTTGACCAATTTGTATTCCAAGTTCTCATTTCGAACAATTTTCTACGATGGTTTAAATAAGAAAGCGTTGGGTTGAAAGTTTAAGTTTTAGTTCAGCATTGAAGTAGTTTAAAATATTGAATAAAATTTCAGCTTTGATTTCCAACGTAACGGACGCCGTTGAAATGTTAATTCAACACTTTTCCCCGGCGACCGACCAAGCGGAGCTGGCATACCTAGGGGATTCTAAACAGTCCCCAGCTTGCGCTAAAATAGCACTAAATGCATTGTGTCCAGCACTATACGCAGTATTTAGAGATGGTTTGAAAGAGAGCATCGACACTTCTTTTGGAGCTATCAATAATTCCGTTTGGCAAATGGTTGAAGCGACGGCGAGACAAGGTAATGTAAAACTTTTAAAACTGGTACTGAAAAAAATGTTATTTAATACCTATTATAACCATAAAGTTATTTCAATTCCAGGACCAATAACAAAATCTTTAAATGAGCTGGTTCTTAGGATAAATAGCGAAGATGCTGTTACGGAAGGGCTGGTTAAGTTTAACGCATTCATTCTTGGTTTACTCAAGTAAGTTTTATCCTGATTTTCTTACAGATTTCATTATATTTTTAAATATATAATATCTATTGTTTTGTTCATAGCGCGCAGACTGTCGATGCATGGGTTTCCTATGTACGTACGCGGGAATCAATACTTGCTAAACACTATGGCCAAGATTCTCTTATCCTCGCCGGATGCATTGGCGAGCCACGCTGTCGAGCACTTTTGGATACGTTACTTGCTAGTTTAGAGCCATTGAAACTTCTACCATTCTCCCTCGACCTTATGTTTGAAATGCGCGAATTGCATAGAAGTTTTAAGAGGATCGAAAATGATATGAGGGCTGCTAGTAGAGTAAGTAAAATGTTACGACGCCATTTTACACTAACCAAATTTCTATTGCCATTTACAATACTAATTTTCCAATACCACTATCTAATCAATATTTTGTTTCACAAATAACTTTTCGCATATTGTCGAACTGCCGCCAGCTCGAGTAAACATCGCTTTATTTGCATTTTATTGTTTATTGCATGTGCTTACGAATCACCATATACAACGTATAAAACGAAAATTGGTATTTCGTTTCGTGCAAAGCTTTCATAAAATGCAAATAAAAGCATGGCTCAGCCGTCGGTATCAATGCAGTTTTCTTAAAGAAATTTAAGAAACTTTAGACTGACTGATAGCATGATGCATGAAGTTAAAGACAATTTGATGTATTTAACAGCCCACTTCGATTAACCCACCACTAACACTGAATCAGCGGAACTTACTGAAGCTAGTACGTTCGATGCAGTCGAGCGGCCTCTCTAGCGACGATTGTCAGACCAGCGTTATTATGAGACACAAGGAACCCAAAAATAAAGAGCCATCAACACCCGATCTTTTGAATGAATCGGCGAATGTAAAAACAACTGTAGAAAAGACCAGGCCACGCTCATGTGTCAATCCGATGGCGATTGGCTATGACATATGTCCAAATAACAGCAGGATTGAATTGGAAATGAACCGCAGATGGTCTGGAATACATTTGGGTTCGAAATTGATGCAAGCTTTCGACAGGCTAGTGTTCGACGACAGCGACGATTACACCGATAGTTTAGAAAACAATAAACCCTCCGCTAAGACAACCAGCAATGAAGCGAAGGTAACTTGGCGGGCTCCCGTGTGTCATGTTAGATCCAATGTGCTTTCATTGTTATATATGTATATATTCATGTTAATAACAAGTTTCGTTGCATTCGCTTCTCCGCTTCTATATACTAACATAACTGTTTACGTTCTTTTGCTTTGATATCTTGGTTCTTGGTGTAAATTATAGCATTGTTATGTTTCGTTGTTTTAATGTTTGTTTATACTTTTTTTTTGTTATCTGAGTTTTTAGTTCGAAGAATTTTAAAGTTTAAATAATAATGTTTCTAGGTTCCAATAAATTGAGCTGATAATATAGATATATTAAAGTGGCTTGACTTACTTTCTATATGATAAGATAGATAGGATAAGAACACAATCAAAGTTTCAACATATCAACACAGTTTAAAAAAATCAAAGACTCTTCTTCACTTTATTTATAGACATGTGACCCACTTTAGGGAAATATAATTAAACTAAAATAACTTTATTCAAACAGAAAGTTTTGATCTGTTCGCTTCCAAAGAACCAGAATCATTATGAAGCATTGAGTAATAATGTACGTTATGAAGATAAAATACTTTGTAATCAAAAAATATGCTGAATAAACTAATTATGAATATTTTGATAAATATTGTGTAAATCAAATATATTTTTTATTAATTTATAAAAAAAAACATTTTTTATCTTACTTTGATCGTTAAGGTTTTAATCGTCATATAAAAATGATCTTTAGTTTTAATAAAAATAACTTCGAGATGAAAAACGCAGTTTCGTTTTTGTCGTTCATAAACTCCTTTTAGATTTAAAATGAAATAAAATTCGATTTCGCTTTTTTAAAATATATAGAAATAAAAAAGATAAATTATTTACTTTATTTCTTGAAAAAGTTGAATTTACACCAATTAGTAACAGTAATTACAGTGTAGAATGTAAAAGATATTAAAATTGAAATTTACATAAAATATATTGAATACATTTAGCTGGAGTGCAGCGGCGAGGAGCAATGGAGGCCGGGTTCAGCCAGCAGCGGAGGCAGTGGTACCGGCGCTAACACGACCGGCGGCAAATTCCGTCGCTTACAACTCAAATGGGAGATGCTCAGTAACGTCGAGAGTCCCGTCTCGCCCTCCGGTTTGTGTCATTTAACACTTATATTGTCAATATGTTAAACACGTGTTCTAATTCATACAATTTGTTAACCATATGCCCCAGTATTGGTTCTATTCCACATTACTATAATGCATGGAATTCCATTGACGTTATAGGTACAAAAACTTACGAAAAATTATATTAAGACTCATTTTAGCAAGCCGGCATTATAGTAATGATTAAATGTAGATCATGAAAGTTCCTTAAAAGAAATCGTGGAAATGAAATTATAGCATGGTGAAAGGGCATTTACTAACTGGCTAAATAGAGATCAAGTTGGACCATAGTATTTCATATACTAAGTACCTATTGGCGTTTTTAAGATTCCAAAGCATATTATATTATGTACTTGTTTACCGGACAACAAGTTCAAAGAGCATGCACGTTTTACTGCCAAGAAAAATATAGGTAAGGTGGCTAATTACGTGATTAAAAGTTTGTTGAAGTTAGAGCCGGAAATGACTCGCTTTTGTACATCCACTAAAAAATAATATCTGTAAACATTACTGGCAAGTTACAGAAAATTTAATTACGGATAAACCCGATCGAGTTTTTTGCTGGCTTAGGATGACTAAGATGTTTTCCGAACTGGTAGTAGTTTTTTAACGTTCATAAGTGCCTACTAAGGGTTTAAATTGCATTAAGCATTATTAATTTAGATTAAAAATAGTTCATGTTTTTTCTTGGCTGTATTATTTCCTAGAAACTTCGGTAGTTTCTCACACAGAGAATAAAGCACTATGAAGTATTCTATTTTTATATATGTAAATTTTATTTTAATGCGAATAGTATGAACGTAAATAAAAGTGCCGTAAAGCAGGTCTTTCTTTTCGGTAATGAAACGAAAGTATTATTTTTATGGTAATACATCATTTTTGGGGTTTACTTTATTATTGAAGTGAAACTTCTTATGCGACTTCCAAGCGTTAAACGTTAAATGTTAAACGTTTAACGCACATTATCGGTCGCTCCTCTTTGTGTGAGCCAGAGCGAGAGAGCAAATGTCGGTGTGTATGTATATAGCACACTGTTTAAATAAAATAGAAAATGTCTTTTAAAATGAAGTTTCACTTCTATCGTGTGTGAATCGCACACACACCTGTTTTTAATATTATATCTTTTTTTCGTTATTAGCATAATAAAACATACAATTAGTTAAATATGACTAAATCTACAGGCAAGCCCACAATTAGTATATCTATTAATTCTTATAAATCTGTTTTTCTATCTATTTATATGTGAAACTAATAATAAAAACAAATGTAGTGAATTGTTATTAAATCTCATAGTGATATTGATAACTAGATATGCACCACGGTTTCAGCCGTGTTAAATTAATTCGATTTACGAATAGCGCGTCGCCGTCTGAGCATCCATCTAAACTACCGTTGTTTTCATTTCCCGTACTAGCCTACAACTTTTCAATAGTTGTCATTCATGGTTACTGCTCCACTCCCTAGAGTAGTAGCATGAAGTTATTTAGCCTATAATTTTCGTCAATAAATATGCTATAAAATGTAAAAGAATTTTTCAAGACTGACTTGTAGTTCCAGTGATTAGCGCGTTCAAACAAACAATCTCTTGCCCTTTATAATATTTGGATAGATGTACGTAGTTGAATTCCACGGGCGTAGATATAACTTTCACATAGGGGGCTCTAACTTTCCACAAAGGTAAACTAGTTGTCGCCCATGACTATGTTATAAGAAGGAAGAACAGTAAATGTGAAGAACAATAAAAACAACCAATTACAAATTACAATAACCTTTTTCTTACCGTATTTTTAAGCACTGACACAAAATACGGATAATCGGCGAAAATTAACGTACAGCGTAGACTAAGGCAGGGTTCAGACTAGGGTTGCCAATACTACTATATAATTAGGTAACCTACTATATTAGGCGGTTGACTACCATATTTCTAAAAAAGATATATAGTAGGCGAAGCTACTATGTACATACATTTTTATTGTTATTTTTTTTATTAAATTCCAAAATGTTTAAGCGTGAAACGGAACGCAGGCCGCAGCCTTTATATCTTGAAGTATGTACCTAAGTATAATATCCATAATCTGAGCTTGATGTCTTTCTGAACGAGACCTGACATACCATTGTCAACATGAGTATTTGTCATTATCTGTCTATCAAAAAGTAAAAAATATTCCTCTAAAACATAAAATATTATATTTTCCATCTACTATACTTTTTCGAGTAACATACCACAAAATACTATATTTGATATAAAAAACTTGGCAACCTTAGTCCAGACCTCCTAAATCCCAACCTTATTATACGTTCGTGTTGAATTCACAGGAGAAACTTCTCCGGCAACGGCACGCGGTTCTAAGATCCCGCGGCCCGTGTCATCGCCCGTGCGGCCTCAGGCGCCCGCAATACACTCGCCGGCCAAAAATACGCACCGGTACGTTTAAAATTCAACATACTACCAGTAACTATGTACTTCAACAGATTATGTTGTCATTTTCTTATTGAATTTATTACATTATATATTACTTAATTTTAGTTCTGAGAACCACTCACAAACACAAATATTTCCGTTATTTTTTACAGAAAATGATATCTAAAGTTTTATAATATTTTTTATAAGTGCGTTATTTAGACATTTGGCCACAAACTCACCTCATGTTAATCGACGATATGGTACAAGATTTTATCACGCTAAGCCTAGTTGGCAAACTGACTCTCAAGTGAAGTGGAGCTACCGGAACATACCTCTAGGAATTTGAGAGTGTTAGGTCCTAGCCAGGCGGACATTAGGAAAAGCCCTACCACCATGCAAAACTGTAAATTTTAACTAAAGTCAAATAAGTCATTCAAAATAGGATCTGTTTTATTTACCCTTCTTCGAAATTGAGAATTATCTATGCTACCTATCTCATTCGCAGGTGTAATGCTATACAGGACACAGGCTAATGTTCGTACTTAATCAATTCTTATGATTTACAGTTGGCAAAATCACAGAATTACGCGTCAGTGTGTGTTCGTAATGCTCATATATATTTTTAGTACAGGAAACGTTTTCAACTGTCTACAACTGAAATAGAATTTAGATAGCAGTTTAGTACAAATTGATTTAAGTAGGTACGTAAGGTTAGTTTTCTTTTGCAATTAAATCTTTTTCAGTGTACGTACGTAATTTTTCCAACGTACTTTATGAATTTATATATTATTTGGAAATGTCTCCTATACTCATTTTGGCGATGCGTCTTTTTAGATGTGTTTCCAAATAAATGTAATATATCGTGCTTTTTAAACATTTTTGAAAACTGAGATCAAATGGTGGTAGGGTATTTTCTAATGTTCAAGCGAACATTAGCTAGCTTAGCTACAACCCTAAAATTCAAAAACTATCGCGAAGCACCTATTGGTATTTTCTGTCAGCTGCATTTGAAAGCCAATTCGCCCACTAGGCTTTGCGTGTATCTTGGGCCACATATCGACATTTAACATCAGATGATACTGTGGTTGCCTTAACCCATTTCTAAATTATTAATCAATTTAGGGGAATTCCGGTGCCAGTGCGTAAGGGCGCGTCTCCCACAGCAGGAGCTGTCCCAAGAAGTGCATCCGCTGCAAGATCAAATACCACTAATAAAAAACCACCACAGCCTGTTAGCAGGTAAGGTGTAGCTTTAATACTGTCACATTCATGATACTATTGCAGGAACTTCCTTCACACTTTCTTTTTGTAATTATCATTAGATATAGAAAGCACCTCTTTCTGGGTTCTATTTATTATTCAACCCAGTGTACACATTACCTTCATTTGACATCACATACACATCATATGTGTAAATTTATGTAAATAATAATGTAATATTAATGTTCACATAAATTTTACACATATGATGTTAAGGGTGATGTCAATTGTAAGTGGTGTGTTCATCGGAAAATTACTTGCTTTTGGACTGTTTTGGATATTTTAAATATTTCTGGTGGTGGTAATGACAATTCAAACTGTGTCATATACATTATTTTATATTATTTACGTCAGCTAAATTTTTGTATTTAATTATGTTGTGTTTGGTATAAACGGTTTTCAGGTATTTCTTTTATCATTTATTGCTAAATCTATTACTTGCTTTTATGTATGGTACGCACTACCTCCAGAGTTTTACCCGAGATGACAGCGAAGAAACCCAATCCGATGAAGGCCCGTGTGGCAAACGAAGGCGTTTTTAAAAACAACACAAATTATAAGAAATCTAAGTATGTACGGATAATGTGATACATTTTAACATTACTAAAATTTATAACGCTAATCTTTATTGTATTATGCTTGATCGTATGCTAAAGACACAAACTAACCTTAGCAGACTAACATAAAACATATAAATCACTTTCTTCTTTAATTTCTTTGTTTGTCTTATATGTAAATTTAATATATGTAATTTTACTAACATAAAACATTATTGGGAATAAAGAACTACCGTTATATTTTGTATATATTATATAAAATACTTATACATATATAGCAAGAAGATACTTATACATATATATAATTATAACTTATTGTAAATTGTTTAAAATGTACTGGCTCTGTACCTATTAAACTAATATGATCTCTTGGTGAAACATCTTTATACTAAGTAGTTCAATAAATTGCAACTGTATGTCTAGAATGTACGAAATGAAAATATAGCATGTTTTTTTTTCATTTGTGGTGAATTCATATTTTATATGAGAATAGAAAATAAGGTACCTGCCTCTAAGATGGCCCTATTGCTAAGATGGCCCACTTTCAAAATCTCATACCTGTAAACGTGTGATTAAGTTTAAACTTCGTGCTCATGTTCGGTTAGTGCCATAGTTAAAAATGCAAGTTCATATCAAAGCAGCCGCCATCTTTGTAGTGGTCGACAGTTTGCCAATCACGTTGCAAATTGCCTACGATTTATAACCTCATATGCACAAACTTTTTAGTGTTTCTTTAAAAAAAAAACTGAATTCGTGTTTTTTTTTTTCAATACAAAGTTACTTAGGTTTAAGGGCATTCCTAAGAAGGTACGTGTTGTTTGTTGGTTTTCATTAAAATAAGTTACCTAGTACCTAGTTATTGTTGCCAGAAAAAGGGTTCCAAGATTAAGATTTGTTGCCAACACGGGTTCCCAACATGGCCCGGGCCTTATTATGACTACCTATTGGATTTGACTATTTTCTTTGGAACGTAAAACAGACTAAGAGTCATTTTGGTTAAATTTAGATAAGTATGTTGTATAATGATAACTATCTATGTTCCTAAGATGGACCCACAAGAGAAGTTATTAAAAATTATTGTTTTTTCAAAGATGTTTCATTTTTTAGTTATATTGATTTTATTTACAAATAAATGAGGACTATTGTGATAAAGTTTGTTTTGATAAATTATTTGTATTTTTTATTTATTTAAATATTTAAAAAAAGGGCCTTGTTAAGCGCACGTACCTTATTTAAAAACTTGTTTCTTCTCGATTTCGCAGTTTCATTGAATACCAGGAAACAAATGTATTTTTTAGACTAAACTTATTTTTTGCAACAGCAGTACAGCAATTACTACAGGTACTTTTGTTGATCAGATAAAAATCAGTGCTCATTTAACAAATTATTACATATTTTATTACGATCATCTCTACCATATCATCTCGTCATACCATGAAGCGTATAAGGCATGACTGTCGTATTTTTTCTATAGCTAGTGTTAAGGTGTATAATATAAAAACAAATTAAAATGCCCATTCTAACAAAAATTGATAACCTTATTTAAAATTCTTCGTCGTCGGGCTAAGTATGATATTATAAAAGTTATGATGTTATGATAGAACATCCCGCGTGGATCAGCAATGGCAAGGCGCGGGCGGGTCGGCCCCTCGTCCTTCGTCGTTACCTTACGGGCGCACCCCGCCACCAGCAGCGCCACGCCGAGCTGCCTCCACATCCGCCGCACGAGCTCATCACGGCAACAATCAACAGAAACACAAGTATAATCACAATGTAGTTACAATGTTACAACAATGTTACAACAAACACAATGTTACAATGCAGTTAAAATATCTTTGTCAAGTTGACCATTTGCAGGTTGCTACGTAATTTTGGAAATTCTTATGATATATTTAATAGTTGACCCGTCCGAGTACTTCGCACATTATAGAATGTATAAGCTCTCTTCTATACATATTATAAAACTCAACGTCTCTCTGTCCGTTTATGTTCTTTTCACGTGTAAACCACTTATCAGATTTATATGGTTTTTATTTTAATTCATAGCTATTATCTGGCGAGGTTATAGGATTTATTTTGTAAGATAAAGTAATTATGAAATTAGCAGTGACGACAATGGTAAATAAATTCTGAAAAAAAAGACGCATTTGGAAGGCTTAAAAGGCTTACGCTTAGTAAACTATATGAGATATATCAAATTAATGTTCTACATAATTGTAGATCTTAAAAGGACCTACAAAAAGTCTGTGATAGCATATATAATATCTATCTTGTAAGGATCACCCGCAATAAGTATTTTTGTCTTCTGTCTTTTGAGAATGGGCAGCCCGATTCGCTCAAGCGCTCGTTGGCATTCTGTAGTCCACGCGAGCAAGGCCGCGGACACAGCTAGTGTTAGTTAAATAGATTGTTAATAGATGGCGCCTCCTACATGCTAGTTGAATATATTTCCGGTCATCTGAATGTCACATGGCATTCCTAATGAAAATAATTTTTGAATGTTTTTCTAATAAATTTTCAACTATTTGTCTATATTTCGTCAATAACGGGGGAACATAAGCTTAAAAACTGTGTTTGCAAAATTTTTAGGAGGTTCTTTGTATACCATACCATAATTTTGATTTTGCAAATAAGAAAACTATTTAATATAAAATCAGTTCAAATAAATATTCTAAGACACGTCGTCGACGAGCATGTTAACTATAAGTGCTTAATACAGCAGTGCGCAGTGCTATTACTTAGTTTGTTGAAAGTGGTAATATTTTCACAACATGTCTTTCTAGTTTTTATAGATTTCATAGTTGGTCATTAAAGATCATATTTCCTATACTTAGGACAAATTCGTATAATTAGTTTTACACATTCTGAAAAATAAAGTGTATTTATTCTTTAAGTTGGTAACACACTAAGCCTAGACGTGAGAGGACTGGCTCTCAAGTGCTGCTACCGTAACGAACCTTGGCGCAGATTTTCAACTTGAGAGTGATAACCAGGCGGGCTATTATAATATTCCAGTGAACACATGCCCTATATTTGACATCACCCATACATCATATGTGTGAAGTTTATGTAAATATTACATATGTGATGTGAATGTGACATCAAACTAAGGTCACGGGTTCACTGGGTTATTCTAGTTTTAAGACGGCATTTATGAACGTCAAAAATACGGTTCGGAAAAGAAGCCTGCTATTTAAAAGACAAATTTCTTAATAGTATACTCGACGATTACAGATACGTGAGGACGCTGTGGCACAGGCTGCCATCCGACTCCGGTCACCTTGCTTTTAATGAAGGCGAACGTCTTCGGTTGATACTAGAGGTCGACGACCAGCACGTGTTGTGCTGCCGAGGCGATCAGAAAGGGCTGGTCCCGCGCGATGCAGTGCTCTTAGAGGATTTCTGATACTGGCCTCCCGAGCACGAATGGCAGCCATGTTGGCGGCCATTACGCTTAGACGGCAATCATGGACGCAAATAAAAACATTAAACGTGTATTTTAACCATAGGTCTGCCAGCGATATGTCGCTTAATGGATCGATTACAAAAGCAAATATGATCAGTGGGTTTCTGGATGGTATCGTGTGGACATCGAGGTAAAGAATCTGTGCAATAGTGTTCGATTGTGATATGAAAAAGTGGGACTCACAAAAATGAAAGTTGTGAACTTAAATGTTGTTCGATATGGTACGTATTTTTGGTATGTGATCGAAAACTGCTCTGTTTAAAGACTGTAATACACTATAACGTTTTGTAATTGCAAAAGCGGTATAATTTATATGTCCGTCATTGTGTAAAAAGTTTACTTCATTTTGATGTTGCCTTATTTTTAGCAATACTTATTTTGTATGGAAAACATAACATCACTAATATTAAATCACGCCTCTAACTCGGTAGTAAAGTCTAGTCTTACGTTAAGGCATGAAAATGTTCCAGGAGTGTAAATAATTTAACATTAGATACACAATTGCGTTAATATTTATTGGAAATGGCGATCGATACGCATTTAACAAAACGATCTTGAAGCATTCACAGTAAATATTTATCTCGATCGGATGTGATATAGATAGATAACTTTTATTATAGGGGCAAAATCTCGTACTAATATAGTGAAATATTTAAGTTAATTAAATGATGTAAAAGTTATCACAGCTGAGAGAAAGATGCTAACTAAACATAAATTCAGTATTGTCTATATTAAAATGTTAAATTTATGTCTAAAATTACTCATATTCACTGTAGCAATATAATCACCATATATCTTTAAATACTTCTATTTAAGAAGCTAAATGTGTATAAAATATCGCTCTATTAATAAATGTAACTATAACTAGTATGTACTTAAAGTATCTACAGCGCATTTACAACACTTGCTTTTAACGTTAGATTTTTTCTTCGCGGTAAAATGGAGTGGATCCAAGGCGTATATAAACATTATCCACGGATTGGATTAACTTTTGTAGTAAATAACTGCATGTCACCTGTCCAAGTTACCTTCCTCGAACTATCTGTGGTAAAGGTTTCGTAAAACAGTACAAGTTGCGTAGGTGATAATATTGTGGGAGAGCTTAACATGTTTACAGAACTAACAGCATGGCCTTCACCTGCTGCCTCTCCTAGAGCTAACCCACAGTGTGAGAGACAGAACAATACGGTGTTGGAGCTTAACAAACCGGTAATCAGTAACCGCATGCACCTCTCCATAACACATACCTATCCTCAGCTCGGCACTCGTCATTGAGCCATAGAATATTGTACTAAAAGCTTTCAGTTTATTTTACCGCGATAACCTTACGTTTAAAGTGATTTACTTCAGCTGCAAATACATATTAAATACATTCGGTTGTGGTAACAAACGCTTGTAGTATTATTGTAATAGCAAAATTTCAGGAAAGAAGAAATTAAGATATTTTTGGTATGATACTGCTCAAATTGACGTCATGTGGTTTTTAGATGTTAATAACTTTCAAGGCTTATTATTCCGTTATAAATTATAACCCTTCGATATTCAGTATTCATTTGCATAGTAATTTAGCAATGTATATAAAACATCTTGTAGCATTTTATTTATCGAAATTTAAGAGATTTTGAATGCACGATACAGTTCCTCTATTAGTCGTGCTGTCGAGTCACAGTGTAATTAAATTTGATTGTGACGAATACAAGTCTAAATTAATATCGCTCGTAATTAGTATCTTTCTCGAAGCGGGCAGAAGAATTCATTAGAAACTTGCCGACTGCGCTCAGCGATCAAACAAACAAGAGGCTCATCGAAACGATAAATCTCATTAAAATAAGATGAACGTAAGTCGACATAATTATTCATAAACATCATTAAACATTTAGATTAAAATTATGGAAACTATAGTCGAAATATTATTAGATGAAGTCTCAGTTTCTTGAGAGAACTTGGCGAATACATATTATTATTAAGTTTATCACATAGACATTTGCATAACCGTTGTAATTATTTAAATAGATCCGCGCTTTGTGACTGAATGATGTGATGTGGCCTTTTGTATTATTATTGAAGAAAATATATAAAGTTATTTGTGTCTGTCTGTGTGTGTGCGCGCTTGTTGCATCAGTCGATATATTCATATTATATCGTCCACTTATATATAACACAGAGTAAGCTTCCATAAAACTGTTATTTATAATCGGAACTCTCTAAATAGGTGTTAAAAGTATTAGTTGCCTTAAAATAACCAAATTAATGGAGTATAAGACTACGATAGTTGGCTTTGCGATGTCTTCACACGTAATCGCTTGGCTTCTAACGCGCGTCTACGAGTATATATATATCTCTTTTCAAATAAATTTTAGGAGTTTGTTAGTAGTAAGTTTTTATCGACAATTTGTATTATTGAATGATCTTGTAATCGTTTTTTATATGAAATGAAATCCTGCGCGTTCGTTCTAAGGTTATTGTTGGATACACGTTGTGGTGAGTTGTCCTTGTGGGTACAAACATTAAGTTATTCTCGATTTTCGTGTGTTTTGTTATATATTATTTTAGCTTTTACGATTGGGATCAATGAGTTGAATTTTGAGTTGAATACTTTATTTTCATTAAAAAAAAGAGAAAAATATGAAAAAAGAGGCTTTCGTCACGGTACGAAACGTCAACGAACGACTGAGAATCTAATTCCGAATATTTATTAAGTTTATCGCGAAAATCATATAAACAACTATGTTACGACAAGACATATTGTCAAGCAATGTATGTATTGTAATATTTTATGTATTAAGTGCCATAATTTAATGAATTAACAATTGATAAAGAATATTATTGTAACGCATAACCATGTACACCAATAAACGATATAATTATAAAATATTCTTGTTTCATTTATTATCATCTGCATTAAAATAACCTATAATAAATAAAACGATTTGGTTAACATAATGATAGAACCGAAGTTGTCGTAAATTATCAAAAATGTAAATCTGTATGCATATTTCGAAAGATAGTTTGCCTACAGATTTTTTTCCCTAGACGATTGTAGGAAATTAGTGAAGACTACACATTTGATATAACAACAACAAAATATATCCTATTACATGGCCAGGTAATATAGATATGAATTAAAAAGAACCATGTAAATCGGATAAGTAGTTTATGCGTGAAAAGAGTATAAACGGTCAGAGACGTTGAGTTTTATAATATGTGTAGATTTGATATGTTCGTTCTGCATTGAAGTTTTAGTCTGACGTTTTCTGCAATACATTTATCGAGCTGATTTTTTTTTGTTGTTATTAAGTTCAACTGCATACACAAGTATAAACATGAAACAAAATTGTTTTAGGTATTTAAAAAAATAATCGTAGAATAGGTATCGTAGGATATTGAAATTGAACTATTCTGAATCATCATAAAAAATGTGGTTATCACTTCTTCTCCACAAAGGTAGCCAACGATGTCATTCTTTACAAATTCAGATATATAGTCCGTGGGTATAGGTCAAGAAATAAAAGATATAAAAGAGTGTAGGTATTTATTAAATGGTTAATACGTGTGGACCCTAATCATTGACAATGTGCCTATACCTATATTGTTTGACTTCTAGCTTTCGTGATATATTAAAATCCTTTCTACATCTTTACGATTCTAAACATTTATGTACCTACATTAAAAATATTTCCTAGTTATATAATAAAAGATCAACTTCTACAATCATCTACATAATTATACTGTAGTGCACATTTTTTTCCTTTAATATCAAAGGAACATCTGCAGAGGATGGTCTGGTTTATCAGAGACGTGTAATAACAAAATATCTTCGGAAATAACATAGAACAATGCCAGCAAGCAAATGTTATTATGTCTTCTAAGATATTTTCGTCCAAGAATCCTATCAAGAAGCATCAAACTTATCTTTTGTACAAAAGATCATGCTAAAATCAATATTAAATAACGATTCAGACATTAAGGGGTATTAAGTAAAAATAAGGATATTCCCTGCTGGAATCCGAACGAAAAATACTGGGTCGCCTTTTTAACTGCATTTTGGAAAAAGAAAAATGGCGAACGCGATATAACTATAAACTATAGGATTTATACAAAGAGCCTAATGGGATTAACCCATAAAATTGGAAGCCTACGATGGGTACATCATGTCTTAAGGATGGAAGAGACCGGGATACTCAAAAGACTTTTGGAGGGAAAACCTGGACGCAGAAGTTGAAGACGGCCTAAACTTGGATGGATGTTGTTCATAATAATTAAAAAAACAAATTGGTGAGAAGAGTTGTAAAAAAAAGTAGACAATAGATACCACCCGCGGCAGTAGAACCTCATATGAGATAAAAGTTTTTTATGGATGCTTTTTTCAATGCTTGTAACTTATTAACATTCTATTAGGTGTTTCTACCTAATGTAGTGCTACCATGCTCAAATATTGAATAGTTTAACATCTTGACAACTATTAGATATGTTGTCTTGCAAAGGCAAGAGATTATTCTCACATAAATAGGATTTGGTATTTCTACTTGTTGTTATTTCAATATATTGTAAAAGCAGGGCGTTGTATAAGAGACGCGCGTCTCGAGTAAGCGGAACGTGGGAGGTCGCGACTGTCGCGAGCGCTGACCGGATGACGAAGTTTGTTTCTCTCGTTATACGGCTGTATAAAATCTTCTACTTCTGGCATTTTACGTCGCGGCGATAATGCTCTTGGCGTGCGCGGGGTGCGTGGCATGCGTGCAGACAGACTTCGAGATAATGGACGCTCTTGATTTTTCCACTCGTTTGTATAATTCTCATCCTGTATAGAAAATATTATGTTTATTTTTCTAAAAATAATAACATGTTCAAGATGTTAACAGTCTGGCTCACAAATGCAGCTGCCAGAACACACCTACAGGTGCTTGGCGACAGATCTACAACTTAAGGGTGGTACCACCATGCTATGGTTTCATCACGATGTTTTCCTTCACCAAAAGTTCAGGTATTCGAACTCATGTTGATCGATGCAATGCCCGTTACTACCGCTGAACCAGCGTTGCTTCAAAACTCCTTTACTGTAATGTAAATATAATATATATATATATATTTTATACGTATGCCTTATGATATACAAAATATATATTTAAGTAGGTACACAACTCTGCTTAGTTTACCAATTACCTGAAAGCTAAGCAAACAAATCTTTTAGTAAAGTATTTAGTAAAAACTTTTGGAATTATAACGACGTAATCAATTGTTACATTTTAATTAAAATAAGTAATTACGTTTTATACTATTTAAAAAGATGTATGTATATACTAAGTATACACAAAAGAATATACTACTCAATGGATAAAGACAGACATATATATATGTCCATTAAAATGTATCATAGTAGAAACGGAATCGACAGCGAGGATGTTTATTCTCCAAAAAGTGCTCAAAACTACATATTAAATGTATGGACAAAGTATCGTTAGTAAGAAGGGCTAAACGGCTTCGAATTTTTTTCCCAAGTTTATTTTTAGGCTATAGGTAAAGAAATTATTTAGATGATACCCAAGTAAGATAGGTCAACTTGGTAATTGATAAATAATGACAACCCTACAGGTACATTAATATTAAATAGAAATATATTAATTCTATATCAACGTATAAAACAAAAAATACTTACCACATTATAATCCAAATATTCTCCTACTTAATACGGTGCAAGTGCGAAGTTGTATCGAAATGGCGTGTATTTGTATGATGAAATCTAACTATAATGCGTCTGTATTGATAATATTTTCAAAATGAAACAAGATATCTGTGTTAAACTGATTTATACGATTACTATTGTATTATTGATCGAAGACTATAATATGTATATTTGCGTCCACACAACATTCTAACAAGACATCGATATAAAATAACAACTACGAATAGTGGATACCCTATGTTATCATTTTTGTAGTTATTTTTATATGTATTTTGCAAAGCTGTACTGATGACAAATAATCTACTTTGTTCTCGATTACAAGTGCAAGTGAAAATAATATTTTATATTTAAAATTTCGAACTTCAAATCGTGCGCCAGAATTAATTGCCTGAATATTTATTTTGTGACTAAATAATTAGTTTATCAATAAATGCATACGATAGAAAGGATAATTGATTAACGTGCATTAGACAATCCTAACACGTTAGTCATTGCCTTAACACCGTAGACATTATTATTGTAATATATGATATAAAACATTTATATTCTACTACGTTGAATTTGCGTCCTTAATATCTAGTTTCTATGGAAATCGGTAAAATCTTAAATAACACAGAATCTAGTTAATTGTTCTTTAGATATAAATATCAATTACTGTACTGTAAGTTAAGAATTATAATTTTCAAAAAATCCAAAAGAAATATTCGGATAATTTGTTGTGAACAACTTTTGAAGATATATTCCGATTCCCATGATATAAAATATTTAACTCTCTGATTCAGTCAGTTTCAAATCACATACCTTGTTCTCGTCACAGCAATAAAATTAAATGTATTTTTTATAAGTTGCTTAAAATAAAGTTAGTGTGAAAGCGATAAAAAAGCTATATATTTACTGAATGCTAGAGTTTTTATTTCATATAAAGTTGCAAAGTTACTAGTAATTCTCATAATGTGATTAATAGTTACGTACTGTGTCAAGAACTAAAGCTAGATAACGGTATCGTTTACTTAATCAAATCATAACATATATTCTAAAACAATATAATATAAGTATATGCAATGTCTATAGACAATTATAAGTAAGAAGCATCAACAAGTTAAAGTGATTACTTGGATATAATCTACTTACAGTACGAAAGTATACACTCAACTATAAAATATTATGAATATCACTTTGGAATACCAATAATTATATGATTAAAATATTTAATTTTAATAATTATGATCTCTGTATGCTATGTATGTATCTACTTTGACATAGAGTGTTTAAGGTGAATAGTGTTTTTTTTTAAATAATGTAATGACGACATATTTCTATTTCTACCACAGCTGCTCTGAAATTAAAGTTAATATATTTAAGTAGGTACTACTGATCAAATTATAGGTACATTAAATACAATAAAATACAAATTGGCACTTTACATCCATTTTCATTGTAATTTGTTTATAATAATATATTTTAAATGTTTAGGATCTTGATTGCATACTATATTAGAAAATAAGATTAATGATATTTTAATGAACACAACTAATAATATTGTCAAATAAGATATGCAAAAAGATTGACGTCAATGAAATAATGCTATACAGCAATATTTAGCATAAAATAGAATAGGGTATCGATTTTAAACATATTACAACATAATATATAAAAAATATACAAAAATTGGATTTTTAGGTATAAAATTAGATCGTTTTCGTAGTAAGAGATCTTATGGTGAACATTGCTGCTGGTTTAGGTTCTCATCTGACGTAGGAGGCTGTGTAGCTGTCGGCATTGGACTCTATAAAATACAAAAAAAAATATATAATTACTTTGTTAACATCATATCCTTAAATCACACCAAGCAAGAAAACGCATTGTTAAGTTATAAACACCAAAAATTGAAACCAAATGCACTCCATACTCCGAAATGAATGAAAACGTGTTAGAGATCACACGAAAACGTAAACTGAAGTTTACCTAGCTCAGTAAAATGTGTATAAATACTCTGGCTGAAACAAAAACGACGTTTATACTAAAATGAATGAAAATGACCATCGTAACCATCACCGATATGAAACAAAGAAGATAAACAAGCAAAGAAGACATTAGAAAGGCCCAGCACACACAGCAACAAAGGGCCTCACCTCCTGTCGCGAATCACTACGACTTCCAGGTAACGGCGACTGTCCGCTCATCTGCTTGATGTACTCTTTGTCTTCGAATATTTTAATATCTCCACCGCCTGGTTTATGTTTAACATTGTCCATGGAGCCCACTTTACTTTGTGATTTGAATTCCAATTTTTGATTTTCAATCTGTTTCAAAAAGGTCAGTGTGCAAATAAAATAACTGTATAGAATGCACGTGAGTTTCATAGTTCATCGTTTAAGTGCAATTATAACATTAAACAATAACAAAAGAAATAAAACTTTTATCAAATTTTTGATTTAGCTGAAATGATTATAAACATTCCAAAGCGTTTTTTATAACTTACATAATTTATATTCAATTTATTAACTGAACTTCTTTCTCCTAGGTATGTTTTTCATACCTAAAACAAGCTCAAATATTTCTCGTTAATTTCTAAATTACATAGATCAAATATTTATTAAACACATATAACAGAAATGTACAAGAGTAACGAGATATATGGTAAAGCTATTGCCAAACGATTATTCTCAGAAAAGTAGACTAGAATGTAGTGATGTTGTCATGTGTTTTTCATATTAAATTACGTGGATGTCGCGATAAATTCGTAAAGTAATAATATGTAGCTTTGTGCCATAATTTGTGCGTAATGGTTTTTATAGTAATGTGTATATAAAGTATTTATTGACACGTTTATTTCATTCCATTTATTTACTAAATTTAGTCAAACACTTTTCTTGTTTATTAATGTAATTTAAAAATTTATAGTTATATCAAAGCATTGATACCGCAAATTTTACCGCAAACAATCAGTGAGTGTGTAATTAATTTGTACTTATTATATGCACAACTCAAGCAACAAATGAGCGTGTTATCAGCCCCAGCCACACATCCCTGTGGTATTTCAAAAACATCGTACAACATTCGAACTATAATGGTTTTTCTTTTTGTTACACAAGCCTATTTACCCGACTAACCTTTCTCCATAATGAATTATATGCAAAATGTTTATGTGACGCACGCCATCTTGGTAGCGCCCATTTTATAAACTAAAAATAATAGTATCACTTTAGGATTTCTTTCTATGGACACTGAATTTACCAATCTGTCGAAGTTCACAACTTAGAAAATCTTATACACAAGAGCTAAGAGAAAAATATCATATTAACGCTTAGTGCAAAAAAAATGGCATATAAAATTTTACAGCGTGCTTTACTCACTGTTCTCTCTCCATTTTTTTCCACTGTAGACTAAAGAAGAACATTATTTGGATAACATTTAATAGAGTGGACGTATTCAAAGTTTACATAATAATTATTATTTTATGTGCAACTAATGTTTATACCTAAATGAATCAAGCTTCAAATACTTTGAAAAATATTAATGTTAAATAAGTTCTAACAACTGTGCCTTGAGTGCCTTTACTTGTAAAATAATCTTGATATACTCCCAAAATGTCATCCCGGTCACATCACGCATCATTGCTAAATTTAAAAGTTTTTAACATTATATTCTTTATAATTTAATTTCAAGTAAATCGTACTATACCTTAACACCGCCGCCTCCTGGTTTATGAGTGATATTAGCTGTAGATCCAACTTTCGGTTTCGCTTTTTCGGAAAAATCTAACTTTACTGTTTCAATCTTCTTATCTCCACCACCAGGCTTGTAAGAAGCATTTTGGAGAGATCCTACTTTTGACTTGACATTCCATTCCAATTTTGTGGTCACTATCTACAATTTATTATAAAATTTGGATAAAACTTTATATCTTGTAATAGTCTACAATAAACAGTTTTTTGTATAATTACCTTCTTTGAACCACCACTCGGAGCATAAGCGTCATTTTTAGCTGCAATCTTGGGTGTGACATTACCAAATTCTAGTTTTCTATTTTCAATTCTAACTTTACCACCTCCAGGCTTATAAGCAGCATTATCCAAGGAGCCAATTTTTGATTTTACTGCTTTAATATTGGGCGAAGGTGCATTTCCTACCTGAACTTTGTTCATAGGTACTTCTGAAATTTCAGTCCTATTTATACATCGATATAATAGATAATATAAAACTTGTTTACTTATAAGTCTTACAATAGAAGTTTGTTAAATGTTTTATTATAATTTATAAAACCGGCATAGATACGTGAAAAAAATACAATATTAATCTTACTCTTCTTTTCTACTGATGGTGGATTCTCTGGTGTTTTAGCTGTTGCACTTTTGCTCGATGAACGAGAAAGGTTAGCTTTTAAGCTATTACTCGACTTCTCTTTTGTAGGCAATTTACTTGGAATTTTTTTGTTCGGTGACCCCGGCGATCCATTCATATCCTGAAAGGTTCAACTTTTTACAATCAACGTTACACAACTTATAACAATGTGCAAAATTTTACAACCTTGTTCACAACTTCCCTTGGTATACGTAACGACAAAAACAAACGTTTCAATCTACTTTTTATATGCAAGCTCGGAAAAACATCTGCATTGTATCTAAAGATAAGTACCTGCACTACAGATATTATACATACCATTGCGCCGAGAGATAACTGTTTGGATTCTAGGACAAAACGTACGTTTGTGTAATTAATAATTATATTCACTTTCATGGTATACAATATTATCTATTAACATCTATGTACGTATGTAACCTTTTTGGCTACCATAGTAAAAACTATACTTAGTTTGGAATCAAATGTCCTTGTGTGAAATTATCTCTCATATAGAAAGGCACGTACATTGTTAAATATTTTAAATTATACATTGTACTTACATTTCCCTGTGTAGATTCATCGACGCCACTGTCGTTGTCGCCATCTGTGAAAGCAAGAATTATAAAAGTAATTTAATGTAAATAAATACAAACAACGGTTTGGCTAATCTTAAATTAAAATAAAAACGGGTTTACATAATAATTATAAATATTTTTTCATTATATGGGATTATTGTTGACTATCATTGTTTTTGTTTACCTTTTGGGCGAGATTTTGGTGCTGATGCTATTTTACGAGGCGTTGATTTCTTTGGTTCCATAGATTGTATCGATGTATTTAATTCATTTGGTTTTTTGTGACCAGTTTGCATTGGTGATTTAGCCTGCATTGGTGATGACGACTGTGGTGGTGATTTAGTCTGCATTGGTGATGTTGGTTGTGGTGGTGATTTAGTCTGCATTGGTGATGTTGTTTGTGGTGGTGATTTAGTCTGTATTGGTAATTTTGTATCCGGCACAGGTGATTTGGGTTCTGTTTTATTAGAAACTGGTGCTGAGTTTATACCATTATTAGGGTCATGTTTCGCTTCAATTTTTGGCGTTTTCGGGTGTTGTTGTTCTTGAGTTATAATCTGCGGTTTATTAGTTACAGCTGAGTTTACAACCGCATTTGGTTTTGGTTCGGGTGAATCATCACTTCGAGTTAAAGATGGCGAACGATCCGATAAATCGTCTTTATTATGGTTTTTGGATATATTATGTATATTTTTCGTACTCTCAACATTGTTTTGGATTATAACATCGTTATCATCATCAGGCTTTTTCTTAGGTGTTGAAATTGGTAGAGAACCTATAAAAGATTCAGCCATTTTAGACCCTGATAAACGAGATTCTGAACGTTCAGGGACAATATTTTCTTTCGAGCTTTTCACATCAAATTTACTGTCAGTTTTACCTTCCTGTATTAATTCAAGTCCGGGACTACGACTTGTAAATTCATCGATCTTTCCACCTATAGCACTAACGGATTTACGTCGGTCATCTTCAAGTTTAAGTGGGCTTGGTGATCCGGGTGCTGCAGCAATGCTGTAACTTCTGCCCTTTGCCACTCCGGGTACTTCGACGACATTTTCTGCTTTAGCGTCGTTTTGAGTATCATTTTTAACTTCGCTTTGGTTATCCAGGTTGACTGGTTTACTTTGATATATATTAGTTATATCTAGACCCTTTAAAGAGCCTTGTGATGATTGCCTGGGTAGACCTGACCCTGGTGGTGTGCCGTTTTTGTAAATTTCGTTAGGTTGTTGCAACGGCTGTGTTCTAATGCCGTCAGGTGTCGATGTTCCACTAACGAAGGGTTGCCTCGGTCCAAACTGTAGACTATTTGGCGTAGGAGTCCTCACTATAGGTGACTGAGGTCTAGGTCCTTGTTGTGGCGTAATTGACTGAGGACCAATTGATCGCAATTGTTGGGGAGTTTGTCTAAGCTGAGGAGGCCCAGTAACAATTGATCCTCTTGGCGTTGGAGTAGCAGATCTTGCAGGAAAAGCTTGAGGCCCCGTAACTAGACCTCCTGGCTGGAACTGAGGTCTAGGTTGTGTTTGCGTAGGACCCACCGGTCTTAAAGACTGCGTAGAGAGTGTAGATCGCGAGTCTGTCCTGTTAAGTGGACGAACCGGAGGTGGTAGTGAAGATCCGTTAGAATCCGGACCACCCGAACTGGCACTTGGAGGACGGCTCTCCGCTGGTGCCTTAATAGAAAATAAATTACATTTCACATTCAAATAGTAACAAAAAGAGCGGCTAAAAAATAATGGTGCAATATTAAATAAATTTTGTATTGAATAACATTTTCAGTTGGTTAATATTTTTTATAGATTTAAGATAGCGGACTCAAAACATAAATTACTACTCGTAGATGCAAAAATGTGATAACACTTATTCAGTTTTCACTTTTGAAAATACCAATACTTTTAAGTACATAAATATGCACAAAAAAATTAAATGGTATTATAAACTACTTTACAGAATATCACGACGTAGGTGTGACACATTGATCTTACTAATGTAACATATTAATTCCAGTATAGTAGTAATTAGGTCTTACAATGAAAATATTTGATACAAATATTCATTATACTCTTAGCGATTTTTTTCATCGTGCGTTCCCGTCTATTTAAGAACGTAGCCAGCAGCAACTGATTGATACAAGTTGTCACGAAATCTTCTATAACTAGGTCAACCATTTATGACTGCATACCATGATAATGGTATTTTATTTTTGGGAAATACGATATAATACTATATACAGATTTAAGAAATATTATTATACAAAAATATTAAAAATTACAAGGTTAAATATTAAGCAGTTACTTTTAAAGACTACTAAAGTACTTTTAAGAATTTATATATGACTAAACAGTCATAAAAATATGAAACGATTAGTTGAATTGGTTTTGACTTTAAAATAACCGATAATGTTATGCCAAAATCAATACATTTATTATTTTAAACAATATTTAGTAAAAATATATCTCAGCTTTTCATGTTCATAAAACTTAAATAAAGATTTGTTTCATCATATTTATATCATTTACTCGCACTAAGAATAATGTTCGTTATCTGCAATACACCTCAAATTGGATGATATTCTAATTAATGCGCGGTCAGAAACAAATTTTGTGCTAACCACTTCTTACAGTTCCGTACCGTTCTTGTTAAGCCGCATCTTAAAATCAAATCACTATTTTATCGATAACTACTAGAAACGTATTCGTATGTAGCTGTATCAATATTGTAGACATATCTTGATAAGGAATAGTTACCTGATAAATGATATTGAACGTGAAACGAATCATTAAACGGAATCTAGTTAAACTCTATCGTGACTAGTAACCAGACACGCGAATACCCATTTCAGTTTTGCTTTTCCTATACATAGATTTATTACTGAAGATATGTTACAATGTATCATTTCGTTACTACAAAAATTATAGATAAGTATAACTCTGGAACTGAAGACTTGGAATTTGAAGCGTTAATGACTCAGTGGAAGTATTTGAACAATACATAGGTTCCAATCCTATAGAATGAACCTGAGTTTTCGATAAAGGAAAATATCATGATGAAACAATAGCACGGTGGTAGGACTTTTTCTAATGGCCTCTTGACTGCCTACTATTCTTTAGTTGAAAATTTGTCCCAAGCACCTATAAGTGTATTCCGATAGCTACATTTGAGAACCAGCTTCTTTAGACATAGTTCGTCGACTAGTTCGTCATTTAACATAAAATTAGTTAAATTCAAACGCTACCTATAATGTTTAAAAAATCTATTAATAATCTACATACATTTAATAAATTCATAACGGGTCTTATTTTTGCATTATTAATGAAAAACTTTATAACTACAAATCGAATGTATAAAAAGGTAAACGTCCTCATCGCGTGATACTTTTGTACGAATATAGTCAAATTTACATGAAAATATTGTAAAATTTTGCAAGCTTTACGCTCCGACCCATCATAACATTGCATGCCTGTTTATTTATTTGAAAGAAGTACATACACATTTTAGTTTACACGGTATTGTACAGCCGAATAAATAAAAACCATAAAATTCGTTGAAGACGTTCAATGTATCGACAAAAGTGTCTTAATGGATATACAGTTATTTTGTTTTAATACAAAAATTCACAACAGTTACTGGCACTTGAATTTGTAGAATGAAAAACCTGAAGCCTATGAAAGTGTATTCAAAAATTCAGGCCTTCAAGGCCATTATTCACCTTCAACAACAATGAACAAGCGAAATTAGTATTTTCACTAAAAGTTTATGGTGGTATTGTAGCAAAAAAAAATGAACGTTTGCATTAATTTTCTAAACTATTCGGATAACGTCGTGTATTTGTGCAATCTTTACATTTAGTTCTTTCATGGTTACATGAGGCTTACCCGACTTACGTTGTGCGATTCCATTATTATAACTTAAACTAAACCTTTACTATCTCCAAACCGTATACTCCCTATAGCATTCTTCGCACGAAGTTGCGATCGCTTTTTTCGCGATATCTCCTTGAAACTATAAAAGATAATAAAAAAATTATTAGTCGTGAAGACTACACGCAATGTTGTCTGCCATGATCGTGCTTTTGTGCTATGCCGACGCCATTTGCAGTGAAAACTAAACACATACCTAACTAGAGTGTTTTATGAAATATAATTTTAACACTAACAATTCTTATACATATACCAATTACCTATAACTATTTCCATTGTTTAAATCATTGTTATATATTAAGATAAAATATCTAAGTTTTTTCTTAAGTAACCCTTCAATAAGAAAATATAATTTAAATAATATATCTTCTGCGAAATATAAATTTATGGAGAACATTTTATCTATATACGGTTAAACCATCTTATGCATTCAACAATAATGCAATTTGAAAAGAATAAATTTGATATATTATTATTACCTGCGTCCTTAAATATAATAGACTAAACCTTACCAATAATGTAATGCTACTTACGAAAATGTAACCGTTAGATTGAAAATTTTAGTGTCCCTTCACAGTCGACTGACGGTTCACGATTTCAATGTTGATAAACTAGCGATATGTACAATTTTATTATCCGGTGTCATATAAACTTTCATATCATTTAATGGGATAAGGGCAGAAGAATGATGATATAAACTTTCATCTTATATTTGTGTTACCTTTCATACTTCATAACGAATAACCCCATGTTATTAATTTTATTTTAAACAACCACATATATTATCAAAAATAAAAACGTCAGGGTTAGCTGTATTGAGTATGGGTCATGCGGTGAAACGACTTCAAGGTTAAACCATGGTTAAACCGTCTGATGACTCTGACGGTGGCCTCATTGTACTTAATACCATTTTGTAAGCATTTAAATACAACTATGGCATAATCAAACATCGTTACGCCCAAAACAAACAAACAAACAACCGTCCATGAAAACATAAAAAGTAAATACTTTTCCTACTATTGAATTAATTAATTAACTATATTTATGTAATAATTAAATGTAAATTGAATTAATTAACTATATTTATGTAATATTGGTGGCATTTTGCGTGATATAGTTTGGTTATTGTGCATTCGTGAGGTGGATGGTAAATATTAACTGGAAGCATGCATTTTGATATGTCACAAAAACTCTCTAGATAGTTCTAACAAGACAGCCACCATCTTCTTGAACCAACTTTGAATATAAAAAATACTACGAAGACAAACACATTGACACTGGCAAGTGTTTATTGCGGCGCCAAAACAAGAAGAAGATGATGATAAATTGGTGGTTTTATTAATGATATATTATAGGGGAATTTTTGGCGGGATCTCAAACTGTCATGTAGTGGTTTTTGTTTTTTATTCATAAATTTGTATTGTCTGACCCTACATTTTGTAATACCGTTGGCATTTTGGTTTGTGCAATGTTTTGTTATTGTGGACAATTGAAGTGGATAGGGAATAATAACATGTATCATGAATTCTAAGAAGCCACAAAAACTCCCTAGAAGGTTCTAACAAGTGAGTCACCATCTTGTTAGGATACTGAAATCTTCATAACATTGGAAACTACATGCATTCGACAATGGCAGTAATGGTCTTCAATAAAGAAGACAGGTTGCCAAGTTACGAAGAAAAAGAATAATATATTATTGTTGAGGACAGATGTAAGCGGTCGCCTTGTTAGGTGAGATAAAAATACGTTTTTTTTAACTTCTACTAGATGTGAGGCATAGTCTCGATACTACCGACGACTTTAGGCGTGCATTGTTGGTTTTAATGTTTTTTTCCTGTAGCTATCAAGGAAGGATAATCTTAGGACGCCTCACAGTAGAGAATATATAAGTTTTTAATGTTTAAGAGTCGTGCATATACACTTATATATTTTATTTAAAATGTTTTTTTGCTGTAACTGTATATGCAAGTCATATAATATACGATGCTTTAGTGTAAATGGATCGGTATATCGGAGCCTTATATATTTAGAAACGTTTACTGTCATTGATATATTCATGTCATTGATATATCGTGTCTATATGTTAGAATAATAAGCTTATAATGCGGTTTTTTTATTGAATTTAATGTAGTTAACGTTATATATATAAGGTAATTTAAGGATTATAGGACGTTTTATTACAATGGGCTTAGGTACAGGCGTAAGCAACCTATGTACAATAGATTAGGGAGTAAAAATAAAGAGTTTTCGTGTGTTTTGTTTTATTTATGGTAAGTACTTCCTTATATTTGACTATTTAACGAGTTTTTGAATATAATTCGCCAAATGCGACACCTACGGGTTACGAAACTGTACCAACGCTATTTTGTGCATTTTTTGAGATTATTATTATTATTCTGCAACTTGATATTCGAATTTAAGGCCTACGGTAGGCGAATTGTATGGATTATTGATTGTTTATTATGTACTAGTTATAGGAATCTGTATTGTTTAAGTATGGTGCCGAATTGTATGGACGGCACGGCTCGAAATTAACAGTTCAGTATCGGACTTATATCCGACTGTATTGTAAGCTTCTGAATAAATATACAGTCCATTTCCAAGAAGAGTTGATGTGTCATTGACCCCTACAATTATAGACTATTCATGCAATGTGAATCATTTTATTACGTGTGTATTTCATTTAAAAAAAAGACCGAAAAAGACTAACGTCGACTTTATATGGATAAAAGCGTAATTTACATTGACGTGAATATCAACATAAACGTCTACTAAATGCGTAATTAACTCGTAACAACAATAGACCGTTCCGAAATAGAACAATATGTATCTAATCGTATGTGTCCACATAAAAATTTACATCACTGGCCTCTAATATTCTGTAAAAGGTTTTACAAGAACATTAAATATTAAAAAAAAACACTAGTATTACTCAGATTTTCTTGGCAGCTGGTTCCCGCGAACCACGTTTCAAAAGCATTCTGCTTTTGTTATTTCTTGGGTATTTTATCGAGATGTCAAATTAATGTTTTTTCTATTTCTAATTATTTTATATACTAATATATAACATTGTTTGTACAGGATATGTATTGTTTGAATTGATTTAACTTAAAATCTTTTTAACTACCTATCTTACTACTTAACTCCTACGAGTAATAGCGGTTTTTATTAATTTATGTTATTTATGAGACAAAACCGCGTTATTAATAATTACTTAAACAAAATTAAAAACTGTTTTTGTATACACGTTTGTGTTACATTTATAAACCCACTTATTTTAAGAGGAAGATACAAACGTCGCCAACGTAAAAATATAATATGATTAAGTCCAGTTATCATAAACAGTTATTTTAACCTAAATTTGTATTTTATAACATAAATAATTTATATTCAGTACATAGTACATAAATAACACTCTCGATCAGACGTTTCTCAAAAAATTATCACAGTCACGCTGCGGATCTGTTTGAATTGCTTTGGACAGGAAATGACTCGGCAGACGTTATGGCACTCCTTTAAGGCTGCCAGCAAAGGGTGGGACCTTCGCCCAAATTACGTTTTGACGTTCACCTTCACTACCCTTCAAAATATGTTATCAAAGGTGACCTACCCAGAAGTTTTTAAATTGATTTACTTATGCCAATGTAGATTATAATTCAGGTATTATGTAATTTGGTTTCAAGGCTGTAAACAGTTGTTCGTGATTAAATATATTCGTGATATACTACTACTGTACTGTTTTTCATCAAGGCAAGGTTAAGAAATTCATAAGCACTTCGCCTTAAATTTTACAATTATTTTTATGTCTTCTAAATTCTAAACTGTACATAGTATTCTAATGTCCATAAAACATAAAATAACAATAAGATACAATTTAAGATCTGATTTAAGAATTGAGAACCTTAGACCAAATTTTACCAAGATAACAAGAGTGCCTAAAATTCCACATACATTTAACTTGTATAATTTTGCTTATCCATTAAACAAAAAATATCGTTTCTTGGACTGATTAGGAGGATAAAGCTAGTGAACGAGTAGAAATTGTGTTAAGTTCTGTACTAATCCTTCTATCGTTTTCCCTAAAACGAATAATAACGTAACGTGACAAGCGGCATGTCTGCCCGGCGATCATAAAAATTTCTTATCAGAATAAGATAAAGTAACCAAACGGTGTCCTTTTACTATTTTTTCCGTGGGTGTCTTTGCTTTATGCCTCATAATCTTTATCTTTAAACTAACTGTGCCCGCGGCTCCGCTCGCGTGGAATACACAATGTTGTATGTCGAGCGCACGTGCGAATTGTGCTGCCCCAAAAATGCTAGTTGATCCTTAGAATATAGACATATTTTGCTATTACTGACTTTTTGTAGGTATTTTGAAGATCTACAATTGTATACTACATTAATTTGATATATATCTTATGGTTTACTCAGCGTAAGGCATTTAAGCGCCCCAAAAGCGTATTTTTTTCGAATTGATTCACCATTATCGTCACTGCTTATTTCGTATGTTACTTTATCTAACAAAATACATCCTATAACCTGGCCAGATAATATAGCTATAAATAAAAAAAGAACCATATAAATCGGATAAGTGATTTTCGCGTGAAAAGAATATAAACGGATAGACAGACAGAGAAACGTTGGGTTTTTTAATATGTATAGATATGTAATACTTCTAAACATGTGTATGTCACTGAACTCGTCCTAAATGTCTGGACCGATTATGATGAATTTTTTTGTGTGTTTGAGTGAGTTCCTGGATGGTTAAGATTGATAAACAACTCTTTACAATGTCGAATTTATTCAGTTAATAAAAATACCATGCACTTATTGGATGGTAGAACACGAGAAATATTTTCGCTGGAATCACGACAAACAGATGGAAAAGAAGGGACTTTTGGATTATCACATTTCGTGATCAGCCAGGGCATCAATAGGTATATTTATTATCCAGTTGCCGAGAGACTAACAAGCCGGCATGACAACGACGGCCAGCGATGGATGAAAAAAGTTTAATTTCAGTATCATATCAAATGAAACAAAGTACTTGTAAAATAATTTAGTTGTAGGTACCCATGATTATGAAGGACATTTAATCTAATAAATGCGTATTACGCGTAACTTGTTATTTATATCATTGTTTTTCTTAATATATCTATTAAGAAAAGAGAGATCGGCGTTTTCCTATATTGTTGACAGTATTCAAAACATTAAAAAAATATGATCGGAATCTTTATGAAAATATACGTAAATACATACCTACTACACGCAGTTTTATTATTATTATTATTATAAAGCACGTTTAAAACGGCGAGGATAACTCGTTGGCGTCATAACATCTAGCGTCAGAAACCAAGTGACGTAGACGCCGATACAGAATTTCTCTTGCCAAATGACTCAGTGGCGATATAAAACTGAGCCGGCAATCTAAAGAGAACACAGTTCCTATCAAATATTCGTGATATGTGCATGTAAATAAATAAATCATTTTCATAGTATATAGATATAGTTTTAAATATTTCACGTATTCATGTTTGTGAACGATAATAATAACATTGTGTGCAGATTGGAAAATATTCATTTAAGCGTACAAAGTAAGTGGTATATTTATATTTGTTAATCAATATTATTTTATTTACAAGAGAATGTCTTTATAGTGAAAAGCACTTATTAACTAACATGTTAGGTAAATACTTACTATTTTCGTTATGTATGAAATGAGTTAAATCATTGTGAAATATCTACATATTCAGATTTGTATTTATTATGGAAGCAATAAATGAAAAATTAAATTTGTCTTAGCCGAATACATAAGTTATACCAGGTCAATTATAGTATAAAACCCGATAAGATGTTTCAGTAATTGTCTATAATAAAAAAACAGCTATTTTATTCTTTTTTTATTTATTTAAATTGTCGTAACTCAGTCTTCTTATTTTACAGATAAAATGCAACCGAAATCAGAAAAACCTCCAATGTGTCCTAAGGGCCAACTACCACAATTGCACCTAACACCACCGGGGGGTCAGAAGAAGATGGACAGCACGGCACAAGGCACAGCTAACCCTCTACTTCTGAAGCCTCAACACGACATACCTCCCACACCGCCGCCTCAGACCAAACCGCAACCCCTTGAATTCTTCCCACAAAGAATAGGGTAGCTACCCTCTGTAATAACCAGAATAAAAACATAATATAAAATGGCAAGTTGCCATTTTGTCGGAACACGGCTTTCTCGGAGCAATATAAATATACGCTTCGTTATATTACAAAGAGCTATGTAAATATAAGATAGTTCGGTGGAAGTTTTACCAGCGAATCAAGCCGAAATGCGTCACCAAACGCTTATTCATTCTACTAACGATAAATAAGACTATTGTCGTTGTGATACAAGACAATATTAAATGATAATTCATATATAAGCAGTTTTTCTAGTGTGTTTAGTCTTAAGACGCTTAGATATTTAAAATGCTCAGTATTATTTTACTAAATATATAAAAATATATACTTGATTCGAATATTTACCACTTTATGTATTAATATTTTATTGTTAAGTTGAAATTGAAAATTGTATATTTAATTTATAGTATTCCATGAATACGTATCAGATACTTATGACACTGTAATAACAAACTAAGATGGGTTTCTTATTGAAGCAGCGTATTTCTGCCTCTACATAAGTAGATAAACTTACTGACGTCAAGGACGGTATGAATTAGAAAAACCTTAATTGCTTTAGTTGCCAATTAGATATGTATTCAAACTAGTTTTTACTGTTTTATGATTCTTAGGGGCTCATTAAATATTCAGGTTTTTACGAACTGAAATAAATGAATTCACGAATGACCGCTTATAGCAATTATTTGCTTTTCCGATTCCGAATTCGTTTATATATGTATATAGGCAGTCCTCGCGTCACGTTGTCTTAACTTAAGTCGTTTCGAGTTATGTCAAACAACATTTTGACACTATGCCTCAAACAAACCTCGCCTTTTTCGATTTACGTCATAGGCGAATTTACTTAACTCACTGTCGAACGATCTGCCAAACTAGAATTGATATGGTTCTTGAAGCCTAAGGTTTGATTTATTTCTTTTCTCATATTTAGTTATCGTGATAAAATCAAAAATAGTTAATCAATAAGTACCGAAAATAATTATTAATTCAATATATAAGTATTTTAAGAACTTGGTTTGAGTAATAAAGAATATTTTTAAGTAACAAATGTAGTTTAAAGTAGCTACTTGAAGAACCTAACCCCTGGGTTTTGTATGAAAATGTATATAAAAAGAGTCGCTTACCTATTGCGAGAACTTAACATGCCGTAAGTACGAGGACTGTCTGTATTACATATATATATTTTTATATGTAAATAATTATGGTAAGTAATCAAATAACTACAGATTTTTTTTTTCCATAAAAAAAACAATTTTTATTTTAGTTTCATTTTTATGAATAAGAAAGAGAGAGATAGACAGAGATAAAATACGGCAAAAATTTATAGTACAATTGTGGAAATAATACATTTATGTATTTCAGTTACCATTGATTATAATGTAATATTAGAATAGATGCCCCTTATAATATGATTATAAGTAATCTAAATATATGAATTTATATATTTACATTCTACTTTTTTATACTACAAAGGTGGCAAACAAGCTTACGGCCCGCCTGATATTAAGCGGCTACCGTAGCCTATGGACGCTTGTAAAACTTACAGTTATCACCAGCGCGTTGCCAACCTTGAACCCTCCTACTCCAAAGAGCTCTGGAAACGTTACCGCAGGAACACAACACTAGGTTATTTGGCTGCGATCTTCTGTAAGGTGGAGGAATTCCACCAGTCGGACTGCCCTAAATAGAGAGAAATCTAAAGAAATTTCTCTGTGCCCTACCTCTCTCTGAACCCCCCGCCTTCCCCAAAGAGCTCCATAATATTATGTTGTAGGTATACTTCTGTGTTAATGTAACCATCTATAATATGTATTTATTTATTAAGTAAGAAAAGTAAGTCAACAATGACATAATATAAAGGAAAATTGATGACTCAATTGAGAAATTAGCTTCTTAGCTCAGAGTGTAAACAAAATTTATAATTTTGCGTAATTTGTATTTTCTTTGCCTTCACACTTTTTTGATAGTCTTCAATTGTTACAATTATAGAGAAATGAAGACATGCTTATTATGTAAGGTATGTCATATTCTGTATGCCTGTTGAATATGTTTTCCAAGTAGTATGAAGTATTACTAGCTTTGCCCGCGGCTTCGAACAGGTTTATTACGCCGCACAGTAATTATTTACGTCTAGGTCACTTTATTTCTTGAAGTTATATTGATAATTTTTATAATCTATAAATTTTTAAATAACTTATACTCCCTGTATATAAAATTTCACCCAAACCGGTTGAGACAAAAAAATGTTTATTTTTATTTCTTGAAAATTGTTATCATATAGTTTATTAATTTCGAAATATCATATATTCCCTGTATAGAAAATTTCATCAAAATCGTTTGAGAATAAATAACAAAAAGATCTTAAGAAAAGTAGGATTATTTATCAATGTTTTTAGCCTATCAATTGAGAAATGACATATAAATACTTTTCGTGTACAAAATCTCCTTAAAATCGATCAAGTCGTTATTTTGTTAAATAAAATTAAAAAAGATAATGCAATATTTTTATCAGTGTCCTTATAACAGATATCTATCTATCAGATAAAAAAATACCTGTCAGCGAGAACTACGGATTTATTAAGATAGATACCTACTTTTGAAAGTTATACAATTTAGACTTAGATAATCTGTTTTCATATAATTTACTTACATCGAAATGCAAATCTACTAATACCTACAACTTAACACATACATAATAATGAAAACCAATATAGGCTCACGGAGCCCCGAAATGACGACATATTCGTTTACACAGAAAAGAGAGAAGATTAATTCTTAGTCAAATTTCACTAAAAGTTGCCGTTGAAATTTTTCTAACTTATAAATTAGGAATCAGAGCAGATTTCTAAATATCCTCGCAACAATAAACATTTTACAAAAAAAAAAAACATTTTTGTCATAAACGCTTTTTTTTAATTCTTGTAGTGCTCCAAATTGTTTTGTGCCCCAGACCCTCTGCATGGCTCAAGACGGCCCTGAGTATATAGGTCTATTAGGTAGGTACCTATAGTTTGAATATGTACCTTCATCATTGTTCAGCACACATACATGACCATGAAATTCATTATTTCGGTAATTCATCATATAACTGCCATGATTGTAATGTAGAAAACTATAATAAAACCTGATATCATTAAATTAATCCTTAACATTCAAAAGTCACCGATATAAAACTAAATAGCAAAACTAGATACGCAGTCATTAGAAACTGCTAATATAGATTTCTAGATTTTCGTTGTCGGCAGACGTGGTGATTAAACACTTGTCATTTTAAGTATAATTCATTACTTAATTATACTTGGGGAAAAAGTCAAACTTCAATAGTGGGAGTGGTACTCGTTACTAAAATTGCGAAGTCGCGTTAATTAAACAACGGGAAATTTCAGTAGCACGGGAAATTACAAAATAGATGGCCTGAACCCGTATCAATTAGGTAAAAAAGCAACACTCTGATTCCATCGGGAGTACTACGAGAAGCGTTTAAATACTTGAGTAACAAACCTACAATTTGTGGAAGATTATTGACGCAGTTCTATTTGGAACTTTATTTTTCTCTACGATACCCTGCATAAAGAGAGCACAAATATTATAAAACCTAATTTCTAAAATTTTTCATGTTAAAAACAATATAGCTTGTACCTAATAAAGATTAATTGCAAAGATATAACAGTATGTTCATATGTAAATGTAAAATGTACTATTACTTTAAAGATCTCATTTAGGTAGTGATAAAATACGCATGTACTTAAAAGCTGAGCCAATAGGGACTTACACAAAAATATACAAAACTATAGATTATATATTACCAAGACAAAGTTATCGAAAACATGTCGATTCATAAACAATAATAATACCGCAATTTTCGCATTGATGGGCTTTTGCCTCTACCCGAAGAAAAGCACGCAGGTCCAGGGTGTATAAGCGATTTCAAACGCTGACCAAATATACAATTCAGTACTATTTATATATGACTACAGGAATATTACACAATCGTTGAGATTTTCTCACATTTATTCATTTTTATCTGAAAGTTTTACTAATGAAATGTATAAAATGAAATTAACCGAATAATAGTTACAATCGTATAATATTGTTCTAAGAAGCAGCGGATATCGGATCGTTATTTCACAGGTCTTACTTTAACCCGTCTGTCTGTCTTACCATTTGATCACCACGCCATTTCTTATAAATAATAATGCAGGAAAAATATACTCAATTACTGTGGACTTAAATCATAGAAGTAGGTCAGAGCATAATATTAAAATTTTCCACATACAGTAAGCTAAAACTTTAATTCACACTATCAAGAAAACGGATCTAAACTGTATTCGTAAGTACGAATCGCAATATAAAGAGAATCTGATAAAGAAATATAAAATATATTTAATTTAAATTTACATTTCAACTAATTCATGGTAATCAAAAACAATTTAAACGTACAGTTTATCAAGAAGTACCTTTTAATTTGATATAAACATACCATAACGAAAACAGTATTTTTACCATGAGCGTTATTAAAAAACGGCTGTTTAGTCAAATGATCAAATCTACACAGTCCACGACGACATCGACCCACTGACTCATACCCAAAATTAACATACCGCTGACCTCTAGTCGATTTTTTTTTTTAAGAAAATACATGTTTATCATACTCTTACATTGAAAATACGTTTCATCTACTAGAATCTACTTATGATCATGACTAATTTTTTAAATCTTGAATTTATAATTTAGTACAGATCACTCGCAAATTGCGTTGCTAAATAGTTTCTTTATATTTTTGTTGTGCATGTGATCTTAATTTCCATGTTTTTCATTATACTCACATCAAAGTATTTCCAATAAACAACTTCACAATCAATCATCATAATTAAAGTTAATATCTTATCTCAGAGTAACAATTATTGAGTCAGGAAATCAATAATTGGCTTAATATCTATGACGCTGAATAACCATTATACTATAAGCTGTACAATGACGAATAGAGTCTGAATAATTGTGTTCTGGGAAATCTTCAGAAATGAAATACTATTTAATCGTAGCTTAACAACAAAATAAACCATGAAGTGAAATGATGTTATATAAATACACAACATTTCTGTGTTGTTCAACATAATTCGATTAATGAATGGATCGCTACTGGTGCGAGCAATATTTTATGGGAGTGTCAATTTGTGACGCGTATTATTATACATCGGAACACTAGTTTGACTAAAAGATACATACACGATCAATATTTAGTACGTACATCGTGTGTCCAGCGACTACTATTTACCGTCGCGTCGGCTATGTCGAGTGAAATTATAGTGTCAAACTAGAATATTCCAAGTGCCATTATGAGAAGCGTTGCCGGTGCTATATTGTTCGATTTATCGGAGCACTTACCTTCTATAGACGATTAGGAATCACTTGTTTAAGACCGATAATGATAATGAGTGTAGAGATATATTATCATGAAATATTCAAACTCAAAAACAAGGGGTGCACAATGGACGCCGGCGAACCCTGAAGTGCCGTCATACATGCGGCCTCTATCGGCGACTGAAGTGCGTGAAGACTACCTAAATTACTAGATATGACATATCATGTGTCCTTTCATAATTTTCAAATAAAAACTTCAGTTTATTTGAAAGTATATTTTGATTCGAAAATTATTCAAAGTTAAGTAATAATTTATTGTTTCACGAATGCAATGTTGATAAGTGTTTATAAATTTTTACTAAATTATTAATTTTGAACATACTACTTTCCTTAAACAACACGAATATTATCTTTTGCTGTAACGAATAAATTTTGTTTCAGTAAATCAAATAACTTCCAAATTTCCCATCAGCGCGGCGTATCTAAATGTTCGTAGCTTTTCAATAATGTCTTGCGCGCTGAAAATTGTGCGCGCGCATGCAACACCACCTTTGGGGTGAACTTTCATCCTTTTACTTGGTTTCTTCTTTCTATTGAAAACGGTGTTAGCTTCATCCTTATCTTTGCTATATAGAACAATACAGATGCCACAACACAGTCGATGTTAGCACTTATTAACAACCAATCGGCTTTGTGATTTGAATTGCTTACAGTTTCCTTATATGAGTTATTTCTATAGCAGGTGTCAATATAATTAATTCCACATAATTTATTTCCTATTATCATACCTATACGTAACTATAGATAACAGTTATCAATAATCAGTATACGTAGATAAATGTAATTAGTTACAAATTACAACACATTAGCTTTAATAAAGTAATCACACGAAAAAGGTCCTAAAAACATACAATATACTATATCAATAGTAATTCTTTAAATAAAATATATAACATTTAAGATAAATACTTTAAGATTAGCCAAACAAAAATAAAAAAATTAGACGGCACTGTAACCTATTTATGCAGAGTAGACATTCGCAATTTCGTCAATTACCTGAAACAAATTGAAAAAATAATTAAACAAAGAATTAAAATGTTTTCTGGTCTTAATTTGTTAATTGTGTTACTCTCAGATATCTTTTTGTTTAAAGACTCGATTTGTCTTGATTGGAAATAGTTATCATTCACATCTGGAAAATTATTTTAGAAAATATTGTTATTTAATAAAATTATTGTGTTTCAAACTTTTCAAAATAATTACTGGTCATTGTGTTCGAAACAATTGGTCGTTTTTAGGGTTCCGGAGTCTAAAGGAACCCTTACAGTTTCGCTATGTCCGTCTGTCTGTCCGCGGCCTAGCTCAGAGATTCCTAGAAAGCTGTAATTTGGTATGGGTGTGACATATTAATAATGCCGACAAAGTGGTAAAATAAATCTTGAAAAATGTTTAGCATACTCCTCTAACGTAACTGGGAATGATTTTTTTCTCGTCTATCTCATCGTGTGGAGTGTAGTTTGATAGGTCGTTCGAAAATATTGCGGGTTTGTGAAAACCATTTTTCGATTCAGGCTCCGTTTTCGAAATATTAAGCTTTAAAGCGTTAATGTTTGTTAGAGTCAAGTGTCCCCCCCCCCCGCCCCCTCTGCCAGCTAAGTGGTTGTTTTTGGATATGTGAAAAAATTTACTGAAGTTGTTAGAAGTTAACTAGTTATAATCATTCAGCCTATAAAATGTACTTAGAGAAAGAAGTAATTTCGTATGAATTTATTTGAAATTTATTGAAAGCCGGAGGGTCTAAGTCTGCTTATTGTGACGGGCAACTATGGAAGCCTACACTGTGCGTGCCCTGACACTCATTTGGCATTTTTTTAAATTAATATTTTAATTAACATGTGTATTAATTTTATAGAAACAAAGGCCTAGACAAAACATATAAAATCATGTAGACAAACCTTTGTATATACCTAAAAACCTTTGTATATACCTAAATACAACATAAAGGAATATAGTTTTTTACACTTAATAATTAAATTATGTTATCTATGTCAACGTAAGCAATGTTATGTAATCAGCCGCAAGTTCAAGTCAAGGCATATACATATAAATTGCATAGGTACATAAAAAAAAACGGCATAATAACACGCCTCGGTACGCAGCATTTCGGTCTCAGCTTGTGTACCTACCTACCTAAATTATTTTCAGTATTTTAAGTTATATTAACAGCAATCCTGACTGTGGACAAATAGAAAAACTCTATGTATCATGAAAGGTTATGTTGTTATTTTCAAATGGAATAATTTGGAAAATAGAAAGCAAGTGTGTAGGTACACAAAACTACATAATTATGACAAAATAAATTATTTATAAACTAGCTAGTACCCGTAACTTCGATCATTTGAATATATTATCATTATATGTTATCAATCTATAGATATAATAAAATTGAAGTGTCTGTTTGTAATGTCAAAATAATAGTTTTTTACTTAATGTAAGTATACAGAGTAACTATAAGAAAAAGCCATATTTTAAATTTTTGTCTGTCTGTCTGTTTGTTTGTACCAGGTAATCTCCGAAGCGGTTGGACCGATTTTGACGGGACTTTCACTGGCACTGACTTTCACTTTATTATAGAAAAATAATTAAGGTTCCGCACAAAAAATATAAAAGGTTTTTTAGTAATCCACACGAGCGAAGTTGCGAGCACAGCTAATATCTACTAAAATCCTCATTAAATTGAAGTTTTAATTTTTTGTTTGAACGCGCTACTTGGAAACTTCCAGTCAGATTTATTTATTTTTGCATATTTTAACCCATTTATTGAGCAAGGTTATGGGGGGATATATAATTTCACGCTACGACCCTAAGGGGCGGAGCAATAACCATGAATCTCAAGTAATCTGGCAAACTCCATAGCATGGTGGTAGGGCATTTTCTAATGCCCGCCTGGCTAGCTGCCACTCTCAAGTTGAAAATCGGTCGCTAAGCACCAATAGGTGAGTTCCGGCAGCTGTACTTGAGAGCCAGTCTTCCACTAGGTTTAGCGTGTTATCATCTTGGGCCACATCGTCACTTAACGTCAGGTGAGATTAACTGTAGGCAAGTACAGGAAGTGAAATATGTTTGTGAAAACTTTAGAACTACATGTTTCATCTGTATTAAAAGTGTACCATCTTTTTTTATTGCAATTTTTATCTTTAGCTAAGTGTTATATGTGCCCTTGATTCTTACTCGGATTCGGTTCTATATAATCTGAAAACTATGCTCAAATTGGTTCAGTAGTTTTTAAGTAATGTTCCTTGCTTTCTCGCTGAGTTATGATTCAAATGATGGCAGTAAAAATTTGACTTTTTACATGCAAAAAGTCAGTCTCTTAAGCATTGTGTTAGTTAACTCGCAACTATAATTTGTTACTAATTTATTATATGTAGTCGGTTTACAATTTTTGGACTTCCATGTCCTCTTAAGATTATTTTCTTAATCCTATGAGCGCCATCTCTTGCATATTTAAGAAACGTATTCGTTTATTAAAGTAGATTACGGGATAAGTTGCAAGTTCTTTGCACTTCTCTGTCCACAATGTTATACCGTTTGAACATATTATACTTCAATGATTTCATAACACATTTTACCAAGCCCGGGTGAAGCTGTAAAAGCCATTTGAGGGCCCTTATGGCAAACAATATAGTCAGTTGGTAAAATAATTCATTCTATAACTCCCAAAGAACCTTTTGCATATTACGCATTATAATACGCATATTAAAACTTATTAGCATATCATAAAAAATTGGAATTATTGTCACAAAGAGTTCTTGAAAATTACGAGCCCTTTTTGGTGAAATATTATTATAGACATAACCAGGAAACAAATTCGCGATCGCGTGATTCCTAAATTTCTTGTTATTCGTGCGTGCCGCTTGCCGGAACTTGGCTGAGAAATGTTTGTCTAATATGTCTATATGCCATTTTATCGTAAAATCGATTCCCTTCTTACCTATAAACGAAACTACAGCTTATGTGAAAGATTTTTGTCGAATAATGTTAAAAAATTATAAATATTTAGATTTACTTTATTAATCTGTAATAATTAGGTAATAGTAATCTTTTCCGTATAAATAATTGCGTTTATATTTTAATAAAGTTTAATGGTTATATTTCTATCCTAATTAAATTAACTGTTGACCATGTTGCTCTTCATAATGTCACTAAATGGCAGAAGTCGCCGCATGACCTGCGTCTTTAATGAGATGGTAATTAAGAAAACTTTCCTATACTTACGCTATAAGAGAGATAATTATTATGATGTACAACTAAGTACGGACTATTACTGGGAAAACATTATGCTGGTTGTCTTCTCACTCCGATCCTAAGTGCTGACCGTCTCGTCGGCGTGTAGCTCCTAGCTAGTCGGCGCGGCGCCGACCAGTCAGCTCGAATCGTTTTAGTTTCACGCAGTCACGCTGATTGCCACGATAGCAGGTACATACGCGCTTGCATATTGTTAAAAAATCATTACGAAGCACACACATGTAGGGCTCAGCGCTGATGAATTTATAATAATACATATCTATATATTCATCACCCTTGACAGTTAGCCTGAGAAGAATATCGGTTAGAACTAATTAGGGTGGAACTTATTTTGGATTTTTGTATTTTTGATCCGCGCAGGGTCTAGTAGAGTTTGCATATATATTTTCGAAGTTTCATGTTTCACCCGTGCCTGTTCACAATTTAAGTTTCACTTTTGAATAGTAAGGTATGAGAAATTTCTTTAGAGATTTCTTTCTACTTGCGTCAGTCTGACTGGAGGAATACCTCTACCTTACAGAAGATCGTAGCAAAACAACTTTGTGTTGTGTTCTAGGGTTACTAGAGCTCCTTGGGGAAGTGGGGTACAAGGTCGGCAACGCGCTAGTGATACCTATGGTATTACAAGCATCCATAGGCTACAGTAGCCGCTAACCATCAGGCGGGTCGTATTCTTCTTTGCCACCTTAGTCATATAACAGAAGGGTTTTAGGCATTGAACAATAATTTATTAATTCCTGCCAAAGTAACTGTTCAAAAAAATTTAAACTTAGCAGACATCAAGCTTGTGATAGTTGCTATTTCTTGGAAATTTCACATGTCTTTAATTATTATAATTTTAGATATAGGAAAATAAATTTCAGAATCGTCGTCACTGTAATCAATGAAGAAAGATAGTTATACAATAATTAACAAAATATTGATGCTTCAGTTCAAAGTATATTTTAAAAACTACTCGTATAACGACACGCAGAGCAATTAGAACACATCAAAAAAGTATTATATTTTATAATTTATATTTACAATATAATAAAACAATAAATAGCACGCCATCTAGTATAGTATACTGTAATACCTAAATATGAATTGTATCCAACAGCACTAAAGAGAACGCAAAAGCGCGCATCTTATTGATGTTAAAATTTACTCATAGATGGCGCTAAACATAATTCATAATTTCTATAACAAACTAGCTGTGCACGCAAAAATGAAAAAAAAAACATCAAAATCTATCAAGTAGTGTTTGTATACTCTTTCAGTTTTTGCGTGATGCGCGCACAACGGCAAACCACAAACAGTTTATTTATATAGATTATTACATTACATTCAATGCATTGTAATTGTACATAATTAACTCTGTATTAGATTAATTTTTTCGTTGAGAGATCAGGTTTTTGGCTTTTTGGTGACCCGAAGGACCTGGCACGGCGCGTGCTTTTGCACCATAGATATACATCCCTAATGCGGCGTGCCACAAGCCACAAGCTAATGTGGACCCCGCCTATATGTATAGCATTTCTTTGAAACTTATACAATAACGTAATTTAAACTTTAAATATCACTAATAGCATAGTTGGGTAAATTTACATTTTTATTAATAATTAGTCAACAACTAGTGTCGTTCCTAGTATAATAGGTAATCATTATACAATATTAGAAAATAATTGTAAAATAGTATCGCTATCGAAACATCAAGGCGCGCACAGTAAAAGTAAATAAGTCGATTGGTCACATAGCACCACTGTCTAGTCAAGTGGACGCTAAAAGGAATATAAAAAGAACTAAGAGCGGGATTATCAATGAACTAGTTCGCATAGTTCACCTAAAGTATCGCTCTTCCCAGCTAGGTCGTTCGCGAACTACCCAAGACTAGATTGCACAGATTCACAGCACAGATTAGAGAACAAGGCAAATCTGTGCTTACAATTTAAATACGTATTTGTATTTTATTAGTAATTTTATATTTGTAACAATGAGTTTGGTAAGTACTTTAAGCTAAATCATTTAATTTAATCGATTATCACCATTTCCCAGAATTCTAATTAAATCATGTTTTTAGTGTAAAAGTATACCACTGCGTAACGATGAGGTGCTACATCTTATCCAGTTAATAGAGTCAGAATCAGCGATTTTAAATAAGGACTGTAAATCTAAATCTAACAGAATGAAAGAGGAGGCATGGCAACGTATCACAGACGCGTTTAATAAATCTGGTTCTTCGTGTTCTCGTACACAAACACAGCTAAGGCTAAAGTGGGATAACTTGAAAAAAGCGACGCGCAAAAAGATGGCTCTTTTGAAGCAAAACAACGAAATGGTATGTTAAAATTTAGAATCGTTTGGCATGGGGCTACCTGACACTGACACTACTCCCATTACAAGCAAACTCACCTGGCCTGAAATTGATGGTCAAATTGGAAATTTCGACATTTACTATAGTTTTTACACGCTGCGCTGTAAGAGAAGGTACAGGGAGGGTGGACGAAGCTGTTACCTACTTGCTGGCACCATTCCTATAGAAACATATGATCCTGGCTGGCATTTTAGGTTTGTGTACTATTTTGTTGCTCTACTGAGATACTCTGTATGTCTATATAATGGCAGTAGTTGTTTGTTTTTGTTTTGTCATAGTAAACAAATATTAGTTGGATGACAGAAAAATAAGATAGAATCGGAATTTTGCATCTTATTTCACAGATTTTATTAATTTTCTCAAAAACAGTGAAATACTTTGTAATGAGAGTGGTAGCTTTATTATCAGGGACCTAATCTTCATCAATTTCACCCTTAATTCATGCCAAACGATTGTTTATCCAACTCAAATGGTAGGTACATCTATTAAGTACTAATAAACAGTATTGCTTGGACTTTACTTCAAACAGAATAATACTTGCAACCAAGAAATGACTTCATTTGCATTCACTGTAATCATGACGGCCTATATACATTATTGTAAAATCAGCCAAATATACAATGTCTGTATCCAAAATTCCATACACAGTAACAAATGTTTACAATATATTTTTCACCACATGTATGGCAGTCATGTAATCTCTATCACCTTTTAAAAGTAAAATACTGAAATGACTGACAAGTTTTTACCTTAGCTTAAAAAAATATTTGTGTTAAAATTTTAACTTATATTGTTATAATAGCTAGTGGCCTTGCAGGTCTAGCAACCTTGAGAAGTTGGCAGTTCAAGACAAATAAAAAAAACATTTATGGGTTAGCATCAAGGTTGGCTAAATTTGTGTGAAGTGTGAGCAAGGCCTACTAAATGTAGTTAACACAGATACTGTGGTACCTATCTTATCAATTTCTAATAATATAATGTATCTTTTAATTTCAGGGTGAATATAATCATCTAATTCTAGGTAAAGTTTTGAACAGAGTAGCATCAATTATTGGTTCCGACTGTACTGGATACACTGCAGAGTTTGGTGGAGACTCTGAGTCACCAGAAGATGCAGTTTTGCCATCAATAACTAAGATTCCTTGTACTGACCAGAGTAGTGTACATTCAAGTCACTATGATGATGATGTTGGTGACAATAGACACAAAAATTTTATGAAATCACATAGGAAATTCTATTTCAAGAGGCTCAGTAGGAATGGAGGTAAAAAATAAGTGTTTTTTTTTTCATATATCATCAGATCTGATCATTTTCAAACAATAAAACTTTGATTCATCTGATTAACTTTATAAAATTGTATACAAAATGTCTGCATTTCGCTGCAGCATAAATTTCACTGTCATTCCTTAAGTTGAATTTGAAAACATACATAGGTACTACATTTCCAAGATATCTTCCAATGTGAGTTTTATAAATGTTTACTAAATAATAAATAATAATATATAATAATAATGTTTGAGATAAAAATATCTTTTAATTTAATTTTCATTCTATAAATTTCAAAATAAGATATTATTTAGTTACATTTAAAATGTACTACAAATTATTGAACTATTATTGATACTGCCAAAAAAATGTAACTGTTGCTTTTGTAATACAAAGGTTATATGAAAATAAATATTAGGTATCCTAATTGCATCCTAAAATCATTGCTTGATGTTAATTAATGTGAACATTATTTTTCAGATATTCATAAAAAAAAGGAATACGAACTTTGCAGGGCACGTATACAACGGGACATGGCTATGGCTGAATATTATAAAATAAAAACGAAAAAAATAGAATTGGAATTAAAATTATTGAGAAATAAATTAAGTTCAGATGAATAAATAAAACATAGTCTTTTTGAGTGCTATTTTATATAAATAGCTATCTTCCTGTATTAGGGGTCTACCGTAATTTGGGGCACATGAAACCATGATTTATTCTTCAAGTAGTGCTTTATATATAACTAACTGTACCCGCGGTTCCGCTCGCGTGGGGTACAGAATGCTTTCGGTAAAGCACATGCGCGAAGCGTGCTGCCCTCGCTCAAAACACAAAAATACTTATTGTGAGTGATTCTTAGAAGATACTTACATGCTATCGTAGACTTTTTGTAGGTCTTGTTCCGTAATTAGGTAGAACATTACTTTGATACATCTCGTATGATTTACTCAGCGTAAGACATTTAAGCGCCTCAAATGCGTCTTTTCCCGAATTGATTCACCATTATCGCCACTGCTTATTTCGTACGTTACTTTATTTTACAAAATATAAGTGGAGAATAATATAAGATATAAATGTAATAATATGAACATAGACGAACACAGAGACATTGAAACTCCATATTATGAGTCTCGTCAGTGATAGTACCTACTTGTGTGTTGATGTATGCAAAGATTGATCTAAAATCTGTTCAGCAGACATGCGGGTATTTCACTGAGAATTTTTAAACTGTGATCAAATCGTCTTGGTAACCTATGATTAGTGGCACACATAAAAGAAAATGAATAACTTGAATTTTTATTACTAAGACGGAAGAAATACACGAAGCTATTTATATTCTATATGATGCTGCTTTAACAAATTTTGCCTAATATTGTTTCTGCGACTTCTTATCATATTAATAGATAAGTATTTTTTCTATTAGTACATATATTTAATTATCAGTTAGCGATATAATTATGTGGGTACGCTTTATATACATAAGTACGAGTAGGTGCCTACAAACCTATAGATACCTGAGGCGTAACAAAAAGCAAAGTATTGATTACTTTGTGGCTTCACACATGTCATATTATAAGTAGGTATCTATTCATCCATTCACTACTCTTCAAGCATATCTATAAATAATTCATCTCGCATTGTATCATTTTGAGTTTTACGACTTCACTGTCATAACCACAACACTATTACTCCTAACGGGTCATAACTCATTAACTAAAGTATTCGTCAAAAATATTGAAACGAAACATGCCAGTACTCGTGTTATTTTATTTTATTTTTTATGGCAATGAGAAGTACCCGAAACATGTAAACTATGGGTACATCGTCACAAATATTAATGAAGTTAGAAACATAATCTATGGTAATTAAATCCAATATGTAAGTATAGTGTAGTATAACTGGTCCAGTAGACGTTGTTCTACTCTTTCCGATATAATAGGTATTGGTTCGAACACAGCGCCAACTATCGGATCCTAGCATAGCAGATGAACACGTGTCATGTCGATAAAAATATGTGAATATGAGTTCAATCGGTCAAGTCGTTTAGAATTTATAGAATCACTAACAGACCCGCACAAGTTTTTTAAGAGAGAAAAATAATGTTTGTTTGTCCCCTATGCATTCCTAAACCATTTATTTATTTATTTAAACTTTATTATACACCATAAATTTCAAAAATTCATTAAATACATAAAATTTGTTATTGTTAAAAAGGGCGGCCTTATTGCTAAAAGCAATTTCTTCCAGGCAACCTTTAGATGGATATGTTTTAAAGACAAATTAGAGCTAGTATGGGTGTAACGAGAACAACGTGCTTTAAATAATGTAACACAATATAAAGTTTATCACAAATAAAATATATAGATACTATAGTTAAGGAAGAAACAAATATATGATATATAGACTACATTATTATTATATATAACTATAATACAAACATATACTATATATATAATTACAAAAATATATTCTAATACAAACAGAATATCATATAATTACACATACCTATGTATAATATTAAAGCGATAAATAATAATCCTTGACCGATTTTTTAAATATGCGATTGTGCGCGTCTCACAGAAACAGGTAGAGCGTTCCACAGCCGTGCAGCCTGAACTGCGAAAGATTTACCAAGAAAAATTGTAGAGTGTGTTGGTATTTCCAGCATCACGTTTTCTGATGACCGTAGACAACGCGTGTGCGTATCGTAAAGGAATCTGAAACGTTTTTTCAGATAATAAGGCGTAATAGGATTAAAAAGAATTATGTAGAGGAGAGACAAAGTGTGAGCATTACGGCGAAGTCTAATAGGGAGCCATTTAAGCTTGAAACGGTATTCTGAGATATGAACATATTTGCGTAATCCAAATATAAACCTAATACAAAAGTTTTGAAGCTTATCTAACTGAGCTTCCGTAAGATCTAAATAGCTAACGTGAGCATAGTCAAGCACTGGAAGTAGAAGGACTTGTGCAAGTGAAATTTTAGTAGCAGTAGGGAGAAAATTACGTAGTCTTCTTAGGCACCCAGCAGACGCAAATAATTTCCGACTTACTTCTTGAAGCTGTGGACCCCAAGACAAATTTTTGTCGATATGTATTCCTAAGTTTTTTACTTTGTCACAAATTGGAAGAACAGCACCATCAAAAACGATACAAGGGAGTTTTGCTCTATTGATTCATGTATTCATCGAATTGAGATGAAACTTTGAGGAGTTGAGCGCACACACGCGATTGTTTTGTGGTATATTATAGTTCAACTTATCTATAGTAGGCAGCGTGCAAGTCGTTTCATTTTAAAACAACGGTAACGTAGTCGCAGGCAAAATCTAGTATTATAAATATGTAAGTACGTTTGTTTGAATGTTTGTCCATCAATCACACTCGAACGGCTGCATGAAATCTAATTAAATTTGACATAGAAGTCGATTATATCGTGGAATAGGATAGTTTTATAACGATATAAAAGAAACAAAAATTAGTTGAGTTACATATGACTAAATAAAATTTAATTTAAAGTGAATACCTCCATGTTTATCTTTAATCGCTAATAAGTTGTTTACCGTCAAGTTAAACATCTGCGAAATTTTCTTTGATAAAATTAATTATTCATTATTAATTTTGATAATTTATTGAGTATACAGTTTTATTTATTTACTATATACTATGTATTTACAACAATTTATCTTTATTATTTTTCTAGTTGCACTACAAACAACTATTTTTTCGCAATACAACGCCTTCGCCAGTGTACAAACTAAAAAAATGCAATAATGGTATTCATTCATTCATAAGTAACTATGTAGTAAAATAGGAATGGGACATAATACAACATCAACAAAACTCAATATTGTCCTTTTATATAATGCAACAGCTAGTAGACCTACCTAGCTACCTCCAGTGAACACGTTACCTTAATTTGAACTCACATTCACATCATATGCGTCACATTTACATAAATTTTACACATTTATGATGTATGGGTGATGTCAAATATAGGTCGTGTGTTCACTGCGTACTTATTAAACTTCCTATCTATTCATCAGCGGCAGCTGCACTCCCACTGCAAGGTCAAATCTCGTTCTTTTGAATCAATCAGAATTATATTTACAAAACTTTGAAAGACGTATTTCTTTATTCATCTAGAGCATAAAATATAATTAATTTCAAAGCTCCAGCAGCTTGGATTTATAATTCTTAATATAAATTGCTAAACTAATAGAAAAGTAGGTATCTACTACTCTGTCAAAAAAGCACCGGGAAAAGTTCAATAATACACAAAATGTTAGTTATTCATCCAAATTTATTTTATCGCTTTCAAAGTATGCTCCCTCAGAAACGCTTACGCCAACGAATAATCCAATCATCAAAACATTTTTTAAACGCTTTTTTTCGAAAATGAGTTTATTTCTCATCGCGAATTCTCCTTTATGTCTTCTACCGAATAAAAACTGATGCCACGAAGTGATAATTTGAGTTTTGGAAAAAGAAAGAAATCGGCTGGAATCTGGTGAATAAGGTGGTTGCTCGATCGTATTTGATTATTTCACAATGATGGCTTTGTGCGAAGGTACATAATCGTGGTGCAAAATCCAAGAATTTTCATTCCACAAATCTGGCCTTTTTCGTCGAATTAGCTCTCTTAAACGCCGCACATCGCTGAAATAATATACTTTATTTACCGTTTGACCTTCCGGTAAGAATTCCGAGTGCACAACACTGCTCACCAGGCTTGCTTACCAGGGCGAGGCAAATCTTCCAACGTATCTCGACCGCTTTTTAACTCTTTGTACCACTCATAAGCACGTTGTTTTTTATAAAGACGATTTACCGTAAGCCTTCTGTAACATTTTCAGTGTCTCCGAACACGAAATTCCATAAGCGATCCAAAATTTAAGACAAACTCTTTATTCGATGTGTATGTCCATTATGAAATTCGCAATACACACTAGATATGATCTAACTAAAAACAGCACTGTATTTAATCTAAATGACAGATGCAACTCAAACTCCGCGTCAGTATATTAAATTTGGAACCATAAACAAATCATCCATTCCCGATATTATGTTATTGACTGAATGTAAGTTATTACTTACAGCAGTTACAACATCGAGGGGCGAGGGGACTAGTAACCTTCATATGTGTCATGTCATTAATTGTGATCTGTGACTTACGTCATCACTAGAAATACGTACAGTGTTTGGAGAATCTCTTTATGATAAATCATGGCAGCGCGTGTAGGTATCAGCAGCGCCTTGCTTTGCTTAATTGATAACCCAATTACAATATTATTATCTTTAAAACTTACAGGTAACCATTGCATTCAGTTTTGTTAAGTAGTAGGTAGATAGGTAGTTTTAACCATTTTCTTATTTCCTCACTTTTATTGCAAATAGTTATAAAATATATCTACATATTACATAAATAGTTCTTATCTAGTATCATAAGTTGTTCTAGAAGTCTTATTCCACTCATCATTACGTCATGAACATTCTGTTTCGTTTATTTTTAAATTGTTCTTGTTAATATCAAGATTGGATTTTACTATGAGATATGTGATTCATTGGGCCCAGAAGTAAGCATTTCCAGAATTATACGTAACCTGGAAATCTATCTCAGTCCTCGAAATGGATGTATTTGTAGATTTGCTTCAAGGTTAATGATTTTCTACTTCGAACCAATTTATTATTATTTGCATTTTCTAGTTTTGGGTAATCATTTGCCCATAATTTTATTTGACATATTGACTTATTAATTTATTGACTTTAATAACTTGACAGTAAGTGATTATGAGGCAAAGCATAGTATAATTAAGCAGATATAAACCGCTGGCTGATTAGTGAATCAGCATGAACACAGTAATTGGTAACATATTTTCAACTTGTGGGTGAGCAGCCAGTTAGGCGAAGCACTAGGAACAATAAATAACTTATTAACACCATATCACATTATATTGTAACCATACTATGATTGCTATAGTTACCCACATAAAGTTTTCCTGCACCGAATGTGTCAGTCTCATTGTAGAGATTAAAAACCCACATTTTATGGATACAGCCCCCAAATCGAACTTTATAGAGGTGTCTAGAGCAAACAGTAAAATATGTGTGGGTTTTTTTAGTGTTTTCTCTAAGCAAATACTACGGTCCTCGCACCTAACAGAAAAGTAAAGTATGTATTTCTTATATCCTTTTTTTAATCTCAGGGTGCAATATCTTGAAATAAGCTATTAACGTAACCGCTAACCGCTCGCTAATAAATATTATTTTCTTCGAAAATATCGTTGGTAATAAAGTGACATATATTATGTACGTCTTTTTATTTATAGATAAACATACAATATTAACATCGATTATGACAGTGGTGTATAGAAAAGATAACGCATATGCGTTTTAAATAACTCTAATTGATATGCGTCCTCACACATCTTAACGAGTTTCCACAACTGCGCGTAGCCAAATAATGTACCTACCTACAAATTTCTAACTTGGCATCGTTTAAATGTTTATTGACTCATTCGAATACACTACACGTTGGTCCATTTAAATGTACTTTCGTTGAGATTTCCCTCAGTATACATTATAAAACTAAAATGTGTTTAACCATTTGAAAAAAAACAAACATTTTCGAAATAAAATACTTAGGTATAGGTCTACCCAACAATTTTAAGATTATCAGATCATCAGATTATCAGAAGTAATAATAAATAATCTCTTTGCATGTAGTACATTGTTAAGTTATTCATTAAGAATAAACCGTAGTGAAATTATTGTATACGCGTAAGTAAAAAGTCAGAAATAATTAAATACGTAATAATAACATTTTAATTATTTTTACTTATGCGATAATGGATACCAACCGACGGCGACGATATATTTCGGATGCGCAAATATGTGTAAATAAATAAAAGTTATATATTGTTTATGAAGAGAAATAATATTACTTACGAGCTTTTAAATGTCCAAGTACTGGTCAAAGTTCTTTAATCATAATGCACCTAAGCACTTTATCATCCAAAAATCTATATCCAAAAATATATATACATACTACACGGTTGCTGTACTAGAATATTTCTGGGAGGTTCAGATTTTCCTTCACAGTCAACCGATAGTATGACTAATTAATTTTAAATTACTTCGGGCAAAGCATGCCAATAACAACAAAAAAACATGGAACATATGCTGAAGCACAAATCTATGAAAATCGAAGCGATATTCCACGTTCTTTAACAATAATTAACAATAGCCCATTCACCATCACGACTTTGAAAACAAATAACAAATCTCAATACAACGATAATATGCCACGTCAGTGAATAAAGTGTTACACAGCTCCATTAATTGATCTAATTCTAGGGAATGTCACAAATAAATTGGGCTAATTGTAACGATTACAGTGACACAACAGTTCCTATAATTAACTCCGTGGGTGAAATTTACTGCCTTCATTAAATTCCAATTTAGAATTTAACGAACTGAACAAATCCTTTAGCCCGAAAAACGAAGGTCGTGTAATTGTTTTACCAATTCTGTAAACTTTTACTGAATATCGTAATTATGGGAGTACATTTGAGGCTTTCCTTAAAATCCTCAATTCGTTATTCTCAATTGTTTTAAAAATAGTAAACTACTTTACTAGGACCGTGTGTGTGCCGGCTTAGAATAGCACCACCCCATCTCATCCTGTGGGTGTCGTAAAAGGCGACTAAAGGATTATCCGAAGAACGGGCAGCAGTGTCCTTCGAGTATATATCTACGACCATACTGCGATCGCCAACCCGCCTGCCAAGCGTGGCGATTATGGCAAATCCTCCCAAATATGAAAATGCAAACAAAATCTAGACCCCTAGTCCCCGGCGGCCCCGCTATTCCTGACTCCGGTAGCGGTCACGGTAACGGTGGGGCAGGGGGTGCTATAGTTAATCCCCGGCAGAGATCCGGCTACCACAACCGACGAACACTGGCCCCGACAACCTACAACACGCGCACACTGCGAACTGACGAGAAGATTGTGGAACTTGAGGAAGAATTGAGCAAGTTACGGTGGGATATCATAGGTTTATCTGAAGTCCGAAGAGAGGGGGAGGACACGATAATCCTTAAATCTGGTAACTTGCTCTATTTCCGGGAGGGCGATCAACAGTCCCAAGGAGGTGTCGGGTTTATCGTCCACAAGTCCCTTGTGAACAACGTGGTAAAAGTCGAGAGTGTGTCGACTAGGGTAGCGTGCCTTATACTCAGAATAACCAAACGGTATTCGTTGAAGGTCATACAGGTGTACGCTCCGACCTCGGCGCACTCAGACGATGAGGTGGAGGCTATGTATGAAGACATTTCTAAAGCCATGCATAGTTTCAATGCCCACTTCACGGTTGTCATGGGGGATTTCAATGCAAAACTGGGCAAACGAGACGGCGACGAGCTGCGAGTGGGGCAATTTGGAGTAGGAAATCGGAATCATCGGGGCCAACTACTGGCCGGCTTCATGGAGAAGGAAGGCCTTTATATGATGAACTCTTTCTTCAGGAAGCGAGAACACAGGAAGTGGACCTGGATGAGCCCTGACGGTGTAACGAAAAACGAGATAGACTTTATCATGTCGACGAAAAGGCACATATTCAATGATGTCTCTGTGATCAATGCGGTCAAAACCGGAAGTGATCACCGTATGGTAAGAGGCACATTGAATCTTAATTTGAAGCTCGAAAGATCTCGACTGATGAAGTCTACGCTCCGCCCAGCACCGATCCAACTCCAAAACCCCGAGAGCTTTCAGCTGGAACTCCAAAACCGTTTTAATTGCCTAGAAGACAGCAGCGTGGACAATTATAATGACGGGTTCGTGGAAACTGTCCATACGGTTGGGTCCAAGTTCTTTAAGACCCACCGTACAAACAGGACCAAAAAACTCTCGGACTCTACTCTAAAACTCATGGAGGAGAGGCGTGAGATGATTCTGCAGTCTAAAGGTGATGCCTGTGCTTATCGGCGGCTTAATAGGCGGATCTCAAAGTCACTGAAATCTGACATACGCCAATTTAATACGAATCGTATTAAAGAGGCAATAGAGCGAAACAAAGGCTCCAAAGTGTTCGCAAGAGATCTGTCTATTGGGCAAAGCCAGCTAACAAAGCTGAAGACTGACGACGGCAGAATCGTGTCATCCAAACCCGAGCTCTTGAGAGAGGTCGAGAAGTTCTATGGACAGTTATACACGTCAACGCAGGAACCCGTTACAAATCTAGCTAAAGACCCAAGAGCTAGATTGACTGACTCGACACTATACAGAAGACATCCCGGACGTCAGCTTGTACGAGATTAGTATGGCTCTCAAACAGCTTAAAAACAACAAAGCTCCCGGAGATGACGGAATCACAGACGAACTATTGAAGGCGGGTGGTAAACGAGTACTGAGGGCCCTTCAGACATTGTTCAATTCCGTCATCCACGAAGGTAAAACGCCGCAGGCATGGAACAAAAGTGTGGTGGTACTCTTCTTCAAAAATGGTGACAATACCCTATTGAAGAATTTTAGGCCCATCTCACTTTTGAGCCATGTTTATAAGCTGTTTTCGAGAGTTATTACGAACCGTCTCGCTCGCAAGTTCGACGACTTCCAGCCTCCCGAACAAGCCGGTTTCCGAAAAGGCTACAGTACCGTAGATCACATACACGCATTACGGCAGGTTATACAGAAGACCGAAGAGTATAACCTACCCCTTTGTTTAGCGTTTGTGGACTACGAGAAAGCCTTCGATTCGATTGAGACCTGGGCTGTACTACAGTCTCTCCAGCGGTGCCAAGTAGACTACCGGTATATCGAAGTGTTGAAGTGTTTGTATGAAAACGCCACTATGTCAGTTCGACTGCAGGACCAGAACTCGAAACCTATCCTGTTGCGGCGGGGAGTCAGACAAGGAGATGTTATCTCTCCTAAACTGTTCACCGCTGCACTGGAAGATGTCTTCAAGGTTCTGGACTGGGAAGGACTAGGCATCAACATAAACGGCGAGTACATCACCCACCTTCGGTTTGCCGACGACATAGTAGTCTTGGCTGAGACCATGGAGGACCTCCGTGCGATGCTCGATGACCTCAGTAAAGCCTCTGAACGAGTTGGTCTTAGAATGAACATGGAGAAGACGAAGATTATGTCGAACGTCCATGTAGCGCCAACTCCCGTGAAGATCAGAGACCATACGCTTGAAATTGTTAAAGATTATGTTTACCTGGGACACACAATCCAGTTAGGTAGATCCAATTTCGAGAAAGAGGTCAATCGTCGAATCCAACTCGGCTGGGTAGCGTTCGGGAAGCTACGTAACATATTCTCGTCCAAGATACCGCAGTGTCTCAAGACGAAAGTCTTTGACCAGTGTGTGTTGCCAGTGATTACATATGGAGCTGAGACGTGGTCGCTAACTATGGGCCTCATAAGAAAGCTCAAAGTCACTCAAAGGGCAATGGAGAGGGCTATGCTCGGAGTTTCTCTGCGTGATCGAATCAGAAATGAGGAGATCCGCAGGAGAACCAAAGTCACCGACATAGCCCGAAGAATAGCTATACTTAAGTGGCAGTGGGCTGGCCACGTAGCTCGTAGAACTGATGGCCGATGGGGTCAAAGAGTTCTCGAGTGGCGGCCACGTACCGGAAGACGCAGCGTGGGCAGACCCGCCACAAGGTGGACCGACGACCTGGTAAAGGTTGCGGGAAGCCGCTGGATGCGGGCAGCACAGGACCGGTCGTTGTGGCGATCTTTGGGAGAGGCCTATGTCCAGCAGTGGACGTCTTTCGGCTGAAATGATGATGATGATGATGAAACTACTTTACTAGTAAGTTCTTCTTTTAATTATCAAATGTAAATAGACCGTCTTATGAGTTATAACTATACGGTAAGGTAACAGCAATATTCATTAGAATGCTTCTATAGTTCTGTCCTTCGCCTTTGATGTAAAGGTCGATATTAATTAGGCAAGTATCAATTGCTTCATAAAACAAGAAAATGATACTTTTATTTTTCTTGGTTTGTCGTACCTTGTCACTTATTTAGTAACCATGAGTACATGTTCGATACAATCTAAATTCCTATTACACTAATCTCACGTTTTCCTTTATTAAAAAACACGTGATTGGAACAAGACAAAATAACTATTGTAGAACCATTGAAGTAATGTGCTACTGGTGCTACCGTAGTAGAAATATCTGAATCAACTTTACCAATCCGTAAATTTATAATGAAATTATGTTTGTTTTTGCATTTTAATTTGCTTACGATAAAAATACCTATTAAAATATATCGTATGTTAACATCAAATTATCGTGTTTACGATAATTATTGTACGGTTGCCAACTCTGCTATGAATTGCAATTGCGTATTATATACAACAATATCGCGATGTCGTCTCTAGTACTTGTACGTATTACCTCAATATATAGAACATTGGGCATGCAGGAGGTAGCTGTAATTTGTAGGTAGGAAGGAGGGAGGTGATGCGCGAACTCGTCCGGCAATTTACCAATCAGTTATAAACTAAATGAGAATTGTCCTCTGAAGCTATATAAGGGATATTAATATAGTCGTAGAATTAGCAATTAGGTAGGATAGTATTGAAAGCATATCATATATGCATATTACTTAACTATTTAGGTACATAACTAGATAAATATTTCAACAAAAAACTAAATACATATTTTTACATACATACGTTTCTAAACCAATACTTTATTATAACATATTTAATATTCATGACTTTAATAGATTTCATGGCTTTAGAAAATTCAAAGAGTTCTTTAAGGCTTGAATATTGCGCAATTATATACCAGATCGATGATCTCCAATATTGACATATATCCTATTTCATAACTAATATTATAAAGGCGAAAGTTTGTTTGTTACTCAATCACGGAAAAACGGCTGAACGGATTTGGATGAAATTTGGCACACAGATAGTTTATAACCTGGATTGACACTTAGTATTATGACATTGTAGTTCACGCGAGCGAAGCCGCGGGCAGAAGCTAGTAATATTATAAATGTGAAAGTTTGGATGTTTGTTACTCAATCACGCATAAACGGTTGAATAGATTTAGATGAATTTTGACAAATATATACTTAGTTTATAACTTGGATTAACACATAGGATACTTTTATCCCGGTAAAGACCCAATTCAGAAGTCCATGCAGATAAAGTCGCAGGCAGAAGCTAGTAATCTATAAATATAAAAGCGAAATACCACTCATCACGAGATCTCCGAAACTATAGGTCCTGTTGACTTGAAACTTGGCATACTTAGTTACTCCTTTCGCGATGTAGACGCTGACTAAGAACGGATTTTGGGAAATTCAACCTCTAAGGTTGAAAAAGGGGTTGAAAGTTTGTTTGGTAAAAATAATTTATGTACAACTATTTTCTTACAATTACTCGTATGCACACATAATATGTCTATTGACCTGAAATTTAGCACACATACTCTTCAATTTATAAAAAATCATCATTAAAGGGTGTAAAATATTGTATTATTATTGAAGTGAAACGTTTATGCGACTTCCAACGCGTTAAACGTTTAACGCACATTATCTCTCGTACGGTCTCTCCTCTTTGTGTGAGCCAGAGCGAGAGAGCAAATGTCGGTGTGTATGTATATTGCACACTGTTTAAATAAAATATCTTTTAAAATTAAGTTTCACTTCTATCATGTGTGAATCGCACACACACCTTTTTTATGTATTTTAAAGCTTCATCATAATTATGATAATAGTCAATTGGAAAAACTCTTAAAACATTTTTTTTATTAATAATGAACAATTGAAAATTGTAATATTTTAAAAAGAATCACATGACTACGAACGCGCTACGATTGATCGTCAGGTTTGTGACGTTATAATGATATAGGAATTTCATCGATTAAGTGTCAAAGCACTGTAACAGGTGTGTGCTACAATAAGTAGAAATTAACATTGTGACGTTATACGCGCTCGGATTTATTCGGAAATGATCGGCGCATTTTCGGTACTGAATCAAACATTAATTTTTATTTTGAAATAACTTTTGAAATATTGCGAAAAAATAAAAATAGTTTGTTATAAAACATACATGATCTTTACATTTAACACAAAAAAATAATTCATATACCCAATTGATAGAATATATGAATTGTCGATATTATGAGTAAAAGTATAATTAGATACGGGATAAAAATAACCACTGCGTAACAAACGCGTGCGGAGCTGCAGGCGCCCGCTAGTAATAAATATAGGTAACAAGCCAATATAATGTCTACTATCTATCGTCATAATTATTGTGATTTTGGTAATAATAATTATTCAATGAAATCACTCAACTATGCCACTTCCACGTTCTTCAGCAAGGTGTACTATGAGCAAGTAAAAAGGTTAGGGTTTGAAATAATACGCGATTTTGACTTCATCTTTTCTTCACTAAATCAAGATAAAAGTAGAGATCGTACTAATCACACGTTATTACTAGCGCTGAGTCGCGATTTCACCCGCGTATAATTTAAAAGAAATCGCTAATTTATAATACTTTAGTATAGACAATATATGCCTCATAATAATGCTCATAAATCAGTCTTAAATTTTCAATAAAACTTTGTCACAAAGTATATTATTGTGGCTTATGTATAAGAGATAGGCATATGGTATCGCGGACTTTTTTATATGTACTAAGAAGCAATATTTCTTTAGAACATTGTATTTACGTATCTAGCACTAACCATTACGCCAGCGCACGCGGATAAAGCAGTTATGGTGCGCTATTTATTCCGACTTAACAAAGATCAATATTTAAGGCTACCTGAGAGGTGTAGCCTAATGCTAGATAGTTAATACTATTTCGCGTGAATCTAGCTATCATATACAAGAATTTTTCGAATCCGATTGGTTTTTTAGCGTGTTTAAACAAACACAAAAACTCTTCCGTTTTATTATATTATAGTATTAGTATAGATATATTAAAATTATTTCTACACAGTGGTCATTCCTCACTTTTGGCTGTATTTACTTTAACCGTAAAAATAACTAAAGTAGGTACTTTATGTTTTTCAACTCTTTAAAAATTTAAACCGCTGGGGATCACTGTTATAAAAACCCCGTAGGTAATTTTTATTAGAGAATCAAAATAAAACTCTCTTGTATCCTTCGTATGAAGTATTTATCAAATTGAGAGTAGTATGCTTTAGTAGACTCCATTGTGTTTACAGTTCATTAATCAGCAGGCATTGTGAAGATTCGGGATCAATTCTTGCCCCGCCTATTACCGAAACTACAGAGTCATACACTTTTTATCATTTCTTATACCAAACTGTAGTTTAAGCATTTCAATATAAATCTTTTTAATTACCAAGATATAAAAAAGACGACGTAGCTATAATGGGATCCTTTATTGAAGCTATTAAATGCTCTTCAACGATACTTTGAAACTGAGTCGTTATTAATTTAGGAGATTGATGATACTATCAATGATTGATTAACTCAGCTTATTTTGTGTTTAAATTATTTTAGAAGACAAAATCTAATATTTATAGAAAATGTAAAATTATAATTTTTGTAATCGGTACTACTTACTTTACATAATATACAGAATTTTAAATATATTCACCTGTATGACAGATATCTGTGTATATAAATAAAATGATTCAGGTTTCCCGTTGTGCACGCATCACGCAATAACTACCTACTGGATAGATTTTGATCTTTTTTTTGTCCTCCTTAAATAATTGGTCCTTATTAAAAGAAATATTATCACGATATCTTCATTAATAATTATTATTTAGCCCACGCGATCGAAGCCGCGGGCAGAGCTAGTAATTAATAAAAAATCTACAATATTTAACCATGTAGTGAAGTGATAAACTGAAAAATGTAGTAATAATACCAGTCTACAAATGTCTCATGGACAAAGACAGACAAAGTTAGACAAAGACATCTATCCGAAGGAAGGAAGAATATTATACAATATATTATAGGTATACCTATTAGAATAAGTAAGTACAAATAGGTACATAGGTATTATATGAAATTAATACCTTTTAATTTAAAGCGAAATTTATTATAATTACGACGGTACTTCCAGCGGTGTCACAATTCAGCTGGTTTCAAGAGACAATAGTTCGCGGTTACGGAGAAACAATACTCTGACCGGTGCGGCGTCGGACACGCCGGAGGGCAGAGACACTAACGAGAGTTGAGACAGTTAACGAGAGTAAATGACTTTAATTGTATTTATGGTAATAATTCAACACAATAGATGATGTCGAATTATGTTGGTATACTTACAAGAAAGTGCTACTGTCGTGTTACTTAAATTTGTTAGCACAATACATACCGTTATTTGAAATAATATTACTGTTTCAATAAATATGTATTTATAATAATGATTATATATATCTAAGCACTTATGCATATAGTTAGCTTACAAAATTATCCTAATGTAACACAGATTTAATTCCTCTATTCTCACATTTACAACGATCTACGCCAATTATTAGGTATAGTAGGTAATTATGCGTTTTTATGCAACACATTTAAAATGTTTTAATTAACTTGTTTAGCTAACTTGTACTTATATTATGATTAAAATTATGTTAATGTTATTTATTTTCCACTCATATTAGGGTTTCACCTCGGAATTAAAGATGAATAAGCTATAAATTGATATAGGTAAAAGTTTATTTTGACGTTTTAAAAGTTTCGTCAAATGTTTTATAAGATCTCGTGTCTGCCATCTTGAGTTGTTCAAGGTCAAAGGTCGTGAAAACGGGTTTTTCGTAAATATCTTGTTTCCTATGTTTTAAATGATATTTACACTTTAACAAAAGTTATAGAACATAACATTCTCTACAAATTTTAACATACAAAATTTCTATAGGTTTCGCCGTTTTTTAGATAGAGCGCGAAGAGTGCGGAGAGCTCTGCCATATCTACATGTCACAACGCAAGGTCATCCTAGAATGCCAATAAATAGTACGGTTTATACAGTTTATTATTCACTAACTTCATACTTAATTATTTTATATATTACTAGGTGTGCCCGCGGTTTCACTCGCATTAATTTTTAAGTCTGACCTACTATTTGTATGGTAATTGCTCCACTTTTTATGGATAGCAGCGTAATGTTATATAGCCTTCCTGAATAAACGTCCTAAATTAATTAAATATATTTTTTCAAATCTAACAAGTAGTTTCATAGATTAGCGCTTTCAAACTAATAAACAAAATCAATCTCTCGAGCTTTATATTTTTAACTTTTTATAGGTACATTGGTGTTTATGATTACTGCTCCGGTCAGTAGAGTCGTAGCATGAAGTTTTGTAGCCTTATACCCTTCCTCAATAAACGGGCTAACTAATGCAAAAATATTTTTTCAATACTGACTGGTAGTTTCAGAGATTAGCGGTTTCAAACAAACTCTGCTTTATAATATTTCATTTATATATTCTAAGATAATCAACTCTCTTATGATATTCAATAAGGATATCATATTACCTACTCACTTTTTAACTTCATAGAGCGAATGACATTTGTCAATGGCATGAAATTTTAATGCTGTTCCGCTGTTCGTAGGTAAATAATAAATATATCAATTGTGAACGACTGGACTTATTTGGATATTTTTTGTAGTGTTAGCAATACTCCGAATAGGGTTTCTAGAGAAACATTTTTTTGTTATGTTGCCAGGAAAATTGGAAAAATTTAGAAAAAGAGAAATTGTTCTTTTTCTTGAACTCAAGATCCATAACTCACGATTCAAACGATGGATATGCGTAATTCTTTTTCCTTTTTGTTTGTTATGGTTCTTTAAAAGCTCCCAAGAAAATAAATTCAGATCAATTATCTACAAAGGAAAATCGAAAATCTAGACGAACAGTAAAAACCATAACTGTTCTATTTATTTTTAATAATCACGATCATAACAGACTAAAGGAACAATATTTTTGGTGATTCTTTTTTTTGTTTTGTTCGTTATGCTCCCGAGATGGAAATAACTCAATTGAATTGCAAATAAATCTGGTTTATCATGAGAATAAATCAAGCGCAGCAAAAAGGACTTGCCAGTTTCAATGTGTTTGCCTTTTATATACAAAGTTGGTCCAACAAGATGGTGGCTCTCTTGTTAGAACTTTCTAGGAAGTTTTTGTGACATCTCAAAATGCTTGCTTCCAGTTAATTTTTATAATCCACTTAACGAATGCACAATGATCAAACTATATCACGAAAAATGCCACCAATATTACATTAAAAATAAAAATCACAACATGGCAGCTCAAGATCCCGCCCATAACTTCGACTTTGAACTTATTTTCTTCTTTTTCTACTTATTTTTTATCCTGCCAACCAGTCCTCTTTATTGAAGACCATTACTGCCATTATCGAGTGAATATAGTTTCCAGACTTATGACGATTTCATAATCCTAACAAGATGGTAGCTCGCTTGTTACAACTTTCCAGGAAGTTTTTATGGCATCTCAGAATTCATGATCCATGTTTTTATTTCCAATCCACTTCACTTGTGCACAATAACCAAACTTTATTATGCAAAATTCCACCTGTGTTACACAATATAGAGTCAAATAACACAAATGTATGAATAAAAAACAAAAACCACTACATGACAGTTTGAACTCCCGCCAAAAACTCCGAGAACGACTTACATATAATTTTTTTTTTTTTATTGATAGCTATGTTATCTGGCCGGGTTTTAGGGTATATTTTATTATAAAGTAACATACGAAATAAGCGGTGACGATAATGGTGAATCAATTCGGACAAAAGACGCTTTTGTGGTGCTTAAATGGGTTACGCTGGCTAAACCATAAAAGATATATGAAATTAATGTATAACATAATTGCAGATCTTAAAAAGAACTACAAATAAGCTACAATAGAATATGTCTATCTTCTAAGGATCACCCACAGTAAGCATTTTTGCCTTCCGTCTTATGAGCGGGGGTAGCATGATTCGCGCGTGCGCTCGACCGACGGCATTTTGTAGTCCACACCAGCGGATCCGCGGGTACGGCTATTTTTATTATAAATAATATTTTGAAAAGTTTCAGAGATAATAACATAGTCACGTAAGCTTCCTTCTGTTTGCACGAAATACATTAATTAATATCAACTGCATAGCTGTTACAATTTAGATGAGAATACCCTTCTTGTAATTCTATCATAAAACCATGGTAAAATAGGAAGTAGAATTCATTGCTCTTTATAGTTATAGTTGATACAAAATATAAATGTATACATGACGACAATTCTATACTACGAAATATAATAATATGCTAAATAATTGCTAAAGAAAGCTTTAAACTACACCGTAATTGCGTGTTATAGATTAGCATAATTAAAATAATACAGCAATTAAGTAAGGTCGCACCGTGGCACGGGATTAAGTGCCACAGTTCGGAGCGACTTGTATCAGGCACCAAGAAAATTTACATTAATTTTCAAGGATTTTTAATTGCATAATATCTCTTTTTTTACACAACAATTTTTTGATTTTTTTGGTATACAATATAATTGTTATATGCATTTAAACTAATAACACTTTACTATTATTATTCTATAATTGTTAAACTTTAGAAAGTTTTACATCATCGTTTTACAAATCTTACATCGTTATCAAACTTAAATTCATGTAAAAATAGAATGGGAAAAATAAAGACGGATATATATCATGAAAAATAGATCTCAAGTTTTCAAAAGAATCAAGATAATCTACTTCGATGGTCGATGTGTCAATTTATTGTAAGTATTCTTAGAATTGCCACCTACATGTGGTCTATTTGCGGTCCCACCTCGCACGGTCAACGGTCCGAATTTGTTTGCTGTCTTTATTTCAAAACTCTACCATTTCTTTAATCAAAAAAACATAATTAAAAATCCTTTTAGATTTATCTTACATTATATATTTATTGATTTAAATACCAAATGTATTTATATATTTTCATTATCGTTGCCACCGATAACTCAGTGTTATCTTAAATATTTGATAAAGAGAAAAATAAAACGGCATACTAAATATTTTTTATAAATAGAATTTTTCATTTTCATTAATTTATCATTCTATTCGAACTCATAATTATAAATTCATGCTAAATTAATTAAACAAGAGAGAGAATTTTAGCACATTAATTAATGAAAACTACAATGGTAGTTGTCACTGTATTTTAGCGGGCATAAAATATTCATCGTGATCTCATATTTTGTTGCAGGACTACGTTTTTGCAAGGTTACTATTGCCAGTAAACAGTCATGAGTCAATGTAAAGGTTAAAGAGAACTAAATATCGCTTCATATAAAATTATATTTATTAATTACTTAAATAATAACACTTACATCTATATCTTCTATGTCTATCTATATCTATACATATAATAAAACTCAACGTCCCTCTGTCTGTCCGTTTATGTTCTTTTCACGAGGAAACCCCTTACCCTATTTACATGGTTTTTTCTTTAATTCATAGCTATGTTATCTGGCCAGGTTATAGGATATATTTTGTAATTGTGAATCAATTGAAAAAAATAACGCTTTTGTGGAGCTTAAATGGCTTACGCTGACTAAACCATCAAAAATATATGAAATTAATGTTTTACATAAAATTGTAGATCTTAAAAAGAACTAAAAATAAGTTAGCAATAACATATATCTATCTTCTAAGGGCCACCCACAATAAGTGTCTTCGGTCTTTTGAGCGGGGGCAGAATGATTCGCGCGTAAAGTTCATCCGATGTAATTCTGTAGTTCACGCGAGCGGAGCCGCGGATACAACTAGTCTATACTAAAATATTAAAATTCAAGAGTTTTTTTGTTTGTTTGAAAGCGCTTTACATTTTATACCTTATATAACTTCACGCTACGTCCTTAAAGAGCGAAGCAGTAACCATGGTAGACAAGCAGTCTGGTAAGCTGTAAGTGAGAGAAGGTCGAACAAATTTAACACAGGTAAAGCGTGGAGCATAGCTGGTAAGCCAGTAAGTAAGTAAAATAGCACTAGCTCACTAGCACACAGCTGATAGTGTTTTGGCTCTTAATCTATGAAATTTCTTTAACGTTATGACGTCACAAAACTGGCCACCAATTGTGGCGCGTTCGTAGTCATGTGATTATTTTTAAAATATTATCTATTTGCAATTCTTTATAATTAATAAAAAATAATAATTTAAGAGTTTTTCCAATTGACTATTGGTATAATTATGATAAAGCTTTAAAATACATAGTTTCTTTTTTCTAAAACCCAATTAGGAGAAAGTGAAATTTTATCTTTAATGAACGAGACCAGCAAAACAATCACATAAAGTGCAGAGGTGTATCATTCTCCTCAGATGTAAGTAGCATTATAATTAGGTATGTCGTTCAAGCTACAAATAAACTAGGATATATTGATGAACTCTGTCATACGTTAACGATTAAAATTGAAGTAGGTATCTATATAGAAGCTCCATTGTAAGCAAGGCCAGTAATGAAAGTTAGTAATTTATTCAATGCTAATATGTACCTACATATGTGCATTTTACATCTTTATTAATAAACCTAATATAATAAGAAACAAAATTAATAACAAGGAAACTTATTCGGAAACATTTTTTCATTACTTAAAACAAAAATTAAGAGGTGGTCTCGCCGAATTTTGTTATAGGTTTTAGGACTTTTAAATTAAATTATATGTCTAAATGTAATTTTATCTAATATTTAAAACGGTTGTAAGGATTTAAATGAAATTTCGTATTTAGATAAAGTGTGATTTTTTTTCAAGACACTGAGCATCGTTTATTCACCCTGATTTTAGAACATTAACTAACGATTAATACCGTCAAAACCATTATTATCATTTTAAATTTTAAAATCGATTTGCTTTAGAAAATATCCATATGACAATAATTACGTACGCAAATATAATATAATTATTATACTGTTATAAAAGTATCACTATAAAAAAAGTTTAAACTATTTATTAAATTATGACGACATATTAAATCCTATTTACTACAAAGTAGGGCGATTTAATTAAGACCGGTGAATATCTAGTCGGGGTAATAAAAGTGGAATGTGTGGGGAGAGCGTTCCTGTTCAAGAAAGTGAGTTAAAAGATCGCCTACGTATTGCGTGATCATACTGATAAAGTAATGAGGATTCACTCAACGAACTTATGTCAGACAATTCGTGTCTTCCTATACTTAAATTCGAGTAGGTGTTGTTTTCATAATAAAATGCAATCAGGGAGAGGTATTATATTCGCTGTCTACATTGAAAAATATCACATTAACGAGTTAACAGGGACTGTAAATATTCCACTCTTCTTAATAATTCGACACTATATATAAAGATCTAATAATATGATAGGTACCTTTTAATTACAAAATAATTATTGACCTATACATACAATTTTATATCTTTTAAATAGAAAATTTGTATTATATAACAACTACTAATAAAAAAATCAAATTAATATTTGATCATCGATCAAATATAAGAAATCGCAAAACTGTATAAATATTTCTAACATGTTAACAAAAATATTTCCCGTACCGGGAATCGAACCCGAGCCTCCTGGGTGAAAGCCAGGTATCCTAGCCACTAGACCATACGGGAGTTGTTTGATGACTATTAAATTGTAGGTATAATAAAAACACCTAAATAAACATATTTGCTAAAGTTATTGCGCAGTTAAGTTTATTGAAATTCCTTTATACTTACGTGTTGTAGTCCAGTAAAAGCGTAAAAATACAACATAACAGAAAAAGAAAAGGTTATTGTAAAGTCAAAATATTGTATTATAAGTAGTGAACATATAATTCGTATCGTAATCGTATTAGGTACCTACCTGTATTATGTTTGTCCACGTGCTTTTCCGCAGCAACAGATTCATTTACTTCCGACATTATGCAAACAACGTTCCAGCAACACCTGGAAAATTACACGTTCACCTGCATCATTGCATCTTCGATTCGATCCAAGAAATCTTTAGGAAAATATATATATGTTTTTAAATAAAATAAATTGCAACTCATGAATCTAAGTTCTAAACATTTTTTAGACACTAAAATACTGATCATTTTTCGTTGTTTCATTTTTCTCGTTCTGAATGATTTCAGATTGACCTTTGAATGATTTCAGAACATGTCGAACAAAAATTAAAAGGTTTTTCGATATTTTAAATTCAACATTATTTGAAGTTCTGAACACTGTCTAAATTATAACGAATTACATAGTCTTAATATTTGTTTTGTTTATTTCTTCTCTGGGTAGATATTCTAAATTTAATAATAATATGGACAAACCACAGACTTTGTCCGTCATTCAAAAAACGTCGCTTACCAATACGATGTTAGCGTTGTTGTTGATCGCCAAAAAGACTACATGGAAATTAACTTAAAACTAGGAGGTATTTAAACGTTAACGTACAAATTTGAGTTATCAACAATGTGAAGTGAACGCTATACTACCACAATAGTTAGCATAATAGTCTGTCATAAAGAAAGATAAAGAGATGTTAATTACAGAACAAATTCCAACTGCCGCCAGTTCAGTTTTTATCCAATGAACCCCCTAAACCTATGTACTCGTACCTACCTAGTTCTTTTATAGTTTCCAATGTTTTTCATATGGGTAGGTTTTTGCCTATCCATAACTGGTTCAAATAGATTGCGCCTGACTGACGCTATGAACTTATTTATCTTAACTGTCTAAATATTTCTGGGTGGATCAAATATTTGCATTTGTTTCCAAATGACATTCGATGAAATCATGCATTTAATCAGGTGAACCATAAATAATGGTGATTACTCACAAGCATTCAAGGTTCATTGTTGATAGAGTTTAAATTTCAAGTTGCCAACTAGGTATGTATACCTAATATGACCTCACCAATGTTACTATATCTTAATGATTGATAACCGGTTTCCTTCTTTAGCATTGTTTTTACTTTTGATAACATATATTATATCGTAAGTTAATTTAAACAAGTCTAGGAAATAATTATACAAAATATAAATTACACAATACATACTTAGGTATTCTATATGGAGATTCAACGAAAATTTAATTTTCTAGAAATAAATTGTAAATTGTAGCCTTAAGATCATATTGAAAAGAAATATTATTCTCAAAAAAAAAAACATTTGTTTATCTATTAAGTAGATTTTAAATAAATAACTTTTCAATTGACATGATTGCGTGAAAAACGAACTATATAGGTACCTATCTATAGTTTTCTTTTTTTTGTTCACACAATGGTCTATCGTATAATGTTACCTAATATATTATAAAAAAAATTAAACAGATGAATAAAAAATCTTATAATGTATATTATGAATATGTAATTAAGGCTAAAGTAAAAATATAATTTTCTCACTTGATAAGAATTTGTTGTGTAGCGACAAACACTCACGTTATCACTAAACAATCAAAACGTAAACACAACTCGACTGTGTCAAGCAAGTGAGACAAGCATTCAACGAGATAAACAAAAATATACTGTGGCTCGCCGCTCCGTTAGCTAGTGCCAGCCGCGATCCCAGCTATTAAGCAATGCTGCCAGCGTTATGAGTCGTCAAATCCTAATAACGTTTAATTTATTTTAATTGTTTTTGCGTTAGAAGTTATACTCTTTGACATAAGAAAACAAAAATAAATCAATTTTTTATCCCGCGTGCCAACAACATTATAAAGTTAACATGATGTGAACATGATGAAGTGAATATCGTATAATTATTTTTCAACACATTTACAAAGCCTGTATACATTGTTCGAAAGTTAAAAATTATGCACCATACAACGGAGGGTGAGGTAAAAATTTTACCACACGCTCCGTTGTATAGCGCCATAAAAATATATAAGAATTCCACCATCACAGAGTTTCACATTAAGAGAATGATCGAACCTTGGAAGCACTTTTTATCAATACATTTGCCCCACTTTAATACTAAAGAGAAAATGAGACGAAAGATATTGTTCTAATTTTCACCACGCGAACGTGGCGCCATTTTTATATTAAAAATGTCAAGTATTGTTGCGACTTTCCGACTGATATTTATAAACAAAATAATAATAGGAGTTCAAGCGAGAGGTCCAATATTAATATGGAATCAACTCCACCTGATATCTTGAATAAGGCGCAAATTGCAGGTAAAATTTCCAAGAGTAGTGACCTATCTGTATAATTTCTCATTTGCTATTAAAAATAATGTAATGAAAAAGTTTGATTCATTACCTATTGTACTGATTTCTCGCAAATGTGTTGAAAAACGCTGTATGACACGCGTGCGGTATTGGTTTTTACAAACTCGTGACCATGGTAAGCCCTCGACTTATTCGTCTACTCGTTAAAACCAACTTATCGCACTAGTATCATAAATAACTATCACGCAATTAAAAAGGGTCAGTAAAATAAATTATCATTATTATCGTTTAAGACTAACTTCATCATATTTGACTTTCATCATATGATGCTCATGCAGCTCTCAATTTTCCCCCTACTAAACGCACTAAAAGAAGTATAACTCAATAAAATATTAGTAATTATTTATATTAATAAAGAAATTATAAGATTTAATTACTATCACAATGATAAAGAAATGATTACAGCGATGTAATGTTTATTAATCACACACAAGCTAACTTAATTCCTGTTTGATATTATCGAATTTATTTTATCAGCGTAATATTTTCACGTACCTAGTATGTATATTTAATAGTAAAAAATAATAATATAACACATTATTATTATTAATAACAGTGTGTATAGTTAGAATGTCTAAGAGAAAAGTTACAGAAATAAAAAGTGTTTTATACCTATTTTTTGTTGAATGATAAATAAATATCAAAATTATAATCAATTTCATTCGATATAATAATATATATTATGTATTTAATAGTTCCATAAATAAGTTTTTTGCGTAAAATCTTAACAAATACCGAAACAGAAAAATAAATCATAATATTCGGAAATAACGTAATAACTAGCAACACCTCAGTACAGCTTCTCTATCCTAGTATCCTCGAATTCAAAGCACGAGTAAAACGGAACATCAATCGAGAATGGCCGAACGGTTGTATCGATGCCGGGAAAACGTTTACCGCACCATTTTCCCAACATCCCAACCATCGTATGAATGTGAGTGAGAAGCCATTTGGCACCCTTCAGTGCTCCTGTTTTGAAACTACATTGGCCCAGTTTATGTCAACCATTTTATTTTTAACTAGCTGTGACCCACGTTTTCACCCGTGTTAAATTTAATCGACAAACTCACCACGTTGCGGTGTCTCCGCCAACTTGCTCGTGTAGCACAGCCCTATCGTTGTTCCGCGTACTTGCCTACAGCTTGCCAGATTGCTTGACATTCCTAGTTACTGCTCCACTCCTTAGGGACGTAGCGTGAAGTTACATAGCCTATACTATTCTTCATAAATATGGCTATCATATAGGCAAAAAAAATATTTTTTCAAATACAACTGGCTGTTCCAGGGATTAGCGCGTTTAAACAACCAAAAAAGCTTTAATAGATAGTTCCTACTGTAAAGTAGTATTATTGAATATGTTTCTTACCGACTTCTATATGTTGCTTAGCAATCGCGCTTTAGAAACTGTTTGAAGAGGTAACAGCATAAAATTTAATCTAGAAAGCGATTGTTACTTCTATACGTAAGACGATTTTTATTGCAATTTTTCAATGTTTGCTTACCGGATTATAGAAACTGTATTTTCTAGTTTCTGAAGCGGCGACGACATGGTATTTAGTGTATTTCTGTAATCTACTAATCCTAAGATTAGTTCATATTACAATGAATACAATTAAGAGATAATTTTATTATCAACACATGGTACAGCATAAATGGAACGATGTACATGTATTTAATAGTATGTAAAGATAGTCGCTATTGTTTAGGCATTAGGCACACGATCAGAGCCATTTGACTTTTAAATGGAAAAAATAAATAGTGGTTGCCGCGCGGCACTTCGCAACGTTTTAGCGAGTATGACTTCAAAATGGACTTCCATATTTACATTGCATCAGGTACATAATAGAAAGAAGTATAAAACTTTTTCTTTTAAAAAGTTTTCTATACTATATTGATTTTCATAACCTAAATACAATTTCTTGGAATTCGTTAGCTGAAAAACGACCACAAAGGTATGGTGTTTCCCAAATAGATGTAATTTTTGACTTTCCGCTGTTCCTTTGGTATTGCAATGACTTGTGTGGTTTCTCGCTGACTTGTGAGATTATACTTCATTTAAGAAGAACGCTAAGATCTGGTTAAGAAAAAAGTTTTTTTTTCGAACTGATTATTCTGTTCTATATTAAGGGCCCTGGAGCCTCAGACGGCTTTTACAGCGTCGCCCGGGCTTGGGGGAGCGCTTAAGCAAGGCAATAAGCTCCAAGGATGCCAATGTGGCCGAACCTCGGCTTGGACTGTTGCCGCGATTGCAATGAAGTCGCGATTTGACTAATTCCCTATCCGTAATTCGATCTAAACTAACCTATGTATAGGTATTTAGTAAACTGTAAATTTTTTATCTACACTAACTAGCCAGAAAAAGAAAAAAGGTCCCTTACAGAACCTATGTACCTGAGTGGTGTGCATGTGTGTACATTGCAGTGTAATGTTTGTATGTTGGAAGCTAGTGAAAGCAGTGTCACTGTATCGCGCTAGCGGCTGCTTGACTCAAGGACTCCATACCGGAGGGTCGGACAGATGTGTAGTACGCGTTGGCTTTCTTGATCTTGTCATCATGGTCGGTAAAGTTATTCCGCGATAGGCCTTTTGCCTTCGGGGCGCTTGGGACCGGCGTGTAATTTGCGGCGACTACCGCTATCGGGTTCGGGTGACGCTGTGTTGAAATATAATCTCTCGAGGAATTCTAACATATGATTCGATCGAAGTTAGTTCGATATTTCTATGGAGGTCTACGTTCCGAACAAACCATGGGGCATCGACAAGCTTACGTAAAAATCTGTTTTGGACTCTTTGTAGCTGACTAAAGTTACACTTGGACATATGTGCAAATGCAGCGCAGCTAAATGTTAGGATCAGTCGAAAAAAATAATGAATTATGGTGAAATACCTGTTTATGTCCATTGGGATTATTGAACATTATTTTAGTATTATAAGCATACGTCATGAGAAACTTAATGCCTTCGAAATCCTATAGAGTTTCTAACTTAAAATGAATAAGCTGGCTAAAAATAAATCAGTAGATGTCGTGTGATTTGCAGCAATAGCAGGACGTCATGTATTGCTGTTATTGTCGTAATGTATTTGTAATCAGCGCACTGAAGTTATTTTGTTTAAAAAAATACGTCAGTAACAGAGATGTCGTATTATGTATGCCATTTATGACGCAGTGGTGTCCGCATATGAATTTCACTTGAAAAAGTACCTACTTAAAATATGGTTATAGAATCTTCTATAACCATATTTTAAGTAGGTACTTTCACTTATAATTATAATGAAGTATTAAAGTGATAAAAGGTCCTTAAGGAATCAAATTCATACCAGGTACGTATGTATTTATGTAATTTCATAAGACATTAATATGCTTATTTGTCTTTTATTATCTAATTCTTCTGCACAAACCCTTCACCTCTATCAGCTGAAAGCCTCAATTGTAGTTAATATGAAATTCATATATTCCGTAGATAGATAGTAGATATTCAGTATAGTTGTCACTTTTATACAGTCATCGTAAGAAGACTTGCACGACACATGTCAAATGTTTATTTTAGAGATTTAACATAATTTAAATAGTATGTTGATTTTGCGATTATCGATTCTTTTTTAGAATTCAATATAAACAATATTACGTGTATGCTTTAAATGAGATGATGGGTAATCTAAAATGTAAGCCGTTTTTTAATTATGTTTAATAGTCGAAATTCATGTTTTTATATTATGTCAAAATTTGCACGACGTAACAGTTTACCTTCTGTTATGTAAGTCTTCTTACGATGAATAAGGTATAAATCTTTTTTTTTTTGTGTCGCTGTTTAGTTCAACGGTAATGAATACATTTTTTTAGATATGTTCCTGTGTAAACCTTATTTTCAATTACCTTGTACATTTCACTTCAGGAATGTATTTAAAATATTTGATATTACTCACACTGAAATTGGCACTGTCCTGATTTATATCTACGAATAAATTGAAGATAACACCATACTGAACGTTTTAACAGTTTATTATAAAATTATTACGGTTTTAAGTATTTTGTCATTATAAACGTACTTAATAAATAATAATAAATTTAAAAACACGTACAACGTGTGCTTTACAGTATATTTAATCTTACTTTAGTATGTACAGTCATAGATAGAGAGTTGTACAAACAGTTGATATATATGTGATGTTTCGTATAAAAAGGAGGATAGTTAGTCCGTATCTAAGATGTTTATACGACGTGTCGTGGTTGGGAGCGGCGAGACAGCGAGCACAGTGCTAGGCGCCCTAGCGACCGACGCACCGTGATGTTTAATCCTGCGCGGGCGCTTCTGCCGCAGGCGCCTCTGCTGCCATCGGCTTCTTAGGTTCCCAACCGTCAACCATTCGTCGCAGGAAAGCTGCAACCAGTTAACTAGATTACTAAACGAACTTCAATATTAAATGCAGGGCAGAGCCGTGTCGGAGGTGCAAAGGGTGCACGGTACTCGGCCGGCAGCTTACTAGTGGCGGCAATATATGTATATAGGTAAAGAAAATCGAGACATGCGGATAAAGATTTTAAAATGTTGTTATTAAAGTTGTGTCTATGTCTATTTTCTATTATTCTGAACTTTCTAAGTCTGTGTATTTTTTTGGCAAGAGTTAGAGCTAGGTACGTTTTCGTTCATATCATCTTCGTCTCATCTTTTCAGGAAATTCAAATACAAAAAGTATATAACATTATTTTAAAGTGGGCAAGCATAATGTATCAAGGTAATGTATACTTTTACAGTTAATATTAATTATGTCTGTAGTATCTGTAGATAGGGACGGCAAATTACATTATGTTGCACCCGGGCTACAGACAGGCACGAATCTAGGGGGGGGGGAGCAAACCGGAGATCCCGGCCCAAGCGGCATTTTTAGGGGGCGCCAAAATCATATAATATGGCTGGAAAAAAAAATTTGCTTCACAAAGCGCCTACCATCTAGAGCACGTTGTTGTGTCAGTTATTCATTTGATTGTAAAACGCCCAGTTGATTTCTAAACAAATCCTAAGGTTTCATCCGAAATGCGCTGTGAGCAGCTGCAGCGCATCAGATTATTAACAACATCTAATGGTGGGAATTTTAATTTATATAATTTAATAATTTTATTCATAATTAACGATAAAAAAAAATTTTTTCATGACTTTTACTTCAAAAAGGATTTTGCTTTTAAAAAAAAATGTTTTTTTTTTTTTAACTTCAAAAATGGCAATTATATAGAATTGGAACATCACCTACTAACTTTGAAAAGTCCAAAAATATGGCTTTTGACTACTCAAAAGGTATAGTAACTAATTTTTTCATGTTACGTGTACGTTACGAAGTATAATAAATTAAAAAAGTCAATATCTATATATCGAATTTTAAAAAAGCCATTTTAATTTTTTCAACTTATTTTTCCCAACTTATTTTTTTTTACTCTTCTTAGTAGAACATTTAAAAAAATAGAATTCCCGATTCTACGTAATTTCCAAAGAAATTTCCAGAAAAAAATGTTTTTGTACTAAATTTTATTTTCTGTCATTCTTATATTTGTGAGTTGTTTTAACAATTTATCGCAAACGTTGGAGAGAGGGTCCGCCACTATCAAGATTCTGCCCCGATTCGAAAAAATCGTACATCTGGGGCTGGCTGCACACACCCTTGGCTAGGCCCTGATAATATTCATGTAGCTTAATAAAAACATTACAATATTGCTATTTAGTATTATAAACTAACGTTAGTACTAAAAGTTCATAATAGGAAATTAAAACGTATTATTATTTACACCAAAATCGTAAATTGCCTTGAAATAAAAAACCGTATTAGGACCGCAGGTTGAAAACTTTCGTAAAACTACGTCCAAATAACTGTTTTATTATTATCAGCAAATGGGTTACGATCACGAGTTTTAAATAAACGAATAAAAACAGTTGTATGTATGCGCATAGTTTAAATATGAAAATAATAATTAAGTAGCTGAAAATAAAATAAAAAAGTTAAGAATTAGAAAGTCCAACAGGAAGCAACAATGAAGAGCAGCAAGTAGATGTAGCCTTATTGTTTCACTTACTTACGATCTTATTTAACTAAAGATATGATGCGGTGCGTGATCTTCTACGCCATCACCTTCTTCAGGAATGCTGTAAACGGACAAAAGGTAAATGAAGGGAACACACACAAAGCGGACGGTCATGCTCTCATTATGGTCATCCGAGTAAAGGTAAAATGATATACAGTACACTACATATATTTATGTAATATAATCAAAATGGGAAGGAGCAATCACTATGCATTTACTACTGTAAAGCATGCTCAATATATAATCTAGGTCTAATTAAAGGACTGGATAAATGCATTTTGGGACTACTTTACATACACGAGTGTAATACCATGGCAATTTCTAATAAAAATACATAGGGAAATGGACTTGAAAACAGTGTATACATTGTCTTAGGAATGCTCAGTGTAATTGTATAAAATACATTATTAATTTTTCTAAATACTTACGTGCATAGGGGATCATGCCATCTTCATCTTCAGGGTCCATGCAGTCCTTTGTGATCTCAGCGACTTCACTATCGTTCAGTTTTTCACCTAAACATATTTAAATTAATAGTATTATTGAAAATACCTAAATAACCTGAACACTTATTTCATTATTGAATTATATAAGTCAAAATTTACAACAACAGTAATAAAAAATATTCTGCCATTATTTTACCTCCACCAGTATTTACTTACTCATGACATAAACTTTTACAAAACTATCGTATACTAAGTCCACTAAGAAACATTGTCATTAAAATAGAATTACACCGTCTTCTACCAACATTTAGATGAACTATGTAATCTACTTACGTAGACAAAAATATAGACAACACCTGTGTAAATAAATAGTTTCAAAAGTCTTTACTATTCGTCGTTATATTATCATATGACCTTGAGTTAACTATTCGATTCATTCTTAATATTTGTCTTCAATATATGCAAGTAGGTAAATATTATTTATGGCAAACGGCCAGGCCGATTTTTCTAGAATTTATCCAAATAGACAATTGCCAAGTACATATGTACATATAAATATCATTATAGTTACTCAAAAAAGTAATATTATTATTATTTTTTATATAAGCTCTACATTATTTTTTCAGCATTCATATATTTCATGACTTAGCTAGCTAACACCCTCAAAAATGAAAATCTATCGACAAACTTCGCGAGCTTCAATCGCTCAAAGTATTTTACTACAACCTCTGTTGATATTAAGGGATGATGAAGACGTTAGCTAGCCAATATGTGATATATGTGAATGCCGAAAAAATAACTAAAAATATAAAGCTCATATAAAAAATAATGGGTTATAATAAAAAATCTGTCATATTCATTTTAATTTTTTCCCTTTTGTCGTTTCATAACATCAATATTTTTGAGAGGGTTTCGCTTTCCAGGAACTTTATTAGTTATTTTTCTCGATTATTTAAAAATAATGTATAATAAATAACTTCAATCATTTAAAAAAAAACAATGTACCTAACGCAAGCAGCGTATGTGTGAGCTCGGCGCCAAGCATAAGACCGTTCTCGTTCTTGTCGTACAGCTTCAGACATTCTAAGAAGTCCTCATAGCAGCCCTGGTCTTTGTCTTTCTTGGCTTGACTGTAGATGGGAAGGAACTCTTCAATCTGAAATAATATTAAGATATATTAACGTGTACCATATAAAATAAATATCGTTAACTCTTTAGTTACTATTGTCATTACATTTCAAAATTAATTTTGTATAATATTATAAAAGTAAATGAAGCAAAACAGAGTAATCTTCAATATAGGTACATGTAAATAATTTCAACACAATGCCTGTAGTCTTTACTAATGATAAATTTCATTTTTACTGGAACAGAAATATGCTGGTAAATTGGGTTTCTACAGTACAAATAACCACATTAAAATATCTTGTTGTTGGTATGGTTACCAATACCTTGTTGTACAAGGGAATATTGTCACTAACATGTATGAAACCACTTTGCAAAGTGACTTGAAAGTGGCGGGAGACTTTGCAGCAAAGTCAAGCCGAAAGGGGTTCCAGAACAAAGGGCTCATTGTCCAAAGGAAAAATTGTATACGTAAATCTCACGCTTATTTTTATAAACCACTACACAATAACTTGATAGTTTTCAACGCGTTAGACTAAGAATCAAAATCGATCGCCGGTTTTTTTTAACCAATTATGTATGTTAATAATATTAATAAGTATACAACTTAAAGTCATAATGCGTTACATATCTTGTAATTATTTCAAATTATTTGACAATTCACACTGTAAAAGATATTATACTACAAGTACCATACAACTATTTTGAAGAGTTAAAGAAACTTATCAAGATTCCAATAAAGTTTAAAACTAAAAAAATTTTTAGACTTAATTTGTTTATAAGTAGTTCATTACGAATGTATTTTTCAACAAATGTTTAAGTATTTAATCTAGTTACCTACTTGATTTTTGCTACGAAACCACAGAAACAAAAGAAATAATATATTACCGTAAGTTGCTTCTCGCCCTTCTTCTTTGTACCACCGAGCTTCTCGATGGTCGCCAGTGTGGGGTTAGAGTTGAGCGCTCTCAGAAGATCACCCAGATTGTATGCATCGATCTTGCCTTTACCCTCGAAGTCATAGATGGAGAAGGCGAAGGATGCCCCTATATTAACGTAAAATTACGTTACTTAAACAGATGTGGTGAAACTATAGAATTTAATTTAAGATTTTCAAACTCACTAAATGGAAGTAATGAATTATACCTAGTGTTTTTTTTTCTTTTAATAAAAACTTATGTTCTTATTTATAATTTGTGTGGAAGTATCTCGTTGGATTTGAATTATATTAAAATTGTTGTAAATCCATAACTTAAACTTTCACTGGAATTTACTAAAAAAAATCCAAGTATTATAAATTCCAGTTCCAAGTATAACGCGGTAGATGGCCTAGTGGGCGGACATTCCCCGCTCAGAATAATACTTTTCCACGCCACGTTTCGATATATTCACTTCACTGAGTCACATTCTAATTTTAGACAATGGAAACTGTGGCCCAATTTTAACTGGTGCTGAGCGTCACTGCGTTTGTTTCATTTTAATAATACTTTTCGTGTAAAACTGAAACGACGAAACCATATAGTTAATGACCGAAATCAAATGTTTTATTGAAACATTGTAAGGTTCTTTTATGGGCGCAGAAGTCCTAGTCGGTATATATAACAATGTGTCCGTTTATTATGCCATTCATAGTAAATTTCTTTGAGGAAATTAACTTTTTATTCATACTGGAAGATGACACGTTTTTTTTTAATTATTAATTTAAATTGTTATTTATTTGCTTGAGAAATGCTCACGAGACCAATGTTATTTCGAAATTAAATTATTATTATAATTTTATTCATATTAATATATTTTACTGTCATATCTCGTATACTAAATGCATACAAGTCAGCTGACTCAGGAACGTTTGTCGACCTTGATAATGATAGTTTATCTATAATTGTAACCAGCAGGATGTAAGGAGAATTTCACGAACCCTACTACTTAGTACGCATAGGTATTTTGGCTCCAATTCCCACGCCAAAACATACGGTGCCCGGTGTGAAATCTGAGCGGAGTTTCTCTGTTTGGGCGGGCGGCGACGCTCGATCACGTGACGCGTGGGCTTAATTTAGGAACGCAGCGCGCGCGCAGCGTATCCGCGCTGCCTTCATCGGGTATAACGTGTACCGAACGTAATTCTTAGCAACACGCACCTTTTATGAAACTGTGCTAATCTTAGGTGTTGCGATATTCACTGACGTTGCAACTACATCCATGCATCCGAATTTTTTTTTGAAATATAAATTGATCAAATAAAAACATTATATTAGATGTACCCAACAAGGTATACAGATAAAATGTTGTGTGATTTTCATATAAATTATTCGACTTGCCAGGTACTTCCAGTAATTAGCATTCTAGGGTCTAATAAAAAAAAACTTTTAATAATTAGTTAAAATAATATTTAAAACTACTTACTTTCAATGTCGTTTTTGCTGAGGTCGCTCTGAAAATGACCAAAAATATAACGTTATTCCATGTGTGACTGGTTCCATATCATGCAATGTGTGGATATTTTTATTGGTAAAGTTGGTGTATTCAGTCGTGTCCCTCCAAGTGTTTGTGTATTGAAATATACGATACCATATTCGTTCACTTGAGTGTTAGAACAACACTGATTGATGTTCTCGGTACATGAAATGTACTGAGTTCCGAGTCGCTGGCGAACTTCCGGTTAGCGGTGTACTTTCACGAAGCGCCAACGCGTTAGATATTTGTCACTTGTAATGTTAACAGTCCATTTATTCACACTGTACACGTTTCCACCATTTCACTGACGTTTATGACTCACCATTTTGTGTGGTGATCGTTGGTTCCCTCCCGGTCTTCACTGGCAGACGTTCAGACAAGAAGTGGGGCCCGGTAACTTTTCGCTGGACGGTTTTAACTGGCTTAGATGGCGTACTCGTCTGGATATTTGAGATTTAGCCCAGGAATCCGCGACTGTTCTATTTTGGGCGGATTCGATCCGTTGCCTCGGTATCTTCGATGGTACGCCCTTTTTACGCGTTAGAGCGAGACGAGATGTTTTCCACCTGCCTCATGAAAAGGTACCGAACAACGAAAATTGTAATGGTAAATCTACATAAACGCTATTTCGATCAGCATCGTTAGGTATAAGTCTTCGAGAATAGGAGTCAAATAATATATAAATCTGAATATTTCTATAGTAATTATATTTAATTAAATGAAGAGTAATAAATAACATTTATTATTTAATTAAAACATGCAAATTAATGTTGTAAAATAATGTTGAAATTAAATTATGAAAGTAAGGTTATTATTCGCCAAAACCATCTGATTTATTTTCAAACGTGTAATCCTTCCAGCGCGTCGAATTCACGATAGCTTCGTTGACGGTATTGAATTTCCAGGTGATAGAATTTGAGGCAGTCGTTGAACGAAGTAACCTCTGATCCAATGAGTTGGACGAAGGCCGCCCGGCATCGGAGCACAAGGGGCATGAACCATGAATAGTGTCAAATCTTTCCTATAAACAAAATATTCTCATTAGTAAACTAAAAAACATTACTTAAAGTATTAAATATTGTACCTATATAATATGTTAATCAATAACAATATCTCAGAGTTCAGTGACAATAACGGTATGTTAATTCCGAAAACAATTACGCAAAGTACTTATTAAATAACGATAATGTAAATATGTATACTGTACTATTATACGTACAAGACAAAGAGGTACTCCTTAATTATAACAAATCTTTGTGCCTACTTCAATAAGTAATACGGAAGGATATGTATGTATATATATAATGGTATTGCAATCAAAACGACAGTCAAGACTTTATTCACCTTACGTTTAGCCGATTTGAATGGCCACCAGGTTTTCAAACAGGAGAATAGTCTGGCACCTCGGCTACGGCATCGACGAATCAATGCACTTTTACGGTAACCGCCTGCAGATGTTCTTGTACTAGCCAAACACTCCCGTGACTTTTTTACCTAGAAATTTAATATACAATGACTAGCTGTTTCACTCGTGTTAAATTTATTCAACCAACTCTCCACCGCGCCGTGTTTTACGCATCCGTGTAGCCTATCACTTTTCTCACTCCCCGTACTTGCCTACAACTAGCCAGATTTCTTGACATTCATGATTACTGCTTTGCTCCTTAAGGTCCATAGCGTGAATGTATGTAGCCCTATAACCTTCCACAATGAACAGTCTATTAAAACAAAAATATATTTCAACTAGAGATTAGCACGTTCAAATATAATATTAGTATACTAGTAGATTATACGCGGCGGTATCGCCAGGGTTATCAAATTTTCAAATTACACGTGATATTACTTTGAATTACTTTTTTAAAGCGGAAATTTATAGTCTATTGATATGTCGGTACTTACCTTTACCAAACGCAAACAATATCGCAATCAATGTTAAAATATATTTAGTGCATTGGATATAAACAGAAAACACTTATTAACTAAGAGTAAAGCATACGTGTTCCGTCCTTAACGATTAGAAATAAAAATTAGACTCATTAATAACAAAAAAAAAACCGTTTTCAAGATTTATTTTTCTTAAAATATGATTTTCAAACACAAGGTCTATAATGATTGGTATTGGCCATATTCTATAGTTTTCTCGAATGCATACCTGTTGTGGCTTTACTATTGATAATATATTATCGTCAGAAGTATTTGCTGTCAACAATTCTACTTCTTGTAAAACCAGTCCTTTAGGATCTTGTAGCACAGGATCGGCATCGTCTTCAGAATACTGATCATAATCCCCTTTACAACATTAATTTATGTAATATGTGTATTGTCATTTTAAATAACATGTACTGCTTCTATATTTACATTCACATTTATTGTGAAAAAAATGTATATTTCTGTGTTAACTCACGATTTAATGTCAAATAAACATCTTCATTCAAAGCCATATCATCAGGCTTTATTTCATCCATATTTTCATTTGAATTTTTATTTGCGATCTACAAAACATATATTTTTTGTTATTTGCGTTATAACATAAAGTAAGTTAAATAAATTTATCACATACTTCCATTGTTTTAGTTGTTAGTTTAAAATCTTTTCCAGCATCATACGTTTCATCATCTTCCAATCTGAATTCTTCGCCTTTAGAAATATTAGTAATATAAGCATCATCAAGAAATGAAAATTCAGAATATTCAGTTTTTATTGACGATTTTTCAGTTTGGATGTTTTCAGGCCCCTGATCGTCTTCAAAGGTGAAACAGGAAGCTGCATTAACATGAGAGTCCATCATTTCACTTATAGCTTGAGCGTTTATAGTTTGATTTAGTAAATCTCTGGATTCAGATTGTTTTTGCATAATTTCACTGTTACCACGTAACACAACACGCTCCACTTCGCTCATATCAAAAAGATCCTGGATGAACATTGAAGTATAATTCGTTACTTCATGTTGTCCCTGAAATATACAAATAGCGAATAGTTTATAGAAATAATTTTATACAATTTTTATTTAGGATTACATTGAATTTAAGTTTTTTTTTAAATCTAACTCGGCAAAGTGATTGCATAGTACCTGATGATCATCGGTATAATGCTGTTCTACAAATAGAAAAAGATTAACCTAGTGAAAGAGTAGGTACCTGGATATGCATTGACTGCTCCGAAAATATGACGTGTGAAAATGTATCAATAAAACGGGGCTAAGCTTACTCGTATAGTGAACGCAAAATACATACACGAGCACAATTCCAACACATGGACTAATTAAAAGTAAACATCGCTATTCCACGCCTTTATAGGCTTTTCGACTATTGAGATACCATTGTCATTAATGATAATTCATCATCAAAATTTATAGACGTTTTGTTTAAGATAATGAATTATTTCATCAAAACGTAGTAAAAACGATAATTTCATTTATTAATACTAATTGGATTAAGTTATAAAATTATATTATCATTACTACCTATAGGTTGAATAAGTTCGATAGCGATAGCAATCTACTTCGTAACAAAGTTGTTTTGTATAAATACCTATTTTATTTTATTATATTATTTCTAACACATATAAAATTAGCTTTTCTCCTAATGTAAATGTAGGTCTGCAAAAAATTTTTTTATTTTATTTTTAACCAAACCAACAAGAATCGTATGAAGATTATGCATTTAGTATAAGAAGTTTAATTATTTGTGTGTATTTAATTGCTACAGTAATGTTTTATATAACTTACTATTTCTAATTCTTCATCGCCTTGACCAATGTAAGTGGGTTCTATTTTAAGTTTTTTTTCATCTGAAATATACAAATAACATTCTTAGATATTCTCATTACAAAATTCTAATATTTACTATAATAATTCACTTTATGGGTATTCTTTTTATAAATATCAAGGAAACCTATTATTAAGATATTTTTATTTTAAAGAAAAAATTGTATTAGCTGAAGCAATTATTCATTTTAGTATAATAGCACATATTATTATAGAAAAAAACCGAAAAATGCAGTTTCTTATATATAGGTTTTTAACTAATTAAAATTTGGAGAATAGATACACAGAGCCGTTTTTATAAAGAAATATTCAATGTTCATAGTACTTACCTGATAGTTTTTGAGGTGTCGATGTAATAATATCATTAGCAGTAACATCAGCCAAATTTTCATTTATGTTGACGTCACCCTTAGAGACAGTAGATATATCTCCCAGTGTCTCACTCATATCATTGCCTCTTGTGAATTTTAACATTTTGAAGCATCGCCACGATTGTCCTAAAGTGTAATTATTTCAAAATAAATTATTTAATGTAAAATATAAATCAGCATTTTTCAAGTTTTATTGTAAAGTAACTTTTTTAATCTTAATTTTATTTACGAACTTATTTGATAAAGATTTTTCCAATCTCGTCATACCTTATACCAACTACTTACTAATAAGAACTATAAACTAAAATAAGCAATTAAATCAGAATATATCAAGTTCTCGGGACAAGACTTAATTAATTAAAAAGAGAACTTAACACAACTAGACAACATTCTGGAAACATTCGATATCGGTTCTGCTAGAAAGCTGTGATACACAACCAAGTAACTATTTCGAAATATTAATACAAACTAGATGTGTTAATTTATGATATTAACTTAACAATTAAAAAAAAAGTATACAAACAAAAGCTAATTCTATCTTTGTTCAGAATCAATTAGTCTCATTTTATTCGTATTCAAACCTTATCATTTGTTCTTCTTCTATCATTAATAATAATAATTTGTCTAGATACAATTAGTCAATCTGCTAACTTTTCACAAGCGACTTAGTTTCAGTAAACGTTAAGATATAATAAACACAAAACATTAAAGATTACCTTTATCTATATTTAGATAATACGAACATAAGTTTTAGAATTTACGAGATACTGTGTTTAAGATTTATAAAATACTAACGGCACTGCATGCGTTTGATAGGCAGTAATTATTCTCATTCCTTTATATTATTGTTACTCATTGATAATTCGTATAGCGTATAGTATACATGAAATGCCTTTTTATACTACTAAGGTGGCAAACAAGCATACGGCCTGCCTGACGATAAGCGGCTACCGTAGCCTATGAACGTTTATAATACCATAGGTATCAATTAGTGCGTTGCGGACTTTCAACCTCCTACCCCAAGGACCTCTGGAAACTCTACTCCCCGCAGGAACACAACACAAGGTTATTTAGTTACGATCTTCTGTAGGATGGAGGTATTCCACCAGTCGGGCTGCACCAAGTAAAGAGAAATCTCCAAAGACATTCCGTGTACAATTTAAAACAAAATCGGTTGTAAATAAATAAAAATTTGACAATTTCTAAAAGTTTTATTGACAATGATTCTTATAGCCTATCACTTATGCAATGACCTTATACTACCCGTTTACAAAATTTTATGAAAATGGGTTAAAAATTGTTTTATTATTTTTACGATTATTTAATTACCGATTTCTAAATTTATTCTTGAAAATTCTTACAGCCTATCAATTGACCAATAATTTAAGCTTCCCGTGTACAAAATTTCATAAAAATCGGTCAAGCCGTTTTTGAGTTAAATCCGAACATACAAAGAAACAGACAGACCGACAAACAAACATTTTTTTAAAGGTATATTCATGTGCATTGTTCTTTATATAGGAAGTCTATCGAGAAATTGTACAGAGAGAACTTCAGATTTATTAATATGGACTAGCCGGCTTATCAGACGTTTAAGTCTGTCCTTTCCAATAGTTGATGGCTCGACCACAGCGCCACCTATCGGATTCTAACATAACTTTGAACCATTGTCTCGATAAAACAAATATATTATGTGAATATGAGCTCAATCGGTCAAGTCTTTCAGAAGTTAGTTAGTAGATCACTACCACACGCCCACATTTTTTTTTTTCGAACTGACTACACTGTTAGCCTGCGGGGCCCTGGAGCCTTTACGGCTTTTACAGCTTTACCGGGCTTGACACGCCCACAAGATCTTTACAGGTTTGCTAGCGGACCCGACAGATGTTGTCCCGCCCGAACGTTGGCATGCCTAAAAATAAACAACCTAGAACTCGATCACAGCGCCATCTACCGGATCCAATTGTGACTCTAAAACATCCAGAGACTCACGCAAACACACACAAAAAACATCATCAAAATCGGTCCTGCTGTTTAGGAGTTCGTTCACATACACACTGAACAATTATATATGTAAAGATTAGCTGTTCCTGCGGCACCGGACGCAATTATTGTTTATGAATAAATGGTTCTTTTTTTTTAATAACGACTAAATATCTAAGGAGGAAATAAAAATTGATCAAAATCTCGCACAACGGCAAACCTCGAGTCATTTTATTTATATAGAAGATAAATAACGATACCATACCTGCATCTCTGGCAGACTTTGCAATAACACATGCTTCCTCCAATACTTGGCTCACAAGGTGCATCGCCAACCAAGCTATCATGTCGGGATCATACTGCTCATCCTCATCTAAGCATAGCAAGCAATTAGTATCAGCGATAATAATTCTCATCAAAAATAATCGTAATATATATTTATAAATTTGTTAACGAACCTTCCTTATTCGTCATCTTGATAGTTTCTCGGAATAATGAATACCTGTCACTTTAGATACTTTATAAGCCAGTATGTATGAAAATATTCTACAAAATAAATCAATATTTTGAATAAAAACTCCTTTAAACTAAATAATTACGATTTATTAAGGGACATTCGAATGTGTAGAATTTAAGCAGGTATAGCAAATTAGTTGAAGTTTGTAAGTTTTCGAAAATACTTAGTGTACAACTAAATCTCAAGTATATTTGTAGATTTTTTATAGTAAAATCGCTTGTTAGGGAGACAACACTGCTCATTAATAAATATTATTTGCTTCAACAAATGTGAGTTCTACGCCAACGTTTTACGCAAGCTTTTAATGTTCACTCAAAAAATATTTTTACCTTCATAAGGTAGATAGGTAGATTTAAAAAATTTACATCGTTGCTCCCTATTTCTGTAACTTTATTTGTAAAATGCAAAAAAATGTATTGAACCAATTAGTAAGTAGGTATATAATATTACTGCATATACACTTACGGATATACTTTCAAGTACTACGTGTACAGGGTTTTGGCACAAAAGCACTATCATGCGGTGTGCATTGTACTATAAAGCGCTACTACATATAATCAGGTTTAAAAGATTAGGGTGAAAACCTAAACTGGAACAGAGGAGTTTCTACTTAGTTCTAAAGTAAGTAGTAACTTATCTGTGACTGTCTTCGGAAATAAGCACAAATCTTTTTGTTCCTAAAATCAATTGCTATGGTTGCAGTTCTTTATATCAAAGGCCGACTTGCTTCTTCCCTTAAAAAAAAAATAATCATTTAAATATGCGATGTAATAAAACAAAATATAAGGAGCAGTATTTGTTTTAATATTCCTCTTATTTTACATTAGTCCTTCTGAAAAAAAAGGTTATAACGAATTATGTGTGTCACTACTAAATTAACATATAAACTTATAAAGCATTTTCCATTCAAAACACGGCGTCGCTATTTTTGTAACGCCCAGCCAATAGCTGAAGTATGTTGCATTTACTCTAAGTCTTCAACCTCGGGCTATTTCTGTTAAAGTTTCGCGATTGTATCATACAAAATTTTTGTAGATTATGATAAGTAAGTGATGCCCGAATAAATTAATCATTAGCGGGCTACTTTAATAAATAGAACTGTACATAATAAGTGTAAAAGAGGATCTAAATAGAATTTAATATTTTGTTGTGATTAGCACCTCGATTTGAGATTATTCGAATTGTCCATCGTTCATCGCTGCTAAGTTACTTTAGATTTAGAAGGATAAAAAACTAATTGGATGTAAATGTTTGCTGATTGTTATACTCTCCAGTTATCGTTTTAACTTAAAATCCTATTAAATAGAATCTTTTATAATTAAGAAAATATTTTTTTATTTAGACAAATAATATTTTTTCTATATAATAAGTTTACTGTCGAGAGAACTATTTTGGTACCTAATGGTAATGGTAAAGCTATGGTTGGTACCTAAATAATAAATGAAATTAAGTTGTTATATATATACAGATGTGGTCATATAATTAACAACGATTTATAGTTCCAAAGTTTTTTTAATATCAATCATGTGTTATGTAGTTATGTGTTCCTTCTTAGAAGTAACTAGTTATGTTATGAAATAGCCACATGAATAGAACAAACGCGATTAGGAATATAGAATACTTACTATTAGAATATAGAAGTTTTCAGATTAAATAAATCACATTGATGTAAAGCGTAAAGAAAAAATCAATTTAATACATTTTCAACTAAAATTAATAGTTAGTAGCATATCCACGGCTTTTAATTACTGCTTCACACTGGCGAGGCATTGAATCTATCAATTTCTGTCATTTCGCAAGAGAGATAGAGTTCCATTCTTCTAAAGAAGGTTGTACAGTTCTCTTTATTAACCACACTGTCGATTTGAAACCTTTTTCTTGACTTCGCACCAAAGATGCTCTATTGGGTTTAGAACTGGGCTATTAGCTGGCCAATCTAAAACAGAAACTGATTGCGATGTGAGAAATTCCTTAACGGTGCGTGCAGTATGCTTTAGATCATCGTCGTGCTGGAATGTCCAAATAACCGAAAGCAAGTCTTCATCATAAGGTAACGATGTTTCTTCCAGTATATTTTTGTATTGGAATTGATCCATGTTCACTTCTATCAGCTTAACAGGTCTAACACCATTTCCATAAAAGCACCCCCAAATTTTCACTTTTTCTTTTAAATAAGCGTTCTTAATTATTTGACCACAGCTGTATATGAATAAATAGTTTAGCCATGTGACACGAAAACTGCAAAAGTACGTAGATACAGAATCCCTGAGCTAGACGTTTCAGGAAGTAGGAATAATATCTCCTAGATATTTCGATAAGCACTGGCTACACTCCGTAATGAATGAATTGTAAACCTATTATTATCTGGCACAGAAAGATAAATACCGATCGAACTAGATATAATTTATTAGAAAAGCAAACCCTGGTTTAGATCGGGATAGTACCAGATAAAAGAATAAGAAGAGATAAACGCAACGTGGTTTTTTTCTATTGTAGCTCGCCACATTGACTGTACTGTCCCTGATGGTAAGCACAGTACAATCCAAATACATCGGCGACCACCGAGAGATCGAAATCCAACGGCGGTCGTCGCTGTCATGTCGGACTGTTGCACAACTGTCATTCTCTTCATTAGCGCACCAAACATGATAATGTAGTCGACGATGTATGGACGCACATGCTGTGGTTTCATCACGATTTCTTTCTTTAAGTACACTAGGTTCATTTTACAATTTGAAGCCAAATAAATAGATCAAGTATCCTAGCGAGCTATCACTGTAGCAAAAACAGTTTGAACAATCTACTTGTAATTATAATTCAAGAGTGAGAGTATTTACAAGACTATTTAAATAGAATAGTATAATTTGGTATCTATTTCAGTTTTCACGGTGACTAGATGGTACAATTATAAACATCATAAAGTAAATATTACTGAAGATAGATACGTGTGAATACGAGAAGTCCAATGCTGCCAAGTAGCCATGTGACTCATCTATGATGTAAATCACATGCCTTTATTTTTTTATTTACACAGGTCAATAGGTACGTATTACATCATTTTCAGAAGGCCGTATAGCTAGAAACGCGATAATACATAAATAAACATCATATGTACGTTAAAAAATAACTTTTTGATACTGTGCAAATATGAGCATGTGAAAAAAGTTTTTGATACTGTGCAAATATTTTGGACATGACATAACAATATGACTAACTAAAATAATAGATTTTTTTTGTTTAAAAATGCACTAATTAACCCATTATGATATCATAATTAAATAGTCTGGATTGTTCTAAAAAGTCAGTTTATTTTGTATATATTTTATAAAAAAAAATATACTGATAAGAGTGGCAGTTATAAATAGATGTTTTTGTCCTGCAGAGTTGCCCTGACTTCACCATAAACTTTTTTTTAACAATACTGTTTGCTATTTGTGCTATACCGACCAAAGCCCGTTTCATCTTCTTTGTCAACTCCACTACAATTTTATTACGTCACTCGGAGCTAAAATAATTTTAAACATAGAAATAAGAGACAAGTTTAGTGCCGTATTGTAGAAGTCCTACTGTTAAAAAGCACCTGTTGGTGAAATTCTCGCACAACATGAAATTTTATGCGATTATCATGACTATTAGGTCTGTAGATCTATGTCTCAGTTTGAACTATTGTCGGTGATACTGCAAAACGGGATATGCCATTGCGAACTAATTTTACAGGAGAGAGAGAAACCTTTTTTGTACGATTTGCTCGCTGAGCGTGTTCTATCGTCTGTATTATGATAAGCGTTGAGGTTCGAAGTCACAGTTTTACGATAACCTCCATGTCGGCACGAACTAAAAAGTTCTCCATGACTTATCTTTGTCGTACCGTGAAACTGTGGTACCAACTCCCGGCTAACATGTTCCCTCCTTCTTACGACGTCGGGTCCTTTAAGCGTAACGTGAAGAGATATTTATGCAGGCCGGCATGATAGCGGCGGCCGCCGATGGATATAGATCTCTTGGTGATCGCCGTTGTGTTTGGATTGTACTGTGCTTACCACCAGGGACAGTACTGTCAATGTGCCGAGCTAAAATAAATAAAAAAGGCGTGTGACATGCATATCGTGGTGTTATTAAAATGTTATCGTTAGTAAAATCTATATAATTTTATGCAAAACAATTCCTAGTATGAATCTAATGTGAAAATAACTAGAAAGAAAACATTTTGCAATGAATAATTTTGAGACAGACTCTACCGAAGATCTGTTTATACGTATAGCTGTTTAGTTATTTCATACTTAACAAAAGAAAATTTCTTGTTAGTAGTGTATCTGCTTAAACCAGTTTATTGTATGCCATTATAAGTACCATTCCTCTACGCAACATTTCACTTCAAGATCGTTCCGTTTCCGAATAGTACCTACCTGGATTAAGATTACTCCTTTATAGTGTTATTTAATTAAACAAAATATTTGGGAATTAATTTAATTAGTTAAAGAAGATACATACTTGCATTAACTAATTGGAATGGACAAGTGACAATAGATATAACTGTAAATGGTAACGATCTATAAAATGAAACTGTTTGTTGTCGCCGCACCCGGACTCTATTTATAAAGTATATTACCTACCTGTGGCGGTTTCTATCGACAACAAGTTTATAAAACGTGATAAATAATCATTTTAAAAAACGTGTTAGTAATAAGAAACAAAATGTAATTATATAATTATCAAAATATTTTATCATATTTAACGTAGGTATAGTGATGATATTTATAAATTCTTATAAACTTCTCATTGATTGTAATGTTTACAATTATTATTATGCATAGTAATTAAAAAAATTATAGGTTTTGTCTATCGAGCCACGCAAAGATTAATTAAACCCAAATGTTTACATCACCATTGTAACATTATTTAACAAAGAAATAAAGTTGCGTTTGTCCATGTCCGTTGTGTCCAAGAATTGACGTCTCCTATAGGAACTTGTTAAGAATTAATCCTTACAGTTGTGTAGACTTTAGAGATTGATGTTTGGTATAGTTTTAGTATGAGATATCATATCCACCTACGTTTGGGTCTTACTCTGTGCTCTGTGGATACTTTTCTGTGATGAGTTGAGTTGAGTTTCTGTGATCTATTTATCTTTTCTTTAGAGTATTGAGGTTCAATGTAGACTTTCTATATTTTAGCACTGTGATATTTCATACATAGTCTGTCTAAGAAATATTGAGTATAGCGAAATAGGCACGGTTCAAACTGGTACCCAGCAGCAATTAAACAAATACATTATTTTCGCATCTCATTAGTAGTAGTAATACGTCATTTCGATAAATATCATAAAACAATTTCTGATTGTTTCTGCAACATATAATCTAGTTAAGAAGGTTGTTTGCTAACCACAAGAATAAATAAATGAAAAATAGCTTAGTAATGGTTAGGCTCAGTCGTCCCATAATCCCATGAAGAGCTCACTTGATGTTATTATGACTGAATATATGCAAAATATGAAGTACTAGCAACCGCCTTCCATTTTGTTCACGTTAACTTGAAAAGTATAAAAAATAACCAATAGCATTCGGGGATAATGTATTCGTATCCTTCCTACTAGTGAATTTTTTTTTAGATTTGAATCAGTAGTTCCAGATGTTACCTCTTAAAATATCTGTATTATATATAAATAATTATGTATTAAAAACTTGTTATACATTATTTATCACCCATTATGCGCAGCTGCTAAGCATCGGTCATATTGCTGTTTCCACGTGAAACGGGAGGCTGCCTCTCCGCGCATTGATCAATGTTGAGTTTGTTAAGGATGCCACTGAATAATATTAATTTTTGTTACTTACTCTTATCAATGACACAGTGTAGAACAAATGATTAAAATCAAACATATAGATACCTAATATAATAAAACAAAATGTACCTAACGTATAACAATTTAACCTTAACTTTAGGTAATTAATTTTATCCGTACTTTTTTTCCTATAAAGAAAATTGTGGAATTAAATTAAGCCTAGTTAAAAGTTATTTTTTCAATACATACACAATTCGTAAAACCAATAGTGCATTTATATTTAAATATAATTCATTATTTCATTTTACTGATAGCATTGCAATGAAAATTCTTATACAATTGTTCACGTGAATAATATGTAAATACGGAAAAAGATTGCAATTTTAACGAAAAAAATTATATTTGGGTTAACTAAGTAGTGACATCCCTGTGATCTCGTCTCGAAACAAATGCGCAAAGCCTCACTCCCTGTCGAGCTTTCCTGCGGAAAGTGCGCGCTTTCCTTTCCGCCCTGTGTGCGAAGCTACAGCACGTTCATCTCGAACCCTTGCTCTTAATGCAAGCAGTTGCTTCCAATGGAATAATGATATTGCCAACAATAACATAGGTACGTATATTTTCATAGCTTGGTTCTTTTTTTTTTCGAACTGACTATATTGTTAGCCTTAGAGGCCCTGGAGCCTTTACGGCTTTTACAGCTTTACCGGGCTTGTAGCTTGGTTCCTATAAGCGCAGTAGGTAGGAATTTACTTGATCTTTAAAATAACACATTAATAGGTTTTAAGTAAAATCGTGTTTAAATGTTGAATATCATATTTGTTTAATAGGAGAAAGTTATAATTCATATTCAAATGAATTTTAAAAATCTATTAAATTTTTAACTTCAGCGTCACAACTCGATCCTTTGACCTTCAAATACCGATTTCTAAAATAACCATGAAGATGAAAGAAATAACTGAAGACGATAACCTTGCTGAAGAAGTGTTACCGATCCCGGTTCAAATATTCCTTTGGAGACAGACCACGCCTTTCGTCAGACCGAGACTGGGGAAAGTTCACGATGCTGCTTGCACGGTAAGTATTTCATACATTGTATCTAAGTCAAAAGCAACACATTTATTAGAGTAACAAGATTAATAAAAAAAGATAAAGAATAAAAAAGCTAAAGATTAGACAACCATTTTTTTTTATTGCTAAATATTTATGTCAGGTGTCGTCAAGATATTTTGTTTAAGGATTTCTTAGTTACTCTAATAATGTTTTTATGTTGTTAGCTATTCAAATGTTGGTGTTGTGTCTGCATCTGTACATATGATTATGCTGTTCTAACAGTTAATGTTGTGATAACTACTTTGAATTTCTATTACAATATGTCACACGCTATCATACCCAAATCGATCAGAGTAGACAAATTGCAATATATTTCTCAATAATTTTGTAGTATTGATAATTATTAACAATTAACGTTGTAAACTGATTTATTATCGGCGAAGTAAACAAAAAGAACTCAGTTCTTGTTATAACCTCATTTAAGAAAAGGGGATATATCTAAAGAGATTTAAGACCACCTATCTTCAATCTCGTTGAACTTTAAAACACAATTGATTATGATATCATTTCGTATGGTTATTTTAATCCATTAAACTAACCTACTTAAACAAAGGTTTCTTTATACTTATGTAACAGTCCGTTAATGTTTGTAAATATTCCACTTATTTGTTAAATACACGCAGTTCTGTCAACGAGCTCCAGGACACCATGTAAGTAATATTTTTGTGTGCTTATTACTATATGATTTGTATTTTAAAGCACGGAATTTGAAAGATTTTTCAACACTTTATATTTTCATAGAACATTTTGCGCGTTTTAGCCATTAAGACTAATGCCATCTTATGTCTAACTTATATCATAAATATTAGAGGATGTTTGTTTTTTTTTATTCACGCTCGAACAGCTGGATGGATTCTAATGAAATTTGACATATAAGTCGATTTATGTATTGGAATAGGACAGAATATTTTTTATCAAATATATGTAAATATGTATTAGGTCCTTACATATGAAATTGGCGTTTTGTACGGGAGGAATATAAAGTCATTTTTTTTTTTGTTACATATATTTAATTATTCAAAGTATGCACCGTTGTTATCTATGCCATCTCATAGGTAGTTCATTGATCCTTTTACTAAAAAAACCATGGGGGGCGAGAATCAATAAACTCTTTGAAGGCGGTTTGGACTGCCGCATCGGAGTTGAATTTTTTTCCTTGTAAGAAGTAGTCCAAATTCCGGAAAAAATTGTAATCTGTTGGAGCAAGGTCCGGGGAGTACCGTGGATGTCGCAGACATTGCAACTGTAGCTCATCTAACTTAGTGGTTGTTTGTTGTGCAATGTGTGGTCTTGCGTTGTCGTAAAGCAGCAGTGGCCTAGAGCGATTGAACAATCTCGGTTGTTTAGCAGCTAGTTCTTCCTTCATAGTTTGCAGTTGCTTATAATAGATATCTGCCGTAATCGTTTGGCCAGATTTTAGAAAGCTGTAGTGAACGACACCGGCGCTAGTCCATTAAACACTCACAAGTAACTTTTTCTGGGTCAATTTTCGTGTAGGGCAGGATTTGGCTGGGTCTCCAGGGTTCAGCCATTGCGACCAGCGCTTACGATTATCGTACAGTATCCACAAGTAATGATTCGATTTAAAATTCCTTCTTTATTGTGTCGGTTGAGCAAAGTAACAGAGCAGTCGACGCGTGTTTGCAAGTTCGATTCACTCAATTCATGAGGTACCCATCGTTCAAGCTTTTTCCTTTCCCGATTTGCTTCAAGTGGATTAATACAGGTTTATCACTTACCCCGAAGCCTGCAGCTATCTCTGAAGTGCTTTGTGATGGATCTGCTTCCACAATAGATTTTAATTCTTCATTTTCCACTTTGGTGTCCGGCCGTCCACGGGGTTGGTTCTGAAGGTCGAAATTTCCAGAACGAAAAAGTTGAAACCAAAATCGTACCGTGCTTTCTTTTGCGACACCAGCGCCATACACATCATTAACCCTTCGAGCTGTTTCTGCTTCACTGGTGCCACGGTAGAACTCGTACTCGTAAATATACCGATACTTCATGTTTTCATTTGTGCGGTAATAAGCGACACCAAAGAAAAAAATAAAGAACAAAAACAAATGAATGACTGCTGTTTTCAAAACTCAAATGTACCAGCTAAATTAATTTATAAATTTGAATTTGGAATTATTTACCAAAGAGGAGAATTTCATATATAAGGATCTAATATTAACGCCTAGCGGAAGCAGCCGCTATATACAGCTATATATTATGTTAATTTCACTTTTCATAGTAGGCATTGGTATCTAGTTAGTTAGTAAACAAACAAAGTTTTTTAAAATAACACTTTTTAATGTGCATTTTTCATCTGAAAGAGATAGAAGCTATAAATTGGAGCAACTTAAACATGCATATGTTTACATTAACATAGTTTTAATAAATACCACAGACTTATTAAATTCATTTACTGCTACAATATGTACGATTTTCTCAATTTCTCACATCCACATACCACTTTCAAATGAATTAAAACCAAAACATTGACACTGGTAAATACTTGTGCAACACTAAAACAAGAAGCATAACAATGAAAATTGATATTAGTATTTTGACATGATAAAAATGTAGAAGAGTTTTTGGCGGGATCTTGAACTGTCATGTTGTGGTCTTTATTTTTAATTAATTAACTTAATTTCTTTGACCCTGTATTATGTGATATTGGTGACATTTTACGTGATATAGTTTGGTTATTGTGCATTCGTGAAGTGGACTATAAATATAAACTGGAAACATGCATTTTAAGATGTCACAACAACTGCTTAGAAAGTTCTAACAAGAGAGCCACCATTTTGTTGGATCAACTTTGTATATAAAAAATACTACGAAGACAAACACTTTGACAATGGCAAGTGCTTTTTGTGGCGCCAAAATAAGAAAAAAAAGTAGATGTAGATTGACATTTGTTTGTTTACTTTATTATTATGCTCTAAAATTATTGTATGTTTTTATATCACTAAATAATATTCTATTTCTTTTATTACTGGTTCACAAACAGGAATTAAAAGAAGCCTGCAAGGTAAGACGTAAGATAGTAAACAATATTACTCTCGCAGTTACTTTAATTAGGACCAATTAATTTCATCTCAAACGTAGTACTTTTTTGTAATTTATTTAACTACTAATTTTGACTAAAGACAAGTATCTTCTAGTTGGAAAAGTCGTAGATACTTGTCTTATTGAATAATTTAATAAAGCAAACAATTTATTAATGGAATCATCTATATGAGAACCATATTATAATACTTTGATTGCAAGTAGGTATTTTTTTTAAATGGCTTTTTAAATTAATAATAAACTTTTAACAATTTAAATGGTTAAACCTTAAGAATCCAATAAAAGTTTATTGAAATCATGATGAATTTAAGTTCCATATTTTTTGTGTAATATCTATTATTAAATGTTTCCAGTCGTTTGAAAAAGTCATTGTCCAAAACCTACGTCTTGGCTTGTCCATCAATCTTCTTGAAGCTATTGAATCAATTCCGAGATGGCGTCTAGTCCAGGCATCTTTACCTCATGTTATGCATGCATTAGCATCTCTGTTACAGAACAGGTAAACTACAAAATTCTTAAATTACATATTTTAACCAAGATAATTTTTCTAATGTTATTCTTTTGACTCCAAATAATAAACAAAAGTATTTGAGGTGTAATATATATTATTAAATTACATATATATACCACATTTTAACTTGAAAAAATTGTTTGAAGTACTTGTTTAAACAAGATCATAATTGCATACTTATTCTGTATCAACTATCTTATATAATAAAATAACATTTAATTGTAATCATAATAATAAACTATTTATTTATTTTTAGTTCTTACATTTATTACTGAATGAATTTAAAATTGGTATAAATTTATTATAATTTAATAATGTAAACTTTGGCTTACCAGAGTAATTATTAATTTTCAGGGTAAAAGACAATATGCAGTCTTTGGGAAATGTGGAGACAAAGCTACTTTACACTTTGCACTGGATCCTTCTCTATGCTTCAGATGAATGTGCTGATAATGATTTTGAGAATGGCATCTTCCACTCCAATCCATTTTACTACTTGTTTTCAATACCTACAATGACAGTTTGTACTTTATTTAAATATTTCAAGCCTAATAAGTTTCAAATACTTTGTTAGACTAATAATATTAGTTGTTAATATTAGTACTTAGAAATACTTCCTAAGGGACTTTTTAAGTGTACATCTATATCACTTCATAACATAATATGAAAATTATTCCTTAAAAATAATTTATTTTAGCTTGTAAAATATCAATAAATCATGTAAGTTAGAAACAAGAAAATTATCTCGAATGCAGAAAGTATTTTTTTTATATTGATGTTACATACATCTGTTGTAATTTATTAATTTATGATCTACTAGCAACCAAATGTGACATAGTTCACATTAATTAGAATAAAAAATAAGCTATGTTATTTGAAGGGAATTTAACTTTCAATCAGTAGTTCCAGAGATTTTGCAAATACAAGAACTAAACTTACTACAAACAAATAAACTTGACCTCTTTATAATAGTTGTATATAGATTGTGACAAATAATTATTCCATAATTAAAAATATGAAAGTACTGGTTTCCCTCTTTGTCTTCCATTACAAGACTCCTTCTGCCATTACTGATACCTTTACGGCTTGGTCAATATCATTTAATTAGTCAAATTAAAAAAACTGATTTACATAAATATATTTTTTATTTTCAGCTTTTTGTGTATCTGTTTGCTCCACTATCTCATCACATTAAAGAATCAGACTTCAGTAACAACTTTCGTTTGGAAAATGGTTTGAAGATGTGGCAAGCCATGTGGGAATTCCGTCATCCTGATTCACCAAGCTTTGTGACACTTGTGAAGCCTAAACCTAAGCCATTTGGTGGAAAATTTTCTAAAAGGAACCACCAAGGAGACATATTTTTAGGGAGTATGTAATAACAATATAATCTCACTAATATTATATTGTATATTTTGATAATTTTGTCATGTAGGTCTTCTCATTATTTTTTCCTTGACCACTCAAGAATCAGCAAGTTCTTTTTTATCTTAAAGATTTTGAAGTTATAGCCCATTATTTAATCCTGGTTCATCTACATGAAATATGCTCCAAAATCCATGAAATTACCACCCCCTGAAGTTGCTAATGACATGATAAAATCAATTTTAATTATAGGTATCAAAGACAGCAAGACGTAAAACATAAATAGGAATTATTATAGAAAATAATTCTTTCATCAATTTCAATACTGCTTGGTAGAGATTGTGTAGTCAATTTAAATAAATTATCTACATGAAACCACAATGTGTGAAACCACAACACAATCTCACTTTATATTAATTGAGGATTTGACCCAAATCGTTAACATGTTAAGCCTAGAGGTAGTAGCTGGCTGTGGGTATTAGAAAATGCACTATCATTATTCTACAGTTTCATCATTATTTTATCCTTGATCAAAAGCTCATGACTCATTGTAAGATTTGAATCCATTTTGATCAGGCATAGTGTCTGAAAATGCCACTGCTCCATCAATGTTTTGCATTGTTTTATTTAGCTAAAATTTATAGAGATTTGGTATTTCCAGGAAAATTGTCTAAAGAAGAGGGTACGATAAATGGAAGCCCTCCAAGTCAAAATGTGTCAGTAACTCAGTCAGAAGTGCCATCAAAGCAGGCTAGCACAGAAGATGAGCCATGGCTGTCCTCTCCTAAAGATACTATCTTTCCAGAAACTATACCCGAAGAAAGTTCTAGTACGGAAGAAGAACATGTGGTAATTTATACTGAATAATAACAAATAATTTAAAATGTTTGTTTCTTTATTTAGTTTTTCTATAAAGAAATAATTAATCATTGATAACATCATAGTCAATCCGAAAATAATATAAATTCTATTATATGATGATTGAATGGTTTGTAATATATATTTTCAGTTTATTTATCGACTACCATCCGAACAAAACTTTGGTGGAGCAATCAAGGAAGCTTACACTATATATTCTGCGGATCCAAGCATATTTCAATTCCGTAAAGAGGAACCTATTAAGCCACCATTACCTGTCATTAAACCATTGCCTCAAATCACTAAAATGAGGTATAACTCTGTGATATTATAGTAAGTGTATTTGGATTGTATTCATTGGTTCAGTATTGTATTCAATTTATTCCAGTTCATCAGATAAAGAGTCGTTAAGTGACAGTGGTGGTGTAGGTCAGGGGCCTAAAGAAATTCCGACGCCGACGGATAAACATATATCCGCTCGACAAGTTCACGTAAGTCTTATTGGCTTCATTATGTATAGTTATAAATGAGGCAAGGAAAGTGTGTACTGGGGTTTACACTATTTGTATAACAGGTAATATATCGTTATATTACCACCTAATTTAATATTTTTAATCCGACCGCAAAACGATTTTCATTTGAAACGAAAACTACAACCGAATATTCGTTTACTATTCCGAACCGAAACTATTTATAATTAAATGAAAACGTAACCCTGAAATTAAGTGTTCTTAGCTTTGATAATTTAGCTGCCAAGAATAAATAAGAGTTTTATGTAAATTATCGCCAACATAACGATAATATAGTAAGAAGCAAAATCCAGCACAGCGTGAGCTTGCTACCAGTTATCCAGTTTTTCTATTGTCACAGAATTTTCAAGCACTGGAAATCGCTTCAGCACTGACGTACATTACATTATGTAATAATTTAATACAATTGCTTTAATCAATAACTGTTGGTGCATCAGCTATGGATAGACTAAAAATAATAAATAAATAATACAATGATACAAATCAATATATTATTCTATACATACTACCAATCCCCATAAAAACCCAGTCGAGTTGAAATTACCCGCAGTTTGAGGAATTACCCACTATTAGCAACACTGAGTCGGACTCTACAAGTGGTATAGGCGATTGTATTTGTTCCATAAGTTATACGAAATTTGCATGGCCGATTTTTCGCTCAAACTGACAATCATTTAGAAATTAGCATTTTAAGTCAAACTGTCCGAAAATTAAACGGAAACCAAAACTTCGGTCGGTCATTAATTATAATACCTAAATCACCTAAGTGTTTAAAAAGGATGCGAGGTATTTATGATTAAAAAAAGTGATAGCACGATATTCGATGAAGGTACAGGTACAGTGAAGTTTACATAGAAAAATGTACTTCTATGTTACTTCAATTGTTTCTAAGTAACATTGATGCATCGCCTAAGTTTGTAAAAACATTTTAAACCAATTTTGTTGGGGAAGAGGCTAACAGCACACCAAACGATAAATTAGGAAATATCAGATTTTTACTAGATTAAAATAATTTTTAGATTTCTGCGGCAACATTTCTAGATGTTGCAACTTTGCGATGTTTATTTGCATCTCAGTGGCAAGAAGAGGGTGTGTACTGGGGTTTACACTATTTGTATAACAGGTAATAAATATGTCGTTATATTACGTAACACCTAGGTAAATTGTTATTTTTATTAACATTTAATAACTTTGATGACGTATTGTATAGCAAAGTTAAAGTTAGAATTTGCATCTTCTTTTACGCATATTATAAAACTCAACGTCTCTCTGTCTGTCTGTCCGTTTATGTTCTTTTCACGCGAAAACCACTTATCCGATTTATATGTATTTTTATTTTTATTCAATATCTATATTATCTGACCAGGTTATAGTATATATTTTTTCAAATAAAGTAACATACGATATAAGCAGTGGTAATAATGGTGAATTAATTCGGAAAAAGACCAATTTGGGACGCTTAAATGGCTTACGCTGAAAAACCCTCGGTTTCACCCGGAGTATAATTTAAAAGAAATAGCTGATTTATGATTTATAATACTTCAGTATAGACAATATTTTTATCAAGCGGCCAGGGTAATGCGTCACAACTCGCACGGCTCGTTCGCGCCACTACACCTATAATTATAGACCCGAGCCGAGTGTTGATTACATTATCTCCAAAACTATTCATCCAAATAACGTGCTATTAAGGGCAAAGTTTATCTACATAAAATTGTCTAGTGAAGTAACTTTCGTGAGTAAGGATTAATATACGATGCCTAATAATAATAGTCATAAATCTCTTTTCCATTTTCAATAAAACTTTGCCACAAAATACCTTATTGTAGCTTTTTTATAAGAGATAGGCATATGGTATCACGGCCTCTTTTTCGATGTACTAAGTAGCAATATTTTTGTGGAACCATTGTATTTACGTATCCACTAACCAATACGCCAGCGCACGCGGATAAAGCAGTTAGGGTGCGCGGTTTTGTCCGACTTACTTAACAAAAATCAATATTTAAGGCTAGCCTGAGAGATCTAGCCTAATTCTAGATTTCTTATACTATTCCACGTGAATCTGGCTATCATATACAAAAATAATTTTTCGAATCCAACTGGTAGTTACAGACATTAGCGTGTTTAAACAAACAAACAAAAAACGTCTTCCGCTTGTTTATATTATTACAGATTAATATTCTACACAATTGTAGGTCTTAAAAAAACCTACAAAATAGTCAGTGATATCATTTTTCTATCCCCTAAGGATCACCCACAATAAGCATTTTTGTCTTCCGTGTTTAGAGCAGGGCAGAAAGATTCGCGCGTGCGCTCGACCGACGGCATTCTGTAATCCACGCAAATGGAGCGGCGGGCACAGCTGCTATTTTATAACTTTAAACAGAAAATATAAAATAAAAGAGCTTAGATTTCTGTATAAGTAACTTACATATTGTAATAACATAGAATCAATTGCTTAAATATTAAAATTTCAGCTAAATAACCCTAAAAGTGCATTAGAATAATGCTACATAGAATTTCAATTTGTAATTTAACATTTTATCAATCGTTCTCAGATTACGAGATATATGCGATGATCTGTCGAAACAAACTCATCCACGCAAAAGAAGTAATTCGTTACCAATTCCAAAAATAGAAGTGTCTATTTACCAAAGCCCCGAAATAAAAGAGCGAGACTCGCTAAAAAATTTCATGGAAGTGCCTGAATTAAAAGACATGTCACCCATAACGGATCTGAATTTCGCGACGACACATAAAGTCGAAGAAGAAAATGTAATGAGCAGGAGATCTAGTGAAAAAATTAAACGTAAAATGAAAATGGCGGATTTAAAAGCCTTTGTCGAAACGAAACTCCTATCGAAGTCGGAGAAAGCACTCGAAAAAATTGGGCAGGATGATAATAAGTTTACTTTTCACACAGCAGTGAGGATGATATCTGTAGTTATTCTTGATTTAATTGCATCCTCTATTACTGATATGGATATATTTTTTATTTAATATTTTAAATTTCAGGAATATCATAGAAGTCTCGATAACGCAGATGATAGACCTAATACTGCATTAGGTGGTAATTTTCCACCAATAGCGCCCCGTCTAACGGGTGATTTGTTCCAATGCAATCTTATTAAAGGAAAAAGTATGCCAAGTCTAAGGTGGGTAATATGTTATCACTATTATGAATTTATTCGCTAGTAATTAATTGTATTTTTGTTATTTTGTAAATGAATTTAAAATCTTTAACATTTATAAGTAAACATTGAATATGAGGTGTTTATAATCTATAATATATGGAGTGTTAGATGTATTTATTATGTTGTATCATAGTTTAGGTTTTAACATGTAAATTCAAATTTAAAGTTCATTAAACTTTTAAACTATCTTAGTTAGTATAATAACTTTTTTTTTAAGTTATATATATCACATTATAGAAATATCTGATATTTAATATTTATAATATTGAAACATTTAATAGGTATTTTGTTTTATCTTCTTCTATGTATACATATACATAAATATTATAAAACTCAACGTCTCCCTGTCTGTCTGTCCGTTTATGTTCTTTTCACGTGAAAACCACTTATCCGATTTTCGTTTATTTTAATGTGTTGTCCGGTCAGGTTATGGGATATATTTTATAAGAAAAAGTATCATACGAAATAAGCGGTGCCGATAATAGTGAATCAATTCAGAAAAAAGACGCATTTGGGGAGCTTAAATGGCTTACGCTGAGTAAGCCATATGAGATATATCAAATAAATGTTCTACCTAATTATAGATCATAAAAAGGACCAAATAAAGTCAGCAATAACATATATCAATCTTCTAGGATCAGCCACAATAAGCATTTTTGTCTTATGTCTTATGATCGGAGGTAGCTTGATCGTGCGTGCGCTCTGATCAACTGCATTCTGCAGTCCATGCGAGTGGAGCCGCGGGCATAGCTAGCACTATATAAATTAACTATCTTTAGCTTATATAATTGCCAAAGCACAGCATGTTTTAAAATTTCCAACACATTTTCTAAATCGTAACTTCATATTTAAAACAATGTATTTTTTTTCTCTTTCCTCCGTCTTGTTAACGCTTATTATCTCACACTATACTAACGGACGATACGGTTGCGTTGCTAGCTGTCTGATCGATGAGCTAGCGTGTAACAATGGGTAAGTTGCCAAGCAAAATAACCAACGAATTAGAAGCTTTCTAAAATAAATGCTAGTCTGCTGTCATGAAATACATAAATAAATAAATAATAAATTGAGTATTGCCTATTACTAGCGCATATATTTTCGCTTTAACAACTAAATAATTTATAAAAGTTTTAGTCATTAGAATAGAATTTGAAGCTTATAAACATCGAAACAATTACTTTGATAACATAATATGTAGAACTAATTACACATTATATCATATAGGGAGTAGAATCAAAGTAATTGCATGCACGCATAGCATACACAAAACACTCCAAATTAAATCATAGCATAGAACATATAGAGTAAATAGTAAATAATTCACTATAAACTATGTAGTAACCAGTGTGCTACACAAACGCATATTTCCTTTAAATCAATTACCCTTATAAAGGATCAAAATGTATGTTACAAATAATTAACCTATCGCAAACCTTAAAAAGAAAACAATTCTGTGATATACAAAACGTTAATCGATTGGCATGTTATTTTAAAATAATGAGTAATTTTAAAGATTCTATTTGAAGCATTAAAATAACTATTAAGAGGAAGCTTTAGTTTTAATATACATATTCGTATTTATTTTAGATACATCGGTGAAGTTAAAACGGAACGTGCACAAGGCCTATCAAACGTGGCCCCTACTAACGTACTGAAGAAAAAGAATCCTATCATTACTGTAACGGAACATACGCCGACTCCATCGCCGGACTATCTCTCGAAAACCAGACAAGTTAGATTTAAATATTTTTTATCCCTATGGATGCTTAATTTGCCAAATCCATTAACTTCTCTTTCTCATATTTATTATTATCAATTTTAATGTTTTATAACACTTTATTGACTCCTAACTATTAAATAAAAAATAAAACTTTATCTCCTGGAGTAAAAGAGTTTAATACGTCGTTTATTTGAATTTATAATGTAAAAGCTCCTACACACATACACGCTATGTCGGCGGCACAGCCAGCAGTTTTTGGTGTGAAGGTATGCGGCATAGTGAATAAAATATATAGGTAGGTTTATACTATTCTCTTAAATTCGTTAAATAAATTTTAACGGAGTTAATTGATTTGGATTGTTTTGGGATATAGTCTTAAAGCTCAAAAAGCTTTATAACATTTAAAAGTAGTACGTAAGGAGTAAACCATCGGTTTTTTCTCACTATTCAGTTTCTTTAATTTTAGTTTGGTGTAAATGCCCAGAAAGAGAAACAAATGTAAATTCCATTACATGCGCAATTTTTTCTTTCTTAGTTCTGTACTGTTTTTGCTATCTCTATCGTATTGACTGTAACGCCTTTACTGGTAATCGTGGTTAAATATATGTAAATAATTCAACTTACATTAGCTTTTAAAATAAGACAAGCTTGCAATATAATTGTAATTTCTTTGACAGACGGAACAATATTTCCAGGGTTCAATGGAATCGCAGATAGACTCTGTGAGTGTACAAGGTTCGCACCACATGCCCACACCTGAGCGGACACCAAGCCTTACTCGTTCACAAACCGATTCTAATATAACTTACGTTGTTGAGGAGATAAAAGAAGCGCCGGGTTCCACATACTATATCACCAGGGATGGTGATATAAACTTTCAAGTAGTACTTAAGGTGAATGCATACTGGTTTAAAATCGCTATAATATTCGATATGTGCTTATATTAAATACAACTCTTGTCTTAAACTTCGGCCAAGTGCGAGTCGGATTCGTTCAATGAGGGTTCTGTTCCGCCACAACATATATACTACTCTCTCAAAAAAGTACCGAGAAAAGATCAATAATACACAAAATGTTAGTTATTCGTCCAGATTTATTTTATCGCCTTCAAAGTATGCTCCTTCAGAAACGATACACTTACGCCAACAAAAAATCCAATCATCAAAACATTTTTAAACGCTTTTCCGGAATTGAGTTTAGTTCTCGTCGCGAATTCTCTATGTCTTCTACCAAATGAACATGGGTGCCATGAAGTGGTAATTTGAGTTTAGGAAAAAGAAAGAAATCGGCTGGAGTCATATCTGGTGAATAAGGTGGTTGCTTGGTGGTATTTGTTGATTATTGGTCAAAAATTCGTTCACAATGATTGCCTTGTGCAAAGGCGCATTATCGTTGTGCAAAATCCAAGGATTTTATTTTGACAAATCTGGCCTTTTTCGTCAAATTTGCTCTCCTAAACGACGCATAACGCTCAAATAATATATTTTATTTACCGTTTGACCTTCCGATAAAAAAATTCGAGTGCACAACACCGCGATAGTCAAAGAAAACAGTCAATATGACTTTGACTTTTCGGTTCAGTTAGAAGCCGCCACTCCCAAGCTTGCACGCACTTCTCGTCACCAGTAACAATGCGTTTCATGAATGTTGGGTCGGAATTGACTCGTTCTAGCATATCCTCAGCGACTCTTATGCGATTGAATTCTTGGAGAAAATTCGGGTCTTTTCGGACTAGCCGAGCGGCAACATGTTTCATACCCAAGTAATTATTTAAAATGATACGAATCGACTCGTGATACACGGAAAGTTCAGCGGATATCTCTTTCAAACTTCAAAGAGGATTTTCAGTCAGTATTTCCTTCACTTTTGTGATGTTAACTTCAGTTGAAGACGTTGATGGTCTACCAGGGCGAGGAAAATCTTCCAGCATATTGAACGCTTCCGCTGTTGAACGCTTTTTACCACTCATAAACACGTGTTTTTGATTAAGTCGATTCACCGTAAACCTTCTGTAACATTTTCAGTGTCTCCGAACATGAAATTCCATTGGCGATACAAACTCTTTGTTCTATATTTTTATTGGATTGTATTTAACCTAAATGACAGATGCAACTCGAAACTCCGCGTTAAAATTGAAAATCAGTTGTGCGTATCTAACAACAAAAAACAACTTAATGTATGTGTTATAGAAACAATTGTTTCCTTTAATTCGCTATCTGAATCGTAAATTCGACTCACAGTTATCCGATTTTTATTAATTGGATGATTACTTTAGAGCTTACTCTATAATAATAACACCAAATTTGACGCTCGTGTGCTTATCAATATTGGAACGATTACCATGTATTGCTTTAGTATGGTTGTATGGGGATTAATAATAGATCTGACTCCTTGTTGAATACTTGTAAACGCTTGGGAAGCTGATTTACTAGTGCATGTTTATTTTTATTTTTTTCGAACTGACTATACTGTTAGCCTTAGGGGCCCTGGAGCCTTTACGGCTTTACCGGGCTTGGGTTTATTTCATGAAACCAGCCTATTTTTATTTGATGGTACACAAAGAACTATTCAATTGCAGTAGAAAAATACATAGTAACTAAAACAATAATAAAATAAGTCTTCTGAGAATACATTTACATCAACTGTGCAAGTTGTATGTGCGTCGTTACAAATTATGGCTTTTACGATAAAGCAAAAAAAAGAATAAATGTTGAAAAAATACGTTTCTTTTTTTGAGGCTGCCATTAATTTTTCACTTTTTGGTATTTTTATTATTTGTTAAAACTGGCCGGAGCTTATTATGGGGTTGAAAGATCAGCCCTTTAAATGTAAGACAGACAGTGTAAGCTTAGCAATAAGGTTCCTTTTCTTGAAACAAATCTATTTATTTTTAATATTTAGTGGTTTATATTTGAAATTATTGATAAAATTACTTGTTTATCTTTTATTCAGGCAGTATATTCCGTGTCAACAATGGACACTATATACATAACTCCACGCGTTATGGAGGTGATGCTAAATTTAGTTGATACATTAATGGAAATAGGCGTTCATAAGTCATGGCAAAATAATAAACCAGAGGAACTTCAACCCGGCACAACAGATCCCTTAATTGATTTCAATAAAGATAGCAAGGTGAATGTAATATTGATATTAAGTTATCCTTTCAATGCGTAATGTAAACATGAAAAGTTTTTTTTGTAAATATTTTTTTCCGTTTTTAATTAAAAAAATATAAAATCAGACACTTAGTAAGGGTAAAAATAACCTATAAATTTTTAATACTTTTTTTTCTATCGTTTTAGGAAAGAGATTCTGGTATACCATGCGCTCATAGCCAGGAATCTACTAACGTTGACAGCACTAAAGATAAATCCAAAGACGATGAAAATTTAGATTGCCCCTTTTATATGATAATGCATATTATATTCAGGTGAGATTATTCAAGTATAATAATTTCTATGTATAAAAAATGACTAGAGATATGAATATATATATAATAATGAAAAATTTATACTAAATTACAAATTTATTATTGAAACCTAGATATTAATATTCCTGTTAAATATTTAATTAAAAAATTGTTCTAATTAACAAAACTTGTTAACACTAGCTGACTAATAGACAACGTACACCTTAAAGCATTGTGTCTAGAAGAATAAAATTTTATATAGGAATTCTCTTATAACGTGGTTCCTGACTAAAAAACATATATATATATATATATATATATATATATATATTTTGCACGGAACTAATTCCTCGTTGCGACTAAACGTTAAAAAAGGTATTTTTTTTCTTTTTCGAGCTGACTATTCTGTTAGCCTTAGGTGTCCTGGAGCCTTTACGGCTTTTACAGCTTTACCAGGCTTGGGGCGAGCGCTTAGGGCACTCAGCCACGAAAGCTAAGCAACAACATCCGAGGGTGCCAAAGTGGCCGAACCTCGGCTCGGACTGTTGCGCGTATGCAATTAAGTCGCGATCTGACTAATTCCCTATCTTTCGATCTAAACTAACTATACACATATATATACATGTTTCTGCCCCCTGGGAGGAGGGAAGGAACGTGTGTATGTGTATGTGTATTTAGTGGTCTGAATTTTTTTGTCTAACTAACTAGGCAAAAAAATAAAAAAAAAGGTCCCTTACAGAACCTATGTACCTGTGTGTTATGCATGTGTGTGCAATGCAGTGTTATGTGTGTCTGTGAAAGCTAGTGAATGTAGAGTCACTGTATCGCGCGAGCGGCTGCTTGGCTCAAGGGCTCCATGCCGATGGATCGGACCTAGGCTTGAGTTGCCACAGAGGAGAGCGGTCGTGGCGGGTCTTAAAAAAGGGCATGGGTAGAACAGGTTAAGAGACGTCCAGTTAATTATGTGAGGTGTTTTTTTATTTGTATCCCCTCCTTGTTGAAATGTGGCTGGACACCTCCCAGCCTCACATGAGATTTACCTATAATTTTTCAATAATTACATTTATTTGAATGTTCATGTATTTTGTTCCATGTCATTAAATCCCTAAGCCTTATAACTGATATCTTCTAATAGGAATCCCGGTCCATTCCGGAATATTTAGTATAAGATATTATATAATAATGTGTATTTCTAAATTGAAAAGTAGACGTTAGATTTTTATTAAATGTCCTTAAATGAGATTTGGTGATTTTTGCCGGACCCTCCAATAGACGCCTCGTTACCTGAAATCTAACATTTGAATAAAAGTCTGACAGTTCCTGAGATCTTGCTGATGAGAAAATCCATGGAGCACATAACTACGTTTTTTTTTAAATATAAAGTTAATCTGCTTTTAGACTTCTTCGTCAGCTAGGATGTTCCCATAGCTGCGCTAGTGCGCTCCGAGGCCCACAAGCTGAATGTCTCCGGGTCCAAGGCCGCAACTCTTTACGTCAACTGAGAACCGCAAATACACAAAAATTATGCACTCGTCTAAAAGAAATGACAAAGTTCTCACCGATCCGAGAGGTACTAGATAATTTGCATGCTGCAGTTGGATTCTGTGCTGAACCAGTCACCATGGTCTCACCCATGAGTTAGTATCTAGTAATTTATCATCACCGCCTTTTATTAATAAAGCTAATAATAGTAGTAATTATTCCACATATTATTATCCATTATTTTATTTCACTAGAAATCGTGTTTTTTTTGTGTTAACAACATATCTTCCTTAATTCTTTATCAAAATTAATGATTCGAACATTATCTTAAAGCGTATGTTCTTCGTTATTGACGAGACAAACAGTTTAAAACTAATGTTTTCTTTAAAAGAGTTCATTACATTTTTTTTCATTAGGAATGCGATCTTTTGATGGTATTCAACTAATATGTAGGAGGCGCCATCTATTAACAATCTATATTCGCACGCGTCAGCTAATTCTAAGTTACATAATTAATAATGCATATTCAATGTGTATCAATTCACAGATCAGCAAAAACGTAACTATACAAAATCAACAGACATAAATAACTTGCAAGCTGGATACGCTATGAATTTTGGTCAAGGAGCTAATGCAAACAGAGCTATTGAAAATTTCATCATTGAATCTACATTCAGAGTGCTCGTTACAAGATTTGCTATTATGCATAAAGAATTAAAAATGCTAGACAATTCGGTAAGAAAATATATATTGATCATTACTGCCCAGTATAGTATTTAAATTGCTTTAATATAGATTGTAATTTGTATGCAGATTGTAGTGATAAATAAAAAAGTCTTTGTTAATCGTCAATAATATTTATTCACTTATCTTTACTAATTTCAACCCTCTTATAATTATATTTCAGTTCTTATTTACTTAATGTTTAAAAATGTACACAGAATTTGTTACCAAAGAAATTTATTGATTTAAAAGGTTCGATATCTCATTATAATCAGTTACACTCGATGATTTATGATCTGATTATAAACTGCGGCAAAAAAATTAAAATACAGTATTGTGATGTTGTTGTGCTGTTGATCTATGAATGCTTGCTTCATTTTTTATATGAGATTCATACTTGCAATAGAAAGAACTTAATAATAATTTCATAGTATGTTGTTGATTCTTAAATTTTTATGTTTAGACACACATATTATATGTGTGTAGTATGTGTAAGTGGTATTAATAACACGCTTTATGAACACTGAGTTTATTAACAGTTTGCACACTACAAATGTAAACACTACCGATACAAAAGAATAGTCACTGAGCGGAGCGAGGGTGACGTCTAGTCTCGTGAACGGTGGGAAGGTAACAGTCGGAAAAGAAGGGCTGTCGGTTAACGCTCCGGGGAAATAACGGGACTCTGACTACCTGCGCTTGAACCGCACAGCGTTTACAAACATATTTTACCGTTACGCATTTACAGTTAATCAGCTACACCTTACCTAAAAACATTAACAAAAATATCAATATGAAATCTACGGTACATCTGGTGGTCATACCAGGTTGCCACATATGTACTCACAAAGTTGTCCCTTCATACAGTCTAAGAAATGTCAATAAGTACCTATTTTGTTGTCTGGAGTATAATCACCTTTTTATCGTTAATTTATAGAACTTATACATGGAAGTCAGACTACTATTGAACTATGTTCGAGAAGCTCACGGTACCGTATACAGAGTGGTGGCTTTTAGTGGTCTGCTTGATACCGCTGAGCGGCCTGACAGTCAGCAGAAAGATTCTAACATGCAGACAACTAGGGTTATACGGTGTGTAATTATTTTTTATTTACAAAGTCTTATTTTACTTTATAACTATGGTAATACTAGCTGGTCCGGCGAATGTTATTCTACAGCGCCATCTGGATCAAATTTTTCTTTTCTTTCTGGCACTAAACTAACATAATATATTGTGAGTATAGGTAAGTCATTTTCGTTCATAAATATAGAATTTGTTAATAAAATAACGATTACAGAACCATATAGCGGATCCTAGCATACCAATGAACCATTGTTTCGATGAAACACACTGTTTAAATACATAATACCTTACATGTAACAACCCAATCAGTCAAGTCGCCCAAAGTGAGACATACACGCTAAGGTCTAACGGAAAGGTGTACTTGCGCAGGTAAACCGGAGCGTGTATTGGAATAGACCTGTGCAGTTTTTTAAACCTGCACAGGCGATCGGTGCGAAATTGAAACAAAATTTTTTTTTGATTAAAAGAATGACAAATCTGTTTTTATCATCATTTTGTAGACATATTCCACGTACATCTGAAGAGGAACGCGGTTCCGATACTGGAGCGGATTCAGGCTGTGCTCCTGATGAACGTATTCACAAGAAGTTTACGTTTAAAAAGAAAAGCTCGTCTTCTACCGGTGCACATGTTAGTTTCATTTCTAATACTATTTAAACAAACGCAATGATTTACAAGTTGCCCCACGATTTGTATACCCTATCGTTGTTCTCACGCCCCACACTACAGCTTTTCAGGTAGCTTGTTCATGGTTGCTACTCCGTTCCTTAGGTTCGTAGCGTAAAGATATATAACCTTCCTTAATAAATGGGTTAGAAAACTTTCAAATTTGACTGATAGTTCCAGGGATTAGCGCGTTCAAATAAACAATTTCTTCAGGTTTTGTAACGCATGAATTATGACGCACATTCGGATATGAAGACTACAATCATTTGCATTATTTTACAGAGCCTCCTGGAAACCGATTGTGGAGATGAATCGGCCAGCCAGTCCCCACTGTCAACACGTACCCGTCGATATCAACTCACTCCGCGGCATTCTGAACGCACCATTCCTGCTGCATCATCAGGCGATATTACACCTCACCATAAAATATATCATTCAAAGTCAATTCCCTCGAAGTTTCATATCAGCGGAATCGGTAAATTTACGATGACCAGAAATTTTCTATTGAATAACTTGACTACCATGGGTCGCATTAATGCTAATTTTACGCGCATTTTGTGTAACGTTGGGAGCCGAAAACTTAAGCATAATTCACAAATTGAAATGTCGTAAACTATTGGATAAGAACCCACTTTGAGGGTGCGTAAACTGTGTAAATGAAATAATAAGAATAAACTATAACAACAACAGGGAATATGCATGAATTATTTTTATATTCTTATAAATTATTATTTACCTTGGTACATAGCCGTAAAAAATAAAAAAAATAAAATTTAACATCAAAATAAATATTTAAAAACTTTAATGAGATTAGGGCGATTTAAACGCCTCCATTTTGGCGCGCTGTCACCGAGTTTCAGTGACGTCAGTCAGTCAGTCAGTCTGAAAATTGTTATGTTTTATATCTATAATTACGATATGGATGGAAGTGGAAAACCTTTATATGTGCTGTAGTGTGTATATGCAAAAATACATTAAGAAATACAACACCTAACAAGGATACACTGGGTGATTCATAAGTGAGTTCCTTAAATTAGCCTGGACAGAAAAGGCTTTTAACCAACACTTTTTAGGGTTCCGAAGTCAACAAGAAACCCTTATAGTTACGCCATGTCTGTCTGTTTGTCCGTGGCTTAGTAAAATTAAATCTTTCTAGTTTATCTCATAGTGTGAGGTGTTGTTGGATAGGTGGTTCAAAAATATTTCGGTAGTGTAATGTGAAATATGTAAGTTTAATGTACTGATTTCTGTGAGAGTAGTGTCGTCGATGGTCGTTGGTCAATCGACCAACTTATAAAATGTACTTAGAGAAATAATTTCATACAAATTCCAGTGAAAATTAATTCTTAGTCTGCGTATTATGACATGCAACTACCGAACGCTACAATGCGTGTGGCCCGAAACGTTCTGGTTTTTTTTTTAATTACTATACTCGTATTAGTAACATAAGCGCTGCAGCTTAGTTTTTGTTGCCAGAATGAGTTGTTTGTTCCAGTAAATTGGTTCCGTCAGAAGCCCCAGTCGCAGCCGTTAGCGAGCAACGGCGGCGGCTCCAGGGAATCGTTACCGATATCTGGCAGCATGGTGTCGCTGACGCGGCCGCTGCACGCGCCGCACCAGCACGCGCACGCGCCTCGGCCCGTGCACGTGCGTCGACGTGTGGGTTATACGCTCAATCGGTACGTACTACTAACTAGACATGAGACATACCTGCAAATATCAATGGTACAAATACCAGGTATCAAAATACCTCTAAGTGCTCTTTAAGGGTGGATGTAGTCTCGCTAGGTAATCTTAATCAATGCTTTATGGATACCTATACAATGTATTTCGTTTTATTAGAATGTATCTGTCTGTTGACATAAGTGATTGAAGTGAAATCTCACTTTGCTTAACTCTGTCAGCTAAGGTAAACGCGACAAAAAGTTGAAGGTCAGTTGTTAACGTAGTCACTTCAAGTTCACAACTGACACAGCAAAACATTGTCTATGCATACAAAATATGATACATTTTTAAATATATTCGAACATTGCATAATAATTTCTATATTTATAATCATAAAGAACACATTACCATAAAAAACTGTACGACAAACATTGATATACAAAATCCCACGACAACATAATTATTATGCTTTAGCGTTGTTTACGCAATTATGTGCCTTAAATTCATACGTATCTGTATCAAATTTGTCTCAACGAATGAAATGGTTTTTAATCTAAGCCATGCGACTCGCTTCAGACTATTCCGACTCATAAGACATACATGCAAACAGCAATACCCGGTCTTCAAGGTGCGGGTATCATAGGTATTTCGAACCGTACCCGGTTTGCATACTGGATAGCAAGCATGGTGCGTACGGATGACGTAATACCTTTAAGGTATGTATCGGGTATTTCGATCTGTTATACCGCACAATTAAAATCACTTTTTAAAAAAAGGTTTTATTTAAAGTAACTATGATTAATAAAGATACAATAATATAAATGACACGGTTAATAATATGTTTACTGGTAAATGTCCTTTCAAGACCGAGGTTGAGCCCGAACTGACTTGAAGACATTTTCACAATGTTCATCTAAACTCTCTAGGGTTAAAGGCGCTGACTAGGCGCTTATTCATCTATTGTCGTTACAATATAGGGATATAACAGATCACAACCAGACCGCGTACTGGTAAGCTCGCACTGGGTATTAAAACCTGGACCGGACCAGTATATGCGCCTCACGCCTACTACCAAAATACCAACGTCTCCACTTCCATCACTGTTACTATCCTATTATGTTTATAGTACGTAATCGCGATAATAGGGAAAACAACGGGTGCTATGGGCCTTTCTTGACTCACGACTGAAACAATTAATTTTGATTAATTTAAAATATGGTTTTTCTTTCGCTCAAAATGTTTTTAATTTTGAGAATAGATAAAAAAATTAAACAAAGAAAATTGAACTCCCATTATAGGCCCAGGCACATAAAGGATTATGTAGAACGGTTTTTCAACTAAATACTGTTTCGTCGAAAAAATGTTGTGTCCTCGGGCGTTCATTTAAGAAATTTATAAATGACTAAAATAAACCATTCACTTTATTGCATAAAGAAATAAATTTATCGACAAAGTATAAATCATTTATGTAAAACTAATATACGGCTATTTTATATTTTCTAACCTTTGGTAGAAAGTATGTTTATGTCATCATGTACCTTCTCCAACAATAAATTAAAAAAATCATTGATATCATTTAAAAATGTACAAAAACTTGGTATGAACGTTAAGATAGGGAAAATTAAAACAATATTTCTTATTTCATAGAGCCCGTAAGAGAGTTGAAGATAGACTGAATAGATTTGGTCTTAGAAAATTTGGTAAGAAAAAAGATGGCAGCATTGAAGAATCCAGTGGTGGTTGTAAGTTCAGAAGTCTTTAAAATAATTTATAATTGTTCAATTTTTTTTACGTCTTTAATTCATTAATACTAGATGATGCTAGCAGCTAATAGCTCCTTTTGTGATTAATACCAGATGGATGCCAGTTGCAATTTGAATTATTTTTTACTTTAGATTTCCAGTTCTTGAGTTTTGTATTATCATATTATCGTATAAAGTACTAGTGTTGTTAAAACATCGATTGAGATTAATCGATAGTCATGAGCACCATCAACTATTCGATTGTTGACAGAAAACTATCGAATGTTGATTTTCAATACATCATACGGAGTATTTTTGTAATTGCAGGCAAGATTTGATCGAATGAGATTTTATTTATCTCTTGAAGTTACTCAAGTACACGCGATGAACTTTTCTTTTCGCTGTCTTTCCTCAACCGGCTATTACATCGATAGAAAATTGATTAATTGGTTGTTTTTTATAACAATTGATTGCTGGAAAACCGATGTTTTACCTACACTATACAGTGCCTATACAAGTGGTTAATTCATTTATTTAAAAAATGTCTTTGGTAAGACTACCCAATTAATTTTAGTTAGCAGGCCATTTAGCGAATTAATACTTGGTTACAGTCATAAGTAGATTCATGTACAATTATATAGATATTTAAAATTAATAAAGTTTCAGTTAAATATAGTTTAATCATTGTTGGCGGGCAAATTTAAATGCTTTGGCGGGCCACTTTTTGGCTCTCGGACCAGGGTTTGGGCAGCCTTTCTGTGTGTGTGTGTGTTCTGTCTTTGGTAGAGAGCGAACGACGTTGTGAAAGAGATGACGGTGTATACGAGTCAACACACATCAAAAAGATTATAGGAAGGAAGTGATGTATGATTTCTAACGGTGTTTGTGTGAAGATGGAATGGCTGTTAAAACGTGTTGAAGATTTGTATTATAACAGTAATTAGTTATTAACTAAATAAACTATTATAGTTACTTTAAAAAAATCCCACATAATCCCACATTTTAATGGTATTTTTTTAATTCTTTATAAGTTTATTGTTTGGCCACAGTCTTATGTGCAGTGTTATGTGCCGATGTAGCCAAAAAGGGTAACAAGCTAAGCCTATTGGGAGGTCTGGCTCCCCTGTGCAACTGCCGGAAAACACCTATAGGTGCTTAACGACAGATTTTCAACTTGAGGATGATAGCTATTAGAAATTGCCCTATCCCATGCTATGGTTTCATCACGATATTTCCTTCAATTGACGCGATCTTTGTACATGCTACCACTAAACCATAATTATATACACAGATATGTCTCGACGAGGATCCACAGAAGGCGGTTCAGGTGGGGGTGAGTCTGAGGTGGTGGTATTAAAACGGCGTCGTCTGGTAGCTGCTGCACCGCTGTACGCGGGCTTGGCTCGATTCAGTTTCATGCTGGACGCTACACAACCGGGAGGGACACCGGACCCTCTTTTTATGGCTGCACTCTTAGATTTGGTATGGACAGCTATAGGCTGACTGCCGTAAGCGCGGCTCTCCTTATGGTCTGCGAGACGTGGAAGAGAAACAAGACAAGCCAATAGACTAGTTTATTGCAGGCCACTGTGCGATTCTGCAATAGACGTTTGACGTACGGGCTTTCGCGGTATTATTTTTGTGACTCCTAGACATGAGATTATTATACCAAAATGGAATTACCAACGTTGAGTTTTAAAAAACTATACAGTCTATCAAAATTAATCCTTTAACGTGTTGGGAATAAATTAAATGTTAATATATACCAATAAATTCCAAAGATGTTTTACGAATAATTTGTTTTTTTCAATATGGTTTTTATTTACTATTTTAATGAAGGTAATATAATGGATATTGAATATTTAATATATCATTAGATATTTGTCGCAGTTGTAATAAATAACATGCATAAAATCTTAAGACATAGGATATTGTTGTAATACCGTTTATATCCGTGCACAACTGCCACCTCGAGTTCCGAAAACCATTAAGAGGGTCGCGCTTACAGGTCGGCCTTATAGTATCTGTTATTAGATTGGTTTTAATTAAACATGATTAAATAATAATGAATTGGAAAAAGAAAAGATTTGCCTGCTCCTTATTCGACAAATATAAAATTTATAAATATGGAAAAATGTTTAAAAGATTGTTTTCAAGAGAAGATAACTATTTCACCAAAAAAAAAAATTGGGAGTCTGAATTTCTGGTTCAGTTTTTAAAAAATGTAACTACAAAACATTTTATAACAACTTTGCTGATGTATTAGTGAAAAATATTTTGGTTGCTCGGTTTTAAATAATCATACTGTTTGTTTTTAATTTATAAAATACCAGCCAAGCGTATTGCCAAGCCAAGCGTAGACCAATCTTTACAGGACAGCCGGCTGGACTAATATGAACATTGTCTTCAAATTTCATCAAAATAGCTCGAGCCGTTTTCGAGTCCATAGGGAACATACATACAAATATGTTTTTTTATATATAAGATTTGTTGTTGCTTATTCCAGCCTCACACGGTTGTAGTTGGAAGAGCGGCGATACTTCTAGAATGTGCTCATTTGGTTCATAACTGTAATAAAGGACAGTGGCCGTATTGGCTTAAGTCAAATATGAAAACTGCTGGTAAGCATAAACATACCTATAAAATTAAATTTAAATAAAAACATATATATTACTTTCTCCATTAATAATTATGATATGTCTGTTCCCAGTGTCATTGAGTCCTCAAATAAGAAGACAACGTCTTGCTGGCAAACTTTTCTATCAATGGGCAGAGGTAAGATATTTCTTGTCATTGTCATAGAATAGATTTCAGCCAATAATTATATTAGTTCAAAAGCCATTATTTGATTATAATATTTAAACGTTAACTAATACCACAGTGTATATAAGTGGGCCTTTGCCATTGAAGTCTTGCAAAATGCCGCCTTGCACACATTGCACGATTGCTCTGTTAAGACGTGTCCATTGGCCGATTGTAGTAGTCCTTTAGGTTAGAAGTGAATAATCTATACTAGTAATATAATAAAGAGGAACAGTCTTTTTGTTTGTTTAAACACGCTAATCTCTGGATTACCAGTAGGACTCGAAATATTTTTTGTATACGATAGCCAGATTCACGTGGAATAGTATAGCTTTAAATATTGATTTTTGTTAAGTAAGTCGAAAGCAACATCGTACCTGAACTGCTTTATCCGTGTGCGCTGGCGTAATGGTTAGTGATACTTAAATACAATGTTCTACAAAAAGTACATCTATAAAAAAGTCCGCTATACCATATCTCTAATACATTAGTCACAATAAGATATTTTGTGTTTTTTTTTTTTTTATTGAAACCTGAAATTTTATTTATTAGCATTATTATTAGGCATGACATATTAATCCTTACGAACGAAAGTTACTTCATCATCAAGAAAATTTTATGAAGATAAACTTTGCCCTTTATAGCATGTTATTTGGACGAATAGTTTGGGAGATTTTGTAAAATTAAAATAATTCACCACTCGGCTCTGGTCTATGACTATAGCAGCAGTGGCGCGAACGAGCCGCGTGACGTGTGACGCATAACCTGGCCGCACGATAAAAATATTGTCTATACTGATACTGAAGTATTATAAATCATCAATCAGCGATTTCTTTTAAATTATACGCAGGTGAAACCGTGGGGCATAGCTAGTTAAATTATAAACCTATTCCACCTGTTCCTGTTCTAGAAAAATAACACTTGCAGTAACCTTTTTCAAAATAACAGCCTGTTACATTATGCTATCTCTTTTTGAACTGTTGTTTAAACTATTCTGATAAAACGCCTAATACCTACTTTAGATTGTGCTATATTATAGATATTTAATCGTATTTATGAAATATATTTTAGGCTATAGGAAATAGACTAGAAGAAATGTTGATTGAAGACAGGAAGCACATGGATACAGTCATAAATTTAGTTACCGATCCAGATGGCCAGCGAGAACTTTTACAACAAGACGAAGAAGAAGACTTCCTCGATGAAGGTTTGATGCATGAATATAGAAAAAAAACTATTTACAATATTATCAATATCTATACACGAGAAAGAGAAAGAGGTCAATCGTCGAATCCAACTCGGCTGGGCTGCGTTTGGGAAGCTACCTAACATATTCTCGTCCAAGATACCGCAGTGTCTCAAGACGAAAGTCTTTGACCAGTGTGTGTTGCCAGTGATTACATATGGTGCTGAGACGTGGTCGCTAACTATGGGCCTTATAAGAATGCTCAAAGTCACTCAAAGGGCAATGGAGAGGGCTATGCTCGGAGTTTCTCTGCGTGATCGAATCAGAAATGAGGATTTCCGCAGGAGAACCAAAGTCACCGACATAGCCCGAAGAATAGCTAGACTTAAGTGGCAGTGGGCTGGCCACGTAGCTCGTAGAACGGATGGCCGATGGGGTCAAAGAGTTCTCAGTGGCGGCCATGTACCGGAAGACGCAGCGTGGGCAGACCCGCCACAAGGTGGTCCGACGACCTGGTAAAGGTTGCGGGAAGCCGCTGGATGCGGGCAGCACAGGACCGGTCGTTGTGGCGATCTTTGGGGGAGGCCTATGTCCAGCAGTGGACGTCTTTCGGCTGAAATGATGATGATAATGATGATACACATTATAAAACTCAACGTCTCTCTGTGTTTGTTCGTTTATGTTCTATTCACGCGAAATCTACTTATCCGATTTACATTTTTTTTTATTCATAGCTATCTGGCCAGGTTATAGGTTATTTTTGTAATTGTATAAAGTAACATACTGTTACAACCTTACTCTATTCCCTGCATCGCTGTTTCAGCAATAATACATTCCCACACTTTTATAAATGCTAAATTGCACTTTTCACATTGCATTTATTATTACTATTTCTTTAGGTTAGTTAGGGGAGTTTTTGGCGGTAACTTAAAGTGTCATGTGGTGGTTTTTGTTTTAATTTATAAACTTATGACATTTGGCATGACATTTTCCAGTCATCGCAAATTGCAGGCAAATATCCCGCAACAAAACCTAAAAGACGCACAGCAACAAATAATAATTAAATTTGTGAAAACGTAATAAAGAGAATTAAATTTGTGCAAGACTTTGTATCGTGTAATTTTTCTTTTTTCAAAGGCTTTCCGCTGTGGTTGCATAACAATACGAAGTGTGCAGTGACAATAATTATGAATCAATACAGTAAAAAGACGCACTTAGGACGTTTAAAGGGCTTACGCTGAGTAAACCATAAGAGTGATATCAAATTAATGTTCTACATAATTATAGATCTTAAAAAGACCTACTAAAAAGTCGCCCATAGCACTTGTCTATCTTCTAAGGATGACCCATAATAAGCATTTTTGAGGCAGCACAACTCGCGCGTGCGCGCGACCGACAGCATTCTGTAGTCCACGCGAGCAGAACCACGGGTCAGGCTACTTAACATTAATTGTTAAATAAATCAGTTGATAAACCTATTTTTTATATCTTACGTAATCAATTAAATGTATGTTATCACCTTTATCAGGAAAAGTAATAAAACATTAACCCTCTGCTACCTAGTCCTGCTTTCGTAGTGGATACTTTGAATGCCTCTTAATATAATCATTACATATCACCCAAATATATTACTTCCAAAATTCACAGCTAGTATACGGCTTCCTGGGAAGCCAATTGGAGCGGAGTGCCCCCGAGCTTTAAGATTAATTGCATGCGTTCTACTATTCGAAATCACGGCGTTCTTACGAGAAACTTATCAAACCCTACCGAAAACCTTCCGTACCTCTTCAAAGGAGAGAGGACCCTGGGACAAAGTTTACAGGTATGAAGTTTACAGACAATATAAAAAAATGACTTTGGTAAGTAGTTTTAATTATTCCATTTGTGTAAAACATATTTATTTTTGTTGTTATGTTATGCGAAGATGGATGGAAAAGCGACGATTGTTTTGTAACAATAAGTGAGTTTATTATTTTCAGTTAATTTCATGTAAAATTTTAAAGAGTATTATTTGTATTTGACGCAGCTTTTGTTTTAACAGGGCTATTAGCAGTCAACACACATTAATGCCAGTCGAGTATGTTTTCTAAAAAGATAATGCATGTTCCCTTACATAAAAGCACTATGCGTGCATGCGTAATATTATAGACTGTATATGTATACTATTAAATAAAATGTATACTTTGATATAAATTTAATATATAAATACGATTAATATTAAATATTTTAAGTAGTGGATTATGCTCATTAATTTATATTGCACAAGATGGTATTTGAAGATTGCCTGTTATGATGACTACTGCGTCATTTATAGTTTTGATATTTAATTATATTCGGGGATACAATATTAGATTATGAATAAATATCCCTTTAAAATATTGCATTTACACAAATTTAAATTGTACACGTTTTCAAAATTATTTCCATATAGTATTCATAAATACTAACAACATAGATTAGATGAAATTAGAATAGGGAGTATAATCGCTTTGCTACATTGGCATGAAAACTAATATTTATATGAAAGTCTAAATTGAATGGATTATAAAATAGAGGCTACTCAAATGGCTGCAATCCAAACAATATTTAAGTAACAGCATAATTATTTCTTAGAGTACAATCTATGTACTACAGAGAAGTTAATCGTCGTTGGAGTATGGCTTTGTCAAGTATGGGCCACTCGCAGGCTTCAGCACAAAGTTTACAGTCCATTGGCAACCAAGAGAACGAGAGAAAAATATCCTTTGTCCTACACGAACCTGAGAATATTTCTGGAGGAAGCAATGTAACTGTAAGTCTCACAACATGTAAACAAACATCTTCGCGGTCTTACTTTTGCTTTTACTTTATCGTAAATCGGTTTATTAACAAATTCAATAATGTTTAATTTGTTTGTTATCCAAGTTCGTTAAGCTGATTCAAATTAATTAAGAAAATAACCTCTTGTAAGTGATCGTCATTACGCCACAGAATAACCGAAATCGTAAGACATTTAGGCGGTTACACACGGGCTAATTTCAAAACGCGATACGACAAACCCAAACACTATTACGGGTTTGTCACCATTTATATTCGAGTCTCGATTCAATCGGAAACGTGTTACCAATCATCACCTCGTTCTCGTCATTTTCGAGTTTGTATACAACAAGAAGAAAATACTATGTAATTTTGTAGTCTGTACTGTATCCACATCGGTATTGATTTAAAAAGGACTTGAAATAATTTGGTGCATTAAATATCGCAGCTAGCAGACGCCATTCCACCGGCACCTGAAGATAAGAAAGGCCGACTGGGTTCACGTGGCAAGGCGTGTATGCCTCGGCGTAATACTCAACAAACTCACTCTGCGTACGGCTCGTTTAAGCGACGTTCTATCAAGTTAAGACAGAAAGATAACCGGGAAGTGGATGAATGTATGTATGAACGTTCTTATTCAAGAAAACGAGGCTTTGTGCTCATGGCACTAGTCAAGCGATTATAATTCTGCATCTCTGTCAAATATGAAACCATTTCAAAAAGAGAACGAACAGTGGAATAACTCTTAATACTGAATGAATCTAAAAACTGTAATTGTAGAAAAAATCTGTGAGCCCGATAAAAATATTAGTATTTATAAAAAAAGTTTTTTCATGACGTTTCGTTTTATTTACAGTTATAACGAGAAGGTCTGATTCAATACAAAGCCGGAGAAAAGTATCTTCGCTATCAGATAGGAGCGACACATCCGAAGTTTATCCAGGAACAGGTAATTATAACCTTTCAGCTACAATAAATTTAATTATTACATCGTTTTTAAGTACGATTTTTAACTAATCTTTCAATATAGTGAGTACACTGTAGTATAGATTTATAGTAATTATTAATGTAGGTGGAACTGTTATAATGCCGAATGAGATTGATAGCGGAGGAGAAGAGAGCCCTGGCGTTCTTTCTGATGATCATGACCATCCCCCTGATAGTCCCGACAGCAACTCAACAGACCCACCTGACATAAACAAGGGTTTCCCCTGGCTGAAGGTATTACCTGAATCCTATTCGTATCCACTTTGTGTCAGCTTAACTTAGTAAAAAGTTAAACAAACATGACCAACGATAGTGTTTATAGAGTCACAGACTAAAATTTTTATACATTTTACATCATAATTTGTAGAACGTACTTTTTTCTTTTAAATTACTTTGGGGTTTAATAAAACAATTAATTAATTCTAAAAAGTGACCATTTTATTAATTGCATCTAATATATTATTTCCTTCTCGACAATAACAAAAGTACATTGATATATTATAATAACCTACCGTTTGGACTCACTGCATTTTTAAATTTTAGTAGCAGTTTTCTTTTACGCGTATACAGGTGACTAATTTTTCTTCTCCCGACTATAATACACAAACTAAGAAATTAAATGAACCGATTATTAATTTAAACTTGTAATATTATTACTGGCTTTAGACTAACAGTAGATCTTATGTACTCTATAGGCCATGAATGTGCTCTTTGTACCAGGGCTAGATTTAAGAAGATGACAAGCCACATATCAGCCTCACAATAGAGGCTTCCACAAAATGAGTTTTGACTTTAATTAATAGGACAAAAATAAAACAGACAAAAGGACAGAACCAGTTCAAAGTCACGAAGCCCTTTTTTAAAACATGTCAAAGTTTATTTCCCTACAGAGCGTGAATACGTTGAAAAGTCTAAGATGCATACCTACTTTTTAGAACGGCCATTTTATGTATCAAAAATAATTAAGCCTAGTCTTACTCATTTATTCAACCCAGATGCAATTTTTAATCATTTTGAAATTTGATGCAAGTTAACTTGTCAATGTATTCACGCATTGTACAGATTTATAAGTCATATTCCTCCCCTTTTATGAGGTCTCCCGGCCCCCCTACCTTTAAATCTGGCCCGCTCAGTACCTCAGTGGTAAACTTATTTTGAATGAATTACTGTGTGTGACAGATTATAGTGAAGTTCTTAAACTCATTCAACTACGTGTGCTGTCACCAAAACTTCTGTCACCCGTATTGCTTCCGACGAAACATGCGGGCCTGTATAAGACTAATGAAGTCTGTACAAAAGGTGAGCGTTATTTGTTAATTTTCCCGCTGTTTTAAAGCAAAACGCTACAAAGTGTGTCTATCTGTTTGCTTATTACTGGGCTCCTGCTTGATGGAATTTAAAATTAATTGTCAAGTTAGCGGGTAATTTCAAAGGGTTCTGGGTATTAATTTCTATATAATATTACTAGCTGTGCCCTGCGGTTTCACCTGCGTATAATTGAAAAGAAATCCCTAATTGATGGCTTATAATACTTCAATACCTATAGACAATATTTTTATCGGGCGGCCAGGATTATGCGGCTCGTTTGCGCCACTACATCTATAGTCATAGACCCGAGCCGAATGTTCAATTATTTAAATTTTACATTATCTCCCAAACTATTCGTCCATATAACATGTTATAAAGGACAAAGTTGATCTACATAAAATTGTCTTGATTGTGAAGTAACTTTCATTCGTAAGGATTAATATGCCATGTCTAATAATAATGCTCATAAAGCACTTTTCAATAGAACTTTGGCACAAAATACCTTATTGTGTCTTATATATAAGAGATAGGCATATAGTATCGCGGACTTTTTTTAGATGTACTAAGAAGCAAATTTTTGTAGAACATTGTATTTACGTATCACTAAATACTACGCGGATAAAGTAGTTAAGGTGCGCTATTTATTCACACTTAACAAAAATCAATATTTAAGGCTACCTGAGAGTTGTAATCTAATGCTAGTTAGCCTATACTATTCTTTGTGAATCCGAGTGGTTGTTTCAGAGATTAGCGTGTTTAAACAAACAAACAAAAAACTCTTACGCTTTATTATATTACTATAGATTCCTCAAAAGTATTTTTTGTAGCAATACAATAATATGTCCCTTAATTCTTTATAAAAAATAATTATTAATTTAAACGCTTATGTTCCTCTCTATTGGCGAAAAATAGAGAAATAGTTTAAAGTTAATGTTTTCGTTCGTCATCTGTTGATGACATTTTAGTCAAAACATATTCAACTAACATGTAAGAGACGCCATTTATAAACATTATGTTTAAATAATGTGACAGCTGTTAGTTGGATGATTTACATTTTATAACGTGCGAAATATTTTCAAGGGTCAGGCTATTTATAAATAATTTGTTTCCTTTAATAAGTATTCTTTTTATATGATTAATTGTAAATCAGCAGAAGCTAAATTATATCTTGTATACTTTTCTCACTATTTTAGATCTACGGAGAAAAATTCGGTCCTGAATTAAACACAAGTAGTTCTGAGGAGTATTCAGGTGGAACACGACGTGGGCGCCGTTCTCGAAAGCCTTCAGAACATTCAACAGATAGGTAATTTAATAATTTATCTATAATTTATCAATATTTACTAAAATATTATTATTAGTTGACAGCTTGATTTTGTATAATTTCCTCATTTATCCTACTTAATAGGAATGGTCAACTTTTTATACGTCATGCGAGAGATCTACGAGCCAAGTCCTAACAAAAACTAATCAACTTCAAATGCAATTAGGCTTACAAATAGTCTACTAAGCAAAGACGATAAAAATGCTTGTAGGCAACGATGTTGAAGTACTACTTACTAAATGAAGCATTCAGTGCAAAATATATTTAAGATATAATAAATTGTTTTCTCACATTATCTATCTCATTTTTACCCATGGTCAAACACATGCATAGAAGTGTCGCGGTTCTACTGCGCATGCACTCAAACTTGTCCGTAGCGCAAGGTAGTTAGTTATCTTTTGCGCTGATTATTGCATTTATTTTATAGTAATCCAGTATTATGACAACACTATACTTTATGGTAAGCAGAGTATAATCCAAAAATAACGCTTCATGTTACAAGATTTATTTGTGTTATAGCGTCGAAGCACATAGATGTGTTTTCGAATTCCGGACTTTAAAGTTAGATGCTAGTATTTAAACACATGCTTAACCCTCCACAATACAAATTTTAAAACAAAAATACCTACTTTTGGTTGACTGGAAGCGACTTTTACCTTGGATTTGCGAATATACCTTATGCTATACTCAAGATCAAATGAGTAACTACTTTTTAAGATATTATATATTGCCCAGAATCGATAGATCGGTGATAGAGAGCGTAGGGTTAGCTTACCGTGCGGCGGGTGTGGAGCATGGGGTGCACGGACTACCGCATACAGAACCACCACACGCCAGCCGCCCCAGCGCTATGCCCTACCCGCCGTCCGAACCCCCGGCTATACTCAAGTATTTGAAGAGACAGGTAAATACAGTCTACAACAACTCTTCTTTCCTCACACACTTGGTATTACTTCGCATTGTGTTACATTATAGTTTCTTAATAACATTTTTCTTCACTAAGCCTAGTCTGAAACATCCAGAAACATCATTGACATTGAATATCAACTCGATCATTCTGCTATTAACTCTGTAAATCAGAAAATCTCTACTTGATAATACAAAAGAAATATAAAAGTATATATTTTAATACTTGTCTTTTTTCTGCATGACTTACTCCAGTTCTTTTTCAAAGCTTGAGAATAAAACAGATTAAGGAACACCTATAAATTAAATGAAACCTTACTCTTTCATAAGCGAATGATAAAGACATACAATATCTTATTATTTCCACTATTTGAATTAACCATTTCTAACTTATTAGTCTTCATTTTAAAAACAATGTTATAAAAGTACCATATTAAATAAAACCAGGTGCGGGATGCTCACCACACGCCCCTTGCGACTCTAATCAAAGGCGCCACAACAATGAGTGAGGAGATGTTTGCAGAATGCGCGCCAGTCGCCTGGCAATTATTGCTAGAAGCAGACAGGGAACTCAGTTCCTGCGCAGCTGCACTTTTCATTTTAGTCGCTGTCAAAGCTCCACACACTGCTACTGAAATAATGCACAATGATCTCAAGCACGCTGATCCTGGTGTAAGGTTAGTTTTCATTTTAATACGTAATTATTATTCGCGAAATTAGTTAAAGATGTTTCATAAAGGTGAACTTTCGAGCAAAGCGTCTTTAACGCGGCGTCTATAGCATAACTGATGCTTCGTGACTGACGCGACGTCAGAGACTCTTTGGTGACTTTGGATATTCGCGACAGACGCACAGTCGTTTACCGCCTTCGCTGCACTGATCCGATCTCGCGATAGCTATAACGAAATTATAACAATTGTTATGGATCTACTTTAATTGCTTAAATAAGAGCAAAAATAATATGATCTTTTACTTCGATGCTAACTCAGTTTAGAAAGATCCTTTATCTCTTGAAGTATAAATTTAAGGACTAAAGTTACCTTGAGTTTTGTTTAAGACCATTTCTTTAAATTCACTAACGTATTAGTTTATATTATTTAATATATTAATAAAAGTCGATGAGCTCACACTTACATAAAAATGTATCTTTCGTCAACTTAATTATACATTCTTAAATTCAATGTTTATTATTTTCATTTATCTATCGCCGCTTTAAGGATTAACGCAATATTAAGATTCCAAGTAATTTGGAAGTTACGATATCAAGTATGGCCACGCATGGAGGAAGGGGCTTCGATGACGTTTAAAGTGCCACCGCCGGGCATTGAGTTCACGCTTCCTTCACCGAAAATAGGTATAGAATCGCTAGCTGTTGTCGACCCGCCATGGACTCCTCAGGTCAAGGATAAAGACATGGAGATGACGTTAAATCAAGAGCGACATGTGAGTGAACCATCAACTTTAAAAAAAATGGTCCAATGTTTCGACGATGCATAAATTTATATAATAATAATGGAAAAGTTAATCGACTAACGTGCATATGAAAAAAAAAATTATATGTCACTGTAATTGTAATTGTTGTTAGTCAATTAGCCTTTCCACTGTCGATACAATATTTTAACATTATCTGCATTAGCATAATATGGAATTATCTAAAATGTTTTATCTTAATATAGTTAGTAATTAGTGATAATGAGTAAATATTTTATTTGTGTTTTTTGCTGATTACGAATCTGCAAGTCGTTCTATCATATTGTTCGATTTTTAATCATATTAATTGAAATATTACATAGTGTTGCGTTTTCTAAATACTTCAGCAAAAGTACAAGCAGATTTAACTAACTCCTCGTTATGTACGTTATTTATATATTTGAGAAAAATTCACGTGTCTTTGATGCGTAAATCAACAAAGAGCATCCCTTGGAGGACCCGATATCTGAACGCTAATTCATGATAAAAATCGCGTATTGTTTACTTTATAACGTATAGGAAACACACTAACTTATATTGTTACAAACATATCTTTTTTCGACCTTCTAGTCTCTTATTGGGCAGACCGCTGTCAGTAAGAATAATGGTGAGATTACCCCGTCATCATGACCGAGATCATTATCTAGAATCGGCGTTCCCCAGGGCTCGATTTTGGAACCGTTTTATTTCTGGTATATATAAATCGTCTACCGCTTATGGTTGAGAACAGGGCTGGAATGGTTCTTTTTGCAGACGAGATATCTATATATAAATAATACTTTAGTTAAAAATTCTGTGATGCTAGGGCAATAGTCAGTTCGCGACTTATTTGCATAACGCACAACAGTCCGAGCCGAGGTTCGGCCACTTTGGCACCCTCGGAAGTTGTTGCAAAACTTTCGTGGCTGAGTGCCTTAAGCGCTCGCCCCCAAGTCCGGTGAAGCTGTAAAAGCTGTTCGAGGCTCCTGGGCCCTTATGGCTAACAGTATAGTCAGATCGAAAAAAAAAAATCTCAAAGGTTTGCTTTAAATAATTTACTGCTAAATGCAAACAAAACAAAATGTATGAGATTCTCCTTGCCCAATATTCAACATGTTGATAGTAGTATCAAGATGGAACGAAATTTAGTAGGCTTAGTTGATAATACTATGTTCTATGCAACAAGTCATCGTACGTATAATGTTACGATTATCATATGATTTTGTCCAGCGTTCCCTGGTAACGGCTACTAAGACACGCAAAAAGCAGCAGACTGAAGCGATTAAGCGTGCGCTTCAGCAACGTAATGATAAAAAACGTGCTGAACGGGAAAGCTTTCTAATCACAACAATACCGATTACGAGACAGGCTGCGCGTGAACCTGCCCTCGACCACGCTGCTGATGATCACATTGACCGTAAGTCTCTTCTACAAGGATGGGTCACAACCCTATTTGTAAATGTAATGTTTTCACAGTATCATTACATATCAATTTCACTAACCTATACAGGTCAGAGTATATTGGTTGATTAACTATTAGGTTTTGAACCTTTGACAGTCTTATGTTAGTGCAAGTAATTTCGTGAAAAATATTAGACACTCACGCCACACGATGGCACCCCTACAAGCAAACCCTTCAAATTTGTTATAGATATTTTGTTCTTAACTAAAATACTAGTAGAATATAATATATAATTTACTAATATTATTGAGTACATTTGAATAGCACCAGTTGATGAAGAGATGGTCGAAGGCGTCCGCGGCACACACCATGCGCAAGTTGCTTCAGCATTGTTTCCATCCACACTGTGTTCGGCTGTTGCTGAAATAGTTGCCTTGTTGGACGATGCAGCTGTCTCAAGAGACGAGTGCTCAGTTTACGAAGTTGCATACCAGGTAAATTCATATAAAAATTGTTGTTAAGAAACTCGATCCTTAATTAAAACCGTTTTAATCAATATAGCATAAATGTTACCAAAATGTAAAAGTGATTTAACATTGTGTAATAATATTGTACTTTCTTGCCGAATTCACTGCTTATATTATTTACTTTCAAGATCGTTTCTAATGATTATTTTGAATAAATGACAGGTATGTCCATTCATCGTTAAAAACTTTAAAACCTTCAGGTATTCTTTCATTGGATAATGTGACGAGAAGTTTATTTATGGACAAAACACACTTCCTCGATCATTGTTGCACAAACTTATTAGATCGCCTTTCAAGACTGATAACTAATTCATCCAGTCCATAAAAGAATATCCTAAAAATATTTATAATTGTTTTAAAACTATTACGAATATAGTAAAGAAGACCAATATATCCGACTCCTTATGATAAAGGATGATGATATTATATATTCCGTACTAGGTGATATGGGGATGCCTCGTCGAGGACTCTGCTCTGTTCCTACGTCATGTGCTAGAGCGTCTTACACGCGATCATCAGGACGAAATGTTCAAGCTGTTACGACATCTCATACGGTTCATACCGCGGCTGCCGCAACAAGCGGCTTTCGCTCTTTATAACTACATTATCGGCTACGTCATGTTTTACGTCAGAAGTCCGCACGAGGAGGGGCAAAGACTTGTTGGTGCCGCATTGTCTATTTTATGGATGGTAAGTGAAACAAAGTGCTACTTGGAACACAATAAACAAAATCCCGTCTATAGTCTAGAGTATACACGAAGATTTAATTAAATTCCCTCTGGGGTCACTAAATTTAAAGTTGGTCTGATCCGATTTTTTTTTTTTTTTTTTTTTTTTTTTTTTCGATCTGACTATACTGTTAGCCATAAGGGCCCAGGAGCCTCGAACGGCTTTTACAGCTTCACCGGACTTGGTCTGATCCGATTAAGGTCTATAAAATTAATAGTTATGCCCCGCGGTTTCACCCTTCCAAATCACCACAGCCCGCCCACACTATTACTTCGTTCGGGCTTAGCGTATTTTCTAATTTACAAGGTATTAATTTGCTAATTACTTCGCTCCTAAAGGTCGTAGCGTGATGTTAACTTCCTCAAATATATTTTTCAAATCTGACAGTATTTCTGCAATATTTTATTACAAACAAAAAATTTACCCGTCTAATAAGAAAATTTAAATGGACTTAAAGTAACAAGATGTGTATGTCGCAAGTTCACGCCCAAATAAACGTTTCTATAATATTTATTTAGCTCTTCATTTTGCAAGTCGCTACTGTGCAATAGCTCTCATTACAAACTGTGATCGCAGTTGTAATCTAACATAGCGTGTCAAGGCTGTCAAGGCTCTATTTAATTTGTTTATCAACTGCTTAGGTAAAACTAATTTGCATTACAATTTAAAATAAAATTGTATAATAAATTTAACACAGGTGGTCCATAGCGTCCATGGTATAATGTTTAAAGATTTAAAACAAATACTTCGTAAAGAGCAATGTGACGCATCCATACTCCTCACGGCGAATGTTCCAGCAGCTAAAAAAATTATCGTCCATGGTCCATGTATGTACTTTCATTTTTGCATGATCTATCAGTACGAATATATAGTGCCCTTTGAAACTGTTTTTTTATTTAAAAAATTCATAGTGTATACTTAATTATTCATATCTAAAAAATAAATAAAAATAAAATAAAGAAATCAAAGAGGTTTCGCAGTTGAATACAGGATTAGATTTTATATTGCCAAATTATGAATAACCAGCTCGTGCTAGGTTATGGGGCGAGTCGTCCCCGGCCGGCCGAAACTACACTGAATGTGTGCGGCATGTTTGTGAACTTATAATATAAATTGTGATAAGTTAAGAAAGTATTTATAAAATCTTCACTTGAAAATCATAAACTGTGAAGTTAGTTAGAGTCATGAAAATTTAATAAAAAATTGAAATGAATGAACTGTGAATACAGTGTTAGTTATATATTAATGAATTTCCAGCTGATAATGAAGGAAGCATACCATCTCAGTTTCCAGTCCAGGAAGACACTGTGTTTGCGCAAATACTAAAGGAGTCTCTGGATTTCTTTAGTATACCAGAGAAGCTACATCATGAACATTTCTTAGTTGATTTTAAAACACGTGAGTTTTCTAACTACAGTACAATAGTACAATAAAGCAATCTACCTAAATCTATACAAAACTGTTATTTATGGTTTTAGGTCAAATACACAATCCACAAAATTATGTGCGTGATCACTATTTCTTTAAACGCTCCCAGTATCCACAACTGGGACTCGTGCATATGGAGCCGGAGGAGGCATTCAACAAACTGCAACAACAAGAGTTATTGCTCAAGTTTATTGAAATCGGGAAAGTACTACTCACATGGGCTATTCTTAAGAACGTTGATATGGTACGTATATTTAATTTGATATAATATTATCACTATGTTTTAAGTTACACCGTTACCAATTTAACATTTTGACAAGTGCGAAAAAAATCCAACAATAATAATTATTAGTATCTGCCATGGGCTATGAACAGATATTATCTGGTAGGGTATCTGGAAAGACCAATTTTGTAGATTACACCCCTACTTTCAGTTTTTAGTGTATCCCTAACTATACCTTATTCATCATACGAAGACTTGCATGACATATCAACAGAACGTAAATTGTTACGTCGTGCAAATTATGACATAACCTAAAAACATGCATTTCGACAATCAATTATCATTAAATAAAAATTGATACTGATAAACCTTATAAAGTCCAAAATTAATCACATTAATCGTAAGATTTGAAAATAAATCGAACGCTGTTGTATATTTATTTTTAGCTTTCTTTTTAATTTCGAATAAAAATATATATTTACGTAATTCTTACATTTTTACTGGAGCAACAAGCAACGAAGAATATTGAGTGGAAGAATTAATCTTGTTATTTGGAGTCAGGAATTCAATAATTCAAGTGTTCCAGATTACGATTTCAATTATTGTTATACTTTATTATTTTATTTACACAGCTTACACACCGTTCATCTCATTTAAAGCATAATCGTATTACCGATTACATTTAGCTCTAAAAAAATCGATAATCGTAAAATCAACTTACAATTTAAATTATGCTACATCTCTAAAATAAACATTTGACAAGTCATTTGAAAAATCATGCAATTTTTCTTACGATTAATCAATAATAGCAAAAGGTCTTTCGCTAGCAACGTAAATCCACTCACCTTTCTTTTGGAACGTCCAGCTTCCCGTCGGTGGAGGGGACGTACGGTTAACTTCGCTCCCGCACACCCGCCACGACCGCCCTCCTCTGCGGCAACTCAAGCCTAGGTCCGATCCATCGGAATGGAGCCCTTGAGACAAGCAGCCGCTCGCGCGATACAAGTGACTCTACAATCACTAGCTTTCACAGCCACACATGCATAACACATAGGTACATAGGTTTTGTAAAGGACCTTTTTTTATTTTTTGCCTAGTTACATAAAAAAATTCAGACTACTAAATACGTGTGTATGTGATACGTTCCTTCCCTCCTCCCAGGGCGAAGAAACATGTATATATATGTGTATAGTTAGTTTAGATCGAAAGATAGGGATTTAGTGAGATCGCGACTTAATTGCATACGCGCAACAGTCCGAGCCGAGGTTCGGCCACTTTGGCACCCTCGGATGTTGTTGCTTAGCTTTCGTGGCTGAGTGCCCTAAGCGCTCGCCCCCAAGACCGGTAAAGCTGTAAAAGCCGTAAAGGCTCCAGGGCCCCTAAGGCTAACAGTATAGTCAGTTCTTTTTTTTTATTGTTAGAGTTAGAAGACTCGCGAGCGTAATTAATTTGAAAATGGCCGGTTGATCGTTCGCCGTTTGACAATGGGGATGCGCCTTACCGTGACTCTCCGCTACCCCTCCGCTACACACAGTCGGTCACAAACCCTGCATAGCTAGGAGTAGGGATTACACACTGAACAAGTTTAGTACTTTATTTCTTTGCTTTGTTTGATGTATTTTGTCTCTTTCTGTACTCATAAATATTATCAATATAATGTATATTTGTGGTTCTATTATATAGATTCTCTCTTTTTGTAGAAAATTTATTAAAGCTTTTCAAAACCCAGTGATTTTTAACAGTACACTAATTTTACAATGTACTCTTAACAGATAGACTTACCCTTGCTGGCTTTCGCATTTGTGTTCGTTAATTTTTTGTATCCCACTTCTGAGTACCTTCTCGATATTAGGAAACTATTGACTTAATATAATATAAACTGTAATAATAAAAATTAATAATTAAATGCATTTTAGGTAGTCCAACGTGTAGTGTTTTTGCATGACGAACTGATGAAACTGCCTTCATTTCCTCGTAAAGCACTCGAAGCTGATTTAGCTCTGTACAGTCGAGGCCCACTCGGTTCCACTCTTCTGGGATTAGATGTACTACACAAATTCATGTACGTAACTTGTATCTCATCAAATATTTTGTTATTTGTGTTATCAAAAAAAATTTATTAGTTTCAAATTCTTAAAATGAATTTAATCTTGTAAAGTTATTTGTGTTTGCATAAATGCTATTTAGATGAGAAAATCACTTGCAGAATACATTTGTTTAGAACATTAAAAGGTTGGCTGACACATGAACAATTTTTTTTATCGTTATAGTTTTGGCGTAGTGGCCACAATCTCACCTGATGTTAAGTGACGATGTGGCCCAATATGGTAACACGCTAAACCTAGTGGCTCTCAAATGCAGCTGCTGGAACACATATATTGTTGGTGACAGATTTTCAACGTGAGGATAGTAGCTAGTCAAATTCTTAAGCCAGTTAAAAGTCTTTCATTGATAGATATGTTTTCATATTATTTTATTATCCATGTGAGCGATACTCATTACCGATATTTATGTAATTTTGAGGTTATGATGTTTCAGTGGTAATGTGTACGGATATTGTGTCACTCGACATGAGTTCGAAACCCTGCAATGAGCCTGAACCTTTGTTTTAGCTATATACAGGTTTGCGTTTGACCACCACTTCGCCTGATCATAAGTGATGATGTGGTCTACGATGGAGCACGCGCAGAAGTTCCATATGGTTGGTTATCGGAACGGATACATCTCTGAAAGTAGGAGTCAGTTAGAAGTAACTCCGTTTAGCGGAGAATAGACATGCCTGACTCTTAGTGTCATTAAACTTGACCCGGTTGGCTTCGCCCCAATCGGAGACTGCCTTTAAAGGCAAGTTCAAGCGTTCGACTATGGCCTCCCTGAGGGACTAAACTGAAACTCATCTGGTTCTTGCATTATATCTGTAACGTTCTACGACTGTAATATCGTTTGCGTACCTAAAAGTATCGGGCTTAAGCATATCATTGATGTGAAGCAGGAATAGCATCGCAGAAAGAAATAACGAACTTTCGATAAAGGAAAACATCGTGATGAAACTAAACACCTATCAGTGTGTTCCGGCAGCTGCACTTGAGAGCCAGTATCTATAGCTTTAGGCTTTATCACTTAGCATTAGGCGACATTAACGACCTATAAAATGTAAAGAAGAAATTAAAAAACATTTTTTTAAAGGTGGGTACGACTTATAGCTCGTATGTTTGAAGCAATGGCCGGAAATTTCACTTCATCCAGAGACATCCACCTGTTTCTAAACGTTTTAAATGGGGCTTTGATGCTGCACAGCGAAGATGCGTTGATACTGAGATACGTTATAGCGACTTATGTCAATGCCGCATCCAATTTTAAAAGTATATTCTCGACAAACGGGTTCGTATAAAATTCTTCCAAATTTAATATTCGTAATTTTCGTTACATATCTTGTTCGATCAACTAAGTTATATATTAACATAATAAAGTTATTGTATTGCTTTCCAGCTATTTATTAATAATGCCAACACTATTACAAATATATTCTAATTTCCAAACGAACAAGCTGGTCACGACTACTATAGAATATGCTGTAAAGCAGTTTTACTTATTGAATAGGAAACCGTTTATATTGCAAATGTTTGGCTCGGTATCGGCTATATTGGACACAGATGAAGATGATCCGAATGGCGATGCAAGCAAAGTAAGGACTTCTTCTTATTTAATGGCAATGTTTGTTTTTACACAATTTTACTACTGTCACGTGCATAGAAATATTTTTTAATCTTTCGAGTTCAAAGAGAGCTCTAACAAGGTTGTGGCTCCCTTGTTAAAATGGAAAGGGACGTTTTGTAACAATTCAAAATGCATATTTCTACTTATTACTTATAATCCACTTCCCTTGTGCACAATAACCAAATTATATACCACCAATATTACATACTGTATGGCCAAACATCATAAGTTAATGAATTAAAATAAAAACCACCACGTGAGAGTTGAAAACCGACTTAATGAATATATTTTTCTTTAGAGCAAGAATACATTTGCAGTTAATCGTTGCCCAGTGAACACGTTATCTTTGTTTGACATCACATTTACATAATATGTGTCATATTAACATAAATTATCTACATATGATGTGTGTGTGATGTCAAATATAGGTTGTGTGTTCGCTGGGTTTGCGATAGTTGGACTGATGAAAAGAAAATGTGGATTGAAATAGGTGCACGTACACTTGCAATATGTTTCAACAACTTTATAAATTCCATGGGCACGCAATTTGAGTGCATCGCGTTAGTTGCATTGGAATGGTTATCTATATTAAACTATAAATACGCGTTTGTAACACGATGCTGGACTACAACGACTAGTACCGATAAGTGCTTACCAAGCACGAAGTAAATATCTACTGCTGATGTAGCAAGTTTAAAAAAGTTTATGTAATCATTGAATGTATTTTTTAGGCTTAACGGTTTTCTTATTAAGAACTATTATTCAAATTTAGCTAACCATCTCGAATATTTATTTTTTATCAGAATATGATACGTTCACCTTCAATCGCCTAGCACGTAAGAACTTTACATTTCTGTTGTTACCAATGTATAACGTGCTTTTATATATATATTCAAGATAATAATTGTATTGTATATTCGTTATACATTCCACAACTTACGTTAGGACACAAAAGCTTATAGTTCATTAGATTTCTTCTATCTATGATTATGGAAATCATTATATTATTTTTAGGTACAATCCAGTTGTCTATTTAATTTGCTGCTAAGCTTAGAAACGCCATCACCCGACCCTCTGCACATAGCAGAATTGATAAAGGAAGAAAAACCATTAAAACCAATAGACTTTTGCTATCGTGACGAAGAAGAGATGGTCAATGTATTGGACTGCATCAGTTTATGCGTCATGGTGGTCTCATACTCTGCGGAGAGTTTAAGGGGATACCAAATGTTGGTGAGTGCTCAATAGAATTCAATATACAGCTTAACATTTACAAATTCATCTAGTTTTACTAACATTGAATTATAAGGTACCATTTACAAAAAGATTTCAGGAATCCACTCATAAACACAAATTCCAACAATAAAAGTTTCCCAGATCACAAAACTTTGATTCTAACTGACACTGAATTTGGGATTCGGTAAATAGGACTAACGAATAGTGAGACGATAAACATGACCATTACAGTAATCTATACTAATGTAATAAAGCGGAAGAGTTTTCTTGTTTGTTTGTTTAAACACACTAATCTCTGAAATTACTAGTCGGATTCGAAAAGTTATTTTTGCATATGATAGCCAGATTCATGTGGAATAGTATAGGCTATCTAAAATTAGGCCAGATCTCTCAGGCTAGCCTTAAATGTTTTTTGTTAAGTCGGACGAAACTGCACACCCTAACTGCTTTAACCACGTGTACTGGCGTAATGGTTAGTGGATATGTAAATACAATGTTGTACATTGCTCCTTAGTACATCTAAAAAAAGTCTGCGATACCATATTCCTATCTCTTATACATAAGGTGTTTTGTGACAACGTTTTATGAAAAATTGAAAAATAATGTATGAGCATTATTATTAGGTATCGCATAATAATAATACTCTAATAATTAATCCTTACGAACGAAAGTTACTTCATCATCAAGAAAATTGTATGTAGATAAACTTTGCCCTTTATAGCATGTTATTTGAACAAATAGTTTGGGAGATAATGTAAAATTAAAATAATTGTAGGCTCGGCTCGGGTCTATGACTATAGGTGTAGTGTTGCAAACGAGCCATGTGATTTGTTAAACATAATCCTGGCCACCCGATAAAAATATTATCTATACTGAACTATTATAAATCATCAATCAGAGATTTCTCTTAAATTATACGCCGACGAAACCGCGGGGCACAACTAGTGTTATATATATTATCTTATAAGTTTTTACAAATTTCTCAAATATTCGTGATTGGTAGATAATTATTAATTTTGCATCATCCGTACAGAGAAGTCAGTTTATAAAGCAAATATTAATATATTACTTTTCAATTTACAGATAATACTAGAAGCAATATTACCTTGTTATGTTAAACAAATTCAGTTACCGACATACAACAAGGAAGGTAAAACAGAAAAAGAAATTATTCAACAGCTTGCTATAGCTATCAAAACCCTTGTCCATAACTGCGAAGGATTATCCAAGTAAGTAATGCATTATATATTTTTAGGATTCTGTTCCCAAAGAAAGAACCCTATTGCTAAGCCTACGCCGTCCGTTTTTACCTTTTGAACCGTAATAATTAGCAGTATATCTTTTACTGCATAATTATGTTTTAACAAATATGTTTAACGACAAATCGTGAAATATTAAGGGGATCTAATACATAAAAAGTGTTGTTTTTGTCAACATTTTCTTTCCCTGCTGTAACCACGATAATATACACAAAAGTGAAACGTGCTTATAGCCTATAGCACAAGCTCTATTTCTAAAACAAGAAATAATTACAAAAAGTCAAGCGCGAGTCAGAATCACGCTAAAGATACTGAACGGAGAAAAAGAAAACTCTTTTTCTTTTTTTTGTGAATACATGACAAAACTAATATTGTATGGTGGAACTTGGTCTTGGTCTTGGTATACGAATCCGACTCACACTTGCCATTTTTTTTTTTAATTATAAATACTGCGTACTTAATTTTCTTACGTATTTCAGTAATTTAGTATCATATGATATATATATATTTACATATTTCTCAACGGTGTTTTTTCCTGACAGGGACATATTTCCATTAATTCTTCATCAAAATTATTAATTCAAACGTCATTTTAAAGCTTATGTTCCCAGCTATTGACGACATAAATACAAATAGTTTAGTTTATAAAAAAATCGTTTAAAAAAAACTACTATAGAAAAAAATATTTGACAAAAAATAGTTGCTTAACTTCAACTGTGTGTAAAAGTTTCACGCAGTTGATGTTAAACTTCTTTGAATTTAATAAATATTTACATTATAATTGACATTAAATCATTACTTTTGATTGACTGTATAATTTTAAAAAAAGTTGTCCGTAATTCTATCTTGTTAAAATAATCTCATGTGTAGCAGTCGCAAAAATAAAACCGCGTAAACCCATACATCAAACGTATATTGCTACCGAAGCTATAGTATGATATAAATGTATATTTTTTAATTTACAGGACTTACAATGGTCCTTATAGAACATCACCTGAGCACAAAGGCTCTTCCCAGAGAGCGGGTACACGCACTTGCGCTACTACCCTGATAGGTTTTGAAGAATCTCACTCTAAATTCGACAACTCAAAGATGCCTGTGCCAGAGTACACCGGTACTGAAGATTCAGAGGTTCGTATATAATAAAAAAGAATACATAATACATATATAATAGACAAGTTATATACATAAGTTTTCTTCATAAATTACATGACTTACTTAATAAAAACTATAGTCCAATCCAACCGAACTTCCTTTTTTATCTCAGTGGAAACGGAAACTTGTTGTCAAAATTAAAACGTGAAATATTGTACGACTAAAGGAGTATTTTTTCAGCATTAAGTTATATTAAATTATTTACGAAAAACATGGTCATATGGCCGCTGACTGTGTTTATTTCTAATCAATCAATCACCGATGAGTTGACAGAGCGCTACGTTTGTTCACACGCTCGGGGTCGAACGACAACTCGCGCTAAAGTCAAACTGCCCAATGTCTAGTCTCAACCAGAGCGGAGAGTCTCGACGTTTTAGACAAAAATCGTGACCAAACTTCCGAAATCTCGGTCGGACCCTATTAAAAGTCCAATAAATTGTTTGCATTTAATGGTACTACTGTCATTAAAGTTTGAGTAATTGTAAATGTCTATATTCCGATTGACTAATACACTATTTCAAATATAATGATTAACAATAAAAAACTAGAACTACTAGGAACTACAACATTATCAAATAATTGCTGACAATTTGATCTTAAAGGTTTACTGTTAGCGAACATTGATATATTATGTAATTCATATAGACTGTTAATGTGTTTTATCAATGTAGTTGGTACGCGCTGAGTATCGACGTCCGAGGGACGTGTTGCTGTCGTTAGTGGGCGACTTCATTGGTCGAGCCTCAACGCGATTGATCGAACTCAACGGGTCGAAGGGTAGTGGAGGGAGCGAGGGTAAAGTTGTTGAACTTTTAGACGAAAGGTCACATGCTGTAAGTAACCTTTTTTTTTAAACGGTATAGTGACAATACTGTTCCTGATTGTAATAATAATAATAATATCAACCTGTAAGTGTCCTACTGCTGGGCAAAGACGCCTCTTCCCGAGGGAGACAGGGCACGACGTTTTGGCGATTTCATACGCCAAGATATCCACAGTTCTATATTTTTTCCATAAGAACATTTTTCAAGCGTTCATTCAGACATTCAGATTTGCTCACGATATTTTCCTTTGCCGTCAGCCAATAAATAGTGTTGCCAGTTTAAATTAATAAATGAACGTGAATTCCCAAAAATTCATTTGGACATGACGGGGTTCGAACCTGCGGACATCGAATCGAATTTCCGCAGGTCTTAACCACTCGTCTTGTGACCAAGAGTCACAGTACATGTGATAAGCACAGTACAATCCAAATACATCACCAGTCGCCGCTGTCCTGCCGGCCTGCGTAAATACAAACTGGATATGCACCGGCGCATAAGTGAATCACTATGACGTCCTTTTCACTATATGCAGATTGGCCGCAACACAGTTTGTTTTCTTTATTTACTTCTGCTTTACTTTCATCTAAATATTAGTGCTGTATATAGATTTATTTTTGTGCAAATAATATGAGTACTGTATTCGATTTCCGGCGCAATAAAGATTACTAGCAAGGTAATTTGGTTTTTCTTATTTAGACGTTTGAATCTATTTTTCTCTGTGCCTTGCACACTTATTACAAGAATTATCCTAGTTCGGCGAAATGATAATTTTTTTTTTAAGGTATTGTATTAAAAAATGGTGTTTTTTCTTCTAGAGACTTGCAGATATAGCGCTCTCGTTGCTGAAAGTATCGCCGTACGATCCTTTATCGATGGCATGTCGTGGACTGGAACGGTATATGACCCTCGTGCTCCCGTCTGGCGATTGGACAGTCGATGGCTTGCGGAATTTACTCATACAAATTGTAAAGAGACTTGACAAAGTGTTCCTCAAAATAGCAAAAAAACCTGGCATTCGGGTGAGGATCCTTTTACGTCGAAAAAGTTTGAGTAAAAAAAATATGTAGACACGTTATAATTAAATTATTGCCAATCAATATACATTAAAAAAAAACTTTTATTAAGTTATAATTTTTGTTACAGAAAAACACCGATTGGAATTCAGCAGGAGTTTTGTTAAACGGAATATACGAAACTATGATAAGGTGCCCCTACATAATGCATTTGGCACAAGTTAAGATCCTTCTGAACACCGTGCAAGTAGGTCCCTCTTATATTTTTCATTTTTAAAAACCAGATTTTTAGTTATTTTTGACACTTTTAGAAACGCAGGGTGTATTTATAATATCGAAAACTCCACTACTGAACTTCTGTTTCTTTTATTTTTCAAATAAATGGCTCAGTCGATCGACGTGGGTTTGAATCCCTACACGTACATTTAATTTACTAGTTTCTTAATTAATTTCGAATAAACAAACATATTTACGTAATTCCTACATTTTTACTACAACAACAAGCAGCGAAGAATATTGACTGGAAGTATTTATCTTGTTCTTTGGAGTCAGGCATTCAATAAGTGTTCCAGATTGCGATCTCAGTTATTGTTATAGTTTATTTTTGTTATTTAATTTACACAGCTTACATATACCTTTTTTTTAAAGCATAATCGTATTTTCTATTGTATTTAGTTCTAAAAAAGAATCGATAATCATAAAAACAAACTTGCAATTTAAATTATGCTACGTCTCTTAAATAAACATTTGACATGTGTCGTGCAAGCCTTCTTACGATGAATGAATTATAATAAATTAAATGTAAAACGGCGTTCGATTAATTCTATTTATTTTCAATTCGTACGATTAGTTTTCGATTCCTTGGTTTTATTATTTTGGTCTACTCGAGTTCTAAGTCAAACAGAAAAAAACGATGCACGTAGTAACAAAAAAAATACGTAAATTTACAAAAATCATTGTATAGAGGAAGTTATTTAGGATTTTATCGTCCAAAATGTTTTTGTAACGTTTACCAGTACCAATTTTTTTATTTTATTTAATTGATAGTTGAAATGCATGTTTTTAGGTTATGTCATAATTTGCACGACGCAACCATTTACATTCTGTTGATGTGTCATGCAAGTCTTCTTACGATGTATCAATAATAGTGTATTACCACATTAATCCAGATTGTGGTAAAACACTCTAAATATATAAATAATAAATTTTAATTATATTACAGTCAAGATTAATGTGTATGAAATTTTATTTCAGGCTTTAATAGTATCGGAGAATAATTATAGTGAGAACATGTCGTCGGCAACAACTTCGGTGTTCACTCAGCCGCCACCGGCCCAGTTCTGTAGTACTGTCGTACGACTTATTGCGTTGCAAGTTATTAACAGCGGGGTAAATCTATATCTCATCATATCCAACACTTCATACACGGCTTTCTTACACATGCTCACTGCCTGACACCAAACAACGAACTTGGTGGCGTGTTCATACGTTCATGCAATTTTATTTGCTTTGTTCTGTATTATTACAGTAATTATGAAAACATACAAATAAATAAATAAAATGCATGTATTTAAGCTATATAAAAAATTGCACGACGTACCAATTTACATTCTATGAACCTTTCTTATGATGAACATTGTATAGTCCCCTTACTTATTTTAGGTTTTTTTCCGAAACAGGACAGTTTTTCACTAGAGCAAATGTGTGGTGGCACGGCTGTATTCTCCTCGGCAGAGAAGACACAAAATATGCTAATGAACTTTTTCATGCCACTTTGCTTAAGAGTGGGTAGTGGCCGGAAAGGTAATTTAATCAGTTTTACTAATAAAGAAATATACAAGATTATAACTTTAAAATAATTTAATGATAATAATAATAATATGATTTTCTAGTATAATATCGATACTCTACAATCACATAGCATTAATCACCGAGTATTCTAAAATATGCTTAAATAAATTGCATTATTTTCATAAATAATACCAACGAAACCAAATTCCTTGCTACTTTTACACTAGAGTTAGTTAAATAAAGGATTCTTATATATATTTAAAAAAATGTGTGCAGCAGTTCACGCGTGTCAGAACGCCATCAGAAAAATATTAAATAATATGTTCATTAAAAATATCCTAAATCAGTGGGATTCAAACTGTCGACCACTCGTGCGTACTGCGTATGAAGTCTAGTCGTGTCACACCACTAGTCCAATCCGACGACGATCACAATCATGAAAATCAGGAATTGCATTAACCATGCATAATGTAAATATATTCTATCTCATTCTCTAGTAGGCTAAATGCTGTATATGTATATGGTTGTCTCTTTTTATTGTCGCTTTTTCGTTTCATCGTGTTTCAAATCACAACGGTGCTAAAAAAGTTTGGACTTCAAAAATTAAATTTTGAGGTTAAAAATAAGATGAGATCTGAGATGTTGCTATTGGGAAATCCCATAGGGCATACGGTTAGTCTATATAATAAAATTGAAGTGTTTGTCTGTAATGTCAAAATAAAAGCTTTTTACTACATACATATGAAAGTATACACAGTACCTACCTATAACAAAAAACCTTTTATTTTTTTATTTTTGTTTGTTTGCCTGTCTGTTTGTTCCGGGTAATCTCCTGAACGGTTGGACCGATTTTGACGGGACTTTCACTGGCAGATAGCTGATGTTATAAGAAATAACTTAGGCTACTTTTATTTTAGAAAAACAATTGGGTTTTTGAATTATTATTATTTTTTGGTTATAATTGGAAAGATCATATATAAGTTTTATAACAAACTATATTTTTTCGCAATATTTCAAGTTATTTCAAAATAAAAACTAATTTTTGAATTCAATACCGAAAACGCGCCGGTCGTTCCCGAATAAATCCGAGAGCGTGTGACGTCACAATGTTAATTTCTACTCATTGTAACACACAACTGATACAGTGCTTTGACTCTTAATCAATGAAATTCCTTTAACATTATGACGTCACAAACCTGACGATCGATCGTGGCGCGTTCGTAGTCATGTGATTATTTTTAAAATATTACAATTTTTAATTATTAATAAAAAAAGGGTTTAATAGTTTTTCCAATTGACTATTATCATAATTATGATGAAGCTTTAAAATACATTAAAAAACATATTTTTTTTTTCAAATACCCAATTAGGGTTTCGCGCAAAGCAAGGGAAGTCGCGGGCACATCTAGTAATAAATAATATTGTAATCCTATAACAGTCCGTGACTTTGTACCTAGAGCACAGATCTTCCTAGTAATGAAAGTTTTTTTTTCCGAAACTGATAAGTAGTTCTGGTGATTCGGTACCTACTACAACCAAACTTTAATTCTTTATATAGATATATAAATAAAATGGATGAGTTTTGCCGATATACGCGCAACACGCAAAAATTACTGGATAGATATTGATCATTTTTATTTTTATTTTACTCCATAGATATTGGTAACTGTCAAAAAAATATCACGATATGTTCATAAACAATACTTAACGCGTGCGGAGCCGCGGGCACAGCTAGTATTAGTATAGAAGTAGAGATAGAGTATTAAAAATATATGTTTTCCAGACGTTCCACCGTTACGCCAATCGGATGTGAGCTATTTGGTGTCCGTTGTACTGAACGCGCTGTGCCCACCGCCTCCTCCCGGGCAGATAGCCGCCGTGAACGCTAAACTGAACGCCTCGGACGCGCGCACTAACTCGCTCACGTTCACCGGCAGTCGTGACACGAGGAACACCACTAAACTGTCCAACGAATTGTACCAGACTGCATTCCTAGGTAACATTTAATGTTTGGTTCATTTCTCAAAGTTGTTTTTGTTGTAGTCCTTAATTCTCTATGAAAAATAATGATTCAAACATCATTGAGGATGAGGATTAATTCATTTAGACTAAACTTTGAATTTATTTAAAATTTATTAGTTCAAAGGCATCCTATAAAGAGTTACGCACTCAGATTTGTACTGAACAAACTACCTTTAACTCTTATTTTATCAAAAAGGGAATCTCTGCAATCCTTGCTGTCCTAGAGATAGGTACTTCCATATTGTTTTTTTTACTTTATTTTAGTGCTACTAGTAGTACCTTCTTGTGTATCATGAATTGTGCCCCTATAAGCTATATTATTCAAATTTTCTTTTGGGAATTATGCTATCTAATTACCACATTAATACTTTGTTTAATTCATTACTAAAATAAGTGTTTCAATCGCTGAATCCAAGAGGGTTCCGGGTAATTCGTTCGCTAATTCGGTAATTCGTTGTAAGTAGATATAAAACCTATGTTGGGATTCCAGTTTCCTACAGAGTCTATGGTATTCCACATATTCATGACGTTTTTTATTTACATCATGCACTAATAATATCCGTTTACGAAGTTTTTTAATAGCTTCCACGTCAGATTTTGTTTCAAAATGCTCGAGAAATCACGCTGAGTGCGGTGGGCCGACCGGTGTGACACCGACGGGATCACCACGCTTGCAGTGTGACATGACATCCACGTCGCGTCGCCGTCCCGTCTAAATGTTGAATTTTGTCCGTCGACTTGTATGCTTATTTGCATGGTGGTAGTAAGGCACTTTCCAATGCTCGCCTGGTTAGCTTACCACTCTCAAGTTGAAAGTCTATCGCCAAACCAAGCAATTATATGCGTGTCCCTACATCTGCATTTTAGAGCCATATCCCCCTTTAGGCTTGGCGTGTTACAATCTTGGGCCACATTGTCACTTAACATCAAGTGAGACTGTGGGTATAACGAGAAACCTATATAGAATAAAGAAAAAATGAATACGTTTACAGCACTAAAGGTGTTGTGCGCGTGTTTCTGCGGGGAGTTGTGCGGCGAGTGGGGTCGCATCGCGCGCGCCATGCGGGAGCTCGGCCGACGTAACGAAGCCGCCACTCACCTGTGGGGCTTCCTCGAGCACATCGTCACGCACAGGACACCGCTCTACATCCTACTACAGCCCTTCATTGTACATAAGGTTCCTTAACCAATATTTCATTTTTATCTATACACATTATATCTCTTGTATAAGTTTCATTAAAACAATACCTATACTTACGCAGTAATTATTTTCGGCTCGTAATTCTGTTTTTATTAATATTACTAATAATTCTCACAGTCTATCAATTGAGGAATGACATAATACTTCCCATGTACAAAATTATATAAAAAATCGGTCAAGCCATTATTGCGTTAAATTCAAACATACAAAAAGATGATAGGCAGGCTTTCCAGTCATATCCGTGATCTGTGTATTTTTTATAACACATGTATAACAGAAAATTAAAAAAAAAAAACATGTACAGACAGAACTAGAAATTTATTAATATAGATTACCTGTTGTACCTACTATGATAAAAAATAATATTGTTATGTATGTAAAGTTCCCGATCAAATCGAGGACGTTCTGAAGAAAGGTCAGGTCAAGAGTACTATAAACTGACGAGCATGCATGAAAAGATTGATGAATGTCGATGAAGCGAAAGATGTATATCAGGATCGTAGCAAATGGAAGAACGTGGTCTCTGCCTACCCCGTAAAGAGGTGTGATATATGTATGTATGTAAAGTTCGTTTGTTATTCCCAGTTGTCACAGCCTCCGATAGGCGACAAAGAGCGACAGTTCCAGTGGTCGGTGAGCGACCGCGTGCTCGGGAAGAAGCTCCCGGCGGCGAGAGCGCGCGGTGCTCTGCTCTCGGAGCTCACTCGAGAACTGCACAGCATGCGAGAAACACATGACCAAGGAAACGCAGGTAACACTTCCGTCCATTTAATGACCATCTCCTTATTATTGTTTAATAGCAACGGCAGTTCATACACAACTAGCCATTATTCTCACTTCCTGTACTCGCCCTAGCATAAAGATATTATACCTAAATAAGTTATAAAATGCGATAAGAAGTTATCAAATCTGACTGATAGTTCCAGAGATTAGCGCATTAAAAAACAAACAAACGTCTCTTTAGTTTTATAAAATTAGTATAGATTATTCCAATATTACGTGGATGTAATATTTTTCTAATGTTCAGAAACCAAACAACGGTTTAACAAGATGGCGGTTCCCTAAACCCCAGTAGTTTTGGACTGTGCATTGATATGTCATGCAGTTATCCTTTTATACATATTTTATATATAGAATTAAAATACTCAGAACGGCAGTAGTCTTACGCAGAGTGAGGCCATTTCATGTTAGCCTTTAAAAGCTACGTACTTAGTGTTTACGCTAAGTTATAGTGTAAACAGCTAGTATACCTTATTCATCGTAAGAAGACTTAGATGATACATACACAGAACGAAAATTGTTACGTCGTGCAAATTATGACATAACCTAAATACTTGCATATCGACCATCAATTATCATTAAAAAAAATTATACTGATACACGTTATAAAAAAATAGCACGATAAAATTCTAAACTTCTTCTATACAACGAATTTTGTGAATTTTCGTTTTTTTTACGTGCATCGTTATTTTCTATATGGCATAAAACTAGACTAGACCTAAATAATAAAACCAAGAAATCGAAAATTTATTTCATTTAAACCACCAGATTGCGATCTCAATTATTGTTATAGCTTATTTTTGTTATTTAATTTATACAGCTTACACATCCCTCTATTGATTTAAAGAATTAAAATCAACTTTCAAATTATGTTACGTCTCGTAAAGAAACATTTGTCGTGCAAGTCTTCTTACGATGAATGAATAATAACACTCAAGGATAATTTATTCCTCCATTTATGGGATTTTAATCACTTGCAACATTATTCGTGCGATTATGTTTGTGTTGGCAAAAGTAGCACGCACATATTTATTTAGTTTTGGCTTTCTATATTGAGCGGCATGTTGGAAACTATCACTGTCAGCATAATAACTCTATGCTTATATACATATTATATATATATATATATATATATATACATATATAGTTCACTTCACTTGAGCACAATAACCAAACTATATCATGCAAAATTTCACCAATATTGCTAATATTAATACAGCTCTTAATAACTCAGTTGTCGAGTTATAATCACACTAACGGACAGACAGAGAGACGTTACATCTCATAATATGTAAGGAATGATTAATAAATAATGAATGTTGGTGTCGTGATTGTCGGTAGGTACAGGTTTAGAACAGATAAACGAGAACGTGATATCAGGCGGGAAGCGGGCCTCAGAAGCGTTCCCCCGGAGCGGGATGGGCGAGAAGCATCAACAGCACAGGCCGTCGCTCATCTCGCTACTGGTGGGGCGCGCGTCGGCCCTGCCGCGTACCCCTGACCATCCCTCCGCGCCGCTATCTCTGTCTCTCTCACAACAGAGAGGTACATATTAACATTATAACTCTCCTTCCTTCGCATTTGAGCTTATTTTGTTATAAGTAAAAGATTCATTGTTCTATCATCTTTCTTTCTATATTTTTTCTAATACAACTAAGGTAGCAAACAAAATTACGGCCCGTCTAATGGTAAGCGGTCGCCGACCTTGAACCTCAAGAAGCTTTGTAATGGAACACAAAATTATTTGGCTGTGATCTTCTTGACGATGGGGGTATTCCACCAGTCGGGCGGCCCCAAGTAGAGAGACATTTACAAAGAGATTTCTCTATGCCGCTCTTAAAATATTCTTCTTTATTTTTTTATCCTTTATAGATTTTAGCGTTTTAACCACAATCTCACCTGATGTTAAGTGACGATGTAGCCCAAGCTAAGCCTAGTGGAGTACTGCCTTTCCAAATGAGCCCACGGAAGACTATTCCGTGATTGCGCCGTTATTGCTTCAAAAACATACATACATATTTTTTATATTGTACTTGTATATTTTACTGACGTATCGCTGTATTTAAATTATGGTCATAGATAGTTCTAGAAATGTTAATTTTAATTATTAGAATCACTATCGAGCAGTTCGACGACCAGCCAGCACATGCCAGTGTTCGACACGCCAATAAACAGCACCGGCCGGCTAAGTGATAACAGCACCAACTTGAGTAGCGGAAACTCTAATATGGGTAATTATTTCTTCTACAAGGTATATCGAATTGTCATTTCTAGAAATAATGGTAGCGAGAGAGTTTATGGAACAGTCCTTCTTTATAACTCCTATATATAATGTTCGGTCTGCAATTATGTCTGCTAGAAAGTATCTCGAACTGTCATATTCAGAGAGGAAAGTGTGTAATAATATAAATTATAAGTGGAAAAATATAAGTGTTATTTATAATCAAAAATACATTGTCAATGAAGTTTTAAATATTTGTAGTGAAGACAATGCGGCAACGAGGTATGCATATTAATTTCCTCTGTCTGCCGGGCCCCTCCTAAACATATGCTATGTATATAAACTGCTATATATAAAGTTCCGTCTTCTTTGAAATACGTATTAATTATATTACTGTCCAACAAATATAATAAATACCTAATATTGGCTAATAATGGCTTTTAAATATGTATCTACAAAACTATGTATAATTATTTCCTGTATGATAAGAAGTAGCAAACAGGCATACAATACACTTGATACGAAAAACCGCAGCCTACAAATAACATAAAAAAAACTTTAAAATACTGCAGTTCTGAAGCCAGTTATAATAGCATGCTACTTTTGGGTTCTGAGTTGGAATACAGCAACACGAGTACTGATGCTTTGTGTCAGAAATAGGTGTGGCTTTGGTGATCCGCAAGCGAATCTCGCACAGATTCTATAGGTGTCGTAACCAGGAGGTTGGAGGCTGGAGCGGTCTGCCCCAAATGCCACCCGTTAAGCGGTGACACCTGATCGTAAAAACAAATAAAAACTTGCACAAACCATCACAATGATTTTGAAATGTAGCAAATGTTTGAAAACTTTAGATGTCTTAGGTTTATTTACAAAGGATAAAATATTTTTTTCATACTATAAGGTGACAAACAAGCATACGACCCGCCTTATGGTAAGCAGCTACCGTAGCCTATGGACGCTTGTAAACCTACCCCAAGGGGCACTGGAAGACATACTCATCGCAGAAATATAACACAAGGTTATTTGGCTGCGATATTATGTAAGATGGAAGTATTCCACCAGTCGGATTGCCCCAAGTAGAAAGATTATACAAATAAATTTATCTGTGCCCTACATCTCTTTCAATCCACCCTTCCCCATGGGGCTCTAGAAACTCTACTTTCCGCTTAAATAAAAAGAAAACACGAAAAAAACTTCCATCTGGGAGGCCCCCCTCATATTTCACTTTTATATTTATCTGAAGCAAGTCCATAGCACAGAAAATTCTTAAAGAAGATCATATCCACCTGGAAGATCAACACATATTTTACGTATGATGCCGCCCTGTCCCCTATTGCCACCCATGCCATATACGTCACACGGTTCGATAACATAATTTCATTAAATCGTTATATTTTTGCAGGTTCGTTGAATAACTATGGGAGCGATACAAAACCCGGTATCAGTACTCCGTCATATTCCAGCACTCTGACAAAACTCCGCTTTGTTACGTCAGTTGAACTTAAATTCAATACAGGTAGACATATACATAACAAAACCCATTTGCGTTATTGTATCATGATTGTATTCGCCATTTTGTCGAGAAAACGTCTATTTGTTGGTTAAGTACAGTGAGAGCCGGTCAAACTTTTTGTGTTACAAAATATCGCCCGATTTCAATCGCTAATAACTATGAGACTAATAATGCGTGTTTATTTCGTCAGTTACGCCATAGGGATAGTATAAGCGCTTGCGCGTGATTGTTGTGAATTAGTGTTGTGTAAAATTATAAATTAGTGTAGCATGACGCGTAACGCGTTTAGCTAGGGCGTTGATTCGGATGTCATTGTAAAGGCTCGAGAATTACTACTAGAACTCAAAGTGAAACAATAAAAATATTCGCTGAAATATATGTAAAAATTGGTATTAAATTAAAAATTCCAAAAAAAAAATGTCTCATATGATTCGTAATTATGCGCGGAATTATAGAAAACGCTAATCTCTTACAACCATGAACCTAAAAAGTCTAGTGCCAAGCAAATGCAAGAGCTATGGCAGCATCGAAAATGAAATGAAAACTACTTTTTTACGGAAAATCTAAGGCGCAGACTTTCACTACGCCTTTCGGTATTTTTTAATACAATTTTGAACTGATTTCAACTTCAACAAACACACAACAAAAACATTTAAAATAGATATATTTCGTCATCGCACAGTTTAAAACCGATATATATTTCAGGCGCTTAATGCATCCTATTGATATATATAAACATGCCAAAAAAATTAAGCCTGTTAAAGATCAACAATAAACAATGATTCTTTAAGTACATAAGAATAGTAACTTAAATATATAATGGAAACGTTCATCTAATCGTTTTTGAAGCGATGATGGCGCAGTAGTAGTGTGTACGACTTCGCGTCGATTGACGTGAGTTCGAATTCCTGCAATGAGTCTGAGCTTTCGGTGAAGGAAAACATCGTGAGGAAACCATAGCATGGTGGTAGGGCATTTTCTAATGCCCGCCTGGCTAGCTACCACCCTCAAGTTGAAAATCTGCCGCCAAGCACCAATAGGTGTGTTCCGGCAGCTGCACTTGAGAGCCAGTCTTCCACTAGGTTTAGCGTGTTACCATCTTGGGCCACATCGTCACTTAACATCAGGTGTGATTGTGGCCACTAGGCCAAACATATAACGATAAAAAAAAAATCTAAATAAAAGAAGTCTTTGTTGCCGAAATAAGAGCCAATGTAAAAATACGGTTTAATGTTAGCACTACCTGATCCCGCAATGTCTTCTTCTTCATATTTTGGCGCCACAGAAGCACCTGCCAGTGTCAATGTTTTTAAGCCTTCTTAGTATTTTCTAATCTTCAAAGTTGGTTCTATCAAGATTGTGGCTTCCTTCTTAGGACTATCTAGGGAGTTTTTGTGGCAATTCAAAATGCATGTTTCCAGTTTTTATTTATAATCAACTTCACGAATGCTCAATAATATAAGGTCAAAGAACCTAAATTAATTAATTCAAATAAAAATCACAACATGACAGCTCAATATGCCTCCAAAAAGCTATCCCACAATGTCTTCTTCTTCTTTTTTGGCGCCGCAAAAAGCACTTGCCAATGTTAATATGTTTGTCTTCGTAGTACTTTTTATATAAAAAGTTGACCCAACAAGATGATGGCTCTCTTGTTAGAACTTTCTAAGGAATTGTTGTGACATCTCAAATTCCATGTTTCCATTTAATATTTATAATCCACTTTACGAATGCACAATAACCAAACTATATCACGCAAAATGCCACTTATATAACAATATAATATAGGGTCAAAGAATCTAATTTAATGAATTAAAAATAAAAACCACAACATGACCTCGCCAAAAACTCATCCCACAATGTCATACAGAGAAAGTTATACAATATAGTATTGCTAATATATTAAAATAATTACAACTATACATAATTGTAATAGTTTATACTGGTTTTGCCAAGAAAGTGTACAACAAATATTTTTTAATAAAAGACCTTTAAAATATCCCAGGAATGTAGAAACAATTTGTAGAATATGTTGCATAAAATAAAATAAAATAAAAATATTAAAGAATATAAGGTAAAGCATTAAGCCTATTTCAACAAATGTACAAAGATTACACATAAAAAATGTAATATCTGTCGTACATAGGAGAGAGTGGAATAACGCCAATGTCACCAACGTCACCCGGAGACAGCTGGTGTAAAGATGGATGTGATACGACAGACAGTGCCGGAGGAGGGAGCGCCGCAGTCTCCACAGCAGGGAGGCCGGCAGATAGCCCCGATGTTGATAGACCAAGGTTACAACGTGCACACGGGCCCTCCAAGAAAACGTTCAAATTCAGACGCAGTCGTCATAGTAAACCCGAGGTTAGAACTAGACCAAAAAAAATATAGCAATTAGAAATTACCCAGTGAACTTGTTACCCCCCTAGTTTGACATCCCATTCACATCATATGCGTCATAATTACATACATTTTACACATGTCATGTATGAGTGATGTCAAATACAGGTCGTGTGTTCACTGGGTATAATATGGCACTTAAATCTATAAATTCGTTGTTAAATGATATGGGGAAATAACTTATTAGGAATCATACTCAAATTAATTATAAAAATTAAGAGTACCCAATAAACAATAATATTAATAAAACGTATCACAAAACTATTCCATGATTTTTCGTTTATTTAATGGCAACGTGTGTATGTATATACACAATAGGCTAGATGACTCTTTTTTAAAGTAGGTCTTAAATGATTAATTAGGTATTGTCCGATTACAGGACCTAGGAAACAGTAAAACTTTATTTTAAAAGTTATTTTTCGTAAACAGGCGAAAACGCTGTCAGCCATATTATCTTTGCTGTGAATAACGGGTCGAAAACAAACATTTGTTATTTCAAACGTTCATTATTGTGTAAAGCTCGGTACTTTTGATTAAAATGTCAACCTGTTGAACGTGGCGCAATCTGTTAGTCTTGTTCCGAAACTTTTTTAATACATAGATACGTATAGCTAGTTAGCTATAATACTTATCTACGTAAAATAACGAAAATAAATTAAAAGAATATAATAAAAACTACAAAATTTGATTATTTTATAACGTGTAATCAATGTCAAGTATTGTTTGCATAAAAGATTCGGATTTGCGCCATCAGATTCAGAGCTTTCGTCATGCACGTTACTTATAAGATCCGACATGAAATTTGCTTAGAGTCTTGTGACGTCACAACATGGCCGACAGCGTATTCAGAGCTTAAAAAAATGAAAAAGAAATTTTTAATTGAAAATAAGGAACCATCCTACATTTTTAATATCTGAAATCGATAAATATTGGTTTCTTAAGTCAAATATTACAGAAAATATTTATTTATTGCGCCATATTTTATATGAGTCAAGTAGTCAATTATGCCAATGTCTCGTGGATAGAATATTTTGATAATAAGATGGTGGCTCTCTTGTTACAACCCACCAGCCCACAACACAACATTCCAGCCCAGGTAGTTTTTGTGGTAACATAAAATTCATCCTTTTAGTTATCATTTTCAATTTACTTCATTTGTTTACAATACCTGAACTATATCACGTAAAATGCCACCAATATTACATAATATACATACATAAGTTATGAATTACAATAAAAACTGCAACCCGACAAATCAAGTTCCCGCCAGTAACTCTATTCCCTTATTAGAAGAATTGTGACCCGCGGTTTCAATAGCATTTAATTTTTGAAATTTTGTTCTACTGATACGAAACATCCATGGGCTGCCAGCACTATTACTTCGTTGTTGCTTAGCGTACTTTCTGACCTACAGTTTGTACAGCAATTTCTCCGCTCCTATGGGTCGCAGCGTGATGTTAAATAACTTATAACTTTTCCGCTGTAAAAAGACTATAAATTGCAATGATAATTTTTCAAATCTTACTGGTAGTTCCAAAGATTAGCGCGTTAGAACAAACTCTTGAGCTTTATAATATTAATAAGTATAGCTGTTGTTTAAAATTTCCAGTCGTCCCACATTCGTCTAGAGTCGGACGAGGGTTCTTCTCCAGGTCCTGAGAGCACGCCGCTACGACGTGCCTGGTCCCAACCACCGTTGCTTCAACCTGCACCAATAAATACTGACACCGATAGCGAGATATCGCAGACGTCCTCAACCTCTGGATATAGGTAGGAATAAGGCATCTAGTAGTAAATAACATTCAAACGTAACAACTTTTGTCGTACTGGTTTTCTACTATTATTATTATTAAGCACGCCAACTTATTTTCATTCCTACTTAAATAAAATAAAAATGTAGCTCTGACAGTAAAATGCTCGCTCGCAAAGATTCATCAGAAATCCTCTAGTATTTAGATTGTAGGGTCATCTGAGATAGATCAAATGATAGTAGTAATAAATTAGTATCTATATTAAATTCGAGTGGTAAAAAAGGAATCTCATCCAGTTGTACATGTTGTATGGTTTAAAAAAAATTCTTATAGGGAAAGCTACAGCCTTCAGGTATCTATGACAGAGTCTCCAGGTTGTAGTGGGTACACAGGACGCAGAATAGAGAGCGGACTCGGCGCGCGGTCCCCGAGCGCCACCCCGCATGCCAGCCCCGACGGTAATCTACCCTTCGTATGTACCACGCTCATCATACATCGGTACCCTTTTCACCTATCTTCCTTCCTGTGTATGTGATGGCTCAGGATTAATGTTATTATTCAAACAGCCGATACTTCAAGTACATATCAATGTCATAAGATAAAAAATGCATCTGGAGAGCAGATTTTTTTACAGTTTCACACATTTTGACACATTTAACTGTTTGTAACTTTTGCAGTTATTTATATTCAGTTTTCAAACTTTCGCACATTTTTCTAAATGTTGTTACGAATCCAATCACACATATGTTAATTCGCAGTAACAAGAATTAACATATTTTAAAACTTAAGAACTAGAGTCAGACTAGACTATATAGGTGCCTTGTGATAACTTGTAAGTCAGCCGAGCTGCTATAACTCCTGCCAAATGGGTAATTTAAAGGTGTCAAAATGCCTGCTACCTCCACATGGCAGACTATATTAAATTTCAGCTTAGTTTTCCCTTACATTCATCCCAGAACTTAAAACCTGGCTACCCTACTAATATTTCCTTTGCATATATTTTCGATGAGCATCCAGAATACTCGAGGATACTAGAAATCAAGCTATTGATATGAAACATGATGGAGCATAATTATTTATTTAATTACTAGTATTTTACTATATCTAATAATTATACTAAAACAAGCTTCCACAAAACAATATCATAGTACTATATGTTCTGTGTAAGCTTTGCCTTAGATGACAGGTGGAAGAGTACTTGAAAGATAATTTTATTGTAGCTAACTAAAATGCCTTCCTTACAACTACCAAGAGTAAATAAATATGAATATGTCTTATGTATAAAACTTCTTTTATCATTTTGTGAAGTAAAAGTAAGTGATCTTATTACAAATCATAAGTTTTTTTTTTTTATTTACTCCTATTTATTTTTATAAGCACTTCATTCTAGACATTCTGGGTATGAAATTGTATTATCTTGAAAGTTTATTATAACTAATGAGTATGCATTACAACATCAAATTTAATCTGTCCGTGATCTCATTCTGCATATTTGCTGAATTTGGAGGCAAAATCAATTTTTTATTGCATTATCATCCCAGTCGGATTAATGTCATGATTCCAGTATTCTATTTATTTCTTTAAACACAATCAGAATAACTTTGCAATTTTTGATAATTAATGCAGAAAATAACTTTATTTTTCCATTTCTTGTTTTTACTTGATTTTTCATTGACAGGTTATAAATCTTGTGTGAAATTTAACTAGCCAAAATCGACAACACATCATTTCATGGAGAGATAGGTGCACCTGCATAATAATTATATACTCCTCATCACGTCCACCATCTGTGGCATCAAAGACATTTATGCAATCTATAAATACATTACAAATATGCTGAAACTAATTAATTGTCATTTTTCATAGCATCTTTAAGCTGCGAATCAGGAACTTCGACGGCTGAAAGAACTGCATTACTTGGTACTACCAGCCAACGGTCTCTGCTTTTAAGTAGTGACTTACGTGATGAAGATACCCTACTTTAGACGTTTTCCAATGAGAAAGCATTATGAAATCTAGAAATTTTTAATTTGTCATTTGTTTGTTAAATAAGAGAAATTTGGTCAATATTTATTGTTATCATCTAAAATTACACAATTATATATACTGTTTTATTGCATATAACAATATTTGTAGAGAGTTAAAATACAGATCTTTTTATTTGAAGTCATGATTTTTATTTCAAAGCATCCTAGGAATGAAAACCATTTGATAATAAAACTTCAAATTTTATTCTAAAAATTTATTACCAAAATTTAAGCTTCCTTAAAAAATAGAAATGGTTGTATAGCTACTTGCACATCTGGGTTTAAAGGGATTTCACTCATGTATTTTGAAAATGTGTTCACAATTTTATAAATACTTCTTTTAACTGATGACATCAAGGCAGACTTCATTTTAATAGCCAAAGAATCATTTAATTTTCGAGATACAAGACCCGGTTTTGTCAATTTATCCAAATTGTGTTTAAGATCAATGAGTGCTGATAGAACAATAGGTAAATCATTTTGTACAACTCCATATTTATCCTCCTTTAAAGAAGCTGCTGTGATGAAAGCTAATCCTTCACAAGTCCACATAACTGGTTGAGCTTGCAAAAGTAAAAATTTTAATTTAGCATCAGTTAACTCTCCGAAGAAATAATTAATGCCAGGCTTTTCACATATTTTTTTAAAGAAATTATTTATTTCCTTATTCACCACTGCCGCAAATGTTTCATCAGTTTGACTTTTATATTGATTTTTCAATTTATGTAGTTCAGGAGAATTGGCCATATTTCGAATTTGTCCACTATACGAAAATCCAGGATATGGTGTTCCATCTAATATTTTCTTTTGAACTGATTTGTCTAATTCCATTAGTTTCACATCACTATTCATACAATCTAATTCTTTATTAAAATTATTAATAATATTTAAGCATTGTTCTAGTAGATTTTTCCAGTTTCTTGGATGACCACCTGGTTGGGAAAGAGTAAATATTTCTGACCTTCTCATAGAATCTCTTGTAGATAGAAATTTCAAATCTTGTGCCCCCAAGTAACCGTTAAATTTAGATGTTTGTGCCAATGCATTGCAAAGAGTTAAACTGTTTTGAGATTCAATTGGAAATTTCATTGGTTCTGTAAGTACTATGTTAAATACAGTTCTCATGGTATAAACTGATATAAAAAATAAACTTGTATAAAACCACAGTCCGATGCAAATACCAGTTTTAAATAAATTTATTACATTATCTAGTGGGGGGTCTTCTAAGTATAAACTGTACACATCAGAAACCACATTTCTTGGCTTGCTGCCCCATATGTAATAAAATATACAATAATAGGCAACTGGTGTTATAGATTTTCGGAATCCCATAGATATTATGTTACTTATTGCCATTTTAATTTGCTGAAACTTGTCCTGGTATATGTGAGGGAAACAAAGTGTTGGTGTTCTAAATATGTGTACATTTAAGAAATAGTATAATCCCATCCACATTCCACCAAACTGGAGAAAGAAAGCTGGTTCAATTAGGCACTGACCTTCATATTGTTCACATTTCTTCTTTAGTATATTATAGTTGCTTTTAGCTAAGGAAGAGTACAGTCCCATCGTAAAATATCCACTTAAGGCATATAAGACACCAAAAGTTAAATTTTGCATAGAAAATACATTCAAAAAGATTGAAAATCTTGAGAAATATTTAGGAAGTGGGGTCATATAGTAGCTTCCATATATGTAAGCTTGAAAAAATGATACTAGTCCTAGGAGCACTATGTTCAAAGACATCTTCCATCCTATGATATCATTAATTGTTGACGAGACCCATGATATAGGATGCAAAGGGTCAACTTGTATGAAAAAAACAAGTATAACTGCAACAAGTATTTGTAACGTAATATTCCATAAAACTGATAGTAAAAGTCTGTGAGAAAATATTTCGTTTTTATTATACATTTTCTAAATTTATATAAAATTCATTACTGTGGTCTTTTTTAAAACACTTGATGATATACACCACTAAAAGATTATAGAATCCCACTGAATGTTTATAATATCAGAGCACTGACTGTGTTTTAACGTTTATATCATTTATATAACTATTTCACAGAGAATTATTTGAAATAATGAAATCCGGTTTCAAAGCAGATGTCTTCACTTTAAACGAAATTGACAGTGACAATTTGACAAACGCTAAAGGAAAATGAAAAACCGTTTAAATTAGAGATAAGATTTAAGATCGAGTATCTAAAGAATTTATATTTAGCCTAAAACAAAAAAATTGTAATCGGTATGTACATAGTACTGATTTGATATTTAAACCGAGTATTGATTTTTATATATTTTAATAAGAACTATAAAATTATTTACAATTAGTTGAATGTATGTGTAATGTGAATATGTTGAATGTATTTAACGTAATGACAGTTTTTCATTTAATTACCTACTCAAAAACTCGCGATATGGCTGTGTACTCAGTTTCCTTTACCTCTTCTTAATAAGTAAAATAAATAATAAAAAGTTACGTTTCTAATTAGAGGTGTTCATTATTATAACAACGAATAATGGAATGTATTATTCCCAAACAACAAATTATTGACGATATAATTAATTATTCTGCTGTCGATTATCCGTTGTTCGTTATTATTGTTGACAATGATATTTGTCGGCCAGAGTTAACTTAACGTGTGAACAAGCAAGCATTATGCAACCATCAATAGGTATGTAAGGGAGAGAAGTTCACGTTGCCCACATGCTAAATTGCAGTACGACTAATGAATGTTCCGAATTTACGGTTATAATTATAATCCTTAAGTATACGGCATGAAGTCCACTTTTATTTAAAGTGAAAATTTTATTCTATTGCCCCAAAAAAATTCGTTCATCTATCGCAAGTAGCATTACATGACATTCTCGCAAATAAAATTGAATTTTACGGCGTGCAGTCAAGGATTTTAATCGTTGTATATGTTAATGTGTGTTATTAAATAATCTATGCTACATGTCTTCAAGAATGTGTATTATTTGCCCGAAAAAAGTGTTACTAGCATTGTGGCTTCATAAATACAACACACAATATTTTTTTATATTATTATTCATTTCATTATCGTGTCATTTACAAATTATAATACGGTATATATCAGCAGACTAACGACAATAGTTTATTATACTATGTGTGCAGCAGATCCCACGTGTCAGAAGTGAAATCTTCAGAAAATATTTAAAAAATTGTTCTTTGAAAAATCTTTTTAAATATTCTTAATCAGCGGGATTCTAACTATCAAACACTGGTGCGTAAGTAGTCAGGTCGTCTCACACCATTAGGCCAATCTGACGATGATCACAAGCATGAAAATTACGACTTGCATTAACCGTTCATAATTTATATCCCCGAATTATAACCAAGATAATACCAAGAATATAACCAAGATTTTTGAGGAATTTGAAAATTGGACATTAGTAACAACAGTAGACAACAGTTGTAGTCAGCACAGAGTACATTAAATTTGTATATAGGTAGTAAGAACAATGGGCAACACTGGTATAGATATATTTGTGTTGTGTGGACGTGCATTCGCTGTTTTTTAGAAATCATAGCGTAGTATTTTATTATTATATGTTTTTACATGCGCTGTTTATATTAGAACTTTAATAACGATATTTATATTGATATTGTTATTTAACTTTGTCCTTTTTTGGCGTATGGAATCGTGTCTAAGAGTGCCCTATATTTCAGTATTTTTTATTCAAATGGAAGAAAGTTGTTTACTAATAGCGTATTTGTTCAAGGGAGTGACTTAGAATTATATTTGTCATGGCAAATTTACCTGCTTTACTTCGGATATTAGAAGATTGAAGAACTCATTGCCATGTATATTCTAATAGAAATCGGTCTGAGTGTAGGGGTGCTAGTCACTCTGATCACAGTTCTCTCAATATGTGTATGTGGCTGCAAAAATTCAAATCAAAAGTAAGTTTTAGAACATATTATTTAAAGATGAGTCATTGATATATTCTGTGACTAATAAAGACAGGCAATAGGCCTGGTTATTCATTTGCTATATATTTCCAGTTCAATTCTTTTATTTTAATTACATATTTAAAATAAACTTATTATAATATAAACAACCGTCGTAACTCAGTAGAAGTAAATGCAATTGTGAAAATACTGAGTATTATAGGTTTCATTGATTTAAATAATTTTTCTATTTCAAATTCCTATGTAATCCTATAAAAATAAAACATCTTTGAGTATATGTTTGGCTAACATCACAATGATAAAAAATAAATATTTCTTTCACATAATATATTCCCATATCACGTAAATGATGTATATGCCAAATTATTTAAAAGTTATCATGTTAGGTATGATTTAACAATAAAATATTTATTACATTTACAATGATCCTTTTAACTTGTTTCTATAATTAAAACTAATAAAATAAACACTGAATAAAGTAAACCATATCATTCATATTAATTAAATTTCCCAGTGTCATTATAATAAAGTTCATTTTTTTATATTTCTTAGTTATACACTTTTCTCACTTTATATGTTAAGTGATATTAAATTGAAACATAATATAGCTTAAACAAACATTTTTGAATTGATTTTATTTTATTATTAAATATTTTGCAGAATTCAATGTTGAATTGTCTAATACAACAATACTATAAGATATAAGATGGTTTGTGAAAAAATAATACGTAAAAATGAAAATATTTCAGTTGATCTTTAATCTAATGTGAATACTGTAAAGTATTTTAAATACAAATTAAAAATTCTAACAAAAAAAGCATTATACTTTAAAAATTAGTTATATTATATTTAAGTATTATGATTGTTATTTAATATAGCAATGCTAAGACATTTTTTATATTTAACAGAAGTGAGTTGGTTGGTACGGCCGGTGTGGTCAAAATTCGATTTGATGAGGAGGTACCGTCTCCAACGCCCACCACTCCGGCCTCGATCAAGCGGTTTGTTTGTAGATATAGCATGCCCTAGCATAGAACAGACTTAACAAGGGCTAACTTAAAACAGTATAGATTGTTATGAATAACAACTTCTAAATATAAATATGCTTCTTTTAATAATTATTGATAACTAATATATGTCCTAGATAAACACTTTGTTTGTGTATAATTCAAAATAACATATTGTGTATTAAATTTATGTAAAGTATAAAATGTGGCTTGTTAGCTGATAATATTATTTTTATATCTTAAAAACCTGTGGTTAATTAGTCAGACTGACAAAGACCACACAAATAAAAAATACAATTACTTATATTTAAAAAAAAATATGTTTTCAATTACTGATTAATGTACATTTTATTACTGTTACCTTCTATATAATAAATAAAAATAAAGACAATAATAAAGAATTAAAAAAAATATATTTTGATTTATCTTAGTCAAAATAGAAATAACTTCACTTCTCTATTGAAATGTCTAGCTCCATTTACTTATACATATGTGTATAGAAATATGTATGTATGTGGTGTCAGCTTTATTTACATATTTTTCGCATCATTTAGGAAAATATTATCATTTAATTTTTTACATTATTATTGTATTAACTTCATGCATCTGGTTAATAACTACAAGTTCTCGTATACATTTTCAGTATTATAATATATTTATTTACAATAAACATATAGATGGTGGAAATGCTAATTGACTAACATGCATACTACATATGGCAAACTTAACATGTTGTTCAATTTCCTTTCCACTATCGATATCATCATCAATGGCATCTATATGTAGAAAAATCATTCAGGACACAAAAGGTCGTAAATTTGAAGGACTAGACTGTAGTGCAGGTTGCTTGCTGGGTACGCGTAATGTATATTATTTGTCTACACTACTCAAACTAACATATAGTGAATTTCGGTTCGCTATATCCGGAAATCACTATATACATAGGTAGAAAGAAAGCAAGAAGAAAAGAAAACAATATTTATTGCCAGAAAATACAGCCCTGTAAGACACATATATCGCCTAAATTCTTAGATTTAACTTTCTTACCTGAACATTTACCTATAAACGAAAGCGTATTATTACAACTGCTGACCATTTGTAGATGTAACCAAAAGCTAAGAAAACTTCATGATGGAAGAATGAACCATTGTTTCTTTGATGATTCGGTCGTTGCCGGTCGCAATATCTGAAATGGATTTTTTCTAGGAACATGTTACAAACAGTTCATAAAAAATAGTCGTCTATACTCAAAGAGGAGTTATATACGAAGTCGCTATAGCCAAAAAAAATTATTTTAAGTATACTTTAAATTAAAAAGACGTCGTGTTACGTAGCTATTACCAAAAAGTCTCTACAACCGAGGTTGTTATAAATGAAATCCTCTGTAATTGTATTTGTAATTGATTTGATAATGGTAGAGCCCCACTTTATCTGCAGTATCTTGATAGCGTTTGCAACTCACAAGCGGATTTTGACTTCCAACATGGCATTCGAATATTCGTATTTTAAAAATAAATTATGTATAAGGTCAATAGAAAGTAATTACATTCTTTATTATCTTTAATTCAATAACATATCCTTTTAGTATTATAAAAACTAAATTATTGAGTATAAAGATTTGTTGAATTTTTTTTTGTGATAAATCGAAAGATCATAAGTTTTATAACAAACTATTTTTTTTTCGCAATATTTCAAAAGTTATTTCGAAATAAAAATTAATGTTTGAATTCAGTACCAAAAACGCGCCGATCGTTCCCGAATAAATCCGAGCGCGTGTGACGTCACAATGTTAATTTCTACTCATTGTAGCAGACAGCTGTTACCATGCTTTGACACTTAATCGATGAAATTCCTATAACATTATGACGTCACAAACCTGACGATCAATCGTAGCGCGTTCGTAGTCATGGGATTCTTTTTAAAATATTACAATTTTAAATTGTTCATTATTAATAAAAAAAAATGTTTTAATAGTTTTTCCAATTGACTATTATCATAATTATGATGAAGCTTTAAAATACATAAAAAAATCGATATTCTTTTTTTTTCAAATACCCAACTAGAAAATGTTAACCCAAATATGTGGTTGCACCAAAATGTTGTACTTTGTAGACAGTGAAATAATGGAATTGTAAAACAGTTATATACTTTTCGATAATCGGGAACTACAAAATCACAATGTTGCTAAAAAATCCGCTAAAGCCAAAAATCCTTGTAAAATGTTTATAAAATCTGCTAGATCCAATAAAATAGTTGCTAAAATGGGTAATCAGGGACTTACTGAACGGAAGTTATTTACGTAAAGTAGATAACGTGTGCGGGAATTGCTTGAGTATTCTTTTGCAAATTCTGGCAAGCGTAGGACCCCAACTCAGGTGTTCCTCCGACACCAAAATCTTTCGGTGTAATTATTTAGGAGGTTTTCTTCTCAGAGAGAAGTGAGCCCATCCGGAGGTATTATTTGGAGAGATTTTCTTCCTCGCATCCCATCCGGTAAAACCCATATATTCGGCTCATTCTAAAATAAATGTAGCCAATAAAGCGAATATACCAAGATATCGAAATGGTTCGGAATTGAAAGAAAAGGATCAAGTTTCCTTTCCGTCGACCTGGATAAGCGGTATGGTGAGTACACGCCGACCTCTCCCATGCTCTGACTGGTCTGTTTCCTCCACTAAATAAGGAAAACTCGGAAAAGCACCTCTCGTAAAGTTATTAGCGATCAGCCAAGAAGTGGTGACATTTGCCCGGGGTTTAGCATGAGTACGGGCCTCCCTCTTACGAGTTTGGTTCATGTCCGACGGTTTGTTTAATGTTAGATTGCTATTGCAAGTTGGTGTTTATTTTTAACTAGCTGAACCCCACTGTTTCATCCGTGTTTTTATTCAGCCAAATCTACACTGCGCCGCTAGCACGGGTGTGTAGCCTCTCGTTTTTCTCACTTCCCGTATTTGTCTACGGCTTTCCAAATTACTTGACGTTCGTGATCACTGCTTCTTAGAGGCGAAGCGTGAATTTGTATATAACCTTCCTAATTAAATAGAGTATAAAATGATAAAAAGAGTTTTTTTAAATCAGACTGATAGTTCCAGAGGTCAGCGCGTTCAAACAATCAATCTCTTAAGATTTATAATTTTAGTAATGATTATTTTTCTTCTAACGTATCAGAAGTGACCAAGATGACTAAGGTTTAGTTAGAGTACGCCGTACGTTTTGTGTGTTGTATATTGAAAACGCAAACAATTATAAAAACGAAATATGTGAAAGCTTTTATTTAATCTAAATCTGACGTAAGTAACATCGTCGTACGTTATGACCAAGCCCGGATGAAGATGTAAAAAATTGAAAAGTTACACACATACTTTCGCATTAATTATAATATACAAGCTATTGCTCCCGGCTTCGTTGCCATTGTTTACAAAATGGAACGACTCGCGCTCCTACTACTATAAACTGGTTGTATCGCAGGTGTGCGCCGACAACTCGCGAAATATCCGTGGCAATCGGATGAATAGTTTAGGAAGGAATAGGTGACAAAAAAAAACAAACAACAAAGAAGCATTCATTTTTATATATATATGTTGATACATCGATATTTCTCATTAAATATGTACGTATATAAATTATCCCTTCCTATACGTATAAGTACTTTTAAACAAAGTACCACATTAAACGGGTATATTATGCATGCATATCTATATAACAAACTACACCTATATCTAATAATTCTCATTTAATATACGTTATACTGGCATGAATATAATTGTCTAAGCGATCATAATTTATTAACGCTTTTTATGTGATCCTAATCCATTCCCAGAAAAAACCATTTTAGATTTAAGTAAAACAGTTTTATTCGTTTATTTTGATACAACGCGCATGCTCATTTTATTTTTCTTATCCTATTTAATAAATAAAGCTATAATTTAAAAAATCTCAAACGGAATATTATCCTTAGGTTTTTCCGAATTGATCATCGCACTAGTTACACGGGCGAGATTGTTTGAGATGGCGACATAGAAATACATATTACATATAATAATCGCAAAGTAATAATATTAACTCCAGTATCAAAACCAATGCGATATTTATGTATAATATATGGTCAGTGTTTTAATTCCTTTCTGTTTTAATATAATTTTATTAAAGTAATAAAAGTTCGATCCCTGCAATGAGTATCAGCTTCCGGTGAAGGAAAACATCGTGCGGAAACCATAGCATGGTGGTAGGGCTTTTTCTATTGCCCGCCTGGCTAGCTACCACCCTCAAGTTGAAAATCTGTCACCAAGCACCTATAGGTGTGTTCCGGCAGCTGCACTTGAGAGCCAGTCTTCCACTAGGTTTAGCGTGTTATCATCTTGGGCCTTATAGTCACTTAACGTCAGGTGAGATTGTGGCCACTACACCAAAACCTCTATAAAGATTTAAAAAAGTCATTATATTGGTGATCTATTTATAAATATTACGATATCAGTTTTTTTAATACGATGTGCTCTAACCATGTGTGTAACCATTCTCGACACCCATCTTGCGCTGATCTTTGACTTGCCAAGATGATCATGGAGAATGTTCAAAATTTTACCTGATGAGACTGCTATTCTGCTAATTGCTTCTTCTTCAAGCGAGTATCTTCAAGAACAAGTTTTTCCACTTTTTCGACAATGTCTTAGGAAGTGGCTTCAATCGGCCTACCTGGGCGGTCATCGTATTCAATTGATTCTTCCTTGCTTGAATGCCATGCCATTTGTAAATCATAGTTTTTCAAAGGCAAGACTCTCCGTAAAAAGATGGCATCTCTTCCATGATGAATTACGGCCTTTTTCTCGCGAAACCCAATCTTCTGTATAGATGACCTTTTCTTCCCGATTTACTTGTTGACTTAGCGATAACTCCAACATGAATGATTTAGCCAAAACTTGGTATTTATAGTGAAGTTGAGTCATTAATTAGTCCTACATACATACATACAGAAATATTCCGGTTGCTTACTAAGCCTTTCATTTCAGTGTTTACATATTGAAGAATGTAAGGTGTACTTCATTTATCTAAATTGTATCATTAAAGCTCCCAAACCTATCTTATGTGAATATAACTGTTCTGTATAAGGACTTCGTCCAGGTGTTCTTCCAATTTGCGGTATATAATTCCCCTTTTCGCCCCCTTTAAAGGTTGATTTCCCTAAAACTGTAAATACTTATTTCCTTATTCGTAATCTAGATACAAATTTTCGTGTTATAACTTGAATACTGACAGGATCCCCTACAATTAGTCATCCGTCGTTTCACCGCTTTAAGAGTTACACTGATTTAATAGTTTCGGCATTGCGTTAGTTTCTCGTCAAGCAAGACTTATTCTTTCATAAGATTCGATAGCTAGATTGATTAAGAAGAATTTCAATAAAACTGAGAAAATCGCAAAGTCAGCTGTGAGAAGCGTATTATTAATAACATCTGTTGTTAAATTTATTCGATCTTCTTTCCAAAGCATCGACGCCAACACATCTGTGTAGCCCATCGTAGTTCTCAATTTGTGTACTTGCTAGATTGCTTAACGTTCATGGTTTTAACTCCGCTTCTTAGGATCTTAGCATGAAGTTATGTAGCCTAGTCTTTCTATATAATTTAGTATAGTCTTTCTCAATACATAGACTATAAAATGAAAATATTACATAAATCTGACTGGTAGGTCCAAGAGGCGTTCAAACAAACAAAAGCTCAACTATTTTATAATATTAGTATAGATTACAAAATAAAAAAAATGTGATCGCAAAATAAGTTATAGTTTATATCATTTTGCCATCTTAACGGTTTTCGATCAAAATACTTTGATATATTTTAAGGTACCTAGATATTATGAATGCTGGTAACTAACAATCGGTATAAAATAACTGAATTCTAATATCTATACGTAACAATGAGACATACGTTAAGTAATAGGTCCTTACATATGAAATTAGCGTTTTATATGGAAAAATTAAACGAAAAATATTATGAAATTATTTATACATTTAATCAATCGAAGTATGTATCATAATAATCTATGCACTTTTGCCATTTTATAGGTAGTTCATTGATTCCATTGCTGAAAAAATTGTGGAGGTAAGAATCAATAAAATCTTTAACTTTAAAGGCGGTTTGGACAGCCTCATCGGAATTCTTGCTAGGAAATCTTTCCTAGCAAAAAATTGACAAGATTCCGAAAAAAGTAGTAATTTGTTGGAGCAAAGTACTGGGAGTATAGTAGGTGTCCGAGACATTCCAATGACTGTTCTTTTAATTCGTAACGACCGTCTGTCGTGAAGTATGGGCTCTAGCGTTATCCTAAAACAGCAGTAGGCTAGAGAGATTGACCAGTCACGGTTGCTTAACGGCTAGCTTTTACATCATGGTTTGCAATTGTTGACAATACAGATCTGCCGTTATCGTCTGGCCAGATCTTAGGAAGCTGTAGTGTATGACACCAGCACTGGTCCATCAAACACTCACCAGCACTTTTTTCTGAGTCAACTTTCACTTGGGACAGGATTTAATTGGTTCTCCTGGTTTCAACCACTGTGATGAGCGTTACCGATTGTCTTAAAGGATGCATTTTTCGTCGCAAGTAAACAATACGATTCAAAATTCCCTCCTTAGTGTGACGGTTGAGTAATGTAACGCAGCACTCAATGCTTGTTTGTTGGTCAATGTCAATTCATGTGGTACCCATTTCTCGAGCTTTTACACTTTTCTAATTTGTTTCAAGTGAATTAAAATTGTTTTATAACTCACAATGAAGCCTGCCGCTAACTCTGACGTAGTTTGCGATGGATCCGCTTCTACGATCACCTTTAATTCTTCATTATCAACTAGGGTCTCCGGCAGTCTACAGGGTTTGTTTTGTAGGTCAACATTTTCAGAACGAAAACGTTGGAACCAGAAACGTACCGTGCTTTCTTTTGCAATGGCTTCCCCATACACATCTTAATCCTTCGAGCTTTTTCTGCAGCGCTGATGCCACGGTGGAACTCATATTCGTAAATAACACGATATATATTAAATTATCCATTTTGTGAAAAGAACTATGTCAAGGAAAAATCAAATGGTGCATAAACAAATGAATCACTAAATTCGAAACAAAAATACACAAGCCTAAATTTGAAATAAACTTGTATATGGAATTCCTAACCAAACGCCAGATATTTGAGATCAAGGTGGCCAGTTCAACAAAACGCCAATTACATATGTAAGGACCTAATATTTCCATATTCATCACAGTATTATGTAATGTTAGATTAACCACTCTAATTTCGATATGTCATATTAAATAAAAGTCATTTTATTTAACAGGACGTCGACACAGAATAGTCAACGTAGTTTACCTGAGATACCTCATCCAGTTGGCAGACATGACAGCGGTGATACAGCTTCCGAAATATATGCTACAGTTAATTTGATGGATGGTATGGCAAAAATGTAGTTTAATCATTCTATTAATCTTTCTGATGATCGTAAATGTTATTTCTACTTATTTAATGTAAACCGTTAAAGATATAAACATGTCAAATTTAAGTAGAATCATTCATACAACAACAACAACAGCAAAAAGATAATGCTCCATGAAGTGGATCCATGTTTCTAGCAAAAGCTTGTTTTTTTATGCAGACCAATTATGGCTAGACTTGAATATTATTATAACCAGATATACAATTATTTTAAAGGGGTTTTTAATAGTTGTTGAAACAATTACACATCAAGTTTCATTTTTAATAATTACTGATTATATTTAAGAGTAAATTTACACAATAATACTTTCTGCCGTAAAAAACGAGACGTTGCGCCGCGCCAGCTACTGACACAACTGAAATGATGCTTTCGGCATAAATCCTGTATACCCGCGCGTCAAAAACCCGCTGCACCGGCATAGTGTAGCCTTTACACGTACCGGGTGCTCGATAACTTATGTCTATCCATGAATGGTCTGTGATTTAAGGATGGCCACATGCTCAGCTTTGAAGGAAATTAACGTTATGGTATATCAAAAATAAAACGTGGAGTGCACTGATCACGACAATGAATTTGTAGCAGACCGTGTCAAGTTGGGCTCTAATTAAAATACTACTAAGTCAAAAAAGTACCGAGAAAAGATCAATTATAACCAAAATGTTAGTTATTAGTCTCGTCGCGAATTCTCCTTTATTTCTTCTACCGAATGAAAACTGGTGCCACGAAGTGGGAATTTGAGTTTAGGAAAAAGAAAGAAGTCGGCTGGAGCCATATCTGGTGAATAAGATGGTTGCTCGATGGATTTTTTTGAGTTTTTGGTCAAAAATTCTTTCACAGCCACATGCGAACTAGCCAAGCCAGACCTTAGGCTTCAATATATTATACTAAGTTATATATTATACTAAGTTATAAGAAAAAATGATATTTTAAGTTGTATAAAATAAATTTCAGGACTGACCATTGAACTTGGCACCCATTTTGATCTGACTTCTTTTGTCGTTGAAGTCAACAACCAAGGCATATATCATAATACTGAACTTGACTCTCATTTCACATTTATGTTTTTGATGTGATTCTTTATTTTGTAGAATTCCCCTGAAAACTTGAAAATAAATATTTTGTTAATGCAGGATAATCAATTAAGCAAGAAAATAAAACAGGTTATAAATCATTACATTTATACTTTAATTATGCCACAGTAACCTGTTCGTTTCGCGGCCGTACCAAAACTCAATCTCGAATAATGAATTATCGGAATTTGTTGGCTAACCGATCAATTCTTCTTCGTTGTCCAGCTCCCTGGTGTCCCAGTATAGCACAAAATGCTGTGATGAAACGCAGTGGTGACATTTGAACGAGTTGCGTATTGAGTGGATAATAAGTGTGCGAGTACAAAGTAAAAAATCTACCAAATGGTAATTTATTTGGTAGATATTTAGTTACTGCGTGGGTTGCCAGCCATAAAAATGAATTACTCGGCAAGAGTGACAGTGAATTTGACATTCTCGCGCAGTAACTCAGCGAGCTACCAAATACTTTATTTCTTAATTATAAAACACTAGCTTTGCCCGCGGCTCCACAGACGACGACTACTACAGACGATTTTTTTTATTTTTGAGGAACACTAATTATTTTGCTAAAATAAAAGTAGCCTAAGCTATTCCTTATAACATCAGCTATCTGTCTGTAAAAAGCGGTTATTATGATTTTAAAAACAAACACTTTACACTATTATTATTGTTATAAATTACGTATACATCATTGAACAAATGTAGATAGTGTTTTTCCTCCCAGACTTCAAGTGTTTACTGTTAGTGTACATTGAGGATATCTGTGTACTTTAATATAGTCACATATTAATGATTTGTTAGTATGTATTAGTCATCGTATTATTTGTTGATTCGTATATTTCCTGGGGTTTTAAATATGTTTGTGCCAGGCAGGTATGTTATTGCTACAACTAAATAATTTATAAAATGTTATTTGCCTCAAAATTTCCAATTATGTTCTAATAATCATTAGCTTTGTAAAATAAAAATCATGAAATTATCAATATCAAATCATTTGTTCTTGGAAAATTCGTACGTTTTATCTCAACGAATCTATCTTCCATGATAAATTTTAACAAATATAGACAGCAATATAAACTTATAAATAAATATGTACTTATACAAAACTAGCTGTGCTCCACGGTTTCACCCGTGTTCTTATTCGCCCCGCCAATGCACCTGTTTAGACGCACGTTGTTTTACTTCCAGTACTTGCTTACAGCTTGCCAGATAACTTGACGTTCATAATTACTGCTCCGCTACTTAGAGTCATAGCGTTAAGTTATATAGCCTCGTAAATCTGGCTATCATATACAAGAACAATTTTTCGAATCCGACTAGTGTACGTATACAAAAACCCATGAAGGAGACGACTAATATAAAAAACATGGTGAAAAATTTGTCATAGTAACTTAGTTTCCGCATTTCAAGATTAGAGTGTACATCTGGTAGAGGATTTTGCCCTGATGCAGAGATGTAGAGATTTTCCAGCCGCAATTAAATTTCGTTTTTCATGCAATTACCAAATCGCGTCCCAAAACGGGCAATAGTGTTGATTGAGTGATTACCGATGAACTTCTTGTTAACCGATACAACGCAGATGTGAAACCATAACATACAACTATTAAATTAAAGTAGCGACTTTTGAAGAGATCTTGGCCTATAATGTAGTGGATTTTATTTTAATACATAAATTTGTGTTATTTAATCTCGTACTTGTTATGTGTAATTTACTTATTGTGCTCCAATGAAGTGTAAGGAACATGAGTTTTGAGTTGCAACAAAAATTCCTAGGAAAGTTGTAGCAACGAAGCCACCATTTTGCTAGAGCGTTGTTTGAAGATTAGAAAAACATTCTATCCACGTGACATTGGCAGAATTGTGTATACTACACACATGTTGCAATTAAATAAGAATAAAACTAACGTAGCGCATTTAGAGGTCATTCTTTGTTAGCCTATATTTTTTCAGACTTGCTAAATACTTTAGTTCACGCATGTCGTTTGTTTAGGCAGCCGCATACCGCTACACATTGAAAAGATTTACGCAAATAATGTAGATAGATTAATACATGTGTATATGTGGAACTTCATCTTAGATTTTATCTAGGTGTATAAAGTGTTAAATAAAAACTAAAGTCACCCACTCGTTTGCAAGAGGCTACCTGCTGAAGTAAACTGAAATGCATAGATTTTTAGGGTCGATTCAAACTAGCGTAGAGTCATAAGTACAGCGAAGCGTCAATCTAAAAATTAACATAACAAATTCATTCTTATCTCCATAACGTAATGTACATATTTCTATCGTGATAAAAAAATACTCGCGAATACGTGCGCATTCTACGGAATACGAATACCTCGCCTCTGCGAGCGACTAGAATTTTCACTGAAATGGTAAGGATGGTGGAGTAGTGTACTCACGCCTGTCTAAATCCCTAAAACTTGTAATAGTGATTTCCTTCACTGTGTCATGTTTTAGGATCAATCGTATAATCAATGTTTATATTTGCTTTTTTTTAATTATTCGGCAGTCGCAGTTATTCTTGGACTATACATGTGGATTTTTAAGATGGGACGGTAAGGGTAGGAGGTTGTACCGTTTTAGTTACAGGAAAATTTTCTGAAGAGACTTTCCTTAATTTTTTGATATATTTTGACCTGCATTCACAGTTTTTTTTTTTTCGAAAAAGCGTACAGTCTGCAAGTAAATGGGCAGTTTACACAAAAACCCTTTTTCATGCCAATCGATCCTGTCTCTTATAAGGATCAATAAACTCTATGATAACAACTGAGGTTAGAGAACTAAAATTGTCAGAAATAGCAAAAATCTTTTCGCATACATTTCGTAGGAAATCATCGTGGCTTCGATAACCTTTTGCAAGAAAAGAGACTGTACCTTCGCACAAGGCCGTCTTTTGAACGAATTTTTGACCAAAAACTCAACAAATACCATCGAGCAACCACCTTATTCACCAGATATGACTCCAGCCGACTTATTTCTTTTTTCTAAACTCAATTACCACTCCGTGGCACCCGTTTAAGACATAAAGCAGAATTCGCGACGTGAACTAAACTCAATTCCGGAAAAAGCGTTTAAAAACTGTTTTCATGATTGGATTATTCGTTGGTGTAAGGGTATAATTTCTGAAGGAGCATAATTTGAAGGCGATAAAATAATTTTTGGATGAATAACTAACATTTTGTGTATTATTGATCTTTTCCCGGTACTTTTTTGACAGGATTAGTACATATTATTTTTAACATGGTCATGTGTATTTTACGGTACTTGACTGTAGAAACCTTTTTGTCGATATTGAGTTCTAGGTGAAGTAAGTACTGAGTACTAAAACATAACTAATTAACCGTGACTCAAGTAACTAATTCAATGGCATGTTGTCGCAATTCGCAGAATATGATGTTATAAGTCGTATACGATAAACAAGCAGGATAATTTGCTGTGTATATTCCCGTTCCGAGAACAATTGTTATACAAGCTCATAGATGCAGAATTGTTACTGGTAATGTTTTTACTGTTAGATATATATGTATGTCAATAAATTAAAAATATTAATTATGTCATTGCAAAAGTATGAAATACCTATCGCATAATTAGGAGAATTATTATCTAAGGTGCCTAATTAAAATGTAAATACTTTTCGTATAACTAATTAATTTATTATCTATCTAAGTAAAGATTTGTAAAAGTCGACTAATTATTTGATTATTTCTTACTGGTTTGTATACCTTGTACATTAAAATTTTAAATATAACACATTGTTCCGGTATATATTTGCTACTGTGGGCGTATTCGCTCATCAGATATCAATCAGTTAATCACTTATAGCGATAAACTTTATAATTACCCAAATCAGCTAATAATTATTAAAAGTGCCGCTACACAGAATTTTAGGCTATCAATCAATCGGCTCCTAACGTATTATATTTATTATTAAGTGATTATCATTATGTTATATCTTCCTGCAGGCAACAAAACAGCACCGACAGCGTCGGCAAGTCGGGAACATCCTTATGAACATGCTTATGCTAAACTACAAAACGAGGCTCACAATATGTACGTTACTCTCTTTTTTATATGATAAACTTTATATTTTAACAAACACATATACTTTTATTTTGATTAAATTGTCCATATTATTTAAATATAGATTGGTAAAATAAGTATTTTTTGTCATCGAGAAAGCTAGACTGGCTTAAAATATTAAAATAGTTTACCAATAGGCATTTCCCAGAAAGAAATACATTTTATAGTAGGTAATAGAATCATGGAATGGAATGGAATAGATCAAAAATGTAAACAAAGGAAATTGCACTGTCAAAGTGAAGTTTCAGGGGTAGTGAACATTTTCCTAGACAGTCTAATTATTCACTGAATCCCAAATTTGTTAATGAAGATATTATTTTTTTTTTTAATAAATAAGTAAATATTAATAATCCTTAAATAATAATAGTCCTTAAATGTATTATTATCCTTAATAATAAATTTCACTTGTTATCAGACATATATAGACATTTTGACCCAACCTAAATCGATTTTACGCTGTTTTGACCGATTCTCCCCAGAGATTTTCATTTAATAATATTACCGTGAAATGAATTTAACATCATTAAATAAAATAATAAAATGTTTTGTTCATGCACAATTTATTTTATCGATTCTCTGGTTAAATGAGCCAATTACCAGAATCATTTCATTGCACGATTTTTTCAAACAACTATATTTTATGCCACTTTAAAGCTAAAAACTGTGTGCAATATTTTCTTTTACGTGTTATGCGTATAATTTGAACACGAAACTTATAATTTGAAACCTCGCACAAATTGGGTTATATGATTTGGCAACACCTTTGTTTACATTTTTGATCTCGTATTATATTTCCGGCTATAGTAAGGAATTATACCTTATTCATCGTAAGAAGACTTGCATGAAACAGCCACAGAACGTAAATTTTTACGTCGTGAAATTTATGGCATAACCTAAAAATATACATTTCGCCTATCAATTATCAATAAAATAATATGTGCATTGTCACTTTGTATGTGACTTAAAACTAGAGTAGATCAAAATAATAAAACCAAGGAATGGAAAATTAATGAAATTGATCGAACGCCGTTTTACATTTAATTTATTAGTTTCTTGTTTAATTTCAAATAAACAAATATTTTTACGTAATTCCTATATTTTTACTGCAGCAACAAGCAACGAAGTATATTGACTGGAAGAATTAATCTTGTTCTTTGAAGTCAGAGTCAAATCAATCAGTTCTTTGAATTCAATAATTTAAGTGTTCCAGATTGCGATTTTAATTGCTGTTATATTTTATTTTTGTTATTTCATTTACACAGCTGTAACTCATTTAAAGTACAGTCATATTATACGATTATATTTCGTTCTGAAAAAAGAATCGATAATCTTACGATTATTGATTGGTGAATGGTGATTTTCAATTTACGGTTGGTAGCTAGCCAGGCGGGAATTAAGAAATACCCACCTCATGTAAGAATTCTTTGTTTATTATTATTAATGGATGTACGTGGACGAACGTCGTACTTATAATTTTACAGTGATCCACAATTTATTTAATATTTTTTTTCAGAAGCGTAGATGTAACAGATCAACGTTCAGACAGTGATATACAAATAGACGATCGAGACGCTGGACAAAATGCGGCAGGTTTGTTGAAACAAAATTATAATTGCTGTTTAGTCTTAATAACATACGTCCTTGTCAATGTATTCATGGATAAATCCTATTAAATACTGTTGAATTTACTTATTGTTTAAATAAGGAGATACGAGTGTAGGCGTTGCCTTCTAATTGCAGAGGTTGTACTATAGTTTTAACCTACTTCAAAATATGATAACTGCGGTTCTTTATAAGTGAATGTTTAAGCAATATTAATTGATCTAGTCAGACACTACTGACGAAGAAAGCTCCGGTAGATAAAAATGTTTAGATTTAGGAAAATTGTTCCTTTGTAGATAGGTCTGACTATCGACATTCCGGCAGTATATTAGTATATTACTTATCTAGAATAGTTTCTAATTCTACAGGTTTTTTTCTTCGAACAATTCCATTTTTGACCACGTTTAAATCGTTAGCATTCTTAAATCTAAATGGGATATGATTTAAAAAATGACTAAAATTATATCAAATAATTCATATAAATCTCCTCTGATAATTCATAAATTTAGAAAAGATATTTCTTTACATTACTGAATATCATCACGTTTAGAACATCTGAACATAAACGTAAATTATGAACAAAATCAAGTAATGTATTTTTTTTACTCTTTCTGGTTAACCCCTTTCAGAGTAAAAGAAAAGCAAGAAATGTTTATTATAAGTTTCGTTGTTAATTTGCGTTAGATTATAATAATCTTTGTCCAATGTTTTTTCAATATTAATATAGTGTCCAATGAAATAAATATAATTAAGGGACACCAAACATACTAGGAAAATCGTGCATGCGATATACTTAAATTATAATAAAAATTAATAAATCAAATTTATAATTACATACTGTTTTAGGTAATGAAATATAATAGGGTTATTTACATTAACAATTCTTAAATTACAGAATCCGTAGTGATATCGGCATCAGTGGCAATAAGCGGTCAACTGCCTTCAAGTCAAGAACTTCCATATATAACGCCGCCTTCGCCGAGACCCAACACCGATACTGTAGCACACTTCAGCGGCGACTCAACAGATTCTGCAAGTCAGTTAATATTATTACAAAAGAACATAAAATCCGTTTGGACTAAAGTAAGGCTGCCCAAACCCAGGCCAGCGAGCCACCGGGGCCCCGCCAGCAGCAGTGGTCGGCTTTCATCATTTGTGATTGGTGTCGTGCTTATTGATGTGAAACATCTAATGCGGCGAATCAGACACTGTTGGCGTGGCGAAGCAAAGTGGCTCGGGTTTTGAAAGATGGTGGCATAAGTTTCGAAAGTCGGAATTTCGATCTCGCACAGTGGTTCAGGATTTGAAAAATGGGGACATAGGCATCGAAAGTCGGAAATTTTGATCTCGCTCAGAGGTTCACGATTTGTAAAATGGGTACATAGGCTTCGAAAGTCGTAATTTCGATCTCGCACAGTTGTAGACGATTTGAACATAGTGTAAAAGTTCATAATTCAAGTATATTCATTAATTAAGCGGAGTGGTAAGGGTCACGACCATCATACACATAGTAATAAAATAAACTCCTTGCAGTAATTTTCTTTTGGGTTGTTGCATTTCGGGATCACTCGGTGTATATCTAGTAATCGAGCGGTTTGGTAGGGGTCGCGACCTCTTTCGCACCTTCGCAGTGATATTTATGTCGCGTTGCCATGACAACGTGACAACATTCTTTGTGTTCGCCGCTCAGCTTGTACAAAAAAACTAACTTGAAATGTACTTTCTTGCCATATAAGTTTAATATATACCTATAACCTAATATGTAATTATCGCACTGAGCGCCAAATATATAAACACGATGTCTAATTTAACTATTTTTTATTAGCATATTATTTTGATTAGCTACCCATTTAGTTAAGTAAAGTAGTTAGGTAGATTAGGAAATTAATTATAGATAAGATGACTATGACGATTGGATTTATAATATGATTAGATTCCAACAGTGATAGGAACAATTGCAATTTATTAGAGATAAAATACCATATAATTATTTTTAAATTTTTGGAATATAAGATAATACTATTACAAACATGAAAATAAAGACTGCTTCGAAAAAAAATTAGATTGAGGGTTCCGTAATATTATTACATGCATTACGTAATGTTGTTTGTATATTATTCTTACATTCTTCAAGGTATTTCATGTATTTAAGTGAGAAACTTTTATTTGCGGGTGCTCAGTGGCGGATTTCCCGTAAGGCCAACTAGGCCCAAGCCTAGGGCGGTCAGGTACTAGGGGCGTCTAATCGTGGCAAAAAATATACTACCTAATGCAAACGTATGATGTCAATAAATAACAGTACACTAACGCATAATATGAAGTATATATTAAGACTCCAGACATGGATAAAATCCTGTTTGAATAACAATATTACCTCATAAAGCTATACTTTAATACCATCAAACTTGAAATGTTGTATTAACTAATGAGCTTAAAAGGGGGCTACTCGGCCTAGGGCGGCCAAGACTGCTAGTCCGCCTATGATTACACTGTATGAAATTAACACTATTATTTTCCGATTTATTCCATAACTTTTTAATATATCATAAGCATTGGTAAATTAGTAAACATTACCCATCTAAGGTTATTATTGTTAAAATATGTATTTAGGAAATGGACATCTTAGAGGCTTTAAAAAAGTAAACACCGACTATATGAATTTATATTATAGAAAATCATTTACAAATAGTGATTTATTTTTTACAGCCTGAACCTGTAAACTTCTTTTTTGACAAAAGTATGAGGTTGACAGACGGGCAATAAAGTGATCCTATAAGGGTTCCGTTTTTCAATTTTAGGTACGAAACTCTAAAAATAAATATACTTGTTGATGTATATAAAGTCAAATTCAACACTAATTCGCGTTCAACTCATAAACATTTCTCGGAAATCAGTAAATTGCATTACTGATAACATCATTTTAAGTTGTACGCAACAATAATTTAATACAACATTGCGTGTACACGTGTAGTAGGTATGAATAGTGATATTCATATCATATTCATATAGTCATATTCGAAGAAGCTTATAGCTTATTTCACGCTACAACCCTAAGGAGCGGAGCATTATCCATAAACGTCAAGCAATTTGACAAGCTGTAGGCAAGTATGGGAAGTGAAAACAACGATGATAGGCTATGCGGGTGCGTTAGCGGCGCGATGAAGAGTTGGTCAAATAAATTTAACACGAGTGAAACCGTGAGGGCACAGCTAGTCTAAATAGATTCAACTTGCAAATTGTCACATGTCACCTATGTAATTATAGGTATTGTTGCTAATAAATGTCTCATATGCCTAGATCTTAGTTGATAAAAATGTATTATGTTTATAGCGGTGTTCATTGATAACTGGATGGTCACTAAGGTAAAAAAACTAATGCATAATATGAAAGAAGCGAAATGACTGTACTGTATAACTTGCAGAATTTGCTGGCCTAATTTATTTTTGATGTGAAACATTTAATGCGGCGAGCCAGACCGGCTATTGGCGAGGAGACGTACAATGGTTCATTCAGCATTTAATAAATGGTGATATAGGCATCGCAAGTCGGAATTTCTATCTCGCACAGTGGTTCAATATTTGAAAAATTGGCACATAAGCATGAAAATCGGTATTTCGATCTCGCACAATCGTTCAGGATTTGGAAAATAGGGACATAAGCATCGAAAGCCAGTATTTCGATCTGATTTTTGTTTTATAGTGTAAAAGATCATAATTTCGACACCATACACATAGTCTTTAACTAAACCTCTCACAATGATTTTCTATTGGTTTGTCTTGTTTCGGGATCACCCGGTGTATATCCAGTAATCAAGCGGAGTAGTAGGGGTCGCGACCACCATATACATAATAATAAACTAAACCTCTCACAGTGGCTTTCTTGTGGTTTATCTCGTTTCGGGATCACCTGGTGTATATATAGTAATCTAGCGGAGTGGTAAGGGTCGCGACCAACATACACATCACTACATAGTATAAAACAAAGTCGCTGTCGCTCTGTCCGTCCCTATGTATGCTTAAATCTATAAAACTACGCAACGGATTTTGGAGCGGTTTTTTTCAATAGATAGAGTAATTCAAGTGAAAGGTTTATATGTATAATAAATGCATAATATTGTAGACAAACACTGATAAATTTAGAGGTTTCTAATGTGATGTCGTAAATAAACACATTTTTTTGCGCTTACATTGCAAACGCTGGCTGAACCCCACGAGATAAATCAAAATCATGTACTACATTATTGTACACATTAAAAAAGTCAACAAAAAAGTCCGCGATGGTATATGTCTATGTCTTAAGGATAACCCACAATAATCATTTTTTATCCTTTTACATTTTACGGGAAAAAATGGCTTATTTACGAAGTGATTTTAAGCAATACAGCATTAATCCTTATACAATTAAGTACCTTAAATACATTGTCCATTTAATATAGAACAATATGACCCTTAACAGCATGTAATTTAAATGAACATTTCCGAAGATATTACAGATTTAAAGTGCAGGGACATATCGGTGCGGCGGTACCGGCCCTATACATATACCAATGGTCAATTATATGTCGCTCTTTCAAGAGTAACCTCTAAACAAAACATGTTTGTATTGTCTAATGACAAAAAAGCTGTAAACGTTGTTTATAAGGACATTCTGTAGTAGGTAGGTATATTTAGTATAAGTATTGCACCCGCGCGAAGCCGGGGCGGGTCGCTAGTACTACATAAAATAGTTTCAATGTTCCACATCTGCCAGGCGTTCCGTGACGGCTATTTTTTTTTTGTCGTTTACATATATGACTTTCAGCAAGTTTCGCAAGCTTTAAGACTTGCAGAAGCATGCTTGCTATATCTGGTTAGATAGTGCAAAATGCTTGTGGAAGACTACTTCTAAAAGTTCTATTGCAAGTCTATTCCTTACTTAAGGATCGAGGAAAAAGGAATATCTAGAAAAATTATGTAACATTTTATGCGAGCATACCGTAGATACAGCTCGTATAATCATGAAAAAAAGTAATCAGTTTATAAAATGAAAAGTTTAACTTACAAGTCATTACTGATTGACGTAACACCAGTTTGACCTCTGTGTACTCTGTAACTACGTGGAACCACTACTATAGAGATTATGGGCGATTAGTAGGGACGTCAACAGTTGTTTTCTTCTTATATAATGGCAACGTGTGTTTACACACAATTATGCCAATGTCAAGTGGATATAACATTTTTGTAATCTTCAGAGTTCATATAGCGCTCTAACAAGATGGCGGCGGCTTCATTACAATTTAAAAATCATGTTTCTAGTTATTATTTATTATCCATTACAATAGAGCACAATAATCAAACTATATCACGCAAAATCCCACCAAAAACTCAAGAGTTGTTTTATCGCTCAATAAACGATACGATCAGTACCTATCTAGAGGACACTATTGGGGCCTCCGCTACACCCCAAACATATATACGCAGTAACTTGCATACATGTTAACATGTGTAGGTAAAATACAGATCTAATCTGTTTTACAAGGCACAAGTTCGGCCTTGTGTGGAATACTGTTCACACCTTTGAAATGGATCCGCAAGATCCGAATGTCCTCCTCGAAGCCCTGGACAGCTTGCAGAAACGAGCTGTCGGCATTGTAATGATGAAGATCTTAATAAGTTCATCGAGACGCTTCAGATGCGCAGGCATCGACTCGCTTTCATCATGGCGAGTGCCTTGAAGAGCTGTACAACCTAATTCCCTCTTCTCCCTTTCATAACAGAACCACAAGCGCTAGCTCCGGAGCCATAGCTTTACGGTAACCTCCACCTCGGCACTAACAAAAAGAATTGCTACGTTTTATATTTGCCGTACTATGTAGCTGTGGAACTGTCTCCCGGCCAGTGTGTTCCCTACTTCCTACAACATGGAGTCCTTCAAATATAACGTGAAGAGACATTGGAGCAAGCCGGCATGGCAGTAACGACTGACGATAGATTGCAAATCTCACGGTAGTCGCCGATGTTATTGGATTGCACTGTGCTCATCATCAGGTACAACGTAGTCACTTTACCGTGTTTTTAAAAGTAAAAATAATTTATTCTTCCAGAGGGATATACGAGCATATCTGTTCGCGAACCTCTGAGCAATATCCGTGCTCAGAATAACAAACAACCGTCACAGACTCACTACGCCACCGTCTCTGATGATTCAGGTAATTTTGTTTTCGTACGTCTTTAGGTATTTTATATCATTACTCCTTGAACATTACCTTAACGGACTATTAAACTACTCCACGAAAGTTTTAAAAATTATTAATAGATATATCGTTTAGCCGTACATTAGTACGGCTATGTAAAGCTCAAAAGATTATTTGCTTGTTTGAACGCGCTAACCTCTGGAACTAACAATCAGATTTTAAAAATTATTTTGCATTTCATAGACTATTTATTAAGGTTTATTATAGGCTATAATATCACAACAAGCAATCTGGTGAGCTGTAGGCCAATACGGGAAGTGAGAACAACGATACGCTACACGGATGAAATCGTTGGGCACAGTTAATCTATATAAATAATATGATAGAGGTTTTGCCGTTTTGCGCGCATCACGCAGAACTACTGGATACATTTTGATCAATTTGTTTCTGAAGTGTAAACTTCTTTAGCACCGTTGTGATTTGAAACTCGGTGAAACGAAAAAGCGACAATAAAAAGAGACAACCGTATACATCTATAAGGTTTACCCTAAGAGAGAATGAGATAGAATACATTAACATTACGCATGGTTAATGCAAATCCTTATTTTCATGATAGTGATCGTCGTCGGATTGGCTTAGTGGTGTGAGACGACTAGACTTAATACGCAGTACGCACGAGTAAGTAGATTGTTCGAATCCCGCTGATTTAGGATATTAAAAAGAATTTTTAAAGAACATATTTTTTTCTGAAGGTTTCACGTCTGACACCTGTGAACTGCTGCACACATTCTTTTTTTTTACTCATTAGATACTTTATCAAAAAAAAAAACACCTTCAAAAATAATAATTGGGTAGTGTACTTTAGTTATAACTATCTGAGCTTCGCTCGCGTGGAGGATAGAAGAAATCGCAATTTCTTAAAACTTTAAATACCTTTTTTATTTGATAACGGCCCAGGAGTTAATTTAAAAAATGTTGATCAAAATCTATATCAGTACTTTTTGCGTGATGAGTGCAAAACGGCAAACCTCAATCATTTTATTTATATAGATTTAATGTTACAGATGAGATGTATGCTGCAATTGAAGAAGCAAGCGTCGGTGAAGGATCAGACACATACGCACAGATAGCGCCTGAACCTCGACGCAGAGATCCCACTCCTGACCTTCTGCAAACTGACCACACACATATGGCTAGGTAATTCCTAGTTTTCTGTTTTATTCTTTACTAGCGGAGACCCCGGCTGCGCTCGCGTGAATTACTAAAAAACCTTTTTTATTTTTTGTGCAGAACCCTAATTATTTTACTAAAATAAAAGTAGCCTGAGTATCTTAACTAAGTAAACTTATAACATCAGCTACCTGCCAGTGAAAGTCCTGTCAAAATCGATCCAAACGTTTCGGAGATTACCCGGAATAAACAAACAGACAGAGAACAAATACATTTAAAAAATGGGTCTTTGTTATAGGTACCGTGTATACTTTCATATGTATTTAGTAATCAGCTGTTATTTTGACACTACAAACAGACACTTCAATTTTATTATATGCACAGATCGGTTTAGCGTTTGTCCACAATCTCACTTGATTTTAAGTGACAATATGGCCCAAGATGGTGATACACGAATCTTAGTGAGGGAGCTGAACGTTACAGCTCCCGGAACATACTTATAGGTGTTTGGCAACAGATTTTCAACTTAAGGTAGTAACTAACCAGGCGAGCATTAGAAAATGCCCTACCAACATGCAAAAATAATTGCACCGTTATTTATTATTCGCAAATGAAATCTGCGACACGATATATCGTATCGGAGATCGTAAACTTCCCGCAATATAAATACACCCTTAACAAAAAAAAAGGTTTTATAACGATGTTGTTCTACACCGAAAGCTTAGTATCATTTCAGGAATTTGGTACTAAGTCGATCGACGCGGTGTCGTACACGCTACCACTGATCCAACATTGCTTCAAGAAAGTATAATAATACAAAAAAACAAGCCTTCATTTTTCTTTATCGTTTACAGAAGAAGTGCACCACCAGAAATCGGAGCTACAACGTCCAATACAACACATTCGAGACAAGGTAATATAGTGGTTTTACTTTTATACTAAACTACATATTATACATAACAATATACTTATATCACGACCGCCATAAGCGCGACTTTCCTAACGGTCTGCGGGACGTGTCACCATGGGCTAATTCTACTCGGTGTTCATACATAGATGCTTAAATTGTATAAAATATCTTTAAAGAGCTTCTTAGGTATTCAAAAATCCCACAATTGCTGAGCTGTAATGCAAGTTAATGAATTAATGGCCCTCTGATATCAGCAGTTAATTTAATAGAGACTAACAGCGTTATCAGATCTATAAACCATAAAATTATAGTCTAGAACATAATTTAATTTTACATTGATAACTGACCTATGAAGGATATTTATGTAAGCATTACACGAAATGGTTATATCCTCTATAAAGTATAAACGCTTAATAATAATGGAATGTATTTGCAGCATCATCATCATCCTGTTCAAATTCAACGGGTGCGCTAGGATCCCCTAAGCCTGAGAAACGTCAGGCGAACTCTCCGCTCCCCCCTCCGCCGCACAACACGCACAACACGCACGGCACAAGCACACCTCACGCGACACCCCCCACTAAACTCGACCAGGCTCTCGCACAAAAACACCAGCGGATGTCTAGCACAGGTATTTTTCTACTGTTTATTACTTATAAAAATAATAATTTTATTTAAATAATTATATAAACCTCTAGCTGTGCCTCACGGCTTCACCCGTGTTACATTTATTCTTCAAACTCTCCACGACGGAGCGCCGCCAACGCGCACGTGCAGCTCTATCGTTGTTCCACTTCCCATACTTGCCTACAGCTTGTCAGATTGCCTGACGTTAATAGCTACTGCTCCGCTTCTTAGGGTCATAGCGTGAATTCATATAGCCTATACTAGTCCTCGTGAATCTGGCTATTATATACAAAAATATTTTTTCAAATCGTACTGGTAGTTCCAGAGATTAGCATGTTAGAACAAACAAACAAACAAACAAAATCTGTAGCTTTATTATATTATAGTATATGAAAGAAAGAAATACATTTTTATTTATCCATCACACAACACAAATATAAGTATATAAAATGATGTATAAAGAGATACAAATATAAAACAAACAGTACTAAAACAAAACAATAAGTAACGTGTTGTGCGGGAATAAACAGGTCCCAGTCTCAGCATATTTGCTGCACTGAATCAGTGCAGCGCTGGTATTCTGACTGGGCCTCCTAAACCTGCCTACACCTATATAGATAACAACACGGGATTCACTAGCTGACCCCTGCGAATATTTCGCTAACAGCTCTCGTGTTAGTTAAACAGATTGTTAATAGATACCGTCTGCTACATGTTGTTTGAATATATTTTCATAAGGAATTCCATCTGTTGATGTCACAGTGTATAAACAGGAAGTGTCTACATATTTGTGATCCAAACACTTACTATTTCTTGTTATTTTAGGTACTCTGTACTACTCAAACCCAAGTCTCCCACTTCGAACCAATTACGCGCTATCACTTAGCCATTATCGTTACAAAATAAATACATATATTCACAGCAAAATAAATGTTCAGTGTACATTTTTCGTATAATATTTTGTATATTTTAAATCTTTCAGGTGACCTACACTTTAATCATGACAAGCTGCGCCGTAGTCTTAACGAGAAACACCAACGTAACAACAGTTGTGTGAGCTCATCAGACTTCTACGGGTGCAACTATCCCGTTGAGAAACACAGATTCAGTTCAGGAGACCTTATAAGGCCGCTGGTCGCCAAAGAACTAAATATTGATATTGACCAGAAAGAGACCAATGTCGACAATTTATATAACTCCATCGATGGACACGGTTATAGCGACTATTCATCAGCGGAACCAAACACCAGTCTGAATTCCGAGCATAGATCTACGGAGAGCCCTTCACGTAATGTCGAGGAAATGTACGCGAAAGTCATGAAAAAAGCAAAAAGTAGACAAGATGATGTGCTAAGGCGTTCAAAAGATTTCACCAACAATGAAGCTGAGCTTAATACCTCTAAATATAGAAGTGAGGACCCAGGATATGAAACGATCGACCGGAAGAAGTCCATGAACCACGGTTACGAAACCATCGTGCACAAGGATAGCAAGAATTCGCAGAACCAAGACCCCGGCTACGAAACCGTAAAGGATATTATTAACAAAGCTGGTCCAAATACAAATATTGCTAACAGTGACTTATCGAAATTAAACCATTTGGTTGCGGACAGTGGCCCAAACAGCATAGTGAGCAGTGACCCGGGTTACGAACATATCTCAAAAACTGCTTCCGATTCTGATCCCAATTACGAAGTACTTAGAAACCAACCTTCGACACCTCCGTACGCTACAATAGCTTCTAATTATAAAGCACAGCCTACATATTCGACTGTGAATAAGGGATCAGGGAAGTATACCAATTGGCCAGTAGGAAGTCACAATGAAACAACAGTGGATCCCAATTACGAATCGATGCCACACGAACCGATGTATAATACCGGAAGCGAATCTGACCCGAACTACGAGTCGGTTTGTCCAAAAGACCCTAATTACGAATCGCTGCGGTGCAAGGATCCAAAATACGAATCGGTTCGATCGAAAGACTCGAAGTATGACTCGGTGAGATCAACAAAGGATCCGAACTATGAGAGTGTAAAGTATTTTGAGTTGTCAAAGAAGGAACCGCCATATGAAAAGTTGAACAACGATGTCGCCACGACGAGTGGAGTGGAGCGATCCGACTCCTCCGCGGGATACGAAAAGATAAACGTACCGAACGATAGGGACCCTAAGAGCATCACCAACGGACCCGAAGGTGTCGTCAGCGACTACTTTCATGTATAGAAAATGTTTGTGACGAGAGAGTTACTACAATTTCGACATAATCGTCTGCGAGTAGGGTTGCCAGAACACAGGATTTTTCCTGACATGATCTGAATGATGGCCCACTGACAAGTAAAAAATTTAATTGTTAAGATTTAATGAAATAGATAGAAGTCTGGCATATGCAAGTTAGTCAATTAGACTTCCAACCGTCGGTATTCAGATTTTAAGATTAAGGTCACGGGGCATATTCTGAGAATTTCGCAGCCTTCACAGCCACCACATACTCTACAATCAGCCCAAATGTTAGGAAATTCACTGAAAAGTCATGGAAATCTCATTTGACCTGGTAACCCTATCCGAGTATGTAGGAAATTATAGTAATAGAAAAGGTTTAACAGTATTTGTTGTGCTTCAGAAGGTGTTTTTATTTATTAATAGTATAGGTACAATATGAAAGTTAAGTGTGTATAATACCTCACTGTAAGATATAACCAATAATATCTTCTCTAGGTATCTGTGATATAAAAATATTACGAAATATTCGGATACTTTGTTTCAATGAGAATTTTTATATTCATATTTGTAGTCTCCGTAACTATTGTGCATTTTTTTTAATTTGCCTTAGTAGTGTGTTAATGTGTGTAATTTATTTTTACACTAGCTGATGTAAGTCGTATTCAAGTATGTACAAAGTATATAATGTACAGTTTTAAGGGTATTTATATGAAAGTTGTAATGAAGGTGAGTTTTTGGCGGGATCTCAAACTGTCATGAGTTCAGCACTGGAGTGGTTTTTGTTTTTTATTCATAAATTTCTGTTATTTGTAATACTGGGTGGCATTTTGCGTAATAAAGCTTGGTTATTGTGCACAAGTGAAGTGGATTGGAAATAATAACATGGACCATGAAATCTGAGATGTCACAAAAACTCCCTAGAAAGTTGTAACAAGGGAGCCACCATTTTGTTAGGTTATTGAAACCAACATAAAACAGGACACTATATTCACTTGATAATGGCAGAAATGGTCTTCAATAAAGACGACCAGTTGCCAAGATAGGAGAAGGTAGTTGTGACTAGTGACTCGTTTTTCAATTTCTATTATTATAAGTAATTGTTGTGTTCTATTGTCATGTCATATGAAGTCCGTACTCTAGCGAAGACTGTGTTTGTATATTTTTTTATTAATGTTGTTGATTCTGTTATTTATGTTAAGTTAATATGAACTACGCAATAGAGATGATTAAGAAAAGTTTTTAAAGCTTATAATTGTTATATGGTGGATAACGAAACTTACGTTCATACTATTTTGTGTTTTGAATTGTATGTTTAATTTGATGTTATAATCCTGTCTACCGTGTAGACATTCTTATCTTCTTTTTTTTACAAAGGAAGTGAACTTAATGTAAGCCATACAAAATAATCGCTTAAGTTACTCGAGATCATACAGACCACTTAAAAACATCGTTTATAAATAATGCGGAGCCGGTTGTGAAGTGTGTATGTGCCTATACTACCTATACAAGCAATATACACATAGATAGAGTCACTGTGCCTTGTTGTGATGGTTCGGCAAGTTCGATGGAAGTAAAATGAGAAAAAAAACTTTTATATACATCAGTTCTTCCTTATCTATCCTATTAATTGGCATCTTCACAGACCCGCACTTAATTGCGGAAATCGGAGCACCTGCCTCAGTCGACAATTTAAGGGTTGCGCCAAATTCATATGTATGGAAAAAATTGTTTCTTGCGGTTAATATATAAGTATTTATGTTCATGTTCATAAATGTTGCGTGAAATGAAATTGTATTGAAAAAAAGCTTTAATATTTCAACTAACATCCAAGGTGCTATGTTCTATTGATTTCCTCATTTGACTTTCGAACGAGTGGTTAACGTGTATCATATCTCTGGCAGGGGAACTCCCGTTCGCATTTTGGAATTTATAACGTTGTAGGCAAGGGTTGCCAAAGGCAAGTTTTTTCCCCGGTTCGGAAAAATCTTAGATACCTGGCTGCTCCGTCATACTAACTACGCAGGCTTGCACAGCCGCTCCGGCACTATCTTAATCTTGCTGACGTTGCTGTCTCATTTCTCATGTATAAAGAAATCTATAAATATTGTGTTAAACTCTAAACCTCACCAAATTTTAATTAAGAACTTCAGTGTTTAGTGTATCTGTTATAGGCAGTGTATGAAAGTCAGCATTCTGTAGAATGCCAAATACTATTTAAAAGTATGAAATACATCTCCGATTCGTTTCAAATATCACGTAGTTTTTAGCGGGATCTCAAAGTGGCATGTGAAGGTTTTAAATTCGAAAACTATTTTTTTTTTTTTTTTTGACATATAGTATGTAATTTTGGTGGCACTTTATGTAATATAGTTTAATTATTATGCCAAAATGCCAAATGTTATTTAGGCAAAGTATGAAAATAGGGCATGATGATAAATCGTACGTGCTCGTCCAACTCGGCCTCTCAATAGTCGTTCTCGGAGTAGCGATTATGAGACCGCGGCGCTCGGTTGGGTTAGGTCGGATTTGCGAACAAGTACTGGCGAGCCGACCGACGAGCGCCACTGTTTTATGCTTTGCGGGTTTCTCATTTGGCATTCTACAGAATGCCTAGAAAATGTTATAAATGACAAGTTATTCTGAAAAAATAAGAGTTTTTGAATTATCTTGTAATCTTCAAACAATTCTTTTTTGTCTCTGCTTTAATATAGCTCTAACAAGAGTTTGATCACGTGATATTCGAAACGAATCGGAGATGTATTTCAAACTTCGCCTAAATAGCATTTGGCATACTATGAAATATGAATCATTTGATATATTGCCTGCTAGCATCAAGCATTCTATACATTGCCTATAACATATCTATTACTATTGCAGAGATTACTAGTGATATTTTTTTTGTTACTATGTACCTACTATTACGTGTTCTTATTGTTCAAGTTTACTTTTAGTTTACTACCTACATTAATTAAAATACGTAATACTAATGATTATTGTAACTTATATGAACTTCAACAAATCTAATATTTTTCAATCATTAACTATGTATGAGTTAGATTAAATAGTATTTAAATTTCCTATTGATTAATAAAAAGTGATATAGAAGAACACCATTTTACAAATTATGTAGTTATGTATGATGCGTGTATCTAAATATGTAAATTTAGGGAGTAACTTAAAACTGATTATTGAAGCAAGTATGTATAACAATACATAATATTCTCAGTTACATTTACACCAATTCTTTGAAATATTATATATATAGAGTTCTAGACACGCGCACGGCTTGTAAATATATTTTACATACATTGTCTCCTTTCCACATTGTATTTAAATGAAAATATAAAATACATATCTCGTACCTATCTCGGCTAACTATGACAAGATAGTTATCTGAATTATCTAAAGAGTATTAAGTTATTGCATGTTGTCATCTACATGATCATGTTCTTTTCTTAAAACAGTAAAAGGTTCTTTCGGAATTTCAAAGTTAGGTTTAAGCTTTAGGTTACTTCCTTTAGTAATTGGGTAAGGTCGTTAGTTTTGCCACTTGTTGGATAAAGGCGGCGAAGAAACTTGACAGTAGCATTAAAGGAAAATTAGAATTAATTTAAAGTTTATTATAGTACGTACTGACAGAGTGAATGAAAGCGAAGGAAAACTAATTAACGAACGCGAATGATTAGGTTTGGACGTTTTCCCGAAGGCAAACGTACACGAATGAGGCTTCATTGGCGTTCAGCTGTGGTCCGGAGCGAGTGACGGTACATCAAAGATAAGAGCTCGAACGGACGAACGCGGTGCGGTCGCGACGGCCGGTGCTCAAGCTGTTTTGAAACAACCGTGAAAGTGAGCGAGCGTGCGGTATTGATCGGCCACGGCCCTTCTGTATCTTCGGTCGCTTTCGTTCACCGTCATATGTCAGTACGCGCCATTACACACCAAAGAAAGCTATACTGGTTCTATACATATTACAGTACTTACAGTAAAATTGTATGTTAATAAATAATATTTAGAATCATTTGACACGCGGAAAAGGAAGGAGAGAGCCAGAGAGAGTGACAGGAACAGTCTCTGTTCTCTAACACCTCTCCCATGAAAAGGGACTCCCGGGTCAAAGTTTCAACTTGGAACAACAACCAATATTATTACTTCCTAGATACCAAAACGTAGTGACTGTTAAATTATAATGAAACATAAAATTATAGCACAGTTATCATTTAAAAAAAAAAGACAGTATATTATGTTCAATTCCTATTCTTCTGAAAAATAAAATGGCAACTTCAAACATTACTTCGCCTATTTGTATATATTTAAATCTACTTTAATAAACTTGGCCAAGACAAATAAAGCAAAAAAACATAATGCAAAACTGATCGCCTTACCCGATATGTCGCACCCTCACTACAGTTTATACTTTATACGTAATTTATTCAAAAAGCAAGCATTCCATAATATACAAAAATAGTGGCTATAATATATACCTATGATAATATAATTACTACTTATGTCATACTGATTCTTTTCTTACATAAAGAAATCGCATTCAGTTCTTCTTTTTCTTTACCTAGATATACCTACCTACCTATACTACTTCAAAATAATTTTGAAACCTGATCACGTAGATGGATCTTTCCTAACAAATTTAATTTGGTGTCGGGCTTACGGCTTGTGTAAACGGGGCCGCGGACGTGTCTCCGCCGCGCCGGCTTATTTTGCCATATCACTGTACAGTTTTACTTTTTTAGTAATACATTGCTAGCCACGAAGATCATACCTACGTGTAGGTATAATGAATATGTAGAATTACTAACTAAAAAAAGAAATTGTTTGCATACTATACCTATGTACAAAAATAGGCAAAATCAAAATTATTGGTAATGCGATTGTATTAATTTGTAATTAATACTATGAAATGTATCATATTTTCGTGCAAGGCCAAGTTTCAAACTATTGTTTTTAAAATTTGAATTTTGGAATTTTCGGATATCACTGAATTACCAGTATAATAATCCGTCAATTAGCAAACTCTGCTTTTAGCTACTTCTAACAACCATTGCGTTCAGCCACTTTTTGAAAGTGATAAGAGTTTAGTTATTGTAAACAAGTTAAGTTTATTGTAAATAATAACTATAAACATTCATTTTAATTTGCTAAAAACTTCCAGAACAGTTCTAACTAGGGAGACGCCATGTCATCTTGTTAAAGCGATGTCTGAAGATTAGACCGGTAGTACAAGGTTAGGCTTAAAAGACATAAGTCCAGTGTCCTTAACCATAAAAAAAATTATGTTCTTTGTAGGGATCAGCTAATATGTTAGACCAACATCGATGACCCATAAAAATATACACCAAAACATTGTTTTCATACGTTGATGTTTTGGTGCTACCCAAGTAGGCGATCTTTTATTTCTAGGTGCCACATCAAATAACAAGTGTAACGAAGAATAATTTTTCTAGAAACGAAAATTATACACAAGTTTTGTTTTATGATATTTATTACGAGTGAGTAACGATACAATTATTTTACACCAACACCTAGTCTGTCAAAAGGCTTGATACCAAAGTAGGTTCTTGGAATCATAAGAAAAGAATCGATCATGTATCTTGTATCATCTATCCCTTTTTTAAAAGGACTTGGAGAAACACGTTTTGGGTATACACCGCACGAGGGAGCGAGTGGTTGTGAGACTCCCAATTAAGAAATCTCCACGGTGTACGCACCATCCGCCGCGCCGCCTTAATGGGACGACACGGGATTGCTGGTAACATTCTACTGCGTCAACTAGGCATGAGACATATCTGCAAATATGGTCTTTAAGGTACCTATGGGTATCGCCAAATACATGGAACAAATACCAGATAAAAAGGGCAACGTGTGTGTCCGAAGGTTGCGTATAATGCGTACTTTAGTAACTTGGCGGGTTAAAAAAAGGTTGCGCAAATCTTCCTTATAATTAGAAAAATACTGCGTTTATTTATTCAATATGGTAGTACTAAAAACTATCGATTAATCGAGTTTTACAACACTACTGTACGTCCTGTACGCGTCATCCCTATTGTTAGCTGTCAACATTCAAGGTATTATTAACACGCATCTAGAACGAAGTCTGGGAATAAAGTCAAATTATAAAACTACAAAATAAGAATATAATTGTACTATACTGGTGATAGACAAGAAGTGTTAATTTTGTAAGGAAACAAAAAAATTACTGCGATGGCCAGTTACAACAATCCAAATGACTTTACCTGGCACAATCAAAATAATGGCCAAAATTACTCACAAAATAATTCAAGTTTTGGTGATGCAGCTCAAACTTTAGGTATTTGGATATAAAACATTGCCTTTATTTTGAAGTGGAGTAATTTTTTGCTACCAAAGTAACAAATTAATTTTAGAGTTTCAGACATTCCCGACTGATCAACAAGATTATGCATTCGATGTGTCGGGTACTATGCCTGCAAACAACAATCAATACTACAACCCCAATATATTTACACCAGCACCAATACCTGGAGATGTACCTGGTGAAACTTTAGAATTTGATGAACCACCACTATTGGATGAACTTGAAATATACCCTGACAGAATATTAGAGAAAACTTTAGCCGTACTCAACCCTTTTCATGGACATTCAAAAGCAGATGATGCAAATTTTTTACTTAAAGATACAGACATCGCTGGCCCAATAGCATTTTGTTTGGCATTAGCAGTATGTCTTTTCCTTTCAGGAAACAAAGCCCATTTTGGATATGTGTATGGGCTCTCTGTTATGTCAGTTGTATTGATGTATTTCTTGCTGTCTCTTATGAGCCGCACTGAAGGTGTGTTTACAATACTCAGTGTTGCAAGTGTTCTGGGTTATTGTATGCTTCCAATGGTTGTTTTAGCTGGGTTGGGTATATTTCTAACTCTTGATGGAATTGTTGGCCTGAGCTTATCTGGAATAGCAGTTGTTTGGTCCTCTCTATCAGCGAGCAGGCTTTTCGTTACAATGTCAGGTGATACAGAGCAGAGGCCACTCATTGCATACCCATGTGCACTAGTAAATGGAGTATTTGCTTTATTGGTACTATTTTAAAATATATTATTTAATAACAAATTACAGAATTGTTATATATACAAAATAAAAAAAAGCTAAATAAATTATAAAAATCAATGACTGCAATTTCTTTTTATGATAATATTACTATCAATTTTTTTTGTGTTTTTGTATATGTCAGGATACAACATTCAGCTACATTCAAAACATACAGCTAGTTGGGATGCAGAGATAGATAGAGTGTAAATAATATTTCCTATTTATAAGTAAATCATAAAGAATTCATTAGAGAAGGGGAACAAAATTTGCATCACCTAGAGAGTAGTCTGTGTGTAAAGCTCATTAGCATGATCACTTTTACTTACCCTTCCATTTTATACATTACATCTAGATGCGGAGAAATATAACATTACAAGTGCATATGCACTACATAGTATATACATAGTGTTCATATTTTAAATTTTTATTATAAGTAAACCAAAAAGAGTTTATTGGAAAGGCCTAATAGCATGAGCGCTTTTACAATGTCATGTTGTATGTGCAGGTTGATGTCATTTATACTGCATTATAATATTCTCAATTAAATATTTATATAACTATCTAGACAATAAAACATATACATATCTAAAAAACATTTAATGCCAAATTCATTATGTACAGAATGTAAAAATTTTCTTCTACATAATACTATATTAACAGATAAGTATGCTTTGGTTAAAAAAATCAACATCTCTTTTATTCACAGAAGAAGTGTACATGGTATTTCAATAAATTGGATTCAATACTATTTTATGGATATTTTTTCACTTTGTAACGAGGTATCTCCATATAATTTCATTTATGAAATTATAAAAATGGAATTATAAAAGTCAAGTATGTCATAATAACATTTGATAGACAACATCAGGCACAGTTAAGCTATCAAAGGATTTTGGCTCATTTTATCAACCTGTTTTAATGATGTAATGTATAATCACAATTAAATTAAAATATTTAAATGAATGTCCCAAAATAAGTTTCAATAAATAAATTGATTTATTTACTATTTTTACATTTTGTTATATAAAGTAGGTCTGTCACTAAAGAAGTTTTTCAGGACCATAACTTGAGCAAATGCTACACACACTATGGCGAGAGTCTCGCCCATTGACCACCAAAATACTCTTTCATTGAGATCTTCAGCCCTCTTCCTGCTCTGAGCCTCTCTTAGTCTATGATGAGTCTGATGATCAATGATTCTGTTCAAAGCTGAGTGGATTTCCTCTGCTGATGTCTCCAACTAAAACCAATTATTAATTTCAATCAAATTTAATTTAATAATACTTAAAAATTTAGGTGGCCCTTTTTGACACTATCTTCATTTGCCTTGAACTACTTCATTTTTCTCGACTCTGAAACTGTAATTGTAAACTAATAGGTCTGGTAATTTTATTGCAAAAATATTGTAGATTACCTGTGTTAAGACAGTTGCATGCTCGCCAACACCAGGCAGCGGCTGCTCAGGCCCCACATTCAGTTCCATGTACACAAGCTTGTGAGAAAATGTACTAAATTCATTGCTAAAACAAACTTTGTAGATTCCTGAAATGTTTTTTTTTAATTTAATGTGGAATAATACATATTATAGATAACAAAGTAAGCAAAAAAAAAAAAGAAATCTAGGCTATTCATCATCTCTTAAGTAATTTGTAATGTATCCTTAACTCTTAAGTAATATTTTTTTATTCTAAATGTTATATGCATCTTTTTCGTTCCATAAGGTGTAAAATTTTATTAAATCAAACTTACTTTTTGATAACTAGTAATCTTAAAATGCAATCTTTAAACTAACTATATTCAACATTTGTTTCTAATTAGAAGTTATTGTGAAGACAATCATTGTAAAAATATAAACAAAAATGTTAATGAGAATACAATATAAATTAATAGTGAGGAAAAAGTTCAACAGAGAATACTTATGTAAATACAAGTGTAACTATTAAATAGTAATTATCAATTTTATCTATAGTCCACAATCAAATGAAACCAATTATTTCAATTTTAGAATTTCTTATGTACAATTATATAATTTTTCATTTTATTTATTAACAAAACAATTATGTACTTAAGGGGTTAATATGAAATTGCCGATTTTTAATATTGACTAGTGTGACTCTACTTAAAATTGCAAAGTCATATTAATTTTATATTTAGCTATGACATTTTTTTTTTCAAAATTAGTTTTTGATTTGTTTTCACACCTTTCTATTTTTGTTTGATATCACTGTTTGACCATGGAAAAATCGAAATTCACACTATCTTCGAATAAGAGTTTCGTCATGGCACCAAAGAAAAGAAAAAAATTATTCCCACTTTATGTGTAGGGAATGTACCCACATCTTTTTTTTAAGTTTTTATTTTACCACTTTGTCGTTGTGATTAATATGTATACCCATATCAAATTACAGCTGTCTAGTACTAAGAATACCTCTGAGCTAAACCATGAATAGATAGATGAACATAGCAAAGCTAGGAAGATGGGTACCATATGAACTCATTGAAAAACAACAACAAAATCATGTCAAATGTTGCTTGAACTTGTTTAATAGGTACACAAATGAGGGGATTCTGAATCAAGCAGCTTGTGAGTGTATGGTGAACTTGTGTTGGCATTGGTCATTAAAACAATGTGAGACCTGGCACAACAATTACTGACGAGGTGTACTGTGAAGAGTTGTAAATAATGATGGACAAGCTCGCTGTCAAACAACCAGTACTTGTTAATTGTTGTAGTTAACTTGGCCTTCACAACAACATTCACACGATGGACCATCTAGATACTACAAGAGTTATGACAGTAAGCTCTCCTTCATCCACCATACTCACCAGTCCTTGCTCCAACTGATTTCCATTTTTTTCTGGATTGTTTGTTACAGGGGAAAAAATTCAAATCTGATGATTCCCTTCTTCATTGAACTTCCATTAAAATGGCATAAATGCATGGACAATAATTATGACATTATGATTTATTAAATATATATACTTTCATTTAAAAAAATGTTTGTTTTTTTGTATATAAAACAGCAATTTCATAATTAATCCCCTATTATAAAAATAAACACAAGATATGCCTAATTTTAGTTTCAGTTTTATATCAAAGGTTCATAAAGGTATACAAAAATTCATTAATCTTTCTACATTCTTAAAGATCGTGGATGTGAATGTGTTGATCATAATAGTCATCCTTTTTTATTACCTGCTTGTTTGGCAATAAATTGGTGGGAATCATACTGCATTTTCTGTTGTTGGTAAATAATTTGTTTATTTGGTGCTTCGATCTTAACGTCTACGTCATATTGACCTCCGGTGATTACCTAAAAAGTGTTCAAGATAATCAAAGAAAAATAATGTGTAATTAAGCTGAATGAAGCTGTGAGGTTATATTGGATTCCAACTTAACAACATTGTACAGATTTATATATATATATAAATGATCAGACGTATATATTAAAATTTATAGATATTTACTTGGTATTCCAGGGAAGCAGAAGTATTACTTATTTTTATATCTTCATAAAAACATTCTTCGGCGCTATCAGGCAGTTCAAACGTAAGTTCAACACTTTTACTGAGTATTCCAGTGAATATTGAGACTAATATAGTAACTATAATCATTGCATTCAACATTTTTCATGTAGTATTCCTTAGATTGTATAAAAATCGGAAAATTCGCAATCGCATAAATTGACAAACGTTATTTGACATTTACGTGCTCTAAAACCACGTAATAGGCAGCGTTCAAAATATTGTAAATATAATTGTCTCTGGTTACAAATTTGACTATGTACTCCTTTCTTATTAAACTATATCTACTTTGAATACTATATATACTATTGAATAACTGCCTAACTAACCAAATTAAATTAAGTTAGTGTAACTATCCTAACTATGAGAGCACACTAGCTTTGACTTAGAGACTACCTATCTTAACATGGTTACTTCATTAAAATTTTAATTATCTTATATTCACTAGATTAACCGGTTATTTTTTTTATGTGTTATTTCTATATTGTAAAACGATATGGTGTACTTGACTCATTGGCTGTAAAAGGAATAGTGAGCGTAATATACCAGGCGATATTTTATTTTATGTGGTCACACTGATACGCCGTCTTCACGATCATTACGATCACAGAATACATTATATATACTGAAATAGATCACTTTTTTACATGGCAGCGCCTCTAGTAAAATTTGCCGGAACTAATACCAAAGGCATGTATATGTATGTGTATACACGTATAACAGATCGTATTATAAGTGGTTTCAAAGTCCAGGGGCAGGTTATTTTTAATGAGAGAAGTAAGAAACATCACCTTCAATTTTTTGAAGCGTAACTTCTTATGCGACTTCCAACGCGTTAAACGTTTAACGCACATTATCGGTCTCTCCTCTTTGTGTGAGCCAGAGCGAGAGAGTAATATATTATCGGTCTCTCCTCTTTGTGTGATCCAGAGCGAGAGAGCAAATGTCGGTGTGTATGTATATTGCACACTGTTTAAATAAAATATGTTTTAGAATGAAGTTTCACTTCTATCGTGTGTGAATCGCACACACACCTTTTTGAAGTGAAACTTCTTATGCGACTTCCAAGCGTTAAATGTTAAACGTTTAATGCACATTATCGGTCTCTCCTCTTTGTGTGAGCCAGAGCGAGAGAGTAAATGTCGGTGTGTATGTATATTGCACACTGTTTAAATAAAATAGAAAATCCCTTTTAAAATAAAGTTTCACTTCTATCGTGTGTGAATCGCAAAAACACCTATTTATTTTATTTACTTCTGGCACCAATTACAAATAAAAAATCGACAACTTATATCTAGCAAAGCAGTTAGAGGTACGTAAAAAAAGTAAACGCAATGAACATCATAGAACTGCAATGAACATCATAGAACAATTATATACTCTAACAATGCACAGAGTGACCACATTTAAATCCAAGATTCTGCAACATTGCAGGAAAAAAGAATACAACATACCGTACCACCCGAAACTTACCTTACCCCCGTACCTTACCTTACCGTACCACCGGTACCTTACCTTACCTTACCGTTAACCAAGTCCTCATTTTCATTAATGTGATCGTTGTCGGATTGGCCTAGTAGTGTGAAAAGAACAGATTTAATATGCAGTACGCACGAGTGGTCGATAGTTCGAATCTCGCTGATTTAGGACATTTAAAAATATTTTTTAAAGATTTTTTTTCTGGTTACTTTTCTGACACGTGTGAACTGCTGCACACAATTTTTTTTTGGCTACGTTGCGCGAATATGGTCTGATCACTAAACATATATACACACATGATTCTTTCTATCCCCAAAATGGCAGAAACATGTACATAATATAGTTAGCTCGAATTTTCTAAAGATAGGGAATTAGATACTTTTTCTCATGTTCGGCAACAACCCAAGCCTAGGTTCGTCGGCCACTTTGGCATCCTTGGAGCTTGTTGTCTCACTTTCACGGCTGACTGACCTAGCGCCAATTAAGCGCCCCAAGCCACAAGTGGTATAATAACCACAGAGTAATAATGTACTACGTACTAAAGCAGCTATTATAAACAAAAATAATAATAGTTGAGGCGTATTACATAATACCTCAGTACCCAAGTCCGGTAAAATTGTAAAATCCCCCTTAAGGCTTCAGGAACCTACGGCTAACAGTGTAGTAAGTTCGAAAAAAAGGTTATAGGATAATGGTTGTTAAATAGAATTAACCAAACGAGAGCAACAAAAATGAATAGTCCTGTTTCACTGGGATGTTCACGCTATATAATAATCGTAATTTAAATATTATTTAGTTTTGGGTTCTAATAAACTTTTTAAATAAGGTTTAGCTTTGTAGCTTCGCCTCTATTTTTATTATTTGGTCAGGGTTAAAAATTAGTCGTTTCCATCTGGTGTTAACTATTGGAGTATGCGACATGGATGTACATTTATCTATATATTTCTCTTAACTGTTACATATTTAAAATAGGTGGATAGTAATTAAATAAAACTTATAAAATTTGTTTTGGAATATTATATTAATATAAAACAAAAGGATCAATAACAATGAAACCACTATTACTTAAAAAAATTCTAGACAATACAAGTTTCCGAAAATTACATTTTCACTTACACAATTGCCTTAAAGATAGGTAGGTACATTTTAAAAAGCCACGATTTCAATAACAAAAAAATACTGTGATTATAATGTCTTAATTGTTACGCTTATGTGCATAGGGAGTAAAAGGAAAGTCTATAAAATGCAGACAATACTTTGTTGTATGTAAGTGAGTGTTCAGAAGGCGAGGCCGGCGTCCGCGTACGTGTTGAATATCTTCTCGATGGAGTTCGCGTACGCGGCCGTTCTCAGATCTAAGCCCAGGTTGAATCGCATGGCGGTCTTCATGATCGCCTACAAATAACATTTTATATTACATTTTCCATTCGCACTGATTGATTCTTAGCTGAAGTGTGTATAAAGATCAAAATATTTTGTGAAAATCTTCATCTTCTATACATATTATAAAATTCAACGTCTCCATCCAGGTTTTAGGATACACTTTATAAGATAATGTAACATTCGAAATAAGCAGTCACGATATTGACGGATCAAGTCGGAAAAAAGACACTTTTGGAGCGATTAAATGGCTTACGATGAGTAAACCATAAGAGATATGTCAAATTAAAGTTCTACATAATTGTAGATCTTAAAAAAACCTACAAAAAAGTTAGCAATAGCATATCTATCTTCTAAGGATCATCCACAATAAGCATTTTTGTCTTCAGTCTTTTAAGCGGGAGCAGCACGACCCGTATTAGATTTTAGTTGTTAATGTTACATGAGTGGCACTCACCCTAGCTGAACGTTCCATGGTGTAGTCGAGACCAGAGTGTACAATATCTTTTTCGGAAGCACCATGAATCCTCTTTTGGAAAGCTTCGGAGGGAGTCACGGGGATGCGACCCCCGACACGTCCGAAGCGTCTCTCCAGAGACTCTTGTACTGATTCTGCATTAAAAATTCAAATATTATATGTATTCACGAATACGGCACTAGTTAATAAAAGCGCCAAAGACATTATTTAAAAGGCGTTGATATTATATCTGTATTAAAGGATTTTATTATAATTTACAAAAAATAATAATAAATATTAAAAAAAATTTTTTTTTTTTTTGATATATTAATTGCATTTAACCCATTTTTTTTTTATCACTCTAGAAAGTAATGTAATGCCAGCTTCATACTCGCGCCGTGAAGTTCGCGCGACGTATACTACTTTCCAAACTCACATCTCAATGTTCACAGTCGGATTCACGCACTGGCACTAAATAGACGCAACTTAGCTTTTGTGTCTTTGAGTTTATGTGCATTATATGCTTTGGACATGTTTATTTTAATACGTTATGCCAAAAGTCAAATCTGGTAATATTATTATAAATGTTGCATAATTTAAACATTTAATAGAATTATTACAATACTGTTACATATTCAGTTTGTAACGAATCGAACTGTGACGCCGTGAATGTGGATGAGCGTTCGCGTTACGCGGCCGCGAACACTTTGCCCGACCTGGAGTCCGTCCACACTCGCGTTCACGCCCCCGCGCGTGTTTTGACGGCGCGGCGCGAGTGTGGAGCCGGCATCAGTATTATATTTCTGCTCCAAAATACTATGTATTTTGTATTTGTAATGTCATTTGGAACCTTACTATAGAACCTAACACAATTACCTAAAAAACTTTTATTAGTTTAACTGAGTCTAATAGACGGGAATATATGTTTATTTTTAAAATTAAAATGCCCGTTGTATGGAAAATCTAGCTTATTAAGTTAAAGTAAACATGTATAAGGACGTATTAAGTGCATCTTTAGTGAAAGAAATAAAAATAAAGAAATAAAACATTTGCAATTCTTACCTAGCAAGTGGTGGTTGGATTCACGTTCGTATTTGAATGTAAGTCGGCCATAAGAGACGTGGTTAAGGTTCTTAAGCCATTCGAAGAAGGAGACGGTGACACCACCAGCGTTGATATACAAGTCAGGGATGACTAGTATGTTGCGGTCAATAAGGATCTTGTCCGCAGCCGGGGTGGTGGGACCGTTGGCGGCTTCGGCAATTATCTGCGCGACATCATACCTCATATTAATAATGGAACTAACCTGTATATGTCCCACTGCTCGGCAATGAGGCCTCTTTTCAAGGAAAGGCACGGGCTTAATTAATCACCACGCCAGTTCATGACGTAATGGCATTTTCAAACGCCGATAAATCAACAGTTATGTATTTTTCCCACGTAGAGTGGGAGTGATACTAAGATCATTTCTCAAGCATTCAGGTTTCCTCCTGGGCAGTCAGCCGATAATGGTACCAACTTAAATGAGTAAATGTACGCGAATTCACTTGACCATCACAACTTAATATTCTAGTATTTATTTGCATTTATAACAAAATTCTGGCTAATATATTGAACATGATTATGTAATTAAAAACTGATAAAAGGCACCCTTACAATGGGATAAATATATAGTATGGTTTCATGGAAACTTAATTTGTGGCAATAAAAGACCAATCCTCTCAAGTAAACACATGACCTTCATTTTTTTATCACACTCTGATAATAATATGTATCACATTTATATAAATATGACACACAATTCGTGTGAAGTGTCATATTAACGTCATGTATATTAGTCTGTATTTAGCTACAGGTTACTAAAGGAATATCTTAAAGCTAGTAATTTTGGAGAAAAGTTTAATACAAGATAATTGAAATAATGAACATGGAACTTAAATTAAGTGTGTACTGTGGCTGTATATTTCCAGCGTTTAAATGAAAAAGGCATCCACTTGGACACTAGTACCTTATTAGATAAAAAGTGTAATAAACTACATTTCAAAACATATTCTTGTTCCCTTTTGAAAACACATTAAATCTATACTAATATTATGAAGCTTAAGAGTTTGTTTGTACGCGTCAATCTCTGGACCAAACAGTCAAATTTGTAAAAATATTTTTGCATCGTATAGCCTAGTTATTGAGGAATTTTATAACTTTTTTTTATAAATTTAATAACTTCACGGTACGACTCTAAGGAGCGGAGCAGTAACCATGAACATCAAGCAATCTGCACTTGAAGTTAGACCAACGATAGGCTACGCAGGTGCGTCGGGCGGCGCGGCGTGAGGAAAACTGGTTCAATACATTGAACACAGGTGAAGTTGGCTCACCGTTTGCCGTTTGTAATTATATATTTGGATAGAATTTTACCTTAGCCTGAATCCTATGTGCGTTTTCCTTGTGGATGACCTGTTCAACAGCAGCAGGAACAAGTATGTCACACTTCTCATACAACATGTTCTCACCCTCATAGGGTTTCGCACCGGGGAAGCCGACTACTGTTCCATTCTCGATTCTGTAGTCTTCCAGGGCCTAAGAGTTAAATATAACATGAATGAATCTAAATATAAAGATCCCCAAAGATCGCCATCTACCTCTACATCTTATTTTCCTGAAAACAGAGATTCTAATCTAAACTAATAGATACCGTATCAAGTATCAAGTTAACACGGGCTTAGTTTCCGCAACTCGATGTCTTTGTGGCTTTAATCGTGCCAGCCCAGTTCCTCTAGGAAGTCCACCAGTCGCCTGGTGTTTTTAAAGCCTTCCGAGAATGTTTGTTATATAATGTCCATGCCCTGTTAAGACTCCGGTGACCATTCGTGCTCTGCAATCCATCAGACTGGTCCATTCCGAGTCTCTAAGACATAGATAGATAATGGGTTGACGACGTTGACGCAATTGTGTCCGTCTGTATCGCGACCACCGTACACCAAGTGTAACTAACGCCCGACATAGTGGCGCGCTCAGGCGTGTTGCCTTCCAGGATCAGCCAGGGCCTTTATGGCTAACAGTGTAGTCAGATCGAAAAAAAAGTCGCCTACACGTATCGTGATGTAAGAAGGGCCCTAACTAACCAATTAATTGTAAATAAGTGAATCAATTCACAACCCATTTTGTTAATTACGGCTTCATTTTATTATATATTACCCTTTGTTTTTACGTAATATAGGCGGATGAATAAGTTGTATTTACAGTTATTTCTGATAACAACTAAGTAAGCATATCCGTTATCAAGTTCTGACTATGAGTTCTGGGCAAAATATATTTTTCTATTAGTATCTAAAATTATCAGTAGGTAGAAATTGATTATCACTGTTACTACTAATAAACATATTATGAAAATCACCATGCATACTTATATTTTAGGCGTACCTAAAGCCTACCTACCGATAAATACCTATCGGTCCTACCTATCGATAAATTTTAAAATTAGAGTTTAATTCAAATATTTAAATAAATCGGATCGACTGAACAGTTCGCTGATTGTTCTAAAGCACAGTCGGCATAGTGTCACGGAAAACATTTCTATCAAAATCAAAAATTGAGCCCCTCAGAAGGCACCTTTGAATGTCAATACACTACTACCGGTTCGAAAAACATCTCAGTTATCGAGAGGAGTCGGTAAGGAACTCGATCGGTTTTATCAACAATTTTTCTTTTTTTTACAGTATTACTATTGTTTGCAGTTATTATAATTTTTAATGAATGTACAGTGAGAGAATCACTTCCAGATATCACCGTCATTATCGTAATGATCAACCCTATAATATCCTTTCGACGATAAAACTTAACTTGAATCTAGTACTTATTGTCCGGTAAATCGGTAATTAAATAATCGGTTAATTAAGACTTGCCTATTGAGACACTTACCTTGGGGTCGATACCATCAGGGTTGTAGATGGAGCCGTCGTGCTCTATGATCCCGATGCAGGTGGCTCCGGCGCGGACCAGGTAGCGGCACGTGTGCAGCCCGACGTTACCAAAACCTTGAACGATGAAAGTCTTACCGCCCCAACCAGGAGTAGTACCTGAAAATTTAATACGTGAAGAAAACCCCTAGTTATAAACCCGTAAAGAAGCAAAGACAGCTCGGTTTGAAGTAGCTCAAATTACTACAGGACTACTGGTAAGATTTACCGTTATCGATAAATTATGATATAAAATTTAAAAAAGCTAATTAGGAAACGTAAATGTCTATTATTTATTTATTTAATAATGGTTAGAACCAAAAGCGCGTGTACTATACCTACCTTATTTTTTATTTTAATATTTACTAGCAACACGCCCCGGCCTCGCGGGGGTAACCGATTAATACATTATACAACTCTATCTTTTGCAAAGATGGTAGATAGTAGCCCAATAATCCTGGTGCACATATCACTAAAAGTTGGTATTTGCAAACAACAGATACCAGGGGCTTAGCATTGTCGCCCGCCGCCTTTTTTGTAGCTTGTTGGTGTACAAAATTAACAAATAACAGGTCCTTATTCCGTATTCCGGCCCGTACAATGCCTTTTTTAGCTCCAAAACATCAGCGGGCCTTGATCGATATTGAAAGTTGGTATTATTGCGTACGAGCATGTTTACCTTGTACACATTGTTGAACCTGTTACGTCTACTATCCCTGATCTATTGGTTTAAGCGACGCACGCCAGTAAAGCTCCCAGTTCGCATCATTTCTTGTATATTTTCAACAATCATCGTCATATTTCATCCAATTTAGACACAACTTTAATGAATTATACATTTAACCTTCCTCATGAATCACACTTTGATAAAAACCGTATGAAAATCCCTACGGTAATTTTAGTTTTTCGCGTTCAGATAACCAGACAACGCGGGGGGGATATTGTTTCATAAAATGTGTAAATCTAATTCTGATGTGCGCTCACATACATACAACAATATAAGATAATTGATATCTAGCATCAAATAAAAATTTTATATTATACATATAATAAAATAATAAGATAAAATTAGTCAGGATATCTTTTGATGTTCAACATTAAGACTACACCAAAGATTGGAAGGAACGTAAAAACAATAAATACGCTGCTGATACAAAATATAACGAGACTTAAAACAAATTCCTTTAAAATAAGTTGAATGATAAATATTTCTTAACCAGGTCAATGGATTCCAAAGTATAACCGGATAATAAACATTATAATCTAAGTCGTTATTGTAATGTATTACCTACTTACCAATCATGCTCATGTAGTTGGCCTCATTGATAAAGTTTTCCAAGCCGTGGAACACACCTCTGCCTGTAGCAGAGACTCTTCCGTGGATACCGCCCTAAGAAGATCATAGTTTAAATTTTCATTACCTATATAAATTAAAAAATCTTAAAAAATTGCGTTACGTAATACTTTGTACGCCCTCTAGCCTGAGCTTTCGGTGAAGGAAAAACACATCGTGATAAAACCATAGCATGGTGGTAGGGCATTTTTTAATACCCGCCTGGCTAGCTACCATCATCCTCAAGTTTAAAATCTGTCGCCAAACACCTGTGTTTCTGTAGCTGCACTTGAGAGTCAGTCCTCAGTCTTAGCGTGTTACCACCATGTTCGCCCACGCCGTCACTTCATATCAGGTAACCCATAAAAAAATTTATAAGAAAACTTAACTCATTTAGCGATCGATGGGTACACAAAAACGAAAGGAAAATTAATTGAATCGCTGAAACCTTGAGAATACTTAACGCTAGGTTTATAAATAATTTATATGTTTTTAATAGTGTGGTTAGTCATAGTTAAAACGATAATAATAGATTGTAAATGTTCTTTTTAGTAATTATATATGAAAATAAATGGTTGGTTTGTGTAAAAATGATAACAGAAAGTATTTAGAGAAAAAACTATAATTACAGATGGTGGCGTGATCACCGGTCGACCTTCAATATTAAAATCGTGTGACAAAACCGGTCGTATAAAATTATACTATGCTGTACAATGTAAAATTTTGCTTACAACTGTGATTACCTAGTTAATTTGAACAAAAAACAAGAATTGTATTTTTGTCCCAGATAAGTTTTTAGAGGCTAAAAATGAACAATTTTCGCGGTTTCAATACTTCATACACAAAATCCATAGGTTGTTGAACTCAGAATCTACCAAGTCGAGCTTCTTTTGAGTAGATATTCTCTGCTTCTAAAGTTCACTATTTTATTTTTTAATTATGACTTTATAGTTATAATCTCTATACTGTATAAACTATTTAAATAAATCAATTAATAAAAAAGTAGAAAAATCAACATTATAAATATTTTTGTATTTGTAGAAATTAGTTATATTGGTCTAAAGAGGAACTAATAATAATAAATTTTCAGTAGTTTATAGAAGAAATTGCAAGATGGAACGAAGAATGAATAGCATTTTGCTTCGTGGCGCAGTGGTAGTAAGCCCTACTATTGAGCAGAGAGATCACGTGTTCGATCTCCGGCCATGACCGACTTTTGTGTGATGAGCATAAATTGTCAGTTGTGTTGCTGAGTGTTAAAATATGTCTGTTGAGTTACAAGCTTTGCTTAGTTTGGAATTAAATGGTCGTGTGAAATTGTGTTCCAATATTGATTAATTATTTATATTAGCACATGGTAAGTTATACCTAAAATTATAATTGTAACACCTTATAATATTTTGTAGGGTTTTTATGGAGGCTGAACGAAGAACCCCACTCCAACATTCTTGAGCAATTCAGTAATCATCTTTATAACACTAACCTGATTAATGGGCTTGCCCGTCACGCAAGCGTGTGCGTTGATGTCTTGGAAGCCCACCGTCTTTGCGTACGTGTCGGCAATCCAGGACATCTCTCGTTCACCGGTACCCATATCAGGAGCGGGCACGTCAAGACCAGGCCCTATTTGAGAAAATAATTTTAATGATATTAGTGTTTGTTTTAATTTATATCTAAACAAATTTTAGTCAAGAACAAAGTTATATTTACATAATAATATTAATTGTGATTCCTTTGTTAAAGATAACCGTTTATATTGTAATACTAAAAGGAAATGGAAGACGAAGGGCGTCCTTTAATTACGTGAGCTAATATGTGTGGAAGGGTTTGAAAATTGCACCAAATCTAATTTCAAAATAAAAATAACTTTATTCAGGCCTCTTAGGCCTAAGGCCCTAAGAAGGCACTTATGAAAGTTACAACACTACTACCGGTTCGGAAAATATCTCAATCATCGAGAAAACTCGACTAGGTTTATCTTATTTTTAACTGTGTAATCTCTATTTTAAAATTAATAATTATATTCAATGAAACTTGCTTGCCGTGGTTATCAACTTATTTAAAGGGGTGGTAAAAAAAACACGTCAACTTTTCAATTTAGAGAATATAATAGGGTATTTTGTTACGTGCGCCAAAAAGTCAGTTAATGCATAAATAAGGTTTTTAAGGTAATTGATCGAAATATGTTAATTTGCATTGATAAAATTAGAAAATAATGTTTATATTTCATTTAAAATATTCATCATTTTTAATCTACACGAAACGGTAGGCGCCATAATGACTCTTATGTGACGTCATTATATAGTTACCTAACATCATATGCATGGGTATGTCAAGTATATGTTTTTTCATAGAAAGTCTGCATCTAGTGATGGTAGTTCCAATAAAAGTGTAACAAATGATCAATATAATATTATAATTCCTCGAAATATTAATTATAATTAATATCTTATTACTTCAGTAATAATAAAGTGAAGAAATAAAATTCTATTGATGAACTAGTAATAAATAATTATTACAGTACAACCTTTTTTTTACTACTAGTAATGAAATTGTGAACCCCTTTCTTAGTTATTTCAATTATATTCACCAGGCGTTGCTAAATATCAATAAATAACTTTGTTCGAAGATAGGAACTTGGTATGGTTGTTAAGTATAAAGTGACGTCCTAAACCAAAAAAGGCATAGCGGCCAGCGTTTTCGCTTGGAAATTGAAAATGTAAATTTTATAAAATTATTTAAAAAAAAAACTAGTGTCAAGTGGCTAGTGCAAAGCCATCAAATTAAGCCACATTTCGAAAAAAATCTCTAATACCCTATATTTAGTGCATCTTATATTGTATATACCTGGGATTCCTATAGAAAATATCAGTAGTATTAACGTTTAGGTATGTAGTGGTATAAAGCAAAATAAATTAATATACCAAATAAATTCAATTATTTAAAAACAATAGGTGAATCCTACGTGAGTAAAAGAAGGTAATCTAAATAATAATCTTAATAATTTCGATTGTCTAATCTTAAAGTAGATTATGCCGTGACTAAAGTGCCTGCAGATTTCTTATCGGTTACCAAGCGATCAAGTCGGTCATCGATAATGGGCCATTACCAACGTGACCTTTCATTTAAATTTGATAACACCTGTGCCTGTACTATTACTGATATTAATTCAAAATAATAATAATTATTCTTATTATTATAAGTGTACAAAGTGATAAGAACGATTATTTCAATTGGTGGATATATCATTTTAAACGTGATTATTTAAATACATTTACCAGTGATCAATATCAAATGAAAACAGTTGACAACAGAGCCACTGAAGGTTTCTTCGAGAACAAGCAATTAACATCTATAATTCTAAATATAAGTCGTAGGGTACACTTCTATGTATATATATACACAAGCAAATGGTTTATGGAAAACAAATTGCGTCAAGTCTAGGTGTTTTGTATAAATATCAAAATAATTATGTTTACTCGATATCTTTGCTTTCAATATTTAATCTATACTAATATTATAAAGCGGTTAATCGCTGGAACTACCAGTCACTCACTGGCAGATAGCTGTTATATAAGGAGTAATTTAGGTTGTTTTTATTTTAGAAATAATTAGGGTTTCGCACAAATAAAATAGTAATAATTTTTAACGTAGCATTATGTAATCCATGCGCGCATAGCAGCGGGCACAGCTAGGCTATACATATAATAAAATTGAAGTGTCTGTTTGTAATGTAAAAATAATAGCTTTAACTACATGCATATGAAAGTATATACGGTTTTAAAAATTTTGTCTATTTGTTCAGGCTAATCTCCAAAGCGGTTTTCACGGAACTTTCACTGGCAGGTAGATGATGTTATAAGGAGTAAATTAGGCTACTTTTATTTTCGATTCTGTAACCACGCGAGCGGATTCGCGGGCACAGTAGGTCTAAAATAAAATACTAAAGTCGAAGTGTGCGTGGTGGGTGAACAGTACACAGCTGATCCATGAAGGCCGTTTCTACAAAAATAAAAAAAAACAGTACCAACCAATAAATCCTTTCTTGGCAAGTTCAAGGGTGAAACGACGGGTAATTTTCTCCAGTTCATGTTCGGAGTACTCCTTGGGGTTAATCTTGATACCAGCTTTAGCACCACCAAAAGGCACGTCGACGCACGCGCATTTGAAGGTCATCAAAGCAGACAAAGCTTTAACTTCATCTCTAGTTACTTCTGTTGAGAATCGAATACCTGTAAACATACAAAAATTGCGAAAATTACTATACATTGTTATTTTTAACAGATTTTTATTAAACAGATATTTAAATAAAGATATATATTTTAAAAACAATTATTGGCATTGTGTTGAAATTTTAAAGTTATTCCAAGTTAACTATATACATACTTATAGGTGAATTATATAAAAAATAGAAGTACATAGTTTTTATAATAATGTAATGTATTGATTCTTTCCTAAATGATTTATTCCTCTTATTTTATACACATAACCAAAGAAGAAAGTTAAACTCAACATAATATTATTTCCTTGGTTAATTTTGAAATAACAAATTACAGAACACTTCGCGAAAATATAAATAGAACTTATTGCATATACATAGGGTAGTTATTTAATTGACAATAGGATATCAGAAAATTAAATTCCATTTGAAGTTTAAATAACTTGACGCTGGTCTATAACACTAGAAAACCTGCAGCAGTTGAGAAAATATCATGCAAGAACGCAATTTTTCTAATAATTTATTTTAACAGTACATAATTGCAATTCAATAATTGTACATGTTTTTTATAATATATCAAAGTACGGACCGGAACTATATAAATGAGAGGAAATTATTCGTTAACGAATATGTTAAAACAAATGATAATCAACATAAATGTAGACCTTGTGATAAGTGTCACGTAGGTACATGACAAAACATGAGTAAAGGATGATTCAGTTACACCAGACCGAATCCGGCCGGGTGCCGGTGTAGCATGAATTACCTACTTCATACAAAATATTTTGAACGTGTCCCGGCCTCGGCGCGGTGTAACATAAATCACCTGTACCCCAATTTCGTCATATGATAAATACGATTAATCATCACTCATCACAAAATATCAGGTATAATGTAAATAAGTACCTACCTACCTAGGTACCTACTTTGGAGTTTGATTAAATTTCATATGTGCCTACTACTCCAAGTGGGGTTATATAAACAAACTGATAAAATTATAATGTTTTTGTGTAATCGTGAATGATGAAATACCCTGATGATACTTTGAGTTAACATTTAAAAAAATAGTGTATAATGAAAATGCCGGTACTAATGCTGCTTTTCAGTTAAGAACAACTTTATCATCATTCTAATAAGCTATTGATAAGGTTATTAAGGTTTACTCTCAATAGTAATACTTTTACAATCATCAAAGGCTGATAAAATAAACGCGATATTCTCATATCTAAAATTATTTATAATATTTCATTAAAAAAAAATATCATTATCATTATGGTGGAAATATACAACAAATATTATCAGCCGATATTAAAACTTATTTAAATTATTTTTTTCCGTATTCTTAATGTATAATTTTATTAATTAATTCTTTCACGACTTGGGTACCACCACCACCAAGAAACTGAAGTGATAACTTCTTCGTTAAACTATATTTTTGGTTACTGGTAATTTTTAAGAAAAACGAATAATTTTACGTTTTCAAAAATATTACCAAAAATTTTAATTTTTCGTATTAATTCAGATGATCTGCTTGTAAATAGAAAGTCCGCCACTATTTTTCTTGATAAAGTACATCTTTTTTAAGAAATTAATATTATAAACTAAATAACTATTTAATATTGTTTTTGTACGACCAAAAATATAAGATTAAATTATAAGATCTTGAAAAATAATAACGTTCTAAAAACAATCGACTTATTTGTACATCGGCGTTAATATTTGCTACATTTGCACGATAAAATATCTTGCATTTTTATATTACTTTCGTTCATCGATATATGAATATATATGTACAGCGTATATATGTCAAGCACATATATGTACTACGTGTATATCTCAATGATTTCGCCTTTTTTTCAAGAGCGTTAGAAAGAAAAAATGTTTTTTTTTTTCAACTTAACGATTCTTTTCGATTTTACCCTTACCAAGTATAGAGTCGCATTTATTACTTGCACCAAGAAGTAAATTTAATGTAAAATAAACAATGTTAACAATAAAACAGGTGTGTTATGCATATTTAAATAAATAGTAGGTCTATTTTCTTACATCTAATAATAATGCGGTTCAGATGAGCGTTTTCACTGGCGTATTTTTCGAGTGATATATATAAATAGAAACGTTGAGCAATTGGGTGGCCGCAATAAAAACAGGGAATGGTTGTGGCTACACAATACGTGACATCAAGAATCATTCAGGTTCACATTGCTCTCATGGCCACTTTAATTTCCAATCAAGCTATTGTAATACGAATGAAAATGTATGTAATATGATATCAGAATGTCTCTGTGAATACTTCCTAGTAGTCATGTTTGTAAGGTTATAACCTTCGATCAATAATGTTATAACGAACATATTTATCAGTATACATCACGATCGTTCTTTACTGTTTTATACAAAGGAGTTATTCATATAACTCAAACCAAATGAATAATATGTTTGTAACAAAAATATTTTGTATTTTATATTTACGTTTAACTTCATGATCGTGTAGTACTTATGCTACCTATAGCACTGCTAAGTGGTAGAGAATTTTTGAAGTGAAAACTTCTTTAGCACCGTTGTGATTTGAAATTCGATAAAACGAAAAAAAAAGCGATAATAAAAACCATATACATCTATAGGATTTAGCCTACGAGAGAATGAGATAGAATACATTTACATTATGCACGGTTAATGGAAGTCTTGATTTTCATGATTGTGATCTCGTCGGATTGGCCTAGATAAGACCAGACTTCATACGAAGTACGCAGTGGTCGTGGTACAGAGTGACCGATAGTTGGAATCACGCTGATTTAGGATATTTAAAAAGATTTTATAAATAACATATATTTTATTTTCTTCTGAAGGTTTCACTTCTGATACGTGTGAACTGCTCCACAAATATTTTTTTATAGAATGAGTCTGGCTTCGGTGTTGCCGCAGTTGCATTAGAGAGCTGTTAATCTTATTTCTATGATAGGCATGTCTTCGATCACTTACTGTAAAGTAAATTTTGTAATAAGCCGTGTGACCTAAATCGTTTCTCGAAACGTCAACTTACGAGGTTGCTTAAAATAATTATTGTATTATTTTTAAAAAGTCAATTATTTTGCTTCAGTTTTTCCGGTTATAGTCGGTCTTTCCATACAGTTTAATTTAGTTTATAGGTATATCCGCAAAAATTAAGGACTCTTTAAAAACATAGAGGGGGGAGCCGACATGTGAAATTCATTTTTTTGGAGAACTGACGACCTGATAGGAATTTTCTAGAGGATCCTCAACATTCTGGTCGTACGCCCTAACTAATAACCTCATGTTGTTATATGTCGCTTTAAAGATAGTTTTTGAGTCGTACAAGTATATGAATAAAACATCTGTATTTTTATTTAATATTTTCTAGGGAGACGTTAAAGTTCTTCCAAATATCTACTTACATCCGACACTAAACTTTATGCATAGTATTAATAACTGAAAAAAAAACTTTATATCATCGACAGAAGATAATGATTATTACAAGAGTTTATTATATTATAAAACATCATAGGGAGTTCAAGAACACAAAACATAACGTTTTTAATAAAGTATAATTTATAACAATAAGCAATTCATAGCAATATTTATTTTGTTTCATTCCATTGTTGTACAAGCAATGTTCTATTTTATCCGACTACTAATACTATACGTGCGGATGATAATAAATTGTTATGCGAGAGAATAGTTATTGGTATACACGATTGTGGCATTTTATTGGCATCAACGTCAGTTGTACGAGTATAACATAACTTAAAACGTCAAATCTTAGAAGGCGAAAACAGTCTCTTGTTTTTCGAAGAAGTATATAATTTACAGGAAAAATACCTCAATTGTACAGGATTAGTGACGGGCACAACTGGTCTTCCATATACCTAATGCAAATGAATGCAACGAAAGGAAACAGTTTAATTAAAGTGCTAATTAAACATAGACAACAATAGCGAAAGACATAAAAACATTTTTAAATCCCCCACAATTGAATACAAATTATAATCATGTTGCTAAAATTAGCTAACATGTCGAAAAACAAATAAGATGATGTCAATGTATACTTATCTCTAGAGGCTAGTAGGTAATGAAACGTGACTGCACGTACCTAAGCAGTATGTTATTTGATAATGTACTAAGTTTACATAACAAATTTATATTAATTGTATTGCAAAGCAATGGACATAGCATAATATATCAATATTTAAAAAGATTTCTACCTTTAAAAGAAATAAAATTATATAAATAGAGACAAGAAACACTAAAAAAATATAAAGTGAAAACACACATATATATATATATATATATATATATATAATTATATAAGTATTTAAATTTAGACATTGCGTAATTGCGTGACGTAATGCTAAAGCGAATCGCAACGTCACAGCCACGCCTCCCGTTGCCAGCCGGTATGCGAAAAACCTAACTAATTTTATCTTGTTTTTTCAAGTGAAGTTGACATTACTTATCAAGTGTTATTCGTATATTAAATATATACACCGAGGGGGTTTATATCATGCGATAAAAAATATGATTGATTTACCTATTAGTATCAAAAATATTAAAGCTGTTGCTATTCGCATTCACGTGTTTTTGTTTAAAGTTGAAAAGAGTACCGAAATTATTATTCTTTATTATATTGAGGTGAACGACTGACGATTCATGTCTAGTTAGGCGATTTGGTTTGTTATTGGTGGAATATGGAAAAGTATCGTGGAAAGTTGTTGTAACTGATCACCATGACTTTCATAACTGTGAGTGGCAAGAAGTTTCATAGAACTACATAGACAAAATCATTGACATATATTCTGTACGTACTACATATATATCGATGAACAAAATATATTTTTGTACTAAGCAGTTAAAAAAGAGGTATAGAGTTTTACATTTTATGAATTGTTTAATTAGCTATGCTCAACGTTAAATATCCACTCCACTTCTTAGGGTTGTAACGTGAATTTATATAGCCTAGAACCTTAATCAATACAATATCAATAATAAACCAATAAAATAAAAATTAAATGGTGTTTGTTGACAAGCATATCACTTGGAAAAAAGCTGAAACGGTTTGGCTAATTTCTTTTTAAGCTTAGGACGCACTATGGTTAATCAGCGGCGGTTTTTTACCGCGTTATTTTGTGAATCAAGGAAACTAATATAAGCGTACGCACTTGCGGATTTTTCCCGTGACTGATTTTAAAACCGTGAATTGTTACAAAATGGCTCGCAAATAAAAAGCGCGGCAAATTTTTGTAATCCAAGGAACTTAGCTGGCGGCTGCGGACGGAATGATCCAATATTTGCGAAATTTGCGTTGACGTTGACGTTTTCTTTTTCTATTTCTTAGTATTATCAACAATATATACTCTCTTGAAATCCATCTTGAAACTGTGATAATCGCGAGCAATTTCGCGGTTTTAATCGTGGTGTACGGTCTTGAGTGGTTTCGCGGTATAGCGAATAACCGCTTGCTGCGAAAAATCGTACTGCGGTCTTTATATTAAAAAGTTAGTAATAGTGTGGATAAAGTTTTTAGGGAAGAAAAATTTGAAAACTTGGAAAATTGTGGAAAGCTGAAATTTCTTTTTCTATTGGATTTTTTATGACCATAACCATAACTCACGATTCGTATGATGGATATGCGTAATATTTAATTTGTTTTGGTCGTCATAGTCCTGGAAAAATTTTCAAGAAAAAAAATCGGGATAGGTTACATGAAATTTATATGCTTGCATATTGCAATTTTAGGTAAACTAACAGGTACATTACTGGCCAGTTTATAGGATATATTTTGTAAGATAAAGAAATAAGCAGTAAGGACAATGGTGAATTAATTACGAAAAAACCTCATTTATAGCGCTTATATGGCTTACGCTGAGTAAACCATACAAGATATATCATATTAATGCTCTACATAATTGTAGATCATAAAAAGACCTACAAAAAGTCAGCGATCTATCTTCTAAGGATGATCCACAATAAGCATATTTGTCTTCAGACTTTTGAGCGGGGGCAATGCGAGTCGCGGGTGCGCTCGAGCGACGGCATTCTATAAAAATTCAATAAAATAAAGAAGACAATGTGAAGAAGGTTTTGTCATTTGTTTTTGAGGAAGTGGAAGAATATTCATCAGCAATATTCATTTGTATAATGTTTAGTCTTTTTTTATCATTTTGCGGTTATCGAATATGTTTGACGGTTTATGAATCGAACATCGAAAACATTGCGGGGAAACGCATTTAGTTTTGATTGCAGGTTATTGCCTTTTTCTATTTTAAAATATTACAACTTATAAAAATAAGGATATTATTATGCGTTTTAACTATCATATCGTTTCATAATCTTATCTATACCAAGTAAACAAGTACATTGATTGATGATACATTTCAATACATTATACGTTTAGTTGCCGACTTCACTCCGACACCGTGATTGGACCATGATGATGAATAGCCCATTGATATAATTTAGAATATAGCGGAATAGTAATTATTTTTATATGAAGAATTGTTTTGGATTCATTTTTTAGTTCACAATGGTATTTACATAATATTATAAAATTCACCGAGATTGTTTTATCCTTTGTTTGAACGCGTTAATCTCTGGAACTATCAGTCAGATTTGAAAAAATATTTTTTGCATCTTATAGCCTGCTCATTGAGGTACTTTATACGCTTATATAATTTCCCGCTTCGACCTTAAGAAGCGGAGCCGTAGCCGTGAACGTAAAGCAATCAATAAATACGGGTAGTGAGAACAACGATGGAGAGTTGGTTCAATAAATTTAACACAAGCGAATCCGTGGGGCATAGCTAGTAATGTATAAAAATTATATTCCTCAACTAAAACTCAAATTAATATTAACCTAACGTCTGTAACTAAAAGTAAATTGAAGTCTATTTGAATGATTACGTAAACAACTAATCACTAAGCACTTTCACTACATACAATATAAAAAATATTACATTTTTTTTTATGAAAGCGAGTTTCTTTATTTTTACGTCTTCGGTAATAACTTTTATTTAATCTACTTAGTTAAATAGTTTAGATCTCAAACTAACACAATTTGGAAGAGCTTAGCTGAAATGCAGGTTATGGGCGTCAATATCATAACAAAAAAATATTAAAGGTAGTTATTTTATTTTCACGGTTCTTTTGGAATTCTAACCAAAGCTACGAGAATAAACGGATTATGTGTTTTAAATACATTTTGCAGACTTCAAATATATAAAAAACATTGGTTGACTAACAAAAAATATACATAAAAATGTTTATAATATTTAAACAAAATTGAAAATCTGACAAAGTCAATCCAATACACATCCATAAATATTAATGTTACTTATACTACTCTGTCAAAAAAGTACCGGGAAAAGATCAAGTACACAAAAAATGTTAGTTATTCATCTAAATTTATTTTATCACCTTCAAAGTATGCACATTCAGAAACGATACACTTACTCCAACGATTTTTTTTTATCGTTGTAGGTTTGGCATAATGGCCACAATCTCGCCTGATGTTAAGTGACAATGTGGCCCAAGATGATAACGCACTAAGCCTAGTGGAAAACTGGCTCGTCAAGTGCAGCTGCCGGAATACACCTATTAATGCTTGGCGACAGATTTTCAACTTGAGAGTGGTAGCTAGCCAGGCGGGCATTAAAAAAGCCCTACCACCATGCTATGGTTTCATCACGAAGTTTTACTTAGCCGAAAGCTCAGGCTCGCTTTGTAGGGTTTCGAAATCACGACAATCGACGCCGTGTCCGTACACGCTACCACAGAGCCATCATTGCCTCAAGTATTTTTAAAGTTTCCAACATACACACCTTCAAGATTTATTAATTTATGATTATTTCCGTTAAAATCCGTAAAAGACTTAACTTACGAAAGTTTTTGCACAAATAGATAGGTACATAACATTTTCAAAGATATAAAAATTCTAGGTATATAAAACAAAGTTAACAAAAATATCTTGGATCTAAATGATCCCGTGTTATAAATTTGCTCTAACTGCTCGTTTTTCCATAAATGTAGTAGGTGAATCCTACTAAGTATATACCAGAGTTGCTGACTCTTCACAATGTAATACAGTAGGACAAGCAATGATAGTATTCAATATATAAATAACTGAAGGTGAAGGAAACATTGGTGTGAAAACCAAAACGTTACAAAATTATAGGTAGAGTCACTCGTAATACCGATATAGAGTGGGAAATAGGTATATTAAATAGTTTTCGAGGCCTAAGCTCTAAATAAAATAAATTCCTTATAACATGTATAATATTACACCGTTTAGAGAATACAAAAATGATCGTACAAATTTTAAAACCGCGACCTCCATTTGCCAAATTTGTAGGTTATCTCATTCTGTTCTTCTAGTTACAAAGAATATAGAAAACATTATTATTTTTAACTTTAGTATAACATGTATGAGATATAGGCAAACTTGCTGTAAAAATTTGTTTTGTCTTCTAGGTCGGTTTTTTTTTCTAACCTACACGAAAAATGTTTCTGAAAAACGATTGCTATTGATTTTATGTAATTGCGGCTCACAGAATCGCTGTCTTAATAGACGTCTAATAATTAAAGATTTGATTTTTTTTCTAAATGTAAAGTTCAAACAAATTAAGAACATCACGTGACTTCCGAACTATAAATAATTTTACTTAAAAAGAGACAAACCTTTCGTAAATTTCATGTGATGTAAGCAATTTCAATAGAACAAAAGAACGACATATTTTAGTACTTACCTCCTTTTGTCGGAGTTCTGTGCGTAGAATGTTGCGCTCGATAACCAAGAATCATTTCATAATCACCAGAATCACGCCTTAATGGGAACTGAATCTCAAGGATGTGATCACATGGTTCCATCAGCTTCAAAATACCAGCTACTTTCTTTTTTTTGTCTTCGACAGGCATTCTAGATTTTAAATCTTCTACCAGTTTATCTTCTATTACCTGACATGCTCTGTGGAAAAAATACTCCACCATGTGGAAAAATTTGGGGTTTGCACTGGTAGGTATGTCTCTAAGCTTTTCTGGAATCTCATGGCTTGCATAAGTACGGCAACAAATATTCAATCCAGCCGGTGCCATTCTAAGCACCGTATTCATGGCCTCATTTTGAACACAGTTTTTTAAAGGCGGTACGACGGTTTTGGCGATATTCTTTATGTGCAACATTTTTATTGATTAAAATTAAGTACGGTAGGCGGGTTAGGTTTCGGGTCGCCCTACACAAAACTAAAGTTAAAATACACTAATGATGTATCTTCTATCGTTGTAAATTGCAGTGACGACCCGTCCCGACAGAATCAGACTCACTGGCTCACTGATTAAGTGATTATTGATAATTCAGTGTCAGCGTAACACCCAGTATCACCTATCAACTATTAAGTGTAGTGATGTTGATAATCGATTACCAATAATAGAACAATCGATTATTTCAATAATCGAATGTAATCGTTCACGGAAATTAGAATCGATCGCGTAATCAACTATGAAAAATAATTGAAAAGCAAGACGGTAGGTCACTCAAAGGGCAATGGAGATGGCTATGCTCGAAGTCTTTGCGTGATCGAATCAGAAATGAGAAGATCCGCAGGAGAACCAAAGCCATCCACATAGCCCGAAGAATAGCTAGGCTTAAGTGGTAGTGGGCGGGCCACGTAGCTCGTCGAGCGGATGACCGATGAGCCAAAGAGTTCTCGAGTGGCGGCCACGTACAGGAAGACGTAGCGTGGGCACACCCGCCACAAGGTGATCCGACGACTTGGTAAAGGTCGCGGGAAGCCGCTGGATGCGGGCAGCATGGGACCGGTCGTTCTGGCGATCTTTGGGGGAGACCTATGTCCAGCAGTTGACGTTTTTCGACTGAAATTATGATGATGATGAAATAAGTTATAATATGTTATGCTGTTCTTTATGTCAAACGAAACACCAATCACAGAGCATGACGTCATACGTAAGCAAGCAAGCCGTTGGTCAAGCGGCACGTTGAGTTGACATTTGTAGTTTCCATAGATTTAATATAGGTAAGTTAAATCTATGGCTATTTTTCTACAATCCTCTGTGTTCATTTACACCTGATTCAAAAATGAATGAAGCAATATTTATTGCATTTTGGTTCCTACTCTCGTAACAACTACTTAAGCGTTATATTAAAAATTATTCAAAGTTCCACTTTGGAAGCAGCATCGTTGTCCCTACTTCTGCCACAAAGCAGCAGTGCTAGCGCTGCTGTGTTTTACTCCGAGGAGTGTTGTTGGCAACACACATGAACACATGAGGCGATCCAAAACCTATTATGACTGGCCTCAGGGTTGCAGTCCCTTTGAGGTTAGATATAGGTAGGTAGCTATAAGCTACAGTGATCACTTAACGTTAGATAGACACCATGAATGTTTGCTACTTCTTAACATAAGACAAGTAAACTGGCGAGCTAAATGCCCTATGGCATTTTCTTCCAGCTAATCCGCGATAATGTGAGATTAAATTATATGTTCTTCTTAGATAAATGTTTGGTCCCCACTGTTGGAGCGCAGATAAGACATTATAATTTTATTATGATCTTATTTGAAACTAGCTATGCCCGAGGCTCCGCTCGTGTAGACTACAGAATGCTGCCGGTCCAGATACGCGCAAATTGGTCTACCTAAAAAATGCTTATTGTGGTTGAGATCTTCTCAATCAATATTTTTTTATGAACATATCGTAAACAAACAATATATAAGGACCGAGTGTCTAAGAAGTAAAAGAAAAAAAGATCAGAATCTATCCAGTATTTTTTGCGTGATGCGCGCACAACGGTAAACTTTAATAAATTTATTTACATGGATAAAGTGAGATAAGAATCTTGCATAATTAAAATTTATCCGAAATTGTAGTTAATTAATAATTTAAAAATCGTGAATTAATTTCCTATATCGATAACTAGAATATTCAGTTTTATCATATCGATAACGTTCGGATGAAGTAATTGATATAAATATCGATTATGTTTCGTCAATATTATCGGATTTTCTATGTCGTTGGAAGTTTGTAACCTTATTCTAGATATATGCCTTTCACGAAATTTAAACATAAAAATAAATTACAAATAATAGCTCTTTATATACATACAATAATGACATTAATATTTTATTTGTGTGAATTCCTATGGCTACTTGATTTCACGCTTTACTTACTAAATAAATACGTTGTAATATGTACATATGTTTTTGTAAAGTCAATTTGGTTTTCTCTGTTAGATTTCAGTGAGAAAACAAAGAATATTACGCATTTATCTAATTCCTATTCCTATCCCATTTATCATTTCCAAAGTATTTAGTTTTCATTATAAGGAGAGTATTAGTATGTTAGTGTATGATTATTCTCTTGATCAGTGTGTTGTAAAAACGTAGATAATATATACATGAAAAGTGTATAGTCACGGAACGAGTATTATAATACGACTCATTAATATGCATACGCCTAATACTTGTTTCTGCCAAAATTAGAAGTTGGATGTTGTCATACTACATTATTTGCGTTGTAAAATAACAAGTGACGCTAACATTTTTGTTTCATTTGTTTTATATTTCTATGGTATATACTTAATTTAATTCTAATTTTATTTCAATTATTTTTGCGTAACCATGAAATTATTTTAAATTTAATATTACCTAAGTTTTAATTTTTATCTATTTATTTAATTGTAGGCGGATATGGAGATAAATTATGGAATTATCATGGAATCATGTAACATTAATGTGCTGCCTAATGAAGTGTTAATAGCAATTTTTAAGTATATGGAATTAGAAGATTTATTACATTGTGAAAATGTTTGCCAAAGATGGAAAAAACTTGCAAGAGATGCAGCTTTATGGAGATCCATAGTTGTAATCTACTCCGAAAAACCAGGTCAAACAGAAGTAAGTTTAAAGAGCTTGGAAACAATCAAGACACACAGTGAATGTGTTCGTCAATTGAAATTACAATATATCTATAGTTATCCAGTTATTAAATTAGTAATAGAAAATTGTAGTAATTTAACATCTATTGAATTGGTTATGTGTAGAGTTGCAAAAGAATTTGAGACAGATTTGTATCGATGGCCAGGTTTGAAAAAGCTAAATTTGAAAAATTCCCTGGCCCTCACTAATGAGAACTTATTGATTCAGTATGATTATTTCAAAAAGCTTAGTTATTTAGCTCTTTCAGATTTTGGTTTGTATTCAGCAAATTGTGAATCATTATTGCGTTGTAATTACTTAAGTCATATTTATATTGAAAAAATAAAGAATCTCAGTTTGGAATATGTAAAAAATTTGATAATGTCTAAGCAAAAGATCTTAGTGACTTTACATATTTATGGTGGTGATTCTGTAGATGATAAATGTTTATTTTTCTTATCTCACTGTCCAATGTTAAAAGACCTTGCTATAGTGAGATGTGAAAACTTATCTGATGAAGGCTTAATAAATTTGATATTTTTAAGAAAGATAGAACGTTTACAGATATGGAATAATTCAAATTTCACCGAAACAAATTTACTCAAAACATTAGGAAGCCCAGCTTTGGTGACATTACTGTCTTTGAGTCTTTCTAAAATATGTAATATATCCCCAGTAATTGTAGATGTGATTTCGGAGTATTACAAAAAATTGAAATTTTTAGCTGTCTACCAGTGTCCAAAAATCATAAATACCGATTATGAAAAGCAATTAAAATCAAAATTTAGAAATATTGATGTTGTGTTATATTAACAATGTATTATATATATTATATACTAAGATTAAAATAAAATACAAAAATACTTACATGTATTTACTGTACAAATAATGGCAATTGTATCAGAGATGTGATATTCTTGAATTAAATTGTATTCCTATAAAACATACTATTTTATATAAAACGTTATAACACATTATTATTAACATAAAAAAAGGTTGATAAAACTGTCTATCAACTATTACTAAAATTGTTGTGCATTTATTGCACACATTACTTATAGGTAAATCCTTTTTTCTTGTGATGTTATTAAAAATAATGAAATGTTATACTCCCTAAGTTTTATATCTAAATGTCTTAATATTTTATGGATGAAAGTAAATCGTTTAATTAATTTTAAGAAAACATATATATAAACATAAATGTATATGTATGGGACAACATGCATGATTTGAAGTACAATGTTTTTATTAGTCTAATAACCGCAATACAAACATCACTGTTATCTGTATGGGAGCTATCATGATATTAAATAACACCTATTAAATATTCTAAAACTTAGTTTTTTTTTTAAACTAATATTTCATTTACACACATATATACTAATACCCACATTAAAATCCTAAGAATTGTTGATAGTTTTAGGTAGTTTTTTACATAAAATTTTTACACTGTCTATTTTTGGTTTCAAACAGGAACATTAAGTAAAAAACCAATTAACATTTCAACAAGTTATACAGCAATGTCTAAACATACAATCAACATTAATTATTACCTGCTCTATAGCTAACACAGATGCTAAATGGCGAATGGTTATCTTAGTTCCTTAAAACATTTATACATTACCATGCGTGATATTACAAAATAAAAAGGAAGATTTATACAAATGCATAGTTTTTGATAATGGTCTTGTTCTGTTTTGTAATAATAATAAACTTGCAAGTTTTCCATGCAGAGATTAACATTTCAAAGACAATTGTAGATTTAACTTAAAAATAATCAATTTAAAAATGATCACGAAGCTCATTGTATTTCTATTATTGTGGGAAAAAGCATTTGTTTTGATAACAGTTTATAATTTTTGACTATTGCAGGCAGTTACATTTGTAACTACAAAAATAAAAAACCTGGACATACTTATAAACAAATCAGTTTTATTCGATAACAAGTCAGTAGGTAGGGCTTGCTTCTGCAAGCCTGTAAAAAAATATACTGTTTGCTAATTTAAGTATTTTAGATATGTAAATTGTATTCATGAATATATAATTATATAGATTATTAATAACCTGTTTAAAATATTTACATTAAATTTCATATACAGTAAACTGTAATTGTATTCTTCATAAATTATTATTGGATTCATTTATTTTCCGGAGTTGTAAAATTCAATATCACAATATTACAAAAAAGGAATATATAAAACTATTTTCTAATTACATTCAGTTATTAAAAATAACCAGTCAACCCACATAAAAATGTTGGAAATTCAAGATACTTAATGTATTTAACATCACACAAAATCACACTATTATAATTTAAAAAAAAGATTATCGTTTGCGACCTCGCATGAATTGAAGGGCTTTTTGCATTAGAGGAGCTTTCTTGGGCTTTTGGAAAGTTGAAGAAGATACTGCAGTAGCAGGCGGAGGACGGACTGAACCTGGTCGTAGCACATTAGCGGCTGAAGCTAGAGCGGCGACTCGCGCTGCTGGGCTTGCGGTGGATGCGTGAGCAGTTCCGTGTTGTGCCTATTTATATTATAAAAAAAATCAATAATTACCTATGAAATTAATCATTTCATTACTACCGTTCCGATTTAGAGGTGTGCGAATAATTCGTATCAAATCTTTATATTAACAGTAATTAATAACCCGCCACGACCTCCGCGGCAACTCAAGCCTAGGTCCGATCCATCGGCATGGAGCCCTTGAGCCAAGCAGCCGCTCGCGCGATACAAGTGACTCTACAATCACTAGCTTTCACAGCCATACATGACACTGCATTATACACACATAGGTACATAGGTTCTGTAAGGGACCTTTTTTTTTCTTTTTTTGCCTAGTTAGAGTAGACAAAAATTTCAGACCACTAAATACACATACACATGTTCCTTCCCTCCTCCCAGGGGGCAGAAACATGTATATATGTAAAGTTAGTTTAGATCGAATAACGGATAGGGATTAGTCAGATCGCGACTTAATTGCATACGCGCAACAGTCCGAGCCGAGGTTCGGCCACTTTGGCACCCTCGGATGTTGTTGCTTAGCTTTCGTGGCTGAGTGCCCTAAGCGCTCGCCCCCAAAACCGGTAAAGCTGTAAAAGCCGTAAAGGCTCCAGGGCCCCTAAGGCTAATAGTATAGTCAGTTCGAAAAAAAAATTTATTAATATTCGATTCGCACACCATAGTTCTATTCTATTACTGATTGGATAACGTTAGCTAATGTCCTATCTCGGGGTACATCATGATCTATACTAGTAAATCTAATATATCTAACATAAATATTTAATGAATTTACCAAAAGTAAAAACTAAGTTTTTCAAGTACATATAAATAGGTACTGGTTATTAAATAAAATAAAATAATTACGTTGCAAAGTTATCTAGAAATGTTTCAAAGCCTATTGAGCAATAGAGTTGAACAGAGGTCACGCACTACGTCCAACCTTTTAAAAATGTTCAGTTGTGTTCCTGCCTATGTCTATAGCAAGTGTTTGATTCAGGTTTTTAATAAAATATTAGGCAATATTCAAGCACGTGAATCAATATTGAAATACACGTGTGTTATAGATTATCTATACATATAATAAAATTGTAATGTCAAAATAACGGGTTTTTACTGAATGCATATGAAAGTATACACGATACCTATAACAAAAAACTCAATTTTAAAATTTTTGTCTGTCTGTTTGTTTCGGGTATTCTCTGAAACGGTTGAACCGATTTTGACGAGACTTTCACTATCAGATGGCTGATGTTATATGGCCTAACTAGGCTACTTAATTTTTTTTTATAATTAGGGTTCCACAGAAAAATAAATAAAACCTTTTTAAGTACACCATGCGAGCGGTGCCGCGGGCACAGCTAGCTATGTAATAAATGTCACATATAATCATAGCATAAAAACAAAATTAACGTACATTTAAAAACTCGGCAGCCATAGGTTTCATATAGTATCCATGTAAATTTTGTACGCCTTCGCGATCTGCGTTTCTGTACGCAAGAAACGTATTATTGATAACTTTGAACTTCTGATAAGATACGGGTGATTTTAAACGACCCTAGTCTACGGTACCTATAGTGACTTGTTTCGGGATTAATATTTGCAGTCAGATTGTATACGTAATTTCTCAGCCTAGATATCGTTCTTCGTCTCTAGCCTAGATATCGTTCTTTGTCTCTACTGCATTTTTTATCTATACTACGACTGTGACAAACAAGCGTGCTGTCCGCCTGATGGTAAGTGGTCCCCGCAGACTACACTTCATACAAGAGGTCCAAATAAGTTACTAAACGCTAAAACTTAAATTGATAGTACGGCAAATGAAACATTTTGATCGTATTTGAAACTTAAAACTCATACTAAAACCCTTTGTGCAGTTTAATAATTTTTAGCGAACCATTAAATATGAAATTTAAAATGTCCTTTTTTAATAATATTTATTTATACATACTATTAGGTGTAACGATGTAAGACCCCAGACCAGATAGGCTTTCCTCCACTGCACGTTAAAAAAGTGTTCGCAAATGGATGCGCTTTTTTTGTTGGCGTTGTTAGTATTGTTCTTTATGGACCCACGTAGTGGACTCGTTCTTGTCACATTTGCTGGTCCGGGGACCCACGTAATAGGCTCGATTTTACTACATTCGCGGGTCCGAGGACCTAAGTAGTTGGCTTACTTTTGCCACATTAGACGTGGGTTCACTAGTAAAATGCAGGGCGGCTTGGCATATGACCTCTAATGTGGCTAATTGTTGACGAAAGACTCTGGTTTTTTATAAAATTTCCATATATCTGATAGAAAGTCGTACATGATCGAACACACCAACACCACAAACAGAAATGAGATAACTCCTTTTTTTTTGGGACAGTATAGTGTGTTGTTTATTATAAATTACTAGTATCAACCGTGTAAAGGCTAGTTGACAGAATACGCGTTAGTCAATTAGCCTTTTACTGTCAATATACTTAAGAAGAAAACTGATACTCACTTGTTTTCTAGCAATACTTCTCGGCGGTTTTACGACTGAGTCAACGTAAGCCATTTTGGTTTGTTTAATTGGCGCTTTCTTGGCTTCTTGTGCTATCTTAATATTAGCCGTAAGTGATTTTAATTTGTATTCTTGTTCTTCTTGACATCTCTGTAGTCATTCAATCAAATATTATATACCTAACACTGTGTACCATTGCATCTTCAGAACAGAAGTTGTAAATGTATGAAATGAATTTGGTGAAAAATTAAACAAAGATCGGATTCATCACGAGGCCGATATGTATATTTATAGATCGGACAAGCTGGCGTGCGCCGTGATCTAAAGAGAGTTATTCTTTTTAGAGCTTTTGCAGTAAGAGGACGCCGCGACGGTTCCTATGGTGGTTATTTTTCTATCGTTATAAGTTTTGTCGTAGTGGCCACAATCTCACCTGATGTTAAGTTACGATGTGGCCCAAGATGATAACACGCTAAACCTAGTGGAAGACTGGCTCCCAAGTGCAGTTGCCGGAACATACCTATTGGTGCTTGGCGACAGATGTTCAACTTGAGGGTGGTAGCTAGTCAGGCGGGCATTAGAAAAAGCCCTACCACCATGCTATGGTTTCCTCACAATGTTTTCCTTCACCGAAAGCTCAGGCTCATTGCAGCGATTCGAACTCACGTCAATCGACGCATAGTCATACACACTACCAACGAACCTTCACAGCATTGTATGAAGTGCTTTCTGTTTAATGGTTTAAAATTGAGGCTATTTAAATAATAGGTTGAAACACCAGAGGAATGAATTAGCATGTTTTGTGCGTGTTATCAAGCCACATCCTTTGGACCGGGACACAGCAGTCCAAACTTGTACAGGTTTACTATTTAGTAGAACCGTCGCATCAGTAAATTAGATTTAAAGCTGGAAACGTTGCGCTCCTATGTAAAATCTTATTACTCTGTCAAAGAACTATTTTACTTCAATGGGGGTAATGTGCCAGAGGTAATTTAAAGACGATAAAAGGTTTCACCCTGACAAAACATATAATTCTCGGGGGACAATAAAAGCATTTTGTTTCATTTAAAGGAACTGGCTGGTATGATGGATGTAGATGTATTTATGTAGACATTTATAATTTGTAGGTATTGAAATAGTTCGGGAAGTATTATCAATCGTATAAGCTAAACTTACCAGATACATTTCCCTCCATGACTCAAATTCTTGTCTTTGTTGTTTCCTGAAATTCTTCTCACAGAACTTTTTCCAAAGGTGATCTGTGTCTTCCATGAGGTAAGGGTTATAATGTTCAAGCGTGAACAGCTGTTGAGGAGTTGCCTTATCCACAACTGGTTTTAAAATTTCATATGGCACGCCTCCCGTATACTCAAGTGCTAAAATTATAATAAAGTTCCATAAACATCGAATAGGTTGGTATTAAGTTGAAAAAGGGACGATTTTCCAATTAATAGGTAACTTTATTTGAATTTTTTTTTGGCAGGTTTTCCATAGATTATTTGTCAAAACGTCGAAATTATTTCTCGTATAAAATTATCTGACCATTGAAAAATCGGCCCTTAATGTTATTATTAATTTTGTACATTTATATCATTTGGCCACATTTACACGTAATGTTAAATGACGATGATGCCCAAGATGGTAGCATGCTAAACTTAGTGACGGAGGTCTGGCACCTATTAGGCGCTTGGCGACAGATCTTCAACTTGCGGGTGGTAGCTAGCCAGGTGGGCATTAGAATAAGCCCTACCACTATGCTGTGATTTTTCTCACGATGTTTTCCTGCACCGAAAGCTCCGGCTCATTGCAGGGATTCGAACTCAAGTCAATCGACGCGATGTCCGTACACGCTACCACTGAGCCATCATTGCTTAAAAAGAAATCTTCTAAGTCGAAGGTCCAATGGCAATGAAATTAAAATGTGACCACCCTTGAGACACGACACCTCTCGAGTTTTTATCCTTTACGCATCTTTATTTTTTACATATCATATACATACTACTTTACATATCCTTTATACATTTCAATCCAATACACAATAAAAATTCACCCGGAAACGCTAATTCTGTCTTTCTTTTTTTTGTACTACTTGAATTGTAATTATCTCATGTGTAGCAGTCACAAAGACAAAATTTTGCACGCCCTTACGATAAACGTCTATTGCGGCCGGCGGCCGGCAACTTACTAACTCATTGGTCGGTTTTGTTCCCCTCCCGCGTCCCGCAAACAACATGAAGGGTCGCGCTTACAGCGGTCCGGCTTATAGTGATATAAGTTTGCCGCCGTCGACTTCTACGCTGATATAAATAAATGATAAATCGGCTGTGGTAAATGGAGCCATTTTGTTTAAGCAGAATTTAACAATAAAATATTGTATGAAGGTAGACCATTTCGATATACCTAAGCATTACAGGTCCAATAATGAAGGTAAAATAAAACCTTCTATGTGAATAAAAATATAAAACTTACCATCAATATGTTCTTGAAGTATATCAACACACATTTCATACAATGTTGGTACTTTTCCCAATATTTTGTTACCCGAGTACACTTTGGTCCTGAAATAGATAAAATCGGATTTTTTATTTTTATTATAATTAAATATAAAACTATAAACACGTAATTGTTTTACGTCAATAATTACCTTTGATTTTTAGTAGTTATACCAACACTAATAGCTTCCTCATCAGTAAAATGAGGCAAACACTTTGGCGGTGGTCTAGGTTTATAATTGGGAGAGATTTCTGGTAAAGCAGAAATTTCCAAGGCCGGCAGTGGAGCCAACTTTGCACTTGGTGCCAATAAAGCAGCTGGGCTGAGCTATAATAATGTTAAAATATCTTTAGGTTTATAGTTAAACATCTAGAGAAAGAACTTCCTTATGTTCCAGGACATATTTCAATATTCCAACTAAACTCTTTAAAAGATCACAGAGGGTTAAATGATTTTACTTTCTCCAACAAATGAATGAATGGAATTTAGGATGAACATGAACTAATGAGTAAATATTAAGATCTAATACATCAGTTCCTATAAAACTACCTAGAGCTTCCCGTTTTAATATATTTGCTAAAATTTCTTACCAAACAATTTTGGGGTTTTTCTCTACATTGGATCTACATATTTTTACGATGAATAACTTGACTTGCATGTTTGAATATAGACTTGCAAAATATAAATCTATTTGCCCAATTAAGTAAAAATATACCTATATTAATAATCTAATTTGTTTCTTTTCTTTTTATCTTCATATCAAAAACAATTGTTATTATTAGTCTGATTACTTTAACTGCTGAAGGTATACAATCATTTCGTAAATACCTATAATTCAGATTGCATTTTTCTAGAATCATATTTATCAGACACTTTTTGATTGTAGTGTAAATCTTGTTGGTGTTTGAAATAAATAAAATATATAATATGATATTATGTAAATGTCAGATATGGCTAAAACTTACATCATTCATGAACGAATTTGTAGGAGACTGTGTATCTTTACCATTTGAATATTTCTTTTTCGGTTTAGTAGGGCTAATCATTCCCAGTGCTTCAGCAAAACTCGCACCTGCAATGTAAATAAAAGGTCATAGTAAAATCTTAATTGGAAAAAATATTTTTATATATATTTAAAATAGTACCTGAACCACAGTCAATTCCATCTTCACTATCTTCCTCATTATATCGAACCTTTTTCTTTGGTACATCGTCTTTTGCCTTACTACTACTTGATTTACTGCTTTTATTATCTGAAGAACTAGACTTGTGTTTAGATTTCTTTTCACTACTGTGATCTCTACGCTTCTCAGAGTTACTTTTACTTACACTTCCATCAGTGTTGGCATTTGATGATGAATGTCTTTTTTCACTACTGTGACTGCTTGACTTTTCTTTAGAAGAACTACTTTTATCCCTGTCTCTCGATTTCTCCTTACTGGAAGAATTGTGTTTCTCCTTACTACTACTACTTGTCCTGTCCTTTGATCTATGTTTGGAAGTTTCATTTTCTGATGTGCTTTTCTGTTTTTCTTTTTTAGTACTCTCAGGTTCTATGGAGTTTTTATGTTTATCTGATTTACTTGACTTCCTCTCTGAAGTACTTTTATGTTTTTCATTCGTTTCATCTTTATGTGAAGAGGAACTAGATTTGTGTTTTTCAGTACTACTACTACTTTTACTAGAATGTTTTGATTCCTTGTAACTCTTATTAATATCAGGTGATTTATGATCAGATTTATGCTTTTTTTCTATGTTATTTTCCTTTTCTTTTGAATTTTTCGGTTTATGTGAATTATGAGACACTTCTTTAGAAGAAGATTTTTCGTTGTAATGCCTTTCTTTCGACTGGGAATTATAATGCTCTGAATGCTTATTTAAGGAATGGCTTGATTGTTTTGAGCTACTTGAATCTGTTTTTTGACTTACATGGTAACTTTGTAATGATTCCTTTGAAGACTTATGTTTGTCTGGTATTTCTTCTTTAATTTGTTTTTTTACTTTAACTTCTTCTTCTGAAGAATCAGACTCACTTTCATCACTTTCCGATTCAGAATCGTAACTGTCACTCTCTGAATATTTTCTTTTCGTTTTAACATCGGGTTTTTTATCATCATAATCATCAGTAGAATTTAAATAGTTCGATTTTTTTGTTTCAAGTTGTTCTTCCTGAAAGTATAATAATGAAAAATAATCATCTAAATAATAATGATGAATATTTTAGTGGAAATGACATTCGAGTTCACTCACGTATGTATGTGATAAATAACACGGGAATAAATTAGTTTTATAGATAAAAATATTAATTTTTAGCATTAAATAAGTACATATGTCATATAAATCATTACATAGTATAAAACAAAGTCGCTATAATCTGTCCGTCCCTATGTATGCTTAAATCTTTAAAACTACGTAACGGATTTTGAAGCGGTTTTTTGTAGTAGATAGAGTGATTCAAGAGGAAGGTTTATATGTATAATACATACACAATATTGTAGAGAAACACTGGTAAATTTAGAGGTTTCTAAGTGATGTCGTAAATAAACACATTTTTTGCTCTTACATTGCAAACTCTGGCTGAACCCCACGAGATAAATCAAAATAATGTACTACAGTATTGTACACCTTAAAAAGGTCAACAAAAAAGTCCGCGATGGTATATATCTATCTCTTAAGGATAACCCACAATAATCATTTTTTATCCTTTACATTTTACGGGAAGAAATGGCTTATGTACGAAGTGATTTTAAGCAATACAGCATTAATCCTTATCCAATTAAGTACCTTAAATACATTGTCCATTTAATATAGATCAATATGGCCCTTTACAGCATGTAATTTAAATGAATATTTCCGAAGATATTACAGATTTAAAATGCAGGGACATAGATAGTGGTTCGGCGGTACCGGCCCTATATACTTTGCTCAATTATATGTCGCTCTTTCAAAAGTAACCTCTAAACAAAACATGTTTGTATTGTCTAATGACAAAAAAGCTGTAAACGTTGTTTATAAGGTCATTCTGTAGTAGGTAGGTATATTTAGTATCAGCATTTCACCCGTACGAAGCCGGGGCGGGTCGCTAGTATTCAATAAACAACAATGTGAAATATTCACTCCATAGAAAAAAAGCATAATTATCAATGAAACCACAGTTAATTATTTTTATCTGTTACATAATACTGACCTCGCTGCTGTATTTCCTTTTCCCACCACTGTGGTTACCATTCATTTGTGTGCTGTGTTCTTTTTGAATAATTTTTTGATGTGAGCTAGATTTTTCAGGCCTATCATGCTTTTTCCTAGATTGTTGATTATTGTCATCAGAATCTTTACCACCTCCATTGTATGTAGTTGCTGTAAAAATATAACATTCATTGTTGGTAAACATCGAATGCAAATTAGAGCATGATACAAACAAGAAAAATACTAGTAAACAATATAATACAAGTCATCAAAAGATATCAAATGGACGAAGTTAGTTTAAAAAAAAAACCAACCCTCAAACTATGTCTAAACGGGATCCTTTTAGCTTAGTTTTAACAATGTATATACAATACATATATTGACTTAATAATTTTATCACTCTTTATGTAATAGAAATGTTAACTGATGAATATATAAAACTATAAATAATATATATTAAACCATTTATCATAATCATAATATTTTAAAATAACAAAAACAAAAATCCTTCATAATGCCATATTATAAAAAATACTTAAAAAAAGGTGTGTGTGCGATTAACACCCGATAGAAGTGAAACCTTATTTTAAAAGATATTTTATTTAAACAGTGTGCAATATACATACACACCGACATTTGCTCTCTTGCTCTGGCTCACACAAAGAGGAGAGACCGATAATATATTGCTCGCTCGCTCTGGCTTACACAAAGAGGAGAGACCGATAATGTGCGTTAAACGTTTAACGTGTTGGAAGTTGCATGAGAAGTTTCACTTCAAAAAATCTACAATATATTATGTTAAAAGTAGAACAGGTTGTGCTTATAATAATAATTAATGGTAATGTGGCTCACGTAGTAACTAGCTTTACTGTTGAGCTGAGTGGTTATGTGTTTGACAGATACACTGTATGAACCTACTTATTATTGATATCAAATGTTTATTGTAGAGATGTAGCATAATGTAAATTGTAAGTTGATTTTACGATTATCATTTAGTTTTTAGAGCTAAATATACAAAGACAAAAATAAAGTATAACAATAATTGAAATCGTAATCTGGAACACTTGAATTATGAATGCCTGACTCCAAATAACAAGATTAATTCTTCCAGTCAATATTCTTAAAATTAATTAATATATTGTTAAAATTAATCGTATTAAGCGTACGAACAGAAAGTTAATTGTATGAATCGAATGCTTTCATTGTAAATTTAATTTATTAGTTTCTTTTTGAATAGGGAATAATATGCATGTCGTTTAAAATTAGGTAAAATAATTTTATTTGGAATCCTACTGTAGAATTACACCTATAATGTTTTATATTCGCTTTTAGTTTATATATTTTCATTGTAAAAAGGGTTAAAGCACGAGGGAAATTTAAAATCGCAAAATGCAATGCGAATCGTGACGTCCACGTACGAGTTCAGTTTGACAAAAAAGCGAAGTTACTAGGTATTTTTATAGTTTTGTGATTGTTTTTAAGTTTTATTGTTATTAATTAGTGTAATTACTGAAATATTGACGGCCCTTCGTCAACACACCGCCCGCGCCACCGCGCCGCCGCCGCATGGCTTGCAAGATCAGTGTACATTTTTAGTAATACACTGCTAGCCACGAACATTATACAAGTAAGCATAACGAACAAGTTGAGTTTAACTAAACTAATACTCCGCTTTTTACTAGATATACACTGGTGATCCCGAAACGTTACAAACCAAACGAAAATCATTGTGTGAAGATTCCTTTATTACTATGTGTATGGTGGTCGTACCCCTAATACCTCACTTTCTACTAAGTATACACTGGGTAATCCCAAAACGCGACAAAACAGACGAAAATCACTGTAAGATGATTAGTTTATTACTATGTGTATGGTGGTTGCGATCCCTACCACTCCGCTTGATTAATGGATATAGTTGAATTTTAATCTTTTACTCTATAAAACAAACACGTATGATGTTCGTAGCTAGCAATGTATTACTAAAAATGTACAGTGATATGGCAAATTAAGCGGTGACGGCGCGTCCGTGGTGCGGTGTACACAGCATAGAGGCCCGGCAGCGCGGCTTTTTTTTCGATCTGACTATATTGTTAGCCTAAGGGGCCCTGGAGCCTTGCGGCTTTTATAGCTTCACCGGGCTTGGGGCAGCGCAATGTATGTGGGTGGTGGCGCGTTCGTCCGGGCGGCGCCGTCTACACAAGCCCTTAGAATGCAGATTGAGTATCATTGGTGAAGTATGTATGCCCAGATCACCCTATGATAAGTGACTACCAAATAATTCGATAAAACTGTAATATAAGACAATATTTTCTTATTATATGGTAGCATGGCAAAGAGGCGGCAAAGTGACAGCACTGTTCCTCATGGTATGTACAGTACAGTTCAAAAACAACGGCGACCAGCGAGATCTATGGTAATCTATTAATGGTCGTCGTTCTCATGCCGGCCTGTAAGCCTATAAGAATATACGTTAGCTGATCCCAAAATGTGACATACCAAAAGACAGACACTGTGACGAGTTTATCAACACGTGTATGGTGGTCGCGATCCAGTCCGGTACAGATACCAGACTAACCGACTTGATTACTGGATATACAAGGGCTGATCCCGGAACTCGACACGCCTAATTATGTTAATATAGCGGGTGTTACACCTGGTGTATGGCGGTCGTCGACACAGTCGGACAATTGCCGTGACCGACCCAACAAAAAACCTTTCTTCCCTTAGGAAAAAACCTAAGAGGTTGAACCTTAGTTCAACAGGATACTTTTATATTAAATAGGAAATAAACTTGTTAAAATATTTTATTGCGCACGTCTGAATGTCTGTTAGAACATAACTAACTACATTACATTATTTATAACTATATTACAACGTCTATGAATTATAAAAATATGTTGCACTATTTTTACTTTTTTTCCAACCGGCCAGTATTTTAAAGTCTAAATTACATAGAACATACATACATACACATATAAATACACTTTATCAGGTTTATTTTCGTATTTTACACATAGATAAACTACAGTACTTATAAAATGGTTTTCCACTTCCATCTATATCGTTATTAGTTATAAACCATAACAATTTTCAGATAATACGAATAAAGCACTCTACAGTATACAATATATTTATTTTATTTCGTACGCTGACGTCACTGAAAGCGCGCCAAAATGGAGGCATTTAAATCGCCCTAATCTCATTGCAGTTTTAAAATATTTATTTTGATCTTAAATTTTTGCGCACACAAAGGCAAACCTCAATAAATATTTATATAGATGTATGTATGTAAAAATATTTTTGCGATAAATAAGTTTAAAGCATTATTGTTATTTTCATTGGGATTTGGTTATAAAATTGTAAGGTAAAAATTAGTGGTATCAATTAATTTAAAAAAACTCTTTCACTTTTACACCTTCTGTCGAGGCAAACTCTCTCACGCAAGTAGGGTTTCTGGTCGAGAATTCTCGAAGCGGGAATTCCTGAGAAACTGGCCTTATTCGAGAAGGAGAAAAAAGTGTCGAGAAGACGAGATCTCGTTAGAGAAATCTTTTCTTGAGTGTACTCACTTAACAAGAAACTTAATAGAAAAATAATGTCAGCAATTTAGTAAAATGGTAAAAAAAATTCATTGTAAAATATAAAGCTTTAATTATATACAACCACCTATAAAGCCACCTTCACGTACAATGTTTGAACAGTTTTTCGTTCTTTAGAAACTTTGTACCTTTGTAACTTTTGTAGCCTCTAGGACAAGAAACCTATTATCAGTGATGATGTTGTTATACCCTTGCATTTTCAAAAATATACCTCATTTAAAATAGAGAGGAATCTATGTATTAATCACATCCTATGTTTTTAGGTTTAATAAGCTAGTATACTTGGAAGATTGCCATAGTTTTTTAACCGACTTACAAAAAAAGAAGGAGGTTCTCAATTCGAATATACAATTGTGGTCATATAATTATGAAAGGAAATATTATTTCAAACTAACAAGTATGACTAATTGCATGTATTTTTTTGTATTTCTCCCGATATCGCAAAACTTTTCCATACTAGCGGTACATTCGTTGATACATATGATTGGCTAGAAAACAAACAGATAAACTTTATACATTAGTTCTGAACCTAGTATTACTACTTACTGGCAGGTTACATAATTAAGAACGCTGAATAGTTTTTTTTTTATTCAAATTTAAATAGAGAACACTCTGTGGCTGTGGTTGTAGGTCACTATTCGTATAATTTTGGCGACATATAGTGCTTGTAAAAGTCTTAAAGTGGATTGCTTCATATGAAAACAATAGGGAAAAATTAAAGTTGTAATAAATCTACATTGAAAGTACTAATAACACATCGCGAGAAGAACAAAGTCTTATAAAAAGATAGCCGACCATCTGTAATGCTAAAAACGATGGTTTTCCACGCTGTGAAGCATTTTGCCACGTATCAAAACTACTTTAAATGTTCCGCGTGTACCTAAACAGGGAAAGTCATCTCGTCGAGATGATCGAAATATCGTTCGCTTGGCAAAACAAAATCCTTTTAAAGGGTCTAATGAGCCAAGAAAAGAATATTTTGATGAAAACAACCCTTCAGCAATCACGGCACACACTATTCGAAGGCATGAAAAGTTGTACCGAAGGATAGCAAGGAAGGTGCCCATGTTGAAACGGTACCATAGGCAACCCCGGCTAGCATTTGCAAGAAGGTATGAAAACTGGACAGTTAGACAGTGGAAAAATTTTCTTTTTTCTGACGAGACAAAAATAAACCAGGTATGTTCTGATCGAAAATCAGAATAAAGCATTCGACCCTAAAAGTACACAAAAGTTACATTAAAGCATGATGGGGGAAATGTGAAAATTGGGGGGTGCTTTTCAGGACATGGTGTATTGGATCAATTCCAATACAAAAATATACTGGAAGAAACAATATTACCTTATGCTGAAGATGTGATTCCGTTTATTTGGACATTCCAGCACGACAATTATCCAAAGCATACTGCACGCACTGATAAGGAATTTCTCAGATAACAATCAGATTCTGTCTTAAATTGGCTAGCTAACAGGCAGATCTAAACCCAATAGAGCATCTTTGGTGCCAAGTCATGAAAAAGGTTTCAAATCTATAGTACGGCAATTTAAGTGAGCTGTACGATGTTTTCTTAGAAGAATGCAAATTCTAACTCTCTTGCGAAATGTCAAAATATGATAAATTCAATGCCTCGTCGGTGTAAAGCAGTACTTAAAAGCCGTGGACATGCTACTAACTATGAATTTTAAAATGTATTATATTGCTTTTTTTCTTTACGCACTTTACATTAATATGATTTATTTAATCTAAGTTTTGTATAAAACAACTCTTGAACAGTTTAATAAATCGTTCGTAATTATTTTTCCAGCTTCATTACTATTTGATTTTTTTACTATAGAGAATAAATAAAATTTGTAAAAATTAATAGCAATTTTATTCTATATTCCTAATCCCGTTTGCTCTATTCATGTGCCTATTTCATAACATAACTAGTTACTTCTAAGAAGGAATACATAACTACACATGCTATGATTTAAATCAAAAAATTTGGAACTTCAAATCTTTCTTAATTATATGACCACGACTTTATATATTTTTTTACAGATGTTCAGCCGTAACTTCTTTGTTTATAAACTGATTTAGATGATACATTTTTCGATTTCTTTCGCCTGAAGTGATGATTATGATGATGATTATAAAAGAAAGACTAAAAGTTTTATAGAAAGATACTCAAAGTTTAATGTAGTTAGCTTTATTACTAAAAGTTATAAAAAAATAATTGAAAGAAGAATTAATAAGTATTATAATTTATTGACAAACAGTGCCCTGCTGCCATAGTATGCAGTAATTATTCTCATCACATAATTTTATTTTTACTCATGGACAATACATACAGTCAATCAGTTGAGGAATAACATACAAAATTTCATCAAAATCGGTTAAGAAGCAATAAAAAAATATTTTTTTAAGACTTGTAAAAGTGTTCTTGGAATTTTTATAAAATATCAATTAGGCAATGACATGAGTTACCCGTGTACAAATTTCATAAAAAATAATGAAGCCGTTTATGTGTTAAATGCGGACATACAGAGACAGGCAGACAATAAAAATAAGTGTTATAAAAATTTCAGCTATACTAAAATAATAAAATGTTTTTTTTATCACTAAAATTGCATCTGATGCCTTTTTAATAATGCCACTATCCGGCAATTGTACATTTAGATTGCTAAAAATGATAAAATACATATATTTTTCTTATAATAATTATAATATCAACAATTTTCATCTGTAGAGAGGGTACAGGTAAACAATCATTCCCAGGTGCCAGACGTACTGTATCTCTACCTAATTTAAGTGAAAAAAGAAATATAAAAAAACAGCTGTACTAAAATCAACTTTTTCATAATGTTGCTAGTTCTTACTATTAAGGCAAAATCCCATGTGGTTGCTAGTCACATAAAAATATATTTAATTAAAAAATAATATACAAAGGAATCAATGCAAAGTTAACCATGCCATTCAAAATATGTACTTATATAGAACATCTATAATATTTTATTGACTAGTATATGCATGAGGTGATCCAAGAATGGATACTGGAAGTTTATAGTTTTGTTTTGGGTATCATAACAATGTTTTTTTTTAAATAGTAAGTGTCATTTTTATCATTTGTGTCCATAAACTTATGATGTTAAGAGTGAATGAATAGAAATGAACTTACTGTCATGGTGACTAACATCCTGATCACTGTCTTCAGCAACCACCATAGCTTTCCACTTGTTCACCAGTGATCGAGCAGCTAACCCGACTTTTCCTGATTCCTTACGCAGAGCATTTACTGTTCGACCTACCCCTGTTTCTTGCAAATGTTGGACTGTTACATCTAAACCAGAAAGTGCATCTATGCATTTTAAAATCTGGAAAAGACGAACTTCACGTTAATATATTATAATATACCTCACAACTTAGTCTCTATATTTTCCTTTACTGATCCATTGTAATGATATAAACTTATGCATTTTAAATTATATTAAATAATGCGTTTGTTGTCTACATGCTAACTGAAAGAAACAGGAAAAGTTTATATAAATTACATTCTTTTTTTAACAGTAATATGACACTGTTTGTATATAAACTTCCTGTAATATTTTTCCATTATATTTTTTTTTACTTTACTTCATGTCTATTTTACTTACCTATATGTGGAACAAGATGATAATTAATGAATAATTACAAAATAAAGTTAAGTGACATGACAGTATAGACCTCGAATGTTACAACTAGTTATCCCGTGTTGACGACAACTTCAAGAGAACAGTATAAATAATTTCTCTTACACGAAAACATACATATGGTCGCATTTTACACAATTCCTGTAAGTTGTTTTTCATAATAATTTAGCAGAAAGATACGGCTCAATTTGTCCATATTCCTACTGTTACGAATAATTTCTGGCACTGAATTATTCATGTGTAATACACATACATTATATTTAAAATAAAATTAATTAGAACCTTCATAATTGTTTACTCACGTTTTTCTCTTCGTGACACTTTTCTATATTATTCTGATAGTGTTTAATTAACTCAAGCACCGACGCCATTTCTTGATGGATATTGTGAATTTGCGATTATCAATAATAGAGTTGGTTTTTTATCACTGGACGACGAGTGCCAGCTGGTAAACGGGCACCATTTTTGTCACTTCAAATTAGTGCTGCCAGATGAAATATATACATGTAATACATATTTTTTATACAGTTTCGGGAATATAATCTTCCCCTTCTTGGTCTGCTACGTAGTAGTATTATAGTCTACAGTAATACATGTAAACGGTCATTACTGCACTATTGTGAAGACATAACTTTGATATATGTATTTTTTCTAATTTAATTATGATTGTGGTGTGGACTCTAGGGCCTTTTCGTAGTCTGCAAAAGGTACACACAAAGTCTGCATTTATTCTTCGGTATTGTGGATAATTTTCAGCACTGTATTGTGCCAAAGCCTTTTTGAAACCCGTTGCTCTTTTGTTGGAAGTTGGAACTTGTCAAGCCTATGAGCGGGATATAATAGTAAATATGTTTATTGATGTGTAACATCTTTCCTCTTGCTGGATATTTTTTGTGGGAGTGATTTTGGAAAAGGGACGGATGTGTGTTACAGGAAGCCGTGAAATCGCGCGCTATTTGATTTGACCAGTGAGCACGCGCGGTGGCGGAGAGAAGACTGTGAGATGATGCCAACCCATTTTGCGTGAGGTTGGTACCACGACGTACTGTCGGCCAACATAGTGTATCGTGTGTGGAACAAGAAAGAGAAAGGTAAATAGAGAAGGAGAACGCATCGGCTGTGCACTCATCTACAGTTATACAGTGATGTGTATAAAATCTGAGGTTATATTTATATATGTAAACTATATTAATAATTATCTTTATTATTAAGCGTCTGACAAAGTTCATCATTCTTAAAAAAATGCCAGTAGGTAAGATAGTATTATTCGAATAAATATTTTAGAGCAGATTTAAGTTACTATTGCGTATTTATTACGACTAGAATTAAGCTAGAAGGCACAGAATTAAGGCGCACGCCTTAATATAGAATTACATGTATTTTCATGCTTAGAATATATTCGACCAATAATATGACGAATAAATTGACTTCACATTTTTTATTAATAATCTGTGTGTAATAATGCTACAAACAGTTTTAGGGCGCAATCGGTTCTTCAGTTAATTTTGTTATTAATTATATAATTGATACATACATTAAACAATTGTACTAGTAAGCAGCAAGTACATTAGGTAGTAGGCATAATTTATTACAAAACTGTAAACGGAAGTATCATCGCTATATATTTTTTATTTGTTGAAAGGAATGTTTAAAAACCTATCTATCTATCTATCGCTGCTGCTATATAAATTTTAAGTATTTATTATTATTATTTCGTCACTCACTCACTCACTAGTCAACTTACTTATCAATTGACCGACTTTTCTTAAATTTGAAAAAAATATGTAACTTCCTCGATATAAATATGTGTATTTTATTGCCTTCATTTAATTGACTTATTAATGTGCATTTAAATCTCAAAATTACTTCGCTTTCAAAGTTCAAACTCAGTAAAATGTTCAAAAATCAAGTTCCTACATAGATATAATGCACTTACATAGTCTCTGCTTACATCTATGAGTTCTTTGTATAGTAGTTCTACTGATTATTCAGTAGATCTGGCAACACTTGTCTAGAGGTCATTAGTCATTTGTCTCTGGTCATGACGTTAACGTCTGTAAGTCTACAGTACAGAGAAATAAATATCTGTATGACCTATAAATATATTATTTTATAAAGAACAAGATTGCGTACCTACTCTTTCCGAAAAAACAAGCCGAGTAAGAGAGCGCAATTAAGGATTGCATCCCAATCTACTGCAGTGTCCATACTCTTGGTACTTCACGGAAAGGGGTTGCTAGTCAAGTACTCGTATATGTATAGCAGTAATAGGGAATATGCATGTTCGTGGCTGAGTGCTTTAAGCGCTCGCCCCCAAGCCCGGGTGAAGCTGTAAAAGCTGTTTGAGGCTTCAGGGCTCTTATTGCTAACAGTATAGACAGTTCGAAAAAAAAAACAACATAAAAAGGAATATGCATGTAGTTTAAATATAGGTCAATTATTTTTATTTGGAATCTTTATTAGTATAGAATTACACCTTTTTTATTTATTCGCTTTTTGTTTGTGGTTTCTTATTGATAAAAAGTGTTAAAAATACGAGGGAAATTTGAAATCGGAAAACGCACCGCTTTTGGTTGGCTGATCCCGAAATGTGACATACTAAAACATAGACTCTGTGATGAGTTTATCAGCATTTGCGTGGTGGTCGAGATCCAGTCGGTTACAGATAATCCTACTAATCCGCTTGATTACTGGATATACAACGGTTGATCCTAGAACTCGACACGCCTAAATATGCCAATATATCTTTATAATATAATAAAGCGGAAGAGTTTTTTGTTTGTTTGTTTAAACACGCTAATCTGGAACTACCAGTAGGATTCGAAAAAATCATGTTGTATATGATAGCCAGATTTACGTGGTATTCTATAGGCTATCTAGCATTACGCTACACCTCTCAGAAAGCCTTAAATGTTGATTTTTGTTAAGTAAGTCGGAAGTCACATCGCACCCAAACTGATTTATCCGCGTGCTCTGACGTAATGGTTAGTGATACATAAATACAATAGTTCTACTAAAATATTGCTCCTTAGTACATGTAAAGAAAAGCCCGCGATATCATATGTCTATCTCTTATAAATAAGCCACAATATGGTATGGTTGTGATTTTTTAAATTGAAAATTGATTTGTGATTTATGAGCATTATTATTAATCCTTACGAATGAATAACGTCTAATAACGTATAATTTCATCATAAAGATAATTTTTGTAGATTATCTTTGCCCTTTATAGCATGTTATTTTGACGAATAGTTTGACAGATAATGTAAAATTAAAATAATTCAACACTCGGCTCGGGTCTTTGACTATATAGGTGTAGTGGCGCGAACGAGCCGTGTGAGTTGTGACGCAAAACCCTAGCTGCCCGATAAAAATATTATCTATACTGTTGTATTATAAATCATCAATCAGGGATTTCTTTGAAATTATACGCGGGTGGTACCACGGGACACAGTTAGTATAGCATATTTTTTTATGAAAGGTTATAGGTTATATGACTTTACGCTATGGCCCTAAGGAGCGGCACACCTGGCAAGCTGTACGCAAGGAAAAGAAGGGAGAACAACGATAGGTAAACTACACGGGAGTTGGCGGCCCGGTGGAGATTTGTTCGATTAACACGGATGAATCCGTATGGCACATCTAGTACATTACATATGGACATATTTGTTATAAGTTATAATGCTAACGTCCGCTTCCCACGCAGCATTATTTGACCCCTCTGGACACTTTACTTCCTTGGTACATGTCGGCACTACACGACTAATCCTGTGTACGTTGAGTTAGTACAAGTCTAGTGCTAATATCCCCGTTATATCCTTTCCTGTGTGGGAGCCAAACCTAGAACTACCCTAGTATATATACTGTATTATCTGTGCTTACGAAGTACTAAATCGTGACTATGTATCGGCTGTACAAATGTAGATATGTACACAAATGCAAGTAATAAATTATGAATGTTCCAGTGTAAATGCAAATATTAGTACTTGGTTTTTGTGAAAACAAAAACTGTGTTAGGTATTCAGACATATTTACTTTTGTAGGGTTCCGAAGTACCCTTATAATTAAAGCCTTATAATTTAACGAAGGAACCCTTATAATTTCGCTATGTCCGTCTGTCTGTCCTCGGCTTAGTTCAGAGACTCTTAGTACTAGCAAGCTGTAATTAATATGGGTATATATATATATATTAAGTACACCAATAAAGTGGTAAAATAAAATCTTCAAAAATATTGCGGGTATGTGAACACAATTTTTTAACGTGCTATTTTTTGTTAGTGTCAGGTGTGCCTCCTCCCCCTCCGCCTGCCAGCTAAGTGGTTGTTTTTGGATATGTGAAAAAAATTATGGTAAAATTCATTCACTATGTGAAATGAAGTTAAAAGAAATACTTGAACTTGAAGCGATAATGGCGCAGTGGTAGCGTGTACGACTTCGCGTCGATTGACGTGAGTTCGAATCTCTACAATGAGCCTGAGATTTCGGTGAAGGTAAACATCGTGAGGAAACCATAGCATGGTGGTAGGGCATTTTCTAATGCCCGCCTGGCCAGCTACCACCCTCAAGTTGAAAATCTGCCGCCAAGCACCAATAGGTGTGTTCCGGCAGCTGCACTTGAGAGCCAGTCTTCCACTAGGTTTAGCGAGTTACCATCTTGGGCCATATCGTCACTTAACATCAGGTGAGATTGTGGCCACTACGCCAAACCTATCACGATAAAAAAAACTATCATAATTAAGTTAACTAGTAATCAACTTATAAAATGTACTTGGACAAGTAATTCTGTACAAATTCCATTGAAAATTACTTAAGGACCCATCTCTAAATCTACATATTGTGACGAGCAATTACGGAACCCTACACTGCGCGTAGGAACCCTACGCGCGTACCCCGTAGGAACTAAGGAACCCTACACGCACATGGCAATTTTTTGTTTTATACAAATAAAGTCCATACAGTACCTACATCTGCAAACCAAAGTTATAACCAAAAGCAACTAGGTTCTTCTTGTTATTTTTTAATGGCAACTGTGTTTATCCCCAATTCTACCAACGTCACTTGAATAGAATATTTTACAACAAATTCTTGCAGTCTTCAAACATAACTAACTCTAACAAGATGAGAGCTCCTTTGTTAAAACTATGCAGGGAATTGTTTGGCAACTTAAAATGCATATTCATCTTACAATTATAATCATTGGTGCAAAATGCCGCCAAAATTACATAATATAGGGCCAAATAACATGTTTATGAATTAAACTAAAAACCACCACAAGGTAGATCAAAATTCTGCCAAAAACTCCCTTGACCTAGGTTGATATCTCTGACAACTGCGTTGGAACGTCTCGTGCCTCAGTGCTTATTGCAAACCACGCCAATCTGTCTGTAGCACAAAAACGCAGTTGCAGAAATGGATGTGGTTATGGAGCATCTGCGATCGAGCATTGCTCAGTTTTTATCATTCATATGATTCATGTCTCTTGTACACTTTCCATTATTGTTCCTCTTTACTTTTTAAGGTACGGTGTATTATAAATAAAATGATTAAGGTTTGCTGTTGTGCGAACTTTACGCAAAAAATACTGGTTTGTTTTTGTTTTACTTTTTAGATACTTGGCCCATAACAAAAAGAAAAATTGTCACTATATCTTTATAAACAATAATAAAATTCTGTAGTCCACGCGAGCGCAGCTGCGGGCACAGCTAGTAAGTAATAAATCTATGGTGTGAACTGTGCATTGTGAGGAGCGCCTGTAGTAGTTTTCACTTCAAAAACATTGTATTTCATTATTGCTATAAATTTTCAATGTATATTTTGTTTTTAAAGTAAAAAGATATGTTAAGAGTTCGTATAGTTTTTACAGCGTCAGTGCTTCACTGTACAATATAATATTATGTACAAATTGTGCTCTAAATACTTTTTTTTTGTCAATCATTTGGAGATATTCGATTAAAGCATACTACTAATTGTGGATAAATAGACAGACCAAAATGTTGAAGCAAAGACACTTTGCTATAAAAGTAATGTAATCTCTTTGCATATCATTGTATGTTTTAATTTATTTATAAATAGAACATGTAACGTTGATTAGAGAGATGTCAAGTGAAAAACACGTATTGTGTGAGATATATATATTAGGTACGGAGTATTACCTATGAAATTGCCGTTTTGTATGAAAAAATTTAAACGATGTTTTTTCATGTATTTTTTATTTGTATTAATCGAAATAATCACCCATGCAATCAATGCATCTTTGCCAGTGCAGTAGCAGTTTATTGATGCCCTTCTTAAAGAAATCAGCTGGACGGGAGGCAACAAATTCTTCAAAGGCATTTTGTACTGCCTCTCGGGTATTGAAATTTTTTCCCGCAAAGGAGTTATCCAAATTCTGGAAAAAGTAGTAGTCTGTAGGCGCAATGTCTGGTGAGTAGGGCGGATGACGGAGAACTTCCAACCCCAGTTCTTGCAACTTGGAGACCGTCTGTTGTGCAGTATGAGGTCGCGCGTTGTCGTGCAGGAGCAGCGGAGACGAGCGATTGACCAATGCTGGTTGGAGATGTGCCAGCTTCTCCATCATTGTGTTCAGTTCTTCACAGTACACATCTGCAGTAATGCTCACTTCGTATGTTAAGAAGCTGTGATGAATCACACCGGCGCTAGACCACCAAACAGTGACCATCACTTTTCTAGGGGTAAGTTTTCGTTTAGGGCATTGTTTAGGTGCTGAACCAGGATTCAACCAACTTGCTGAGCGCTTGCGGTTATCAAACAGAATCCATTTTTCATCGCAGGTAACAATGCGGTTCAAAATTCCTTCATTTGTGTGTCTGTTGAGCAGTGCAAGGCACGTTTCGACGCGTACTTCGCGCTGGCGATCATTGAGTTCGTGGGGCACCCATTTGTCAAGCTTTTTTACCTTGCCAATTTCACGCAAATGGACCAATATTGTTTTGACGATAACGTCGAAAGCTGCTGCTAATTCAGCCGTAGATTGTGTATCATCAGCTTCCACAATCGCCTTTAATTCGTCATTGTCGACCAAAGTCTTCGGACGACCGCGAGGTTCATTTTTCAGGTCGCAATTCCCAGAACGGAAGCGAGCAAACCAATAACAGGTGGTACGTTGGTTTGTAGTGTTATCTCCGTAAATGTCGTTGATGTTGCGTGTCGCTTGTGCCGCGTTACTGCCACGACGGTACTCATATTCCATAATTACTCGAATTTTTAACGTATCCATGATGACAAAAAAGATTTAAATGCGATGAAAATGTAACACTAATCAATAAACAAATGACTACTTTTGAAAAAAGAATTCCATGTTTTTAAAATAAAATTAATTTGAAATTAGAATTCTTAGCCAAACAAAAATTATTTTGATTTGAAATGGCCAGTACTGCAGATCGGCAATTTCATAGGTAAAGACCTATTATTTTTTTCTATTATCATAGAAGAATTTTCTAACATTGTTACATATTCCAAAGTGTATATTATTTGTTACACCACAAATAATTAACAATACAATATTCATGCGACTACAAAATCTTCATAAAAAGATAATTACCTATCTATTTAAATGTAGTTTTACTAATATAATAACGAATCTCCGAGTAGTTGTTTGTAGAATACTCACTGCCGTCATAATTCCATATCTGCGATGATCGTTATCATACTGGAATCACACAAACCAGAACGTAAACTGGTAATGGAAGTCCGGGCCGTAGCTGTTGGTATCAAATTCAATACAGTGCGGAAGCGTTGCGACGATAATCCACCTTTGTAGCGCCCTTACTTCGATATATTTGCTTGTATGCAAATGAAGGCGTTTTCCGGTCCAACCGTGTTCACAACTTGATGTGATAATACTCTTTGGTTTCCTTATAGAGTGATACAAACAAGGTATATACTTGTAAATAATAACTATGGTGGCACAAACTGTAATAAAGACAAAGGGACAAGACCCTTTGCTACTCCGTTGCAATAACGTGCGGTCGTAACAGTAATTCTATTTTAATGTCAAATAATTTTAAAATTTGCATAGAATTTTGTCCGACACCATATAAGATTGCAGGAAGTATAATTAAGCAAATTAGTTTGCGGGAAAAGTATTAATAGCTCGACCAGCCGGTTCTTCTAGACGTGTGGATGCATCTCTTGATCGGTGAATTGATTCATGCTCATATATCTATAACTTTGTTGTAAGGAAGATAATTAGACTAAAAAGAATGAAAAAGTTATCTATCTTTTATCTTTGTCGTACCGTGAAACTGTGGAACTATATCCCGGCTAATGTGTTCCTTCCTTCTTACAACATCGGGACCTTCAAACGTAACGTGAAGGGATATTTATTCAGGCCGACATGATAGCGGCGACCGCTGATGGATTTCGATCTCTTGGTGGTCGCTGTTGTATTCTTTTGTATTTGTATTGTCTTTTGTACTGTATTTAACCACCAGGGACAGTATCGTCAAAGTGCCAACCTAATATTTAATAAAAAAATTGCCAAGTGCATGTCGGGTCACGCTCAATGCAGGGTTCCGTAGTTGCCCGTCACAATATGCAGACTTAAGGATGATTCATGTTATACAGGGCCGGTGTAATATGAATTACTTCATACACAAGTATACAAAATATGTTTGACCGTGTCCCAGCCAGCGGCCGGCCCGGACTCGGTCTGGTGTAACATGAATCATCCTTTATTCATGTTACACAGGCCATAGCCGTACTCGGCTGGGCACGGTGGCAGGGATCCGGCCCGCTTCGGCCCGTTGTACCATGAATTACTTCATACAAATGTATACTATAAATGTTTTACCGTGTCCTGGCCGGTGCCCGGCAGTTCGGTGTAACATGAATCATCCTTAAGTCTGCATATTGCGATGGGCAACTACGGATTCTAAATTTTTAGAGGCTTTTATGCAATTCGCATATGTCAGCCTCATCGTAGCGTAACCCTAATATCTGGACATACGTAACATAATTATACATTTAATAATAATGAGCAATTGATTTGAACAGACTAGCCGCCTCCTCAGTGGACGTATCACCCAATATTTTATTATACATGCCAACGTCTAGTTTGTTCAAGCAAAAGGAATTCATTAAACTCTGCCTAACTGACTCGAACCTGACACACTCCATCAGAACATGATAAACGTCATCCACTTTTTGACATACGTCACAAAGTGGTGATTGTTTTAATTTTAACATATATTTATATTTGTTTGATGGAATATGTCCGGATCTCAACCAATGTACAACAGAAATTAATTTCCTACCTAACTTTGTCGTAGCACACCAGGGTATACGAGGAGGCTCACACTGTAAAGTCCTATACCAGATTCGGCAAATTTTTTGTTAGTAAAATAGTGAAAAAAATTGTGCGCTGGACCATATTATATAATTAGACCATATGATATAGTTAAGAAATCGGTGTAATAAATTAATTTTGTGTTCTAAAATTAAACATTCAATAAAGTTTATGACTAACTTCACGTCACTATTGACAACAAAGAACAGCAATTTACTCCTTCAAAAGTAGTTATTAATTTATACGATACTTCATGAGCGAACAAACGTCAAAACGACCATCATAGCGTGCCGATATTATAATAAGATATTATTTATCTTATCTATGAATACTGGTTTGTAAGAAATGGTTATGCAAAAACGATGGTTTTGTTGAAAAATCACCGTTACGCTTACGTAGGCTGGCTCATAAAAGCGCATGTAAAAATTTATTTTCGAGACTCAAGAACGCACAATGTTCAGACGAATAAAATTTATATAATTGTATGTCCGTCATTAAAAAAATTAAATGACGTACTAACCCCTATGGTTTTTTTTACTCATTGTACTTATCCACATGATAATCATTTGTCCGATTGGAAGGCAAAGTGTGTCCAATAAGTAGACCGTTATCCAGACTCCCACGCCAGCTGCACAAATACCTATAATAATTAGGCGGACAGTATGTAGGTACTTAATTATAACATACAAGTAGGTAGTTAGCTAGTTAGCAGTAAATTTATAAGAAAAGAAAATTATTTATATTAAAGAAATTTAAACTACAAAAGAATCATATTAAGAAATACTTAAACTCAATTTACGAAATTGCTGTATTCAAACAAATATTGATTATGAAGCAGTGATGGGCTCAGTGGTAGCATGTACGGATATCGCGTCGATCGACATAAGTTTTAATCCCTGCAATGACTCTGAGCTTTTGGCGAAGGAAAACATCGTGATGAACCTATAGCATGGTGATATTTTTTTAATATCATTTAATATCATTATAATTTTCTAATGCCTGCTTAGCTAGCTACCGTCCTCAAGTTGTACTTAAGAGCCAGTTCCCCCACTAGGCTTAGCATGTTACCGTCTTGGGCCACATCGTCATTTTGAGAGGGGGTGAGATTGTGACCAAGTGCTAAAACCCAGGATGTATATAAAAAATATTTTTGTTGTTAAGAGTATTTATTGTTTGTTTGAAAAGATATAACTCTTAAAAAACTAAGTAGCGGGTTTACGAGATGAATTCGATCAAAACCTTTCTCGGGCATGTAACGGATTGCATTAATTTGCAATTGATTTTGCACGTATTATACTTGCTATTGTTTCTGTACGTTTGCGAAGGTATTTTTTCATTTGTGAACGAATCAATACTACAGCCTGGAGCTCGATGTAGGTTGTGGTCTTCGTCTCTTAAATTGATATTGCCCGTAACGGGGTTGAGTGTCCTCAAAGAATCAAATAGCGGAAGCGAATGTTTTTCTAGTTTTGTAGGTCATGTTACTGTGGAGTTTTTATAATGCATATTGTGTTGACCCTGTCAAATATCGGCTCCAAAACTAGAATAATTACTACCTAAATATCGCACGTAGTATTTATTATAATTACGACTTCATATCCAATTTGCTGGCCGTAATAAGTTCGCGCTATGTAGCCTATGTAGGTAGGTAGTTTTTGCGAGTATAAAAAACTTAACAGTGACTGAATGCGAATACTGTTATTTTTGTTTCACATATCAGTTTCGTCGGTACGTCAATACATCAGCTCGAGGGTGAACAGCGCATCGGTTTGTCCATTAGTGGAAAACAGCTCGTCCATTGTAATGATGTTCGGTGCTCACATCCGTCAAGATGGTATCTCTATAAAATAAACTAATAACTTAAATACACCTGTTGTCCGCTTAGGAGGAATATTTAATGACGTTGATAGCTTATAGCAATTTGATACGTCTTGTAAGCACAATGGAATTGCGCCGGTACCTGTGTAGCTGTAGATATTCATCACGCTTGTATTTACAAGTCGTAATAAGTAAACACTATTTTGGACTTTTATTTGTTTTATTATTAATTTTAATAATTTATACGCCAAAATACATTAGCTAATATTTGTTTCAATTCAAACTTAACAATTATCATCGATTAATATTAGGGTACTCCAGTTGTGATTTCGCTTCTTCAAATGTAAACGGCAATTCAATACTTTTCTGTATTATGTTTACAAACCATACAATGTAACTTGTTCGTAAAAAGGTTTCCTTAATTTTCCATTCACACACAATAAACAAAAATAAGGCAGCTTCAATGATCTTGTGAACTATGAAGCAAAATATATTTTATAATCTGTGTACGTATTATTTTATTAGCGACATTTTGGAATAGCCCAAGTTTTAATCAGTGGTAGATGAAGACCAAGGAAAGTATACTCGCCTTACAGGAAGATTTTTGATACCCAAAAAAGATGAAATAAAAACAACATTAAGCTTGTACTGGAATTCAAGTAGGAACCCGGAACCCTTTTCTAAATTCGTTGTAGATTGTAATTAAAACGAAGCCAATAATTAAAACTTAAATAAGTCATAATGAAATTATATTTTAATATACAATTAATGTATGCAGTACACACATTTTAAAACTAACAACATTATTTGAAATGATTTTTATGTAATCTACGGAAATATGAGGCTTTGTTATTAGGTATTTATTACTTTAATTAGGTACTACTGAAAAAAGACAAACGAGACAATAATACAATAACCCTATTTATAATTCGGTGGAGATACCTAATAAGTAGTATTTCAGTTTATACTCAAATTAGAACAGTTTATATGGATCTTATGGAAGTAATAGTCTCCGAGGTAATTGAACGCGTAATGCGGTTCGCGCGCCCGATGTGGTTTAACACGACAGTGGTGAGTCTTGGCTGGTTGGACTAATTGAACCATATTGTGTCATTACTGGCGTAATAATGGAGTGGTGTTATTAGGATGCACGAGCGGCCGCGAGGACACGACAAGCCAAGCCAACGACCGCTAACCCGAGTAGAGCATCTAGGCAAATTTATACGCGACAAATCATGGCGAAACTAAAATGTTTCAAAAATAGAGAATAACAAGTATTGCTGTTATATTACATTTAATAACGATTATTCAATCGTCAGATAACTAGCAGCTAATTTTATTGGAGGAATCATTTTGATGTTTTGACAGCTAATGTGTGGAAAACCTGTCAAAATTTAAAAATTATTCATCAAATAAAGTTATCTGTTGATTGAAAAATTGGCCATTAATCTTACTTTATATAATTATTTTTGTTTATAAGTCAGATTGTTCGATAAACACTCTTTCGAAAGTTTTTTGTTAGTTTCGTTAATATTTTTTTGATCGGATAATATAAAGTAATACATTACAGTATTTTAAGAGTGACTATTTTTTATACGATAAATAAATCTCAATTACGGGAGATTCTAAAAAAGTTTTTAAGTGTATTTATGTAATTACTACGTCTAAAGTAACGTAAAAAATATTCCAAAATAACAAATGCATGACAGAGTTTTGCGAAATATTTATATTGTCACCTTGTAGTAGACCATAGAGTATTAAAGTCTGCTAGCTGTAATTCATAATTCTAACGACTCTATTGATTGTAAATTTCAATATAAATTGCTTTTTAGAATTTAATTATAAATTTTTACAATGAATAGTAAAGTATTCGTTACCTAAACTTGGCGACCACAGCAGAATTCCATTTAACTAGATTACGATTTACTGGTTGTCACAATATCTATAATAAATTTATTTATACCTACTAGGTATACTAAATAATTCAATTAAGGTATGAGTAATTGTTGTGTACTTTCTCCTGGAGTATTGGCTTGATTGGAGAAACGGCTGGGTCATTGAGGTGATGAGCGATTTAAGTGAGTAATAGCGCACGTTAATTACTTCACCGGTATAAATCACACGTAACAGTTATTATTTCAAAGCCAAATGAATGTTAATTTGACAAGCCATGTGAATATGGAACTTAATCATAGTGATGTCGAACAATGAACAGCACTTCGACCGCGGCAAAAAATGAATTCCATTAGGTTGTAGAGGTAGGTAGATAATTGTAAAAAAAAACAATACAATAACATATTTATTTCCTTATTTATTATATAAATGACGAGTACATATTACTTAATTATATTATCGATTACGTAATACACGTAACATTTACAAAAATATTATACATTTTTTTTTTCATATTATAAAGGTTTCTCTATAAAAATATTCTATGTGCGAAACACCCAAATGCCCGTTATTCCTCAAACACGTCATTTATTACAAAAGAAATATTATGCTTGATATATAAAAAATTGCATATTTGAACAATTCACAAGCCATGATAGAGTTCAATTTATGGTAATACAAATGAAAAGATAGTATTCTCTTGTGATGTGTAATTAATATCTATTCTTAAATAATGACAACAGTCTTTGTAAAGCTGAAATTCCTTACATAACAAATTATTACATTATATTTTATCTATATGACTGACTGCCTATCAACTAGTAATATGTGCAAATATTAATAATAGCGACCGTTTCACAATCTTACAGTAAATTCTCAACTAGGCTAAAAAGCATTTAGAGTATCCGGAGACTGTGCTTATGAGTTTTACCACTAACCACTAGTTATGCCTGTAACAGTTGTAACTTGCTTGACTTCACTTCATCTGTAAGTTAGCTGTTTATTGGTCAGTTGTCAATTTAGTTATGGGTTTATCAAGAAATGCTACTAGTTCATTATTTGATTTAGTTGATCATTATTTAGTTGAAGGCAAATATTTTACTACAGAAAGAATTATTTAAATGATTATTGAAATATTTTCAAAATAATCTATAGATAATTTAAAATTTCTTGAGACAACGAAATATAGAAATAACAACAAAAATGTCATCGCTTAGCCAATGTGAGATCATGGTGACTGAATTAAAATATTACAGTTCTTACAGTTACAGTTCTTAATAAGAGAAGACATTTCTTGACATGTGATGATAGGAACCCTGGCGTAGATCATTCAAGTATTTAGCCGAATAAGGTAGTTATTCGTTATTTTTACTGCCTAATTATCGTTGAAGTAAATTACTTGCAGATGGTGAAACAGGGGCTGCTTCTCGAATCAAATAATACTTGATTCTATTTGAAGATGGCGGAACAAATGCTATATACTTACTTAGACATAAAAATAAGGTAATTATTATAGGCACAAATATTTTAATAATTTATATATGTTATAAGTAAACATTATGTATAATTTTAATGTATATATGAATAACTAGAAAAATATTATAAAGACAGGCCTGGCTAAGTTCCTTGCTGAATTTTCTCAAAATGGTGAATGTTTTCCGAACGTCATAGTTTTGACGTTCGTAAGTGCCTTCTCAGTCTAAATTTAATAATATTTGTATTGAGATTGTCACAGAAGTGCATATTTTCAATATATTTCTGTCAATACAAGAATTTACTGAATGACAAGCAAAGGCACATAATTATTTGTGGTGTGTAATAAGAAGTAGGTACTGATCTAAAAAATATATTTAAATACAGTTATAGCAAAAAGTTAAGAGAGGGATATTAGTGAATGTTAGATAAAATAAAAGTATTTTAAGGTGTGCCATTTTATAGACGCTTCAGTGTCCTCAGAAACTGTATATTTATCCATTAGAAATATGCGTGGGTGCGACGCGACTCCTTGTGCCCAATGTCTAAATATCTATAAATATTCACTTCAATCATCTAATATCATATTCATCACAAGTCATTTTAGTGTTTTTATTACTGCTTTTCCTCCTATCATTATACTTGTATTTTTAACTTTACATGTTAATATATGGAAACAATATTTTACAATATCACATAAAACTACTAAAAACATTTTATGTCTTAACAAATTACCACATTTGTTAAATATATGCAACAAAAAAAAAAAAACATTCTATCTTCGAATTAATTGACTAGTTACAAACATGACTAGCGGAAATCGAAATTATGCCGCTGTCATATACAAGTGTTAGTTAAACAATGGACACTGACATTTACAAACAAATACAATATCGTCAGAGAGTACGACAGATATTCTGGCAAGATTTAATATAAGTTTAGATTTGTAGAGAGACGAGGAGCTATTTCTGAGGTCAATGCAGAGAAGGTGTACGCTATTATTAGCCGAGCCGAAGTTTAACGAAGCGTAATTTAAGAGCGCCGCCGGATTAGCTTTTTTTCTTGATCGGAATTCAGATGCGGACACGTCGCAACAGTTTCGAGTAATTAAGCGGTTCGTTATCTGTATAATTACTTGTGAAAATAAATTCTTATGTGTTGCGGGTTCAATGGACTATAATTAAAAAAAAACATGTACAAAACGACAAAAAAGTGGCCTAGTCCGGTTATCAAAACACACGTCACAGGATTATGGATGTGTCGCCTGCGGCCACGCTAACATACGCTCAAGGTTGTCACGCGCATCTAGCCTTATTCAAATTACGATAATTTTGATTTATCACAACAGAAGAATTATGCAATGGTTTTGATTTTCATAACGAGTGTTAAATTGCATAATTTGTTTTTCAGATTTGGGTACATTTTTACAGTTAGTTGATAATTATATGACAGCCCTAGTTCCGTGGCCGGTGTGCTCTTGTCGGCTCAAGAGTTTATTGATGATGAGGCACTCAATTCCACTTAGGTAGTTAAAATAAACAGACATCACGACATGCTTCTTAATCATGATTTATATCGCAAAGGTTTTTCATATTTCGGGCAGAGCTGAAAGTAATGATATTTCCATTGCTGTCTTAATTTCTATGTAATTTTGAATAAAACTCGTAGTGGACTATGGACTTACGTTATGGTAATACATATTATACATACTACAGGAAAATTCAACATTTAAAATTCGAAAAATATACTGATTTTAACGCTTAATTGTCTATTTATTTTGGATTTTATGAAATTTAGAAGAATTTTAAAAATCGACCATTATGAATTAAAAAAATATGTTTTTAAAATATAATAATAATAAAATGTGATCCATACAGTATTGACTTTATAAAGCATAATAGCTATAAATGATAAAATTTCCGAATCACTCTGGAACTCATATTTTACTACATATCACAATGTCATACCAGTGGCGTTTTTTTTTTTTTTTTTTTTTTTTTTTTTTTTTTTTTTTTTTTTTTTTTTTTTTCGAACTGACTACACTGTTAGCCTGAGGGGCCCTGGAGCCTTTACGGCTTTTACAGCTTTACCGGGCTTGGGGGCGAGCGCTTAGGGCACTCAGCCACGAAAGCTAAGCAACAACATCCGAGGGTGCCAAAGTGGCCGGACCTCGGCTCGGACTGTTGCGCGTATGCAATTAAGTCGCGATCTGACAAATTCCCTATCCGTAATTCGATCTAAACTAACTATACATATATACATGTTTCTGCCCCCTGGGAGGAGGGAAGGAACATGTGTATGTGTATTTAGTGGTCTGAAAATTTTTGTCTATTCTAACTAGGCAAAAAAAGAAAAAAAAAAAGGTCCCTTACAGAACCTATGTACCTATGTGTGTTGTGCATGTGTGTATAATGCAGTGTCATGTATGGCTGTGAAAGCTAGTGATTGTGCAGTCACTTGTATCGCGCGAGCGGCTGCTTGGCTCAAGGGCTCCATGCCGATGGATCGGACCTAGGCTTGAGTTGCCGCAGAGGAGGGCGGTCGTGGCGGGTGTGCGGGAGCGAAGTTAACCGTACGTCCCCTGCGGAGGGAACGGTGGTTTCGCGGGCGTGGGCGCGAGCACGCATATGTTGCGGGAGCGGACGCGTAGTAATTATTAGCTTTCTCGATGTCGTCGTCGGGATCGACAAAGAGATTTCGCGGACGGCGTTTATAACGTTTGGCAACGGGGATCGAGTTGTCTGGGACGTAGTTCACGGTGGATTTTACGAGCGGGTTGGGGTGATTCGAAGCGCTATCGAAGTATCTCCTGGTGAGATATTTCACATAGGCTTCTATCGAGGGAAGCCTCATGTCCCTGTGGAGGTCCATGTTCCTAACGAAGGCTGGAGGGTCAAGCAGGCGACGGAGAAACCGATTTTGGACTCTTTGCATGCGGACAAAGTTATGTTTGGACATATGTGCGAACGCTGCGCAGCTATATGTCAAGATCGGACGGACGCACATCTTGTATAGTGTAAGCTTATGTCTTAAGGACATTTTGCTTACCGAACTGAGCAGGGGTCGCAAGCGGGAAAGGATCCAGACGGCCCTATTCCGGACTATAGTAACGTGTGCGTTGAAGTTAAGCTTCGAGTCGAGGGTGACACCCAGATATTTAGTCTTGGTGGCCCAAGGGATATTCCTACCGAATAATGAGAGTGGTCCTACCGTGCGTGGTAGTTTACATGTATGCGGTTCGAACATAATCGCGGCGCTCTTTACCGGATTAATAGCTATTCGCCACGTTCGAAACCACTCCCCGAGAGTGGTTACGGCACGTTGGACTGCGCAGGCGAGATTTTTTCTGTGTCTGTTTGACGCGTATATGACTGTGTCGTCAGCGTAGAGCCCTACCTCGACCCCGGGGGGCTTCGGGAGGTCGCTGACGTACAGATTGAAAAGGCAAGGCGCCAGTATGGAACCTTGCGGGACGCCTGAGCGTATAGGGTGGGCGATAGATAGTACTCCTTCCACTCGGTAGTGAAAGGTGCGGTCGCGTAGAAAATCATGAACTAGGTGAACTAACCTATCCGGGACTTCTAAATGGTGAAGCTTGTGGACCAGTCCGGCGTGCCAGACCTTATCGAAGGCCTTGGCTACGTCGAAAAAGACCGCAAGCGTGCGGGCGGGAGCGATATTGCTCTTGGCGAAGTTACTCGTGATGTGCTCCGTGAGGCGGTGCACTTGATGTGTACACGAGTGACGGGCGCGAAAACCGAATTGTTCGGGCGGGTATAAATTCTTGTCGTCTATAACGACCTTGAGACGGTTCAGAAGGATCCGCTCATAGAGTTTCCCTAGAGTGTTTAGGAGACTGATCGGGCGATAACTATCGGGAAGCGAAGCTTTTTTGCCGGGCTTGCGAATACCTATAACTATAGCTTTTTTCCAGACGGCTGGAAAATAGCAGTGGGCTATGGCTGCATTGAAGATGCAGACCAAAAGAGCTATGAGGTGATCAGGAAGAAGTTTGAGTACTTCATTCCTGATACCATCAGGACCGGGAGATTTCCTAGGCTTAAGGCCTTTAATGATAGAACAGACCTCATCTGGCGTGACCGGGGTTAACGTTTCCGCGGGGGGAATCAGCGTGAGTTCCTGAACGGCGGTCTCGATAGTTTCGATGTGGGCAGTGTCAACGTTGTCGCAGTTTGGGGAGCACTGGCTCTCCAAGCTTGCGGCAAGGCTTTCTGCCTTATCGTCGCTGTCGAACGCGAGTGGGAGATCGGGGCCCCTTTCGAGGGGCGGCATCTGGGCGGAAGCTTCTAACTTCAGAGAGCGGGCGAGGTTCCAGTAAGCCAGATGGGACGGCTTGAGACCCTCTAAGAGGTTATCCCACCGGTGACCTCTGTACTCTCCGATGCGAGTTCTAACCTCTCTCTGAAGTTGTCGTAATCTACGGGTGTTATCCCTCGTCGGATAAGAGTCATGTGCACGTGTCGCGGCGTTCTTTTCCGTGATTAACGCTCGTAAGCCGGGGGGGAGTATAAAACGGCGTTCGTTCGCCGCTTGCACCTCTCTCGAGGCCTCCCTTACACCGGTTTGGAGGTAGTCGACCAGGGAATCGATGGCTAAATCGGCGTCTGCAGTTGACTCCAATACGTCGGGGATCCTAGCTAGGCTGGACGGGGTCGCGTTGTCGGATAAGTAGCGATTTAAGATCGCGTAGTCAACTATTTTGACTTTTGGCGGACTGGGGTCGAACGGTTGCCCGAGTTGTAAGATAACCGGGCGGTGGTCGGAGTCTAGTTCGTGTACGACTTCTATAAGTCGTAACCGAAGTGAGACACCTTTGAGGAGGGCTATGTCAAGTACTGTCGGTTGACAGTTGTCTTGAAAGTGCGTGGGCTCTAGCGGTGCTATGACGTCAAAGCCGAGCACGTCGCATAGTAGTTCTAGTATAACCCCGTTACGGGTGTTGCGCGGGTTGTTGAAAAGGGTGTGACCGCTATTGAGGTCGCCTGCTATTATGACTGATTGATCGAGTGAAAAAAGCGCCTCCAGATCGGACTGAAGGAGTCTTTTATTCGGGGAGAGATATGCAGAGACAAGCGTGATTGACGGATGGCCAGTCATGCCTATTCTACAGACGGACACTTCCATATTGGTAAGTGCGGGAGGGTCTATTGGCATGCAATAGAGGGACCGCTTGTAGTAGATGAGCGTGCCGCCGCCTCGGGTGGCACGGTCATTTCTAACTATGTTATAATTCGCTATCTTAGGGTCGCGCCTACTGGGTTTTAGAAGTGTTTCTTGTACTAGAAACACGTCTATCTCCCGTTCCCTAAGAAAGGTGGATACTAAGTCCCGTTGTGGAAAGAGGTTTCGCGCGTTAAAAAAAGATATGTTGAGGCTTCTAGGCTTAATGCGTGCCATTGATAACCGATATCTATTTCCCGGCACGGGCCAGGCGCATTAGCGTCGCTGTCATTAGGGGGAAACGCCTGATGGATTCGCCGGGGCCGTACTCAGCGACGCACTGTTCGTACGCCAGTACTTCCTGAGGGTCATGCTCGCGGAAGAGCATGACCATGTAGTCAACGCCGCGGCGCGTGTTGACGGGCGGGGGGGCCTGAGCCTTAGGAGGCTGAGGGCGGGGAGTGGAGACCCATGCTGCTTGAGGGGCTCGCATGGCCGGAGGGGGTGCGTAGGGCGCGGGGGCGGCTGCCACTGGGGCGCTGGAGGCGCCCGGGAGGCTGGGGAAAGCCTCTGGCGTGAGCAGGGGCTTTGGCATTCCTACGGCGGGACGTGTCCTCTGAGGAGGGGTGTGTCGCGTAGGGCGCATGGGTCGCGTAGGTCGCGTGGGGCGCGGGGCACGGGGACAGCCGCGATAGTTCGCGGGGTGACCTTCGTTGCCGCATAGCACGCAGCTCGGAGGGGTAGCCGACTCACGAGTGCGCGAGCACTCGCTCGTCGCGTGGTCCCCGAGGCACTTAACGCACCTGGGACGGAGATGGCAGTTGCGTGCCGAATGACCGTACAGCTGGCAGTTGTGACACTGCGGAGGACTGCGATTCTTGTGTGGGGGCTCTACGGCTATTCCGGAGAGCTCACACACTTTCCTAACGTTAAAAATGGCTCTGCCCTCGGGGGTCAGTTCCAAGATGACTAAGACCATGTCGAGAGGTCTGTTTTTTGATTGTCCGCCGTGCATTCTGTGCACTTCGCGGACAGGGAAGGCCTTGGCTAAGAGGTCAGTTTTGACCTCCTCGGGTGTGATTTCCACCGGGATGCGGCGGATTACAACCCGGAGTTGACGTTCTTCCTCCAGGGAGTACGTGAAATATTCTAGGTTGCTGTCTCGGAGCAACCTGGTAAATTGACGGTGTTCGTCCGAGGTGGAAACTTGGACGCGGATACCGTTGGCCGTGTTACTGGCCTGGGTGTAGTGGATGCGGAGTTCTCTCAGTTTCTCTGAGAGTTTTGTCCAGACCGATTTGTTCTGGACCGTGACGGGGGGCGGGCGACGCGCCTTTCTGCCGGCAAAGGTACCGGCAGGCGCTGAGGGCGCTGCGGAGCGGGGGGTGTGGCTATTGAGCCCGGTTTTTTGCGCCTTTTGTGGGCGGGACTGAGTCTCCGGAGACTCGGGACGCGAACGCGGTGCCCGTTTGGCGGGCTTGTTTTTTTGAACGAGGGTGAAGCCCTCGTTGTCTGTGCGTATTGCCGTGTCCATTTCGATGGACTCGGGTTCGGGGTCCGAGCTAGCGGGAGAGTAGCTGTCGTTTGTTGCTACAAGCGACGGTGTCTCCGCTTCGGGGACTAGAGAAGAAAATTGATTTTTAATCGGTAGCGCAGAGGGCGCTGGGGTTGTGGCTTGAGTTCCCGGGGAACGCGAGCGCGACGATGGCCGTTTGTACGGCGTTTGACGGTGAGCGCGGGGTGCCGTTGAGCGGGAGCGCGGGACGGACTTCTTGTTCGTCGCGTGTGGCGCGGCGGGGTCGCTTGTGGGCTCGGTGCCCTGAGCGATGGCAATGGCAACGGCGGGTTGCTCGGCCGCGATGGCTCTATTATATTCCGTCCAGAGCGACGGATGCAGGGTCGTTGCGAACGCTTTGAAGCGTTCTAATTCAGGGTTTGCCATTCCGGCGGTGGCGGTTGGGCGGGCGGGGGTGAAGTTAAACCTCCCTGCCGGAGAGGCAGGGGGGTGCGCCGAGTGAATTTAAACGGCTATCCCGAGCCGTGCAAAGGGACCTGCGGGTCACGGTGTAATGACTCGCAGGAAAAGAACCTACCGGGCCCTACGTGGAGGTCCCTATCAAGCCCGAGGCAGAGAACGCAGCCGGTATAAATACCTAGCTACGCCCAAACAGACACTCGGGGATGGATGTGTAGCAGGATCGGAAGGGTGGGAAGGAGACACTCAGGGCTTGACTATGACTCTATCAAGGGCCAAGGTTCCTGAGCCCGACCAAGTACTATCGTTTGCCTCTGAAGGAGGCAACCGAGGGGCGCTTGGGTCACGCACCCACTTGCCTTCTGTTGACACCGAGAGGTTTCCGGCAAGCGACCACTAAAGTGTGGATTTCGACGAATAGAAACAGTTGCACTTAAAAGTGCAGTTTTTGTTTGTGTAGCGCTACACAATGGGTGCGAGCGAGACGGCGATACGCAGGTGCGGCGCAGGTGCGATGCAGGTGTGCAGCAAAGCCGGTCGGTCGTAAAACTTCACAAAGGCGGCAGAGAGCGGTTGTAAACACGTCCGTTCCCGCCGGCGGTCGTGATCGGTCTCCTACCAGTGGCGGCCCTAGCCCTTTGTTATGGTAAAGCAAGATTGTTTATGCGCGCTTTGTATTATTGTTTTCACGTTAAAATTTGTTTTTTTTTTTAATGTTTCAATAATCAACACTATCTTTGATAGAATAAAAAATTTTTTGCTTGAAATTGTCATTCGCATTTTGGCGCCCCTTGCTAGAGCGCCTAGTTAGAGCCTGCCTTTTAGTTTACCCCAGGGCCGGCACTGGTCATACAAAAGAGACGCTCCGATCAAACTTAAAGGAATGAAACGAATTTGTAGGTACAATTGACGGAAGATAGCTTAACATCTAAATTGGTTATTTTTAAACAAGTTTCCTGAAATACCAAGCATAAGTTATCTATAACAAAAGCGAATATCTATAATTGAGTACTCTTTAAACCGAGAAAGAAATTCGATCGATAACTTGTAACACAAAATTTTAATTAAAATAGTGAATCAAGTTATACGTAGCACCTCATTTTATTCACAGAAATACAACATTTAGTATATATACAAATTATATTTTAAATTCTTTTAAATCCACTTAATCGTACAACGACTCTTATAAAATTATTATGTCTTTCTTAGTTCTAAGTATTTCATACAGAACAGTCTGACATTATAGTGTAAGTGTGTTATAATATGTTCGATAACCATGGATGTTACTGTTACGTGAACCGATGGAGTATGTCGGTGGTAATGCCGCGTAGGAAGTCGAACACCTCTGCATTTTCAACTTCTGCATTATCCACTTCTGTACAACCCTGCGAACAGATAATGATGATAGATTCAAACGAGTGAACTATAAAAGGTTAAATAGAAAAGTTAAACCCACGAACGAAATGGACTACTAAGGTACAGAAGAAAAACGAGTGAATTTGTAATTAGGTACATAAATTTCAAAGGTTTTTTAAGGAACGCTACTTATTCATTATTATGGATGTAAAGGTCACACGTTGATTCTATATTTTTTTTCTTGTTTTTACGACCTTTAATCTTTGGGTTACCTCTGTCTAGTTGCTTTAAAATATTTTATTTGAAGTAATTATCAATCAAGTTGTATACCGAAAGGGCCTTAGTACTGCAGGTTTGGACAATAGAGCATGGATAGCACACCTTGATCCCACAAACTGAGACCTAATCCTACCAGACTTTTTCTCTCCTTTTCGTTCCGGATACATTCCATAGTGATAATAGGTGATGCATAACTTGAATTTTATCGCATTCTTCACAATTATAGCTCGACCACCGTAAGCGCGACCCTCCTAATTGGTCTGCCGGATGTGGGAGGGGAACAAGACTAACCAATACGCTACTTACGCTAGTCTGTAGCCAGCCGCCGACAGCAATAGACGTTTGAACTATGGGACTACGCGGTTTTATTTTTGTGACTATGTATTATTTATCATAACATATGTATCCCAGTTGTAATAACATGGATAAACTATTGATCTTAAGATATAGAGTATTATCTCAATAACATGTATATCTGTGCACATCCGTCGCTCCGCGTCCCGCAAACAATCAGGAGGGTCGCGTTAATGGCGGTCGGCCTATAGGCGAATTACGTTTTTTTATCAGATAGCAAACTTACTCAATGCCATTAGACCAGATTCAATATAATTATTTTTACTTATATTATAAATATATAAAAAAAATAATCTAGAGATTGTTTATTTGAATGCGCTAATCTCTGGAACTATTAGTCAGATTTGAAAAACTTTTTTTGTATTTTAAGGTTATTCACTGAAGAAGTTCATAGGCTATATAACTTCACGCTATGATCCTTGGGAGCGGAACAATTATCATACAAAGTGTTGGTCAGTAAGTGTGCTTAGCGAGAACGAAGTAATTTTTCGGACGGGCCGTGTGGCACGGCACGAGCTAACGGGGGCCGAGTGCGGGTTGGCCGCCCGACGAGAACCGAAAGAATTAAACGCGAGTAAATCCGCGGGGCACAGGTCGTATGTTATAAAGTATGTCGTTATACCGGTATTGCTGTATCGCTTAATATTTATGTAATAAAATTAATCTTATTGATTATTTATACTGTTGATATGGCTTGAATGTAAGAGTTTGCATATACCAGTTTATATTGCATAATTATACTGCGGATTATCAACATCTTTACCGTTTTAGATTTAAAAACAATTTTTGAAATCTAGTCTCGTTATGTAAGTGGAGTATTGTGAATCTCTATAATCCTAGGTACTGTTCAAGAAATTCTAATTAGGTTTTCCAACTGGACATAGCTGAATAGGTAGTAAATATTCTGCGGCCAATAAAATATTCCACACGGTACGTAAATTTAATGTTGTAATAAGTACATGAACAGTATCGTACCGTTCTGTTCTGGTAACACAACAGAATAATCATTTGGCAGTACAATTTTCTGTTATTTATCTGTTCGTAAATAAACAACATCAATTACTTATATGCCAGTTATAATAAAATTACTTGGTGTGTTTTTGTATACATCAAAAAGAAACAAACATATTAATAATTGGAAAGTAACACAAATGATACAAAGATGGAACATAAACGCGTGAAGATAATAATTTAATAATGATATTAGAAGCGCCCGGGGCCAAATTGCTCCGTTTACTTAAAGAAAAAGGTAGACGATTTGGCACACATTTAAAACAAGTGATAGTATCGCAAAAAGTTTAATGAATAGGAACCAGCAATGAGCATATTTCGTGTTCATTGTAGCCGATTTCCCAGAGCTATTTGCTAATGGCCGCTATTAGTCCGGTCGACTTTAGTGATATTGAATGTCGACTACCGGCCTTAACCTATCACATTAAAAGAAACATAATTATTCCTAAAACGGTAACACTTAATTGATCCTTGATGTGTAGCTCGACTTACGGTAAAATCCGTGTCAGGTTTTTTTCGAGAGGTATATTTTGATGTCGGCAATTAATAATAACTTTATCGAATGACTATCGTGTTAAACATAATGTGAAGTGTAAAAATGTTGATTAGTTGCGAAGAATAATTTTAAATTAAAAACAGTTTTGTTAAATACAGATTTATGAGCGTGAAATATTTTACGACAAACTTATCGATACTTCAGTTCAGTTTATGGTCAGTTTAATCAAGGTTCTATATGAGTATATTGGAATAAAATGTTAAATGAAAATAACATATTTATTATATCTTGTTAATCAAATATTCTCTTTTAGTTTATGAAATATTGTATGTTGTGCCTTGTTCCGGTAAGTTTTATAAAAAGTGGGATTTTTTGTACAATTTTTACTAATTATATTTTTAAGTATGGCAGACGTTGCTGAGCCCTTTACAAAATAGTCAATAACTCAACCACAGCGCTACCTATTCCGAATTATTTTTTTCCTGAAAACTTTTTAAGGATCATAACAAACAAAAAAAAATTACGCATTTCCATAGTTTGAATCGTGAATTATGATTTTGAGTGCATACAAAAATCAGAAAGAGAAAACGTCGTTAAGTTTTACTAAATTTGAAAAAAAAAAAACTTTCCCGTTTCTCTTTTCATAAAGATTTAATTCGGACTATCACGGACATTCGGACTATAAAAATTTAAAAGTAAAAATAATAGTCAAGTATTGTTATGTAACCACATATAAATAAATTTTATATTAATTGCAATGCGGTTGATGAAAGTATTTTGTATTATAAATGTGGGGTTTTAGAATTTATTTTTCTCAATATAATACAATTTCTAATCTATAATAACAGAATTGTGTGGTTTTATGAAACCACGATGCAAATGAAACTATATGTAGTTATTATAACTTCATCTTCGCCTCGTGTCTCACAGTTCCCTACTCCACGGCCAGCTGTAATGCGACATGCGATAGATGAAGGAACAATTTTGGAGCGATAGAATAAAAGTTTCACTTTAATAGCTTAATCGGTAGAGCCGTTCTTAAGTGACGCGCTTACCAATGAACAGCAATTAATTTTCATTTATATATATCATAAGTGATACAAACATATTATCGATTAATAACGGAGCTTCTTCGAGTAGTCTTACTATTACTACTTTTCTTTAATAAACAAGCAATTTCATTCGGCGTACCCGGGAATTACGAAAACTTCGGTCAAATTATTTTATAACCGTCGACATGATAGGTGATTAATGTATAATAATAATTATATAATTTGTATCATTCTATATTTATTATTAAATAATAAATGTATATATTGTAATAAGTTTACAAACAACGATAAAAAAATTGAGTTAATTGTAATGAACTGTAGTTGGCTACGCATTTACGAGTCAATTAACTACATTAATTAAAGAAAAAAAAAATTCTATAAATTTTTCGTCACATAATCACAACAGGTTATAAAAGGTGGACCTTAATTACGCTTTACTTTAATGGGATTAATTAATAACAGTAAATATAAAACAAAGTACTCCGAAATAGATTTACAACTATTTCATAACAGGATTAGTGATCTATATTAATAAATCTCTAGTTCTGTCTTTACATGTGATTTTTTTTACAAAGTTCCTGATATATGATCAGATATATACCCTGATATTATGTTATAAAGAACACTGATCACGAATATTCTCTGTGTCTATATGCCTGGATTTAACTCAAAGCGGGTTGTCCGATTTTTATAATATTATATACATAATATCCTTTTTTTATCGTTGTGGCCACAACCTCGCCTTTTCTTAAGATATATATATATATAAGATGGTAAGACGGTAGCTTAGTGGAAGACTGGCTCTCAAGTGCAGCTGCCGGAACACATTTATTGGTGCTCGGCGATAGATTTTCGACTTGAGGGTGGTAGCTAGCCAGGCGGGCATAAGAAAAAACCTTACCACCATGCTAAGGTTTCGCCACAATATTTTCCTTCACCGAAAGCTCGGGCTCATTGCAGGGATTCGAACTTACGTCAATCGACGCGATGTCCGTACACGCTTTCACTGAGCTATAATTGAATCAAATATCTTTCCGGCTATAAGAACTGTAAATAATACGAGCATTTACAGAAATTAAAAATAATAACAAATTAATAAATTTGTATTAATACTCAACCTTTTTTTATGAGTAAAAATATAATTAGGAGTTGAAACTAATCAATGCGTATCAAATGCGTGCGGAGCCGTGTTGTATCGCTAGTCGTATATCTTCTATACATATTTAAAATCAACGTCTCTCTGTCTGTATGTACATTTCATGTGAAAACCACTTATCTGATTTACATGTTGTTTATTTCAATTCATAGCTATGTTCTCTGGCCAGGTTATATTGTATATATTGTGAGATAAAGTAACATACAAAATAAGCAGCGACGATAAGGGATAAGCAAATAGGAGCAATGGCGCATTTCGGGCGCTTAAATGACTTACACTGAGTAAACCATACAAGATATATAAAATTAATGTTCTACATAATTGTATATCTTAAAAAGACCTACAAAAAAGTCAGCTATAGCATATATCTATCTTCTAAGGATCACCCACAATAAACATTTTTGTCTTACGTCTTTTGAGCGGGGTCAGCAGGATTCGCGCAAGCGCTCGACCGTTGGCGTTCTGTAGTCCACGCGAGCGGAGCCGAGGGCACAGCTAGTATTATATATACTCGTAGCTTTCATTTAAAAAGTCGTGCTCTTGAAACCATCATGTCGTCACTTATCGGATATTACATTCAAATTACGAGTTGGAAAATTGGATAAATTATAGTATCGATATACATATTATCTTCATAGGTAAGTTGTTGACCTTTTAATGAGCAGAATTAAAGTAACGTGTACTTGGCTGTGTAATATCTAGATATTACACGTCGGTGGAGAAAAACTACTATTTACCTACCTACTAAAATATAATATAAACGTGTATAATAAGAAAGTTCCAGATTTAATTTTACACAAGGACTTGTGTGTTTTAAATTGCTTCAGGTCAAACACGTTGAGGTGATCGATCATCGATGTTATTCTCGGTTGCACAGACATTACCGTGGAGGAAGTGAAAGGTGTAATGGTGTTAAAAAATTACGCTTATCAAACCTTAATATTTTATTTAAAATTTTAAGATATTAAGATTTCGTCGGTTTAAACTAAATTGCGAAGGATTTCGCTCCATTAAAATTTTATACAAAATATTTAAATATGTAATTTAAATATTTAAATAGGTATTTATAACACGATAGAATAATGATTAAAAAAATGATTATAGCTACTAGTAAAACAAGTACAAATACGACATTTCGTCAAATATTACGACATATCAATCTTGTCATATGGATATCTATTAAAGAAATCCCTGATGCAACTTTTGTGCCCCAGTAGTTTGGGCTAATCGTTGATGAATCAGTCAGCAGTTAGAACAAGTAATTAACAACCATTATATATATATAAATGTAGGTACCACGAAATATTATATTGTAACACGTTAAGAAAGAAGTCGCCAATATTAATTATTGGCGATAATGTCAACGTATAATGTACAGTTATACAAAATTTAAGTTGGCGTAATGATGAAAGTTGATTGATGCGTAATAATGGCCAATGTTGGCGGCGCGGCGGCGGTGTCGCGGTATGTGACGGTTGTCGACGGCTACCGTGTCTGATTGAGATCTGCGACATTCATGACTCGAGCACTCGTGTTTCGGGCTCATTCTTAAAATGCTCGACATTACAGTGGTTATCATTTATAACGACCTCGGTTGTAACGACTTTTTGCTTATAGCTACGTAACACTTAAGTCCCTTGAATTTAAAGTATACTTTTAGAGGAAAATAATTTGGCTATAGCGACTTCGGATGTAACGCCGATTTCAGGTATAGCGACTAGTTTTAATGAACTATTTGTAACAAGTTCCTAGAAATCCCTTGCAGATATTGTAACCAGCGACGACCGACTCATCAAACAAACCCATAAAAGTTCATTCTTCAATCATAAAGGTTTCCTCACTTTTGTTGACATTCACAGATGCTCAATAATACGCTCTTGTTTATAAATGTTCAGATAAGTAAAGTTAAATAAATCTAAGAATATTGTCGGTATATGCACATTGCGCGGCTGTCAATAAGTAATGTTTTCTTTCTTTCTTCCTTCCATTTCTTTTTTCTACCTATGTATATAGCGACGGAGTTACAGTGATCCCTTCATCGCCGTTATAACCGAAATTCACTGTATATATAGGTATCCCTTTTTTAAATAATCTCACTTTTTTTTTACTAGCAAATTTGCATCCGTTACTACTTTTTTGAGCTACCAAATATGATACTACGAAATAATAATATAATTGGGGGACAATTTCATGCATGGTACTTTAATTTAAAACAAAGTATAGCTTGTACTAGGGTACAGAGGGTAGGTATAGGTAGGGTAGGCTACAGACAGCTGATAAAAGTATATAACACACAATGACAAAACTCAGAATAAAAAAAAAATACAGTGCGAGGATCGAACTCGTGACCTCTCGGTTCAACACAGGACCGTAAATGTTTTCTTAAAATACTTTATAGGTTTTAGCGTTTGACCACAACATCATCTAATGGTAAGTGACGACGTGGCCTGAGATGGTAACATGATAAGCTAGAGGAACTGGTGTTCAAGTGCAGCTGTCAGAATAAAACCATAGGTGCTTGGCGACAGATTTTCAACTCGAGCGTAGTAGTTACCCACCCAGGCAGGCATTAGAAAAAGCTTAAGCACCGGACACCATGCTATGCTTTCATCATATTTTTTTCCTTCACCGAAAGCTCTAAGTCATTTTGAATTCAAACTAACGGCGATCGACCCGGTGTTTGAACACGCTGGGCCATCATTGGTTCAAAATTAGGTAGAATTATCATTTCCCTACGAGACCTAGCCTGATTAATTCTTCTAGGACCTGAAGCAACTATCAGCATTACATTAAAATTGTATCAGAAATCGTCTTGCGATTTTGTGTTATTTCAAAAAGACATAAATTTCTTTGAAATTGATATACATCTACCATAACGTGTTTTTTTTTTGCAAACCGTGTTTTACAGTTTTGGAATCGTAAAATGTATTATTAAAATAGATAACTTTGTTTTTATTTTAATTTTATTAACAATACCTTCATAACTATTGGTTTCATAACATAGATTTATAACGTCATGTAAATAAAAAAATGTGAATCGTTACGATCGACATAATGTCGTAATAGTACAGAATTTACTTCCAGGGCATTATTCCAATTCTTTGGACTCGCATAACAAAAGATAACGGTATCGAGAGACAACAAGTTTGTTTTGGGACACATTTTAATATCACATTTCATTTAAACAATTACATTTTAAATTTACAAATCTGTAATAATGTATAAAGAGGCAAATTTTGTTTGTTTTGTAGAAGATAGAACTATCGATCAGATTCTGGAACTTATTTTACTGATAGAAAGTTACGTTCTACTATCCTTTCTAGTTTTAAAAGGTTAAACTTTAACCAATAAGGTAATCGGTGGAAATCTTCATAGAATGTTTTGTTTCGACGTTTTCTTTTACTACATCGTTAAAATTTGTAATATCTAAAGACAATTTCTAAACTAAGTGTGATTATAACTACACTGGTACTAAGTATCGCGTTACTTTTTACTTACTTTTAATGGACGTCGACTGACCTAAAGAAATTTATATTTTTAAATAAACTTCTATGAAGACTAACAGCGTTGTGTTCGTTTCTTGCACCCATACATCAGCTACAATACATCAATTCAAAACGACGCGATGTGGTCATCCCGACTTTTTCAGGAAAAGATAAATCTTGGACAATAACATATATATATATACATATATATAAAATAACACGGGTCAACACAAAATTTGACTTTGACTTTAAAGCATAAAATTTCGATATTTTAGGTCTTAATTATACGAAAAAAATAACATGAAAAAATTTGTAATTTAGGAGATCAAAAGAACGATATTTTTCAAAATCTGTGGTTTTAATTTTTAATTGAATATGAAACCATTCAAATAAATATGTTTATTATTTTTATTAAGTTTTACTACCAATATAACTTACAAAAAAAAAAATGGAATATAATTTAAAAGTGCACACTTTTCATTTTTTCTTTTATGTTAATAAGTACTTTCTCTCAATAAACCCCAAATATAATCTCCAATCATGTTTTCATTGTTTTGGCCTTGATAACGTTGTTCGCAGCTCATTATGTCCAGATAAAAACGTTCTCTTTGCTGTTCTGAATTCGCTACCATGTTGTTTTTAAATTTATCTAAATGAGCATGCAGCATATGTACTTTTAATAACATCCTGCAGCCCCATGGCCTTAATTTTTTTAGCATATCCTCAACAAACTTTTCGTAGTCTTCAGCTTTGTCATTTCCTAAAAATCCAGAAACTACTGCTTTATAACTGTTCCAACTCGCTTTTTGAGTACGATTTAGCAACGTTAGAAATTTTTCATCGGCGAAAATCTGTCTTATTTACGGACAACAAAAACCCCAGCTTTAACTTTTGCTTCTGATAATTTCGGCAAAAACTTTTTCAATTATCCAAAAGCTTCTGAAGTTTTATCAAGTTTTTTAACAAATTGTTTCATCAAACCTAACTTAATGTGCAGAGGTGGCATTAATACTTTTTCCGCTTCAAGAATCGGCTCATATTTTAATAAATTGACCACATATATAACAAAATGCATCAGCATCATATTTACACTTTCGCGACGACATTTTAAGTTTTTCTAGACTTGTACAAAACACCTTATCGTTGTTTATCACTCGAGTGCCATCTAGCGGCACTATGTGAACGTAAAAAACCCACTCTGATCGCGCTGTATTTTTGAATGTATTAAAATAAATTAAAATATAAAAAATATTCAAAATTGAGTATTATTACTATCACTCTACTATCACAAAAGCAAACTTTATACAAAAAAGTATTTTCTTTTTTTTTGTGCATAATTAACCGAAAAATCATAAAATAAACTTAGGACAAAGAACGATTTTTTTTGTAGAGTCGTGTAATAAAACCTATCAAAGTGAGCTAATAATACGGAATTGAACTTCAGACCACTAAATACACATACACATGTTCCTTCCCTCCTCCCAGGGGGCAGAAACATGTATATATGTATAGTTAGTTTAGATCGAATTAGGGAATTAGTCAGATCGCGACTTAATTGCATACGCGCAACAGTCCGAGCCGAGGTTCGGCCACTTTGGCACCCTCGGATGTTGTTGCTTAGCTTTCGTGGCTGAGTGCCCTAAGCGCTCGCCCTTAAGCCCGGTAAAGCTGTAAAAGCCGCAAAGGCTCAAGGGCCCCTAAGGTTAACAGTATAGTCAGTAAAATAAACGGAATTGAAGGAAAAAGAAATAATGTTTAGTAAATACAGGATAGAAACATCGACTGGAACCCTTGGTGCCCGAGTTCAACTCGCACTTAACTGTTTTTTTAAAAACAACACCTACTTTTATTCTGTTTTATATAATATCTTTATTCTAGTTAAAGCACTATTATAAAATTCACATCTATACATGTAAATCTCAACGTTCTATGTCTGTCTGTCCGTTTACGTTCGTTTCACCCGAAAACCAATAATCCGAATTACATGGTTTTTCAGCGTGACGATAACGCTGAATCAATTCGGAAAAATGACACTTTTGGGCTATTAAATGGCTTACGCTGAGTAAACCATAAGAGATTATATCAAATTAATGTATTACATAATTGTAGATCTTAAAAAGACATACAAAAAGTCAGCTATAATATACGTCTATCTTTTAAGGATCACCTAGAATAAACGTTTTTAAGGCAGCATAATTCGCGCGTGCGCTCGAACGACGACCGCATTCTGTAGTCCACGCGAGCGGAGCCGCGGGTACAGCTCGTTTATAATACACCAGAACTAATATACAGGATTATACTGTTTCACTGTGTCCCATAACTAATTTACTTCGGAGGGAGATAACTTATTGTTATTTATCTTATAAAGACATGCTTAGTTTTCGCCGTAAAAATACTGTCTGTCTTTAAAATATAAAGAAAAACAAGTTTGTTTTGTGTGTTGTCCTACAAAGTCAGTCCTACAGTAATAGAATTACCACGAATTTCATTTAAGCTAAGAAAATTTTTGAAAACTTACAATAATAACTCGATGTTGTAAGACAAAAACTACCGTTTGTATATTGTGCCAAATTGCGATATTTTTTGTTATAAACCTTATAAGATAAAATAAATATGTGTGCATATGAGTTAGCAATTGCTTAAAGTTGAAAATACCTACAAACATACAAATCAAATCTTCTTGAAGTTATACACCTGTAGGAGCGTTCTGAAAAAAAATGATGAGATAGATTTTTTTACGATGCGCGCGCATTCTTCTACAAAGTCTATATATACTATGAAGTTGCTTGCTAAGCCTCTTGTATGGTTGTGTTGAAGATAGTCACAGTCAATATTATGCGTCACATAAGTTTCACATGAGTTTGACTATTCAAAAAAGTATAACATTCTAAACACGTGCAAATAAATGCACGCGCCTTTTTTTTAAGTCACTTTACCTCAAAATTTATCAATAACGTCACTTGTTCCAATAATACTACGCTAAAAATAAAAATAAAAATTGTCTTGAATATTTATTTATTCTCTAGGCAGCGTTAATTAAAATTTCTATGACAGGAAAGTACAAGAACACAATAGAGTTGATGTGACTCTCCTGGTGGTAAATGAAAGTGTGCCATTTGTGTTACAACAAAAACAACGATACTGATCACGTACGAAGCTGGAGTATTAAATTTTCCGCTTCATTTTGGCGACAAACGGTTAGTGAACGGTCGAGCGCCCGTTCGCCGATACAGCCAACACTCTCAATCTGCACGGATCGAGCGAGCGCAGATGCCGGCCCCCACAAATTACATTCAAAGTAGCACGTTACTGTTGCTTTTCTTTTTATTATTTTACTATAATATGAAAATATAGTTACGCTATAACTTATACGAAGTAAGCGATACATACATAAGGAAGAAGTTGTAAGCCAAAAACATACTATCTACCAACTAAAGTTATGAACTACAGCAATGCTATGCAACGGCTTCTTTAGTTCTACGACGTTCAGTGCATAAAGCAAAAGATAATTTCTTTAATGATATTTTTACATCATTAATTAAGGTATTAGAATTCAATTACAATCAATTCTTTAGAAGTGATTTTAGATTCACACCTATTTAATAACGGGATAGTGGACAATGTAATCATTACAATTCAAACGTCTCTATAGTAATGCGTGCCGAGCGTTAATTATGACGCAGTAACCAATCAGCACGCACTACATGTCGTAGAGTTATATCCAAACTAGGGCTTTTTACGTATTCCTAAAATTCGAGCGAACCTGAGCTCTGAAAAGTGAAGACACTATTACGTTATACTATGAGGAGTTTTATATTTACAATAAAAGCCTTAAAATAAACATAGCAATACGATAAAAACAGCACCAGTAGACCCATTATTCATTCAGCGAAAGCTTAACTAATGCTGTGACACATATTCTAGTGTTCACAAGTCTTCTGTTAAATGACTTTACAAGTAATACCGTGCAGTCTAAAAACCTGGGTCTGAGAGATAACGATCCATTGAAAGTTGTCGTTATAATGGCAATCTCTGCAAATGTCTCTTAGCTTTTCGTTTGATAAACCCGATATAATTATTCCGCAAAATGTGCTCTATACAACAACGCAAAACTTGCGTATTTTGTATCAAGATACTGGTTAATAGTGCGAACATTTAACAAGCATGTACAATTTATTCCGTCGCTATTTATTTTTGCATGCCACTTGAGATCGCCGTATCGAATTTGTGATAATGTGAAGAAACTTATACGGGTCAAAAAATTATTTTCATTGTACCCCATGTTCTTATACTAAAATAATTAATTACAACTCAAGCTAGTGTATGCCATTATTATTATCTGCCAGCGAATTCGCCATCAATTTGAGATAATTTATGAAATAAATAATGACACATCTAGAAAAATACATGCTACGGCAGTAATTTATGATAAACAAATGTTTTTTATGCAAATTGACGGACACCTAAACTGTTACTGAAATAATTTTTAGATAGCATTTTTGCCTTGTATAATTAAAATTGGTTTATTTAATAATACGTTATAATGAAAACGAGGCTGTAAAAGATGATGAATTTTTTTTGCTTATTTTAATAAGGAGTGTACCGTCTTTGTAACTTTAATTATCAACTGCAATCGGTTCTGCAAAGTTCCGATGAGGGTTTTTATGTCATACGGAAAGTTGCCTCAATTGAGTAGTTTCTATTTTTAACTGTAGTCCATTAATTAAAATGAGGTCAGGATTGCTCGTTTTAAATTTATTTAAATTCCCTTTTAAATCAAGATGCTTTAATAAAAGTTAAAGTAAAAAAAAATTGTAATCCGAATACAGAAATGAAGTAGAGCAATTTTTTTTTATGTCGCTTGGTTTATTTTATTTATATTTAATACTTACCGTATTTATGAACTCAAATTTTTTTCCTCTTTCATTTGACATCCCATTCGATACAACAGCAAAAGAATTTGAATGTATAATACGGCATATTGATTTCATACTTTTTTTTTTCAAATGTCTCCCGTTCTATAGTACGAATCGACTGACAACTTATTCATCGAAATTATATGAGTAGTCAAGGCGCTGAGGTGGAACATGAGTAAATAGAAACATACATATGCCATTAAAAACGTAAACCTGCCTTTTGGCTTTGACATAGTTTGGTAAAAAGGACTTTTTTTTCGAAATGACTATACTGTTAGCCTTAGGGGCACTGGATCCTTTACGGCTTTTACCGGGCTTGGGGGCAAGCGCTTAAGGCACTCAACCACGAAAGCTTTGCAACAACATCCGAGGGTGCCAAAGTGGCCGAACCTCGGCTCGGACTGTTGCGTGTATGCAATTAAGTCGCGATCTGACTAATTCCCTATCACTCGATCTAAACTAACTATACATATATACATGTTTCTTCCCCCTGTGAGGAGGGAAGGAACATGTGTATGTGTATTTAGTGGTCGAAATTTTTTGTCTAACTCACTAGGCAAAAAAAGAAAAAAAAAGGTCCTTTACAGAACCTATGTACCTATGTGTTATGCATGCATGTGTGGCTGTGGAAGCTAGTGAATATAGAGTCACTGTATCGCGCGAGCGGCCACTTGGCTCAAGGGCTCTATACCGATGGATCGGACCTAGGATTGAGTTGCCGCAGAGGAGGGCGGTCGTGGCGGGGTAAAAAGGACTCTATTAAGGACTCTATGTAGCAATAATGGCTCAGTGGTAGCGTGTACGACTTCGCATCGATGGATGTGAGTTCGAATCCCTGCAATGAGCCTGAGCTTTCGGTGAAGGAAAACATTGCGAGGAAACCATAGCATGGTGGTAGAGCTTTTTCTAATGCTCGCCTGGCTAGTTACCACCCTCAAGTTCAAAATCTGTCGCCAAGCACCACTGGGTATTTTCCGGCAGCTGCACTTGAGAACCAGCCTTCCACTAGATTTAGCGTGTTATCATCTTGGGCCACATCGTCACTTAACATCGGGTGAGATTGTGGCCACTACGCCAAGCCTATAACGACAAAAAAAAAACTACTAATTTATAGTGCGTATATTCCTATGTTAGTAAATTATAGTGAAATGTTTGTGATGTTTTGCACCACTGTCATGTTATCGCATACAAATCCTATTATGTACATGAACCTCTAAACTTCGTCTATCGTTTTCCTGTTGGACCATGTTGATGGGTACATTTTTGAGCTCAACCATTGTCATGCCACCTCGAATCATAAATAATTCACCTTCAAAGGTAACTATACATAAAATTTATCCGTCCCTATGTAGACGATATTTTTCTATAGCTATCTACATCATAGAAAGAAATCCTGTTCTCGTCTTAAATGATACAGAACACCAATGGACATTTGCTGGGCTGTAGGATATGACGACTGTGTCCGACTGGATTGCGAACACCATACACCGGCTCGCTCTGGTGGCTCACTTAGGCGTGTCACATTTCGGGATCATTCAGTGTATATCCAGCACTTGGTTGGCGTCTATCATGCACACTATGACTCTCGTTTGGTTTGTCATGTTACGGGATCAGTCAGTTTATATCCAGCTGTCAAGAGGCTTGTACGCCAGTATGACAGCAGTAACAGGCGATGGATTGTCGATCTCTCGGTGATTTCTATTGTTTTCCCATTGTACTCTGCCAGTCATCCGGCATAGTGCAGTCTTTACCGAACTAATATAATAAAATATCGCAGTCTAAATTAGACGGTTACGCGAACATTTGAAGAGAAACTATGATGACTCAGTGTTAGCGTGTTTGGACACTACGTCGAACGATGAGCCTGCGCTTATGATAAAAGAAAACATCGTGGTGAAACAATAGTATGGTTGAAGGGTATTTTCTAATGCCTGCCTGGTTAGACCTAGTCACTGTAGGCTTCTCGAGTTACTATTTAACTAAGAGCACATTGCCAATTAAAATCAGGTGAGATTTTGGCCAAACGGTGACAAAAAAGGTAAGCAAAAGTAACATCAACACAGTTTTCAACTATAGCAGTTGGTTAATGTTCATAAATATAAATTATATGTATTATGATACTGTTAAAAGAAAAAAAAAGAACATCTAACTGACTTCTACCAGTCATTTACTTGAGGCTATTCGTTCGCTTCTTAAATAATGTATCATAATTATCATAAGAGTAAAATAAAATATGTGAACAATATGTATGAAAATAAAAAAAAATTTTATCCAATTTTATTAATTTATTAAAAATAGTACATATTTTATACTATTAATTAATAATACTATAACAAGATTATTGTTCCTGAAACTTCGCTTTTAGTTAAGACACAAATGAATAATAATCTACGTTAGCTCATTTTAATGGTCAGCACCATTAGTGCTATATCGATATTAACAAAACAATCTGTGATGAATGAGTATCCAATACGCATGGTTAATAATGCGACTTGTCGCCCGAAGCGACGTTAACTAATAAATGCTTAAGATTTACGACTTAGTCCACTTCGAGTGCTTATCTTGTTTTTGTCATGTATACATATATATTACTTTGTTTATAAGAAAAATTACCGCAATTATAATGTTATTATAAAATTCATCGGTATTATTTATATTGAGAAAGCAGATTATCTTCAATTATTTTTATACTATAAAGAGTAGAAAATATTTATGAAATATGATTAGATTTTAGTTAGTAGAATAATAATGGAACAAGGGTTCCAAATCTTTTTTAGTTCACAGTGTATTATAGATTTGTGTTTTATCACGACGCTTTAGACAAAATATGTGATCAATGACACTATTTACACACATACATGAACATAACTTTTTAGGTAAACCTGTCTGAGGCTCATTTAGAATATTCTAATTTGTACGGGCTCCTGTTTTCTACTGATTTTAGTCATTCGAAGACTAGAAAACCAGAGTACTTTACGAAGCCCCTGCTTACTTCTCATGGCGTCCTAGAGCTCCGCAGCACTCACTAAGAGGTACAATAATACGCACGGAATAGCGACAACTGCGTGACTCATTTACATTTTAGCATTATACTGTGTGTATCGAACTATCAGAGGTTTGAACTGTGATCGTTAACCGTCCTCTTCTCTTGGCAGTAACTACCGTTTTTCATGTAAATTGAGGTAGAATAATAATGTTAAAAATTTGCCAAGTCCGTGTCGGGCCATGCGCAATGTAGGGTTCCGTAGTTACCCGTTACAATATGCAGATTTAAAGATGCTTGTTACACCGGGCAAGAGCCTGGCCGGGCTGCCAGCCGTGACTCGGTTAAACATTTATAGTTTACTTTTGGATGAAGTAATTCACGCTACACCTGGCCGGGGCCTGCTTGAATCCGTGCTACCGTACCCGGCTGAACCTGAGATGTTAGAACGTGTCTTGCCCGGCGCCCGGCTTGTTGTAACATGAATCATCCTTTAGGGTCTTGAAGTTGTTTTCAATGGAATTTGTACAAAATTACTTCTCCAAATATACATTTTATAAATTGATTACTCCTTAACTTGTAAAGCCTACTGATCTATGATAGTTTTCCTTTTATTAACTTCATTATATAAACTACTACGATGTATTTTTTCACTTATCCAAAAACAAAACAACCGTATAGCTTAATATCTCGCAAACGGATCGTTTTCATAGACCCACAATGTTTTTCAACGACCTATCTAATGACACACTATGTGATAAAGGAGAAAAATAAAAACATCCAAACTTTACTTGTAGGGGAGGTACCATAAACAATATTCTTTACAAGATTTTCTTTTACCACTTTGTCTGCGTAATTAATATGTATACCTATACCAAATTACAGCTTTCTAGTACTATGAATTTCTTAGCTAAGTCGCGGACAGACAGACGAACATACCGAAACTATAAGGTTTCCTTTTGACTTCGGAACCCTAAAAACCGATGAGAAAGGAGACGTGGTGTCACTTGCGTTAACTTGTTAATCATTAAATGTATATTAGTAAAGTTTTTAACATTACACTACATTAATACTAAGATTCAAATCAATCTCACCCGTTAAATATTATTTTACATAGGAACTAATTTTGTTAACCCCTTCTCTTCTTAGAGGTATAATTTTGAAAACACTGAAATACGGTTTTCATTAATTGCGCCGAAAAGTATTTATACCAATTTTGAAATAAATCTAATCCAGAAAATATTATTTCCCAAACAAATCTTGAACCACAAATTTTGACCACCTTAGGATTATGAATTTGAGAGAAATCATTTTTAGACGATACCTACAATGTAAAGTCAACACCCTCCCCAAATTTAAATTTATATTCTAACTAGTTTGGGCTGAGCGATCATGAGTCAGTCAGGACATTGCCTTTTATACATACATAATATAGATAGATAAACAGGTACATGGAATAGATTTACGATGAAATGTATATGAATCTAATATGTTTAGTATATTTATAGGTAAAATAAAATCAATTTTAAATATATATTTTCGATGTCTAGCGGTTTCTTTGGTAAGGCGTGCGTTCGAAAGTAAAAATCGAGCAAACACTTAGACCTCTTTATTCAGAATAGTACCGTAGATTTATGTCGCGAGACAATATGGCCCGGCTGCGGAGCCCCATACATAAACTTACACAAAAACTTAATGAAAGTCGAAAGTCACGCTTTCACTTGTCGGCACTATTGTGCTGTAAGGCAACAAAATTTCAATTGTATTTCCACACAAGACTTTTTTTTTCAAAACAAGGGTGAAAAGTTCTTGCCGCTTTAAATAATGTAATAATACGGAGTTTAGCCGACATAATGAAAGATTTTTAATGTTTTACATATTTTTCAGTTTCATAAATATATTTTATAGTTATAGTTACATTTTAGTCTTCGTTATATGTAGTAATTATTTCTTCCTCTTCCTGCTTTTAAATGAAATATAGCTAGTGCCGCGGTGAAAAGATTAGAGCCAATCATTGAAGTTGGAATCGTGAAAGACTGCCCAAGGTGCGTCAAACGTACTGGGGTATCGTCACTCGTGGAGGCTTTATTATTTACTACCTACATTACTTATTAGCCATTCCATACAAGAAAGATTAGATAACTTGGCACTCAAATTATTTTTCATGTTTCAGGACTACGCGATAATGCGATACGCGATATATGTTGACACAATTTCATACAAGTTCGAAACTAAACAAAGAATGTATTATGGTAGCTAAATAGCTGATAATAATATACTATACATATATAAATCTTGTAACACCCAGACACAAATGACAATTATGGTCATTACAGTAGTTTATGTGCGGGGATCGAACCCGCGACCTTTTGGCTTAATATTAGGGCATACTTTTACTGCGCCAGCAGGTCGCAGGCAAAAGTCAGTTTAGCTTAAATTTATTAAAATCAAATACTCTAAAGGCAAAAGACCGAACTTCTTTACATATAATTCGCCCACTGCGACTATTTCCTAGCGTCTGGTATGTAATCTCGAAGGTAATAATTTCAACGAGTCGCTCCTGCCATATGGCAACCATGAAAATCAGATAAAGCTATGTTATCATAGATAACTTTTTTATTTTTACTCACACCCTCAGAGTTCGCGGAATATATATAAACTAAATTACATTTATAAAATACAATGTTTTCAGAAAAATAACTAAAATGTGCTTAGTTTTATGTTTATGACTGAAATAAAAATGTCGTATAGCGTATATATGGTCATTTAAAACAACAAATGGATAATGTTTTACGGCGTGTGAAGTCGGAACGGGAGCGTATCTCTACACGTTGACATACTATGAACGAAAGCTGAATATTATCTCCACTCTGAGGTGTTATAAACCTTTGACCCGTGTCTATTATGTAATACCTAAGAAACTCGGGGACTGTTGTGGATTATTTAGTATTATGGTAGCAGCACGTGACATTAATTTTGTGAACGGAATGTAAGTTTCATAGTAATTACAATTAGAAATATTATTTATTTCAAAATTTAGAAGTATTTATTATATTTATATAGTAACGTTAGTGTTTAGAGTAATAGAAATACAACATTTTATTTTTTGAATTCTTACAATCGGATTAACTTGAGAAGTTTATGCAATTAATATTGTTTCGAAGGAATGATGGCCCAGTGATAGCGTGTACGGCCATCGCGTTGATCGACGTGTGTTTGAATCCCTGCACTGAGCCTGAGCTTTCATTGAAGGAAAATATTGTCATGAAAACGATATCATGGTGTTAGGGTATTTTCTAATTCCCGCCTGGCTAGTTACCACCCTCAAGTTGAAAATCTGTCGCCAAGCATCTGTAGGTGTATTCCGGCAGCTGCACTTGAGAGCCAGTTTCCCTACTAGGCTTAGCGTGTTATCAACTTAGGGCGCATCGTCAATAAACGTCAGGTGTGATTGTGGCCATAAAGCTAAACAAACCTATGAACGATAAAAAAAATGATTGTCATTCAAATTTTATGATTTGTCACATTTATGTCTGTCTAGGAATTCATTAATTTAGTAATATGAATTTCAATTATATTTCAAAATTACAACTATTATTCTTGTTAGTTATGAAAATAAAAGAAATAACTGACTTGTACAATGGGTGGCGGAGGCCGGGGCGCCTCCCAAGCCTGTCACAAATCTCCCCAAATGACAGCGCGCTTGCCTCGGTCCACTGAAGACAGCAAGCCCGATTGTGGGTGCCATGACACAGCGGTTACAGCTGATCTGAAAGCATCAATACATTTCGAATTTACTGTACCTAAACAGTAATAGACAATTCTGAACTTTCTTCATGTTTTCTATTAATCAAAATAATTAATTCTTGGAAGAAAATATTTATATCTATTTAAATACAGTAGCAAAAGATATGTACAAAACTGATACTGATTTAACAAAAATTTAATTAGTCTTTAAAGGCAAACTCGCAACTTCCACCGTTAGCTAGCTGCTAATCCTTACACTATAAACCCTAGCCGAAACACGACAACTTTAAGGTTCTCTAGAACCTTCCTGTCACGTACGCTAGGGTTGTGGAATGTGTTACCCAGCACGGTTTTCCCCTACGGCTAAGACATGTGGATTTTGAAAAAGGAATGAAATACAGTCTCCAAGGTCGGCAACATGGCTGTAATGGTTGCAGCTTTCCACAGGTGACGGTAACCATATACCATCAGATGGGTCGTCTGTCTGTTTGCTAAGGGTAGCATAAAAAAGGCTAGAATTATGCTGAACAGCGGATCGAATTACATAGCATTATATCAACTTTTAGAAATATGATCATTGAATAAAATTTAATAAATAATAATAACATAATAATAAAAGGTAAAACTAACAATTTAATTTAACTAATACAATAATGATAACAAAATATTAAATCTCAAACCGTTTATTTGCATGATAAATTCATTAATGGTAACAAAAATGTTGACAGCTTAACAACATATTCTTTCTTACGAAGTAACATTTATCATATTCGCGATTACAATAACTTGTATTCTGACTGTGACATAATGTTATCGTCGAAGACTCTGTCATCTAGCCGTTTATCATAAACGCACGAGACACATTCTTGGTCCGGAATTTTGACAAAAATCTTAGTTCCACGGGGTCATAAACCGAAACCGTATTCCAAACCGCACTAAACTTCATTAAAAAACTGGAGCGCTTTGTATTCGAGTGCACCGTTACGCTTCTAAGAATATTACACGAGAAGACTAAGAACGGTAAGCTTTGTTATATGGCCGTACATTACAAGTATTATGTTGACTGTTTAATCTATGTCATTAGCACTTAAAAGATAATCATCGATGCTTTTATTAATGTATCCCTCGAAAAAATGGTAACAAAAAATAATACCAAATAAATATATCAGACTGTTTCTTTTATATTGACGATAGACGGAAAGCGGTCATCGCATCCGGAAATTCATTGTATCGATAAATCATATATGGAAGGATTATGATTTAATTGGGTATTATAATTTTATGTTGAGCTTCATTCATGTTAAAGACGTTTGTGTTGTATCTAAAACGTCCAACCCGGGACTTTCAAATCTCTGATTTTATGGATTGCTTTTCGGTCGATTTACTTTTTCATGCCAAATCGAACTGGATGTCATGCTTTCTGGTGGTAAATGGTTACTGTGAAACCTATCAACAACTGCTTCATAAGTAGTATTGCTGTTGTGTTGTCGATTTTGCAGAGCGTATTTCATTCTCCTTTATGTCAGCCATGGGACATGAGATAACTGTGCTAGGTAACTCATAATATAACCCTAGATTCCACGAATAGAACGTCATGGAGAACCTTAGTGTAGTAGCAATATGTTTATGTCTTAGAATGTAAGAATGTGTCATACAAGGTGCAAGTTTGAAATTGAGATGAAAGTATCACATCCAACGGTTCCTCGTAGCACTCTTCGTTAGACATTTGGTAGAACCATGTACAAAGGCCCAATATGTAAATCGCTTATCATTTAGTTGCTTCTTGTTACTCCTGCCTACCGAGTGAAATCACGCATGGAGTTTTTGGTTGGGACCTAAAAGTGAGCAAACATTCGTTTTCAAGAAAAATCCTACCTATACAGAGATTTTTTTCTACTAAAATTTTTTGGCTTCGAAGTTACGTGTATCTAATAGGCTTTTTAAATTATAAAATGTTAGGTATGCAATTCTACTACCATAGAATTCCACAGATTACACATGAATAAGAGTGATGCCTGTCTTCGTACATTTACCAAAATAATATAATTTTATATATTACTGCAAACAATAATTACCAAAAAAAGAGAAACACCGATCGAGTTTCATGTCGGTTCTTCTCGATGACAGGCACGTTTTCTGACCTGATAGTGTTGTAACGTTCATAAGTGCTTAGAGCCTGAATTGAATAAAGTATTTTACTTGTGACAGTCCGACTAGTGGAAAACCTCTACCCTACAGAAGATCACAGCCAAATAATCTTCTGTAGTGTTCCTGCGGTGAGTAGAGTTTCCAGAGCGCCTTGGGTTAGGGTTGTTCAAAGTCGGCAACGCGCTAGTGATACCTCTGGTAGGTATTATAAGCTTCGATAGACTACGGTAGCCTCTTATCACGAGGCTTTGTTGTATAAAAAATAATCTGACTCGTTAATAAGTTATTAATATTCCCGGAAGATTTCAAACTGGCATAGTCTTAAAAAGGAATACCGAGATTTGAGTCTCGGTCGAGATAGGACCCTAGTCGTATTTATGGTCGTTGAGGTATGTCATAAATAAGAATTAGCGTCGGGTAAGTTCGTCTCGTGTTTACACACACCGCACTCGCTGTATCAGGTCCCATATAACGAGGTAGCGGATAAGAATATCTAATATAGGGAATATGAAAAACGGTAAACATGAACAAATCGGTGCCGACCGTGAGTTCGATTGTTTCCTTATTGAAGTACGCCCGGAATAATGCACATTTATTGGATTGTTCACTATGAGCAACTAATGCATACGATATACTGACGTGTTTATTTACATTATTATAATATTTTTAGACAAAAAGTATTTTTAATTCGTTTGATGCTATAAGGGTCGACAAGAATAAACAACACTATATGTACTTGTTAGAAATTATTACATAATATTATGTATTATTACTAGCGACCCGCCCCGACTTCGCACGGGTGCAATGCTGATACTAAATATACCTACCTACTACAGAATGTCCTTATAAACAAAGTTTACAGCTTTTTTGTAATTAGACAATACAAACATGTTTTGTTAAGAGGTTACTCTTGTAAGAGCGACATATAATTGACCATGGTATATAGGGCGGGTGCCGCCGCACCGCTATGTCCCTGCATTTTAAATCTGTAATATCTTCGAAAATATTCGTTTAAATTACATGCTGTAAAGGGCCATATTGATCTATGTTAAATGGAAAATGTATTTAAGGTACTTAATTGGATAAGGATTAATGATGTATTGCTTAAAATCACTTCGTAAATAAGTCATTTTTTCCCGTAAAATGTAAAGAAAAAAGATGGTTATTGTGGGTTATCCTTAAGAGATAGACATATACCATCGCGGACTTTTTTGTTGACCTTTTTAAGGTGTACAATACTGTAGTACATTATTTTGATTTATCTCGTGGGGTTCAGCCAGCGTTTGCAATGTAAGCGCAAAAAAATGTGTTTATTTACATCACATTAGAAACCTCTAAATTTATCAGTGTTTCTCTACAATTTTATGCATGTATTATACATATAAACCTTCCTCTTGAATCACTTTATCTATTTAAAATAACCGCTTCAAAATCCGTTGCGTTGTTTTAAAGATTTAAGCATACATAGGAACGGACAGAGCGACAGCGACTTTGTTTTATACTATGTAGTGATAGTGATAACGCAGACGATGTTCTACGCTTTCTAGTGGACAATAGTCGTCAGATCGCGTTCAGTGATAGAATAAAAATCTTCTCCATGAAATTCTATACTTTTATGTACATATATATACTAGATATTAAATATTTATTCAGCATATGCATATTGCATATGAGTACTGCTTACAAAATGTAAGAGCATCCTACATCATATTACTGTGAACGATATATAGTCATCCGAATTACCTCTAGAATCATAACCGCATTACACGCCTATGTGTTCGGAAACAGGTTACCCAATAAAGCAATTTCAAGAACGTATCTGCGGGGTTCGTTCGCCTTTCCGCTACAAAAAGTCATGCACCGCGATTAGCCGCGACCAATATCCGAACATGCTCGCTTACATAAACACTATAGACCTGCACGGAACTAAAGACAACGTAGGGACGATCAAGAGCTAGCAATCTGGATTATACTTAACAATGATCGGGCGATATTGAACGAGTTTTTGTTAGACGACCCGGGGTAAGTGGGTGTTTTTATTATCTAGATATTATCCTGTTATGTTCTGGGAATTGTAATTTCAGACCGGAAAGATGTACACGCCCGTCGTCGAGATTTAAACGATGATCTACCCTGGACGCCATCGTAGATAATCTACGCGAGTCCTCATATAAGATTGTTCTTGATTACAAGGATACTATATCTATAGACAAAGCTTAAAACTATTATGCTTACACAATAACTTATAAGGGATAGATATTGTAATATAGAAAGGATTTAAAATAAACATGCAAACTAATGCTCAACTCAATTTTTAATTTATTTATCGGCTGAAAAATATTACATGACAAAGGTGGCAAACAAGCATACGGCGCACCTGATGGTAAGCGGCTACCGTAGCCTATGGACGCTTATAATAAATACCAAAGGTATCACTAGCGCGTTACCGAACTTGAACCTCGTTACCCCCAAGGAGCTCTAGAAACCCTACTCACCGCAGGAATACAACACTAGGTTATGTGGCTGCAATCTTCTGTAGGGTGATGGTATTCCACTAGTCGGACTGCCCCAAGTAGAGAAAAATCTCCAAAGAAATTTCTCTGTGCCTACCTCTCTTTAAACTTCCTCTTCTCCAAGAAGCTCTGGAACTCTACTCACCGCAGGAACACAACAACAGGTTATTTGCATGCGATCATCTGTGTAGGGTGGAGGTATTGCACCAGTCAGACTGCTCCAAGTAGAGAGAAATCTCCAATGAAATTTCTCTGTGCCCTACCTCTCTTAAAACTTCTTCCAGTTGCAACACATGCGCCTAAACCAAATCGCATCAATGAAAAAAAATCTTTGTAACCTTTTTACACTGGCCCGTATGAACGAGACGCCTTATGTCAAATAATTACATTTTACAACATTTACATTTCCTCGTAACGACAAAAGTTTTAAAAATCCTTTCAAACCCACATCAGGATAACGTTTGATTTGCAGTTGCGTTATTTGCATACAAAAGTTTCAAATAGAAATTGGCATCAGCGATATGAACTGACGATAAGGTATTTACCGTAAGATAAATCACAGATACTATTTCCGACGACTGCAATAATGTGTCGCGTATGTCTTTAAATTTGCCACAAGGGCCTCACGCTGAGAGGTCGTCTACAAAAGGGGTACACTCTAACAGGAGACATATTACATTGTACAGTGCTAACACGCAACATAACATCAATGATGAAATTTCATAAGAGGCTTAAATCTTGCTCTGGTAATCGATAAGGAAATTGCTCTGAATTATTAGATTATCAAATAGGCACAACATTATCGTAGTGTAATCGAATAATAATGATAGTTATTGCAAGAGATCAGCATGGATAGTTTTGACCACCCAAATAGCAATACGTAGGCTGATGGTCGTAACATCTGAGGTTTCATATTTAGATAATTTACTTTCGTATCAGATTATTTTTTTATAACGTTGCGTCAATTATTTGTTTTATATTACTGACGAAATACCCGTTAGAAATAAATAGGGTTCAAATAAAGTATCGTTTCTAAATAACTTCGCACATGTTCACTTCCTTTTGTAACATTTTTTTATACAAATAGGTGGCAAACAAGCATGGGGCCCGCCTGATGGTATGCGTTTACCGTAGCCTATGGACGCAAGTAATACCATAGGTATCACTAGCGCGTTGCCGACCTTGAACCCGCCTACCCCAAGGAGCTCTGGAGACCCTACTCATCGCAGAAACATAACACAAGGTTAACTGACTGTGATACTCTGTAGAGTGGAGGCATGCCGCCAGTCGGACTGCCCCAAGTAGAGAAAAATCTCCAACGAAATTTCTCAGTGGCCGTAATACCTTATAAAATATGTGTTATATACATCCAATATATCACACACACATATATATATATCCACCCATACCCCACACGATGGGATACCAGAGAAAAAAAAAATCTTTTTTTTTCAGATTTTATTATACAACTTTGTCAGCGTGATTAATGTGTATATCCATACCAAATTACAGCTTTCTAGTACTAAGAATCTCTGAGTTTAGCCGCGGACAGACAGACTGACATAGCGAAATTATAAGGGATACTTTTGACTTCGGAACCCTAAAAAACGATTTGATAATTAGATATTAAATTTTAAAAGATAAATTGGATATCGAGTACAGACTGGAGACTCTCTCTACATCTATTTTAATTACCTATTACTTATGTTAAGAAGTCAGTTTCAACATAAAGTAATTGATGTGAAACATCTAATGTGGCGGATCAGACCTACTGTCGCCACGTTATGCGTCGCCACGGTATTTGATAGTATGAAACAGGCAGGCCGGCGTGACAGCGGCAGCCGCCGATGGATTTCGATCTGTCGGTGGTCGCCGTTGTGTTTGTATTATACTCTGCTTACAACATCAGGGACAATACCTACAATGTGCCGAGCTAATATAAAAAAATACGGTGTGGTGGCGCGTCTTCATGCGCAAGTGACTACTGATTTATTTTTTGATTATGCCATATTTATTCCCTTTCATAAACGATCCTTTTATGCATATTATCTGTACAAAACGTTGATGTTTCACATCTGCTAAGGGTCCCGCGATGGTTAATTCTTTGTAAGTATTGGTACTTATTTGTGTATATTTGAAATTTCTAACCTCATATTAAATAATGCTTCAAAACCAATATCTGGTTGTTCAATAGTGTAAACAAACACTGTTTTACAAAATATTGTATAAAAGATATAACAATAGATATACAGGGAATATATTGTATAATAATTTCAACTGAAATTGTTTCTGAATAATTATTAATTACGATAGTTGAATTCCCAGCCGCATGCGAAATGCTAGTGTAGCACACGCGGCCCGGCAGCTAAACACGTTTATGGACACTAAACAATGGTCGAGCGAAATGCAATGGCAATCTTTATTGCTCATCTTACTTTACTCCGATATTGTTGTGCTCAAATTGATTCTAACCAAAGATGATAAGAGTTTTATGTCCCAACGGTATATGCATCAGGGATTGTTATGTCTGTTGCTAAATTGGATTGATGATTGCGGTGTCTGTTGCCATTCACCATTCTATTAGAAATATAAATAAGCAATAGGCAGAATAATTGGAAAATTTTGTTACTGTTTTATAATGATTTATTTTATTACATGTTAATATTAAATTACTTTAATAAAATAACTGATAGAGGAGGAGTGGAAACAGGTCGAGAGCACATAAAATACGAGTATTTTATTAGCGGTTATCATTGTTTATTGAAAACTGTTAATATAGACTGTTCAATGACATGTATCCCAAGATGTTGATATTACACTTTACAAAAAAAAAAACATGTGTTTTATATGTTTTTATGCTTTAATAACAAAGAAAGAAAATTATCATATCTAAATATTAATTCTTCATCAAAATAATAAATTCAAACATCATTATAAGGCATACGCCTTCTTTGTTATTGGCGTCTTCTATTAACAATATGTTCAACTAATATGACAGCTGTATTAATTCATTTATCGTAATAAGACTTGCACGACACATTTCAATGTTTATTTTAAAGATGTAGCATAATTTAAATTGTAAATTGATTTTATGATTATCGATTATTTTTTATAACTAAATACGATCGAAAATACGATTATACTTTAAATCAATAGAGGGAAGTATAAGCTGTGTGTGCTAGTAAATAACAAAATAAACTATAACAATAATGTAGTACCAGACACTCGAACTATTGAATGACTGACTCCAAAGAACAACATTAATTCTTCCAGCCAATATTCTTCGTTTGCTTGTTGCTGCAGTAGGAATTACGTAAATATATTTGTTTATTCGAAATTATTCGATTCTTTGCATTTATTTCACGAGTATTTTGGTCTACTCTAGTTTTACGTCATAAAGAAAGAAAACCGAAAGTTCACAAAAAACATTGTATAGAGGAAGTTATTTAGGATTTTATAGTGCAAAATGTTTTTATAACGTTTATCAGTATCAAAAATTTGTTTAATGGTCATTGATAGTCGAAATGCATGTTTTTAGGTGATGCTATAATTTGCACGACGCGGCGACGTAACAATTTACGTTCTGTGGATGTGTAATGCAAGTCTTCTTACGATGAATAAGGTATAGATTGTTTAAATTCTATAATGTGTGAAATATTCACACAGGGCAGCTAGTATTTGTTTGCTATTGATGATATCTGTATTGTCGATAGATATAGGTTGTTTTGTAACTTCTGAGATTTATGACTATTCAATCTATTCTAGACGTGAGAAGTGAATTGAATTCGATTATATCGGCATGTATTTGACACGTGCTTCTTGATTCCTTCGAACAATATGTAGCTACGGTAATTTGATTTACTAGACGATATTAACTGCCTTCTTGCGAATGTTTGTCTACGTTCCGATAAAATAACAAGATGTAACAAACGAACGATCACTTTACTAAGACTATAAAGGAACAGGAACCAATCCTAATCCAATTACGATACATGAGAATATGCTTTATATTCACTATAAACATTCAACTAAGATTGAGTGTAGCGGTAAAACCTATAGTTATGTGAAAGATTAATGATTTAATTATCACATGTAATATATAATAATAAATATTAGCAAAATTTTAAAATAAGTCAATTCGTGTACTTATCTTTATACATATTTGAATAGTAACACTCGATGTTATGTGACGCACGAAAACACAATAAAACAACAGATTTAGCAAGTAACTTTATAATGTAGACATTTTGTTACAATGTGCGCTCGCAACGCAAAAATTCTAAAGTATAACTTGATATACTTTATTAGTATAACTCCGCTGAAGTGAAGCGCCGCTGTACTATAATGCGGTTTGACTTTAAGAGGTGTCTCTGGACAGTAAACGAGGAAACAGCAAGAGAGGGGAAGTAAACTAGATTTTACGAGTCGCGTTTCGTGATAAATCATTGTGTTAAATTTTCTTGTAGATTTCGATATTGCAGATTTGTAGGTCGACATGCATGACAACGGCGACTGTCGATAAATCCTAATCTCTCGGCGGTCACCGCTGTTCTTAGACTACAATTAACGCTCCATGAAATGAAATTTACGTTTTACATATATTACGTTTATTTACGGACACCGAATTCGAATCCCTGATATGAGCCTGAGCTTGCGGTGAAACCATAGCATGGTGGTTGAGCAATTTCTAATGCCCGTCTACCTACAACCCTTAAGTGAAAATCTGTTGCCAAGTACCTATAGGTATTTTCCGGCAGATGTAACTGAGAACTTGTCCTCCTCCTACTAGATTTAGCGTGTTCCAATCTTGGGCCACATCGTACCTTAACATCAGGTGAGATTGTGGCCAGACAGGCCAAAAGGATTTAAAAAAAGAACGTTAGCTTTATTGTATACCTTGATCAATCATATCATAGCTTTGAAAATAGAACTTTCATTATTACGAAGCCGTAAAGAAGAAAACACTGCGTTATAATACAGCAAGTTGCAATAAAATAAGCTAGCGGAGAATTTACGTCTTTGGCTATTTGTGGTTTACAACAACAGAGATTTATTTGAAAATATAATTAAATGTTTAAATATATATTTCTGCGAAGAGTACAAAACAATATTTCACGGAGATCAGTGTGTAAGCATTAAGCAATACACGTAGGTGGTTACAATTATTTAAAAAAAAAGTTATAACTATAGACAAATAATTCTTTTCATTAATTGTATACATCCGCATACAACATTAATTTTGAAGGTATGTTTGATAAAACATTTTCATATGTTACAAGTCACTTTTCATTATATATATATATATATATATATATATATATATATATTTATTGAAATCTATAATAAGACTGTGTGGGTTTCCACTGAATTTGCATTTATGTTACAACACGTTTCAGTACATTATCATAAAACAGAGATTGTGATATGTTTTACGTAAATGTTTCGTCAGCGAAAGCACAGTAAAAAAAAACAATGTGTAACTAAAAGTTTAATAATGAAGCCATATATAATAAGATGAATCAATGAAACCGAGACAAAAAATTCTGAATTACATGCATTAAAAAGAAAAATCGTGCACCCTTTTTACTTATCCATATTAATAAACGTTGTTTTTCGTCATCTAACTTATTAACTTACCATAACGAGAAATCAGTTCCTTATGTTTGTCTCCTGCATTCATGATCTGGTTCCTATGAATTATCTCCAGTTCGAGGCTAAGAGTATGAACATGAACATGTTTATAATGAATTGGTATAAATATACACATATGAGAATGATAAACACCAGCACCGTTTGACCGGTAACCATAAAAGTGCTTTTTTCATGAAGAAGGTATTTATGCTATCCCTGAACGCAATAGGTGACGGTGAGGTCGAGTCATTGAGTACAGGAAAAAGGAAAGCGGAGAACGTCTGCAGGGCCGGCTATTATAATTTAATTCCAATAAATATTGTTGACTTTTATAATGCTTACTAAAATTTATTTTCCATTTTTCTATGTTCCAAGGTCAACTTTATTCGCTTTGCATTAAAATATTGTATTATAATATCATTAATAATTATTAATAGGGTATTATATACGTATCAGCAAATCTCAATTCAATTAGAAAAAGGGAGTGACAGTTAGTGATACTCCGTGACAATTTCTTAACACGCCAGGTACTCACATTTATAAGTACAAGTAAACTAACAGAAAATAGGTAACCAAGGTGAAAGGTTTGACCTTTACCACTAAATTGCTACTAAGGTACAATTACAGTGCCCTTGAATTATAAATTATCTTATCCGTGACATCGTTCGACTCGACTACAAATTTCCTATGGACGATAGAAATCGTGAGGTCACCTCTGATTGGAGCTTTCGTCTCAATACTGTAAACAAAATTAGTAAATAAAATTGTCTTTAGCCGTTTTTAGGGTTTCGAAGTCAACAAGGAACCCTTATAGTTTCGCTATGTCAGTCTGTCTGTCCGCAGCTTAGCTTCTGAGCTTAGATTCTTAGTACTAGAAAGCTGTAATTTGGTATGGGTATACATATTATCACGCCATCAAAGAGGAACATAATCTGAAAAAAAAAAAATGTTAATGGAATTATGTTTTCATGGAATTGTGTTCATCGTATGAGGTGTCGTTGGATAGGTCGTTTAAAAATATTGTAGGTGTGTGAAGACCAATTTTCGATTCAGGGATCCCTTTGTGAAATATTAAGCTTTAACGTGCTAATTTTTGTTATAGTCAATTGTCACCCCGCGGCCCCGCCAGTACAATGACTGTTTTTGAATATTATGTGAAATAATTCATGGTAGTAGTGTATATAATTAAGTTAAAAGGAAAACTATCAGAGGTACGTCGGATTTACAAATTAACGAGTAATAAATAGTCAATCAACTTATAAAATTTACTTGGGGAAGTAATTTCGTACAAACTCCTTTGAAAATTACTTAAAGCCCTCCTTCTGAGTCTGCATATTATGACGGGCAACTACTGAACCCTATACTACGCTTGGCCAGACACGCACTCAGCAAATGTTTACTAAATTACTACCTACATAGGTTTTTACTTGAAACACGATTTATTATCGAAGGCGGGTGAATTATGCGCATAAAGGAATACATTTTATTGCATATAACATTTTTATTTCAGGGTACGACGCTGTATTTTAAATGAGTCTTAACGTTTACTTTTAATGAATATCCTATTTTCTGTATTTATTACGCCTATTAAATTTGTTGAAGTTTATTATCCCGTCTTTCGATTCAGGATAATTTTCATTTCTATGGTACCTATTCAAATAGGGATCAAAATGTATATATATTACGGTATTTTAAATATATTTTTTACGAAACAAAGTTATCGTTCCTAGAATAATTGAATAATAATATTGAAAGAGATCAGCTCCTTAAAGTAAACATGTTACTACAGATTTGCCTCAATAACTTATTATGCGATCATATTGGGAAGCATCTCGGAGGAAGTTGACGAAAATACAATGAAGTTTTAGTTGGAAATGGAAATCGGAATATTTAAATGTACGACGTGCTGGGAGGAGAGTAATGGCTTGTGTACACAGCGCGCGCATCCGCCGTTTCTGCGCCAATACTGCGCCGCTTAATTTGCCATATCACTGTATATTTTTAGTAATACTTTGCAAGTCACGAAAATATACGTGTAGGCATAATGAACATGTAGAGTTTAACTAAAAAAAGATATTAGTGTTTGCATACTATGTGTACAAAAATTGGAAAAATCAAAATAAGAAATCAAATAGACGCTTATGGGTTCATCCTATTTTGAACAAACATGGTGAATTTCATACACTATATGAAGATCTACCAAAAGATGTATCCGTTTTGTGATTGTCTTCGAATGACTATCAAGATATTCCACAAATTATCTATACGTAGTATAAAAGAAAGTCGCTATCCGCGTCTGTCTGTTTGCCCACTTACTTCTTCTAAACCACGTAAAGGATTTTTATAACTCACTGTCATGCCTAGATTTTTTTACGGCAGGTTTGTTATACAATACATTCCATTTAATAGATAAAATCCAATGTTTTGTAATCAAGTCGTAAAAAGCTTATATGGCTTATGCTGGCTAAACCCTAAAAGATACATCAAAATAATGGACTAAATTTTAGTTCTTTAAAAAACCTACAGAAAAGTTCGCAATGGCATATGTCTATCTCCAAAGGTTGACTCACAATTACCATTTTAAAATATGTATTAGGTTATTTGCGTTCTCCTTGCATCAAAATAGGATGAACTTTTGACTTCTTGCTTTGATTTTGCTAAGTTCTGTATCTATTGTATGCAAACACTAACTTTTTTTTAGTTAAACTAATTTTTTTCATATGTCTACATGTATAATATTCGTGGCTAGTATTACTAAAAATGTATAGTAGTGATATGGCAAATCAAGCGGAGGCGGCGCGTTAGCGGTGTCGTCTACACAAGCCGTTAAGTGGCTTTACTTGCGCGTAATTACTACCAAACCAGCTATATCTGCAAGTAAATAAATATATCATATATATGTATGTCCCATGGTCTAAAATATCTATAATAAATTACTTTATAATATTATAATTTGAATATATAAATTAAAGCTTCAATAATTCTAAATCAAGGAATCTAGAAGTATGATTATCATCACCGCCTTTTCTTTAAATATTTGTACAAAGAGAGTTAAAACATCTATTTAGTTATATATTACACAAATTTAAAATATAAATCTTGAATATTGTATATTATGTATAGATATTAGATTTCTTACACAAATATTTTATACCTCGCATCGCCTTAACGGCCGATTTTCAAAAAAGGTCAATGAAATTTATCGGGGGTTAAGGCAATTAATATGATACAATAGTCTACACACAATGATATCCATATTAAATATCCAGAATGATTTAACTAATGCTCATCATACAACATTCCATGTTGATGATGTCATCATTTTTATTACTTTGTATTGATTTATTGAGATTATTATAGTTAAAGTAGAGGAACTTTGAAAGCTTTCCTAAGTACACTATACACATTAAAAAAAAATTAATAAAAATAATACTTAATAGTTGACTGAATGATAAAACAAAATATTAAATAAAATTTCGCTGAAGGAATAGAATTAATTACGTCGGATAGCGACTTCGCTGGCAGCTGTGGTATAAGAATCCTTGCTCGATTACTCATTAAAAAAAAATCACTCTTAATGAAACATAACTAAGCAGAACCTATGTATCGAGCCATGTCCAATGTGTTTTGAACTCGTTATATAGATTATGTTCTTCAAGCCTCTAACTTCTCACACATATTAATTATTATAATTTTGGTACTATTTGATAGTTCACAATAAAACATTCGTACATATTATCTAACACGTGTGTAAAATAAGAATTTAATAAATAACATTTATATAGTCCTTTTTCAGTTAAATAATATTAAAAGGATATAGAAACAGACAGTTAATTCTTGAAGGGATTTCTTTAGGCACAGTGCAGAAAAAGACTGTAGGGAAAGTAGTTTAGGTGTCCAATATGCTACCAACAAAATGATATAAAAAACAGGAAAATTCGCAATTAATAGATAGACGCTTCTATTTGATTCTTTAATGTATATCTATATATTTATGTAAGTGTACTCACGTATGATCTTTCAGTATAGCTTCTAGTCTTCCGGTATACGTATTCCATACAAATACCGCTCCGTCGGCAGCGCCCACTGCCAGCAGCCTCCCGCCCGGCCCAAAAGCCGCTCGCGACCAATCACAGCCCACTTTGAACGATTCATGACTGAAAACCAACAGTGATCTTTATCTCTAGTCTCAAATTATTGTAGTCATAACGAATTGACAAACTAAAAAAAAAATTGTGTATTTATGTCCGCACTTAATCTATACATATAATAAAATTGAAGTGCCTGTTTGTAATGTCAAAATAACAGAATTTTACTAAATGCATATAAAAGTATACACCCATTTTTTAATTTTTTGTCTGTCTGTCGGTTGGACCAATATTGACGGGACTTTCACTGGCATATAGCTAATGTTATAAGGTATAACTTAGGCTACTTTTATTATAGAAAAATAATTAGAGTTCCGCCCAAAAAATAAAAAGTATTGTAGTAGTCGACGCGAGCGAAGTCGCCGGCACAGCTAGTAAGTTATAAACTTATTAGGCGTAAGAAAACAAAAATACCTCAAAAAAAGTTAACACATTCATTTTATTGACTTTGTCTAATTCTGTAAAAACCATTTAATGGTGTAAATAAACATTATTATCATTGGTGACTAAAATCATCATGTCACACTTGTCACATGATTCGCGCACAGCTTTCAATTTTATACTCTACAAAACGCGCATTAAAAACAAAACTTTAAACATGTATTGATGTAGGTTGTGTGTTAAAATGTTGGTTTAGTTAATTATAAATACCTGAAAGACCGCACTATAGTGTTCATTCGGAGATCTATTAGCTGAATTGTGTCATCTCGTACACAAGCTAATAAATAATTGCTATCTGCAACAATAAAATATGCCATTTCATATAAAAGGGTTTAACACTGTTCATTTTTCAAACAGTTAATGTAAAAATTATACAACAACGGTCAATGTCGTTCCGGAGTTTATTAGAAAATTATTCAAGAAAAATATTCGATGACAAATATTAATTATTTCTTTGTTTTTAAAGTCTGTAAGGTGCCGCTATTTTATTTAACGTAAGAGGATAATTTTTAACCTTGTCTAATTTTAAATTATCCTTTCAACAGTTTTTTTTATTAACATAGACGCATAAAATATTATTCGCACGTTAAAAGTAATGTATCATTAGTTATTTGGCTTGAAAAGTTTATAATATATTTGTAAATTTCTTAAACCTTGTATAATAATTATTAAAAAAAAACATGCCGAATTCTCTACGGTGAATAGATCCCTACAAAAACATTAATGAAAAAAAGGCGCAAAGTTCGATAGAAACGATGTTCGGGGTAGTCGTTGTTACCGATAAAAGAGATGAAATCTAACGGGTACCAAGTTGTATATATCAAAATTTCAAGTGAGTTTTCGAATAGTTTTTGTCTTATGGAGGGGTCGAATGAAGCTCGAAATGGTTCGAGTAAGTATGCACACGGACCGGTGTGTGTATTTATCCTTTTCTTTTCCGAACTTGGCTGAAACACTGTCGTGATCTAGACCAGGGATATTATGGATATCCGTATACGTAACAGAAATTTACGGACATCCGAAATAAAAAATATCCGTAACCGTATCCGATACAAATGTTTCGGATAATTTCGGCTAGGCTCAAAATGATTACATAAATATAACTGAATCTCGATACATAATAATACCTTTACTGATTGGACAGGTTTTTTACATATTGTAAATTTCTTTGAAAATGTTTTTATCCATAACCGAAATAATCAGAAACAATCGGATATCTGAAATAATAACATATTCGTATCCGTAACCGATTAAATACTCTTAAGATATCCGTATCCATATCCATATCTGAAACCTCATATACGTAACATCCCTAGTCTAGACAGATAAGACTATATATAATATCTAGATATTATAGATAGATGTGTACGATGTGTAATGAAAAAGTATGCACATTATAATACAGTGAATTTAACAAAGTAATTTTATAAATTTCCATAATGTTAAAGATATGTGTTCTTTAAAACATTTATTGTCAGAGGTATGAAATACCAGATAACTATATATTATAGATGTCTATATATATAAAGATTTATCATCATAAATCTTACGTGCCTAGTAATTTACACAAATGACATTTTTATAAACGTTATATTCAAATTTCACCAAAGATTAAACGGAAAAGTTATTTACCAAATTAATTATCATATTACTTTGAAATAAATAATACATGTCGTTCCCGTTAGGCTGACTTTTGTTGTATGATTTTCAGCGTATGGCACTTAGTTTATATAGTACAAGTACAAAACTTTAGGATTTTCTTTTATAATTTTCGTGATGGTAAACTATTTTATACATCTAAAAAAACTTTACAACGTATATAACGCGGTCAACAAATCATTTAACGATACAACAAATTGAAATATGTAATGCGTCAACGTTGATAGGATGTGACACTGCCACGTAATAGATGGTCGATAGTATTGATGCATGATGCGTGATTAGGGTTGCCGTCAGAGTATAAGAAGACGAAAAATACAATTACAAATTAGATTTATCTTTCACATTTGAAATATTGAATATGTGTTAATTTGGGCATACAAAATACTTAATAAAAGTTAAACCATTTACGTAGGTAAATAAATAAGTAAATAATAGGAATAATTGTCGAGCTTTCCATTAATTTTGTTTGTAATTTTATGACTATTTTGAATTAAAATAAAATAAAATAAAGTTTTATTTTTACAGAAGCATAAAACAAATATTTGTACGTCTACTTTCTTACTTTGAATTAAATAAAATAATAAATTTTACTATGTATATCATTACAAAAGAAACTAGAAAAAGTGAATGCATAACTCTTGTTTCTGCCCGAAAGTATAGCCGTAGGTACCATAAAACGGGATAATTAGCGTCCCGAAAACATCTTTTGCGAGAAGCATCCTGCAAGTGTAAATCCTTGCAACGAAACGTCCCGACTTTGGATAGTAGGCAACCCTACTCGTGATGGTTAACTGTGAACCGACTCCCCGTTCATTTGTCCATCGTGTATCCGATCGCGACGAAATCGACGTGATTTAATCAGCTTCCAAAGCAGTGACGTCCAGACACATCAATTGATTGAAAGTATCAATCTCAAAGATTCGTGCAATGCTCAAACCGTTATTGACAAAAAAGGGATTGATCGAGACACGCGTAACGGAAATAGGCATTCAGCATTGAGCACCCATCACGTTGTATACTGACACAAATACCGCCGATACACGAATATACTATGGAGTCAATTACTCGTTAATGTTACTTTTGATTATAATAATATGTGCATTAAGTTTTCGTTTATGGTACGTCTAGACGTTAGGAGTGTTATATACATAGATGGTATTTGTATTGTACGCACCATAATACTCTCGCTGTAATCAATAATTTAAAAATTTATTTTATAAAAAAATATAGGTTTGAAAATAAAACTTTATTTTATTTCTTAAAAAATATTATAGAACGACTATTCGACTAAATAAACGCTATAACTGCTTTCTAGAGTTTCATAGATATTTTAATTTTTCTGAAATATAAAGCTGTAATTCTCATTTTCCTCGATTTTACTAATATCGTTGGTAGTAAATTACGTAATATTACGAAATGTTTTATTTAAAAATTGTGAGATCAGTTAGACATACAGTTTAACAAATGTAATTTAAAAATATACAAGAAGATTGACATCGAAGCGAAACTTGTAGCGTAACGATGTGCATCAATTAAGTTAAGAATTCGATGTGTCAGTAAAACGAGATACTCGATAAATTTAACCAAAAAATGGTATATTTAATTCTTGTATTTAAATGAAAACCTGAGATGTTATTCTTGGTCTGAGAGCTGAATAAATTTTATTAAAAATGAAACTAGATACGTAGCATAATTTTACTATTTAATTGTAAACATTAATATATACAACATGGAATGTTAAAAGATCCCCAAAACGAACGGTGATTTAAGAAAAAAAAAAATTTGTTAGATGACTCTCGCACCCAGATCGTAATCGATTACGACTACATGGCTAACAGTTCAACGAGCATCATGTAAAGATCGGTAGACGGCTTCCCGTTGTGAAATGAATGCTCGAATAATTATAATATATGTGAAAACGAAGACTTTCATAAATTAGTTATAAAGTATTATTAATTAATATAGTATAATACCTCTACTGAGATCGAGTGAAGTGACTTTGCCTTGCAGCATGATGTGGTTCGCCGACATATCTGTGCGTATATCCCAGAAGCGTATCCGTTTGTCGAAATGGCCTGATATTATCGTTGAACCCGCTCCGTCTGACGTCACGAGGTCGTTGCAAGATGATCCTGCGAACTTTGTTTCTGTACCTGTTGATATGTATCGTTTCAAATAGTACGCTTAAATATATATATTTATTTAATTTAAAAAAGTATTTATATGAAAATAGATATGCGCCACGGTTTAACCCGTGTTCAATTTATTTCACCAACTCTTCACTCCGGCGCCAACGCACTCGTGTAGCCTATGTTTGTTCTCACTATCCGTACTTGCCTAAAGTTTCCCAGGTTTGCTTAACGTTCATTGTTACTGCTTCGTTCCTTAGAGTCGTAGAGTGGTGTTATAGGAAAATGAAATGCAAAACGATTTTTTTTAATCTGACTGGTGTTCCAGAGATTAGCTTGTTTATACAAACAATCTCTTGATCTTTATAATATTAAGTATATTTTTATTGTACAACGTCAAAAAAGGGTTCTCATAAATATGCGATGTCAAATTCAACATCCTTGAATAACCACAGGATACCATATTGCAGGTTTAGGATTACACCATAGGGCGCTGTGTGGCTCCTAACATCTGCAGGGGGTGGTCTGATAAGTAGCGTTTGCTTGCCACGCAAGATCACATTGTATCGCCTATTTCATTTCGTTAAGCGGACTGTTGAAGTTAATACTGGTTCAATAGTTTACTGATCAGCTTAAGAGATTCATAAGTTGTTCAAATTTAGTATAAGATATTATTAATTTATTTGTTTATAAATACATATATAGATAACCATTGCTCATTCAGTTCTGTACAAAGGCGAGTTTAATAACAAGGTATTTTCTTCCCGGTAATTTATAGAAAAAATATGAAATACTTTGATATTTGAAAATAATTAGAAAGTATATAGGTAAATAGGAAATAACTTAAAGTAACACAAAACTCATTTATATACTGTGTGATAAAGATTAAATGTATATCAAGAAAACTTTTGGAACAGTAAAAATTAAAAAATAGAAATTAACTTATTATTATATTAGTACAAAAAATATTATACACATTTGAATTTAAGCACCCACATGTAAAAATAAATTTTAATATGAATTCATATATATGCTTAGACGCTTATCACGCAAAAACGACTATAGGATTTTCATATATTTTCAAGAGACGATAAACGTTACGTAGAGTATAAATTAAATGTAAATTTTTCTTTACATGCCCTAAATGTCAGTTTTTTTTTCGAACTGACTATTCTGTTAATCTTAAGGGTCCTGGATCCATAGAGGCTTTGACAGGTTAACCGGGCTTGGGGGCGAGCGCGAAATGCACTCAGCCGCGAAAGCGAGGTGAAACGACAGTGATCAAATTATATAAACATACAGGAAATTTAAAATTACAGTCAAACCTGGATAAGCGAGAGTTCAAGGGAGCACAATCTCATTCTCGCTTATAGAGGTTTCTCACTAACCCGAGTTTCTCGCTAGTGCAGGTATATGGGTAGCGTTTCTCTCTTATAGAGGTACGCAGCAACAACAAGTCACATCAACATTATAAGGGTAGGTATCAAGATGCTTGATAGTTCCACGAAATAGAATGGGTACAATATTGACGAGAAAACAATACAAAAACAATGGTAGGAAGTTCCACGAAAGTTAAGAATGAGTAATAAAATAGCAGATGTTAAATTTGTAATTTGTTTTGTCATTTGTTCCTCCTAAATAATATAAATAAATAAGGCTCGACTGTCGCTTATAGAGGTATAGATAAGTAGCAGTCTCACTTACGGAGGTCCGAAAACGGACGGAAAAACGACTCTCTCTTACAAAGGTTTCTTTTTCTCGCTAATAGAGGTTTTGGGAGCTTAAAATGACGGATCCTGGCTATTCTCACTTATAGAGTTTTCTCACTTATCCAGTTCTCACTTACCCAGGTTTGACTGTAGTTGAAAAAATAACGCAATTCGCAGAAGCGTATTATCGTACTGTATAAAGGTATCTGTTAACTGATATATTGGGTGATTGAATAGGAAGCAGTTATCTAGATATATCGTGCAGATAATTATATTTATACCATATTCAGTTTATTGACAAAAATTGGTATACTAAACTAAAGTAACAACGTTCCGAAGAATTTTATTACGACTAGCAGTGAAGTTAACTCTCTGAGATATTAAAACCAGTTCGGTCAAGCTCGCAAGTTGAAATAGATATTTTAACAAGCTCTGTGCGTAATCATTATAATTATTACCGAGGTTATGATCCTAGAAGGATGAACATTAATTAAGTTTATAATGATAATAGTAGTAAATACACTATTTGAACGTTTGGGAGTAGAGGTAGTGGTTTTTTTAATTCTAAACTGTTGTAATATCTGTCTGTCTGTGACATCGTAACTTCCAAACGACTGAACCGATTTGATAATTTTTATTGGTTGTAAAGTTACTTGATCGAGTGTTCTTAACTATGATTCAAGAGAAATTTATTTAGCCGTTAGATTATAAGCTTTTCTCTAGTTGATGAATGAATGTGAAATTTGGTATCCTGTTACTTTAATGATATTAGAAGAACATGGCAACATTGAGCTAATGCTGCAACATATTCTAGAATCTGCCTAATTCCTCACGGACTCACAGCAGAGATATCGTGTTTGGGATCATTGGAATGGTCTCAGTGAATAGGTTATTTGTATACGGGTTTTTGAACATTATAAGACTTTTGATATACTTTGAAATTATATCTATTAATGGAAGAAAATATAGAAAGTGATTTACAAGCTTATTCTTTTTAATCTTACATATGCCAGTCTAATATGATTATTAATTTTGATAACATCATATGGCGTGACGCAATTAGGGATGCGCGATAGCGAAAGAAAAATATCGATTATTCGAACATTTTCAGGATTCCCGAGAGTTTTCTCTAGACCAGTTTTCTCTCGAGTTATTTTTATGAGGAATCATAAAAGTGAAATTCATAACAAGTATGTAATAATTATCAGTATTTTTTTATTTTCATAAACTCTTTCATAGTGTAATGTTAAAATTAAAATTGTAAAGTATTTTAACGAAATTATAATAAAAACATTAGATAGAAGAAGAAACTTGAGAAACTACAGAGTGGAACTCTCGACCTGAGGTTTCTGTACTATTACATGTTTATACACTACATTTGTGTTTATACATTATTGTTACATTCTCCAACGTCTCTAAAGAGCGAACGCGCGTTTCCAAGTGACAAAATTTATTTTGCGTATGCTCGCATAGTGCACAGTATGAAATTAAAAGTAAAAATAACTTATATCAAAACACCTTTCTTCGTGCTAAATTTTAAGGTAATCGAGAATCTTTAACTCGATTTAAAAAGAAAAATCTTGTCGACAGCGATTATTTCGATTGTTTGAATCTCTTGGCATCATCACCCATCGCTAGGCAATACGCAAAACTCGTAATAACATGAAATGTTAGGTATATATATACATATTAGCAATATACATTTATTTAAACACTTTGCAAAACTGTATTTATAATTATAATCGAGATATTATATTTATTATAAAATAAGACGGAAATAGCAAATAATTCATAGAAACTTACACATTCTGCTTCTGAGATCCCATATTTTGAGAGTTCGGTCGTGGCTACCGGTGATCACTTTGGTTGGTTCGCCGAGAAATTTAGCCGCCATAACTTTCCCACTGTGTCCCGTTAACGTATGCTGTAAAAAATGAAAAAATAAACCATACTTACTAATTCAAATTTTGACAATCTCCGTATTTAGCCAGTGAGTGTTTACAGAAGAGTTATCAAAATAATGCTAGATAATGTATTGCTATACCACGATATACTAATCCAATTAAAACGCTTTAGCTGACTGGGGATTATTAATTATTGCCTTTTCTGCGTAATTGTAAATCGCCACATTTTTGAAAATAATGGCATAAAAATTAGGATGAATGTATGAAATATATAATTTTTAATTACATAGATAACATATTGACAAGTTGTAATCGTACTTATTCATCTCTCTTTAACATGTTTGAATAAAACTTCCGTTACTTTTGCTGACCTATGCTAAATATTTTAGAATATCTAGGAATATATTTTTCTCATATAAAAGGATTCTAGTTTTCCATTCACGCTCGTGAAAGGTCGTAGCGGTAAACCACGGTGTAGCGACGGACCGCATTCTGTTTGGTAAGATGTTCAAACTACTTAACCTTACATACCAATTTTCGCATAACATAAAACCGGTGAACACCTATGCCACAAATATAATGGAATACGCAAAATTATTTTTTATCATGACGATCACTAAAATCGCTTCTCGAAGTGTTTTACATGTTTGTGACCGAGTTTTTATTGGTCGAGCTGTATATATTTATGTTCAATCCAACTCTGTATTGTTTAAGTAAAATTAATATATGCTTCCGTTTGAAAGTATAACTGTATCACTCGATTCAGACATTTGTTCAAATTGAATGAGGTATTATGAAAACAAAAAAAAAACATATAATAGGTCTTTACCTATGAAATTGCCGTTCTGCAGTACTGGCCATTTCAAATCAAAATAATTTTTGTTTGGCTAAGAATTCTAATTTCAAATTAATTTTATTTTAAAAACATGGAATTCTTTTTCCAAAAGTAGTAATTTGTTTATTGATTAGTGTTACATTTTCGTCGCATTTCAACCTTTTTTGTCATCATGGATACGTTAAAAATTCGAGTAATTATGGAATATGAGTACCGTCGTGGCAGTAACGCGGCACAAGCGACACGCAACATCAACGACGTTTACGGAGCTAACAATACACACCAACGCACCACCTGTTATTGGTTTGCTCGCTTCCGTTCTGGGAATTTCGACCTGAAAAATGAACCTCGCGGTCGTCCGAAGACTTTGGTCGACAATGACGAATTAAAGGCGATTGTGGAAGCTGATGATAGACAATCTACGGCTAAATTAGCATCAGCTTTCGACGTTAGCGTCAAAACAATATTGGTCCATTTGCGTCAAATTGGCAAGGTAAAAAAGCTTGACAAATGGGTGCCCCACGAACTCAATGATCGCCAGCGCGAAGTACGCGTCGAGACGTGCTTTGCACTGCTCAACAGACACACAAATGAAGGAATTTTGAACCGCATTGTTACCTGCGATGAAAAATGGAGTCTGTTTGATAACTGTAAGCGCTCAGCAAGTTGGTTGGATCCTGGTTCAGCACCTAAACAATGCCCTAAACGAAAACTTACCCCTAGAAAAGTGATGGTAACTGTTTGGTGGTCTAGCGCCGGTGTGATTCATCACAGCTTCTTAACAAACGGGGTGAGCATTACTGCAGATGTGTACTGTAAAGAACTGAACACAATGATGGAGAAGCTGGCACATCTCCAACCAGCATTGGTCAATCGCTCGTCTCCGCTGCTCCTGCACGACAATGCGCGACCTCATACTGCACAACAGACGGTCTCCAAGTTGCAAGAACTGGGGTTGGAAGTTCTCCGTCATCCGCCCTACTCACCAGACCTTGCGCCTACAGACTACTACTTTTTCCAGAATTTGGATAACTCCTTGGCGCGAAAAAAATTCAATACCCGAGAGGCAGTACAAAATGCCTTTGAAGAATTTGTTGCCTCCCGTCCAGCTGATTTCTTTAAGAAGGGCATCAATAAACTGCCACTGCGCTGATGCATTGATTGCATGGGTGATTACTTCGATTAATACAAATAAAAAATACATGAAAAAACATCGTTTAAATTTTTTCATACAAAACGGCAATTTCATAGGTAAAGACCTAATAATTTGGGTTTTTATTTATATTGTTATTATTACAATTTGTTATATATGTGTTGTTCTAATGTTATTGTTACATTCTTTGTTTTTATTTGTCCGTAGCTGTGCCCGCGGCTCCGCTCGCGTGGACTACTATAAAAGGTTTTTTATTTTTTGTGCGGAACCCTAATTATTTTTATAAAAGTGAAAGTCCAGTCAAAATCGGTAAACCGTTTCGTAGATTACATGGAACAAACAAACAAACTTAATTTTTTCAAAATGGGTTTTTTGTTATAGGTATCGCGTATACTTTCGAATGCATTTAGTAAAAATCTGTTATTTTGACATTACAAACGGACACTTCAATTTTATTATATGTATAGAAATGTATTGTATGTTTAGAAAGTATACACGATACCTATAACAAAATACCCATTTTTAAAATTTTTGTTTGTCTGTTTGTTCAGGAAGATATAAATAAAGAAAGTTAAAATGTCATCCACTTATGCAGCAGAGAAATAAGTAAATTTCCAGTTTACTGGATGAGAAGCTTTCATTTTAACAATTATATCATCAGGTTCACGATTATCGAACCAGATGAAAATGGTTGTGAATTGCGTGTGTCAAACACTAGATGACTGGAATGATATACTACCGGAAAACGTTATAGAAACAAAAAAAGCGCTTCGTGTTCCGCAATAAAACGAGATTGGAGTAAGCGACAAACTCACGTCTGTCGTTATACAGAGATTTGCGCCTTGGATTTCTGCTTCCTCGTGATCCTGATCTCCGTCCACTCAGCACTAATTGGCAGGTCACAAAGGATAAACTCGCGTCATTTTACATATTTATATCTTATTTTTATTAGCTCGGCAAAATGACTGTAGTGCACCTGATGATCAGTACAGCCCACATAGAACGGCGACCTTCGGTGACACAAATATCATCGGAAGTCGTTGATGTCATGCTGGCTGAAATGTCTCTCGTTTGAAGGACCCAATATCATCGAAAGTAGGGAACACGTCGGCTGGAAGAATATTTATAATTGCTCGGCACATTGACTGTACTGTCTCTGATGGTAAGCACAGTACAATACGAAATCCAGCAGAGGTCGCCGCTGTCATGCCGGCCTGCATAAATATCTCTTCACGTTACGCTTGAAGGACCCGATGTCATAAGAAGCACACATCTGCACGGTACGGCAATGTATTAGCGAACTTCTTTGTTCGTGCCATGATGGGTATTACCGTGTAGCTATGGCTGAAATACAAGTTGATCACTAGGAAGGACGTCAGACTTTGTGAATGTCCCGTAAGAATATGATAACACTTAATAAAAGCTATGTAAACTTTTGTAACGTTTTAGCGTATTTGGCGTTTTGAAGTCATGCGGCACAAATATAAAAACCAGTTTTACTTCGTTTACCGTGTCAGTGGTCATTTTGAAACTCTTTGCAAGGCAGCAATGTTCTCTACTCATCAAAGTATACGGAACTGAATATAATAATATTATTTGATAACATTTAATATGAGGAATACATTGAACGGCGCCATTTGATCAAGATCTCACCTGATGTTAAGGTTTTTTTTATGCCACGATGGTGACGAGCACACCCGCGGTCCGCCTGATGGTAAGAGGTTACTACAGCCTATGGACGCTTGCAATACCAGAAGCCTCACATGCGCGTTGCCGACCCTTCAAAAACCCGTTCAATGCCCTTATGAAGAACCCAATACTTAACCTCAGCAGGGAGCTCATTCCACATCCGGAGTGTTGGCGGAAGGAAACTCCTCTGAAACCGGACTGTCCGCGACCATTTAAATAGGTTCTAAGTGAGGATAAAACTAAGATGGCAACATGTTAGGCCTAAAATGGGATTGGATTTCAAATACGCTACTGAACAATACCTATAGATTATTGACAACAGATTTTATATAGGTAGATATATTATATAATAAAAGTTACGTAAGTGTTGTATAAATATATGCATAACTTTACATAAGTATTCATTTATAAACATATAACCGTATTTTTTTATGGACGGGATTTTCTAATTATTGTTTGTTCAAATATGAACCATCTCAAAACTGTATTGAAATTACATATTGTGATTTTACTGTATCGGAATTCATTGTTCACGGTTATATAGGTTAATAGTATACTTGCGTAATATATTCTGCGTAAAACGATTTTTCTAGGACAACTTAAAGTTTGTTCGTGCTCTTCAAAGGAATAGGTTATCGGGTGACTGATTTTAAGACTGCCGTGTGACATGAACAATACCATAATAAGGACACGGCACAAATTCCCCGGGATATTTTACAGCTTACAACATCTTTAGAACAACATATTGTGTTTTAATATAAATGGTTATTCCACAGACAACATATCCTACAAAATGTAGCGAACATCTTGATCTTTTGAATTGCAATAAACATAAAATTGCTTTAATGGACTTACTATATTAAGCATAAAAGACAATGTCAAAAGTTGCTTCTGTTGTGGACGGCGAATCTAGTTCATTACGAGCCGCCTATTCATTATAATTAACAAACAATCTCGCCGGTATCATGACGTTATGGCAGATTTATAATATAAGCTTATTCCAAACATGACAAGATTGTATTTTAACATTCTCAACACGCTCCAGTGTCTCCATAACTTTGTGGTAATGCCCGTGTGCACGGTTGACCCGCTGTCGGCGTTCTTAATTACAGACAAAACACTCCGTTATCGGTCGGCGCAGTCGGCAAGTTTTATTCCGTTTATGCAGAACAAATAGTAACGTAAACAAAGCTCGGGGACGTATAGTGCTGTGAACAACGATTCGCACTTGAGTAAAACACTTTTCTTATTTAAATTAGATGAGCGTATTGAATACGCTACTCCGCCCGCCTAGCGTTTTATTTTAAGGCATCACAAAATCTCAATATTATTTAGTTCATCGATATTAAGATACATTTTAAATAGAAAATCATCGCTATTGTTTCAGAAAAAATACCCAATCAAAAAAGACACACCAGAATGTAAATAAAATATCGAAAAACAATGTCACTATATAATGAAAAAAAACAGTGATATCAGTAATAAAAAATAATCAATTGTTACTAAAAATAACTGTGAAATTGATGTGTACAAAATTCTCACTTATAATGTGTAGGTAATAAATTAGTTTTTAAACACTTAAGAAGATTTATGTGTACCTTTATAAGACGCATAAGACGTTGGATATATAATATAATTATCTCCAGGTGCGAGAGTTGGCCAACAATATTGTCTCAGCGTGATATCAGATGGACTATATTCTGACAACATTTACTCTAAGTGTGGCTGACGACAAGTAATTAATTAAATTTAATTATCGAGGCGCCATTAGGCGGTGAGTAGCGTACTTACAGAGCACAACGGGACCTTATCATCTCGTTTAAAATTTATAGTATTACATCTAATTAAATGTACAGACATTTAGTTCCCTCTTCATGTCACGAACGGAGTTTATGTGCTGTTTCGGGTTATTACCACGCGATAGGAAGGCCACACTAATTGAGAAGGTCATACGATATCATCCGGGCAGGATTTACTGGTTGTTTGCAATTTAATAAACAGTATGAAAATCCTTACATAAAATTGATGTATCACTTTTATTATTTATACATTTTCCGGGAAAGCTAAATACACATCGACTGCAACGGGAGAAAGGCTAATTATTGAATAAACTGTAAAGTTTGTCTGATGCACGTTAGTCAATTAGCTTTTCCAGCGTCGGTTTAAAAGCCAACATATTAGAAATAGATTACAGTGTTTTCATATTTAAGTAGACATATCGATTGACATTAATAATAACATCTCTGTTTTATTCACGTTATTGAAAGTAATATTTAGGTAAAGTTAGTGTGATTCGGAGCGCTCAGTACTGGCGTCTTCGGAGACTGCATCGATCGATGTAGGTAAGAATCTTAAAATGTGCCTGAGCTTTTGTTGAAGGAAGAATTTTTAGATGCATATCTCACAAACTGCTACGTTAAAAAGCTGAATTGTGAATTCAATCGCAATTTGCGGTTTTTTTGAAGAAATAAAAACGTTAAAGTGAAAAAAAAAGGAATCACACTACCATTTGAAATAACTTTTTAAGTTTTTTAAAGTTATTGTTATTACAAAAAAGAGGCTTAAATATTCCTATTACTTATCTAGGAAATATGTATATTTGAATATAATCTTCTACCTGGCCGTTAGGGTTATAAATAAATATTGTACGCGCGAGTCAGTGAAATAGCTCACTCCATATATATAAGTTGATTTGAATTCCAGTCTCATTAGTGATTCCAACTGTGTTGGGTTGTGCAACTAAACACAACTTACTACTTTGGCTACACGATTAGGTTCGTTTACAAAGTATCCACATTTACTTACTGACAACAATAATCATTATAATACTACTACTCGTATAACAGAAAAACAGCAAAATTTAACTTGAGCATGATCAGTAATTTTTAAGAGATTTATATATTTTTTCGTTAATTAATATTTTACAGGAGACTACGTAGGGAAACAATTTTCTCATGGAAATAAAACTCACTGGTAACTTTTGTATACATCGTATGTAATTATTTTTCATACCTATACATTATTTATATGAATGACCAAAGAGAAATCTGAATAAATAACTTAACATTCTGATAACAAAGTACAATAAAAGGGACTTGCCAAAGATGTAATAAAATATAAAAAGTAAACTATATTTTATATCAGCAAAATTCAGACTAAAGGTAAAAAAAAAACAGAATTAATACAATTGCATTTCATAGAGAAATCTATGGACTTGAGGTTTATACATGTTCTATTCTAAAATCAAGTATAATTATTATTTTAATACACTTATGTAAAATATCGTCTGCAGTGATTGCAGTGAACTCGTCCGCCATATTTTTTTACATTCAAGTCCTTCGGACACAAACTTTAGGTTAGTTTCCTAGAGAATACTTAAATACTACATTTTATTACGTAACTGTATATATATCATTGAGTGTATTGTAATGTTTTGAAAATGTAACAGATCTTCTAGAACGCTTGATTACATTATATTGAGAATGAATATACATTATTGCGTGTTAGACGGCTCCTTGAAATGCTTACACAGTGTTCATTTTTACAGAGCTCATATGCATTAAGACCAACTAACGAAAGTTTTTTTCACAATATTTTACGTTTCATTCTTATTGAGATAATAATCCATTGACGCTACAAAGGGCACTGGTTTTTCAATGCAACTATTGGAACCCACCGATATGTACTTGCCGACAGATTTTGAACTCGAGGGTGGTAGCTAACAAGACATGCGCTAGAAACTGCTCTACCAACTCGCTTTGCTTTCATCATGGTGTAGTCATTCACCGAACAGCTCATGTTCACTGTAAGATTCGAACCCACGTCTATTGATACGATGTTCAAGCGCGCTACAACTGAGCGATATGTAGCTGAAATGCTTAAAAATTCATAAAGCCATGTTTTATCGTTAAAAATATATTTATAGCAAACTATATTTTTTCGGATTATTGAAGGGTCTTCTCAGAAACATGAAATCTCAAGTGCATAACTAACTAATTAGCAATTTTATTCAAACAAACGATCGATTTTAGTGCGAATTTCTCTAAACTAGACAAGAAAAGCTATTAATCTATAGTATTGTTTTATTACGAACTAGCTATGCCCGCGGTTCCGCTCGCGTAGACTACTAAAAAAGTTTTTATATTTTTTGTGCGGAACTCTAATTATTTTTCTAAAATAAAAGTAGCCTAGGTTATACCTTATAACATCAGCTATCTGCCAGTAAAAGTCCCGTCAAAATTGGTCCAAGCATTTCGGAGATAACCCGGAACATACAAAAAGACAAAAAAAAAAATACAAAATTAGTGTTTTGTTATAGGTATCGTGTATGCATATGCATTTAGTAAAAACCTGTTATTTTAACATTACAAACAGACAGTTCAATTTTATTATATGTATAGATGTATTGTCTGTAATAGTAACTTAGCTCGTTATCGCAACTGAAACTAATACAAAATAACCCGTGCGTAATGTCACTTTTGCGTTTCTAGTTCCATGCACTTCCTCGTGTGCGGCTATCAAGCCTCATAAACAAGGACAGGTGGCTGGTAAATCACGACGGCGCGGTGCGCGATATGAGCAGCGGGAACAGATGCGTTCAACCAACGAGACGCACCCCGAAGGGCTGTATAGCTCTACCATTAGTTGTTTATTACGATACAGATGTATTTTATTGTTCCTCTGAATATATTAGGAGAACACTGCGCCTTTGTTTAACTTGAAATTTTCTACATGATTATGTTTATACGGTTTATAATTAACAGTAGGATCTATTTTTTCTATTTAATTTATTGCAACTAGTCTCACATTTGAATATTAACCGATTACGTTGTAAAAAGGTGTAACTTTTAATATAACTATTCTCTGTTCGCTATGGATATATGTGTGAATAAAGAATAAAATACGTATTAGTTAGTCGCGTAATTTTTGCAACATCAATAATGTGTCAAAATTGTGTCTAGTAATATACGAAATTCATTGATGCTGTCTAGTTTTTGTGGTTAATTATACCATAATAAACTATTGCTCTAAATCTTTTAATCTATATATACAAATCTAGCTTATATCAGTTGCTTTCCGCTCGTATTTAATTATTACGTAGAGCGCACAATTTATAAAATATTACTACATAATGGTATATTCAATTTATTATTCAAGACTATTTATAACATAATTGGACAGGTAGGCGAATTGATTTTAAGGTATTTTTATATCGTGTCTATAAAGTCGGAGTACTAACCCGAACGAGTTACAAAGCAATAATTAAATAAGTTACAAAGTGTTACTAAAATGAATTTATATGGTAATTTTATTTCCAATATGTGTATGATGAGACTGATATTATCTGACATGTAATTAATTATATCTTAATTTGAATATGGATAAGATTGATTAATTAATTTTAATTTAATATAACAGAATCTTTAGGGTCATTGTGTTGTGTGAGAGTAATAATATTTCCTTGTTTTGATCATTAAAAGTATCTTTAATTACATTGGAAGTTTTTCTACTTTAATTAAATAATACTAATTTTATGTTGTAAAAAAATTAAAACGTATATTTCGTTTTGTGTAAGAAAAATGAACAGAAAAATATCTAAAAAAATAATAAACAAAATGTACCAAAACCAAATGATCATTCAGTGACGCGACTTTATAATTTTGCATCATAATAATATTTTCCTGTGGGAACAGACACAATAATTTCTCTTTTAAATCATTGTTTACTATAGTTAAAAATATTAAATATGAATAATTTATTGTATCTAGTAGTAATTTTAATTAGACGGGTATTGTGCGACAGTTCATGAAACCGAACAGGACAAAATATAATGTGATTTTACTTTCAAGTTCAGGACAGCTTAAATAGTTCTTGAGAAGCTTACTAGTATAATACATACTTATTACATATCTGAAATTATTTTCTATGAATACTATCAATAATATATATATGAATTGCATGAAAAAAAAACTCAAGTTACTATACTATAATCCTCAAAACAGCATAACATAACAATAGATAACAGTTTAAAATCGAAAATATTTCGAGAAATAAATTCCAATATATTAAATGATTTATTTATTATGTTGGTAATATGTTTATTTATAAGTAATTTAGAGTTGATAATGATTCTTAAATCAGAAATAGAGTATTTATTAATTATAGAGTATTTAAAATCACATAAAATAAATTAATATTAATCACAATAAATCCATCATGATCACTTTTTAAAACTGTAAAATCATTCGAGTAACGTATAACCTTAAATAACTTTACATCATCAGCATATATCAATAATCTAATCAATAATTAATCACTTTTAATAAATACATTTTAATTAAGTGATGTTACCTGAATGGTGTTATGTGATTTATCTTGAACCTTAAATTTTACCTCAAGATCTGATAAATTCCAGTATACCGTATTTAGTGATACCGTATCCAGGGATACCGTAATTACAGGTAATTCACAGCATGTTAAGTTTAATATTTTCTATTCAACGTCAAGTTTATCAAAAACATTCCTACATAACCTGCTTAATGAAAGCGTTCTTATGTCGCATTAGATATCGAGAGTTATCTTTAATCTAATACTCTTTTCAGATAAAATTATGTAGTATACGACGACAACAATACATTAAGATTAATTTACTAGATACTGTCACGAATCACATTAATTTTCATATTTACATATACTTTTTAATAAGAGAGATTCGTGATTTATGAAATTAGTGTGGAATCATGTAGAACTCTGGACCAAAAGATGCAATAATAAGCGGAGCGTGTTATATAAATGTTTGGTTGCCATAAGATAACAAGTTGAGATTTTATGTTCGTAATTGGTAAAAAGATTTAGGTTTAAAATACCAAATAAACAAAATTCTTTACTCTGCTACTTCTGCCTAAAGCCGAGATTGATCTACAACCCCGACCAAATACGTATATACGTCGAATTTTCACAGTATAACACTAACAATAATCCAGTAAGAAATATCAAGACTTAATGCTTTATTTAAAGTCTGTTCATCCGTATACATTGAAAATCAGATGATAGCAACTATAAAATCTATATTTATAAGAATAATAAATAATTTAACAGTAATACGAAAACTATAGAAAATAATATAAGGTTCTCCACAGACCACATTAAATTACTGAGGTATATAATTATAGACAATCAGTGATAGAGTAATACATGTTATTACAGATTAATTTATAAAATGTACTAATAAAGACTTCAAATTATATTGGGTGATTTATTTTTTCAAAGACATTTTTTGTTTATCTTTTTGTTGATTACATACTCTATATAATTTGTCTCTGTAAAATATAATTATCCACTTGACTACTTGCTATTAAGAACAATTTACCAAGACGATTAAATTAACAGTTAGAAGATTAATATCAAGTAATTTACAGCTTCAGGCGTTTTATTTCGAATGATTTTTGCTTATTGTTAAGAATAATACATAACAGTTTTTACTATCTAAATAAAACAAACAAGAAGGATTCATTTTGATTTGTTCTTGCAATTAATTACATATCGTTGCAATAAATTTCACTTTATTGACTATGTTTCTGCATAACTGCTTTTTTATAAGAATTGCTAAGGATCAAATCATTTGAGCTTCTATTGATTAAAACTATAGCGACTGCATATATTTTTATTTACAGTATTCTTAAATAAGTATGGTTTTCATTAGCTGCAGTTATCAAAAAAAATGTGATCTAACCATTTTTTTGTGTAACAAACATGACTTTTTGGAACTGTCACTAAAAGTATCTAATTTCATATCAAAATAATGGGAATTCTGTACATACTTCCATCACATATTTCACTTCTTTTTAGATTTATTTAACCCGTCCGTGATCTTATTCGGCATATGTGCCGAATTTGGGGGCAAAATTAATATTTTATTGCGTCATCATCCCGGACGGATTTATAAACATCATGCACATAGAGATTTCTAATAATAAACAATGAGGTCCACATTTTCCCATACTGAAATTAGCGTTTATTTTGTTGGTAGTGTCATTAGTGTGGACTCTCTTAGATAATTATATCAGGTTAACAAATTAAAAAGTTTTCCATTAAAATAACAATAAGTATATAACACTGTATTGTTGTTACAAACATAAAAGAGTATGTTAACGATAGCCGTAACGAAAGGAATGTTTTTGTTTTATTGTACTTTTTAACTCAAAGTAACTTAAACACGTTTCACCCCGTACGAAACGGGGACGTACAATACATCAACGCCCCCGTTTTTGCAATAGTCACGTACGAAAATTAATTTAGATCATACTTAAAGGGGGTCCAGTTAAATCGATTTACGGATGATTAAATATGTGTCTAACAGTACCCGTAAGAGTATTTACCGAGTGCAGTTAATCAATTAACGAAATATGTGTACCGTATAGCGGTCCGGTGCGCGATGTTAGTTGGGATGTGGGAACACACTCGTGTGTATTTATTTGCATATTTTGTCACTGAATTTATATATGAATGTATATATATATATAAAGTTTTTAGTGAATCTGACGTACTGTTTCTAATTTATACTCTTATGCTTCTACGGTGAAAACATTTTAAATATAACTAAATAATAATGATGAAAGGTCATCGTCACTCAAATGCTATGTAATCAATATTTGGTTTATAGTACATAAAGTTCCGTCACACTATGATATTAATTTGGTATATACTTATACTGTGTTTAGTTGGAAGCTCAGTAAAATAACGCTGCATTAAAATCGTTACAGTTTTTATAAAATGTATGTTATCGTCATCAGCCTGTGAAAGATTTAACCAATTTGAAATTAAAATATTAAAAATTGTTTCGATATTGAATCAGTTGGTTTTAAGTTGGAGAAAGTTGATTTTAAAATAATCAGAAAATCATACTAAAAGACACAAACATTAAATTTAAGATTTTTTTTTATATTTATATCTTTGGCGTTGTGACCACATTCTCACCTGATGTTAAGTGACGATATGGGCCAAGATGATAACACGCTAAACCTAGTGGAAGTCTGGCTCTCAAGTGCAGCTGCCGGAATACACCTATTGGTGCTTGGCGATAGATTTTCAACTTGAGGGTGGTAGCTAGCCAGGCGGGCATTAGAAAAAGCCCTACCACCATGCTATGGTTTCCACACGATGTTTTCCTTCATCGAAAGCTCAGGCTCATTTCCGGGATTCGAACTCACGTCAATCGACGCGAAGTCGTACACGCTACCACTGAGCCATCATTGCTTCTATAAGAAGAATAATTAAAATTGTGCGTGTGGAGACGTATGTACGCGTGTTAGAAATTGTTTTTCTTACACGTTATCAAAATTATTTTTAATTTACTGGAAAATGATATATTGAAATAAAATAATATTTTCAAAATTTGTAATTTATTTATTGAGATGAATTACACAATAAATAATTTTTAGGGTTCCGTACCTCAAAATAAAATAAACCCTTATAAGATCGCTTTGTTAAAAATAACATCAATTGTGACTATCTTCACCACAATGAAATAAGAGTTATGTAAGCAACGTTATGGCGTAGGCTTTTTGGTACAAAGTACGAGTATAAAGAATCACTTTCATCATTTTTTATAACGCACCTAAAGCACAATGACTTATAAACATATTGCAAAACGATTTACAAATACGTTTAAGGAATGTTTGTTATTAAGTTAAAATACCTACTTTATATTCCATTACAGGACTCTGCAGGTTCATTCTCCCATAGAAATTCTCTCATTATTAATTACAGTATGAACACAAAACAGTAGTCTCAGTAGCCGATGTAATGCACATGAACATTGGCCGAGCGCAAGCTCACGACGCAACATCGCATCCCGATTTATGTGTGGGAGTCCCAGGACCTTACTACACATGAAAACTATGAACTCCCTTCATTGTATTGTAATGACAATAAATTCTAGTAAAAAATAATGAAACGGCGAGTTTATATAATTTTGATTTCAGAGAGCACGATCGATTTCCATAATCTCTACAAGTGAATTAATTGACTAGTTGTCAGACTAGAGACGTTAGACGAACATCGTTAGTAGAATAGCATGTTAACAATATTTGCATGATGCCGATTCACAGAGAATTTGGGACGTAAAATGTGCCCAATCGCTCCGCCGCGCCGCGCCGTCTTGATAAAGCACCTAGATATTTTTTTGATTGAAAAACGGTGAATTCAAATAACATAGACGGCTAGTGTTGTGATACGTTAACACCCGATACCTTGGAAAACAAGCGAATCATTCGAAAATATTTTTTCGCACGACCGTGTAAGTTTGTTGTAGCGTTAAGGCACAGGTCTGTGGTTTAAAATCAAAATTAGACGACCAAAAAAGATGTGACCGTGTTATAGATGCGCTTGTAATGCGTTCATGGCGTGAATACACCATCTCTAATGTGATTATAATGGTGTCTTCTGACGTGATCGTGTGAGTGCTAAGTAATTGATAGAGCAACTAGCAATTTTAAAATAAATCGTGTTAATATTCGGCTTATTAAGGCATTTATTTATGTTTTTCTACCTAATATGGTTATAATGAAGACGTTTAAAGTGATTTATATGCGATATATCAAAAAAGCGCTGCTAAATAAAAAAAATAACTGCTAACCATATTCAATAAATAATTTGATTCTGATAATTTATTACCTCAGTGAAAATATCGAGAAACGAACCTTCTGATTGTAAAGCAAATCTACAAATTATTTATCATATTGAAATATTCTACATAATAATCTAACAATAAGCTATTAATTATTAAATATAAGTACGTATACAAAAAGTGACTTAAAATCTTTAAACCGAATCGGAAGATCAAATTGTTCGTTTCATTACAAATAAGCAACAAGTTATAACTATTTTCTTCAATTCCACAATGCCTATAATAAAATGTGTTTTGTAAGACACCAAGCTACGATAAATAGCACCATCATGTAAAAGTTTACAAGGCACAAAGGCGACTTAACTTTCTATGTCTCTATCTGGACCATGTCTTTGCAAGCTTCCCGGAACGAAGAGGCGATCAAATAGCTTACTTGCCTATTGTAACCAAACATTAACAATAAACAATGTTCACTGTGAAGATAAGTGTATAGTAGTAAAAGTTTCGTGCATTTCCACAATTACCATAGCAAATAAAGATCGATGAAGCGAGAAAGCGGACACAAAAAACGATAACAAACGATGATTGTTTGGTTAAAGTATTGTGCATATGAATCTTATAGTAAATTGCCCATTCATTAAATTACACGTTTCTAATATGAGAAAGTTTTGATCGGGATAAAAATGCATGCTGCAAATCGCTTCCTCGACGAGTGAAAGCAAACGACATTGAATCTATTGAATTGCAGAATACAGGACAATAGTAATTATTTCAATCAGTCTATGTAATTAAATTGGGGAAATACATTCAGTTTAGCAGAATTCCTTCCTACTATGAATTTCTTATGCTTACGAGTAAATATAATTAATTCTCATTAATAGTTTTCAAGCATGAGCCCGAAGGTGTACGCGTGAATGTTACGTTTAGAAGTGGGTGTTAAGTGTTCCGTTAGTGGTGTAAGTTACATTGTGGTTAATATGTAACGAACAAAAGCTCATTTCCTTTTTGTACGCTATGTAAGACAATGTGCAGTCCAAGCAGGCAGCGAGCGTATCGCAGGGTGAATGCATTGCATAGGTTTCTGAACAACTTCAACTCATGTAATTCTTGAGCCTACAACGAATTTTTTGCAAAGCTCAGTTTGATTTATTGTAAAATTATCACCGAGTAGGAAACTAAACGTATACTAGATAAATTTTACGGAATGCTGAGGATAATTTTGATTCACTTGTTTTATTTATCACCCTTAAGTTGAAAATCTGTCGCCAAGCACCAATAGGTGTGTTCCGGCAGTCAGTACTCACTAGGCTACCCACTAGGCTTAGTGTGTTAGCAACTTGGACCACATCGTTACTTAAGGTTAGATGAGACCTATAAACGATAAAAAAAGTATATATGCATAGTAATTATAACGTGCTAGTGTTGCGCATTTTAGGAAATATATGCAAGTTTATCAAATTAAACTTCAATATAAAACTATAATAATACATCGTTTATTTTCTTGTATACTAAATTAAAGCGTTATTAGCATGTAACATAATAGTACATATAAATATTTATTACGTTGTTTCGACTATATAAAGCTGAATTTGGCTTTGATTAAAATCGTAAACTACTGGGTCAGTGTGATATTATAATAATTTGACGAGATAATCTTTATGTGAAGAGTTAAAAACGTTGTTGGTGATGAAAATAAGGCGACTCGTAAATTTGTAATATATGTGGGATAGTTGTTACGCGGAGAAATTTCAAGCATTTTTTAACGTTTAACCGTTATTTCGTCTTTTTTATATATATTAGCTAGTCACATTAACGGTTCTGTCCCTGACGGTAAGCACTGCTCAATCCAAACACAATGGCGACCAGAGATCTAAACCATCGGCGGTCGCCGCTGTCATACCGGCCTGCATAAATAACTCTTCACGTTACATTTCATAGAATCACTTAATTTAATTGTGTAGGTATATTAAGCATGGTTTTGTTAGTTACGTAGTCTATGGTACGTATGGCGCTATGTTAACAAAAATAGTTGAATTTTAAAGATCTCAAAATGTTCCTATGTATTCATTTATGTCTTTGATACGATAATTTTAAACCATTCGTCGATGCTATTTTGACAATGGATATTAACAGGAACTTTATATGAGATCGAAAAAAAAAAAAACTCAATAATAATATTACGTCCTTACATATGAAATTAGCGTTTTGTCGTACTGACCACTTTGATCTGAAATATATCCTCTTTGGTTAAGAATTCCAAGTTAAAATTTATAAATTCATTTAGCTGGTTTTTGAAAACAGTCACTCATTTGCTTTTTCCTCATTATTTTTGTCTTTCGCGTCGCTTTTTACTTCACAATGGAAAACATGAAATATCGGTATATTTACGAGTACGAGTTCTACCGCGGCACCGGTGCTGCAGAAACAGTTCGAAGGATTAATGATATATACGGCGCTAATATCGCAAAAGTAAGCACAGTACGTCACGTACTGGCCCGCTCTTTAGAGTGGTAGCGTAAAGGTATATAGTTTATAACCTTCCTCAATAACAAAAGCTGTAAAATTTAAAAATATTGAAGTGAAAACTTCTTTAGCACCGTTGTGATTTGAAACTCGATGAAACGAAAAAGCGACAGTAAAAGAGACAACCATATATATTTATAGGATATAACGAGATAATGAGATAGAATACATTTACATTATACGCGGTTAATACAAGTCCTGATTTTCATGATTGTGATGGTCGTCAGGTTTGACCTGGTGGTGTGAGACGAGTGTACGCAGTACGCACGAGCGGTCGATAGTTCGATTCCCGCTAATTTAAGATATTTAAAAAGATTTTTGAAAGGTCATGCTTTTTTTTCAGACACGTGTGAACTGCTGCACCCATTTTTTTTTTCAAATAGGTGCATCGATTCCGGAAATTACCCTCCACTTAAACACGAATTCACAAAATTGTTTTATTATTGGTCTAGACAATCGACATTTAAAAAACGGTTGTTTACCCAACCGTTGAAAGAATAATACAATAATTTAGATAAACCAGATCGAGTTTCTTGTTGGCTCTTCGCGATGACAGAGATGCATTTTGAACCGTGGTAGGATTTTTGACATACACGAGTGCCTTTTCAGAGCCCAAATTAAATTAAGTATATTTGATTTTAACCGCAATCATTGTTATTAAACATACATTAAAATAATGTTTAAATAGCAGAAAGATTAAATATTAGTTTTGTTGCTGCAAATATGTGCATATATATGTATATTGTTACAATAGTTTGGAGTTATTGTTGACACTGGAATAAGAGAATTCAGTGATTCGACATTATGCGGTAGGGCAGGAGATATGGTTTGTGCGAAGTTAGTTCGCACTACAATACAATCGTGAGAGACGTTAAACTGCTAGTCATCATTGTTTAAGGACTTGAATGGACAGTGAATGAACCGAGTACAGCCGTTACCTATGCAGGTAAAATCGTGTAGCCGGAGATATGTACATAATTATGCAGATAGGCACTTATTACGGCCGTGTGTGAAAGTCAACCATTATCTAATAAGAGCGCTTCCTAGTAATTGCAAATGGAGATGTGACCGGATATGAACACTGCAATCAACCAAAAACCATTTAGATTCAGTGATTCAGTGCACCAGTTTATCAGATAAATTTAAGCTTTAGGGTACGATGAAAGTGGACATTTGTCAAGATCATTCTTCTGTAGTTTTTCTTGTTCTGTAATACTTTTTATAGTACCGTGGGTAAGCACAGTACAATAAAAAAAAACAACGGCGACCATTAGTTGAATACTACACACTGAGTGAGCTCGAAACGCGATACACTAGAGTCACTGTGACAGATTTACCGCAAATACGTCTGCTGTTAAAAGACAATGCAGTTGATGATGATGACAACTCGCTGAGCTTTCAAAGTGCACGAGTTCTAAAAGGTGTAACTGCCGAAACACAATGATAAGTATCCAGTGACATATTTCAATTTTGAGGATGGTACTGTACTATGCGAGCATTTGAAAAATGTCCTATGAATTTGGAAAATAACATAACGGTTATTAGTTGTGTATAAAATGATGTCTGTTTATTCAAAATGTCTTTATAATACAATTATATTTCACTAGGTAATACTATATGTAATATAGTGCTTACAAATTGTTCACGAAACAGAGTAAAGAATACTCGGTTTGTTGTTTAGTCATAATACTTTTTACGATATTCCTAGAATAAATAGGAAATAATGTGCAAAAAACCACTTATCGTGATTGATTTTAATAAAAAAGACAGTGGATTGACCGATAGTAAAATTATGTTTATAACAGTCACAGTCGCCCACTACTGAGTTCGTATGTCAAGGAACTACTCGAGACCCTCCTGTCGGCAATTTATCATTGTTTTTGTCACGGTAAGAACGTACTCGTATTTTTTCCAATAGTAACTGTATTTTATAGGATTAATTTCTGTTAGACTTAGACAAAATTGTCAGATTACTAAATACATATACTCCCTTCTTCCCAGAAGGCAGAAACATATATATATATATACATATATGTATTGTTAATTAGATCGAATTTGTAAGGATAGGGATAGATATAAGGATAGATAGACCTACCTATTTGCATGTACGGCAACAGCCCAAGCCGAGGTTCAGCTATTTTGGAGCTTGAGCTTGTTGCTTCGCTTTCGCGACTGAGTGCCAACCACGCTCGTCCCAAGCTCGGTGAATCTGTCAAAGCCTCTAATGGCTTCAGAGTCCTTAAAGCTAACTGTATAGTCAGTTCGAAAAGAAAAGGATTCATTTCTCGGATTTAAAATGACAACTCTAATTGCGCTATTATTTGTATAACATACATAAAAGAAAATTACAGAAAAAAATATGTATTGAAAGTCAACTGAATTCAGACAGCTGGTAATTATTTTCCTTCTTTTGGCTATAATACAAACTGTAGCGTCATGTGTTGATATCTGATTAAACTGAGATTTATAGCTGTGGAAATAATCGCACCAAATCGCCTTATGAACGTACCGTTAATTTCACTAATTCCATTGTGGTGCTTTATATTCAGCGGTTTTTTTATTAACTAGTAGATATTAGTTTAATAGCCAGACAGCGATACGATCCAGGTCGTCTAACACGGAAAGTTGTCGACATGGGTGGTCTGATTTGAATACGTTCATAGCACTACATGCACGCATCTAATTATTGTTCATAAAACGAATTCTAAACTGCCTGAGATAAGCCCTCTCTCTATTCACAACAATTCATGGCGTTAAGTCGAGTCATTCACTAATTGTTATGGTCTGTCTCGAATTGTATGTTCGTGTTTCGTGCTCAAATTTTTGGGACTTTCATTTGGACAAATTAATGTTATTAATCTGTTTCCCTTGTTCGATACTACCGGCAATTATAATGGAGTAGTAAATTATTTGGAGTTTGCGTTCGATATTAATTTCAATTTAATTAGTAACGAAACACCATTTGTTTACGGAGAAGGGAAACATCATGAGTAAACCTGAAAGCTCTGGACGCTGTAGAAATGTATTAGAAATAATAAAACCACCTTAGCGGGAAAAATAAAAAATTGAAATATTATCTATCGATATTAAATTGGATGTTGGGTGGTATATATGAATCAGATAAACTCCAACTCCGTTTCACCGACCACCATGAAAGTTAATAAATCTAAGTGTTTATTCACGGAAAAGGTTTGCAGTGGTTTGAAGAATGCTGTGACATGCACTATTTTGGAGTAAACACGCCTTTTTATAATATCAACTATAAATTATTTCATGATTAAAGGGTAAGACGTTGTTTCTTCTATAGTTTCCTCACTCATAAATTCTACTATGTAAAAAAAGGGGGTGGAAGAGGAGTTAAGCTTTCATCTGTCCTTATGCCGGTGGAGAGAGATGTACCACATGGATCAATTTAGGGCCTTTGTTGTGCATTTTACACCGGTCTGACATTATTAAAAAAAAGCATTGTAAATTCCATATATACGAGGATCATCTTCAAATGTTCAATTATATTTGTACTGTCACCCACACATGACATTGTAAGTGCTGCACGCAAGACGAATGTTGAGCTTACTAGTGTAAGAGAATGGGCAGATGCCAACTGCTCAGTTTTAAATCCAACCAAGTCAAAGCTTACAGTTACAGAATTAAAAAAAAAAAAAATCTAGGTATTATACTTCGGCACCCACCGATCACAATAGCCAATGAGGTCACAGAACGCGTTTCAGATCTCGTAATCTTGGTTTACTTATGGATTCATCTTTGCGATTTAAAAAACATGTTTTGGAGGCTACACGCAGTTGCATGCATACACTCAACCTTCTTATACAATATTTGCTCTTACATTTGCACTGAACTTAGAATTTTGTTACGTTACTCTCTCATTCTTTCTTAATTGAACTACGTGTATGATTCTTGTATCCTTACTTTAGCAAAGCGACATATACAGCGGATTCAGAATGCCTGCTCGCGTTTTTGCTACCACATACCGCTACGAAATTATGTTACGCCCTTTCTGAATCAAGGGCAACTGTTGAAAGTAAGCGGCAATTACACCAGGCACACTTTTATTTGGTGTAATAACCGGGTTTAATCAGGTTGCCTGAATATCTTTAAGAAAAATTTTGTTTGGGCGAGGGATCAGAACCGTTATCGAATCAGAGCTTCTAAATACATGTTGTGCACTAACCGGCATACTACTATTTCCTTCTGGGGCGGGTTTTAGGTTCGCTGTTCGCTGAAAAATATTGTTAATGGTGCAGTGTTTGTAGATTGTGAGGATTTATTTGTGTGCTTGTATATCTTTTAAAAGCTTAATTTATAATGAATATAAATATTATATCGTTTTAAATAATATTACTATGCACCCAGGTATATTATCTGGGCACACCGTGACATGATCTGGAGTTCCAGCTGAAAATCAGCGCAGTGCCCCGTGGTACTTTAGCATAATATATTGAACTGGACGCATTTTCGTAATGGCGGGACACGCAGCTGGACCATTTATAATTATTCTTTCTTATGTATTTGTTTCGTTTTTGTATATGTAAATATTATTATATGTATGTCCACAGTTTCCTGCTTATCTTTACATTTAATCGGTATATATAATACTGTGTATCGCCGTGTTAATGTGAATAAAAGTTTTCTTTCTTTCTTTCTTATAAATGCGTAGCGTGTTATTTGATGTGAAAAAGTTTCATATGCTTATATGTAAATCTCAACCAGGTTTCATTATGTTAGTTATCACTAAATACTATCTCGTAACGGATTCTATTTTGTGTTTGGGCCTGGGATAGTCGATAACCATCGTAAACGCATTAACTGTACTTCGCAGAAAATACTGCTCGAAGACAATGCCTACCTATTTACGCAGTTTACATTGCACATGCGCGGAATACTTCATGCGATAGTGGTTATAAATGTTATAATTAGAGAAGGGCGGCGGCGGAGTTAATGCAACGTTATCGCGGCATCCGAAGCGGGCGCCACCGGTTATCATGTGAGAGATCGAGCACCCATACGCAGGTATTTAACACAAATTTATTACATTTAAATGGCTAATTAACGATTTTATTTGACAATATTTGAACAAACAAGTAACTTTCTTAAAACATTACGGAATATGGCATTAGACTTTTTTTTGTCTGTCTGTTTAGCCAGATTTTAACGAAAAACTGCTTGACCAATTTTTATAAAACTTTCCAGACGGGAAGCTTATGTCATTACATTGCTCAATTGATGGGTTATGAAAATAATCAATAATACTTTTAGAAATCGTAAAAATAATCAAAATTATAAATTTAAATTCTCAATCGCTTTTAATGAAAATTTGTACACGGGAAGTACATGTAGTTCCTCAATTGATAGGCTATATGAATTGTTAATAACATGGGTAAAAATAAAATTATATGACGAAAATAATGACTCCGTAATAAATGCGTGCAGAGCCGCAGGGAACCGCAAGTTATATTATAAATTAGTGAATTTCTGTGAAGATAGAGGATATTTGAAGTTCACGACTTCAAATAATTTTAGTCTTTTTTATTTTTTTTAGAGTGCGGTGATAATATGGACTTATAATAATCTAACTGTTGCTATCTCTTCAGGCATCTTTTGCCAAATAGCACAACCGTTCCAACCCCCATCAAAATCACATATTTGAAGTTTATAAAAAATATTAATAACATTAAAATTTCATATTAGATATAATTAAACTTAGCTTAGTAGGATAAGAGTTATCCTGTACGTAATAATATAGGTATCTAAATTACAATAAAGGTATTGTTTGTTAGCGAATATTGTGAAATGATTTCGATAGGCAAATAACATAGTTGCGGTTCCACGGTTACGGTGAGGAGTTTACCGCCGCAGCCGAGTGGTACCAGTGAGGTCTGCGGACTGTGCGGTAACTGTTGATAATTAAGAGTGGTCATTTAATAGCCGTTGAAGGTAACGGAGCGCGTACCGATGCGAGTCGCTTCCGCCCCACGCCCATCAGCCACCAAAGCGTGGCGTATAAAAATCACGACTGCTGTCAACTTTTATTGAAACTCATTGTTAATAGTCACTATTTACATCGCTTTTTCAGTTTCGCAAATTGATTGTGAATTCTTATGGGTCTTTTCAGATACATATATATGTACATTTTGTATGTTGCTCTTAAACGTAAGACCTTAAAATTCTGTGAGCTTGAAATGTTGAGTTGCATAGCAGTAATGCAGGTAAATGTGTAGGGAATTCAAAGGATAACTTTTTATACAAAACCAATGAAGCGATGAAAAAGAAGATGCATAAGAATTTATACTTTTTTATATAGTCACACTCGATGTTATGTGACGCACAACATCACGTGTGACTGGTTTCACCACAATAAAATAGGAGGCTTAGCAAGCAATTTCATAGTGTAGACTTATTGTTACATGTGCGCGCATCGTAAAACTTCACTGCGTTTCACACATACCACTCCCAAAGAAGTATGTATTAAGTTATAAAAATGCAATTACTTTTAAAGCAATTTTAAATATAAACTTTTTTCTTTATTAAGGTATTATAATAATAAAATAATTAACCTACAGGAAATAGACAATGGATGGACTGGTTAACTGTTGCATCGAAGTTTACCCGTCACGGAACAGAACTTTACGAGTAAAGTGTACGTTAATACAGCGTAACAGGGTATGTGGTATACCTAAACTTGAACAATAGGCTACTTGCCTCATATCAAATTTCGCGCAATCAATAAATATTTTCTGTAGTATTTGACTTAAGAAACCAATATTTATCGATTTCAGATACTAAACTTGCAAGATGGCTAGATATTTTCAAATAAAAATCGGTAAAAATTTTGAACTCTGAAAACGCTGTCAGCCATATTAGTCTATATATTATCTTTGCTGTGACGTCATACGGGTCGAAAACAAACATTTGACATTTAGCAAACGTCATTTTAATAAAAAGTATCGAACTTTTAACATAAAGTTTTGCAGATTTCTAGGTCCTAATAAATATGGTAATCCTTTTTTCCTCTAATTGGAAAATAATTCATAATTTAATACCTACTTTAAAAAAGAGTCAACTAGCCTATTACGAGTAACGTCATCCCACGGAAAACAGCCACGATTTTGATGTACCAGCCGGCGTTTTGTTGCCAAGGAGAAGACTGGTACAACAGGCGTTTTGTTGCCGGGAACAGGTGCAACCTTTGAGCAGATGCCGGCCAGTGCAAAAGATGAAGATGACCTGCCCCCTAAATAGATAAATCAAGAAAATCATTGGAAGAGGCAATTCCTTAACTCCACAATAGTCCAATCTTAAGATAAAGTGAAACTCCCCCGGACTTCTCTATGTAAAATGATCTTGATCTTGAGACCAACTTTTGATACTCTTCTGTACAATAGATACGAACTCGACTATTTTTGGCTCCTCAACGACCGTTTATCGTTATGTAGATGCCAAAATTGGAATCTCTACTTTTACGATTGACATTATTAAGCTAGTTGTTTTGATAGAAAGGATCGAGATCAGTATGTCATAGTCTCGCATTGGTAACTTAATGATATTTTCTTGAAAAACTATGATGTCATAAAGATTAGTTCTGTAATTTACAAGTGAAGTGTTCAAACAGACAAAAAGTCCAAAATGATTTAAAATGCATTATGACACGTCGTTTGTTCAACCTATTTTTTATATTCAACATCTTCAATATACAGATTTAGTTTTTTTTTTGTTTATGTAATATGCATAAGCGAATATTCTAAATATTACTAATCTTACATTATTTATATACTTCAAGTCTTCATAAAAGAAAAAGGATCTTTATTTATACTTTCTACGGTGCGTTGTGACGGCGTATTGAAACTGGCGCACACAAGCATAACGCATTATTTAATTTACCTAAACTTAAACGAATAGGTTTTGTATTTAGGTCTCTAGGTGTAATAAGTCTCTTAGGTATATATAGAGTACTCTAATATCTAAACCACTGGCCTAGGCTTTGTTTATTCTTATCAAAATTTATATTGGAACTATCTGTGCTCGCTTTTTTTTTTTTTTCGAACTGTCTACACTGTTAGCCTGAGGGGCCCTGGAGCCTTTACGGCTTTTACAGCTTTACCGGGCTTGGGGGCGAGCGCTTAGGGCACTCAGCCACGAAAGCTAAGCAACAACATCCGAGGGTGCCAAAGTGGCCGAACCTCGGCTCGGACTGTTGCGCGTATGCAATTAAGTCGCGATCTGACTAAGCTGTGCTCGCTGCTCCGCTCGCGTGGACTACAGAATGCCGTCGGTCGAGCACACGTGCGAATCGTGCTGCCCTCGCTTAAAAGGCGGAAGATACAAATGCGTATCGTAGGTGATCCTTAGAAGATAGATTATATGATATCACAGACTTTTTTGTAGGCATTTTTAAGATCTACAATTATGTAGTATATTCATTTGGTATATTAGCGTAAGTTATTTAAGCGCCCTAATGAGTCTATTATCCTGTTACTTTATCTTAAAAAAAAAGACCTATAACCTGGCCAAAACACAACTATGAATTAAAAAAAAGAAATGCTAATCTAATAAGTGGTTTTCGCGTGAAAAGAATATAAACGAACAGACAGACAGAGAGTCGTTGAGTTTTAAAATATAGCTTAATGCTAACAAATTCGTAGGCAACGAATATACCAGATATTCGTAAAATAGTCTCCTACTAAATTGACTTATGTAGCAATGAAGAAAACATATTCCATGTATGGAAAGCATAAATGAACGACATTTCTCTCAGTTGAATGACTTTTGGTAAATAACTCAAGTAATACATTATTATATTATAGTTATGCTATAAACTATACATCATTTTGTATATTAAAATCGTATTAGAGCCGGTCGCTTGCTACGTATTGCTGATTTATACGAAGTATGCACATAAATTTGAAACTTCAAATCCTTACATATGATTTATAAGAAACAAACAGAATAAACACAAACAAATATGATTGACTTTGAAAAATAAGTTACAGAATCATGCGCATAAATGCTTGTCGAATGCATAAAATTTTTATATACTAGCACCGCCTGCGACTTCGTACGCGATAATTAAACTTAAAGATATCTAACATTTTTTACTTACACGAGAAATATTTTTAGCAAACTTTTACATGCTATTAAATATTTAGAAAAGTAGGTATCTATGGGGCCTGGTAGGTGTACAATCTTCGATCGTATTTACAGAAGTAATGTCTGTCTGTTCATGTTTCGCACATTGTTCATCCGTTTGAATTGAAACTTTGTAAAATGTTGTTGGTGCTTACGTGAATTTTGTCGTTTCAACAAATGTGTACACTTCATATAGTTTTCGTTATTTTTAATGTAAGTTTTCAGGACTGAACCCGTTGAAAGATCCAGACTACATATCATTAAGCTGTTCTGTATGGGCTAAACTGACTTATACATTAAAAAAAAATATGTTTGTGTGTTCATGTTCTACGCATTCGTGCTTAATTTGTTCGATTGATTTGAAAGTTTATAAAGTTGTTGTTGACACCCGTGTAAAGGTTTCTAGTATAGTAACTACGATCGACGTATAATATTATAGGTAAGGTGCAAGTAATAAAAGGTGTATTCTAGTTTTTTTATTATTTATTTTATTCTACAGACTTGGGTCCAATGACGACATGTCAGTTCCATTATAACCTAAACTTAGCATTTATACATCTATCTTAGTGCGCTAGGGACAAATTACCAAAAAGTTTTGGCTTCCTCACTTGTAGGTGTAGCCAAGATTTTGTGAAAGATGTCTTGGTCCATTATATTAAAGCGCGTCAATGACGGCGAAGATACTACAATATTTAATCTTAAGATCAAATATTACAATCCAACGGACTATCACAAACGGCGAAGTAAATATATATTTTTACATTTTTATTTCATCTTAAGATGTGACGTGACTCGGTGCGGGCGAAGGGTGTCGATGGTGCCACAGAATTATGCAACTTTCACGAGTACATTGTCGTGCATTGCTATGCCTAGTGCAGCAAAACATCTATTGTATAAAAATCCGGATATTATGATTTACCGAATATTCATTAGATTTAATATCCTTACACTCGATAGAATATTCGTGAATTTCACACATTTACGCTTTTAAGTCATTAGAACACTCACTCCATATAAAAACCAGAACCAGAAGCTTAGGCTCATTGCAGGAATTTGAACTTACGTCGATTGGCGCGGTGTCCGTACACACTACCAAATAATTTTAAAATATACCGAACAAATATGGTATGTATTAATGACAGATTGATTGAAGAGTTTCGAGCTGTGAATTTTGTGTAATTTCAAAGTTGGTATACTCTCTGACAATAGAACCTCAATAACGTTCAAACTTAAAAAAAACAATGAATTAGGGTCCAATTTCGACCACTAGTTCATATTAAAAGAAGAATTATGTTTGATAATCTTCCCTTGATTTATGTTCGATTATAACTCAATCGAGTATCCTTAAACACCTTTGCGTATTGCAAATATACGTGCGCGTAATAGGACATCATTGACTTTCTATGGTGTTGAATACGGCACAGCAAATACAGGATTCTATTTCAGGTATACTTAGTTGAGTTATCTTTCGTCGGTCGCGGTCGGAGCTTTGCGTTCACGCTGTGCTTCCGCGACTGTTGCGTGTCCTCGCTGATATGAGCACGACCGCGGTCCTTTTGATAATGCTAATGTTGTAGCGATAGCTCGATCATACTTATTTCGATACTAGAATCACACACAATGCGATGAGTATTCCGACTAAAAGGGCATGAGCTGAAGTCTACGAATTCCATAACGAATAAGTATCTAATACCGATAAGCTCTATGTTTATTACAAACAGGTATCTATAAATCAATTATTACCAATACCATTATTATGCTGATGTTCTCAAACTATAGTATTCTTTTCTCCTTTTTGATGCAGTAAACAAAATAAACCATGAGTTAGAACAACTATATAAGCGGTCTAACTTAAACTGCCTTAATTCTAAATTCACAGAAAGCTAAATATGGTAATTGGTTTAAAATGCAACACTAAAAGATTCCATAGTTTATATATTACAATTTTATTTAACAATTAGCCTCTTAAACATTATATTTAAGCAGTCAGAAATCTTGATTCTGATATCGTCATAAACAATAGTTTATAACCCACGGAAGCAGAGCCGTGGGCACAGCTAGTGAAAAAGATTAGTTGTTGATATTATTTTTAGGCTCATTAAACTTGCCTTGAAACTATTACTTCATATAATTTTGTTCGTAAACGGTTTTTCGTATTTTATGAAACAGTCAAAAATTGCACGAGATTTCAGACTTCTTGAACATAATATTTAATTAATGTGGGTATCTGTTCGTAACATCCCCATCTCAATAAAAGCACTGCAGTACTTTGTAGCTTGGCATATTTAAGCTGACATATATAGACATATTTGGGCTTCGCACTACAGTAAGTAATTAGGGCGTTTTGAATTATTATGTTTTGTACTGTGAGTACGTTAATACTGGTTTCCTTTATTTTTCTGTCTTTCTTTGTAAGGATTATTTGCCTATATGACTTTCTTATAATTTCTGTGCAAGTAAAATGTTATATATACTTAATATAATAAAGCGGAAGAGTTTTTTTTGTTTGATTGTTTAAACACGCTAGTCTATGGTACTACTAGTCGGATTGGAAAAATTCTTTTTGTATATGATGGCCAGATTCATAAGCTTTCTAGTATTACGCTACGCCTCGCAGCTAGCCTTAAATATTGATTTTTGTTAAGTAAATCGGAAAAACAGCTCACCCGAACTGCTTTATCCGCGTGCGCTGGCGGACTGGTTAGTAATACGTAAATACAATATTAATTTAGGAATACAAATTTATGAACATTATTATTAAGCATGGCATTAATAATCCTCACGAACGAATGTTACTTCATCATCAAGACAATTTTATGAAGATAAACTTTTCCTTTTATAGCATGTTATTTGGACGAATAGTTTGGGAGATACTGGAAAATTAAAATAATTCAACACTCGACTCGGTTCTATAAGGTGTAGTGGCACGAACGAGCCTCGTGAGTTCTGAGAGATAACCCTCGCCCCCCGATAAAAATATTTTCTATACTGAAGTATTATAAATCATCAATTAGCGATTGCTTTTAAATTATACGCAGGTGAAACAGCGTGGCACAGCTGGTATAATATAAAATACAATAAGGCACTTTAAGATTACGTTGTTTTAAAGGTCCAATAGTTCGTGGAATATTTCAAAACACAAGATGCTGTAGAGAGATTTTCTGGGTGGTGCTTCGGTTAGTAACAATCGCTCATAAAGAAATGGCATGAAATATTTTAGAAGCGACGAGACGGCACAATGTTATGCATTTTCCATAAGAGGGCTCACCGCGCCTTTGTGCTGGTGACGGCTATATTTTTACAAATAACTATAATCAAATTTTAAATATTATAAAACTGCGATGATGATGTATTCTAAAAAGCGTCAATAATTATTATGTACAGTGAAAACTATATCTAGCAATTTTTGTCATCATTATAAATATATATTTTTTTTTGTTTACTACTTATCTAATACTAAAAGCGTATTATTTTTGTATGTTTAATTCATTTCTTGGAAACAACTTTTTTATAATAGCTCGGAACATTGACTGTACTGTCCTTGATGGTAGTAATGATGGTAAGTACAGTACAATACAAACACAACGGCGCCCATCGAGAGATCGAAATCCAACAGCTGTAACAATTTAGATATTGTTTAACGTTCCAAGTTTATTTAAATAGTTTACATCCTGAGACTTTTTTCGAAAGACCTCGAGGGAAGCTTTTTGTGAACAGTGAAAATTGAGGCGCCATCCGTTATGCTTATACAAGCAAGGACATGGCTTATAATTGATAGCTAAATAACAAATTAACCTAAAAAAAACAATAACTACAACCAATAACTAAACATGTGTATTGAACAGTCAAATAAAAAGTTTTGCTAGTATAAACACAAAATACGTAAACGTATTACAAACCATAATGACATAATATTTTTCTTTTATATATTATATCCATGAACAAATTATTTTAAAATAACACCTTGCCTTCATTTTTCACTCGACCAGTAAATAGGACATTAATGGAATCGGGTCATTAAATCACATCGTATACACTTGGGAGATTGTTCATTGATACGTGCTCCGGCACGGAATTTGCTCTATTAAACCGTGCTAATTGATATCACTGTTGAAGCATGATGATGTATTGTGATATTAATTGGATAATATCGAGGTGAACGGACTACAGATCGTTGCTATTAGTATACGATGTCAAGACCGTTACTCTAATACTATGTAGGTCTGATTTCAGTATTGGAAATTTACAAAACAATTACAGTAATTTTTATTATACTATTAAAAACGCCAGTACACTTAATAAAGGGAAAATATTAATATTATAAGGGTGATGATATGGCGTAAAGTTTTGTGTTTCAAGTATCTTGTTCTATAGCTTAACGTGAAACCTCGTATTTTATGATGTTGTAAAGACCGACAACGTTTACAAGCAATAACAATAAAAAAAATTAATGATTGAATATACATACATGATATTTACGTTGTTGTTCTACACTAAAGTATACAGTCGTGCAAAATGCAATAACACATCTAATATTGTCTAATCTAATCTAATTTTTCACTGTGTAATCTAAAGTTCGCTTTAGGCGTATGAACGGTCAACGGTTACATGAAATATTAGTAGTTTTTATTTGAACGAGGTTCTATATGATTGTACGTACACTGGCATAGCTTGGTAATTTGTATTTTTTGTTCACGCTTCCCAGTCTAGATCGTAATTTATGTTTTGTACGTGGAAACGGTTGCAAAATGAATGTTAGTCGGCGCAACATAGCGACGCCGTGCCGGCAAACTGCGTGACTTTTGAAAATATTAAATTATAGAACAAAACAACTAGTCATAATGACGGGTTCTGGATTGAGATGGCAAGCAATAACTAACGGTAATAATGAATCGAATTCGAACATGTATAGATATGGTGATAGATACAGCGGTCACGGCTAAGAACCGAAGTGAAAACATTATAAGTGTGAACCGGCAATTTTACAACAAATTTAATAGTGCATTGAACTTCATATAGTTTTAAAAATGGATGTAGGAAGTACTTGCCACTTATAACCATAATTGTGATGCATTATTACGCGTGAAATAGCGTCGCTTCTTGTGGTTTAATGATTGTTCCTCTTTTGAAGCTGTAATTTTTCGTAGGCAATTAAAATTAAATTAAAAGCCAGAGAGAAGTTTTCGCAGGTTAAAAATCTCACAATTATAGTTTATAACAATATTATGTGGTCAGCGATAATTAATAGAAATTGTTACCATCTTTGCCATGCAATGGAAGATCGAGTTTTGTTTAAATATTTCTAAAGGAAAATAATTTGTTTAAGTTTTATACAATAAATTTTCACAAAGCTTTCACTAGGTTTTATTTTTCACATGAACTTAATTTCAATATAAAAAGACGTTAAAAAAATTCTACATTAATTTTGATTGAAGGTATATGAAGTGAGGAGAAAGCAATTTATATTTAAAAAAATAGGCATATTCAAATATAAGAAGAACCCGTCAATTCAAGTGCAGACAGCCGACAAACTCCTTACGAAAATTTATTTATCAGAATCAAATTGTAAAGTTATGGATGAGTGCCCAAGGATAAATTGGTGCGAGAAAATTGTAGAGTGGCGAGGCGCACCCGATGCGTTGCGTCGATACGGGACATTTCCTAACATAAATTTGGTGTACGAGAATCGGTTATTATTATTCAATCGTACCGATCGAAGTCAGCGAGTAGGCCATAAGTCACGGCGACACGAGCGCCGGCGGCCGCCGTGAGTGGTGGCGCACGAGAGCGATGCCATCGCCTCTGCGAGTTGCGGCCCGCTAAACGCTACATGGTGAGGAGTGAGGACGTCGCGTTCGCCCTCACTTCCGCTACGCAGGTTTTCAAGTACCCTTCTGATGAAATACCGCAAGCGTGATTCACGAATTATTATACTAATATTATCTATATTAATACACATGAACTTCTTCTGTACATGTATTTTTTTTAAATTAACCAAATAGACGTATATTATGTATGACACTGATCTCGAATCGCAAATCTGAAATGTCACTGATTGCTAAACTGTATAACAAATGTAAATATGTTAGATGTACTGTGAAGTAATATATAGTAAATAAATACATATGAATATGACAAAAAAAAATATGTCTGTGTCTGTTTGTATGTCCGGATTTAACTAATGAAACTGCTTGACCGATTCCTATGGAATTTTGTACACGGGAAGCCTAAGCAATTGCGCAATTGAGAGGCTATGTTATAGCCTTTTATATACATATATTATAGTCTTTAGTAATACTTTTAAAAATCATAAAAACATATAGATAAAATTCATTTTTATTAATGCTCAACTAATTTTCACGAACTTTAGTACGTGGCAAATATTTGCCATTCCTTATATAATAGGCTATAAGAAGTGTTAACGATATGAGTATGATATATAAAACAAATACTTGGTAAAGAAAGCGCGAGGAGCCGCGCGGAACTGCTATTGTATCATAAATTTATGAGTAATTCATATATTGCAAATAAACGTATTAATTATTATCTTCAACTTTATTATACTGGTTTATTCGGCCACATTGACTCATTCATTCAAACACTCACGATCATTTACTTATATTATTTTTACTCGAAATGCAATATTTTTAAATATCAAATATTTATAATTCAAATACGGAGTATACATAAATAAGTTCGCCATTTTTCTTATATTTTTTCATACAATTCTCATATACTTTCGAGAATTATGATTATGACTTTAAGATTATTGATTCACATAGTACCTACCACCACTAAAATAAAAGTTTACATATGTTTTTTATTTTTATTTTACATACATCACTTTCTTAAGCTGACATTACAAAGAGAAGATATGAAGAAAATAATTACCAGGAACAAGCCCACAAGGAATGACTAACTAAACTGAGCTTGTGAAGCGTGCCAAGCGCACTCGTGAAATGGAGCTGCCTACAGCCAACACGGTTAATGTGTATGGAGCTCGTAACACAACGACTTCAAGGAATAAACTACACGAGAAAGCCCTGTTTGCTGTCCGCGTATAAAGGTGACCGTCGCGGTCACGCAGGGCATCCAAGTCATAAGCGGATTGTAATTATATTAAAATTATTCCTTTCTATTACTTTAGATTCAGAGTGTTTCTGATGTTTAGATATTCTATATCTATACTTAGTATAAATAATAAGAGAGAGCGAATTTTGTGATATGTGTGTGCGTATATGGAGGGCAATCGCCAAGCAATCTGGAAAGTTGTAGGTAAGCAAGTTAAGCGAGTACAACGATAGGCTACACCAGTTGTTCTCAGCCTTTTTGAAACAGGGATGGCTTTGATTTTCTTGTTGTTATCAGGGACTGCATGGTTCGACAACAATAAACCGTGCCAATATAAAAATATACTATAATTTAAACTTTTAACCTATTCGATAACATATCTGAACCTTGTCCCTGCCATCCACACTCACCACAACATAACAGTGCGTCCGCGTTATAGGGAATTAATAAATTAAAACAAATCCAAATATTATATTCAGACACTTTTCCTAACCATATTTTAGCTCTTGCGGACTGAAGCAATGATGGCTCAGTGGTAGCGTGTACGACTTCGCGCCAATTGACGTGATTTCGAATCCTTGCAATGAGCCTGAGCTTTCGGTGAAGAAAAACATCGTGAGGAAACCATAGCATGGTGGTAGGGCTTTTATAAATGCCCACCTGGTTGGCTACCATCCTCAAGTTGAAAATCTGTCGCCAAGTACCAATAGGTGTGTTCCGGCAGCTGCACTTGAGTGTCAGTCTTCCACTAGGTTTAGCGTGTTATCATCTTGTGCCACATCGTCACTTAACATCAGGTGAGATTGTGGCCATTACGACAAATCAATAACAATAAAAAAAACTGATGGTCCATGGTCCGCGGGCCACTAGTTGAGAATTCCTGCGCTACATGGGTGCGTTGGCGGAGCGGTAGAAAGTTTTCCGAATAAATTTAACACGCGTGAAACCGTAGTTTTAGTATAGTAATAATAAACATACTATTTATACATTTAGCTGAAGCTATACGTTTTACTTTTTCTCTATAAAAACTTACATAAGCTTATAACTTAAACCGCATTCTAGGGGCATGAGATATAACCGCTCATGTTTGGTTTGCAAAAAGAAATAAACTTATGCCTAGTATGTAATTAATACCGTTTGTGTATAGTAGCTGTCATAATTAAGGTATAGCCTCATTAAATATTAATATGCTCATTGTTTTCTTCCCGTAGTTTTAAAATGGCCTGTGCCCACCTTATAATAAACGTGTGTTTAGAAATTCTTTTATTTTCGCTATCATTAAATAAGCATAATTTTATACACGTGCATTAAAGTAACAATAACTTATGAGAATGTTGATTCAAGCAGCTTGTAAATTATCAGAATACCTGCGTGATAATTAATGTTGTTGATAATTATAATATAAAAATAGTTAATATTAAAACTTTTCTTAAATCATTGTGAATCATTATTACAAGATTTATTAATATTTATAAAAGGTTTAACCTTAAATCTTAAAGACAGAGTTAATAATATCTGAATCAATACCTAATCGGTATTTCAAATGATTGTCAAGGTTTTCAATATATGTATGTACTTGCAACATTACAATACTACTGTATCCAAAAAGTTAAAATATACCATACAATTAAAGACCTAACAAAATTATGTTTATATGTGACTAGGACGGTAACACATAAGCTCGTCGTGTATCCGTGTTTATAAAACTTGCGAGTCAAACACTCGTCCAAATCTACCGTTATTAATATACCATACGTTTAGACACACCTCTAAAGCATCGATGCTTTTAACCGTTTACGTAATTACTGAATTAGCTTGGCTGGTTTATTTATTTATGCACCATTACCGTACAACTTTTTGAGGTACCTATATATTTATAAATATTTGTATAGACCGGTCGTATAGACGTGAAAATGTAGTTTTAAATATTGTTTATTATTTTATATGATACTACTATGTGTTAAATAAACGAGTATACATCTAAGTATACAACAATTCCAAAGTTGACTTAATAGCGTTCTACTATTGATTGATATTTCACTTAGATTTTTTCATTATTATTTTTTACAATTCCCAGTAAAATTGTTTTGGAATGCAACAGTAAACATCTAAAAACAAAGCTGATATTTAAAATCTTACTACTTCTTGCTTGCAAACGGAAATGTATCAAATGAGTTCTTTTTTCCACTAGATTCAAGTCAAGCGTGTTTGATCCCACGCCCGCGAAACCGTTCCCTACACAGGTGACGGGTGGGTTAACTTCGCTCCCGCACACTCTTTATTTAGTTACACTTAAACCAAATTACCAGATTACTAAATGCAATGCACTAAATGCATAGCCCAGAAGGTAGACCCATGTATATATGTATAGTTAGATCGAATTCTACGGATAAGGAATTAGTCAGATCGCAACTTATTTGCACGTATGGCAACAGCCCAAGCCGACGTTCAGCCACTTAGGCACCCTTGAGCTTTTTGCCTTGCTTTCGCAACTGAGTGCCTTCCGCGCTCACCCCCAAGTCCGGAGCCCGGTGAAGCTGTCCAAGCCTCTAATGGCTTCAGGTCCCTTAAGGCTAACAGTATACTATACTGAGTATAGTCAGTTCAAAAAAAGCCTTTTTGTCGCGTACATGTCTGTAACTATTTGAAACAGGATAATTTGCTAACCACTTTTATTACTACGGAACTATGATTCGAGTGAAACTTTGATTTCATTGTATCAAATAGTAAACGCCACATCTACAGACATGTTCTAAGATCCCAGTGGCCTTATTGGAAGCTATATAAAATGTGAAAAAAGTATGATAACAGGGGCACTGTGGTTACAATGCCATTAAGTGAAAAGGCGACGATTGCAAGGCGTGCTGCGGGTGCGAGAAGCGTGAGAAAGACGTTCGGAGACGATATCGAAGCGTGCGCACCCAATTCTTTATGCAAATGTATTAACTCAGGGATGAATTTAGTAACATTTTTTTAGAAGGCTAACTGCTGAATCCAGGAATCCTATGTCAATTTGAAATAATACATCGTTTTTAACACGCTTACGCTTCACTTGTAACTAGTTTACTAAGAATTGAATAAAATCATGGACGTCAATTTTAACCCACCTCTATGGAAATGAAACTTTGTATGTATATATAGTTCGGATAACAACACTATAATTAGGTATCTTGAAGATGATCTGATGATGGAACCAGGAGGTGGATAGTGGAACTCTTCAGTGGTTACTAGCAAATCACTCGATATTGGGCTTGGTAACGAGATGTTATTATAAGACTAAAAAGTTTTATAATTTTTAGTGCGTAGTTAAAGCGTGTATTTAGTTTTTAAACTATTTAAACTTATTTTAAGATAATTTTTATACTTCTTGTTCAGTTTTTCATAGTGAAAGTTATAGCATAGTAATTAGTTTCATCGCGTTACAATTTAGCATAAGACTGTGTAAATCCATCCCCTTGGCGCTTTCCATTTTATGGTAGCTGTGTTCTCGGATTTGAAATATTCTAACCTAACTATTAGGTATAGTAAAAATGTGTCAAGAAGAAGAAAACATCAATAGCTTCTGTTTACATTACACGATCACGATCGTTTTCCAAGAGTGAAACGACTAAGAAGAAGAAGGATGTCATCCTGAACAATATTTAGATATTAATTTCATTTTTAACAGAGTGGTCGTGGTCTGAAGTGTGTATAAATGTAATGGTTTCCAGTGTAATATCAAAATGCTGAAAATGAAGGCTGGCCCTGTTTCTGTGTGAAAGAAATGAATGATGGTAAAAAGTGTAGGACGTCATATCCTATGTTTTTGCATTATTCCTGGTTTATAAAAATCCACAATGCGCTTAATCACTTTAAAAAAAAACCTGCATCAGCTGTAAAGCTCTTGAATGCGTAACTGTGCCTGTCGCAACTTCCTCTTTTCTAAGTGTGGCATAGTTGTATAGCGTGCGCCTTTTGCGATGCCGACTTTTATTAACAAATAATAATAGAGTCCTTTGTCAAATGGTAAATAAGGGCTGACAGAGCCCTGGCCAAATTACAAGAAAATTTTGTGTTTACCAAATTTAATTAAAAAAATCGTTATTATTATTATAATTTAAAATTAGCTGACTTCTATTATATAAAAGTGGTATTTTTAGAAATCACATATTTTATAGGTCCTAAAAAAGAACAATCAGTTTACCCACTTCAAGTTACCTGTATAAAATTTCGTCAATATTTTTTTTTAATTTTCATATATTTTGTGGCGTACATACAACAATAATTAATTATATAAGAGCTTAGCTTTTAAAAGTAATGCTTATACATACAATATATTAACTAAGCTAAGTCAAATTACGGAAAGTATTTTCATAGTCTCTCTACAGAGAAAAGTTGTTTAGCATAATAGTTTCTGTCGACATTTTTTTTATCGTTATAGGTTTGGCGTAGTGGCTACAATCTCACCTAATGTTAAGTGACGATTTGGCCCTACATGATAATATGCTAAACCTATATAACGTTTACACTTTTTTGAGAGCAAGACTGGCTCTCAAGTTCAGGTGCCGGAACACACCTAATGGTGCTTGGCGACAGATTTTCAACTTGAAGGTGGTTGTTAGCTAGGCGGGCATTAGAAAAAGCCCTACCACCATGCTATGGTTTCCTCACGATGTTTTCCTTCACCGAAAGCTCAGGGGTATTGCAGGGACTCGAACTCACGTCAATCGACGCGAAGTCGTACACGCTACCACTGAGCTAATCATCGCTTCAAAATCCAACTTTACGCAGCGAGTCAGAATGAAAGTGCTAAATAACAACATCCTCCTTAACAAAGAACACTACCGTGTCATCAGAAACTGCCTCCCTATTACACCCCAATGCGACCTAAGTGTACAATAAAAGCAAACGTTTGCCAACTGGTCGTTTTTATCGAGCATACTTGCGAGTGTAACTACATAAATGCCAAGTAAAAAGAGAAAAAGAATTTGGCATAGTAAGAACTTAATGGTTTTTCGATGTCGCAACCAGAATGTCGTGTTAATTATCTTATTCACATATGTGATTAAAAGTTAAGATATCAGGGACTTAAAGAGCGATCAAAGATCGAAGAGCGAATCATCTGTTATAAGAATTTTTAGGTTATGAGGTGCACAAAACTGTAACAGAACTATAGTCGATATTCAATTGACTGATAAGTTGATATGAGATGAAAATCGATCGACGAGTGCAGATTGAATCAGACAGTTTGGATGATATTGTTGGAATTCAAAACGTTTAATCACGAATAAAGAGTGCGCGTAGCTGAGACGCGCGCCGCCGTCTCTGCCGACAATAGCTGTACTGTCACGCCGAACGCTGAATCCAGCGCCCGATCACGACCGCGACATCGGAAATCAATAAACGAATGATTTAGCCACCGCGCCGCGTGCGAACCTGATTAGATACGATAATGCCTGACGTCTCTCTACGCTTTACCGAGGTTATGACCGATAGGTTATCGTGGTTCCAAACTACGTACAACTGTATTAATACCGACATCGGGGGCTAACGGTGTGACATATTTTTCTTTGCTAACGATCTCGTTAAGTGGCGCACGAGATTCTTATTTCCAGTAAGTAGCACACTAGTTATACGATATTAACGCCAATAACAAGAACTTTAGCAAATAAGTGTTCCTTCGCGTGTTGTCCTGTCTATTTACACGACTTTGTAATTATATACTACGTGTTGGAGGTTGGATATTTTTGTAATCCAAACTTTACTAATGAGATTTGTATAATACCTCACTATAGTAAATATAGTTAAATGTAGATAAAGGGACTGTTTTATAATTATCTTTAGTTGTTAATTTTATGTATGATTTTAGAATGAAATTTATGAATAAACATATTGCAGAAAATTTCACCAAGTGATTGAGTAATTATTAGTGAATATAATTATAACTTACCTATATAGTAGATGTCGTAGATTTGGATAAAATCGTAACTTGATACCGTTTATGAATGTAAACATTTAAGTATGTTCTCAACACAGCTGTCAATCGGAAAACATAAGACGAGATTTAGTATGAATACGATTGCAAGGATAAAAGTGCATAAAAATTGTATTCCTTTAATGAAAATTACTAGGTGCTTGTCTTCAAATTACGAGCAACTCATCATTTATTTAATGACATAATGAAACTACACAATGAGAGAGGATACTCGTGCACTTAGCTGGAACAAAGCCTAATTACATTTCGTGAGGTATCAATGAGCGGTGCAATTACTACAGTGGCCTGTGTGTAATCGATTCTCAGAGCGCATTTCCCGGGTGTTTCGCCGATGTATCTAGAATAATCTACCATTACAATGATTTGTATCGGGCCGATCATGGTCTGGGAGGGCTAATGACAGACTGTGGTCTCTTTGACGTTGTAGCGCATATGGATATATAAGATAAAATAATGCGCGAGCAGTTTACCACCCTGGAGCGTTTTTGAACGCTTTCCATGGTGCTTTACTGGGGCGCAAAACGTGCCCGCGGGTTTGTACAAACAAGGTATCAAAACATTTGTTTTAACATAAAAAGGTGTGAATATCATATTGTACTCCGAGATCATTTGCAATTCAAATTATCTTTGTCGCTACACATAACGGTTCATATCATCCTTATACCATACCACTAAAAACTACTTATCAAATCGTGCCGTTAAATAGTTTCGATATTAGCGTAACTGGTTTTGATATAAAATTACTTTATACTCTATACTTCTCATACCTATCGTAACTGATATTCGAGCTACGATAGAGAACTTAATCCATGGTTCAAGAATCTTTATCATGTTTTTGTTTGTAATTTATATTCTACAGTTGACCCAGTTCCCGGTTCAAATATTCAATTTGCGACTCTATAATTTTATACAGTTTTAGATATAAATTAAAATTTAACATTGATTTAGTTCCAATAGATTTTAATATATAATATCTGGCCCCGCAGACGTTTGTTCTGCCTTTTCCAGTAGTGAATAACTCTACCGAACTATCGCGTTCAGAGATACCATAAAAACCTTCTTCATGGAAAAAATACTTTGATCCACCAACTATCATAGAGATCGGTCAAACGGTGTTGTAGTTTATAAATCTCATATAATACGAACATCTATTTTTTTATGTTACTAGCGGACCTAACAAACGTTGTCCACAGCCCAATCGTCGGATTGCCTACAATTAAAAAAAATCCTAGAACTCAATCGCAGCGTCATCTACCAGTTCCAATTGCGAATCTAAACCATCCAGAAACTTCTACAAACACACAAAAAAAAATCATCAGAATCCATCCAGCCGTTTAGGAGGAGTTCAATTACATACACACTTACAGAAGAATTATATATATAAAGATATAGATATATTTTATTAATTTAAGTTTACTTGGATTTTTATAGATTAACCACTTATTTTTTATAAACAAAGGTGGCAAACAAGCATACGGCCCGCCAGATGGTAAGCGGATACCATAACCTATGGCATCTTATAATACCATAGGTATCACTAGTACGTTGCCGATCTTGAACCCCCTTCTCCCAAGGAGCTCTGGAAATCCAACTCACCTTTTACCGAAAAACATAACTGACTGTATGCATGTTATCTCATGGTATACTCATTTCTTAAACAAAGATATTCAAATAAATAATTAAAAATCTATAATGACTCAAATCATTTAATGAATTGTTTAATAAAATCCATCGTCATTAAGGATGAATCACGTGTGGACAATGTAAAACGAACACAAAAAACTGGACACTCAAAACCGCCTTATGTCTAGTAGTGTATCATTATTACATCAGTTATAATTATCCAATTCGACGCCAGTTAAGTGTCTGTAATTTTCGTACGAGATGCTCGACAGCAAGTTGTATAATAAGCTTAATAACAAGAGAGCTTTTATTCCGACACTTTAGCTGTGAATAACCTTCATTGTCTGACCGTCCAATAAAATCTTTTATTTTATACAAAACAAAGCCAGGCGAGATCCGATGCATGCAGCTAAAATTGAATTAAAAGTATTAAGTATATTACGAAGTACAAGAGTTTAATATTCAGATGGGTAAACCAAAAAAGCTCGACGACACTTGTTGTAGTTAATGGGTACTTCACAATTAGTTAGAGTATTGTCACCCGGTCTGGTCGGTTAAGTGTAGGTAATTAATTTGTCGATGCCTCAGTCGTATAGAGTATATTTGATTTCTATTTTAGATTAGCTTCTGTCCGCAACTTCGTTTCTGTTTTCTCAGAATCGACTCGCGCGCCACCTATGATGAACTGGTTGTACTAATACAGAATTTACGCGGTTGTGCATACAACAACTCACCATTTATTTATATATATAGATTATGAGAATCAATCTTGCGAACATTCATACGATAAATCATACATTCAAACGGATTCTGACAAGTTTGCTTCGAGTTGAAAGATTATAATAATATGTGTAACCGAGACTAAGAGGAACGTTATAAATTATAATTAGTGCGTGAGAGTGGTTCTTGATACAGGAGGATTCAAACGCTATTATTTATTAATTAATCATTGTTTAAGATTAAACTAGAAGTTCAGACGCATTGAACGCAGTCGTAATCAGAAAATTTGCAATCTTACTAAAATTCGTATGCTCCTGAAAGTTTCACAAACAAGTAAAAAATCCAACTTTTTTTGTATGCATGCCTATGTCATAACAATGAGATGCTGAAGTTTTAAAATATTAATTTGTAACATCTATATAAGCTAAAAAGTAATATGTAATTAAATTACGGTGTAATCTTATAAAAGAATAATATGATATTCATCTATAATCAACCATCATCAATTTAAAATATGCTTTATAGAATGCCGGAACGGAAATACTTACTTCAATTGCTTGCCATCGGTTTTGTATTTTTATAGTTTTAATTTGTGCTTTAGTTTTTCGATATTGCGATTTATATTCTCTAAGCAAAAAACTTGCAGTTAACTTTCAAACTAAGAGATCTCCTATCAATGTGTTATAATATTCCTATGTTTATTTTATATTCGCGAACCTGTACAATGGTAGAAACAAGATAAGTTATGTATTCTTATATTGTTAGTCGTAAACACTTTTTATTACATCTACCACAACGGACAGGTTCTAACAAATTGTTGTTTTAATAAGTGTAATTCTCCAGCGAATACAAAAATAGTTTTGTTAAAACCATCGCATAACTTTTAATACTGCATAAAAAACTTATACTCCGCTTACTCAATAAAATGTACATGAAGTTAATATCTAGGGTTCCCAGTAAAGTTAAAATTACATTTCTAGACAGCTATACAATAATTCGGTTGGATATACTGCTAAGTCTAGGCAATAAACTTATGTTATTAAAATGCGTCGAATGAAGCGGTCGGGGCTTTTTTTAGTATTCATTAGTACGTGACGAGCGATTAAAATTTAATACCGTAACGAACATACCGCATTAATTGCCCAAAGCTACCCTATCAAACGGTAATGATAGTATCTTTGACATAATTAATGTGAGAGATACAATAATCTGACAGATGTAAACAATGAGGCATCACAACGACGTAGAGCGTGTTTATCCTGTGGCCGACATTCACGCGACTTTTTAAATAATATCTTGGATAAATGACTGCACTGTACATGATGGACAGAAACACAAAAACAATAGTGACTGTCGGCGATAAATTCCATCGGCAGTTGTTGCCATCATGCGTCATGTAGTAATATGCCTTTACATGTCTTATTCGAAGGACCATTACGAAATCTCCTAAAAACATATTTACATTATTTTTAAAATATCATTAATACTTTACCGATTATATTTCTCTTTCATCGATTACCACTGAATAAACAAAGTTTTTTTTTAATTTCATGGTAATTGGGCTCCTTACATAATTTGCACTATTATTATTATTACTCTATTATAAAAGATGCTATCTAAATGTAATTATGGTATTTAAAAAAAAACAACATAATATAATTTCAAAAATTTAAAACTCATAATAATTGAAATTAAAAGTTGCTTTTGAATACTGTGGGATAGTAGTTTAAGCAAAACCGATATTGCTTAATACGAGCTTACTTAGTAATACTCAATAGCATTCAGTACACTCTGGAGAGGATAACATTCTTAAAAGACCAATGTTTGCGACTTTGCGATAGCCGCCGACCCGTCAACACAACACACAAATTGCTTGAATGTGAAATATTTTCCGCTTAATCACTATTACTACCACCGCTCTTGTTATCCGACGAACTGACGACACACACATTTTTAAACGGTTCGCATTTGGACATCACTATTATAAAACTGGCTAGACCATCGTAATAAGATGTCTCGCGATGCATAGTGAAGAACATAATATACAACTGTTATATTGATTGCTAAACGTGGAGCGTTATGAAGCGTTGACTCTAGAAAATTAAACGTCATTTTATAGTATTATATACTATATGTGTAAGGTGAAATATATTTATAATGTTGGAATGTATGTAAGATGTAAAAAAATGCTTTTCTATGTTCTATGAATGACCAACATACAGGTTCTGTCGCGACTACGCCACACGGAGGGAAATTACATTAAATATTGTAGATAGGAAATTTAATGACAAGGAAACTCGTTTTATTTCCAATAATAAATTGTAAGATTTTTTAATTAAAATCGCCTGCCTGGACCAATCTATCCCTCCAAATATGTAAATAACCAAAGAAATAAAAAGGCTTTTATTTCCTGGAAATATAAAACATTCAAGAATTTTATACCAATTGAAAAGATCAAAATTATAAGGATGAATTCTGCCTAAATATCGTAGTATTAGTATATTAAAATTAGTATATTAATATTAGGTAAAAGTAGACCATGGAATATAACTTTTCATTTCAAATTGTTCAGGAAAATGTGTAATTAGACTTTCCTCTATGATTTATTCTACGAATACCTTCTGAGAATATTCGCGTTAAGATTCCAAAATATTTAGTAATATATACCTAATTAGAAAAAAATATTTTACTTTATATTCTAAATGCATAATAACAATAATAAAGCGATAAGTAACTTCTTGTATATGTATCTCTTTTGTGAGCTGTTTGTATTTTGATGTTTAAATTCCCAAGTTGTCCATGTTATCCCTAAAAAAATATTTTTTGCGAAAGTCGTCTCTCGAACCCATGTCGGTCATCTAGATACTACATATAATTTATTGACTTAAGTCATAAAAATATTGAACATTAACAATATTTAATACAGCAATAAATAATGTTGTTTGTTTCACATAATAAAACTGATTTTATAAGACGAAAAGACCACCAGTCTCTTCGGAGGCATGGGTTCGAATCCCACCGCTGCCAAGCGAATTTTTAGCGAAAATTCTTTTCAGTTTTTATTATATATGAATTGAATATATTCACACGTACTGTCCGACGAAATGTTGACGTACAAATCAAATCTGTATAACTTATCTGATAACAATACAAAAAATCTAGTTAACGACGTAATAGCTTTAATATTACATGTGTTCTACAAGAAACACTTGTTATATAATCAGGCTTTAATAGATACTATCGATCCAATGTCACAAGATCTTTTTGAGAATTTTACGTTGATACAAAACAAAAAACTAGAGGAGAAAGTTACACATTGATAAAGCTTGGTAATTCATTATATGTACATCGAGGCGCCTATAATCATAGGTGAGGCATGAGCGCCGCTCGCCGTAAATAGGGGCCTTAACGAGATGCGTTCACGTATCGAAAGGCCTTGTAAGATCCCAGAATATAATTACAGGGTGAAGGATCCTTATTCTGGTCTATGGCGGGTACATTCGCTTAACAAAAAATACTAGTTAAATCAGATCGCTTTTAGAGGCAACGTTGTTTACATAATTTACTACCAAAGATATACAAATATGCAAGCATATTGAAGAAACTTAACATTTGATACTAGTTTAAGGCTAGGATACTAAATGTGTCCAAATAAAATCAAAATCGAAACATATAAGATCTACTCGCGGGCAAGGAAACAAGATTTGCTCTTTTGAACTACATGGAGGAAGTTACGAAATAGCTGGGAGGAGAAATAAATAGGGAAAATGATAGAAGTTAAGACCGAAGAAAGAAAGAGACAGTACATTGATATATAAAGAGTATTATGTATTATTCAGTATTATGTATAAAAGATTTGTTGGCAACATTTTAAAATTTATAGGCGACAATTTCCACTCTGTGCAACAATTTTTCCACAAACTATTATGTGTTTAATATTTGCATTATGAAAGCAAGCTAACGACAGACAATTATGTGTTTGATATTGGAAATATTACCATAAATAATAAATGTTTTATTTAATTTAATATAATGTATTTCTAACACATATTATATATATAGATTTTAGGTTTCCTGGCCCAATCCTTCATTATATATTCACTTTAACTATGTGAAATCTCACATTCCTAAGTGCGCGAAATATATTTAAAACTGAGTCCGAAGTTCACTTTAACGTATTAATACTACTTATGTACTTTTAAAAATGGACTGCCTATTTATTTAATGTCTTGCCATATTTTTTACCAGATATTTTTAGTATAGAACTTTTACGAGGCTTTGAGAGGTAATGGTATTTTAATACCTATAAATAGAAGACGCTTGGGAGTATACTCACTAGGCCGTAGAAACAAACACGAACACAACCGCATTACTAATTAGTAATTGGCTATTCGGTACTGAGTAGTTTTTTTTTACAACGAATACATTCTTTGATGCTTAACATATATTTAAGTTTATTTAACAACATTAAAAATGGTAGCAAAGCTATTTATTAAAATTCAGAACCCAGTTTTCTTCTGAATGAAAATACTTATAATGTGGCGATTCTGTTATACTGTTGGTTTATCACACGAGCTACTTCACTAAGAATTATGTAAAATTACAAAAAAGTACAATTAAGAATTTTCTAACATGACCGATCACCATATGAGTACCCCATTGAGCACCAATATGGTCTCTACCGTACACGATTCAGATCAGCGCCCCACAAACCGGCTCTACTAAATATTCATCAACTGAGCTAATTGAAAGCGTTTTTATAGGTATTTTAACATTAAACCCGTTGTCATTTAATGCTCATGTCCCGTAACATTATATATAATTAAACCATCCAGTTGTCCTTGTATCAATCTCCAGGGAAAACAATAAAAGAAAAGAGCAGTAGCACAAGTTACAAAAATACATACGGTAAAAAAGAGCAAGTTATTAATAAACTTAATAAACATGAAACACTTCCATTCATTTGTAAATAAAAATACAACAAGCGTGAGTAAACTCGTCTCGCATGGACCAGCATTGCGAGGGCTGACGTTGGACGCGATTTATCACCCGGCAAGACTAGCATAGGGAGGCTGTGGATTGCAGTGGTGTAGAGAAGGATAAGAATATATTTATAAATGAGTGTAAAAGAGATCAGAGATATGGGGCAAGTTCAGTCGGACGGCAAGGACGCAGCGCAAGGCCGCTTACGAGTCGTCAGCCTGTCACAATCGATCCAGAGGATTCCTTGTAAAGTGTACTTCAATTAGGATTTTTTTTCAGCAGCATACGAATATTATTGATGAAATGTAAGCGAACACGTACGTAAGTTTAAATCTTTAAATTTATTATGACAAAAAATACGGTCAATGATCGCTTCACACCACTAAATTGTGGCCTCACTGGTTTCGGTCTACTGATTTTAGTAAAAACCTTACGAGTTTATATTGGTTGTGAACAACGGATATATTGTTGTTAACGTATGTAGCAGTGTAGCAAACTAATTGCGATTTTATATTAAAGGGTTTTGTATAAATTACAGTATTAATGTTTTATTAAAGTATAATATTATTACATTTTATATTTAATTCGATGAATGAGCGATGAGTGAGCTTATAGTGTAAGTATATAAAATATTCTAGAATGTTTATTTATTATTTATGAGCTATAAGTTTAACATGTGTATCTGTGCGTCTGTCTGTGGCACCATAGTTCCCAATCGTCCTAAAGGATTTTGATTTAGTTTTTTTTGTTTCTAATGTGAAAGTGTTCTTAGCCATGATTCAAGAAAATCTGTTAATCCGTTTGAAGATTATCAGCTTTTTTCTAGTTGATGAATGGATGTGGGCATCTTCCACAGGTCTATCAAGTGGAAATTTGGTATTCTGTTATTTCAATGATATTAGAAGAACATGGTCACCTTAACCTGCAGCATCATCTGGAATCTGTCCAACTCCTCACCAACATAGTTCTACGGACAATTGTCGCGAAAGCGAAACAATAGATAAACAAATGAAAATAATAATTGGCAACACTAGCGCGCGACTATTGAGGTTATCTGTGGCGGACTCGGTTGTGTGACGCGGACGCGGACGGAAAGGGCGAAGCTGATCCCGATTAGTGTAAGAAAAAATGGAGTGGTAGAGGAACTGTGATAGACGCCGCGCTCGTCTGATTAAGTGATTATTACTTGCGACGGCAAACAGGTCGGAGCGAGCAATAGATTGATAAGTGAACATATTATAGCCAAGAGATAGTGTTATAAGATAATATTGCGCGAATTAGTTCACCATCAATCAGTAACGAGGCTGTCTGCGGACAGTACGTTGGTTTGAGCGATTTCAGACATCAGTTACGATGCTCTCTGTTGGCAGTGATAAGATAACCAATTCAAAATGTTTGCGAACAGTAATAAGTTCCATATCTTATTTCCTTCAGTCAAGCGAGGCTCGGGGTGGCAGGAGCCGGGGTGGTAGGAGAGGTTGTTTTGTATATAATAGCTAGATTCGCGAGAAATAGTATAGGCTATATAGCATTAGGTTACACCTCTTAGCTAGCCTTAAATATTGATTTTTGTTAAGTAAGTTGGAAGAAATAGCGCACCTTAACTGCTTAACCGCGTGCGCTAGTGTAATGGTTAGTGATACGTTAATACAATGTTCTACAAAAACATTGCTCCTTAGTACATCTAAAAAAAGGCCGCGATACCATATGCATAGGTGTAGTGGCATAGGTGTAGGTGTAGTGAGTTGTGACGCCAACGTAACCCTGGCTGCCTTATAAAATTATTGTCTATGCTGAAGTATTATAAATAATCAAATAGCGATTTCTTTTAAATGATATGCGGGTGAAACCGCAGATATTAGGTAAGCAATTAAGATTTTAGATTTAAAAAAAGCACATTTTATGGTATTAAACAATCTGTATTTGTTACTGTTTTATATTGTTTCCATAATATGGAAACAATATAAAACAAAAATATTGATACTAACATTCGCACATTATATTATAATGTGCGAATGTTAGTATCAATATTTTCCTTTTCAAATTCATTTAAACTTCTTGTCATCTGTGACCCAGTTATTTACTTTTTTGATGCCGTTGTTTTAAATTAGGTTATAAGTATTATGAACTTCGTAATAAATATTTAATTACGCTATATTCATAAAATTATCAATCTCTAAACTCTGGAAATATGAAACCAACGATGTTTTAAATTGTTGTGATATATTCAGTATACTGTTATACTTAAATTCGAATATGATATCATTTTACAGCTTATCATATAAATTGATTCTGTTATAAGGCGACAAGGCATAACCCGGATATTCACCACGCGTTGAACCTTTTCTGTGCACTATCTCTTACACCCACCTAGTTTGGACCAAACTCAACCTTGTTAGGCTATCTTATCGTTTGAAATCAATACCAGCCATCTATTTTGATTCATAATTGGTTCTAATAGAAACAGTGCCGACGAGCGATATCCTGTCAAAGATCTCTATAGAATTTCAAAGTCAGGTATCGTAAGTCCTTCATAGAATTTGCAACGGTGCTCTTGGAACAAATTGATTTTTATGTAACAGATCGTAAAATTATATCTATAATTATTTTACTATTTATAAGAGTTATAGTCTAAAACTCACGTTTTTTAAAGTAACCAAACATTCTACATACGCGAAGTGATTCTTTTAACATATTATGATATGAGGGAGTATACGTATAATCCTATGTCAATTTCCTCGTTAGATGTACTATGTAATGTATTATTGTGTGATACATAACGAGTTTACTTCATTCGGGATGAGAATGTTATAGATAATTCATAAAAACGGCACGTTCTTAGTCCACAGATGCCCTGCCCTGAAGCTTTTACATAACTTGTTTACTTTTTACGAACAGATGTATGAGAAATGTCCGTCATATCTTCACCCCCGCAACGAGTAAGCACATACATTAGGAAATATAAGTCGCAGATTTACGTTTAAGTGAGCAAAAGTGTCAATCAAAAACATCTGACAGAAATAATAAATCGAAAAAATCCTCGTATGAGTCACCCAACTCCTAAAACAGAGTGTGCTCAAAGCTGGTTACTTGATATTCATGCAATGTTGCTTTGAAAAAATATTTGTCATTTGGTTACAAGTAATATCAACATCACTAATCGCGCTTGAGTTTCCTATAATACTACACTATGCACTATCATATAAGAATAAATATGATTAACTGAAAAAAGATTGCATAAAAATTAATTGCAGTTAATGATAAATATGATAAACCAGTCCGATTAAAGAACCATGTTGTCCGATCCAGTTTCCGAAAAGGTATTGACCCCTACCTAGTTAAGGCTAGATGACAGGTGTGTTCATTGATCATATTCACCGTAAATCATAAGCCAACCAAAGGAATTGTAAAATGGCGCTTAGACATGTAATTGACTCAGAATTTAAATCATGGATAGAGTGTCTACAAGTATTACACATTTTTGTTAATTAGTTTTATATATTACTAATTGGCCTCGAAGACATTATTTTACCATTTTTAATAGTCAATAACTCGACCTTACTGCCATCTATCGCGTTCAGGTAGAGCATAAAAGCTATATTCATTTAAAAAAAAACACTTAAATCTATCAAACTTTAATGGTGATCGGTGAAACATTGTTGGAATTTTTATCTTATCAATTTCATATATATATATATATATGTATGTATGTATATATATACCAACATTCATTTATATGTATAAGTATATATAGATCTAAATGTCTAAACTAATACTATAAAGAGGAAAGATTTGATTGTTTGTTTGCATTGAATAGGCTCTGAAACTAATGGACCGATTTGAAAAATTCTTTCACCATTAGAATCTTGAAGCGATGATGGCGCAGTGGTAGTGTGTACGACTTCGCGTCGATTGACGTGAGTTCGAATCCCTACAATGAGCCTGAGCTTTCAGTGAAGGAAAACATCGGAGGAAACCATAGCATGGTGGTAGGGCATTTTCTAATTCCCGCCTGGTTAGCTACCACCCTCAAGTTGAAAAATCTGCCGCCAAGCACCAATAGGTGTGTTCCGGCAGCTGCACTTGAGAGCCAGTCTTCCACTAGGTTTAGCGTGTTATCAACTTGGGCCGCATCGTCACTTAACATCAGGTGAGATTGTGGCCACTACGCCAAACCAACAACAATAAAAAAAAACTTATATTATCTCTTGCCGTTCAGAGGTACGCGATCAGATATCATCAATTAAAATTACGGACGAATATGAGAGCTCATCTTCATGGAATCACAGATAGTGATTTCCCACAACAACTGCTAAAACTTGGGGAAGGAATTTTTCCCACAACAAATTTAAGCAGAAATTGTGACATCCTTCTGGATGAGTCTCAAGGCCAAATATTCCATAATTTAGAATTTTTAATAGATGCAGTATACCCTGACATCGAGAATTTGCACGAAAAGGATTTAATTGGTTGTGTTCTAGGGTAATAGTGTCACCTAGCAATGATACTGTCAACGAAATAAACAACCTGATTATTAAAAAAGTACCCGGCCAAATAAAAAAATATAAATCGATCGACACCCTGATTAATATCGAAGATTCAGTTTATTATCCACAGGAATTTTTAAATTCACTAAACCCTTCTGGACTGCCGCTACACGAATTGACGTTAAAAATCGGAATTCCAATCATGCTTTTGAGAAATTTAAGCCGCCCGAGCATGTGCAATGGGACGAGGCTGATAGTTAAGGAATTAAAGGATAATTTAATAGTAGCGACCATTATCACCGGCCCAGCAGCTGGTCAACTAGCTCATATACCGAGGATACCGATGATCCCAACTAATCTACCAATCCCATTTAAACGGATTCAATTTTCGGTAAAAACAGCTTTCGCGTTAACCATTCATGAGTCTCAAGGCCAAGCCTTCGAATTAGTAGGGATCGACGAAAATAACGTTTTACTCATGGCCAACTTTATGTTGGCCTATCGCGGGTCGGAGCTCCTAAAAATCAATATATTTTGCTGCCACAAAATAAAACAACGTCAAAATCGTTTAAAGGGAAGCTCTGACCCAATAAATTTAATGGCTGTTAATGATCTTTTTACAAACAAGAAATAAAAATAAAATATTTATTTCAATAAATATAAAAAAAATCATTAAAAATCATTCTCTATAATGTACTCTTTCTTAGTAAGCTCTGACGCAAAAAGAAGGGTGTGGTGTGTGTGTGTTAAAATTTATTATTTTTTGAAATTTTTGTTACAACCCGTGCGAAGCGGGGGCCGGCTGCTAGTATATAAATACGAAGTATTTAGGTTTCTATAATGTAAGGTTGATTATAATATTTTTTTAAGATATATAATTTTGCAAGCCGTTACTGCCTATACAAATTACTTCAGCAAGGAGACCCCGAAATGCGGTTGATTTAATTTGAATAATGGAGGACTTTTCGAACGTAAAAATTATTAAACAAAAACCACTACGAGATAAACCAAGATATAAATCAGTACTGACACTGGACGTCTCGATCGATCTAAGTAAAAGTGTGGCGCCAGATCGATAGGCTTCTAGTATTTTTATTTATAAAGGTGAGTGTTGAATGCAAAAGGCCGATTAATTTTCTAAGTACGCTCCATTGAGCCATGTAAACGGTATCTGCATTATTGACGTGCAGCAATTTTTTAGATTAACGACTTCAAACCATCACGAGCAATTTTACAAGTAGACCATTTTCACGACTGATTAATTTCCACTCACTTTAATCATTCCACTCAATTCAATCATTTATTAACACAATTTAACGTATTGTTTACATGTAACGTATAGTTGATTTATGTTAGAATTTTCGCCATGATCGCGCTGAACAATGTGTGTAACTAGTGATAACTATAATAAATTAAAAGTTATTTACAAGAGTGAATACACTTGATAAGATATTCAGATGCGGGACAGATGACCGATAACGGAAACAGGCGTCGAAGCAACAAGCTACTCATTAAGTCGATCAATGTAGGAATCGATCGTTGTATGGATTTCCATTGGCGAATTAATTTGGCGGACGCGAGATCGAGTAACGGTACCAACGTGCCATTGACATTCGTCAGAAGTGGACGGATAGTGAAGTGCGGCGCCCGTCACCCAAAGCGTCGAGTTGCATAGCCCAAATAAGCCCTAAGAAATTATCAAAAAATTACCGTCTACTAAAGTTAAGACGGACCTTATAGCATTTTATATCTCAGTTTATTCTAATGAATATCCAAAGGTAACGGTTATCAAATACTTCTTTAAATTATTTGATTTGAATTTTTTAACATAAATGACATCATTTCTCCCGATATGCACATTAACAACTGGTTGTATTGAGTTAGTGGTATGTGGGTAGACACCAAACGTAGATACGAGTTAGTATTTCGGAAAAACAATGCGGCCATTACAGCTGTTCTTAATGTGGTTTGAGACTGGGGTAACGTTTCATTAAATATTGAAACCGCACTGCTTCTTAGTAATGAATAAGTCGACGTTCTCCTATGAAGTTCGGTTAGCGGTTTTTTTTGTCCAGTGCTCTCCTTACGTAAGATTGATTTCTGTTAATACCTAGCACTGAAATGTTAACACTATCGAAATAGAGTATGCACTACCTGAATAATACAAACTCGATACATTAATAACACATGTCATGCCTACTTTCACATTAATAAATATAATCAAAAACAAAAAAACAAAATGCCAAGTGGGTGTTGGGAACGCGCAGCGTAGGGTTCCGTAGTTGCCCTTCACAATATGCTGACTTAGAAGGGGGCTTTAAGTAATAATCAATGGAATTTGTAAGAAATTACTTTTCCAAATACATTTTATAAATGGGTCGACTATTAATTAGGTACTCGTTAACTTGTAAAACCTACTTTGCTGTGTTAATTTTCCTTTTGACTTCGTTATATATACTACTGCTGTGAATTTTTTCCCATATAGCTGGCAGCGGGGAGGGAGACACACTTGACTTTATTTTGAATGACCTATCCAAATATACAACCCACACCATGGGATAGATGAGAAAAAAGTTCATCCTCACTTTTTTCTTGAAATGTTTTTTCAAGGTTTTCCTTTACCATTTAGACGGCGTGATTAATATGTATACCCATACCAAATTACAGCTCTCTAGTACTAAGAACCTCTGAACTAAGCCGCGGACAGACAGATAGACATGGCGAAACTGTAAGGGTTCCTTGTTGACTTCGGAACCCTAGAAAGTAAAGCAAAACAAACGGATATATATGAAAGCAAAGAAGTTACGATTACATCTGAATGTCAATATGAATATACCTATCTCACTAGAAGCCATCAATTAATGCCTTCATCTATTCAGTGCCAAATGAATATAGACTTTTTTATTTCAATTAACATAATGAGAGATTTTATTGAAATGAAACTGATAGAACAGACCGGCAAATATCAAAATATTTCAAATTATTTTTTAATAGTAGGATAAACTTAATCTATAATTTAACGTTTCTTAAGATTTTGTAACATCCTAACTATCCTACTAATAAGTATAGCTATATAAAGGCGAAAGTTTGTGAGTGTATTTGTTTGTTATTTCTTCACGCACAAACAACAAATTTTGATGAAATTTGCTGACACCCTGGATTAACATAGGCATTTGTTGTTGTTGTTTGGTGTTTGTGTTGGTGTTTGTTTTGTGTGGGTTTGTTGTGGCATTTATTGTTCAAGCAAGCGGAGCCGCGGGCATAGCTAGTTTGTTAATAAACTACAAATCTAATTCCTGATTAGTATAATTACTTAACCAAGGTAAAACACATAAGTATATTTTATCAGTGAAGAGTCTACAAACAAATTTCCGTATTAATGAAGCACTGAATTTAATATTCTCTTGAAACATTTGACTAAAGCTAAGGCGTAAAGCTATTAACTGTAAGCTTTCATGTGTGTATTCATATGACGCGACTAAACTGCGTGATTACTATGCACGAGCTCTTTCAACTAGAAGCTTAATAAAATGTAAATAATGACAAAACCATTGCCCTTATTGATATAACGGATAAACATGTTTACTCTACCTTATCTTTATTCTAACTTTATGTGAGGTTTACGAGACATTATACCTACTTTATTAACTACTAGCTGTACTCGCAGCTCCGGTCGCATGGACTACTAAAAAAGGTTTTTTATTTGCTGTGCGGTACCCTTATTATTTTTCTAAAATAAAAGTAGCCTAAGTTATGCCCTATAACATCAGCTATCTGCCAGTGAAAGTCCCGTTAAAATCGGTCCAACCTTTTCAGAAATACCCGGAACAAACAGACAGAGAAGAATTTTATAAAATGAGTTTTTTTATTGGTATCGTGTATACTTTCATATGCATAGCAATAGTTTAGACATTACAAACATAAACTTCAGTTTTATTATATTTAAAATAAGATAAAATATAGATATAATAGATTGATTTGCTTAACATAATATGTAACTTGCCACAACCTATCAGAATATATAAATTGTACAATAAGATTCAAAGGTTTTTTATTACATTTTTAAGGATATTACTTATATCCTTAACCACAAAACCACTGACGTGGTTCATATCGTTATTTATAGATTGAATAATGAGCATATAAAATAGGAATAATATTTTTATAATATTTAAGATTGTTGTGGTTTTGTTGGCAAACGTTTTTGTAAACTACCATCCAAATAAGCTAATTTATGAATGTTTTTACAAAGTTAATACACATTTTTTTATTGCTTCTACCATATTTGTAAGCAAAATTTATTCCAAAAGACAGTTTCAATGACTCACGTGCAGTTAATATTGAATGTCAAAGAGTCTGCTGTTGCGAAATCTCACGCTTTCTTTTAATTCCGTGTCATGACCACTAACTACCTCCCGGATTACTCTATTGTTTAGTTAAATATGTTCCGTATTATATTACTAGATTTATTTTTTACTTAAAAGTTAATTGCGCATATTTGTTTTACCGTAATACAATTTTCATTTTCAGAATAATTATTCTGAGAAGTTATTTCAATTTATTTTAGTGAGCTGTTAGTGCGTACAATGTGCGAAGACAATAAATTTCAGTATTGAAACAACTTGCATACATATGCGATATATTAAAGTTGAATGAAATCAATATTGTAAATACCGGGATTGTAAACATTTACTGTGTACATACGCGTAGATAATAAAGGTTTTACTAAATTAATACTGGATTTAATTGAGAATGATCCTACAGTATAATTCAGTGTACTTGAAACGGTAATATATTTTCTTCGGTAAGTAGGCACGTGTGTCAAGTGTTGTGTGGAATGTTTTGTTTCATGATACATAAGCACATTTTGTATAAACATATAACGAGATGAAACTAGGCGCCGTTAAAAGCCTTGCCGACCAACATTTTATTCCGCGAACCACTTGCGTTCATCGTCTGTGTGTCCAAGAAAATGGCCTGTGAAAAATGGAAAGTGGAGTGATTTTGTCTAGTATAGTATGTCAGTGTCAGTGTTATAACGGTGCATGTTACTCATATAAGGGTTTATGCAAACTTTGTACAATCATTACATAGTATAAAACAAAGTCGCGTCGCTCTGTCCGTCCCTATGTATGCTTAAATCTTTAAAACTACGCAACGGATTTTGAAGCGGTTTTTTTAGACAGAGTGATTAAAGATGAAGGTTTATATGTATAATACATGCATAATATTGTAGAGAAACACTGATAAATTTATAGGTTTCTAATGTGATGTCGTAAATAAACACATTTTTTGCGATTACATTGCAAACGCTGGCTGAATTCCACGAGATAAATCAAAATAATGTACCACAGTATTGTACACCTTAAAAAGGTCAACAAAAAAGTCTGCGATGGTATATGTCTATCTCTTAAGGATAACCCACAATAACAATTTTTTATCCTTTACATTTTACGGGAAAAAATGGCTTATTTACGAACTGATTTTAAGCAATACTGCATTAATCCTTATCCAATTAAGTACCTTAAATGCAGCATGTAATTTAAATGAATATTTCCGAAGATATTACAGATTTAAAATGCAGGTACATAGCGGTGCGGCGGTACCGGACCTATATACCATGGTCAATTATGTGTCGCTCTTTCAAGAGTAACCTCTAAACAAAACATGTTTGTATGGTCTAATGAAAAAAAAAAGCTGTAAACATTGTTTAAGGACATTCTGTAGTAGGTATATTTAGTATCAGCATTGCACCCGTGCGAAGCCGGGGCGGGTCAGTAGTAAATTATATGAGAAAAATGTAATGTAGTCAGCGTGAGAATCGTAATTGTTATATACCATAATTATATCGGGACAGTAAATATCTCTGAGTATATAACAGTGACAAACAGTTTTAAATATTTAATGGTTAGTTGGTCGCATAAAGAGTGTTCTGAAGAGTTGTTCAATCTAATTACCTCTTCTCCATTCAACAACAGAACCACACGCGCTGAGCTTTGAAATCACAGTTTTACGGTAACCTCCAATTCGGCACGAACTAAAAAGTTATCTATGACTTATCTTTGTCGTACCCTGAAACTGTGGAACCATCTCCCGGCCAATGTGTTCCCTCCTTCTTGTGACGTCGGGTCCTTCAAACGTAACGTGAAGAGATATTTATGCAGGCCGGCATGGCCAGCGGCGACTGCCGATGGATTTCGATCTCTCAGTGGTCGCCGTTGTATTTGGATTGTACTGTGCTTACCATCAGGGACAGTACAGTCAATGTGCCGAACTACAATAATAATTAAAAAAAACTATTATTTCACTTATTTTCTTTCTTTCAATTTATGATTTCACGGAGTTATTAACTATATAAAATAATAAAAGCAATTAAGTACCCTAGATACTATTTTTATTTTTAGCAGATTTTTAAAAAGATATATTTTAAATTTAGAATATAAAACACTATGGATTTTTTATAGTAAAATTCTATCTGCCTTTAATAATACCTATTAAAAACTCAACCAGTGTATCGCATCATTAGTTACATTGATATACAAAGGGTTTTTGTATGTCAGTGATTCATCATCTCAGCCGAAAGACGTCCACTGCTGGAGATACGTCTCCCCTAATATTCGCCACAACGAGCGGTCCTGCGTTGTTTGCATCCAGCGGGTTCCCGCAACTTTTACCAGGTCGTCTGTCCACCTTGTAGCGGATCTTTCTACGCTGCATATTCCGGTACGTGGCCACCACTCAAGAACTCTTCGGCCCCATCGGTCATCCGTCCTACTTGCATGTGCCCCGCTCACTGCCATTTAAGTCTAGCAATTCTTAGAGCTATCTCAGTTACTTTGGTTCTTATACGGATCTCATCATTTCTGATTTAATTATACAAAGAAACTCCGAGCATAGTCCTTTTCACTGCCCTTTGAGTGACCATGAGTTTTCTTATGAGCCCCATATTAAGCGCCGTAGCCAACACACATCAGTGATTAGTTATAATGAATAAAAGGGCAAAATAAAATAGTTTTGACTTTATTGCCAGAATTAATTTATATATAGGCATATATAATGAATTAATATATCACAGAAAAAAATACAAGACTAACGTCTATACTATAAAAAAATGTGTATCATATTTAAACGTTAGTGATCGATGTTTTTTAATTACGCTTGTAGTAAGGATGCCAAATATTCATTCTATTTTGACTAATTTATGTTAATAATATAATTAGCATTGATATATAAGACACATTTTAAATTTATGATTTCTTCACTAATTATTATTAAAATACGTATTTATTTGTAAGTTACGAAAATTTAACTTTCCGACGTCTTTCGTCGCGAAAACGTGGCGTCGTTTGTATTAACTAAAATACAAAAAACTTTTTCTAACAGAACCTTTACAATTATAATGTATGATAAACAATATAGCGATTACCCTCTGAAAGAAGTGAGATTATTTACATATTAACTTACTAAGAAAATAATTTGTATTCGTTTACAGCGGTTACTTCAGTATATTATGTAGTATATCTAAATGAACGTTAATCATTTCTACCGGAATATGTGAAAATATATAAATGAAATCCTCAAAAAATAATTTCCCCCAACAAATACGCTCAGATCTTTGTCTGTCTGAAATTTGTCTAAAAATTGGTATTTAAAGACGTTATTATTTTTATCGTCAAGATAAAAGATCGATAGAAATTATTAAATGAATTCATTCTGATACACAATGGTTTAGCTTTTACTGTTATGAAACACTTAAAGAAATAAAGAGTTTTTGGAGTAATGGGATGAAAAGCTGTAAAAAAGTGAAAGTAAATTTGTGCGGAGATGTAAAGTAAGTGATGTAAAATATATGTTTTAATTTTTATACAAATGATTGCTCAGTGGTAGCATGTGTACGAAGATCGCGTCGATTGACCTTAGTTCGAATACCTACAATGTGCCTGAGCTTTCTGTGTACCAATAACCATAACCATAGCATGGTGGTGGGGTATTTTCTAATGCCCAACTGCCAAGCTATGGTATCGAAATCTGTCGGCTCGAATCGAAAATCTGTCGCCAAGCACCTTTAGGTGTGTTTGAGCAACTGCACTTGACAGCCAGTTCCCTCATTAGGCTTATCGGGTCACATCTTCACTTAACATCAGATAAGATTTTGGCTATAATACTAAATCAACAAAGAATAAAATAGTAATTCATCTTTTCAAACGAACCTCTACAACGATGATAATTGAAGGGGAGGATCACAGGGAATAAAAGATTGTATAATGTTCAAGAATTTTCTTAGGTTATATCTCATATAAACATTCTTAGTACATTGAATGCAGAAGCATACTGAAGCAGTATTTTTACGCAGGTAAACACAAATTGGTTTCAAACAAAAAGTATGTTTATCACAATTCGTATCTAAATAAATGAATTATGATACCGAAATCTCGGAATATTATTGGACAATGAGTGTATAAACTAATGTCATAATATCTTATACGATAAAGTACATTAGAAAGCAATCATACTTACGAAAGATTAATAGCTGTCTGGAGAAAAATCCTCGACTTACCTGAAAAATAAATACGATGATTTAACGTCAAAGGCTCCATTTAAAATGAATTTTAGTGCTCGTAAAAAGAGAAATTTATAAGGGATCTAGGGATTAACCTACATCGAATACAAACGGAAGCTCTGAATGAGAGGGTCACACTATTCTTCATAGAGGTAATGGTAATATAAGCTAGTTATACGTTTTAGTAGTATATGATAATGGTGCATAGATAATGATAAATTCAATATTATGAATCTGAGGTGATCCAGGTATATTAGAGGAAACGTTAATAATCAAACTTAGCTTATTTTGGAAAGTAAATAATTGTATTATGCCTTCTATAAAATTATTGTTATGTATTATGGTTAATCTATATAAATATAATATAATCTATACATCTATTGTAAAAGTAAAAAAAAAACAAAGTAGAGTATTATGCGGCACGTGAAAAATTTTGATGAGTGTTCACTAAAAAATAGCGCTCACTTTTTACTGAAGTGAGGTAGGAATAGTATAAACAATATGCCAAAGTTTCATGCGACAGATTCGAAAGCATAGTTAACACAATATTGTGTCAACGTTGTAATAATTTCCTATGTTAAAATTAGCAGCTTAAACTAGATAAGTAATTAACTAAACAAAAACTATACACACAGATAAAAAACGTAATTAAATGTAAGCAAAATCATAGTATTCGCACGTGAAGTCATTGGCTGGCAGTAGCACAGGAGCGCCGTTCCAGATTTGGTTAATTTCTCAAGCAAAATCATTTATGTCACGTGCCGGGCCGTGTAGAATGTTCTCTTTCGCAATCAATGAATTCCATGGTTGCCATTGTACTAAATTTAGTTACATATAAAATCTGGATTTATAGGCGAAAGAAAACATACAGATGAAACCTTACTCCAGGGTATAAAGGCATTTTTTATTGTTCGTCTTATTAGCATACTAGCTAAAATTGACTAGATTTCTAAGTTTGACAAAGCAAATAAATTGAAAATATGTCGCCAAATAATTTTCGTTATACTTATAGAGAGAATAAATGTTATCAAATTTGAATAGCATCCGTAACTTATCGAGAGTCAGTGGAACAAAAACTTTTAATAACAAATGCTTTTAACGACTTCAGTTGCCAACTGGCCTTACATTTTCGCTCGTATAGTTTAGTGATGTTAATTTTCCTCTATTTTATACAGAAATATTTAAATGACACGGTATTGTTTCAAGAGATCCTATCAAGTTACCTTTTTTAAATATTATTTAATTTGCTGGGGCTATTTTGAAATTAATTGAAATAACATAACTTAAATTTAAAAACATACAAATTGTTGCATAAGATTCCCGCTACCGTTACAGTCCGATAAACGAAGGTTGACGATGAAATAAATGTGTATTTGTTGCTCATAATGTAAATACACTAAACTAAATTGGTAATAAATATGTATTTACGAATGATTTATGTGATTTTTATCTTTATTTCCGAAGAGCAACCACTCCCATAAATAAACGGTACAATTAGAGATTATACGTTTACAAATTATTCATTTGATTTAAAGATTTTTTTTTTTTACAGATAAATGCACTTAATTAGGTATTTATTATAATTCATAATATCTAATAATGAACAAGTGTAATTGTGTATAAAGTGGATCATTATTTGGTTTATAGTTATTATACTTTACACGCATAAAGGTGGCAGATAGAATTAGTTAAAATATTTCAAAAATCCCCCTTTTTATTTTTTGACAATCTATGTAGCATTTGCATTCCACAACTATTAATTTCAATACCATCACTAATGCCATACATACCATACATTCAGTTTATTTATAAATACTAATACTCTATTTTCTTTGTAACTGATTAAAGTTGTATATTAAATTTTTTTTCAAAACATATTGCTAAAAAAAAACTGTTTTACCGCACACTCCGTTGTATAGCGCCGTGTGAATCTTTTACAGTTTTTTTATTTCCATAAAAAAAATCGACCAAGGAGTTTCACATTACAAGAATAAATAAGCTGAATCATCGACGAACATTGGAAGCAGTTTTGATAAATACATTTGTCTCACTATAAAACCAAAGAGAAAATGAGACGAAAGATGTAGTTCTAATTTTCACCACGCGCACGTGACGCCATTTGCAAATGCGCTAAATTTCATATTAGAAACGTCAAAGATTGTTGCCACTTTCCGACTGATATTTATAAACAAAATAATAATATGAGATCAAGCGAGGAATCCGATATGAATATGCAATCTACTTCACCTGATATCTTGAACGAGGCGCAAATTGCAGGTAAAATAGCCAAGAGTAGTGAGATCTATCTGTATAATTTCTTATTTGCTATTAAAAATAACCTAATGAAAAACTTTGCTTCATTATATATTGTACTGTTTTCTCGCAAATTTGTTGAAAAACGTTGTATGACACGCGTGCGGAAATTAGTTTTTACAAACTCGTGACTTTGGTAAGCGCTCGACTTGATCTCGGGCTTACATTCGTCTACTCGTTTGTAAAAACCAACTTACCGTACTAGTATCATAAATAACTATTACCTTATTGAAAATACATGAATGCATGCTTTTACCATCCTTGTCTTAAAAGTTGGAATGCTGGAATACATTATAATATAAAAACTAAGAGAAAGGAAAAATTTTAACAATAGAACAAAACAGAAAGAATAATTTATTTTTGCAGTCGTAGACAGTAAAGAAAATCAGTTCCGCACATATGTAGAGACAGTTAGCACGCGCGACCCCGATCGTGGTAGGAATATCACCATTTAATGATGAGAGAAAAGTGAAACTGATATGTGTTTTCACAGTTGTATCTACAAAGGCGACTTTCAACAGGATTCTGCGACACCTAAAAATAATAAAATTTCCTGTGTAATATGTCTCGATATGAAATTATATTAAATTAGTCTAGATGTATTCTGTAATAACTTCCGACGATTGTTAAAATTTTGGTTAAGAAAATAACCATGTAACGGGTTTCAATATTGAGTTCCATAGAATTTAGATGATTATGAGAATTTCAGCAAACAATTGGAGTATTTAGATTAGACAATTGAAATAAAAATGAGGAATTGAAAATTATCTAGGAAATTACAAAAACTGTAAATAAAAATAGACCGCTCAGGCAAACTTTTTTAAATTTTAATTCATTCTGCTGTTCCCGCGACTCCGCTCGCGTAGACTACAGAATGCTATCGGTCGAGCGCGAATCGTGCTGCTCCCGCTCATAAGACGGAAGACAAATATGTTAATTGTGGGTGGACCTTAGAAGATAGATGTATGCTATCGCTGATATTTTTGTAGGTCTATTTAAGATCTACAATTACGTAGAACATTAATTTACAATAAAGACAGTGATAGCATATGTTTATCTTCTAAGGATCATCCACAATAAGCATTTTTGTCTCTAAAAACAACGGCGGGCGACCGCCGTGGTTGGGAACGGGGGCAGTACGATTCTCTCGTACGCGTCTGCTCGTCCCACGGCATTCTGTATACCACGCAAGCGGAGCCGCGGGCACAACTAGTTCAAAAATTTAATAAGATAAGTTTTAAAATGTCTAAAGTTCTAGAACTTTAGAACTAACTTCAAAAATACGGAAATAGATTTTCGTATAGGACCTGTCTCATAATGTTTTTGACATATTATAATAAAATTATGATAAACCGCATCCGTTGTAGATGTATGGCACTTATGAATATGAATACTAAGGCTGATGCGGAAGCGATAGCTTTGTCCACAAATGAACTCGGTTTCTGGAGATCTGCAGGTACGAAAGCGGAATAGTGACATTGCTCGCGTTTATATGCCAGTAGATTAAACCATGTACGACGATACCGTCAATTAACTTCTCTCAAGTTGTCATGATATTCGGACACGTTTTTTCCGTGTTATTTAAATAAATAATACTAGGACACAAGTAAAACTCATATGTCCTTATTAATTCCTTATACCCTATTAAAGTACTTCGAGCAAATATAATCTAGAATTATAAAATTTATAGGATTCTGTTTTTGTCTAGTAAACTTAAAATTATTAGACATAATATTAAACATAATATTAGAAATACGATTTCTTAAAATTTATTATGAAACTGCCTCTGACATAACGGTTCTACATTGAAAACAGAAAGGAACAAAAGTTTTGCTTATAAAATATAAGTACCTAATATAAATTATATTGAGGCAGTATGACTCGTAAATAAAATTTATGCTAATTAACAATGGTCGTTTTCAAGTCATTGATTTGATTAATCCATTACGAATATTTTATAGCAGCCGCAAGCTACGGAAATATCTAATAATTCGTGCTCGGAACAAGTAGGAATTAATTAAATATAATTTAGTATCAAATCAAATTTTGATGTGTAGCTACATATCGATATGTTTTATATTAATTTATTTTCATTTTTAAATAACGGAGTAACATTACTTATTTATGTTATTGTACAAATTAATTAATTTCAGTATTCTTTATTTCAAATAAAACGAACCTTAATATAATCACATTGTAATATGTCTGTCTGTCAGTAAGTTAAAGTCTTATTTCTCGAAAACGACTTGAGGTATACGGTTTAAACGTGAAATAAAAGTTTGCCGGTTAAACGCGTGCCGTTGCGCGTCGGAGACGTTGGAGAATCTAAGGTTAATATAAAAATAATAGTAATGTAAAACCTCCGGCTCGAGTTCTAATCGCTACTTATCCGCTTACCAAAAAAATAATACGCCGTATCCACTATTACTCTAAGTCATATATTGAAGCTATTTATAGAGATTTAAACTATAATCGACTTGATTGATGGTCTAAATAATATACGGCTAAATAAAACAAGATAATAATAAAAAAAAGCGTCCAAAACTTAATTTGTCAACAAAATCAACCAATCTACCTTTAATACCGAACAACGGGAATATTATAACGCGTCTAATAAAGTAATTCATATTCTCTACATAATTAACACTTTTTTATGAATATAGCGTCAAATAAATGGCAACAATCTGTTTAAATCAACATTTCGATTGATAAATGAGCTTCAAAATTAGTAAGTCTGCGATAAATTTTACAATCCCTAATGTGTTTGGATACAAATGGCAAGTAAGATTAGTGTAGAGGTGAGATTGGAAATGTGACTATTATTAAAAGTAATACAAAAATTACTTAAAGTATCACAAATCATCTCTATGTAAACATTACGTTAACATTACATAAAAGATAATGGATTAATGTGTAGTGTATAACAGTGAGGTATATTACCTGTTGCTTATTTTAATAATATTAATTAGTCGATGAAATCGTTATTTTTAGATACTCGTAGCCAGTCGCCAACCAAGTCATTTTGAGGCCAATGTAGTTTTACCACGGACAATTATCTTATTTAATAGAAGACTGATTAATTAACACCCACAAAGAAATGATATTACGATAGAGATAGATGTAATTATGAAAATAGTCAAAAGGAGGTTAATTTATATTGGTCTCTGAATAACACTGCCGGTGTTAAACTAGGCTCGCGCTGACACTAAATTACTTTATTATCATGTAGTAGATAAACAAAGGCCTGAACACCGGTACGAGACACAGCCTCAGCATTTTCCTTTCAATAGCCGATAATTACATCGCAATTAGGTGTAATGAACGCAGCTACTCTTTACGTATCACAGGCCTAGGCAAGAGAAAATAATTTCCAACTTAATTGCCATGAACGTCTGAGGCAAATTTACGGTAGCTTAGCCAATTTTACCTTTCAGCGAGGTTAGGTATCTAGCACTACGTAATAAAGTTTCAATATATTTAAGTATAATAACTATCTATCTACACATAGTTTATTTCTGAATGATTTATTTATTGTTAAAACAAATTAAACCTTTCTCATTTGAAAATAAGTTGTTCGTGTAACATAGGCATTCGCTAAAGAGTTTTTTAAGGCTAAATTAATCTAATAGAAACCAAGTCTATTAGCTACTGTGTGATTGATAGTAATTGAATATAGCTATCACATATATTTAAAAAAATAGACAAATTCCAAGGACACGTTTAGGGGATAGAAACCCATTATATGGGTTAGAAGCCTCGATGCTTTTATCGCTATGACGATAGTTGCCCTTAGGTTAGATTAATCAAACAATGTACTTTAATAAATTATAGGATTCTAATGAGAATCAATAATCAAATAAAAAGTTAGTTGTTACAATGTTTTACAATTGCACGTTTTTTACTACCTCTATTTGTTTCAGTAGTCACCGTACACAGTATCTTTAATCCTCATGTTAGCATTATTCGCGCATGATATGTACAATGTATAGCTGATTTGATCTTTTTATACTGTGAAAAACATTCGGTTCTCAATGTCATTTCATATCTACGAGATATTTCGTTGGTCCCAAAAGCATTTTATGACATTTGTAATAGATTTATTAAGAATTAGAATAGAGCTATTAAATTTCCATTGAGGACGAACAAAATCTGTTGTCTTACATAGGATTTTGAAAACCAAAAACTGGTTAAAACCCGTGCAAGCTTAAGCTAAAACCATGTGTGATATATGCGTCTATCCTAAGGCGTCTATCCTTTCCAGAGGTACAGATGCCTCCTTTTTTAAAACAAAATTGTAAAAAATTTACCAATGAGTGATATTGAAATACATTTGCAATTAAAATAAAATATAACCAACTAACATTACAAAATGAAAAGTTACATGCTTCCGTAAAACCGTTACATTCGAAATTCGTATTGTTCGTAGGCAAAATCATAGAATTTTATCAATAAACACAAACACATTCTTGACAGCGAGATAAGCGTTCGCACATTTACAGAACGTGATCTTTACTTTCTTTATAGGTATTAGCTATGATCTTATTATGTTTACAAGGCCCAGTATAAATAACGGCTCATCTATCCTGCTCGGACAACTATCCCACATTTATCTTAATGTATAAGAAATGTCTTAAGCCGTGTCATGTAAAACTTTGTTTGATCTTAAACATTTTCAAAAAATTAAGTGAAACGACAGTAATTTCAGGAAAGCGAAATTACCATCTAATACTATACAATATACATGTGCATACATAAATATTATAAACATGAACTATATAAAAAAAAACAAGTTTTCTTACATTACATGGTATATAATAATGGATAGCTTTCTATATTCGCATTGCATTGAGAGAATTTCCTGGTTCACGAAGGCATTATAAAAAATCATCGCCCGTCGATTAAGATCGGTTCTGTTGCATGTCGGACCGTGTGAAAAGAGACGTCATCAAGGAAAACACGCTCGCGTGAATCAAAAAGAGAGCATGGGGATTTAAGTTTTTTCAGATAAGCTGTTTATGATGAAGCTCTTTGATTAATAACAAGTAAATCTAAATTGAGACGATAATATATAAACGTCGTTCGGGTGGACGGCTAAAAGAGTGCAAAATTCGTCAATAATAATATCTAAACTTTATATCTATGTGCATTGCACAATATGTTTCAAGAAGGAAATATCAATAAGCAATCTCTTGTCTTTTTGAATATATAGGGTGCATAAAATAGATTTGGGCGTTTTCATTTCAAGCATCTACACGTATATCCAAGCATATCTATCGATAATATTTTTGTAACAAAATTGTACAAAACAGTGTTTAGTTTATATAGACAGGATTTTTACTGTTGGATTTTAATTTTAATTAAGGCCATATTTTACTTTATTATTCTGGAAAACCAGTCATCAGCACAGGTTTCTTTAATCTATTCGCTGATATAATCAATTCGAGAGTAATTCGGGTTTAGTTATAAAAAAATGCAACCGTGAATGCTATTTAATTTCATGTAAAATAAGTGAAAATAAAGTCCAAGTATAATTCTGGCCAACTCTATAAGACAAGATTGAAGGTTAATTAGTTGTGTCTTTGTACGTCTAGCACCCCATACATAGTAGTACCTTTTTATTTATTACCTACCTTCATCTACATATTAAACGCTCACTTTTTTTACTCTTACAACCCCTAAAGCACAACGATTTTCCAGGACGTATTTATCATGCATGTGTGGAATTTGGAGGAGGCTATGCGATCTCTCGACTATAGGATTTTTCATACAGCTTATTATATGGGATTCTTTAAAGAGACGATGAAAAATACATAAAATCTCATCAATTTAATTGGAACACTGCTAGTGCCTTTCTTATACATAGGCGACGATGGCCTCGTACCATCAGATGGATTGTCTGTCTATTTAAAATCTTTGGAATAAACAATAATCATTTTAAATGAAAGCCAGTAAGGAAGCTATTCTAATAAAATTGTGTTATGAATCAATCATTAAAACTGTACAAATACACTGGGTAAGCGTTTTAACTGTGAAATTATATTTCTAATTGGCACTAAAACAACGGACGCTGTTTATGGTATATTCAGAGGACAAGATCAGGATTGTGTATTCTAGACACCAAAGTAAAATTAGCGTTTGTTGCGTTACTACACATATCCATAATCCAGGAATTTCGATAATACTTCAAGAGTTGTTTAATTTTCATTTCTATATACATAATTATATTTCACATTAATTTTAAATATAATCAACTTTACAATCTATATAGATAAAAATGAAATGCTGTTCGTTGGTAAGCACATTACTTGAGAATAAGCTGGACTGAATTGGCTATTGTGTTTTAAAATGTTCGTAATAGTTCGAATTAGGTTTTAAGTAAGTTTCCTTGAAAATTTTCTAATTCGGGTAACTGTACTTCCTTTTTACTATCGGATTTGAATGAACTCACCAATTAAACAGTATAAACTGGAAAGAAAAGCCTATCGTAAGGAAAAATAAAAATTTTATTGCACGAATTAGCAAAGAAGGAGGTGTAAAAACCACCTCATGTTAAGTGGTCACTATAACCTTTAGCTAATTATAACCAACTACAACATGTTCTAACTGAGACCAGTCATAGATAGGTTACTATTAATGAAGACTCAGTTGGAACACTTCATGCGTGCCAACCCTGCGCAAAGCAGAGTGCGCACTCACGGCTGAAATAAGTGTGGCGGTAGTGCAGTAAATCTTGCAAAGGTTCTACCAAAAATAAATCTACGCCTACCAATAGGTATTACCATACTCAGTAGAGTATGTCATCGTACAGTATTTAATTGTAAGCTTCATACAATATCTGTATACCAAAACCAATAAATGGACGTGTATTGGTGTTCTATCTTTCGTTTGATAGTAAATGGTCATATACACCCGCCTGCACGCGCGCAAGCCCTAGGTGTCGTATCTATTACATGGGATAAAAGTTTTGTTTCAAACAGGCTTCTCGCCTTATCGATTTTTTTAATTTAAACATACGAAGATCAATATAAAATTCATCACGGTAGATAATAGTAGTAAGTGATAGCTATAGTATGTAAATTATAGCTACAAGATTTTCAAATAGTTGTAAAGCAAAACGTAAGTTGTTAGAACTTAGAAGACCCTTATACAAATAACTAGCTGTGCCTGCGGTTTCACTCGCATTTAATTTTTTAATCCTAACCTACACTTTGTATGGTAATTGCTCCACTTTCTAAGGGTTGTAGCGTGTTGTTATATAGTCTAACAGCTACGCTTGACAGTTTCACCCGTGTTAAAGTTATTTGACAAACTATCCACGGCGCTGCCGCCAACGCGCTCTTGTAGCCTTATCGTTGTTCCACTTCCCGTACTTGCCCACAGCTTGCCGGATTACTTAACGTTCATAGTTACTGCTCCGTTTTATAGGGTCGTAGTGTGAAGTTGTATTAGCCTATACTATTAATCATAAATTAGGGTATCATATACACAAAAAAAAATCTAATTAGACTTTATAGTTCCAGAGATTAGCACATTAACAAAATGTCAAAACTCTTCATTTTTTATCGTTATAGATTAGGCGTAGTGGCCACAATCTTACCTGATGTTAAGTGACGGTGTGGCCCAAGATGATAACACGCTAAACCTCGTGGAAGACTGGCTCTCAAGTCCAGCTGCCGGAACAAACCTATTGGTGCTTGGCGACAGATTTTCAACTTGAGGGTGGTAGCTAGCCAGGCAAGCATTAGAAAAAGCTCTACCACCATGATATGGATTCCTCACGATGTTCTCCTTCACGGAAAGCTCAGGCACATTGCAGGGATTCGAACTTACATCAATCGACGTGATGTCGTACACGCTACCACTGAGCCATCATTGCTTACCGAAAGCTCAGGCTCATTGCAGATATTATAGTACAGATAACCTTCCTCAATAAACAGGCAAACTAATGCAAAAATATTTTTTCAAATATGACTGGTACCTTCATAGATTAGCAAACAAATACACTCTTGAGCTTTATAATATTAGTATAGATCACCACATCCTAAAGCTTTTGCTTCAAGACAGAACGGGGCGCGGTTGTTGTTCTGAACCTTATATGGACAAGACTGGTAGATAGATGAGCTTTTAATTAATTCAGCATGTAGAATGTCAACTTCCTAACCCATTTATTATTTATCGATTAAAGCTTGATATTTTGGATAATGAGCGTCAACGACGTAGTCGATTCATTGTAAAGTTTAAATAAGTATGTCATTAGGCAACATCGTCTCCAACACAATTGTTCGATTTGAAAGTGAAATGCTTTTATATTTTAATTCTCCAACATGAATAAAAATACTAGATGGAGCAATTAAAGTTAACAATTGAACACTGAATGCGGTCATTTAAAACGTTTTGCTTTTCTCGGTAAAATCGTATTACATATTTTTTTCAATAGTTGAATAGACTAAATTAAATTTGAGTAATAGTGAAAAATTTCTTATGATCTGTAGCTTAAGTATGGCATGGCACATTTATGAACACTAATAATATATTACTAATTATCTTCAGGCTGTTTCTTATTCGTGGACATAAGATAATTGCATTGAAGTATAATTAGTATATATAGGAAATGCAAGTTTGGTTGTAAGGCAGCGTTAGCGGCGCGGCTCGACGGTTTCCGCAACCCGGCGCTGCGTCGGCGCGATGTCCGAACGTCCGTCTGCCGACCGCGACTGTCTCTCCCTTTCTCTCTGACCTATCGCTCTCTCTCTCCGTCCTTCGGCGGTTCGTTCCTCTTCTTCTTGCAAGGTTAAGGTTACGTCAGACATGTTATGTTATAACCGTTGGGACGCACTCCTGCAAGTTCAGTGTCTCGTCGAGAGTGGCCGCGTCTCTTGGTCCGTGACCATCGCAGCGCGCTTTATGCCGAGGACTGTGCGACCTGCCTGTGATATACGAACAGTGAAAAGTTCATGAACAGCGTGTAGATATTAGTTTAAACTATATCACGTGCCGCACCCCCTTCGAATATCTTTGACAAATCCTTAAGAGGTATGTATGTAATATAATTAAGCTAAGTGGTAATCCATTTGGAGACTTTTTTATGATCACGACCATCATTTTGGAAGCATAGCCACGCAGCCTTAAATAAAAAATAATTTTATTATATTTTGTGGTAGTTGAACTGAAATTATTTCGATTTATTTCTTGTATATTTACGCATGTAATAAGTTTAAGATTTCTTGTTTATGTATACTGAAATTTCTAGAAAAGAATATTTATTAAAACAATATGGTAACATTTAATATTGCAACATTTTTTGGTTATGTTTTTATTTTTATAATAAATATTCATAGAATATTTTAATCATTAAAGCAGAATTGAAATTTGTTTGGGATTAATTGTTGTAGTTATGGTCTATTGTACGGGTATTATACCAAAAACAAAGCCAAAATTATAAATGTATTAAATAAAAGTCTTAGTACCGTTACACGTGCGGAAAAATAGTTTTATCCGCATTTCTTGGCGATCGCGTAAAAAGTGCTTCCTCGCACTTATAAAAATTAAAGCTTATTTTGTCCTAATACGATTCTTTAAGGACATCGGTATTAGTAAGTCCGGTATCGGTATTAGGGGAAAAAAGTTCGTACAATAAAAACTAATAATTTTCTTGTTCCTCTATAGAAACAACTATGAAGTAAAGGATTTCAACGAGATCTAATAGAGCTATGTATCACTAAGAAATGAAATCATGAAGCTTTTTTCAAATTATTTACCTATTAAATTAATATTTCTAAGATTTCTACAATTTCATAAGTGATTAATGATTCTCAGGGTTTCCGATTATATACATAAATAAACTCAAAACCGACATAATACTCTTATACTTAGATTAAAATTCCACTTATGTTGTACTTACGTTATTAACAACAAAGATTATTAAGCTGAACTTTCTCTGATAAAATATACCATATAGAATTCTAATTGGAAGGGAAGCTTCATGTTTTGTATCTTTCGTTTTATTTAGACCTGTTCAAATATAAGTGATGAATAAGCATTTCTCTAGAAGCAAACTCCGACGCTCCGTTAAAAGCGAGATGCGCTCAAACGTGAGCCTAAAAAAAATATTTGGTGTAACGGCTTTTTTTTATATAATTGACATTCTGTCTGGTTATTGAACGTTACGCAGTCATGCTTTTTGGGTGCGACTTATGAGTCAAATTATATTATATCTTGATTCATATCACAAAACAATATTAGAGAGTCACTACAGTAGAAAAAACTTACCTAAAGTTATCCTAATAAAATATAAACGTTGAACGCCAGAAACGTTGGTTAATGTTTGTATTTTCGTAAAAGGGAAACCCTCGACGCGAAGAATTAAACATATTTAAAACGCATTTTTAATACTATAATAATTTTTAATACAGTTATATTATTCAATAAGTTAGTTATCTTTAAATTACCAATTATAAATGTTAAATAAGTTATGACCCTAACTAGTAGCTTTTAAGTTAAAATAACTTAAATTTCATAAAAAATAAGTTAAATTATATAAAATACTATACCTATAAATTTACTTAGATTTCCTGAATTATATCATCGTCTTTCCAATGATACTGAAAATAAAGTCATGCAAATTCTTTGGGCAATGGATATTTATCTCATGACGCAGGATAGCAATTTTCTTTTCCCAGACCAATATTAATGCGTTAGGATATATATTCCAAGTCCGTTGAAGCTGTAAAGCTTTCTGAGGTTTCAGGGCCCTTGAGGTTAACAGTATAGTCAGATGGAAAAAAAGTTACTTTACTAATAAAGTTAGTAATAAAGTTAGTTTATTTACTATGTTATTAATGACCAGCCAAATATTGTGGGCTAGCGATTACGTATCTAAGGATTGCAATTGAAGTGTAACACTTATAAAAAAAAAATGATGTATGCAAATTTGAACATATTGCTACAAATTTGGCAACACAATCCAATATACGATAACATTGTTTTATTGAATTTAATTTAAATATAATAAGTAACTGAAAATTTCAGTCCAGTTTAAGCTAAAAGAAAAATGTTCATTAAAACTAGCAAAGCGCAACTTTTTTATCTACAGTGTATACGACACAAAGTGGACTGTTTTGTAATATACAGTGTGATAAGGTGGATTGCGACCCGCACTCTTTTCTGTTTAAGTAGGAAAATATATATATCTTTACTTATTTTTTTTTATTACTTCCATTTATTTAAGTTGTCATTTTCGGAATCGGATCAGTACGTTTTATTTTAAACAGTTTTAGTTCATAATATAAAATGAAAATTGAAATCAAACGGAAGAAATTACTTTAAAGATTTTGTTATGGAATTGCTACATAATTTTTGTTTATGTGGTTTTATAGGGAAACTTATATTAACAATTGTTTCATATTGTACGCACCGCCACTCGGGCTCAATACCCTCTTGCTGAAGCATCCAAAACAAAAAAAAAGTTACTATCGGAGGTAATAATAAAGCTGTAGTTAACTGCAAACGATACGCTAGACAGGAGACGACGCATACAAGCCCTATTTAATTGCGAAATTTTTATCTGAGACAAATTGAATTGAAGTAAAAGATATTGATGTTTAATAATTAAAATTTAAGTTACATTTGAAAGTGATATTTTTTTATGTCACGTTTTTTATATTTTTATATTCGTTTCTATACATGTGTTGTAGTTTTCAGCACATATTTACTCGGACTCAACTCGTCTTATACATACAAAAGGAAATGCTGACTGACTAATCATCGATCAGCGTACTAAGGATATAAGTTTGAAATTTCGGGAGGATGTTGACTTTATTTGGTAGGCATCATTTAAGAGATTTTTAGAAATTCAACCTCTAAATGTGGTAAAAAGTGTGGTACAGTTTGTATGGTAAATAATATTATTCTGGTTAGATTTATAAGATGTCGATTCGATTTGTGTGGCTTGTTCTAGAGCCAGTCCCAATAGCATCCTGGGGTTCTAGTACCAAACAGTATAATAACCAATGAAGTACAAAAAGTGTGCTTAATTAAATTCTAACTATCTGTGGGCAGCTTTGTTCGTATAAGCTAAGTACATCGTATAATTTGTTGATTTATATATAAACAATATAGTAAAAAAAAAAAATCTGAAAAAAAATGTATGCGAGCGAAGCCGCGTGTTGAAAACTAGTAACTTATGAAATTTAATTTCTGAATTAAAATTTCAATGAGTCACGAACATGTTGATTTTATTGAAAACACCCGGTCGCCTCGATAGTAATGGTTAAAGTACAAATTTTCCTAGTAGATAGATTCTGCTGACCCTGTTAGGGGGTCGAGATTATAATTAAAAGGGTCACGTGAGAACAGCAATTGATCGGCGGTGGTTCGTGACTTCGCGCTAGACATGACACGCCATTTCCACTCGCCACTATCGAGTACAAGGCGATACCGCGTTCCGATTTCCTGATTAGTTTGATGGAGAATCGAGGTATTTATTGTACGGGCGCGTCGCGTCGGTAGCAAATGATTGGTAAATTGAAGATGATTTATGTGGATGCATCTATCGAACTTACCGCTACATGATTAATTTCATTCAATTTTATACAAATACATAAAAATCTTAAACCTTGGAGTCGACATTAATTTTATGTGGGGTTTAGTTACCATATTGTTCATTTTCCAAAGTTTATTTAACTAATATTAAACAAAAATAAGCAAAACTTCGGGTTTAAATAGTTTTCAATTCACCTTTATTACCGAGTTTTATTGACTAATGCAGATTGGCATTTGCATAGTATTAAAATAAAGCTCATTGCTTTTATTAACATTCCGCACTATCATATTTGGCTTATGTATATCTCCCCTTATTTCTATAGAGAAGTAAATTGGATGTTCTGCGCGGTCGTGAGCCAGGTCAGGAGGGATTTCGTCAGGCGTGCCATCTATGAAATATTTTAATTACGTTGCTGTGGATTGAATAAAATGCATCGCGGTGCTCCTGCGCCTACTAAAGCTTTCGACAGCGTTTCCCCCCAAGCCCGGTAAAGCTGTAAAATCCGTAAAGGCTCCAAGGCCCCTTAGGCTAACAGTATAGTCAGTTAGAAAAAAAAAGTGTTTCCCTTAGCAAGTGCCCTTTATGTTCATTTCTTTTACCACTATTAATTTATATGATTCTGTCAAGTAAATCTTCTGAAGGTTTACGTAAATTTTAATGAGCCATAAATAAATATTAGCATATATGAATTGACTTAATTTAAATTTATTAGGCTAATAATACTCGTACAAGACGGTAGTTACAATCTTAGCTGTACTGCTATTTAAATCCATATTATCATAAACGTTATTATTTTATAAATATTAACAAAATACTCTGTGTATGTATGTGTGTACCAAAGAGTGTAAATTAAACATGTAAATAACATTACAAGAATAAATAAATTTAGTTTTTTAAATATTATATAGTCTAGATATGTGGTCGATAAAAAATTTATCTTCTGCGCCGTGGAGTCAAAATGTATGAAAAAACAAATTGATTTTTAGGATATGGTTGTTTGTGCACCTCAGATATGCATTTAACAAGAAATGTATCTTCAGGATATGACTTTGTGAACCTTATTATCCAGTAAAACTTCTACAATTTTTAAAGTAAAACCATAATCAAACTAATAAGAAATATTTATTGAAATCTAAAGTATTTATGAGTAATATAGGTAAACAGGTCCTCTTCGTAAATAGCTGTAAATTTAAATTTTATTTTAGCAACATCATTAAACACAGATAGGAACATAATAACAACAATTAAGTATGGTATAATGAGGTTAATATGGAAATGAGAGGCCGATGTACTGTTTGGACACAATAATTTATTCGTGGGTGTAAAACCTTCACTTCTGACTCATCTTTTTTAAACGTGCCATGCCCATATACCGAAGCATATATAAATTCGCAAATTTTGAAGGCCAGTTGGTCTCTGATCTCACCACAATAAACTTTAAACCATCCTCTATTACTTGTTTAATACTTCGGTATAAAACATCCAAGATTCAATCGAGTTCTCATATTTTTACGCGGCCTCGCCCAGATTAACGGTGACAATTTAGGCAAAAAACTATTTATAGTAAACCAGCTCTTGCTTAGCCGCTGAAACCTACAAAAAGTATTAAAGAAAACAAGACCACACTGAAAATTCGTCGTTCGGATACCGTTGTACAGTTCGCGGTCATCGTTAACAATAAGAAAAAGTATTCTTGAGTTAGCAACCTGTATCGGGTTTTATTCATGTTTGTATATATTATAAGCATTAGAAAAAATATTTTTAATTATTTTTATTACTGGTGTTATTTATAGTTATCCTTTTATAATTTATTGTATAATCATCGATACAATATGAAACAATGTGCAAGATTGTATAGTCCTTGGTTGTAAAACGTTTTGTGCCCTGTAACAGGTACCGTGTGAAACAAGTTCTCAAATTGATTACCAGTGATACACGCGAATATTGTTATAAAATCAGTAATAAAACGGTACTGATGGCGGATGGCGTGCGTCGCATAACGGCGTTGCTCTGTGCTCGCTCCCACGGCTGACACATTATGCAGCCTGCGCCGCTGACGACGAGCACAATGTGCGCCATTGATCAGAATTGCAATCGGATGTTGTTCTAAAAACCTTGATCAGTGTATCAGTGAATCAAACAGTTTAGGTTTTAGGTATAATAATTAATATATAGTTTAGAAAAACACGCTTATAATAACATCTCGTAATAAAACCCCAATCTACTGGACTCCTCAAAACGAAACATAGAAGCTTAAATTCGTGGAGTTTACTAGTAGCCACTGAAAAGTTTCACTATACACCTCCTGGCTCCATCACTAGATCGGTTCCAAGATCCCAAATTATAGTTTTGTCATCCGAAGTACATATACATAGAAAGTTTCATTTCGATAGGACAATAATTGTCCTAATTAGAAGTAGGTTAAAATTGACTTCTAAAATTTTCTTACATTGTCTGTTAGTTAGTTACAATTGAAGCTAATAAAGGCGTGTTAAAATGGCTATTTATAATCTTCATTCCTTATAATAATAAAAAAAAAAACTATAAAAAACATCAAACAGAGATTGGTAATTTTGTCATAAGTATAGATTTTAAAACAAGAAATAATGTTTTCTTGGGATAATTATTATTTTAGTCTTTATTAAGTTTTGTTTAAGACTTCACAGACTATTAAGTAAAAAAAACTTTTACGCTATTTGACTGTAAGGGTCACCAGCGGAGAAAAATAACATATTTGTATTACAAAAGCGGAAAGTTCTAGTAATTTTTGACATGAGACCTCAGGAACCAATGTGTTATTTTAAAATGAAAAACACGATATCTGTAAAACACATATAAATACCTAGTATTTGTGGTTACGGTGCTAACAAAAAAAAACCTCGGTAAAATTAATAACGTATACAGTCAGAAGGGTTGTGGTTGTGGTCAGCTATTGAAAATGTTGAATTATGACAGGAATTTTAAATTTAATAGAAGTTAATGTACTGTAAAGAAAATTTATTGTTAAATATCGGCGAATAATAAGAAATTGACTATCAATTTATAAAGCTAACTATATGTACACTTAAAGGAAATCACAAAAAATATATAAAATAAAGTTGTATTGTAATTGTAATTGTAATGTACCTTATGTACGCACGCAAGCAAAAAGTTATACTTTTTAGCGTAAAATATTATCTCGCGTGCCAACAACATGATTAAGTTACCCATCAACGATAATAATGTAAATTCATTTAACTGGCTTTTATATTGTGTAAATATAATTGAACAGTTAAATAAATATTGATGAGTGCAGTTGTACAAAGCGCAAGTTCGACCCCATACGGAGTAGGTGCCACTGCTGTCACCTCTGGGCAGGAGCACCTAGATACCAGCTTAAGCCATTTGACTCAACGCAAAGACGAGCTATGAGAATCGTTCACGATCCCAAACTCACGAACGGTACCGAACCCTTAAGTTTTAGGAGAGACCTTGCCTCCTTGTGCGTGTTCTACCGTTTATATAATGGGTTGTGTTCCGAGGAATTGTTCGACATGATGCCAACGGCTACTTTTCCACTATCGCACCGCTCACCATTGGCAGGGAGTTCATTCTCATATTTTAGAACCTAAAGGTCCGCGGACAGTCCGGTTCCAGAGGAATTTTCTTCCACGAACGCTCCGGATGTGGAATGAGCTCCACAAAAAACTAATATGTAGGAGGTAGATAGCGTCTATTAACAATCTGTTTGTCAGTTTTTAGATTGTTTAAAGTCTGTTATACACGAAATATCCGCACAAGTCAGCTAGTAAAAAATATTTAAAATCCAACTTGTAATAAATTAATGTAATATAAGCACGCATGTTATAATGGAACACACACACATACATCATATTGATTAACTATTCAAATTACTTAGAATTGTATTAGTTGAGATTGTTGTTTGCAATTTTAAATGTGACCCTGTGGACACGGCATTATACAGTGGCAAAATTGGTCGAACCCTCACGCGCGTAACCGCAGCTCGAAACGCACAGCTAACAAATTAGCGAGAGTCGTCTTATGTCTATGTTAGATTACTTGCGGTAACACAGCACCACTTCTATTAGCAACAATCAGTGTGTGACCCAAATATGGTTTAAGTTCGGTTCTTTATTTGGCGCGCTACGAATGTGGAATGTCATTTACACGTGCCGCTATTTTACACCGCAATCGACTTGTTTCTTCGCGGTCATTCACGACTTTCCTTTATTTGTACTTTAGTAGAAAGATTCGTGTTTGTATACGACATTGTGATCCGTAACATTCTCACCAGTACGGGAAATATAAGGCTTGCAGCTCAATGACTGTTCTTGTAAACTATATAAAATAAACTACAGTATTCGAGTAAAACACGGATGAGATTCTGACATAAAAAATTACGTCCATTCTGCTTGTTTTACATACATTTTACTTTCGACGCAATTTTTATAGAGAAGATCAGTTAATGCATATAAATATTCTTACCAATTATTTTACACTATACCTACTCTTGCCCCGCTTGGCTGGGCGTAATTAGTTTTCTATATCGGTTTGAATCCTATGTTCCTTTCTTTTGCATAATGTACATCTATGCTCAAAATTTAATTTAAATCGTTCCAACCTTTTAGAGTCTTTAAGGAGAAAACATCCTAACATTTACATGTATAATATTATATAGAAATATATACATTACTTAATTACTTTAATATTATTGCGGTTTACCTGTAAATTCTTTTAATTTGTATTTCCATCAGTTTTTAATTATATTTATACTTTTACATGTTTATGAATGAATGACGATGAAACATTTTACAACTAGGATAACTTGATAAACCATTTTCCACTTTTCTTAACACTTATTCAATCTATTAAATTTTGGATTTAATAATATTTATAATTAATAAATAATAACAGACAACATTTGTCTTATTCCCACTACTATTATAAAGAAGTAAAAAGTGAGAACATTTGTAGGAAGTAATCTGTGGAACTAATTATTAATTTGATTCTAGAAATTATTTCACTAGTACATAGGTTCTGGTGCTACATTCAGGCTGATGGTTATTGGCTAACTTTTATATATAATAAGTTTTATATTCTAACTAGCTGTGACTGCTGCTTTGCGTTTCTTAAAACTTTATTAACTTCTTATTGAATGAAGATATCGAGTAATTATTGCGAGATGCGCGCACCAAGTTAAACCTAAATAAAATTTTATTTATATAGAAGATAAGCGCTTTTCCCGCGGTTTCGCTCGCGTCATAAATAAACTATGCCCCATCTCTTTTACTTCCTAACTGAATTGCTAAATACCAATTGTCATAAATATATCTTCAAAAATGACGGACTTTCATACAAACATTCATCCTCTTTTTCACAACCTTAGGGGTTGAACTTCCAAAAATGCTCACCTATAGTGTAAATGGAACTCGCATGCAAATTTTCACGGACCTACCTCCAGTAGTTTGGGCTGTACGTTGATAGATCAGTCAGCTATTCAGTTTCTTACTTTATATATACAGATAGATAGATTAACGCGTACGAAATCGTAGTTGTTAGTAATATATAAAGTATCTTCTGAAGTGCTTATCAATTAAAAGACGCAAATGGAAGAAAATATTTATAATGTTAGGTCATGACAACTGGGTATTTGAAAAAAGAAAAAAGAATATCGATTTTTTTATGTATTTGAAAGCTTCATCATAATTATAACAATAGTCAATTGGAAAAACTCTTAAAACATTTTTTTTTATTAAAAATGAACAATTGAAAAATGTAATATTTTAAAAAGAATCACATGACTAAGAACGCGCTACTATTGATCGTCAGGTTTGTGACGTCATAATGTTATAGGAATTTCATCGATTAAGTGTCAAAGCACTGTAACAGCTGTGTGCTTTAATGAGTAGAAATTAAAGTTGTGACGTCAGACGCGCTCGGAATTATTCGGGAACGATCGGTGCGTTTTCTTTTCGGTACTGAATTCAAACATTGATTTTTATTTTGTAATAACTTTTGAAATATAACGAAAAAAATTAGTTTGTTTTAAAACTTATATATGATCTTTCCATATATCACAAAAAAAAAACAAATACCCAATTGTGCTTAATGTGTGTTCTGAGGACGGTTACAATTGCTGTGAAGAAAGCTTAAAAGTTCGCCTTACATTGATCCTATATCAATGTAGTAATGATCTGCGCGCGTATAAATCCATTTCTCGGGAAACCCTACGATGCGATAGTATTTCATCAAAAACTGTCAACAAGATTGCAAGAGGTAAGATCAATATTCCATCACATATAGAACCATTAATGATCACCTTTAACAATTGATGATATGTTTAAACACAATTGCAGGCAAAATCTGTGTGGAAACTCACGAATAACCTAGGGGTCATAAGCGTGTAGTAGAAAGTGAATAATGACCTTCTATACATACATATTATAACACTCAACATATCTGTCTGTCTGTCCGTTTATGTTCTTTTCACGCGTTTAATACTTATCAGATTTACATGTTCTTTTTTTAATTGATAGCTATGTGATCTGTCCAGGTTATAGGATATTTTTTTAGATAAAGTAATATACGAAATAAGCAGTGACGATAATAAGTGAATCAATTCGGAAAAAATACGCTTTCGGGACTTACGCTGAGTAAACCATAAGAGATATATAAATAGTATATACTACATAATTGTAGATCTTAAAAAGACCTACAAAAAAGTCAGTAATAGTTTATGTTTATCTTCTAAAAATTATGCGTCAGCTCGACCCACGGCATTTTGTGGTCCACGTGAGCGTACCCGCGGGCACAGCTAGTAGTGTAAAATATTTTAAATTCGTCAAACTTGTTAAAATTACACAGATTCTCAGAATACACCAAGCGCGCATAATTTAAGGTTTGGACATAAATTATTGTTATTACGTAAGTATGAATGGTTCTAGACAGGTGCAGGAAAGACGCTGTTAAGATTGATGTCAGTTACGTTCTTGCTGGATAGTTTTCTATTGCGCTCCAGGCTATTAAACTTGTAAAGCACATACTTTATGAATACTAACTCATTTATTATAGTCGGTGGATCATTTTTCGTTTTGATGTAGCAATGAGTGCAGTGTGCTGTTTTATCCCCTGAAGTTATACTTTCATTTCTTGCGCGCTCTACTTTACTTTTAATTTAATAATATATAATTTTAAACATTCTTAGCCATTTTTAATTATAGTTATAATAAATTAACGAAGAGATATACTACAACAAACATTATTTATTTCGATGAAAAAGATCCAACTAAACGAGGTTGTCTCAATAGGAACACACAATATCCATATACAGGTAACCAATTTTAAAACTATTAATGAGAAACAAAATCATGTAAATTATCAAAACGATTTTGTTTACATTATATTCAGTTATTTTTTCTTAAATTTAGTCTCTGTTCACATTCTTGAATACTAAAATAGCACATTATAGACCTTTAATAATACATTAATCTATTAAAAAAATATATAATATATTGATTAAATTACTCATTATTTCATTTTTAAAATTTATAAATAAGACTGTCTTTATTCGTGAAATTTAATCAGAAATGGTAATTTGCAAGATAGTTCGTCTGAGTTGAATTATATTTATGAAGTAGGTAATGTAAGCTTGGTTTTTTTTTTAACTTGTTAGTATATATTTTTTTTTTTGTTATAGATAATTTAAGCAACCGATACACTATTGAGGTCAGAAAAAAAATATTTTTTGTAAGCAGACATACTTACCTAATTCTTGTTTAACATTTGATATTCATTAATTATCTAGCTTCTAGTTTTATTAATATTCATTTTCTATAAGAATTTGAAAGGTATAAAATTAAGGTCAATGAATTAATTGATAGCTGATTTTTCTTATCTACTGATAATATTTATTAATCAGTGAATTAAATATTTTATAACTCTGTGATATTTATATATCTACCAGATAAATAATGGTTGAGGCATAATGGACTTTACTTGAAGTATCAAATTTCAAAAAATGTTGCTTGTTATGCTAAATGCTCATTGTTTCATTGCTAATTTGCAATGCACTGCTTTACAATGAACTAAATTCTGCCTCTAATGAATTAATGTAGATGCTATTTGATTCGTAATTTAACATCAACAACAGTGGCTCAGCTAACACGGATGCTTAACGAGGTTAGAGATTGCGTCATAAATGCTCCCAGTTGGCATTATCTCGGTAGCCAGGAGGTGGGGCCCAGGTCGGAGGTGTTGGTGCTGAGCTATCTAATCAGACTTCGCTTCATCGTCGGTGGGTGGCGATCGGGATAATGCGCTACCGCCGCGCCCATACGCCAATTATGCGAGAAGAGGTTACGATTGCCCACACGATACTGCACTATAACACAAATGCACCCTACGGAGACGATTATTGACAAACCATTCCCACTCCAATTAACACTTTCTGATATACATGTTGTTTGCTCTAATGCACTGGTAGAATCGCTTAACTAAGAAAATAATTTTATGTATCACCGGCAAAGTAAAAAAGTACGTTGCATCATTGCGGAGTTAAAAGCATTTCAAAGATTGTCTGGTATAATTATAGTTACCGAAATGTTGACGACGTTCGTATATTGGTTTTTAAAACAGATGTTTTATAATGGTTTATATATATACAGTTCATATCATATTCATATCAAGGGTGTATCAGGAGTATGCATATAATTGATGGGAGGCAGATGCAAGCACATTTCGTTAGGAAAACTTTAATTTGCATATTACCAACAGCACGCTTCAACAAGGTTATAAAGCACTTTTGCAAATATCATCATACTATGAAAATGCATTTAAGAATTAAAGTCTTATGGGATTAAGAATTAATCATTGATATTGAACGTAACGTCATTCAGAAGGATCCTAATAAAAAAAGAAACTTAAAAGATATAAGCATAATCCTGTATTTTAATTTTGCATTCACATTCAAGAAAGAACGTAGAATAAACGCCAAGTTTAGACATTAAGAATAAATAATTATTTGCATCAGAATAATAGTTAACTTAAATAATCAAGTATTTAGTAATTTAGTAGTTTTGTTTTATGATATGTAATTTGATTCAATACAAACATTGAATTGCCTTCGCGTATAATTAACGTATACAGTATGCTTGATTATTTATATTGAAATTCGAAAGATTATTCACTACCTTAGAAGTGTACCTATAAATTATAAAAATTATGGGATGCAAAACGGGGAGTAAGAATTACTACCACTCGATAAATTCGGGCACAAACATAAGTTTCGATAATTCCCAACGTGAAGTAGGTCTTTTCCCACTTAAGTATCGACCCTATCTTCGAGATCTAAATACTAGTGTGGGGTGATGTCTGCTAAAAAGGCAATTTGAGAGAGGTAGGACAATGATGATTCTTCTTCTAATTCATCTACTTTATGAGAGATACTCTTAAATTCTAGCAAACATCTAATGCAAGCTAAAAAGTGTAAAATTATACCCGCAATTTTTATAATAATGAGAGTTTAATAACAAAATTAGGTAACGTTTTTTAGCTTATCTTATATCTTGTACCTACTACGCATTGTTGTAGTTCTTATTCATGTTCGGGGGCACTCGCCTACTGTAACGTCCATCGTTACTTCAATTTGGTTCGTCTAATGCATTTGCGCTCTCACGTATAGTTCCATGCCTTCTACACCTCTCTGCACCATTAGGCATTCGATAAAATCATCTCTGCATCGTTGAAAATTCCCAAAGAACTCGAGTTCTAAATTAACTAGCAGGTTTTGAATTATTTTTACGATATTTCAAGCAATATTTTCCAGCAATATGTTCATCTCCAGAACTATTATGCACGAACGAGCTGTTCTAGAAGATTTTGAATTAACGAAACCGCATCGAAGCGCCTGTCGTAAAATGTTAGAAGCCATGATTTAAGACGTATGCTTTCTTCAACAGGTGCAATCTAATTTAAAGGAAGGTGTTAATTTAAAGGAAGTAATATAAACTGGCTTGTTTACACCTCACGTACCTACAGAAATAGATACAATTTTCTTATGTTGTAAAAGTAGACATAATTACAGTTATTTGTGTAAGAAGTAACAAACACTATTAAGATAATTTGAACAGTCGTAGCTATTTATTTATTTACCTTACGAATTAAGAATTGCATTAGAACACAGTGAAATGCATTTGTATGGAATATTATGATAAAAAAAAAATAAGTTCTATTTTTAGTTACCCGAGGAAAGTGTGTAGAGTAATGACAGAAGGGCGGTTCCGTGTTATTACAGTAATGTCGGGTTGCTCGGTCTTCGTTGGCGAGCGTTATATAGCATTTCTCCGCAGCATCCGCGAAACTAAAAAATAACACAAATAACCGGCTAGCCACAAACTCTATTAGACTTCAAACTTACTTTTTGCAGAGGTTGTTGTCGCCTAACTCGATCTCGATGCGGACGTGAGAAATTTGTTAATCTTATTTTGTAATAGTACATTACAAGGAGAGATGATGAAGCGCCTCTTGAATGGAACACTTATTTAAAACGCTGTGTACTATAGCGGGGTAATCAAATGGTTCAATGCATATTGGGTATAGTAAAAAGTATATCAACAATTCAACATTTTCTTTTTCGTATATCGTCGATATCTTGGTAATATAGGCACTTGTATGTAATACGTTTTTGTACGTATAAGAACAGCAAATTGAAATTGTTTTTGTCCAACTATAATCGCACCGTTGTATTTCCTAAAACCGGACTGAAGGACAATGAAGAAACCAACAAATTTACGCTTAATAATTTAGATGCACTAATAAGTTACTCTTTGGTATAATTACTGTAATTTCCTAATATCGATATTATTTGATCTCTTTGCATTTCATATTTTTAAAATATTATATTATACGGTTAATACAATGTCTTTACTGTAATTATTAACGAGTACGACTAGAAAGGAAGAGTACAAGCGTCAGAGCGAAAAGACGCGACAGGGAAAGCATTTTGCCATATCACGAAAGTGAACTTCAGATCACTATACTCAACACGCCGATTGCACTAAGAACCTGCCCGATACGATCTGAAGTAGCTTCGATTAGAAGCTCGTGAGCAACTTTCTTCAACAAAAACAAGTTTTTTAATTTGTACCTAAGTAGGATAGACGACATTATTCGCTGATGTTCAAATACTTTAAATAGCTATTTACATTGCAACTGAATGTTCTCATCGAACCAGTTGGCCGCTCCGTCCGTTGTGGGCGCCAATGGCCTGATCGAATTTCCCGTTTGCGATTATTGCTATTCTTTATTTTGCAAAGCGGTTCGTTAGCGTCCCTATCGGTGTGTAACGGTGCTCCATGGGCACTGGTATTTGCATGGTGAGCCCATTACCTCGATCAGCGGGTGGAAGTTATTAAAATACGTTTAAGATTGTTGGGCGTTCGGCCGAAGTGATAAAAAGTGGGTATTGGCAAGTCGTGATTTTACTCCAAGCTTTATTGCGTCCGGGGTGGATTTGAACTATTCGAACCGGTATGATCTTTATATACAAAAAAAGGAGCTATTAAAGAATGCTAAAGTAAAGGAATAATGAACTCGAGACGCATCGCTGCAACTAACAGAGGTTCGTTTTGCGCAAAAATGGTCGCTCGCAACTTTGTATTTAATATTAATAAAAACAATGGAGCGTGGACATATTCTTTTGCCAAGTACGAATAAAATTCTCAGTGTTATAAGAGCTGGGTAAAGAAAGTAAGCCACACAAGGTGAAGTACATATAGAATGCAAACAGGTATTACACGCTGAGGCACGTTGTGTTATACATATACTAAGCGAGAGCCCCTAATTTTTATAAGTGTAAAAATTAATTATTAAAATTTGTCACTGTTATAATGCATCTATTATATAAAATCTAGTTTACCTTTGCATTCACTATTAGCATAATCACGAACGCATCCACAGTTCAAGGACAAAAGATTGGAAAGTAGGTCTATGCATGCGTCCGGTAGTGACAGGGCAGCACAATCGCGTGTGACATGTCTCACTAGAACATTATCATTCCACGTACGATGCTAAACCACTTATTCGGCTCGCGGTGACCGTTACTTAGCGCACGCACGCTGCCTGCATCAATGGCATATTTTTCCTTAGCGAAAATCTGAAGTGTATTTAACATTCAAGGTTAACCCGGTCAATGTAGCGCTTTGTTTACAAGTCTGTCGCTTTGTCTCTCCTCAGACGATGACCGTTCAGCATTTCAACCGCCAGACGGCACACGTTCCCGTTTATTTTACTTGTAAAAGTTACTTGAATTGCTCATTTATGAGCTATGGTAATCTAAACTCAAATTACAAATTGAAATTAAACTCACCCATACAGACATTAATAGCTAAAATGAATAATTACTAACCTAATTTCCCATAATTTTTATGACTAAATAAATGTCATCAACTATTGACCAAATATGGATGCAGTTGCATCTTTAATTGATTTTTGTTAAGATTACCTTCTAACTCAGACTTCCGTCAATGTAAAGCTTTTTTTACTTTTTGGAATTTCGAATGGCGATTGGCGATTAAATAAGGAACGAGGAGATCCGCATACGAACCAATGTAACCGACATAGCTCTAAGAATGGCTAAATGTAAACAGCAGTGGGCGACACCTTACTCGTAGAACGGATGACTGATGGGGTCGTAGAGTTCTCGAGTGGTGGCCATGTACCGGGAGAAGTAGTGTGGGCAACTATATCCCGCAAGGGTTGCGGGAAACAGGACTAGTCTTTGTGGCGATTATTGAGGGAGGCCTAGATCCAGCAGTGGACGTCTTTCAGCTGAGACAATAAAGTTTGCATACTGATAGAAATAGGTGTATTTACAATCGTTTATAATATTTATCAAAATAAATAAATTCACCTCCATTTTACAATAGTTTCCAAGGAATACGAAAAATCTGTTACACGACAGACGAATTATTGTAAATTGTAGATCATCATTGAAAGCAATTACTGTACCGATTTTATGACATTCTTTTACTAATATTCTAATGAACGTATTATGATTGCGAACATTGACATGGGCACCAGCAGGCGTTTTATTCGATCAATTATGCGCAAGCATGTATGCCGATACACAAAACTGACAATATGAAAGTGTTTTTGTTCAGCAGTTGGTGCAATGATGGCTCAATGGTTACGTTGTAAGTCAGACGATCGACGTAAGTTCGAAGCGATACATTGAGCCTGAGCTTTCGGTCAATAAAATCATCGTGGTGAAACAATAGCATGGTGGTAGGGCATTTTTTAATACCCGCCTCACTAGCTACTACCCTCAAGTTGAAAATCTGTCGTCAAGCTGGACTGAAAGCCAGTCCTCCTACTAGGTTTAGCGTTATCATGTTGAGACACATCGTCACTTAGCATCAGGTTGTACTTACAATTTATATTAAAATAACAAAGAAATATATAGTGTTGAATTCTTATTCTATAAGAACATCAAATTTACAACTAGTAACATAATAATGTGGCATATGAATGTAAGTCATCTAGAATTGGTCACGGTGGACGGCGTGGGCAGAGTTAATAAACTTTGATACAAATATATTTCTCATTTTTGTGAAAATGTCTCGTAAATAATTCAGAGTATCATGACCGGGATGCGTTCTCATTAGTATTGAAAGTATATCACATCCGCGAGTTTACGTCATGTTGGGAGTTGACAAACCTGTTCACACACGCCGCCACTAACTGGACTGGTTAAACTGCACAGGTAAACTAGGTTTTTAATTAGAATGCTCGCTTTGCTAATGACATATCTCAGTGCATCGGAAAAAATAAGTAGCGAAAATAATTACACGAAACCGAAAAAAAAACCGATGAGAGATGTAAAAGAATTCTTTACTATCATCCCCCAATTAGAATTTTCGTGGCACATTTTAAAAATAACGAATAAAAAAGTATACTACTTGATTATTTAGCACATTAAGACTCTCACAATTTCACTTCAAGCTATTTCGATATTTAGTTTAGAAAATTTTAACAACTAAAAACAAAGACATGAAGATTGTACAAACTTTACAACATACTTTAAATCCTGTAAACGTTTACATGCAGCTACAGTACTCAATAAAAGTAGCAATACGTATGATTATGTAGGGGTATATCATCTAGAAAGTATCTTAAACCAGAGAGGACTATCATAGTAAAAAGGTCTTTAGAAGGAAATGTTAAACTGAACATGGTCTAGTCACATTTAAGTGAGATAGGTTTTCGTTTGCGTGTTTGTCGAATACGAGTACCTGTCATGCCATCCGTACATTTTAACGAGAGCGCGATCCACTGCGCCGATAGTGACAATCTAATGAAAACCCTGAATAATGCATTAATACTTGCGTTAAATCGTGAATACACACCGTCGAACCTGTTATGCGAATGCACTAAATGCAAATTTAAGTCAACACCAATAAGCTTCCGTGTTAAATCGAGAAATTCAACGACAACAAAATAGGGAAGTAAAATGTAAATAATCCGTTTATTTCTAGTTGAGCTCAGGTGTTAAATCGGAACATAGTGTAACAATATTCCATCGAAAGCTTTAAATTTGATTCACGAGGTTTAGACGCGATAATGGCTGATTTATTAGGTTCTCGACAGGGCCAATATTTATAAACAATGATGATAATGTTCTACTGAAACGTTGACATTAAGAATGGCTGTAGCAAGACCGTGGGCATCATGCTGGTGTAGGCGGCGACGGTTGTTGTAAAGCTTTGGTTTGGGACACATCGTGCATGCCCTCTCGCGGTGACCCGCATTCACCTTACCTATGGAAATGTCAGTGTGCGAACTAGTGACGAGACAATGGTATAACAAAATGTTGAGGTCACATCATGACTTCGATAAAACAAACCCTACCACGGGAATCGTGACGTTGTCGTTGTAGGCCGGGATAAAAGTGTGTCAACCATGTACTTGGTCGAGGAAACAATTTCGAGAAGGATGTTGTGCGATTTCATTTCCCTTTAAATTTATAATTTGAACACTAGTATTCTAAAACATTGAAATGCTGATAATAACCGTATTTATTTCTATATTACGGAACTAGTAATTTGGTTAAGTAATGAAATATACCCAAAATAGAAGCAAGATACGTTGAAAAAAGATTTCTCTTCCAAAAAAATTTGTTGAGAATAATAATTACAAATGGATTATTTTATAGTACTTTCATCTAATAAATTACTATACTATGATGTAGATAAGGCGAAATAAATAAAAACGACTCTTTAAATTTATGTTGCTGTAAATCGCCAATTAGACAGATATCAACAAAAAGATAATTTAGATTTCCATTTCTTTTTGGTTTTCAACACAGCGATTTATATAAAAATAAACTAAAAAATTCTTAAAAGCTTAGCCATTTTCACGGTTAAATCGAATCTGTGTTATATAGAGTCCGCGCATGCAAGGGCCAAGTGTCAAGCCGAGACAGGGCAAGATGCCGTAGCGTCCAGTACGACACTACCGTTCCCGCGTTCTAGATATACAAGTATGCGACAACACACTGAGAATTGAGGTCATTGTAGATGTCGCGTTTAAGCTTAAACTGTAAGGATGTTAATTTGAAAAACATATAAGCAGGTTAAAAAAAATCCACACAAAGTTAAAATGGAACGTAAATACTATACGAGTTTTGTAAAGTATGTGTTATTGCTACAAATATATATATATATATTCAAATAGGTGCGATACCAAAACAGTTACTTCAAAGCAGTTTAGGAGTAAAACAGTAGCCTAAAGTATCATAATGTCGTATCATTATCCTCATTAATACATTATAAAATAATCGATTTTTGTAACACCGGAAGTAAATATCCCGGAATAATACATCACTGCTATTTGTGTTAACAGGACACGAAGCAAGCGCTAACATAGCGGGTTTTACTTTCTTATAGTATCCTCAAGAAACTAGTTAAGAGAAAGTAGGGTCAGATAAGATATATACTGGTGTACTTCGTTATGTAACTTTAATGTAATATATAAAACGGTTTAGACACATTGTCAATAATTAAAAAATAGTCATATAAACTTCGATCAATAATACAGTCAGTGTATTATTGATCGAAGCATATAAATGAAAGATATAAGACATGAAGGAAAAATATTAAATAGCTGATGTAAAATTTTATGATTTCTTTCTAATATATACTTTAAAGCACATACAAATTCATAAAGAGTAGCACTAGATTCGCCTTAACAGATAGCAAATTAGATAGGCAGTAATTAGAAAATAGGTACAACTTATCAATAATTATGATGTGCACAAAAGCGTTTTTGTGTACTTCCGCATTCACATAGAATTATAATGGTTGTTACAGTAGAATCCTGAATAAGAGTTGAAACGGCTCGCTTTAAGGAGGATAAATGATTTTGACGATGGTTCACTTGACAACAAGGCGTAAGGTGTACAAATGAAATAGTAATGACACAGATAGTGCTTCTTTAACAAAAGTCAAAAAAGCAATACAAACGACAAATTTACCGTTGTCAATATTTAGTATGAATATTTCTATGATGGAAAAAAAAATTCGTCCGTTGCGGTTAGGATAAGCGTGGTTCTTTCAGAAAATCGAGTGTAACCCCGCAGTTTTATTAAGATAGTCATCGTTAGCAACACTGACTGACTGTATTTTCCATCGCTATGGTGGTCAACAACATACGATGCATGTTGATCTAAAAATTAGTCGTACAGTTACTTGAAAAAGTCGGTTACGGTGACCACCACGGTCTGCGTGTGATCTTATTATTGTGAACTTGTGAATTAAACCTCACAACTTGTTTATAAAAACTGATTTTTGTTTAGCCTTATTCAATTACAACTTGTGGTTAGCAATAATTTAATGGCTTCGCAGTTGTATTAAGTTTCGTTTCATTCGAAACGTATTACGCAGTCGATATAGAATATAACAAACAAGAATAAAAGTGGAATAAATCTGAAGAAAGTATTGGGGTTACTCGAGCTAATTTAATAGTCGATTTCATGGTTTGAAATGATCATAGCGGATCTAGCAGTACTCGTATTTTTATATTATTTATATTTTAATGTTTAATTTCGCTATTATTGTTCCGTTGCATTGGCAACCGAGATCTTTAAGTTTTCCTCATAAAATTTGTTCATATTTATGAACTATGAATATATATATAATTTGTTTTTTTTAGTGATAGTTGTATTTAAAATGTAGTTGTTAATATCAGTATAAGTAGAAAAGTATTAAGATTAAATTATTTTCGATATTTAAGTAGAAGTTCTTTTGAAAAAGAAGTTCTTAGCCCAGTAATATAATATTAAAATATTGCTATGTTCGTAACATCTTTTATATTTACTCAGAATAACGACAACCCTTTACATATTACATTTTTAAGGGTTAGATAATTATCATAATACCTACGGGCCTATTATAAATACGAATTAATCTATTTATATAAATAAAATGATTGGTTTGCCGTTGTGCGCGCATCACGCAAAAACTACCGAATAGATTTTGATCCTTTTTTTTTGTTTTAATCAATAGATACTTCTTCTGTCGTCAACGCGAGCGGAGCCGCGGGCTCAGTTAGTTCCTATTAAGAAAATTTTAATGTAATTTCTCTTCACAATATACTATTAATAATAATTTGCAAAATATATTATTACTTTAAACATAAGTTAAGAGAATCACGCATAAATGTTGTAAACATTATTGTCATTCTGGTTTCGAATTATTGTCATTGAGCAAAACGGTTCCACGAAATTTGGTAATGGAGTGGCTCGAGACACGATCACGTTTTCCATCGCTGTAAAATATACCAATAGTAATGCAGCCCGGTGGAACGGTGGAAGCAAAAGGTGCGTGGCATCACGTAGATAACTACCAAAATAGCATCGTGCTAGTCGCGCGCGCTATCGTGGGTCGACGACCGACTTACGAAATTTAATCGAATTAGGTATATAAAAATCATCATCAAACCAATATTTATTTTCAATGTTCTCTCTTAGTACGGGCTGTTCATGTCATTCAATTTATTTTAATAAATCACAAGCAATAAATGGCATGTCCACGAGATACGCGAATTGTCTCTCAGTTTCAGGTTTAGTTTAGCGCAAGTGGATAATAGAACATACTTTATTTCTCTATTGTTTAGAACGTGCTCAGTGTGAACGGGAGTCGTGTCGATGGGAAGCTGTTTGCTTGTATGTCAGCATCAAATTGTCAGTTGTAGCCTTGCACGCGATATTTATGTCCTATCTTGCGATACTGGTGTGTTGCGTAGGTGCGCGGTTGTGAATTAGAAAATAGTCACCTTGTGAAATGTTTATATCATCAGTACGTAGTGATCTACTGATTTTGAGCTTTTCAAGAACCAGTTAAATTAATTAACTGAATATGGCAATGCGGCGTACATCGATAAAATTTTCAACGTATACCTATATTACAATAGAGTTCAACGTGACATATTTTAACCGGAACCAGTTAATTAATCTTAAAGCAAAACAAAAGTAATACTTAAGTAATTCGAAGTATTACTTAAGTAATACTTAGACGAATAGTAACATAAATAATATATTGCAGTACATTCCATTTTATCTTACAAATATCAATTTGTTTGTGAGAAGATACACTCATATATGACAAAAGCAGGTTTTGTTTATTTAGGCGCGTTCCTTTGCAAGAAATGTCAATGTTTACAGGTCGACGACACGACTGCCTCTCTTCGTGCAGTTCGAAAGGATATTGGTAATAGATGAATATCGAAGTGTTAATTTACAAGAAACGTTTCTTAAAACAAACTCGACAATTTCTTTAGCAAATTAATATGTAATTTAAATTGTTTTTCTATTCTTGAAAAGCAAAAGCACAAACATATGTGGATTATACCAAATCGACAATCAGACTGTGTAAATAAATAATTAAAATTGATTATCAATCTTTTGGAGTACAAACTTTCAAAAAGGTATGATAATTGATAAATTAATTACTAATAAATATAATAATTTGTTTAGAATATTCAATAAAAGAGGAAATGTAATACAAGAGTGCACGGAAAGATTAAAAAACCGCTAGCTGATTACACGTGATTACATTGAGATATGAGGGCACGAGCTTGCGGATGGAAATGCATGTTAAGGGTTCACCCGCCGTTATCCGCTGTGAATTTACAACCTGACGTCAGACCAGCATAAATAGTGCTAACATCACCGGTTCTGAAACCGTCTTCTGTAATGGATTCATAGGCAATGATAACACTGTTTCTTCGTGTTTGTTACACATATATTAAACAGCAGAAAAAACAAAGCCTGTATCTTTAATAAACTTTAATAATCTTTCTATGTAATTGTTGATTTTTTTCTCTTAGACATTGCTGGTATCCTTTTAGGTGCGCACAAGTTATACTAACCGTTGTATTTTAAAACCATTTGTACATTCGTTGTTTGAAACAGACAAACGTGAAACAACTGTATATTCTACATAATATATACATAAAAGCATCACTGATGATTTTTATCTGTAAATTATTAAAATAATCAGCATTATTTGTATACATCAATGCCGAGTTTTTCCAATATGGGGATACCCCCAACAGAAGGTAATATGCAACTATGTAGCTATGGAGTACCAATTACGACAATTTCAGGTTTCAAAAACTAACAAGATCGAGTTTCGCGAAGTGTGCTCAAAACCATTTAAGGATATAACGGTTTTAACTTAGTAGTGCGTGAATAACAAACACACAGACTGGCGAGATAACCGCAAATTAAACAATATATTTGAAAGGACAATCTAAATTGGTGTCGAGCCATGATGGACAGAGTTTAACTACCGCACCGCTATATTATTCATCACTTGATCTCGATAATAAGGCCGTGTAAGAAACAACGGCTATCTGGACATGCGGACAATAAAAAACCACCTCTGATAAGTATCTACTTGTCTGTCTGAACAAATAGAAACAGCAGTGGCAAAGCGATGTATGTATTTAGTTATGGAATCTACTACCGATGTTAAAAAACGGAACAAAAAATAAAGGAGAACGTTAGGTTTAATATAATATTGTTATCTTTTAATATGGACTTGTCATATTAAGATAGCTTAGTTTAAACCAAGCATCATAATGAACAAAATGCAAATCATTAATTTAATTATGCGATACAAAAATAATAATGTACACTGTCCATATCTTTAGATCGGCGACGGACTAAGTGATTCAACAAATGATAAAGTATTTAGTACTGATACTTTTATACGATGACAAATATTATAATTTTTGTATGTTACATAAACATATGTTTTATGTAATTTTAACGTACCAAAATTATAAGTTTTATTTGCTAGTAGAAAGTATATTATTTAATATATTTTATTATAACTTGCATTAACGGTTATTATCATAACCATTATTGCAAGTACTATACTACCACTATGATCGACTCATCATTAGTATAGCCATAAATAAAGCCGTTAAAATAACTGAAAGTTACTATTATATTACTAAAACGCATTAGACTTCCAAGAAATATTTATGTTATTGCTACTTTCCTAAAGTCATTAACTAAATGAAGAAACGCCATTAAAATTAACACACATAGTATATATATAAGATATTATTCTATGATTATTTTATATATATTTTATACTAGCTGTGCCCGCGGCTCCGCTCACGTGTACACCAGAATGCTGTCGGTCGAGCGCACGCGCGCATTGTGCTACCGCAAATATGCTTATTGTGGGAGATCCTTAGAAATAAATATATACTATCACTGACTTTTTTGTTAGGTCTTTTAAACCTTCATTTATGTAGTACATTAATTTGATATATCTCTTATGGTTTACTCAGCGTATGCCATATAATCGCCCAAAGGCGACTTTTACCCGAATTGATTCTTCGTTATCGTCACTGCTTATTTCGTATGTTACTTTATGTAACAAAATATATCCTATATTTAATATCTACACTATAGAACTATAAATAGAATAATCTGATTAAGATAATGCCATGTACCAAAATATATTTGAATGAACTTATACATAACGATACTGATAAGATTTAAGAGGATTATCATTGGCTAAGCACTCACAGAAGCAAATATGGCTAGAAAAAAGTCAATATATTTCATTGTAAAGCTGTGATTATGTTACAATGAAAATTGTTTACTTAGCTATAAATTTATATAAGAGTTCAAATCCTATTCAAGGTTCAATGATTACTGGGATCAGTCAACATGAGTGTTGGCGTATCGGGAACTTTTTCTAGCGACACCATTCGACCGTGGGATACTAATGACTGGCCGGCCAATGACGTATCGTTTATGTATAGGTGCTGTGATTTGATTAATGGAACAGATTGAGAAAATTGAGTTGGCATAAGATAAGCGCAGCCAATATTTTATATGAGCGACGTGTGTTTGATCTGTAGTGACGCGTACAAATAACTTTTTTCGTTGGGTTACTGTACTTTAATTATATTTGAAGCGGAAGCTGATAATGTTACATTATTTATTTATGCTATCCTTTTAATAGATTATTACCAATGTTTTTGTTGAATTTTTTGTGATAGAAATTTATTCTGCTTATATGCACGTATAGTGGTTGATATTATTACTATATAAGATCTGTTAGGTGCGTCGTTTAACTTTTTTTTTGTTCAAGTTTGACCCTAAAAATTATTTTAAAGATAGTCATTTGCGTCCATTAGACATACCACCAAAATTCAAGTACAACTTGACAGTATATAATACAAAATCTTGTACTAATTGTCCTCGTATTTATTACATTATAAACTCAGGTAACATTTATTTTTTGGAAAAGCAACCCTAGTTGTTCAGTAAATTTCATGCAAATGTTTCGAAATAGGCTGAAACAAAATAAAGTTGAACGAGCTGATCTATTATTGTACTTCTTTAAATATACATTTTTTTGGTACGTAATTTTACTTTAATAGGTGCATATTTTAATGAAATATAAGATTTTAAAATATAAAACGTGTCCAGGTTTTCTCCATATTACTATCAAGAATTTCGTTCAAAAATCCGGGATACCGATCAGCCATACATACGGATTCCAGATAACTTAAAATTAAACCGATACTTGAGTTGCTAAGGGATTAGACCATAAATCGAGAAAGCTTTCATTCAATTTTAAACGAGTTTAAAGAAAATATGTTCAAAATAATTTACTGTCAAAAAAAACATTTTAAATCACGAGTTGTACGTGAAACGGATCACATAGGAGCACTTAATATGTAAATGAGAACATATCCACATTTGGATATCTACACGGAATACAAATTTGGTTAATTTGAATAATTTTTGGCTATGCTATTCAAAACATAAATAATGCTTTTAACAAAATTGGACATTGTAATTGGGTTCTCAGAAACGACACCTACGATTTCGATGAAATTTTGTATTTAGATAATATTTTGCTTTACAAGTTTACGTACATATGTATTTTTTTAAGACATCGAGCAAAGCTTTGTTGCTCAGATGTTAAAAGTTTTTATACTACATCATTTCCAAACAACTTAGGAGCTGCAAGGCAATTTCTTAATGTATGTATTTAATTGTAGATCAATGTGAAATAGAAAATGTTTACTTATTAGTTAAGCAAATTACTTAGATCTGTTTAAAGTAAAAAAAATCTCGATACATTTATCTGCAATCGCTGTATTGCTTCTTGAACGTGATTTCTTCATCTTACAGAGTTGCAATTTCAACATGAATGTGTATTAAGGGAGATACTTATGACATTTAAAACCGTCGGCACTCTGTAATTTATTGAACGCCTAGCCGACGTCCTTGACTACCTCAGGGATTATAACGGAATAAACCACACATAGGCAACGTTAAAATATTATGTATGCCGGTTCAGGCGAGCTGGTTATAAATTTTTCTTACTTTTGCGTACAAAAACACTGAGGCGAGACCTCACATCTTATACAAAAGTTCATGATTTGTTAATTTTTATTAAAGAAAGAAGGATTCGAGTTTAAAACCAATAACAAAATAAAATTTCATTAATGTTAATAAGCTTGCAAAATGGATATAATTATCATCCAAGCCAGGCGAAGCTGTCAAAGCCTATAATGGCCCCAGGGCCCTTAAGGCTAACATTACAGTCAGTTCGAAAAAAAAAACATAAAGGACCCATAAAACAATAAATATACAGTTCCGAATACGAATTAAACGTGCGTATTAACTATTAAGATAAAATAAAAAATAGTATACTTTTATATACATATAATTATGCCTATAAATATACTTGTTCGTTCAGGGTTTTATTTGTCACACGATATTATATAATACATTGTATTATTTATTGCTGAGAATTCAATCATTAATATTTTGTGAACTGCCACATTAAGACTCCACGCTTAGCAAAGTTCATTTGGAAACTAATAGCGACACTTATGTAAAATACACAAAGAGGAATTATGGATGAGCAAACCATTCCGGGAAAATCTTAAACTCGAAATACTCGTAATTACAGGTAGATACAGGAAGTTGTTCTATTCCTTATGGAGATGGTTTAACCACGTTAGCGTGAGCTTACATTCGCATGTAATTACCAGTCAACCACCTATAACTCAGCATATCAAAATAATTGTAGTCGTGCTGCGTAATTAACAATATATTTTTTCTTTGGATGCAGGACGAGTGTCGGTCAGCGGGTAGCGGTTGTGAATATCTCAGGTCAGTAACACCAGCGCATCTCACTCAACTACAATCGGAATTTATGTATCTTCTGAAATAAAACTTCATTACATATTATTAATCGTTGAAGTACTATATAGAGCAAAAATAGGGTAAATAACACACCTACAAAACATTAAGCCTGTTCTACAATGTTGCGTATGTTTTAATAATTTGAAAAATCAAAGTAAAAACTAAAAACAAAAGTTATAATTAAAACATGACTAATTATTTTTTGTGTTAACATGAACAAATACAAATTTTTATTAGCATACCGCTAGTAAAACAAATATGAGTAGGTATATAAAGTTACTGTTAGATATTGTAGCAATGTTATTATAAACAAAATATTAAATCCTTATTTACCATATGAAATGCGTATTACCGAAATTTATGTACGATTATTACAAATACTGTACATACCAATCATAAATCATACTATATAACATAAACTGCATCCTTTAAAATAACATAAAAATAAAATATTACCGTAATTTCTCATAATGTTACTACATATTAAACAAAAACCGATTAGAGTGGCTTTCTTTAATAAACTTGTCGGACTTTATTAGGTAATGAAATTTAAAACCATATAAAAGTGTTAAGTACCGTCATCTTTATGCCAACAAACAATAAACTTTATAAATTGTACCGATATAATGGTCTATTTTGTCCGTATAACGAACTTTAATTGAATGACCTACACTAATTTTATTAAAATTATAAAATACACTGTCGACGTCCGGAGCACTACGATTCTCAGAACCGTAAGCATTCGGTGATTCAAAAAAAGAAAAAGCGTATTCGACCGCTTCATGGTTTCCGAATTTAGTAAACAGGTTTTACTTATAGCATTATTTTGTTGCTTTTACCGTTCACTGGCAACAAAATGAAATACTAATTGAACACGACCTTCCTCTCGGTATCACATGTTCACACAGATTTATCAGATTGGGACTCCTTTATATTAACGAATACGAGTTAAGAAATCTAATTGATTGAAAGTTTCTGTAAGCTCGTGTTATCGCCGGCCGCCGCGATTAGTCATTATAACCGGTTTAGCTCCTAAGATGACTTCTATGCTCATTATGAAACTTAGCAAGTATTATCTATATACTATTAGCTATTCTTAGAAAAATAATAGAAAAATTCAAAGTCTTAAGTTGGTGAATTTCAAGTTTCAAAAAGGAATATACATTTTTATTTAAATTTAAATTATTTCCAATAATGCAGTTAAAAAGCTCATTATGAAGTATAAATTTCACTGCATAATTAATTTTACTGTAACTTTTTTAAACTGAGTAATAGAATTAGAAGTATATCTGTCGGTTACTCAAAACTTCAAAGTCCTTTAACTCCGTTAACCAGACTTTATATTGTAAAAATTGTATCTGAGTCGAGGATATACTATATAGGTATAATATATAATCAAGAATTACTAAAATCGGAAACATCAATATTTTTTACCTGTCCACTCCACGTGGAATACCCCAACTGTGAAATCGTTTGCCTGATTGTGTATACTAATTAAAAACTTATATGTCTCAATTATTCTAAACTAGCTGTGCCCGCGGCTCCTCTTGCACGGACTTCAGAATTACTGTTTAGTTTTTTTTTATAAAGAATAATTTTACATAAGTGTGTTAATTATGAGATTAATAAGTAAGCCAAAAATGCTTATTTTGAGTGATCCTTAGAAGATAGATATATGCTATCGCTGACTTTGTTGTAGGTTTTTTTATAATCTATAATTATGTAGAACATTAATTTTAAATATCTCGTATAGCTTACTCGGCGTAAGCCATTTAAGCGCCCCAAATACTTCTTTTTTCCGAATTGATTCACCATTATCCTCACTGCTTATTTGCCATGTTACTTTATATAACAAAATATATCCTATAACCTGGCCAGATGACATAGCTATGAATTAAAGGAAAAACCATGTAAATAGGATTAATGCTTTTCACGTGAAAAGGACATAAACGGACAGACAGACAGAGAGACGTTGAGTTTTATAATATGTATAGATGGTACTGCAGATCTCATAATAATATTTACGCAGTAAATCTATTGCGTAAACCTAACATATGTATTACTATTAAATTTCATTCTATTTCCATATAGCGTAAATTTATACCAAATAGTTGTTTAAGTACCTAATTCTCTTATATTGAAATTTCTATAAAATTTAAGTAAATAACATCACTGATTAAAACCATATTTAAAGTTCTTTATTGCATGTCAATAATTAAAGCGATAAATAAGGAGAATTGGCTAAATATTCAAACATACGGCAGTTCGTTACAAATGCAAATAGCCTGAACAACGAACATAAAGATAATTATACAAGAATTCATCAGATGAAAGATACGCAGTGCGTTCTCATCAGACCGAATATAGAACAGTTGTATTGTTTCCTGAACAATAGTAATTATATACCAATCCGATATTAAGCAAAATTTATGACAATTTAAAGGATATCTAGTGTATAGGAACAATACTTACCGGCTCGAATTATTATACAGGAAACATGCAAGGTATGTTCGCCTGAGGGTGCGCTTCATGTACTAATCCTGTACCTGTTGTAGGACAAGGAAAAGGCGGTCGCGTTCTTAACTATCGGTTTTTAATTGCCAATAAAGCCAACATATAAATCGGTCTCATATTAACACACCACTTTTATTCATTATTTTATAGCCTCTATTTAAAGTAAAATACATATACCTACAGTAATGAGCAGAGTAAACACAATTCCACAATTTTTACTTAGGGTCACGTGATATGCATTAAGTACGACCTTTAGATATAGATTTAAAACCCGATTTTAGGTAAATATTCATTCTTACTTATGTGGATAGTAAATTTATGTGAAATGTGGAAAATGAAGAATTTTGATTTGAAGCCCTTGGAACTACGACTAATGAAAATAAAACATTTGTCTTCTAACAGTTATTTTGATAACCTTTAAGTATATGTTAAACGTTGTATAAGAAACACACCGAAGTTGACTGATTATCTCAATTTTATTATCTTAAATTTAGGTTTATATTGGCGTACATATCAGTTAAAATATTAAAGACACCTGGTTCGTTCGAATAATATTACACAACTCTTTAAATGTGAATAGTTTTTGTATCTGAACAAATCATTTCCGAATATAATACTACTAATGATGACAACATCCGTTCAATCTACGATTTATGTGACATCTTCAGAATACTGAAGATGAAATCAATAGATTTAGCGTAACTAAAATAATAATAGTCGATTAGTCTTACCATTATATCGTTTAACGGATATAGAAAAACTTAAAAATGAATATTACTTTAGAAAAAATTACATGACTTCAACTTTACTAAAAATATGTATTTAGTTAATGAAACTCATAGGCGAGAAAAGTGACACTAGTACAGTTCCGTGTAATAAGATTCCTGACATAGGGTACATACACAACGTGATATCCATCAAACAAGCCTTAACGTGCTTAGTCAACTGTACATACTTTTAATATAACATTAAAATGTACACAGCGTAAAAATATTTCTGAGTTGTAAAAGTAGCCGCTATAGAAGCTCTTAACTCGTTTGTTTTACGAGCGTGGTTTAGAAACTAGCGATACGGCGACGTAGCGGGTCGGCACGGCGGCGTCACAGCGTCGTGTTGGACACCTTGCATGCAAAAATGTTAAGGTACACGCGATAAGCAATCTTCGAGAATATAATTGGACATTCATGTTAAATCGGCGTCTCGAAAGATAAAGAGATGAGTGAGAGGGTGTGTTGTCAAGTGTCCATCCATAAGATATCTAATTGCAACATCTTTGTGCCGGGGACAGTTTTTCTACGGGTGCACAATGCGGCGGGCGGTAATGGCGTCCGCCTCAACGGGATTCGTGCACCGACATCGTTTCGCGTCTCATCGTGCGGCCGCAATACATCGCTGTTCTACTTAAATTACGTGCGAGTTTGTTCCAGTAAACTATCACAATGCCGACATTACAAAAACGATGTTTCTCTAGCACCTGCCTGTTACAAGAGTCATTTTAAGTAGTTAGTTTGTCTATATTTGTACTGCACATGTTGTGAGTTGTGTATATAGGCTAAATGCTAAGCAAGTAAGTAGTATAATTGAAACTTTCTTGCAACAAATTATTTATCAATTTTCGGTGTATTAAAGGTGAATAGCTTAATATGTTTGCGGGATTGTAGGGCACAATTGTGTCCGACAGGATCATGACTAACTTTACATCAGATGTAACGACTGGCATAGTAGCATGCTTAGGTGTGTCGCGTTCGGGGGTCAGCTGGTGTATCCAGTAACAAAGAGAGATGGTAGGGATCTCTCTACCCGACTGGGTCACCACCATCGTGCACATGATGAGGTGATAAATCATTGTGTTCAGGATTATCCATTGTATATAACAATTTATGTATCTATGTATATCTAAGTTTGTTAGTTTGTGCGTTTATCTTTAATTTGAAGTTGTGTTTTCTATATACATATATAAAAATATTCTAGATATATTTTAATTAGAACCATTAATTTATTTGTTTTTACATTACTGTGATTGACTATAATTAGTTATTCAATATTATTCTTACCTATATTATCTATGCAATTTTTGTTTTGAATGACTGTTGTCAATCCTAATATATAAATATCTAGCTGCTGAAAGGCTTGCAATTCGGCATGACTACAACGGCCGTCTATGGATTGCCGATTTCTAAGTAACCGTCGTTGGTTTTGAATTATACTGAGCTTACCATCAGGCATAGTACCGTCACTTTGTACTATGTAGAAAAATGTTCAAATAGATCTTGTAAACGTCTACTCTATAGCTGCTAATTGAAGGCGCTTGATAAGACCCTGAACGAAGCGACTTTCGTTTAATAAGTAAGTGTTAAAATGCAGCCAAACAACTGAACTGTGAAAGAATGTATGGGACTGTATTTTATAAGTAAACACAAAATTTTATTAAGTTATTCTCTACAAACAGAGAGATATAAAGTTAAATACATAGCAACAATTGTGATCCTCGAGATCCTCCCACGTACAACGGAACCACTTCCTGTCTTTTAAACTGTAGAACCACATAATGCAAGCGGTAGAACTTTAAAAATAATTGAAGCAAATAAACCCAAGACCATTATCACACAATGTACACCGTTAGCGTTTGATCAAATGAATGATGCACTCGGTCGTTCACATAGTCGGCTTTGATGTTACAGTGATTAATTATCACGTTTTAAAAATAAAACAATTATACACAATTACTGTGGATATACTTTTCCACAAGGCATATATATATATTTTAATGGTCTGCGAAACTGGATTCAATTTATAATAGTTCATATACTTCACAATGTTTACAACAATCAACGTAAAAATTGAACCCTTCTAGACGCGGACACAACTTACATTTTTATATACACGCACATATATAAATAAGTATTTAAGCACTCATAACATGCATTTCAAGTGGCAATAAATTAGTTATATGTAAAACGTAAAAATATAAACAAAAACATACATAAACAAACAACATCTGAGGTAAATAGAAAAAAAAAGACATACTTAGTAATTAATAACAATAAAATAAGAATAAATTTAAGCTTTAAATCCTGCAATGTGTGCTATTAAAATATTGTTTTATTTCGATTTTGAAGGAGGTTAAAGGACCGAAAACAAAGAGATCTATATCTTTTTCAACACCATTACATGATGCGCACATTCGATGAAGTAATTTAATGAATGATCAGTGAGCATCAGTCCGAAAATGATTGACAGTTTATCAGGTAGACCAATTGCTACATAATAATTGATGGACTAATAACTTTAAAAACAGAAATGGTTTTGTATATGAACTAACAGCGACTGTGTAACGGTTTATCATTATGATTATACTCACGAACATTATCTGACGATCTCGGCCCCGTTTAAATATTTTCTTTTAACACCTCTTGACATTGTTCCCGTTTCGGAGCAATATCAGTGAAATCAGAGATTGATTAATCTCACTTGTGCATACTAAGTAACGTATGTTGTTTTATGTATTGTAACAGGCTCAATGTAGGCCACGAAACCGGTGGCGCTAAGGAAAGCGACCGTTCGATTTTTAAGTCGTAAAAGTGGTGTGAGGAACTGTGGCATTGCATGCCGGAAGAACATTATTACCGTTTTAATGTTAGTGTTTTCGCATCTGCGTTAGTTTGAGAAGAGCAATCCTGTCTGTAGTGCCGAGGACCAATCAATTACTTATTAGCTTAATGTGGCGCCGGAGACAGCTCGCGGTTCATACTATGAGTACCATAGTGTAAGACGATCGACAGTTTACGGAAGCACCAAACTATATCACACGAAATTGTTAGAAAATGAGGATGTTTTGTTATCACATTGGTAATAATAATACCCTATCGAAAAATTCTATTCTTTTTCTAAACAGTTTAGAGATGTTCAACGAACATATTGGAGGGAGCTTCAAGGTTGTAGAAATAGCGGATAAATTAAAAGTCAAACCACATGAATGACGAAGGTCCAAAAGGACATGCGGGAGATTGAACTTACGGAAGATGACGCACAAGTTCGAAATAAATGTCGTCCTGTGATTGGGAAAGGCGACTAAAATAATAAAATACAGAAAAGGCGAGGCCAAAAAAGAAGAGTTAAATTAATATTATCTAATAATATTAATAGTTAAAATGAAATCAATAATATTTAAAAAAAAATAAACAATTTCAAGTGACAATTGAGGAAATATTTATTTATTTTAATTGCACAACTTTGGAAATGTGAAACTATTAGTAGACAGAGCAGTATTTAAATGAATAGTATGCACAAAATTATATGGGACTTTTTTTGTAATTTACGTAAGGTTACGATGTGTCATAACTGCGACCGCGTGCGCGGTAGGCGGAGACGTCCAGCGGCGCGACAGTCCGTGGTCGCCGGCTGCCGCATTTCCGCCCGCCCGTTTTGAATCGCGCCATAAAACACAATGTAACCTCCTTCGCGACATGACAAAACCTTCCCTAAACCGAACAGCGAATGTTATGGATAATATTTTAAACATTTTATGAAACCTATAATATACCCACGTTTATTCCTAGACTTTTGTAATAAATACTGATCACTGTAAATGTTTAAACTTAGTCTAGAGTGTGGCATGCTGTCCCGCTTTTGTTGGTCGGTAAAAATTTACTCTCAAGAGTCGACACTGAAAGCTTATATCATTATCATTCATTTTATTAATAATTGTTTTCGTTTTCGTCCGGTTTATATTAATTTTTGTTTTATATTTCCAAAATGTTCCGAAATGAGGGTGTGAATAGAAAAAATAAATGTTATGAAATAATCGAACAAGCAACATTATTAGTCACTGCAATCTTTAGTTATGTAGCTCAAAATAATCGCAGTCCTGAAACCTATTATAATATATTAGTTTCATTCATGGTATTTATTGTTTCGCACTATTTCGTACGAATAAATCACTGGTGGTTTTGCTGCCCACGCGTCACCATAACTTTTCATAACTCTGCTTGAGTACAATTATATACATTTATAATAAATACTCCACTGGCTAGAAGCTACATGGTCCGAGTACTTAGTTATTTACGTAAGTATTGAATATTCTACAAGATGTGCAAGTATTATATATGATTATAATCAATTAGATCCGAGATCGATCTATATTGATTACAGTGACGGTGTGAAACGAGAGATGCGCTTAAGCTTTCCATTATTATGTGCTTTCAGATTATTATACGACGTTTATGAATTCTTATGATAACGAGTTTGCTACGGGTCCGTTACTCTCGCACCGGTCGCATGTACGGTACAGGTGGCACTAATGTCCATTTATTAATTAGTATTTGCCGACACATCTTAGCCGATTTGTCATTAGGAATGCTAGGAATAACGCACGTTTAGATTCATTTATTAGTACAGATACAACTAGGTTTTATAGTCCTTTTACGACTCACCGTTTTCTTGCGGAAAAAAATTTATTCAATATATTTAATGTGATAATACACGTACACGTGCTTTGGAAAATGTATTGTTTATCATAAAGGTCTCCCAACAAGTTATTATAAGGTTTGAACAGTACATTTTTTGGTTATATATGAAATTATATAGAGAGATGATCGAATAGAAAATAAACAATGTAAAAATTGTTTTCCAATCTGCAGATCGAACTTTATTTGTTACGAAATAAACCAATAAGAGCAGCCAATCGCGTAACCGATTGATATTTCGGCTTCGATGACAAGTTGCGTGCAATTACAATAACAATGGCCGTCCCAGAATTCAATTGTTCCAATTGTTACGCACGCACCTTCTGAAATCTCGGCATTGAGGTGTTAATCATTATCTTATAAACGAAACTAATCAATGAAAACGAGATTTATTACTATGATTCGAGAGGTCGTATTCGTGGGCGCCCGTATAGCCACAGAACTATCTCCAGCGTGCGCCTACTGTTGCGGAGATTGACACGGACCTGTAAATCGATTCTATCACGTACGTCGCTGTCATTTTGGTCAACTACCTATGTACTTCCATGCGGTCACAAGTAGGTACTATATGTGGGTAGCAAAGATTGTCACTTTTCCCATGCGAAAATATCAAAAGAAAATATTTAAGGGAAGCAGTAAATTATATCTATGAGAGAAAAAATACATTTGTGTAGATAACGATTCACAAAATTGAAATACATGTAGGCCCTAGAGTAGCAACTCAGATCTAAAACTAGACGCCAAATTCTTTTTTTTTTAATATTTTATTCTAATAATCCCAGGATACTGTTATTTAATATTCAGTCAAATGAACTTACGTCTGTTTTTAATTCATAAAAATATTATTTCGTTTTATGTGACTCAATATGTAGATATCATTAAACTTAGTTCCATTAAGTGTGATTCCGAGACCACACTAAAATGAAACAAAGTGATTCTTCAAAACACTCAATTTAGAGAAGTAGTAATCAATAGATTGTAAACGTTTTTTGATAATAATAAATTTACAACTGTACATTCGACATAGTCTGTCACGCATAGATGGAGGTGGTATGAGGTATTTTGTATCTGTATTGGTAACAACACTATGAAAGCGTTTTACAGACTTATCTTTGAAACAGAAGTAACTCCAAGTATAATGTAAAATAAAGTTTGATTTGAACCTTTTGTGTTTTTGTGGATTTCGTATTACAAAATAATAGTAGTTTAGGTTTCGTAAAATATCCTAGTACAATTTTATTCGCGTTGATAAAATAACAACTATAAGATGTTTACACGGCAAAAGGAACGTTTATTTAATGAAAACACAATACCTAGTATTTTATTTACAAAGTCGGAAAGCATCGCTAAGCTTCAGCGTCGGAAATGTCACCCGAGGCGACGAGTACGATACGGCTGCGGTCGTGATCGATGCGCGTGCGCTGCCGTCATACTTATGCGCTACTTGTATTATCATGTCTACAGTCTGTCACGTTTTTTTTTGTATTCAGATAAACTGGACAATTGCTTTTTTTGTTAAATTTTAGTGTAACATCAAAAATAACTTTAACATCTTGATTTGAAATGGTGAATACCACGTTTTAAGCATAACAAGCAAGGTTAATGATATCTCGTTCATTATAAATATTTTGTGTACAACTGTGAAAGATTTTATGAAAACTTTCAAATATTTACTTGTAATCGTATACAAATTCACCAAACTTCTTTATTTGAAGACGGATAACTAAATGCCGTTATAAAAGATAACAAGCGACATAACTTCCGCCTTCTTTTTATCCAGTTCAATATGTGTTAACGAAAGCTCATATATTTAAGTCCTTTCACCGCAATAAATTTTCAACACGTGAGTTTACCAATATTAAAATCTTGATTAAACGTTCGATTTGATAGTTATTATAACAAACGTTTTACAATCTATTCGTATTAATACATTTTATAATTACACTTTTTTTGTTGGCAAATCGGATAGGAACTAGTTCGTTTGTTTCTGTAACTTCACATTTTTACAAGCTTTTATTTAGATTCCCTTGTTAGTATGGGTCAAATCTTGCAACTGAACTTTAAAACAGTTATCTCCAACCGATTCAGCTGCAGTTTTACATACTCGTTTAGTTTGGATGACAATGCATGGTTAGCTAAGTGACGTCATTCTAAATGCAATATGGCGGACTCCCGAAGAATGCGGACCATTTATTTTTTAATGCACCCCATGATATGTGTATCAAATTAAAGAGCTGGCTGAGAATTATACGAAAATAATAAGACGTTACACTAAATTCAATATGGCGGAAGATTAAACCTTGTTTTTAAAAAGTTTTAAATTAATATTTTGATTATCGAGATCTAATCAATCAAATCTTATTGTAATATCTCTAAATGATTTTGGAATTATAATGATGAATTTTACGTAAGTATGAGTTTCACTTCAATATTTAGTATGACAAAACAGTCGTCGACTATGGCTGAGTACGTTAGTTTTGTTTATGTATATATTGCCTACCACGATTGCTTAATTTTTAAATATATAAAATATAGTAAATTAATTTATTCATACAAGAGAAGAACCTTACCACCAAGGACTTTTATTTATTTATAAAGATCTCTTGAATACTAAGAGTCTCTTGAAAATTACTCTATGAATACATCTTTAAAAATACATAATTAGGCAAACATTAACTTTGATTTATTAAAAAAAAGTAAATAAATGAATGATTTTATTGTCTCCATATTTAAACCTTTAAGACACATGAAGTGTTCCAACTTAGATTTAAGAAATAGCAACCTTGCTGACTTCAGTTAGGGCCGCAGTCCTGTGTTAGGTTGGTTTATAGACTGCAGAGACCACTTAATATAAAGAAAACTGCATGTCTGTTTGCTGCTTAAGTGTAATAAAAAATGTAGTCTGTGGTCACATATAAGCATTATTTTAATTTTACGGCGAAAATTGCAATTGTGGAATCTAAGGGAAATAAACACAGATTTTCATTTACAAATCTAAAAAAATACATTATATTAAAAATTCCCCTTGGTTGCTATTAAATATGTTTTTTTAAGTTCCTTAACGACACCTCTAACGCAATCCCAAAGATCCCTTATAAGCTTCCCCTTCTTTTTTTAATAACTACTCTATCCTTATGTATAGCAAAAGCTTCCCTTCTCTTTTGTTCTTACGCTAATATACCTAGATATAACATATCACAAAAGTGCGTAAATTTAAACAATCTATTAATCAATCTTTTACAGAAATTTGTCGCAACGACACGTCCTGAAATTAAAATTTGGAATAAATAATACTAATAATCTATAAACTAGTATAAATATTATATTACACACAAACGAAATTTATCGTAGGTATGTAGGTAGGCGTACAATATTAACTGTACATAAGTATTCGCTTATCGCTGCGGAGGTCTCTATATAAGGCCCAGTTTATTTCTCGAAGCAATAAGAATCCATTTCTAAATAGAGCGCGCGGTAAATATTTGCACAATATCCGTGATACAGGGATGATGTGCATGAGTATCTGGAAGTGAGGTTTAAAGCCGCATCGCGCCGCTCCGCGCCCGCCGTCTCGACCGCCGCGAACGTAATAATTGAGCATAGAAATCAAATTATAGATGATTGATGATGCCGTTACCGCACGACCAGGGCCGCAATGACGCCCAACAAGACAATCCTATTTTTACAAAAATGTGTATAAAATCGAAATATCTAAATACAGTTGTTTTAAAACTATAGAATGAAATTTCATACACACTTTGATTTTATTCTTTATTATATAACTTATTGTTTTACGAAAGAAGGAAGTATTATATTATTTTTGTAATTTGATTATACTAGAAATAGAAGCATAAAAAAGAACAGAAAAACAGTAAAAGGAAAAACTAATAAATAAAGAAGAAGAGTACATACATCTAAAAATCTAATTTTAAGTTAAATGCTATTTTTATATTTACAAGATTATGTGAATTATTTTATATTCTAACAGATTTAGTAAATTAAACGGTCATAATGAATCCTAGTATGAAAAGATAAAATTTTATGTCTGTAACAGATTCGGGATATGTATAAACAAAGAATGGGATAAAAATAAAATGCTACAAGTATTCCATAATCGTAGTGAGCAGCGTTACACGTAAATAATTTTATGGAACATAATACATTCATATAAAACTATTAGGAGCAATAAATATACGATCGAATATTACACGTGTCGCTCCGTAGAGCAATTGTAACAGCTTATAAAATATGAGTATATGCACGTGTCGGTATAGTTCATGAAAATAGGCCCCAATTGATATGCCAACTAGCGTCTTCCGCATCACACAATGAAATTAGCGTGACATGATTTGTTCCTCGAGTGTATTTTATATTTATGCAGTTAATTTTTAACTAGATATGTTACATTGATAAGAATTAATATAAACTTTCATTCAGTAAGAATCAGAATAATAGAATTTAAAGCAAAAATGGCATCAATTAAATTTATACCGTCTTGTTTTATGTTATAATCCAGCGTACAGATAAATATTAATAAAACCACAATATAAATAAGGAACGTTCGTATTTTTCCTAACCTAGAAAGCCGTGGCATCAACCCCGGCAGTAACTACCATCCTGTTTATCTATATTCTATGATCGTACATAAGGTATCGATGAACCATAATACGGTACAATACAAGCAATGAAATTTTCTATAAATAACGTCATGCCATATTAAAATACAATAAGTTATCGACTATATTCATTCCAGCTCACGTGTGGTGGAGCAGTAAAATCCGAGAAAAAGAAAATGTTGATATTACTTTGAAAAAAAAAAGCTTAATTATACAATTTTAGCGTACCTATTTATTCTTACAGATTTATTTGATGAAGAGGAGGGATAACAAATTAGTACTTTACGTTAAAATCTATACATAATAATATAAAAAAATTGAAGTGTCTATTTGTAATGTCAAAAGAACAGTTTTTAATAAACGCATATGAAAGTATACACGGTACCTATACCGAAAAACCCTTTTTTTAATTTTTGTTTTGGGTAATCTTCGACACGGTTGGACCGATTTAGACGTGACTTTCACTGGCAGATAGCTGATATTATAAGTAATAACTTAGGCTACTTTTATTTTAGAAAAACAATTCGGGTTCCGCACAAAAAAATAAAAGCCTTTTTTAGGCTACCACGCGTGCGGAGCCGCGGGCACTACTTGTTTAAAATAAAATATTACTTACTAGTAAGAAAAGGCGACAAATAAAGCAAATGCTTTGTAAATATATAAAACGCTGCATCTAAGATACCTTCAGGGTATAATCATTTGTTGTTTTATTTCATTCTATGTTAAAAGCTAATTTATATACCCTGGGTGTTGCCGACGCTTGGCGTTCGTTGTGAGGCTTATTAAAATAAACAATCAAGAGCATAAAATATTTCCATAATAAATATCTTACCTATATCAAAATATACATTTCTTAATTGCTTTAGTAAATAAATGTCTTCAATCAAATTTCTATTTGGTATTCGATTACTGCGCCGGTTACAACGACCAATATAGTATTATTCGTGTAACTACTCTTGGTTCAAACCAATAACGCTGTAATTATTAAAGGAATATTGATAACAAAATTACAAAATTTAATGTTAATGTAACATGTATTTTAGAATTTACATAGTGGTTTAATGTCTTTAATTACGTATTAGACACTAGCTTTTGCCCGCGACGTCGTCTGCGTGGACTACAGACCTGGGTTAAGAGAGCAATGAAAAATATGTCCGGGATAAAAAATATCCTATTTGTTAATTAATCTAACTTATAAACTAGTTCAGCCGTTTTTGCGTGATTGAGTAACAAACATACAAATTTTCACATTTATAATATTAGTTGGATTAGATACCAGTATCCAGTGTTTATCGTTTCAGTTATGTTCCTAGAATGAATACTTAGTCAATGATAAGTACGAACCGGTTCAGAGCTACGGAACAGGTGCCAATGCGGCCATGGGCTACACGGGTGTGACAGCATACAAACGAGTATTCGGCGAAATTTACGAACCCTCTCTTGACTACACAGACTGTAAAGTAACTTTTAATGGCACAAATAGATGGTATCAAACAGATGAATCGTCTTGTAAATAGTAGAAAATAAATTGAGTACAAGGGCTACAGGTTCACGCGAAATTATCCTAACACTTATCTTTGCAAGTGTGTGACGTTTAGATACGGAACGCGAAGTATTTATTCATACGCTTAGTTACACAAATTTTACAAGCAAACAAAACTGTTAAAAATATTATTTAGTGATGACAGATAGATATATTGAAGATAAGCTATACATACGTGGGCTTGCAATATGTATATGAAATAATAACTGCTAACTGCTATAGGAAAAATCAAAACTTTATCTAATAAACTTTGACCCATTACACTATAATTAAAATAAAGGTTTAGTTAATTTATATCAAGTGAAAAATTTTGAAGGAATGATGGCTCAGTGGTAGTGTGTACGACTTCGCGTCGATTGACGTGAGTTTTGAGTCCCTGCAATGAGCCTGAGCTTTCGGTGAAGGAAAACATCCTGAGGAAACCATAGCATGGTGGTAGAGCTTTTTATAATGCCCGCCTGGCTAGCTACCACCCTCAAGTTGAACATCTGTCGCCAATCACCAATAAGTGTGTTCCGGCAGCTGCACTTGAGAGCCAGTCTTCGACTAGGTTTAGCGTGTTATCATCTTGGGCCACATCGTCACTTAACATCAGATCAGATTGAGGCCACTATGCCAAACCTAAAACGATATAAAAATGTGTAAGTTAGTAATTGAACGAAAACAATGACAAGGAACGAAATTAAAGTACAAATAAAACTGCGAGTATGAAAATTATTGGTATACACACTCGAAATACCTGTATTTAAAATAGTATATATATAATGGTAGTATAATATAATGGTAGGTACGGATAGAGTGCGTTTAAATTTCATCACAAAATACGAGTGTAATGACATAAAAACAAAATACTGTAAAAAGCTATTCCGATTATGCTATAAAAGAACTGACAAAAACGTAAACACTTTTAATTAATAAGCACGTCTACGAAACTCATCAACAGAAAAAGTCATATAATTACAAGCGATACCGCAAAAGATAAGTGGAAAGAAATATATTGAAATTACGATGTCGTGTTCGATAATACATCAAATGTGACCGCAACGTACTGTCTCTCAGCAGTATCCATAAAAACGCCTTGTACATTATAACAAGTACACTGTAATTACTACGCTTTCTTCATTTTTATGCATATATATAGCTTAACTTTTCGTGTATTATCTCCCGATACACAAGATCTTAGATTCAGTGCAGGCTTATTTAAAGATTGTTGTGGAGTCCAAATCACTGAGCAGAAAGACGAATACATAGACGTATTAGCCGTGCCCGTGGCTCCGCTCGCGTGCACCACAGAATGTTGTCGGTCGAACACAAGCACGAATCGTGCTTCCCCCGATGAAATACAGATACCTTTATTGCTGTAATTTTCTCAAAGACGCGCATATATCTGCTGCAACCACCTACTGACCTAACGACCGGGGATATCCGCGAACTAGGTACAACAGAAAGCTTACATAGATAAACAGTTTTGTTTTAAAATGTACGAAAACAACTCAATTAAGAACATTATCATAATCGCATTTTTAAAAAGCCTCAAAAACGATAACGGTGTGTTACCCAACTCACTTGCAATGTTGTTCTGTAAGTAATGAGCCAATTATGTATGTTTTACGAAGTCAGCCATGCGAAGTTGTGCGGATCTTGGTAACGTTATTCTAATGCGATGACGATATAATAATATTCATGAGGTGATTCATATATACACAATGAATGATTCCTTTCAACAAAGAGATCTTAAATCCGTAATTACAATATTATTTTTGTCTGTACGGTATTTTATCGTACCTTTTACTACTCTGTGCGCTACCGACATCTTAAGGATGATTGCCTACAATTCATAAGTTCATATATAAAAACTAAAGTTACACGTAGTACGTAACGTACGTATTGATCTGATATTTTTTATCGCATTCTTAGCACTATCATTATAAGCCATAATTACTAAAATAATACGGTAAATATTGAATATGTGTATTATTATTTGAAGGTTCAGCGATGCCCACATATATAACACACATATGAGTCGATAGGTAGATTACATAATGGTAGTAGAGATACTGATATTTTACAAAAATTCTAAACTCTACCTAAAAGTTGATATGAAAATAGATTTAAAAGTTTCAGGCAATTTGAAAATGCTTATCAAGTTAATTAATTAAATGTAATGTAAATTATTCAATTCAATTCATCGTATAAATTCAGATAAACGGTTACCTCCATCGGTTTGTAATCAATAAAGCTTATGTGCATTATTTTAGGAAATAAAAATGTACTTTATAAATAATTACCGGACTGTCAACTTGTTGTTTGTCAATTTTAATTTAACAATTTCAAAAATAAAAGTAACCTTTCTGTTGTTACTGAAAGAAACTCGATTTGCAATTTTTATTTTAATTTTTATACCAGTCCGACAATCTTGCGCCGTTGCTCGCAAAAAATGCAATCATCTTTAATATTAAACATTATTTTAAACTGTTTTAGGTGGACGCCATGTATTTTTTGTACAACAGGTCGAAGACTATAAAGTGGCCAATGAATGGACATGTCGATGGAATTTCGTGCACGTATAAGGTTATTTATTCATGTGGAACGTCGCGTTTCACATCAAATATAGGCATTGAACAATAGAGCCAAGTTGACGCCTACAAACGACTTTAACTTATATGGGTATAACGCCACCATCCTTCTCTTCAGCTTTAAATAAAGAAACTATGCCCCATTTCAATGACAGCAAATTACAACTTCATTCCATTTAAATTTGTGTTTCCCTAGTGATACTAATGGTTCGAAGCTAGACACACTAAACGAGATTGAGTCATCCAGCTCTCTATGTGATCTCGCAGCGTGATTAATATGTAACGCGGCAGAAAACTAAAAGATATACATAATTAGCTAGAATTTGCAATTATCTATACCAGGATAAGCTTTTAAAACTCCTTGAAACTCGTTCTTTATACTATACAATTTAACTTGATAAAGTTAATTACCTTTATACGAAGTTAAATTATGACTTTCTCGTATAAAATTTATTGCAACATAAAATACTACGAATCTATATTTAATGGTTATAATCTTCAGACTACATTGTATTACAATTTGTTTTTTTTTTCTTATGCAAACATAATTGTTATAAATAAAGTGATATCAATAAGTGCTCAAGAATCTATTTTAGGCACAAATGCTTAATTTCCTTCAGCCTAAATAAACAGTAACCTAGCTTGATAAACGTGATATATTTATAAACAAACGTGATAGAAAATCTAAGATATTTGTATACTTTTGTTTATGATAAATATTAGCATATTCTGCAAAGAAAAAATTCGATATATGTACAACGATACTATGTAAATTACCTAAAATATAATAGATATCATGTAAAATAAAACAAAACAAAATAAATAGCGTGTTTTTATTGCGATGTTAACATTGACACATATAGAGAGAACCATTCTTGTAAAGTGCCTATTTGAGGTTTAAATAATTACTGATTTTTCATTACGGAGTATCAATACTAGCTTCATTTAAATACATTGCAATATTAAAATTAAAACAACTGATATCAGTGAAATTATGTTTAACCTGCAACGAGCATGCTAAGATCTCAAATGGGAAACGGACCTATCGGCATCTATGTCTACAAGAAAACGAAGACGAGACCCATAGTGGGCCAACCAGTACAGGTACGGTGAAACTTAAATTGCAGGTTGAAGTCATCCGGCTCATTGAATGCGCTGACCTCATCTGATAGTTGCTCGGGGCAAACTAAAATCGGTCGCGCATTCATACTGTCAATGAGAATTTATCACATCGATACCAGTTTCCTTTTACGAGGTGGATTATTTTGAGGTTAAACAAAAAGGTTTCTAAACGATATGGCATGGGGTTGCGATCTGTTCATAAAATATATAGATGCGATAACATTTAAGATGATAATAAAGTAATCACCATGAAATATGTGTTGCATTTTAACTAGTTTAAAATTAAAATTGTAGCATTTAAAAGAATATATACAATGTCGTAAATACTTAGTTACTAAGAAAAACGCTATCGGTGAAAAAAAAACAGTGATTAAAATCAAAAATACATTATTCAGTTTAGGCCTTAAGGAGGCACTTATGAACGTCACAGCACTATCACCGGTTCGGAAAATATCCTATTCACCGAGAAGAGCCGGGAAGAAACTCGATCTGGTTTATAAATTTGTTATTACCTAATTATTTATTTATTGTGTAATTATTGTTTACAATTATTAATTATATTTAGTGGATGTACAGACAAAGATTCGCTTCCATATATAACTATCATTCACGTAATGATCCAACCTATAATAACATTTTGACAGAAAAACCTGCTTGAAATGGTTCTTAAACTATTGTCCGGCAAATCGGTAATGTGCTTAAGAATATTGTTTTCTATAACATAAACAATAAAAAAAAAACTTTTTGTTGTCTACTAGGTTTAAAGCTCTTGAGCATTTTGAAATGCTTATCTAGTTAGGCTAAAATGCTCAAGTTGAAAATATATCATAAAGCACCTATCGGGTTTGTTCCGGTAGCTGTTCTTGGGACTCATCTTTTTGGGCTTAGCTTTACCATCGCCTATACTGTTTCTTTACAACAGGTGTATCCATCCATTTAAAGTATTTAGCATATGATATGCCCTTTAGTCCCTGGAATCATATAATATTATGTTCTCAAATCATTTTACTTATATGTAAAAATGTTATAAAAATAATCAGTATTTTGACAGATTGGCGAACGCAAATTAGTGGGACACGAGATCATTCAACGGTACTTTCCAATTTAGTTAAATACGAGAGACTTAAATTTAAGATAAAAATTACAGAGACTTTTGAAGTCTGTTTTTATTATAAATACGGAGTATAATTAGAATTAATTGAAGGGTGTGTTCACTTGTAACGTTAATGACCACATTGCTCACAATCCCTTTTTCCATTTAATAAATAAACCTTACTTGCAATAAGTTTTATGTATAAATTTACTTAAATCACGCGCTACAAGCTTTGTATATCGTACCTAAATTTCTAGATCAGTGACTGTTTTTTTAATCAGCTGCTTAACTGTCATAGTATTACGTAAGATTAATTTAGAATGAAATGGTCGTTTAGATTGTCTGTTAAACATTATTATAATAAAAATTATTAATGTTCATCTCTTGAAAACAAATAAAAGTAAATATTTTCATTTTATAATGGACGTCTACATCAAATTACTAAAACGCTGTGAGCGACATTAGACACGACGCATGAAATGAATTACGTTTTCTTCGGCTGTCTCATTGAGCCATGCGCTACGCCTATATACATTTTGATTTGCTGGCAACCATGTAATAAACATAAATAATTATTCACGCTATAACAGATACACATTTTAATTTTGACATTAAAAATATATGCATTTGTACGTTTGAATCATAAATCGTTTTTCAACAATGTAACTGGTTTTATCTATCTTCAGTTCCCACCATATTCGTGTATACGTTTATTGACATGAGCTTTAAATTGCTTTTACGTACGCGAGATCGGTGAGGTTTCAAATGCTTAATATTTATTTACACTCGAACGAAAAAAATGGGGTTCTTTATTAATAACAAAAACAATTTATATGTTACTTGAATAACGTATAAAAATACAACGAGAAAAGGTATTTAAATATTGATACCTATTTATTATTTTGTATTTATCTACAACGTAGGTAAATGCTATTGTGATACTAATTATATACGAAAGAGACGTTTAGATTTATAAGAAAGTTACTTGTTTCTATAACTTAATGAAATGTTTATTGGCCTAGATGATAGTTAACAAAATACATAAAAAAGTATATTTACAAAAAGAAAGGTAATCAATTTCTGAACAGCTATATCAAATATTTAATAAAATTCACAATATGAAGACATCGTTAAGGTAAAACGAGGGAAAAACTTAACAATACGGGCTGATAGAATATCGTTTCGTATATAATAAACCTGTAATTTGTTATTTCACTTCGGGTGCCGGTGATAGATTTTATAAAAACAAAATAGGAATTTGTTGTACCGTTGACCATGAATTGGGCGAAAATCGATGAGACGCGGAACCGTTACGCGAATACTGCGTAGAACGTGAGCGTGACATTATGCGTCTTGGAATTATTATGTTTTAATTTTATAAATATTTACAACAAAAAATCCACATAAATTGATTTCATATATTAAATAATAGCTTCTGCAATCACTTGCGGCCTGCTTTATAAAAGTGCTAACTCATCTCATTATAATACTTATAAAGATGTTGATAAGCAGGCTGCAGTTTGAGTTAGTTAAACATTTACAATTTATAAATTAGTTTTTTTTTGTGGATGTGAGAGGAGCCAGAATGAAAAAGTATAAGTAAACAGTAACAAGACATATCATGCGTAACTAAAACGTATCTAAATAAAACTGGATCAACAATACAAACAAACATTATGGTTAAAAACCACTGTTTCTTCATTTATTGTTGGTTGATAATTACGTTTTTTAAGTATTTTTTTTTCCTTTACAATTCAGGATATGCAGATTTAGCATATCCATTACATAGTGTAAATTCTATATTATACATATCGATCGAGACATTTTATTAAGACAACATTTTCTTCTAAACTTAAGCGTATTAATTGTAATATATTGCTATTAAAGACCAATGAGGTTGGGTTTTAACATTTTCACACGACTTGAACAAAGAGCGATTTATTAAAAGAATATAACCAGGTGTATGATAGCGCAATAGCATAATATCGAATATGCCTTTATGTTGTGATAACGTGTCGTAAACTGAAGTGCAGACGCAACATAATCGCGATTAGTGGGCAATAATAAGTTAATGCCCTTAAACAACAACCGTAATTGATTTACCTCATATTTTCACACGAGCCAAATAGGCGAAGATTTTAGTGCCAATAAAGTATTTCAATCGATCATAAATTAAAAATCTTTACCAGTTTTATAACTGATTAGATTTATATGAAAATAAAGAGTAAATTATGGTTACCAACTCTATTAAAAAAATTAAGTTTATTTGAGGAAAGGCCAATAATAGCTATTTACGAACATATCATAAGTGTAAACATCTCAGTTCTACTCGCGGTAAATTTCTCAATAAATACTCAAGATTTAACGATGCTGGTGCCTTTATAAAGAACATTTGCGTGCATAGTCAAGCACCTTTATTTACATACGATAAAATAGTTCTACAGCTTCTCATGCAATTAAGTGCTTTTAAATTGCCATAAAGGTTTTTAAGCAACACTTTTCTTTTGTTACAGATAACGAATGTTGCCACGGCCTCTCTCAGACAATACAATGCGGCTTTTATTAAGTATAGTGCTAGTGGCGTGCGCGGCCGAAGCTGCGAAGAAATTTGAGGGAACATTGAGATCAGCCGCTGATGCTCCACCTCAAGACAACCTCGCCGTTGAAACGGCTTCTGCTGAACCGGTTGTCGTGGCCGCTCCACAAGACTATCAAAATCCTGGTGCACCACCGCCTTCCAACACCGAGGCCGAAGATCCTGTACTACCAGCGGAACCCGAAGAACAACCTTCCCCTGTTCCGGAGACGGAAACTGTATCCGAAGTTGTACCACCATCTGCTCCTAGTGGCGCATCAGCTCCATCGGCTCCAGCGAATTCACTTGAAGAATGTGACTCCGAAATGATAGGATTCGAACTCGTCACAGGGTAAGATAATGAAATGAATATGATAATATTTTTTTATACTTTCTCGGCGAATTCACGGCCTTTTTCCTGATGGTATGTACAGGACAAGCCAAAAGTAATGACGATTGACAATCCATCGACGGTCGTAGCTGTATATACACTGGTTGGTCTCGAAATGGGAGTCACTGTGACGGGTTTATACATGGTGGTTTATATATCCCGCCCCACTTGATTACTGGATATTGGTGCATGGTAGTCGCTATCCACCTGAACACAATTGTTGTATCTTACCACCCAGCATACCGTTTATATACCAGTATCAAAGTTATTTCATTATCACAAATGGATGAAGTGTTCCAGATTGATTAAAAAGTAGTCCTTTGAAACGAAACTTTGCCCGACTTCCGTGATTTTAATAGCGTTTATCAAGTTGTAATTATTACCATGTTTGTCCAGGTACGTGTTCTCTGCGCCGTCTCATGTTTTGGACGATATCCCCGGTACTCTGATGTTGACCGATTGCCTGGAGCAGTGCCAAGCCAACGATACCTGCAGAGCTGTCAACTACGAGACCGGACTCTGTGTGCTGTTCAGCTCTGATGCTGACCAGCTACCAGGTAAAGACAACTAGACTCTCTTTCCTACTTATTCACGATCTATACTAATATTATTATAAAACTCAAGAGAATATTATTTGTTTGTTTGAACGCGCTAATCTCTGGAACTAGTAGTTAGACTTGAAAAATTCTTTCTGCATTTTGTAGACTATTTATTGAGGAAGAGTATATAGGCGATAACTATAGAAAGGTTATAACTTCAAGCTACGACCCTAAGGAGTGGAGCAGCAACCATAAGCTTCAAGCTTTAATACGGGTGAAACCGTGGGGCAAAGTTATTGCAGTTATAAACTGATTTATTTTGTAACAAGTATCCTAATATTTTTATGATACTTTATTTGCATTTTGTTCCTTTTTTAAATATAATTTATTGCAAAAATAATACGAGGCTATTTTAATATTTTATAGCAGACACGATCATGGTTTAATTAAATAGGTAATCGGTTAATTGTATGATTAGTGTTCAGAATGTCAAAAAAAATATGTTTTATAAACTTTAAGACGGATAAAACAAAGTGAGAGGGTAAATAGAACCAGTTTTACGAATACACTAAGAAAACTGTTAAAATATGACTCATAGTGAAGCTAATTTTAAAATAAAAAGCAAAAATAACGGCACATGGGTATTATGCTTGTTCACATGTAATATAACCGGAACATAGCAGGTGTGCCAATACTCTCGTTTGTCCGACATACAAAGTCGGTTCTTTGCTTTCGTGGCGTACATATATTTTTTTGCATCAACATTATAATTTAAATATCAATACGGCACGTTTGTTAACGTTTTTGAAATCGTAATAAAAAGTACATTTACTGTGAAAGAAAATCTTAATCGTTTGTATTTTTGTGCTACTTTCTAATCCACAGTTTGACCTCAAATTTGTAAATATATTTCAATGATAAATATACTGAGTTTAAATAAAATACGTTTTCAGCATTAATTTTATCACGTTTTATATGAATAATCATGATTAATTTACCATAGTGCGAATTGTAAAATATAAATTTGTATACGTCACCAGACTAACTTCCTTGTTATTCTTATAGAAACTAAGAAAATTTAACAAAAAAGCTGCCACAGTTTTTCATTTATTATATCCCACAGAGGCACGACATAGTTGTAAAAAGTTAAATAAAGACTCAACTATATAATAAATAAACCGTGACGATGTGTTAACGGTCTCGATAAATAGTAACACCAGCATTATTTGTAATTTACAAAAATGTCTTCATTCTTCAACAATAAACTAGGTACAAAATATCATAGAATAGTCATATAATAATACTGTCTAAACGTTATCGTTCAAAACTATTGTGAATGGTAATACCCTGAAACCTATATTTAAAGTTTAACTACACTTGAAGTACATTTTGATACAAAATCCATATATTTTTATCCGATTGATTCCTAAAGAACTAAAGGGCGACGGACTTCATACATTGGCCATGTGATCCGATTGTATGTATACAGGTATTAAATATTCAAGTAGTGCGCATTAGTCATTCTAGTCACTATTACAATTAATGTTAATAAGTAACTGTCAATGACCTATTCATCACACCGCGTAACCTACACCAAACCCGCGTCAAACGGCAAATTAGAACAGTCGGGTAACGTGTATGCATAGGTGATATCTGTATTTGTTCACTTTAAGTTCGACAGTCGTGACCTCAGGTTTATTTCAGTTTACAAACTTTTGAAGATGTTTACGACTATTTCATGTACAGGTTCAAAGGTAAGGAGAAAAGACGCGGGACCGCTTTAAAGACGCCCGTGCTGCCGACTTAGATGAAATTAAAATGATTTTGTAATTTTGTCTAGCCACAATTATGTCTATAGCCTCAGAATCTGTCCTTAACTCTTTACAAAATGGTGCAAACATTGAACAATGATTAAAGCACACCGGAGTCAAATTATAATTAAGATGATTTATTTCATTGTAGTAAATAAAGTTAAGACTAAAGTTATCATGAATAATAATCATTAGACAAATACTTCATTCAAAACTATATAGGTTTAGTTCTCATTATTAATTGCAAAATATAATAAAAGAAAATCAATTGGTTTTACTATAATTAAACTACATAGGTACGAGTGCGGGCACCGATGCACGCGCCAGCCGCGGCCGCCGCGCTGGAATCATTATACTTAAAAGGTGTGCATGTAATTGCAGGTGTTATACTAATAACATCTAAACAAATTGTATCGTGTTTTTATTCGTAAGACTTTACAAACATCTGCATTGTTATTATAATATCAATATTGCTCTATCGCTGTTAATTTAATTAGCATACAATATAGGTTCAAAGAGTGAAGACAATCAATCAATTTTTTCGCTTAGCAGCAATCAAAACTACTCCGAATCGGTGTACTTGAATCAGTGTCATACCGACAATACTGTCACGCTGACAAGCATTAATTCAAACAATCACTTTGTACACACTACGATATTAAATTTCTGTATTCTAGGAGCTATTGTTTGTAGGCAGCGCAGTATCTAGTTGAAGCGCCGCAGAGACCAATAATTAATCTATGCTTATGATGATGAATACTCAGATTTCTTCTTAACTATAAATGGATCGGCGCTGTTGTTTTGACTTGATTATTCATCAATTATCGGCTGAAATCATAATAATTTCAAATAATGCGCAAAATAATAGGACTTGAAGAGCTTGCTAACGCGAAACCTCAAAATGTTGATAATATGTCGCTTTTATATAAATAAATAATCAGTATGCTAAAAATATATATTAATATATTAAAAAATGAATATTATTTCTTAAAATATATTGTCAAAGAGGAAAACATAATAAAACACGCTCTAAATATAATCATGGGCAAACATTACACACGAAGTAATAAATAATATCGGACAACATCCTAACGAAAGAGCGGAAATGAATTGCCATTACGTTCATAGTCCAACGAAAAAAATATTCCAATTTCCTTAATGATAAACATCCTATAAAAATCTTACATAAATCATTTTCATAATAACTGTACTTTTGGGATCAACGATTTACAACTTCAAATGTTTACCGCCCCGAAGCTGTTTATAAATAACTAACGGTATACGGCCATTTACGTTTTCATTAAAAGTTGAATTTAGTTTCATGTATGTTAATAGATGGGTTTGTTATCGATTTCGATAAATAATGGTACATGTAATTGCAGGTGCACTGACCAAGTCACAATTTCCGGTGTTCACGATTTACGCGCAGAAGTCGTGCTTGGGTGTACGGCCGTGCGAGCGCGCCTGGTGCTTCGACCGCGTGCGAGGCTACCATCTCAAAGGACACGGCAAGAAGTCGCACACAGTTGGCTCCAGGCAGATGTGTCTTGACCTTTGCCTCGGCGAGAACGAGTTTGTTTGCAGGTTAGTATCAACTTAGATAACATCAAGCACTTGGAACGTTACTGTGTGTACTGTTTAAACTGAAATAACTACAAAGCAAAAAAATCTTATTCACTTAATATTAAAAGAAAATGTGGTCAAAGATAGGTAGTAATTCGCTAAGCCTATAAGATAATTAGCTTTCAAGTACATCTGCTGTAAATCACTGACCAAAAAGTATCTAAACGACAGATTTGAGATTTGTTTGCAATCACCAAAGCCACTGTATCTGGTGATAGACCATAGATTATTATAGGATCGTCACAAGTGCACAATTTATACTCTAATAATATAATACAATAATCAAAAACAGAATATTTCAAAGTTGTAGAAGTTAATTATTTAAGATTAACAAAATCTCCCTAAAATACATTTTCACGGAAATACATAAAACGATAACTACTAACAATTTTTACATCGTTGCTCAGGATCGTGAAAATTTTGAAAATTTAGGAATAAATTTATTCGATATTACATACATACATACATAAATCACTCCTCTTTCCCAACGGGGTAGGCAGAGACCACGTCCTTCCACTTGCTACGATCCTGACATACAACTTTCGCTTCCTCAACATTCATCAATATTTTTATACATTCTCGTCGGTTCAGAGTACTCTTGACCGGACCTTTCTTCAAAACGTCCCCGATTTGATCGTGGAACGTTCGTTTAGGCCTTCCTCTTCCAACGTTCCCAATTACACTCATAAATCTGTCTAGTCAATCTTCTTTCATTCATCCTCTCTACATGCCCAAACCATCTAAGCATCCCTCTCTCAATCCGTGTCACCTTATTTTCTTTCACACCACAACGTTCTCAACTTCTCACGCCTATCATACTTCTTAGCGCTCCCATTTCTACTGATAATAATATAATATGATAATATTTATTCGATATTATCATAATAAAATTATCATCCCAGCAATTGAACACAAAATTATTGCATAGATTATGTTAAATTTTAATCCTTTTCTCGCTTTAAGATCAGAGAACAGGTTAGAAATAGAATCAACTAGGATTGGAATAAGGAAGTTTCAACAGGACACGACGTGTACTGTTACAATAAGCTCTAATGTTGGCAGTAAAGACGCGCATAAAGTAGAGCATTAGTACGATGGGCGGAGTGAGACATGAATGACCCGCAAGCACTATTGCCCTCGGTGACCTAGCCGAGACTACCTAGTCATTTAAAATAACATTCTACTAAGATAGAATATGTATCGGATAAATGTAACATTACACGGATATTAAAAGTCCGTGATTTTGTTCGCTATTTTTCTTCTTATATTATAGTTTGAATTGCATTACATTTCCGTATAGCTCAATTTGCGTGAAAAAATATGATATATCAACCGTTTAAAAACATTTTTAGAAAGCTAAAAACTTTATGTATATAGTAAATTTAAAAATTTGTAAAGAAATTTTAAATCTAATTTAAAAATATTGTGTAGGTACAATTTTCTATGTAGGTATATAAGTTTTGTCATAAAATTACGTTTGAACATCTCATATAACATAACTAATTAAAAATAATAACCAAAGTCGGCCTAATAAATATTCTATGCGTTTTTGAATAAACTCTTGAAAAGGAGAAGGAATTTATCCACGAGCGTTCTAAACTCAACTAATTAGCAATCTGCGTTCTTGTCTAATTATTATACAATTAAAATACGAAAAGGTATTTTAGAAATGAAACCGCTTCGATTGTCTGCATAGATTTTTAATTAACATTATTCTATAGTATTTTTAATAGTTATTTATGTGGAAATAATATCAAAATAATTACACTATATAATAGTAAAATTTGCTGTTTTTGAATCCATAGATAAACTTGGAGATTCATCTGTTACGAATATACAACTTTAACAATGATACTAACAAGATGTGAATGGATAGTGGAGTGGAGTATAACGTTAAGAACTGCTTAGAATAGTTTGTATTACCTAGGTATATTTTATCGACTTAATTCAGCTATAGGAAGGAAGATAACGTTAACGTTATCAAATATACCCAATTATATCCTTAAGTTTACCTTCATTAAACAAGTACGTTAGTAAGCTAATTGATACAAGTTAAACCCGATAACAAAGCCAATCAGGCTCACTAAGTTGCCGTAGATGGAAGTAGATCTTAGCCGCTCTGTTCACTGAATAAGTCACAGCCTCCTTCCTGGTAGCCGTTCCGTTTCTAAATCCTACAAACGAGCATTATATACAAAGCAGATATCAACTGCATAGCATATGTCCCAGGCGTCTAATGCGGCAAGACACGACTGTCCTATTGTGTTTATCTCCTTATACGGAAGGTTTTGATATCATTAACATAAATACAGTACGGTGTCTGACGATCACATTCGATTCACGTATCTATTGGTGGGTTTGGGTCAACTTACACCATTTGAAAATAAACGGTCTTCGTGTTATAGGGTTAATTCTATTTTACTTGTCTACGCATGTTGTAAGCAAATACGCATGTTCGTATTTCATCAAACTGTTTTAGAACATGTTACTCTTCTATTTTTAAATAATTAAAGAGTCTAATTATATAGTTCGTATTTTGGCCCTTGTATTATATGATTTAATATAGTTAAGAATCTATAACCATTGTTATGTTTGATGTCAAATATTTGTATATATATTTATTTTATATACATGTATATTACAATTGTTACAATTATTTACAAAATATGGTATGCTAATTTGTGACATCTATCGCAATTCAATAATTGAAAAAATGCCTTTTTATTTTTATCTGTTTCATCAATATAGATTAGGTATTGCGTATCGCATGGAATTTAAACAACTTTATCCACATTTTATAAACTTAAAGTGAAGCGCATCACCGTCTTTGCATAATAAAGAGGGATAAAGTTATATATATCTATTAGATGAGTTTGAATAGGAACGTTGGAAGAGGAAGGCATAGACGAACGTTCCACGGGGAAGTTCTGATAAAAGGTCAGGTCAAGAGTACTCTAAACCGATGAGCATGCATGAAGTTGATGGATGTTCAAGAAGCGAAAGATGTATGTCAAGATCATAGCAAGTGGTAGGACGTGGTCTCTGCCTACCCGTTGGGAAGGAGGCGTGATTTATGTATATATGTATGTATATTTATTAATATCGCTACGTTGTTGATTTATAGCCAGTAACCGCAAAAGACGTGACCAGTGAATACAATGTGAAACTTTTACAAACGGATAAACCCAGTAATAAAACATTAATATTACATTAAGTCGGTATAAACATAAAAGGACGAAATAGAAAGAATAAAATTGCTAAAGATTTGTTGCGTTCTGTATTTAGACTCGCTTAAGAGTATGCCGAAGAATTAAATTAACGGCAATAAAAATGAGGGTCCGATAAATAAATAGCTTATTCTTCTACTTTAGACCATCAACGTTAAACAAGCAATTATCTGATAAATGGATATAAATTAAATATTAAAATGTTTACTCGATCATTACATTACGGTTTTATTAACTCTTACAAATATTAACTACTGTGGACGACACCGACAACGTTAACGAGTTGGCAAATTACATAATTTAATGGTTACGCGATTATATTATTGAAATAGGACATATTTTAATTCAGTTTGGGTTTTCGATTGAACTCTAATAAAGTTTAATTTTGTATTGTATTAGTTGGTTATCAATTGATTCTTTAGTCGAATATATAAATTAAATCGTGAAAATATAAAGTTATAGATGATGAATTATGAAGTAAAATAAAGATATAAAAATAAAGTATTGTTTCTAGCAAACGAAGCAAAGCACGCAATCCTTTGTAGAAATGTGTTCCCACAGGTTAGCGCGGGGGTTATCTGATCGGGATCGATGGTGCATTATGAGAAAATATTGAACTAGATGAACAAAGATAATGTTATTATATTTGATAAGGTAGTTGTTGTATTAAACTTTTGAAATTATACGTTTGAACGGTTACCTTAACTTTATTAAAGGGATTGGTGCTGTATTCAAGATTGTGAATTAAATTAAAACACAAAATATAATGAAATATATAACATTAAAAAAACTATTACAAATATTATTTGTGGTTATGTAAACATAATGATTTGAGTTTGCTTATCATTGACGCGTACAAAAAATAGTTATTATTTTATAAATTTTAACTTTTACACTTTTCAATACAGACCATAACGCGTAGGTATAATTGTTTTAGGTAGGATTTTTTGTTTCAAACTGGTGATAACATAGTCATCACCGATAAGAGATTAGTCATATAATATAGAGAAGTATATCGACTAACATTTATCATCATGCCTGATGTTACTGGGATAACCGGGAAGATTGAAGAATAAATTATATATATTATAAACTTTTTTATTTTTTCATACCGGTATTGAACACGTATGATTTTGGTTTATTTATTAAATTTAGTTTAAAACAATAATTCTTGGCAATATAATGATGCTAATTCTACGCATATTCGCCTTGTACATTTATTTGTCATGCTTTCAACTTACATGCATCCAAAGTAACCAAATCAATAGAAAGCATGTGATTAAGCGATCGTTAGGTTTAAACTTTTCAATCTTTTTGTGTTTCGTCAAATTAATAGCAAAGAAACAGCATTTCTACTCGATCTATCTGAATTTATGTTTCCTCTGATCATTTTTACATTAATTATTTCAATTTAATATTTACCTACATTATTAGTACTCAATTTGTAATGTACAAAGGTAATAAATTATTATTATCATCCTGCATAAAACCCGATGTACAAGTTTCTTGTATATATTAATTAATATCAACTTAATAGAAATTACATTTTATGAATAATCATATTTCCGCTATGATTAAAACGGTTTTATGTTGCTATTCATTCAAACATCATATTCAATATGTACATTAACGCAATGGAAATATTAGTAAAGCCGTAAGTGGCATTATCAACGCATACTGTTAATTTAACACCTTGAGAAAGTTCACACAAACAAGAGAATAAAATTAAAGCTTCTGTTAAACCGCGTGAACATTCTTGCAGATCGGCGAACTACAACAATAAAACTGGGGAGTGCGTGCTTTCGAACATGGATCGTATTACTTTGGCGGGAACTAATTCTTTCCAAGCGAACGAAGGTAGACACAATTATACCATTTTAATTACCTTCTTACATTCTATTTAAACTTGTATAATTTTAATTCACTCGTCAAATAAATCTATTTATAGACACCGACTACCTGGAAAATAACTGCGTCGAAGAACCAACAAAACTGTGCGAGTTTAAAAAAATGGGTGGTCGAATTTTGAAGACAGTTGATTCAGTTTACCAAGATGTACAAACTATAGAAGAATGCAGAGAGTTATGTTTAAATTCACCTTTCCGTTGCCACTCATATGATCACGGCGATACCGGTGACCACGTTTGCAGACTCTCTCATCACTCGCGTGCCACACTCGCTGACATACAGGTACGCTATCATTGGCATTTAAAAAATAGGTACGAATTTTAAAGGATTTTTTTTATGTATCCTAACAACACAAAATCTTTATAGGATCCTTATTTGGAAGTACCAGAAGCAGCTACCTACGAACTATCTTCATGCTACAACGTCTCTATTGATTGCCGAGCTGGTGACATGGTTGCCCGTATACAAACTTCTAAATTATTCGATGGCAAAATTTACGCTAAAGGCAGCCCTAACTCATGTGTCGTTGACGTTAAATCAAGCCTTGAATTTGAACTGCATATGGGATACAACAACATTGAATGTAATGTCAAACAAAACGGACTTGGAAGGTACGAATATACTTAGGCGATGTTTTTCTGCAAGTATGGAGATCTGATTATTACCGGATATAACGGATAAAGCTTTCGACCTTAACATTTCATATTTTTACAAAAATGATAGTGTTCTCAAATTAAGATAGATTTCTATTTAATTTAGCATTATTGTTTAACTACTAAACTAAGCACTAATATGCAAAGATGCCAATATATTTATGAAATCCGGTATTTACTTTTGAAATGTAGGGTTTTGATCCATCGTAATTATACTAATAATCAAAGAAAAAAAAACAATTTTATTTAAATTTTTCGTTTAACGGGAATTTCATTTGCGTAGGAAATACGATATTTCTTTAGAATTATAGTTACAAACCAATGGTGTATTTAAATGTGTCTCAATCTCTCATTTGCATCTATGAATAGAATTTTTGCCGAAATACAGTCTACTTTTCGAAAATAATACTTCATTCTGCAAAGGCAATACATACTAGTACGCACGAATTTGTACAACCACTTTAGAGTCTAGCTTTGAACGCCCAACAATATTCACTGCCGAAGAATACAAAAAAAAAATGTCTAGGAAAAGTTCTAACAGTTTATCAAGGAATTTCGATATAATAGTTCCTGCTTAATCAATCATAATTTATAGGCTATATACACTCACACCTATATAAAAATTAACGATATGTAGAAAAATTAATAAAACATTCATTTACAGATATTTAAACGATGTCGTTATTCAACATCATGACACCATTGTTACATCTTCCGACTTGGGTCTCGCAGTAACCTGCCAATACGATTTGACTAACAAAACTGTTGCCAACGAAGTTGACCTTGGTATTCATGGAGACATCCAGACTGGTCTTTCTGAAGAAGTTATTGTTGATTCTCCAAACGTTGCTATGAGGATTACAGACAGAAGTGGTGACGACACCATTGCATCTGCCGAAGTCGGTGACCCACTGGTAATAAATATATTCATAATTTTATTGTATTATAAGAAACGCTAAGTATTAAATTCTTATAAATATATTTCCTTGCTTCAGGCTCTACGATTTGAAATTATGGATCCGAACTCGCCATTTGAAATCTTCGTACGTGAGCTCGTGGCTATGGACGGTGTCGATTCCAGCGAAATTACACTCATCGATAGCGACGGTTGCCCCACGGAACATTTCATTATGGGACCTTTATTCAAATCAACCAACAGTGGAAAAGTAAGATTATTTATTTTACTATTATACTTAATTAAAATCGACATTTCATTCATTAATAATATCAATATTCTATAGCACATTACCCGCGGAGTAGTATTTGACTGTATTTGTGTGTTAAAAGATTTAGAAAGTATAATAAGTAGTTTTGGGAAATATTGAAGCAGATTATTTAATTAATATTTATAGTGGTTTTCATACTATAGGTTAAGAAAATTAATTAAAATGAAAGGTATAATGTACAAATTAATATGATAAAAGTGCATAAACAATCGTATGACTAGGACATTGTTATAAATAAAGTAATTTAGTCAATAATAAACGTTAACATACAAATCGCTAATATAGTTTTTTCTTTGCAGACGTTGTTATCTCACTTTGACGCTTTCAAATTCCCGTCATCTGAAGTCGTCCAATTCCGTGCCTTGGTGACACCTTGCATGCCTACTTGCGAACCAGTGCAGTGCGATGGCGGGCCGAACGAACTTCGTTCCGTTATGTCTTACGGACGCAGGAAGAGGCGTTCGACACCTGCCGCACCTACAGACGACATGCTTCTCGTGCAAACCATTCAAATCACAGACAAATTCGGTTTCGACAAACAACGTTCCAAGAACGTTACTGAGGATTCCGTGTTAGTCAGGGAGACTGATGTGACCTGCGTCAACGCGGCAGGAGCTATGCTAGCGGCAGCCGCTTTCTTGGCTGCTCAACTAGTCGTGCTCGCAGCCTGGACTTGCAGTTGGCAGCGACGACGAGCTGCAGCCAAGGCCGCTGAACTCCTTCCCGGACCAAACGCTCCCTCCGCTCTTTGCAAAGTTTACGACCCAAGTTTTTCTCGTGCGCACCAGAGGCACTTCTAAACGAATCTGTGCATATGTCGACGTGATCAGCGTTCGCAATAGTAGTATACTTAGGATAAACCCCCGTCGCGTCCTGGCTCAAGCAGTATCTGGCTCTTGGCATCGTTTAGAGATTGTTCTTAGAGCGCAGGATAATGAGCGACAGCGGTTATTTATATTATGACATTATCAAATTTTCGCACCATCCGCTACGTAATAAGGTGGATGCGAAAGAACATGACACGGAGACGGGGACGACCACAAGAGCGTAGCTGAAAGTGGAAGAATGTAAACTGGAGTTTATTGTGACCGTTAGTATGAATGTTTGTGTAAGAGATCGCTCGCTTGTCCCCATCTCGGGAGTCGTTTGCGGGACAGCGGCCGTAAGTCGTTGTCATGATCACGTCGTTCATTCGTCCACTTTTCGCTCAGATATCTGTACGAAGAGATCCATTTAGTATTGTACCATATTTTTTAAATTAGAATAAGCCTAATAGATGTAGGTAAAAATTAACAATTCAGTACCTTTTAAGTAGATAGCCGAAATTGCGACCTAAGTCACGAAACGATGGATCGACGGCCGTCCCGACATCGTAATTTATTTAATTTAGAATAGTTTCTTTTTTATTTAATTTATGTTCGAATAATAATATTTAATAACATCGTAATATAAATAAATACCTACCTAAAGAAGCTTAAGAATCCAGCAAGATGTGCTAATATTATATAAAATGAAAAATAATTTATGATAACGAATAAATGATATTAGTGCCTCGAAAATTTTATATGTACAATTTTATTGTAATAAAATAAATAATATGATGCGTCCGTGCAAATTGTTAGTAGGACATTACTTACAAATAAATTTATAAAATAATAGTTATGGTTTTTATTTTCTTAATATTAAGTTACTACTATTACTAGTAGGTAATAGTAATCGTTTTGCTACAGAATTATAAGGGTTCACGAACCCTACTGGACAACATGACACTGTAACTGGTCTAATATAAACGGCACCACATAATATTAAAAAAGTGCAAGAATTAATATTTTATAGTTATGGGAATAAATTTAATTAAACGTCTCGAATTAATTTACTGGACATTTTCCAAGTGATTCTTACTTTAGCTTCAGAAGGTATTATAAAATCATGCTTCTATGTACTCGTATAACTTCATAATTGATACTCCAAATACGTATAGTATTCTGTACTAATTAAAAACGATATTCTTCTGTTGTAAGTTATAGTAGGGTATACATTAAATCTTACATTGATATGCTTGAAGGTTACTGTGAAAGATATATCGAATATAATGACTTCGATGTATTCAAGGCATAACTAAAAACTGCATGAAATGTAATATTTTTTTATTTGGTTAAAAAAGTCATCACACCGGTATACATTTTTTAATATATAAAAACAAAATTGTGGTATGTGCCTTAAAAGTGAACACAGCTTGAACAATGGAAAAAAATACACATTAAAATATAGAGCGATCTATGCTCCAACACGAATTAAGCTTAAATTTTACTGCATGCAAGGAACAAGAGAAAATATCAAGAAGGTGTACTATGGAAATAATTAAAATAATATGTAAAAATAATAATGTAAAAAAATATGTGTGTGCATTTTCACAATTTTAGATAAAATATACATGTTATTTCCCTCAAATCTAGAAAGAGAAGATATACATTTACACAAATCTAAATATAGGTAAATCTTATACGAATTCTTATTCAAAATATGAATGTGTACTTACAAACGATAAGTCGGTATCAAAAAAAGAATAACTAACGATAAAGCAACATAGACAGATTGTGACTGAAAAATAAATAAGTGTATTTACCATATAATCGTAATTATCCCACAATTCTACTTTATTAACCAGTTGAAGGGCAACTATTTTACCGAGATAGAATAAAAACTTAACTAAGGATATTAACTTATTAAATGTACAAGTAAATACATTACTTATTAATTTTTTTTTCGAACTGACTATACTATTAGGCTTTAGGGCCCTGAAGCCTCAAATGGTTTTTAAAGCTTCAACTAGACTACAATAGCCTAACATGTGACCATGATATAAGCTTCCCGCAAACAACATTTCATAACTGGCTAAAACCGTTTTTGACTTAAATACGCACATATAAACATACAGACAAAAAAAATTACATATTCGTGATCAGTTTTCCTCCATATAGGATGTCTATAGGGAAATTCGGAAACACATATACAGACAGAACAGGTTGTCAAAGTAACATAATATAATTGAAACAAGAAGTATTTTAACGTTTGCAAAATATAAAGATTTAATGTAATTAAAATTGTACAGTGACTTGAATTTCATAAGAAAGATTCTATGTGTTTACATAGTAAATTTCGAAAGAATGCAAACGGCAAACTCACTGTAAAAGCACATCCAGGGTCAAATCGACCAGTTTTTTAAATGGAATCGGCACACATCAGTAAGATGCAATCTTTTAGTTAGGGCACAATCAAGTGTGAAGGGGCAGGTCTTACGTCCACATTCGTGCCAGAGATTAGATCGTCATGCACCGGCGACGGCACGCGACAAAACGGGCACGTGCCTTCGCAACCATTAGCTGCACCGCGCAGGAAAAACTGTCTCTATCTGTGGCTCTTTCGAGATTCTGATAACTTGCTATTGAAAAAATGTATACTATAAAATATACCACTTCAAGAGTTTTAGGTTAGGTTTAGGTTTTAGGTTGCAGAGTTTAGGTTCTTTATTTGCATGCCAATAAAATGTATTTATTATGGCTAACACTTTTAATCCTGGAATGTAGAATAAAATAACAGACTTCATTTTATAAAGCACTTTACAGAATTGACAGGCGGATGTAATAATAAAAGCAATTTTATGTTATGTGGTCGACAATAGCGGCCGGTACTTTCATAGACCTATAAAATTCAAATGTTGAATGCAACATTGTTGTCTAAGATAAAGTTGTTTACAATAACATGAAATATTCATAGTAGAGAGTCCGGAGGCCACCGGGAAACAACATGCGTACAAATAAGCAAAACCAAACAAATAAATGCTGATAGACATTGACTATAGGATGCGATTTAACGGACCTATATACGTAATGAAGTTAATACGTTTCCTCAATCTCTATAAAAACAAGTAAAAGAAGAATTGAACCAATACTAAGCCAATTGGATGCTGTGGTGGTTTTTACTGGACAACTGATGGAGCTCTGGCGATCAAGCGGTCGAGGAATAACCATAAAATATTCATTCATAACCACTAATAATAAGCTTTATAAATCATTCAGTGAAATAACTCCTAAAATATCCAATAATGGAGATAAACAAGACACTGCATTTTATTCTCTAGCCTTGACTACACCGTATCATGGACTAACTATGTAACTGTTCAAAAATGCTTTGAAAAGGATAAGATGCAATGAACACACAGCCAAGTTCCTGAAGAAGGAAAATTATCACAATAAGAAGAAGACGAAACCGTTATACGAATATATAAATGTCTAACAAGTTACTAAATGTCCAGCAACTGTAACAAAAAAAACCCTGCGACAATTCCAAATGATGAGATATCTAAGTTTACTACTCGAGATCATTTTCGAGCGTACTTTATTTTCGATGTCTTTCTTCACCATTAGATGACAGTATTTCTAATTAAACACAAAAATTAGCTGAATTTTTGCAAATTAAAAAAGTATGTATACTAATATGCCACCAAATTTAAATCGTATCGACATATTACTGTTCTAACCATTTGAACACCGCAATTTATTTATAGTTAGGATTCATTATAGTCAACACCAGAAATATTTTATATAATCTAAGCCCTAAAAAAGCCAAAACGAATGTAAAGATCCCACCCCTTTTAGTAAGTAAATATCTTATAGAATAATTAATCAGGAATAAGAAGCGTACTACAGACCTCATTCAATATCCGATATCTTTCATATCTTGTTCCGATCCTACTTATTGAATAAACAGTTACAAGATTTTATCTCGCGTTCGGCGTCGCGACACAAATGAAATATAGCCGTGTCCGCTCTGTTCTCATGAAATATGTAATCTGATTAAGTATTTATATAAATGAGTCATGGTAAAACAAAATAAAAAAGCAAAACGATAAAGAATGCAAAGAAAAAGAGCACTGTGCTTGACTGTTAGACCAATTATGATAAATTAGTCCAAATATAGTGTTTAGACCTTTAGATAGAGCACGCATTGAAGATATCCGTTTGTTTATTTAAAAAATAAAACTGTTTATCACGACAATTGTGAATTAAGTTAACCATTAATAGGAACTAGGACACTTTCGTTTGGAAAAGAAAGTAAATGTGAACAATGGAATCTTATGTTTCTGAATATTCAGGAGAAAGCTTTTAAGAATTCGTATTCATACAAGCAACTTTATAAAATTGCAGTGGAATGTGCGAGAAAATGAATATGACTCAGGAAGTACTGTTTGTTGATGTATGCATACAATAAACACACAAAGACTTTAAGACAATTTTCTAAATGATCAGTTTGTACTGTAGGAAACTAGGACCATGTCAAGCAGGTTTTACTATCAAATGGTTATATATTATAAAGATCTCATTAAAAAAATCGAAACACCCTTGAAGTTTGGTTTTGAATGACTCTTATGATCATTCAGGAGGAATTTAAATAAAATAGGTTTGATATAATAAAAAAAATACTCCGCTGGCAGTTTAGTCTACGCAATTCCAAATTTGAATTTAAATTTTCGAATTTTCATCGAATAAATGAATATGGATGGAGCTCAATGTGTAGATTGTTTACAATGTGTTCCAATCAATTCCTTCCATCGGAATTTCTGCATTTATTCACATTTTTTTCCAAAAGTATCTTTTTTTATAGTGATTGGTAACAAAGCTTTATTACATTCTAAAAAAGAGGGTTTTCCTAACTAATATGGATACCTCGCCCACGGAAGCGTATTATTATTCTATTTATAAATAAAACTAAAAAAAAACTAAAAACTGAATATATCTATCAGGATGAAAACGCTTGTCGTTTGGATAATGAATTGTACTTGAAAATTACACTTCATGTTACAATAATTAAATGTGTAGTTTAAAATATAATATAACCCCATTTTTGGCCAGATTTTAAAAATTAGATTCCAGATTTTTTTATGTCACAAAGAGCGGAAAACTGGCGGACGGCCCACCTGATGTTCAGTGATTACCGCCGCAAATGGACAGCTGCAACAACAAGGGCATTACAGCCATGTTGCCGACCTTGGGGGTCATATTTCAATCCCTTTTTGAGAAGCCATTCCACAGCTCTAGCGTGCGTGATAGAGAACCTTACTGTTGTCGCGTTTCAGCAAGATTTTAGTGTGAGGATGACCAGTCAGCCAACTGCGGAAGGTGCAAGTTTGTAAAAGTTCCGCAAAGCGTTCCCCATTATACATGCGGTAGAAGAAACAAAGAAACCGAAGTCTCTGCGAAGTTGTAAGGTAGTTAATTAAGTTAATAATTAATAATAATTATTATTATATAATATATAATTATTAAAAATAATAATTAAGGTATTAAGTAACTTTCCTGATGCCAGCTCTTCTTGATGAGTGGGATGTTTTCCGAACCGATAGTATTGTTCATAAGAGCCTTCATAAGGGCCTAAATTGAATAGTATTTTTTGATCATATTCCATAAAGAGCCTGTAGATTCCTAGTAAACAGAAATTAATATACCTAAATCTTAAATTTAACTAATTATGCCTAAATTTTAATCTGTAAATTTAATTTACTCGCTTTGATGCAATCATTCGATTTTATAAACAGACTAGCCGTGCCCGCAGCTCCGCTCGCGTGGACTACAGTATGCCGTCGGTCGAGCGCACGCGCGAATCATGTTATTAAGACGGAATACATAAACGCTTATTGTGGCTGATCCTTAGAAGATAGATATGCTATTGCCAACTTTTTTGTAGGTCTTTTTAAGATCTACAATTATCTAGAACCTTAATTTGATATAGGTATTTCGTATAGTTTACTCAGCGTATGCTAATTTAAGCGCTCTTTATGCGTTAGATGCTCTATTCACCATTATCTTCACCGCGTTCGTATGTTACTTTCTCTTACAAAATATATCCTATAATCTGGCCAGATACAAAGCTATAAACAAAAATAAAAATCATGTAAATTAGGACAAGTAGTTTTCGCGTGAAAAAAAACATATACGGACAGAGAAACGTTGAGTTTTATAATATGTATAGATTGACAAGAACTGGACAAGTAAATGAGAAAAAAATGTGGCATTTTGCTATGAAAAAAAAACTATCTACATATATTTGGAAAATAAAACACCTAAATGCAAGATTAATTACAACCAAATCGTTAGAGACGTTTCCAAGTAATCAATTAAGTTTATAAGAATTGCTCACTTAATAGTATTAGATAAAATATCATAAACCAGACATAAAAATATGATGGTGTTAATTTGAATACACTTTGATCACAAGTCAATGGTAAATTAATTACTCTACAAATATGTATTTTTTTCTGGTGAAAAGGTAGCAAAAACACATATACCTGTTTACAACTGGTTTAAGTAAAATATTTTCAACTTTTATTATCTATATACATAAAAGGCAATGTCCTGACTGACTCATCATCACCCAGTTCAAGTTATTAAGGACATAAATTTGAAGATGGTTTTGAATTTATATTGCAGGAATTGTTTAAAAAGCGATTTTTGGATATTCAACCCTTGAGGCTGTGAAAAGGGGGTGGCAAAGTTTGTATGGAGAGTAATAATGCTCGAATTCGATTAATTTGATACTTGATATAAATATTTATCAGCATAATTCATGAGATACGTAATTGGGATTTTTTCAAAATTAACCCCTAACGAGACACTGAGGTAGTCAAAGTTTGTATAGGTATGTAATGTATTAAGCTATGTGCGACTAGCTAGATTATATCCATGATAATTGTTAATCCAATCCAGATAGAGTAATACTGTTCTGTCCTACTGAATCACGAACGGAACATCTTCACAAACATTTATCATCAAAACTTCGGAAGAGAAGAACTTCGGGAAGAAGTCACATATCTAATATCAAAACCTTCTGTGAATTGGAAGATAGTCATCGTTTTAAGTTAGGTATTATAAATTGATATATAAAATAGCAGTGAATAGTAAGTGAAAATGTTATTTATGGAAAATCAATTCACAAGATAGGTTATTAAGATGTAAAATATAAAACTGCTAAAGCAAGAAACGGAAAACTTTGTTTGCTGATACAAAATTAATAATCTATTTATCATTTATTATTTATCTATTATATCATATAATGAAGATTTTGTATGTTTAAACGCGCTAAACTCTGGAACTACCAGTCGGATTTGAAAAATTTCGGTTGGTAAATGATAGCCAGATTCATGAGGAATAGTATAGGCGTATAGCCTATATAACTTTACGCTACGACCCTAAGGAACGGAGCAGTAACTATCAATGTCAAGCAATCTGGCAAGCTGTAGGCAAGTCCGGGAAGTGGAAAAACGTAAGGGCGCGTTGGAGGCGGCGCCGTTGAAAGTTTCTCGAATAAATTTAACACGGGTGAAACCGCAGGGCACAGCTAGTCTCTGTATAACGTATAAGTAAGAAATTTATCACGTGCCTACATTACATACCTCTTCAAACGTTTTTTAGTTATACTGATCAAAAACAGACATCCGAGCGATTTGTTAGTGATGAAGCAAGTTAGATTAAAAGGAGATATAATAATATTCAAATGTATTACACGAAGAAATTACTAGATTTATCACACACTTGACTTCACACCATATCGTTAATTTATTGTAATAAAAAAAATTGAAATCATAAGTCTGCGTGAAATGTCGGAAATGATCAAAGTTGGATCACGACGTGTAGACGCGCGCTAACAACTCGCTAATAGACGATCGTGCTCGTGACCCTGCTTTCCGAACACAATAATAATATCCAACGAATGAAGAATTAAACAGCATATTGCCAAGTCGTTTACGTTTGAATATTAGATTTAATATCATAATTGATGTAAAATTTTTTACAGCTTTCATAATGCATTTATTGTTACTATTAATTTCAAACGGAAATGTTATAATTATAATAGAAGAGTGTTTTGTAAATAAAAATCTTTTATGACGTCAGTAATGCTTTAAGGTTTGTAAAGGCCGTGTAGAATCACTACGTGAACACTTAAGAACTCATGTGAAAAGTTTCTGTCCATCATACTATTTCCAATTCTGGGATGCACTCCCGAAACTATCAAAATTGATGTGTGTAACAAGTTTTCGAAAGTTTTTGTAAAACGAGACTTATTTCCAAAACAATGACACTTTCTCATATTAAAAAAACTATAAATTTTGTATGTACTAAGTATATTATAATAATTATGTAGTGTTAGTTTTAGAGTAACATTCGGTTATTATGGGGCTAGAAATTATAATCTTGTTTTTATTAATATTTTAAGAACATGATATGTTAACATGAAATACTTACAGAGTTATCTCAGTTTTTTTAAGCCTATCACCGCACAAATGACCATAATTATTATATAAAAACAAAACAAGAGCTGATCTGACCAAGACATTAGATAAACTATTCATTCCTTAATATAAGGAAGCCATCTAAATTGATTAGCTCAATAAATATTTTACATAAGATACCACTTTATAACTATATAATCATACTGTTTGTACTCTTATTCTTTGAAATGAATAACCGCCTAGGTTAATCTGTCGGTAACAGGTGGTATTTACCCTGAAATCTGTAAGGTTGCAGTTATGAAATTAATATAATAAATATAAATATATGGGGATACTTTACAGGATTTTCGTCCCATTAGCCTGTTGCCGTGCATTTCAAGCATTAAGTAAGCATATAATTAAATACTTCGAAGACAACCTGATACTTCCACCCGTCTAATCAGGTGAACAGCCATAGTACATCAACAGCCAATTGGATGTCGTTGATAACCTTTTTGTAGCCAAAGACTAAGGTATGTGCAATATTCTGATGATACTAACCTTCTCCCTTCTCCCGTGCTTTCGATTGCATAAATAATCCACTACAAACTTTCATTTTAGAAGTTTGAAATAATACAACCCACTGGCTTCGTTTCTCATTAGGTATATATCTCGTAGGGTCCATCAAGGTTAAATTCTGGGATATAATCTTTTAATTTTATATAACGCAAATATTATAAATAATATATAAATCACTGTCATGATGGTATCATCTTTATGATGATCTTCAGCTTTATTAGTCTTCCGAGCTAGTGATCATACTGAGGTAATAAAACAATCTGAACTGAGAACAAATAATACACTTTGTCTAATTCAAATTACCTGATACTAAACCCAAAGAATACAGGAATTGGTTCTAAACTTTTTCATTTTAAACGAAAAATCTTAACATTTTAGTTACGAGCCTGTGCATATTAACGAAGCTTTAGGGTATTTTTTTAAGCTGATTACTCCAATACTTGTAGTAATAGATAAGTTGCTGATTCTTTATACTCTCACTCTATATCATTTACGATAAATAAAACTATATAATTTTATCACAGAATCAATTTGATATCTAATAAGAATTTCGAGTTAATAAGGAAACCTTCTTAATTAATGAACTCTAACTATTTTACATGAGCTGTTTGCTATTAACCATGTTATATCTATTAAATACCTCGTTCGTAAAATCCATAAACATTGTGATAATATACTGCATGTAAACACATATAAATAATCATTAATTATGTCTCCATTATGAAAATTCAATGTTAGTATAATAATTAAAACATGTTGTATAGAATAGGGTAATTATTAAAACCAGTCTAACTGAACACCATACAATGTTGCAAAAATATGATACTGGCGCTAGAACTAATGGCGTACATTGTTTTACTCTATAATTATACGATTATTCAATTTATATAGGTTTGGTAGAAATTGTACTCGTATATATTAAATTTAAGTTATTTATAGTGACAAAATATATTGTAGGATTATACTAAATTTATCGATAAAATTATCATCACAGTGACGATACACGTATGTTTAAGTGCATCTAGAAAACAACAAGACAATTTTTAACAAAAAATTAAACCAACTTCGATGATTTTGATGATTTCCCTGGGTTATCTTCCAAGTCGAAGGTCCACTGCCAATGAAATCAAAACCGGTTTGGATAGCATCCCTGGCATCGAGAAGAACCGGAAAGAAACTCGATCGGGCTTATTCTTTTTTGTTTCCAATTGTACAAACAATGTTTACATTTGATAATCATATTAATAATTTTATGGATGCACAGAGAGGGAGTCACTTCCAGACATCACTATCATTCACATAATGATCCACCCTATAATAAATAATCTTTTGACAGTAAAACCGGCTTGACATGGTCGTTGAACGCATTGTCGAATAAAAATTAAAATGTGGTCCCATTTGAGGTAACTAACACCTTTCCAACGAAAAAAGGATCATCTAAATCGGTTCATAAACAAAGATGTTATGGCTGAACATTCCATAAAAAACATACGAAAAGAGAACTTCCTCCTTTTTTGAAGTCGTTTAAAAATTGGAAATAATTATTCTTAAGTTGGTTTAATACACTGCGTATATAAATGATAGTCGTAGGGATTTCATTATTTTGCAGACGTAATCAATGTATGACAATTACAAATGAAAGAAAATTTGGTTGATATTATTACTGTGTATCGACACTCTATCATCTATGCGACAATCGTTTCGCAGAAAAAAATCCACTCGGAAAAAGCAAATGAAGATAAAATAGGTATACCTGGGTATACCTATACCTGGGTATACCTATACCTGGGTAATCGGCTATAATGAACCATATTGATTTAAAGAACAGTTAAATAGACCTGGCTAGTCAACGTGAAATGTTAAAAGGATCATTGCATTTCAGACTTCTTCTTGAAAATAATCATATTCTAATTTCCTGTCTGATTTTTTTTCTTTTTTAAAGCGAATATTATATTTTTTACGAAACCCTTTACATTACTTTGACCCATTTTACGAACATTCCAGTCTAATTCACTAAATCAGAAGACATCGAATAAACGCAATAAAATAATTGATTAAGAGTACATATATACGCAAAAATAAATAAAAAAGTATCGATATGAATACGCAACTCATAGTCAGATCCTCTACACGCATTATTTTTCACTATACTGGCAGCAAGAACTATTATGATAGTTTCAAACGTATTTCTAGTTCTAAAATAGAATAATCCCGTACTATGAGAGTACCATGTTATAAAATTTAGTAACTAGTGTATTAAAACTTTATATAAGTATAGTCGGCGTCATAACGTAAATATACGTACGTACACATAGGGGTAAATAAATTAATACATAAAAAATCAAAGTCAAGTAACACTTGACGGAATAAATTCATACGAGAAAATGAATATAACATAAGTAGGTATTTGTTAGCCAAAGACTCACCCTCATCCTCTGATCACCGACAGTCCACACGCGGCTAGCGAAGTCATGACAGGCCCCTACGATATACGCTCCCGTTGAATCGAAATCCACTGACATCACGCCAGCATTTGATCCAACCAAAATTCCTTTGTTTTCCACAACACCTAAAACAAAAATAAATTATAACAGTGACAATATTTTCTCAAAACAATTTTTTATAAGTATTATACCGATAATATTTAAGTATTTTCTTAACGTTTCAAAAGACAACCAATTGAACTTAGTATTTTAGTTTTTTTGTTGCTTGTTAGCCTATATATTTTTTAAGAACTAGCAACTGCTCGTGACTTCGTTTTTGTTTATTATAATAATATCAAATTGAAAAAGAATTAAATATAGTGATCTCTTATCATTGAATTCATTTTCAAAATCGGATCGTTAGTTGCCAAGATTACATCCTACAAGCAAAAAATTTTTATCTCTTTATAAATTCACAATAATTATGTTCAATTTGTTCATTTCAAGTGTATTCATAATTTTCGATATACTTATAGTACAACTATGTAGACTGCAAAAACTTTAGTCTAGTCAACAAGTTCAATTTTTTTTTTATCGTTATAGGTTTGGCTTAGTGGCCACAATCTCACCTGATGTTAAGTGACGATGTGGCCCAATATGGTAAACGCTAAACCTAGTGGAAGACTGGCTCTCAAGTTCAGCTGCCGGAACACATCTATTGGTGCTTGGCGACAGATTTTCAAATTAAGGGTGATAGCTAGCCAGGCGAGCATCAGAAAAAGCCCTACCACCATGCTATGGTTTCCTCACGATGTTTTCCCTCACCGAAAGCTCAAGCTCATTGCAGGGATTCGAACTCACGTCAATCGACGCGAAGTCGTACACGCTACCACTGAGCCATCATTGCTTCTGAAATGATGTTAATTCGAAATAAAGCTCCTAAAAATATGAGCAACAGCGCATTCGATTCGGAATTACATTTAGAAAAATGTATCTAGAGGATGTATTGCACATAAAAAATTAAAATTGTTATTAACAAAATAAGATGAAAAAAAAAACGGCATTTAGTTTTTCGTTAATAACTCAAAAACTATTAATATTTAAGAAATTTTCAAAAAAGATCGTTGAAGTGGAAGGAATTAATTTTTTAATAATTTATTTATTTATTTATTACCTATATTTTTTGCTTCTTGGAGCTCTTCTTATATATATACTTAATAAGATCACGCGATGAAAGTTTATTATAGTTGTTTAAAGTTAAAACAAAATGAAATGTTCAAAAAGATATATTTTTGTACATGTAATTCCGAATCGAATGAGCTATCGCTCATATTTTTAGGAGCTTTATATGGAATTAACACAATTTTGAACTTGTTGACTAGATTACTTGGGGACTTGTGACATATATGAGGTGCAAGGGATATCCGACTTCTATCTCAGATATGCAAGCTAGCCTCACTTGTACGGAGGTACACTGCTGAACAGCAAACGAAGAAATGACAATACCAAGGCGGTTGGGTTGACACGATAAAAAAAACAATACGTCATGGAAACTTGCTTTCTGCACATCGCATTTCGGGATTAGTCAATATAACTGACCAGCTAGGCAGGTTCTTTCTCTGTGGTATTTGTACACAATATCGATTATCGATAGATCCTCGCCTTTCGACGGTCCCTGCTTTTAGCCGTGGACTGCACGGACTGTAGTGAAGAGTATTAATTTTACAGAGTTTATATAAAAATAACTTACATTTAGACACATCCCATAACTTGACTTTTCTGTCAGCACCACCCGTTGCTACTAGCCTATCTGTTGGACTCCATTTGACTGCGTATACTTCACCGTCATGTGCGTCCTAATAGAACAGGAATGTACTATATTTTATTATTGAAAGTGGATGCGCCTCTATCGTCTTTTCCTTCGCGAGAAATATTACGATAGAACGATATTACTTCAATAAGCTCAGTCTGCATTTCTTATTTATTATAATAATTGTTTTATTTTTTACACTAAAACAGTTAAAGGATTTGATCAAATGACTTAGGTACCTACTCTCTTAAATAAAATTACCCCAAAGACTTCTTTTTTTAACAACTTCCCTGAATTGATCATCCAACTTGGGGATTTGATTAAATCTTCATTTTTATCATCTTCCTGCTACATAGATTATTGAATTAATTCTGATACTAAAACTTATAAAATTTAATTTAAGCTTTTTTAAAAAATTTTTTTATAGATTGTCGAATTAAAAAGTTTATAACTATTTTAATGAATCGAGTTACAGCAGAAGGGTATCTTTGGTAACTGATCAGAGTGCAGACAGTACATACTAAATTAAATTTACATAAAATAACGTTTTCATTTTTTAACATTTCTTTAAAAGCTTGAGGCTTCAGTGTAAGTGTAAAATCGTTTTACGCCACAAGCTTTTAAAGTGAGTATTAAACTATATCTGTGCCAAATTTCAGCTCTCTAGGTATTGGGGAAATACTAGTTCTATTTTGACAATCATGAATCAGTCAGTGTCGAATTTTCCTAACTTTGCATCCCTATCACATCTAAACGGATGAACCTATAAACTTCACAAAAATTGTGAAAGTTGTAGGGTTCCAAAAACTACTCTTAGTAAACAGAATTTCAGCTTTGCAAATTGCATTATTTTTTAAGTTATTCTTCACCAGACGCGTTATAAGAAAATGATGAGAGTGGAGTTTTACTACGCGCAACACACATTGCAACAATTCTACACTATGAAGTTTTTGCTAAACCTTTTGTTCCATTGTGGTGCAAAATAGTCACACTTGATGTTATGTGACATACCAATTGTAACTATTCAAAGTAGTACTTTAACTATAACCACGGAGTAGATAAGTACAAGCATCCGCTATATATATTTTTTTTAATATTACTTTGAACTACGAAAAATAAACATTACATTTTCTTGATGCAAATATAATGATTTATTTAGAAAACAACAGAAAAAAACAGAAAGTAAAGCATTTAAGTAAAAACATATGAATTCGGGCCCTACTTATTACCTACATAATAACGTCTTAAATAATGTATAATAAAGTGAGTTACTATTTAGGCATTTGAGAGACCCCCGTTTGTGGTAGCTATAACTGTTATTGCTTTATTTTGATAAAAAATGTAGATAGTTTGATAGTAGATGAATCACAACCTAGAGTAGTATACCATGGACAAAATGGAAATGTTTTAGAATAAATACTTACAAATCTTAATGCAACTTTTGAAGGTAATGCGGTTGCATAGTAAGGCATAGAATCCATTATCTTGTCATCAGAACTGCCTCCAGAGCCGCCACTGTTTCTACTGCCGCCTTCTCGTGCCGCCTCTTCTAATTCTTTCCGCACTTTGTCACTTTTCTTTCTGTAATTTTTTTTTTAATCAACTACTTTTTTTAAAATAGTTTTATAATAAGCTCATGCATACCATTGCATTGCGACGTTTGTTTGTTTTCTCAAGTAATTGTAAGCTTTTAATTAAAATATTTATAAAATTTTGTTTTCTAGCTTTTTATAGCAAAAATTAGTTTGTTCCTGAGTCATATTTATATATAAAGAAAATTCATATCCTCATTACCCAAAAAAGAGGTTTGCTGTAATATTAGTATGAAATATCTTTTGGTCGAGTATGAACTATGTTTCATATGAAATAAATTTTCTAATTTTCTTGATCTTTTCAATTTTATTTTACCCATTTATTGTAATAATAAAATAATTTTCGGAGTACGTGCTCGAAGAAAAAAAATCAATACTAAATCATAAATATCATAAATATATGTAAATATACAATACACATGCATAGCTTTGCATTAAATTTATTCAATAACCAACTTCAACTGCGATACTAAGCTTCATGTCATCATTACAATTTACAAGCATTCAAGTCATGCGTTTTCCGAGATTCAAATAAAATGTTAATTTTATTTTTAGTTCTTTTGACTTGTAATATATTAGATATGAAATATAGACTTATTGAGTAAAAATATTAAATTTATAAAATAAGTTCTTTTGTACTATTTTCATGAATATATTTATATAAATGGTACTTACATTCGATACCTATAAAGAGGAGGTTAGTAAAATAAATTATGTAATGAAAATCTATGATAATAAATAGACTATACTTTACGCTAAAAAGATATAAATATAAGAATTATCTGCATTTACTGGCATTACATTAATTAACATTATGATAATCGATAAGACGACAATACTAATACATACTTTTTAATAAAAAAAAAAAATATTATTTGGAGTGGCACTGTTGCCAGTCATTTACATATATGATTGGAAAATTTACAATTTCTTGAAAACAACCATTTATTCTGTAATACTTCGTTAGGTATTTGGATTTATGTAACAATTTTACATTTATTTACATTTTACTCCACCAAACCAGATTACCAAAAATTTTATCAAATCAAATAAGCATAAACCGGCTGAGTGTTAGATATAAATTCTGAAAGCAATACACAAAGTGGAGTGGTTTTAATGGTTAAAGAAAATAACGACTTCTATTTATGGGTGATTCTGAGATATCTTAACTGACAAAAGATTCGCTGTCAATATTTACAATCGATTCAACGATTTTCTGGCTCTCTGGCGAAAATATCAATTGAGTGAATTGACTTGACTTCACCGCAAGAAGACTAGTAGAGATGAACTTTGTCTCAATTTCGTGACATTTCGTTGGTCAATTAGTTTGGACTAAACACATAGATGCTCTTCGTTTACAAAATAATTTTCGTATGTACTCCTTACGTGAATATTTAAATAATTTTAATTTGATTAGAACACCTTCAAATTTTACATTCTGACAAATGTTATAAGCAAAAAATTGATATAAAAAATCAATCGACTACCAATTATGAAACACAAGATATAAATAAAATTAAAACTAAAATCAAGGACCTTTATACAAATATTTGTGAACACAAATAGATAATAAAAACAAATTATGATTAATTTATATCTGTAAAATATTATATATAGATTTTTGGGATATTCAACAATCATGATCAATTCGATTCGGTTAAGGTTCGCTGTTTCAACAGTCTTCAAAATCAGTTTAATCAGATAAGAGGAAATTGAGAGACTTCGTTACGAATGAACATTGGAAATAATTATTTTTATTCACTATGCTTTATAGCACAGCGCAACTTTAAATAATGCTGAATAGTTCACAACATTACCTACTTTTATTTTCACCAATGAAACATAACAAGCCGAATTCGCGATCTTGCTAATTATAACGATGAATGAATGTAAAAATACTTTGCGAGATGTTCATTCATTCACGTTTCTATTCTTGCAATGTTTGTGACGCAAAAGTATCCGCATTGATAATTAATCTAATGTTTAATCGCGGTTTCAAAACCTTCACAAATAGAACTGATAAACATATATATCCACATAAATCTCCAGAGTTTAATAGGCGATCGAAAATCATGCACACACAATAAAATGAAAATTTGTGAGTAAAAAACGCAAACCCTTAAATGCTAACAGGTTACATTAATGTACATACTTAATGGTTGATTTCACCATGTAAAGGAAGAATGAGTGCATGTGTGTAAACTTCATACATTAATACAATTTAATAATAGAACATTTTAATTGTAATAATATGTATAAATCAATGAGAAAACATATTAAATCAATAAGAGTCAGTTTCAGAGTGCAGTTAAGACATAAAAAAATGGTCCACGTTCATGAAGACGTATCATTTGTTCAGTAGTGAACGCCACAATGCCATCAAACCACCACATCATTCATGTTATGTCAAACTCACCCGAAACTAACTCTACCGAATGTGTTGAGGAAAAACGCGGTAGGGTTGCTTGACCTGTTGAAGAAATTAAACAAAAAGAAGCAAAACAAATATTATGTATACTTATGCAAGCTTTTTAAGCCGCGTCGCACACACGCACTGCACCCGCTCTAATCACAAACAAAATACACATTTTTAAACACATAATTAACAAGTGTGCATATTCTACAGTAATTTGTCAAGTATAAGCATAATGCTGTAGGTATATATTAAGTATAAATATGGTACTATTCATAACCGAACACGTTGTACCGTAAAAGTCAGTGCGTTACATAATTAGAATAAATGCTGTCACGAGTTGTGAGCACAGAAAGATACAAGCAAATTTTTTTTCGTTCTCCCATATTAACTTTCTTGTCTTGCCTCTCTCTTTGATTCTTTTAATTGTTGTATTAAATGTTCCTTTTTTAATTTTACATTTATTTCCTTTAAGCTTTTTCCCCACTTTTCACTCTTGAATTCAGAATATATGCTGATTACTTGGCACTCTTAGCCATGGTCAAAAGAATTTTTGATATTTGGACTACAATTTTTAAGCGTTTCTTTCTCTACTATGCTATCTAGAAACCATGCAATTGTATCATAACCAATACCAACAATGTTAATATTCTCTATTTAACTTTATATGTACTTTAAAATTTACAGTTCCACTAATTTTCCGACAACTAGCCTAGTCACCCTATCGTGGCGAAATATCGATGCCCTTTTATTTTTTATCTAAATACAAAATAATGATTACTGACACCCAGATGTGGGCTTTACGAACCAGTGTATTGTTGTAAATTATTACGACTAATAAAGTTATGCAACACTAAATACATAAGACTGAAACTTAGAAGCGTTTTTCGCATTCGCCGCGGAGATAATCACACGCACAAGCGAAACGCATCTATTCCTCACTACGGCCTGTGGAGGATTGAGATAAGTGAAGCTTTTTTTTTTCGAACTGACTATATTGTTAGCCATAAGGGCCCTGAAGCCTCAAACGGCATTTACAGCTTCACCCGGGCTTGGAGATAAGTGAAGCCTGCACTCCCTCTTTAAACTATTAATTCTTTGTTTGGATATTGGAAATTTAGGTTTTTGAAAAGGAAGCACCTATCCCACTGGAGGCCCTCGGCTTCACCCTATATACATATATATATATATCTAAAAAAATCAATATATTTTATAAATGACTTATTAGTTTATGTCTATAAACGATAACTACTAAGTATAATATAATAACACACGTAACATTTTAGTGAAAAAAATCTCAAATATATTCAGTTTATTTTTGATTTAATTTCCAGTTCATATTGATTTAGTATAATTTTAAAACACAGATACTATATGTACTCCTAATGACCTGTGCTTATTACATCGTTATAAGAAAGTACCGATTGAGACGTGCGTGTTAATAAAGAAGTTGACGGATTAATCGTCTTCTATGCAACTCAAAGTTGACCACAATTCGTGACAGGAATTGTAATGTGATTTCTTTATTAACAAAAAAGGCTATTTAAATTACTTGGTAGTCAGTAGATGCTTTATAAATGACAAAATACTATTTCTACTTAACGAAGAGTGCAATCAACTATATAATAGCAGCAACATTCACTAAGATACCTCATAACAATGAACATACTTACAGGCAAAACATTTATGCTATTACTAAATGACCCAAAGTTTAATGATTGCACTGCCGTAAAGAATATCATGAGAAGCAAACAGAACTATAATTTATCTTCTTTGTCAATAAAACGGCGATCATGTGTGGTGCAGTACAATACATAGGGCATGAGTGTTAACAAAATATATCTTATTAACTACAAAAAACATGCTGTTTTTTTTAAATAATTAAACAAAATACCTCTAGCTAGATCAAAATATTTGAACTTACTTGAGAAAATGTTCGTTTTCTTCATTCATTTTATCCGCATCTTTTGCTTTGTACTTTATGAGTCTTTCCACTAACGTACGATTTTCATCCTAAAAAAAAACATAAAAACCGTTTTCTGATTAAGTATTTATCAAAAATATACAAATAAACTTTGTAAAATCTAATTACCCGCTTGAAAACTTTCCGCATTTTAAAAATATGTTATCTAATAGGTAAACACAATATTGACTTTTCCAAAAACACAGAATTAATTGTATCCTACAACTGACACACTAGCGCGAAACATTCTGTCCAACTGAACGTAAGTGATGTTGTTTTATGAGACACAGCTATATGCGTTTCGTATACAAAACTTTTATAACGTGAGCATCGTAAAAACACAGGGTGTTACAATTTTACGACATAACATTACCAATCAATTATACTAAGTAACAATACTTCAGTTAGAACTTATTACATGCGAAGTCTGTAGTTAGCTAACATTTACATAATTACCGATTTCAACAAAAATAAAATACGCAATCAATGTTTCCATTCCAAAAGTTGAATAGATATTTCCGTGGCAAGAAATTAAAAATGTAAATATTTGTAATAGGTAAATAGTATAAAATTATATCATACTAGATATGTAAAAGACAACCTCGATTCAGTTTGGAAAAATGCCAAATTTTAAATGATGCTATAAAAATCTAAAGTTCCACTGGAATAAATTGTTTGTAATAACAACTACCATTACTATGCCAAAAATATTTTACTCCGTATAAACAATGGAGGTGGAGCATCAAACATAGTGGAATTTTTAAACTTTATTGGTTAAACGAAAAGAACGTAGACAAACGAGCGTTGAGTTATGATTACGTTATGATTTATTCATTCTTTTGGTTGATAATTCTCCTAAAATATTGCGAAAATATATTATTCAAAGGAAATTTTTTGAGTTGTGGATATAAACGTGATGAATTTCATTAGCATCCAACATTAAAAAGTTATCGTGAATCGTGAAGTTATCGTGTATTATAAACGTGAAACACTAAATAAAAAATAAAAATTAGGTTTGCAATAAAAAATAAATGAAAGTTTTGCACATTTGAAAAACTTACATCCTGTCTAATACTGAATGAGCCACTTTGTCCCAATACTGAAATGACTTTCGTATAAAAGCATCATTAGCAATTCGGTAGAGATGGTTTTTCATAAGTTACCGATACTCTAATGATAACATAATTTTATGTTTAATGATCACTGAAAATTAGAAACTGCTTAACCATTCGACTCTCAACGTCACACAAAACGCGCGTAAAATTGGCATTAATGGCACCCAAGTCAAGTTATTAAAAGTAACATTATAGCCAATAAGAACATTAAGTACTAATAAATATGCAAAAAAAACATACTTTAATGCTTAAGATCGATTAGAGAAACGCTAAACAATTGTGATGACGTCTGGAATTATATGAGAAAACGTATTTTCTTATATAATTCCAAAACATATGTATTTTTTCGCAATAATACTGGTACAATTGAAGCAATATTAGAGGTGCTTCACAAGTCAACGTTGAACTTTGATTACAGTCCCGGGTCTAACTATCCAAAGGACAACAAAGGATATAGTAACTAAAATGTGATTGGGTATAATGAACGTATAATGGTGAACTTACGTGAACAAGATGTGAATATGAAAACAGTAAAAAGATAATGTCAAAGACACAGCATTTTGCTTATTTTCATGGAATATAAAATATTATTATCACCAGTAGTTTCGAAATTGAGAGGCGCGGCTCTCAAGGGAACCGCGGTCATTAGCCAGGGGAGGCGCCGATACTTTTTAATAAAGAATTAATGTTCATACCATAATATCTACAAATAAATAAACTTCACATAGTAATGTACTCGTACCTAGCTAACAATAAAGTAGCTTAATTCGTGGTTTTCAGTATTTATTTGTAATAAAGTAATTAACATTTAAAACGTACCTATATTACTAATCTATTAAAAGATAGGGAGGGGTGAAAATTTTATATTTGGGAAGCGTAATATCATGAAGGTTGGAATCCGCTACAGTTTTTAATATGTGTCGACGGTGCAAAGGAGCAGTAGCAAAGATATTTGTAAAAAAAACTAGAGGGTTCCGCAAAACTATGACTGACAAGTTTAATTTACAGTTAAAATTATAATTGAAAAATATCTATTTTTTTTTAAAAAACTTTAAACAAACTCGTTTCATTGTATTTTATTTTAAGCGTGCATGTCACAATCTGAGGTTGATGTTACCAAACTGCATTTACTGCTAATTATAAATGGTGATTGCACGATCCATTCCGCTCCTAGACGAAAGATTGAATGACCTGTGCCGATCGCATGTTAACTCATTGTACCTACATACACAGTGCAACAACGATGGTATTAAATTTTATTACAGTGGAATTCATTTATAAAGATCTCGGTTGTAACGACTTTTTGGGTATAGCGACGTAACACCTAAGTCCCTTAAATTTAATGTATACTTTTAGAGGAAATAATTTGGCTATAACGATTTCGCATATAACGTCGATTTCGGGTATAGCGACTAGTTTTAATGAATTATTATATTATTATATTAGTAACAAGTTCCTAGAAATCCCTTGCAGATATTGCGACCGGCGACAACCGTACCATCAAACAAACACACAAAGGTTCAATCTTTAATCATAAAGCTTTCTTATCTATTGTTTATATTCACAGATATTCACAGTTAAGATTGGTAAAGTTAAATCTAAGAGTTTAGGCGATATATGCATATTGCGCGGCTATTTTGTTTGGCAATAAATATTGTTTTCTTTTTTATACCTATGTATACACCGACTTCCGGATATAGCGACGGAATTATAGAGGCACCTTCATCGTCTTTACAACAGAAATCCACGGTATATTCAAAGTTATAATTATAAATGTACTATGTTAAATTTATTCAATCAGATCTCCACCGTGCCGTTACCAAAGCTCCCATGTAGATTATCTTTGTTCTCTCTTTCCGTACATGCCTACCGTTTGCCAGATTGCTTGACGTTCATGGTTTACTGCTTCGCTACTCAGGGTCGTAGCGTGAAGTTATATAACCTATAAACCTTCCCCAATAAACAGACAATAAAATGCCAAAAAACTATTCAAATCTGATAGGTAGTGTTAGAGATTAGCGCGTTCAAACGAACAAACAAAAATTAAACATCTCCTGATTAATTATTAGTGTACAACATTAAATAAAAGTTTTTTTTTTTATACTTTGTAATCAATTGATTTGGGTCAATTTACTTTTTTTTTACTTAATATATTATATATTCTCAAAGATATGGATTTCGTGGTATACAATTACGGAAAATACAATACCTGTGCTTTTCTTAATTTCTCTTCAATCGCAGCAAAAGCTATCTGTAAGGCTTGATGTTCATCCCTTAGCATTTGGTTCAAGCCTTGCAGTTCACTCATATTATTCTCATACATTTGTATTTCAGCACGAAGTGATGCTATTAATGCAGTATTCTCTGATATACTGAAAAATTATTAGTTAATGAAAATCAATATCACTTTATTCAATTTAGGCCATAAGAAGGTACTTATGAATGCCTATACACTACTACCGGTTCGGAAAACATCCCAGTCACTGAGAAGAATGGGCAAAAACTTGATCGGGTTTATGATCTTTTTTTTAAATTGTATAGATAGAGGTACATCACCGTCATTTACATAATGATCCACACTATAATAACCCTTTAGATAATAAAACTTGCTTAACATGATTTTTGAACTTATTCTCCAGCAAATCGCTAATATATTTAGGAAGTTTATTATAGAACCTAACACAATTACCTAAAGAACTTTTTTTTATTAAGTCTAAAAGTTGGAATGATTATTTTATATTTATTTTTTATAATTAATAAAATGTATGTAAACAATTCACTTTGAATTATGTAGGATTTTATTTTTCTGTGATTAAATAGTCAATAATTAACAATTATTTCCTTAGGCATGTAATAAAAGTTTGCTATAATTATAGTGTCACTTTGGAAACATTTTTTATTGTTTATTCAATTGGAATCCATCTAATCGATCATATTTCCTCATTTTGAATATTGAAAAATTCATTTATATTATATTGGTAGTATATAGTATAAATATATATAACGCACTTGCATAATGAGTATTTGGAATCATACAATATTTGTAACATATATCTAATCTAAAAAAAAAAGTTCACAGTTGTTGTATCTGGTTTAATAAACTAAAATGACATTTGAAAGTAAAGTCTATATTTAAGAAAAATAATTGATTATTAATGCTATAATGTAAATCCTTTGTCTTAGTGTATTTTATTTCTATCTGATAATCTTTTGAATGGTGCCCATTGGTGGCACATTGTAGTTTTCATATTATCGGATTTAGTGATTGTTCCGGTTTGACAACCATATAAGAGTATCAACAATAATATTCAAGAATTAAACAACTTTCTCTTAACAGTCATAATCATTTCTCAGTTTTCATAATCTCTTTCAAAATCCAATACTGTTTTCATGTATTCCCTATTTGTCTGTTTATTTCTTTTGAAGTTGGTTCCATTGGCGAGACTACTTGACTCAGAAAAATTTATTCATTTGTGTAATCAATTAAATTGTTATTTACGTAGATAGATTCATTCTTCCCATTTGCCATGACTTTGATTTTTTCAGTGTTCATGACTAATCCAACTTTACGAATTACTCTATCCAGATAATTTAGCATTACTTGCGATGGCGAGAGGATTATCAAGTCGTTTGTGAATCTAAAGTGCAACAGTTTCAAATACTTTGTAAGAAAACCGTATTACTATTTGAAGCATCCCATTTTCAAGATCAGCCAAAGCATACCAAACTCTTATAAGTAATGATTTTATTGTGGTATTAACAGACATGCTTGCTGTGGTGATAGTACAGATTTTTTTTGAATTAATTCACTACTGCTTTTGTATTGTGTATATCGCAGTTATCTTATCAAGCGAATATTAAAGAAAAGTTGTATAAAAAAAGTTACAATAGAATTAGCTATATTAAACCCCATATATTGAAAAAATTTACTGCTTATTTAATTATTCAATTATATGTTCTTGGGACATTTTAAAAGTTACTTACACAACATCTTTAGCTTGAAGCTGTTTTTCTAAGTCATGTACTTTTTCATTAAGACTCATGATTTGTTGGGCATTTTCACCACGTCGTCTATGTAAAGATGTGAGTTCTTCTTGTTGTATTAATATTTTTTGTTCTAAAGCTTGTATTCTCTCATTACTAGCACCACCTGAAGATTATTTCATTAAAAATACATAAAATTACACTATTAAGAAAATTCTAGCAATTGATATTTTAACAGGGGTACAATCCAGTTATCTGTATGATGATCTATGTTGAGGCCTTGAGAATATTGACTATGGATTATATAAATTATTGTCAAAAGTCAAGGTTTTTTGTTTGTATATTGCTGTAAAACTCACCCCCAGCAGTTATAACACTTTCAGCACCAGAGTAACGGATTTGTTCATTAACTAATGTCAGTTGAAGATTTTCATTTTTTAGAGTGTTGACGTTATCAAATAATCTGCTTTCTGAAAATTATAATAAAAAATAATTTTATTTGATCATAGTATATCACAATACAAACATAAAACTTTTATAGAAATTTAAATATGCCCCAGTTAATGTAGTTTTGCTTAACAAAAACATATGTAATAAATGATTTACTTTCAGTTTAATAATGCAAATACCCTTTCTCACAAAATCCAATCATTGATATGGTTACTCAAAGTATCTATAACCTCAGTTTGGTACTTGAGTAATAAAATTATTATGAATAAATAATATAATTACACTTCATAACTGTAATCAATTACACTTTATAACACTATAATACTATCTCTTGCAAAGAACTGAGAAAATTGTCCAAAAAATATGTTTAAGTAATATTACCTTAGATTGTAAATGTTTAGCGGCCTAAAGAGAAATGACGGTTACCAGTTAAAACAAGTAGTGTAGTATTGATTCAATATTCACTGATTCATACTTCAGCATGTAACACAACTTTTCCAAATTAATAAATATTTCAATGTCATAGAAATACTGTCACCTACTGGTGAAAGAAAACATAATGAGGAACATGGCATATTCAAAATGTCTTCATTATACTACCATCGAATGTCAAATATATAGAACTGAATTTTTGTATTTCACTGTAATTATCAATAGATCATAATTTGTTAAACAACTTTATTAGAGAGGCTTCTGCCCAGTAGTGGGATATTTAAAACCTGCTTGTATTATTATTATGACTAAGTGTAGTATATTAAGATTCAGCTAAAATAAGATTATATATGACAACTTCAGAGGTGAACAAGACACTAATATTTACATAATTTATATGATTAATTAGCAGCATATATACTAAAAACAGGAGAATATAACAACATATTATATTTTTAGTATTCATAACAGATATCATTTAGACAAACATAATTTTTATTATTATCTATGCATATGGATACTCTCTACAATATATGTGATACTAAAGAGAGGTGAAGAAAAGTGTTTATTGAAAACAATATATATTAAGATAAATTGTATGATTCACATTTATTTTAAATTCAATAAAAACAAAGACTAACTTATTAGGTTAAGTTACTTACGAAATGCAATAATGTCTTGAAATGCTGCAGTTTCATATTTGTTTCGCGTTTGAAGCTGGTTGACGATTTTGTTTCTCCACTGACCACTATCCATTTTAGATAGTAAATCATTAACTAATACAATATCAAAACTATTAAAACAATTTTAGATCAAAACAAACGGATATCATGATGTTTTATTATGAAAGATCAGACAACACAACACAACACAAAGCAGTTATTAGACTAAATTGGTAGACTATTTATACCACAGCGTACAATATAATATGTTTGTTATAAAGAAATTAATAATTATTATGTGTAGACTTAAATTTCAAAGTTTCTTCAACGATACTCAAAACCTCAAATTGACATTGACATATGAGTGTTCTACTTTCTTTTCTATATGCAGTGTTGCAGGAGCGTTTGCCAGTGTCAATGTTTTAATACATCCCAGTATGTGGAACGGGTACGTATTATTTTGTAACAGCTTTTCAGTTTACAGATAACATTTACAAACGGTTACTTGTAATTACCTGTTATTTTAAACTGAAATTATTTTGACCTTAAATGAATAAGAAGTGTAGATGAAGGTATTAAATACAATCAGTACAACTTTTTTAATAAACATTTTTAATATAATTTTTTGAAATACAGATTTAAAAATATCATTTCTTTTAATAAACGTACTTTTATGTCTTTTTCATTTGTTATATTCTGTTTAAAAAGAAAAATTGGGAAAAGTTGCAAGACATACAATTTTGGGGAAAAGAAAATATGAATATTGGGAAAATTCAAAAATTCGATCTACTAATCACGAATGACTGTTGAGTAATTCTATTGTGAAAGTGCATTTTGTATAACAATTACTTCAGCATCTTATCTCTTAGCATCTTACTTCACCAGTAATTTGAAAATATCGAACATTTACCGCCACTATTTTTATCAAAATGATGACAGATTTAAGTCATGTCCCACACCATTCTTATATTAAACGGATGTCAAATGTGCGTTACAGTTATATCATACTTGTTACATTAGCACATTACATTTAAATAAGTGTGAAATAATGAGTCAAATATAACTCATGACTGAGTAATTTCGTACATAATGGATAATACTGCAAGATGTCATTCAGACACCATAGTGACATAAAGTTCACTGGGTATAAAACATGACATGTGTCCGTAGGGTCCTAACATATAGTTACGCCGCATTCGCATATATATCTCTAAATCAAACTTTTACCACATGCAAGCATTGCAAAACAGATTCTTAAGCAAGTTAGTCGATGCCCCATGGTTTGATCGGAACGATGACCTCCATATACATTTGGAACTTCCTTCGATCAAATAATATGTTAAATCCCTCGCGAAATCCTATTTCGACAGAGCGTCGAATCACCCGAACCCGTTAATGGTATCTGCCGCAACATACACCTCAGCCCTAGACGACCCGAAGGCAAAACGCCAACCTCGGAACATTTTTACCGATCCTGATGACGAAATGAAGCAGCTAACGCGTTCTACTCCACCGTTCTCAGAAACCAAGCGTGCTCACGCCCACGCCCGCGTAACCACAGTTTCCTCCGCAGGGGCTGGCAGTTAACTTAGCTTCCGCACACCCGCCACGACCACCCTCTCCTGCAGCAACTCAAGCCTAGTTCCATTACGCCGGCATGTAGCCCTTGAGCCAGCAGCGAATACGCGATACAGTGACACTGCACTCACTAGCTATCAACATTCAAACATGACACTGCACTTCGACCAAATTGCCAGATTACTGAATGCATATACGCATGTTTCTCCCTTGCTCCCAAAAGGCTGAAATATATATATAGTTAGATCGAATTTCTTACGGATAGGGAATTAGTCAGTTCGCGACTTAATTGCAACTAACGCAACAAACAGTCCAAGCCGAGGTTCGGCCACTTTGGCACTCTTGAGTTTGTTGCTCTGCTTTCACGGCTGAGTGCCTACAGCGCTCGCCCACAAGCCCGGTAAAGCTGTAAAAGTCTTCTGAGGCTTTAGGGCCCTTAGGCGAACAGTATAGTCAGATCGAAAAAAAAAAAACAGTGACGAAACTATGTCTTCATGGTAGGACATTTTGTAGTACTCGAGTGTATGTGTTCAAAGCTTATAATTTATATTTTATGTTAATGCTTAAAAAATATAATATTAACGATTTCAAAAGAATAGACATCAATTTCATTAAAGATTATTTCCTGTTCATCCGAACTGTGATTGTTACTGTTCAATTAGTATTGAAAATTCAATTATAACTTTCTAATCATTTAAGAATTGCAGGTATCTACTTTGATAGTACCTATATTAATTTCTATATTAATAGAACTCAGCAGGGCCTGAAAATAGAAAAGTGATAGGTTTTACGAAATAACGTAAATAGTGAGAAGTCATCCCTTTGTATCTCGCACTTTCAAGAAGTTACTATTTGGTATCGAAATTTCCTTGAAAATATATTGTATCGTATAATTTTTTAACCCATTTTCTTTATATACTATATACGTACTCTGTGACTATATCCAAGTAAACTATAATTTATAACTAAGTAAAGACAAAATTACATAATATCATATAATATGTATAGTATGATTAAGTAGGTAACTTTATGAGAGGTATGAAAGAAAATGCATTTCAAAACGGACCCGAACTACAGCAATGCAGAAGACCTACAATACTTATTTAACATAAGTGTAGGAATTTCATTGTGTGAATTTCTTATTAAAAAAAATGCAAAATACGTGACAAAATATTTAATGGCAAAAAAATATAATATTGTGGTGTAATGTATATTTTTTGGGTTTTGGCTGCTAACCCACAGCAAGTAATAGCGTATTCTAAATGTAAAAAAGTAAATATTCTTAATTATTGCAGTTAAATTCTAAGAAGATACTAGTGAACGTCACATTTTCCAAAAACACATGTTCAGGAAACCGCACGAAGAACTGGCCCCAACGCAGTGCGAGTTATGTTATATTTGTTATTAAACTAGCTAGTGACCCCGAACTCGTCTAAATAAAAAAGTTTTTCTTGTTCCTCGGAATCTGTCTATCTGAGTAAAAAATTGGGCTGTTGTTATTTCTGACTTTTTGTTACCTCTGCCGAATTTCATTAAAGACATTACGGTCGTTTCACAAAAAAAATATCTTGTATGTGACCACATCGCTTAGAATCTTGAAATATTTCGATATGCAATTTTATCGATCTAGTATTATGCTTACATGCACTATGCATTATAATATCTACTATTTAAAGCGCAGATAAATTTCTTTGGAGATTTCTTTCTCGACTTTTGAAATACGTACATCCTACAGAAGATTTCAATCAAATAATCTTGTAGTGTTCCTAAGGTGAGTAGCTTCTAGGAGAAGGGAGTCAAAGTCGTCAACGCGTCTATCTAGGTAGTACCTACAAGCGCTCATAGGCTACGGTAGCCGCTTATCGTCACGCGAACCGTACGCTTGTTTGCCACCTAATCTGTATAAAAAATGAAATCTATTTACATCCACACCTAAAATAGTAAAATCTTTCCCTGCTTTACATATTTTAGAAATGATATAGAAAAAATAATGTATTGAATGTACTATATAGTATGTATGTTATTTCTTCGAAATAAGCTTAAATAGTATAAAAAACTAAAAACATGCTTTACCTACACACTAATAATTATTATCATCAGATCAGCTCCAAGATACCAAATTATAGTGTTGTCATCCGAACTACATATACAAAGTTTCATTTCGATACGACAATAAGAAGTAGGTTAAAATTAACTTTAGAGATTTTATTACATTGTTAGGTACGAGTAGTTAGTCATTATAGTTATAAGTGAAGCTAATATTAGTCTGTTAATAAGAAAAAAACAATATACCTACGTGTCGTTCTCTGACTTTTTCGGAATCTTAGTATTTACATATTATAGTTTTAAACAATGTACAACATAGTACAGCAAATATTATAGAAGACTATCAGTGCCCGCGGATCCGGTCGCGTGTACTACAGAATGACGTTGATCCAGTGCACGCGCAAATCCTGCTACCCCTGCTCAAAATACGGTATGCTTATTGCGGGTGATCCTTAGAAGATCACACTAGATCCTCCTCCATTATGTACAACATTAATTTGATATACTCGGCGTAAGCCATTTAAGTTCGCTAAATGAGTCTTTTTTTATTGATCCAACATTATCGTTACCTCTTATATGCAGACATACCACCACACAACAGAAATTTTATTTGTGACGCCCATATATTACACCTTGTTCTTATGCTGGATTGTCTCCAAGCTGATTTCGCTTTACCTTATACCTTAGGTACCAAGAACATACTTGGTCTGATTTGAATATGTTACTAGTGAGACACATCACAGTGGAAGGAGTTTATTATAGAAGCGGACATAATTTCTCAATTATTTATATTAATTTTTGATCATACAAAACAACAATTTTATCATTGATTCTTATTTTTTTATGATCACACACGTACTACATAACATTTTATAATACCTATATCATAATATTGTCATGGCAGATTCAGTTAATCTATTTTCTTAATAAAATCCACAAGTTCATATCGAAAGTACAAGAGCAAATATGAAATTTAGCTGTTTCAAAAAACGTAAGTGTAGGTATACATTCTATTTGGTTTACACAAAATAAAGTTCACATTAGAAAAGTAGTAGTAGAAAAGTAATAATTTTAACTTACCTTAATTTAACTAAAATTATGAATAAAAAATTTAAAACCGTGTAACCGTCACACGCGATTGAAGTAAAACTTAAATGGTCACCATTATCCCTACGGCCACCATCGTCCCAACGGTCACCACCATCCCGACGATCACCAACACCCTGACGGTCACCACCACCCCGATGGTCTCTACCGGATTTTCGTTACATTGTCGTCCAGTTACCTCCTAGTCGCGCCTAAAGAAGTTTTACTTAAGCATGACGCCATATTGCCGTAACGGAATTCCGTTGCATATATTCCCGTAACGACTTGTGTTGCATTTTCGTCCAGTTACCTCCTAGTTGCGCCTAAAGAAGTTTTACTTCAGCATGAGGCCATATTGCCGTAACGGAATTCCGTTGCATATATTGCCGTAACGACTTGCGTTGCATTGTCGTCCAGTTACCTCCTAGTACCGCCTAAAGAAGTTTTACTTCAATAGGGAAAATTAAGTTGGTTAAATTATAGTTATATAGATCTCCTTTTATACAAGCAGAACAAATACCTAGATGTCGACTTTGTGGTGAGAGGCGGACCGGAAAACAGCATCTCTACTCTGTCGTTCGTATAAACCAGCTTAACGAAAATGGACCTCTAGGTATGATAATTAACTTAGTTGGTTTAACAAAATAATGTAATTTTGTTTAAAGGAACATAATTAAGTAGGTATAATTCAATGACAATCAGTTGTAATAGGATTACGTTTAAATATACAAAAGTTAGGTTATTATAAAAAAAACGCGTGAAGAGTGATTAAAGGATATTATATAAGTCAATTGTTGAAATAATAGTGCAATAACATAATGATTATAATTAAATTTCTTAAGATAATTGTAATCAAAAAGTATGTCCGTCAAAAATAGTGGGATTAATTAATAACTACACTTTATTTTAACGATACAGGCATCGTTTTACTCTCCGATTTTTAAAAATAAAACAGTGCTAATTTTATAATGTTTTATTTTAAATCTCTAATTAACTTTAAAACCAGGATACTCCTTGTTTCCGAGCGCTTCGAAGTTTTATACCTGAAAAATACCATATTTTCTTAATTTTCATGAAAAGTTAAACTTAATAAAATGAGATTTTGAGGTAAGTGGTAAGTTTAATAACTTTTTGTGATATAGGTCTGTTAATTCATTCATTTAGGTAATAATTATTTTTTAATAGACGATTTAAAAAAAAAAACTAGGACCTCCCAAAATTAGGTTTCATAATTGGTCTCGAATAATATGGCGGACACACAAACTATCTTCTTGTGTAATAGGTACTCGGTATAGGTACTTTGCTTAACAACAATTAAGGAAAATGAGAAAGAGAGGTAGTAGGGCCTCGCACCTGAGACAATGTCTGTCGAATAAATTTAACACGAGTAAAACCGTGGGGCACAGCTAGTATATAATACATTTAATATATAAAATGTATTTTTACGAATATTTACATAATGCGAAGATAAAAATTTAATTTTTGTCGTAATTACTATGTACGTAAACTTTGTTTTGTAATACTCAATTGCGATACTTTGAATGTTCGCTAACTTAAACCAGCTTAGCGGTACTTCACCATTGTATTTGACCCATATATCTAAAAAAAGTTTTAATATACAACTAAATAACATTTGTAATTACTGTAAATATACTGTGACATAAACTTCTGATTTATCTGTAGTTGGGTCCTTTATCAATGAAATTTTCTACGTGTAGGTATAATGTTTTTACCTAACCTTTTTATTATATTTTCCAATATCACGTCTGCGGCGCTTTCGTTTACCTGCAAAATTTTGTTCTCTTATTTTCGTAATTCTAAATTTATCCTAATATGAAAATAGTCTTAAACAGTTACAAAAGCGACTACCTTCGGAATCTGAAGCTGGATATCCTTTATAACTTTCGTGTATTTTCGGATTGTCTGAAAAACAAAAATAGACTACTTATTTTGTATATTTCATTGGATACGCGTAGATATCATATGATTGTTTCTTTATATTTATGCATTAAATCTTATTTAACTTTTTTAATCACGATAATTTATGTTTTTTCTGCTTGAGAGTTGTAATACCATTGTATCACATATTAACTTGTAAGTCATCAGTAAATGGGGCACAAATTTTTAAAAAATACAGTAAGTGTGATTATAATCTATATACTCCTAGATCATCCTTCATAGATTATCATATTGAAACTTGTGATGAAATATTTAAATATTCATTAAATTTAAACCAAACTGTATGTAAGTCAAAATAATAGAAAAAAAAATTGAGTCCGCCTAACTTGTCATATCGTTCCGCTCAATACCATTCCCGCGCCAATGCGACGATACCACAGTCCACAAGGCTCCTATTTGTATAGATAGACTATCGATCAGGCAACATTACTTTGTTGAGGTTGTCAATTAACAAAACATAATTATAGTATTAGACCTCGGATAAGCCACAGCAATTTGTCTACGTAGGTAGTTTGCGTTCTCATTTTCATGCACAGTAGGTATGTCATATAATAAGTATTGTTCATATACACAAAAAATACTGTAGAAAATATTCGGGCATCCCATAAATAAATGCTGTTTGGTTTGGTAAGAGATATTTATTTTATATTTTAAAAATAGAATAAGTAAGTTTTATTTTGTTAAATTAATACGCCGTGTAAGAGCTTGAAGACTGTTCTTTAAAAAAAGACATATTGTGTCCTACGTTGTTTTTTAAATCTATATATATTATAAAATAAAGTCCCCCGCCGCGTCTGTCTGTCGGCTAATTTATTATAAATATAATACTTTTTGTTTTTCACGCTAAACTTTAAACTCAGTTATTTCCTTAGAAAATTGGTGACCGATAAAGAGATCCTATAAAACATTACTTACTACATTACAAACTATACTGGTATAGTAAAGCGGAAGTGTTTTTGTTTGTTTCATTGTTTAAACAAACTTATCTCTGGAACTACCACTCAGAATAAAAAAAATATGATAGCCAGATTCACGTGGAATAGTAAAGGCTATCTAGTATTAGGCTACACCTCTCAGATAACCTTAAATATCGATTTTTGTTAAGTAAGTCGGAAGTAACATCGTCCCCGAACTGCTTTATCCGCGTGCGCTGGCGTAATGGCTAGTGATACGTAAAAACAATGTTCAACAAAAATATTGCTCCTTAGTACAACTAAAAAAACCATCTCTTATACATAAGCCACACTAAGGTATTTTGTGACAATGTTTTAACACAATAACAATGACAATGAGTAACTTTACCTTCTGGTTCATATTCACCAGGGCTAAGTCCTTTTGTGCTCCTTATTCGATTACCTTCATCATCTGAAAAAATAGTTAAATATTTTAATAATATAAAATTATATTATTTGTCTGTATATCTATAAAATGTTTGAGGTTTGCCGTTGTGCGCGAATCACGGAAAAACTACTGGATAGATTTTCATCATTTTTTTTTGCTTTACTGCTCAGGTACTAGGCCCTTATAAAAAAACAATTATCATGACATCATCATTCATCAAAAAGTTATAAACATTTTCAGAAACTACGATTTTATAAGCACTACGCGTTTTTCTTTTGCCCATACGAGCGGAGTCCCGGGACGAAGTCTAAGGGTTAAATAAAATATCCCAATAAAAACATAAATGTGAAAAAGGCCCCAGGTTCGGTTGAAACGGCGTTCGGGATAGTCGTTCAAGTCGAGAAAAGAGCTGAGATCTAACGGGTGCCATGTTCCTTTAATTGTAGCTGTAAGGATGCACGTTCTTCAACCTATTTAGAAAACAATTTGTTACTTTCTTTGATATGGGATTTCTAACTTGGCAAGTTTTAAGTAATTTTCAATAATTTTTACGTTAATATTACGTCATTATATTTATTACGTCCCGTTTGTCTCGGGGTTTAGTACTTATTAGTATTTATAGAACAAATTTTACAATAAATTGAAGGTAAAAACTCACAATCATCATCTTCATTAGAGTTACCAGGATCATCACGTCCTATATCTTTGCTAATATTATCGGGGTTGTCACTGGTTACACTGGTTTCATCACTGTTACTAAAAGAAGCTGCCCTTACAGCAGGATTAGAATTTTCAATTACTTCAGCTTCATTGTCAAATGCTCTGGGCCTATTTTCGTCCGATTCTATAATTATTAATATCTAATTAGGAAGACAATGAATAACATTGTTACATATTTAATTATTCAATAAATGTAGCGCCGACAACGTTCATATTACACATTACTTATTTTAATATTTATAGTAATACTAATAGATATGCGCACCTAATGCAGGCGCCCCCTACATCCTTTTCTTCTACATCTATATCTTCAAATCATATTATAAAATTCAACGTTTCTCTATCTTGTTTGTCAGTTTATGTTCTTTTCATGCAAAAAACACTAAATTCATATGGTTTTCCCTTTAATTCATAGATATGTTTTCTGGCCAGGTTATTGGATATATTTTGTTACATAATACTTAACATACGAAATAAGCAGCGACGATAATGATGAATCACTTCGGAAAAAAGACGCTTTTGGAGCGATTAAATGGCTCACGTTGAGTAAACCATAAAATATATATCAAATTAAAATATTACATAATTGTAGATCATAAAAAGATCTACAAAAAATTCAGCGATAGCATATGTCAATCTTCTAAGGATCACCCACAATAAGCATTTTTGAAACAGCACAATTCGCGAGTGCGTACGACCCGCAGCATTATACCACGAGAGTGTAGCCACGGGCACAGCTAGTTTACAAAAATATAAAATAAATGTTATCTAGTAACATAACATTGTAGGGAAATTTATTATTATTAATAATTATAAAATAAAAAGAAATCAGGATGTTACTAATTTGTATGAAATGTTATAATGCATAAGTTGGTAGGTATGTATTGTAATATGATTAACAGAAATTAAAACAAATTTAATAAATATTTACATTATAATTAAAATAACCTAATGAAGGATTGGGAGTTTTTAATGAAAAACGAAAGAGAGACTAGTGGTTCTGAATTTCAATAGTAATTTTAATTGTTTCTGAAGTATTTTTTTTGTTATATATCTATACATACATATAATAAAATTGAAATGTCTGTTTGTAATGTCAAAATAACAGGTTTTTACTAAATGCATATGAATGTACCTATAATAAAAGACCAATTTTTTATATTTTTGTCTGTCTGTTTGTTCCGGGTAATCTCAGAAACGGTTGGACCGATTTTGACGGGACTTTCACTGGCAGATAGCTGATGTTATAAGGCATAACTTATGCTACTTTTATTTAAGAAAAATAAGTAGGGTTCCGCACAAAAAATAAAAATAAACTTTTTTAGTAGACGACGCGAGCGGAGCCGCGGTAACAGCTAGTATTATATATAACTATCTAGAAATAATTACATAAAAATTGTGGAATTAAAAGTAGAAGCTAATCAAAGCAAATTTGTTTAAATAAAATTAAAATGCCGACCGTAGAAAAGTATAAATTATTTCAAACAAGCGTACACATGTATGAAAGGATTAATATTCGTACGAGTAAATGTGAAATATGATAGACGGAAATTGACGCTCCCTTCTATTTGTTTTTCCAAGAAGTGTCATGTTGTGACGATCGTTTCTAGGTACATCTGTGCCTCCTAAACTTTGATAAAATTGTAGTTACTCGTTTTACATATCAAAAAATAATATTTAATGCTGGCAGAGATGCGTAGCCTAATGCTAGATAGCCTTTACTATTCCTCATGAATCTGGTTATCATATACAAAAAGAATTTTTCAAAATCGACTGGTAGTTTCAAAGATTAGCGTGTTTAAACACACAAACAAACTCTTCCGCTTTATTATATTAGTATAAATTACTTTCACCTTAAGCCAAAATTCAATGAAAGCTTTCTTCATATTTGATTTTTTAAATTGTATATTATTATTACTACTTAGGAATTTGTAAAGATTAAAAGATGAAAAGGAGAATTAAATTATTTAATGAAATTGTGATTTTTTTATAAATTAAGCTACCGTACATAATACAAATTCTAGGTCTGTTTATAATAATAGTAACAGAAATAGTGGTAACTTATTTTTTACGAATTTTACGGATAAAAATTTTGAGAGTAAATACCAATTTTGGCTATTGAAATAGAGTTTTTAATACCCTTTTACAATAAAATTATTTCTAATCATCATTCAAGTATAAGTTTTAAATGTAACTTTATTAATTTTATATATCTAAAACAGTTTTAATGGAATACTGTAACAACGAACAAACAACGATTTTCTTGAAATTTTATAGTCGTAAGTACCTACGTCTACGTGCGTAGGCTTAAGTATTGCTTTAGTCTATTCTTCTCTTTTTGGGTAAAAGCTAAAATAACTATAAGAAAATGACTGAAAGAGTTTATTTTTATTTCATAAAGAACATACATATAGGTACTCTAATCGATAACAAATAAAACTGTATAGGTACTTGCAGCCGTAAGTACAGTGAATACATTTATTAGCAAAAACCTAAACAAGAATTCATAAGTTCTATATGTACCCTAAAATATATTTTTCAGTATTTCTGAATTAGTAAAATTCAAACGCAATGCAAACGTGAATTGCGTGAGGCTTGACCAAAGAAATAAAACGGTAAAAAACGATGTTTATTTACCATCAAAGTCTCGTATACGCAGGGTAGGTGCAGCACCATTTTCTCCTTGTGGTAAGTCGAAGCCGATTTTAAGATTCACTGAAATTAAACTTTTCTTTAGTACGGTATAAATAATAGTTGTAAAAGTTTAAATTTTTACTTACACGAATTGTCTTCTGATGCATCGGTGTATGTAGATGTCCACAATAATAGAATCTAAAATGTACATATAGGCTTATATTTTTAACACACCTTGATTATAAATGAGTATTAACAAAATTAAAAATATACTCAACAATGTTGTGAATACAGATTGGTAAAATGTATATTTTCGGTAAAAACATGATGCAGTATAGTTACTGTACATAACTATTACATGTTCTATATTAAAATGACTATCGATAAAACTTGACATGCTTTGATTTTAATTTAATATTTCAATAAGTTTCTACGTTCTTTATTGCTGTTTTGTTGAATTTCATTCAAGTTAATTAAAATGCTTGCAATACCTAATTAAATTTTGCTGCTATAACATTTACAGTACCCTAAGCCTTTTATTAAATTTTAGTGGTCCAATATTTTATACTTGAAAGATTTTGCACCTGAAACTCAAATAGATCGACTTCAGGTTAGACTGCAGAGCGCAGAGAGATTTGCAGACTTACCGAGCAAAATGAATAAAATAAATCTGTAGATACCTGGTTGTTCAAAGTTTAAACAAAATTGCTATGTGCTTCTATTATGCTCTTTGTGTAAAATAAAGTTTTCATATTGTAAAACTACTTAGATTTAGTTTGTAATAAGACGGAATTTGTTTTATTTCTAACATTTTTCGCGTTTTAAAAAAGCTAACAAAGATGTTCCCCACTAAACATTCGTAGAAGCTTCTATTAAATTACAACCATTTATAACGCAATATGGACGGAGATAATGTGTGCCTCGGGCGAGACAAATTTGCCAACTTTTTCTGTTGAACAACCTTTTTATGTGAAATGTTTAGCGTTGAAAATTTCCGTAGAAAGTACTATTAGCGAAGTTTTAAATATGATTAATTTTAGACACAGGTTTATAAGAAAGTATAAATAATTTGTAATTACATTATTGTAGTTATAAGTTTATTTTCAATTGATTAATAGTTAATTGTCTAAGTTCTTTTTTTTCTTCGATCTGACTACACTGTTAGCGGAAAGGGCCCTGATGCCTCAGACGGCTTTTACAGCTTCACCAAGCTCCAAGAGTGACAAATTGGACGAGCCTTGGCTTGGACTGTTGCCGTAGTTGCAAATGAGTTGCGAACTGGCTAGTTACCTATTCGTAATTCGATCTAAACTAACTGTACATATATACATGTTTTTTTCTTTTGAGAGGAGAGTAGAAACATACATATATTATGTATTTAGTTATCTGTAAATTTTGGTCTACACTAACTAGTCAAAAAAAGAAAAAAAATTGCCCCTTACAGAACCTATGCACTTGAGTAGTGTGAATGTATGTACAAAGGCAGTGTAATGAGTGTCTTTTGGTAGCTTGTGTATGTTGGTATTGTCTTAGTTTCTATATCAAAGATTATATTAAATGTAAAAGACTTAACAGTTATTGAGTTTCCATTGGCTACAACATTATTTATATCTTATGATTTAATAGACAACTCTTCATATTAAGCTTTAATAGGTAGGTGCCCATCATCGTCAGTCTGTATAAGTCCACTTCTGGTCATAGGCCAACTCCAAGGATCGCCATTGGATCCGATCTTCGGTCCTTTGCATCCACCCTGCAAAGGTCATCGCTCCAACTTTCAGGCGGGCGTCGTCCCACACTTCTTTTGCCTAGACGTGGTTTCCACTCCAGAACTCGTCCACCCCCTCGGTTATCAGTTCTTTGGCATATGTGGCCAACCTACTACCATTTCAGTTTTTAGCTATGTCGATAACACTAGTTCTAAGTCTGATTACACAATTTCTGATTCTTGAAGACTTAATTTTCCGAACGGTACTCAATCTAACTGGATTTTCCTGTTGACTTAGATACTTATCAAAGTTATGCCTACCAACCAAGCTTTACGGTTTGCCCATGGTAAACGAATTCTTGCACAACTTCGAGTGGGTTGCCGTCGACTTCAATTTGTCCCGGGATGACGTAAGCATTGTGTATTGTTTTAGTCTTATTCAAATTCACCCCAAGACTGACGTGTCTAGAGGCTTCGTTGAGGCTATTTGACATCTGTTGTTGATCCTGTAGGTATCCATAATAATTAAAAACCGGTAGGTAAAAAAAAAAAGTCATATTATGAAGCAATGATGGCTCAGTGGTAGCGTGTACGACTTCGTACTTCGTCGATTGACGTGAGTTCGAATCCCTGCAATGAATCTGAGCTTTTGGTGAAGGAAAACATCGTGAGGAAACCATAGCATAGTGGTAGTGGGCTTTTTCTAATGCCCGCCTAATACCACCCTCAAGATAAAAATCTGTTGTCAAGTACCAATAGGTGTGTTCCGGCAGCTGCATTTGAGGGCCAGTCTTCCACTAGGTTTAGTGTGTTATCATCTTGGGCCACGTTCGTCACTTATCAGGTGAGATTTGTGGCCACTACGCCAAACCTATAACGATAAAAAAAATGATTACATCTAAAATTATAATTTGTTTACGTGACTGACCGCAGTTAACTCGAAAATAATCTCCACAATTTGGATTTTGGCAAAATCCTCGCAAAACCGATAGCTTAAAATTTACATGAAAAGTACGTGGCTTAATATTGTGGCGGGCTCCGGCGCGGCGCTGAGAACGTGTTTTTACACCGAGCTTTAACAGTTCACACCTTATTTGAAATTGGCTTTGAGTTTTATTGGATAAAAATAGATTATATCTTCGAAAGTAACGATTATTTGTGTTTTACTTATTAGAAATTAAAACTACGTTTAAGATCACTTAAGTAAACTATGGAAATGTCCTAGAATTAATCAATTTCATGGAGAAATCGATGTATATTTAACGAGAGCTTAAGGTACAATATTAGGGTTATTTATACATAAATAAATTTAAATATTTGTACAATTTATATACTTAAATAACGTCGGAAGACATTAGTATTAATAATTTTTATTCATATTTACGCTGGAATATTAAAATAACGATCACTTATTATTCTTTGGTTTTCACGTGTATTAAATTTCACAATTTTTAATTTCCATATAATAATAAATTGTAACATCACATATTAGAAGACTCAATTAACAGCGGCGGTGCTCCTATAAATATTGGTGAGCTGTACTACTCGTACAGGACATATATTCTTTTTCTAGTGTTGTATAGTGACGTTATAATATATTCACGGTTTTAGATTGAGATTAAAAAGGTTTCTTTGCGAACACCAAAAGAACCAAGAAGAGTAACATAACACAAGTGCCATTTAAAATTATATATATATATAAATGCACCCTAAATAAGCTTTGTTATTATTATTAATATTTCGCTCTCATTAAAATGTATAACTTACTTGCCCTGTATACTAGTGCTCATAGTGTACTTGTATATTATATTATTTATTTATTTTCGTTTCAACACCAACTCTTTGATTCGTTTGAAAATAGTGTTGTGTTAAATGTCGTTGGTACAAATAAATTAATCTTTCTTTCTTTCTTTATGTTGCCATATTTGTTTGGCCAATATTTGTGGTCGTTATGTAAAGTGTTAAAGCAATAAATAGGTTATTTAATATTTCTGTATAATTTATCGACCAAATCAAGATAGTTACAAAATCTATACTTATAATAAACTAGCGACCCGCCCCGGCTTCGCACGGGTGCAATGCTGATACTAAATATACCTACCTACTACAGAATGTCCTTAAACAACGTTTACAGCTTTTTTGTCATTAGACAATACAAACATGTTTTGTTTAGAGGTTATTCTTGAAAGAGCGACATATAATTGACCATTTTATATAGGGCCGGTACCGCCGCAACGCTATGTCCCTGCATTTTAAATCTGTAATATCTTCGGAAATATTCATTTAAATCACATGCTGTAAAGGGCCATATTGATCTATATTAAACGGACAATGTATTTAAGGTACTTAATTGGATAAGGATTAATGCTGTATTGCTTAAAATCACTTCGTAAATAAGCCATTTTTCCCGTAAAATGTAAAGGACAAAAAATGATTATTGTGGGTTATCCTTAAGAGATAGACATATACCATCGCAGACTTTTCTGTTGACCTTTTTAAGGTGTACAATACTGTAGTACATTATTTATCTCGTGGGGTTCAGTCAGCGATTGCAATGTAAGCGCAAAAAATGTGTTTATTTACGACATCACTTAGAAACCTCTAAATTTACCAGTGTTTCTCTACAATATTATGTATGTATTATACATATAAACCTTCCTCTTGAATCACTCTATCTACTACAAAACACCGCTTCAAAATCCGTTACGTAGTTTTAAAGATTTAAGCATACATAGGGACGGACAGATTATAGCGACTTTGTTTTATACTATGTAATGAAGAGTAAAGGGTCGAAATGTGTACATTAAAGTAATTTGAGAAAAAATTATTCGAAGAGGTTTAGAATCATAGGCAGAAAAGATTTTGACAGTTTTTGAAATTTTTGCCTGTTTTTCTGCTAGTTTGTACGCCAATCACGCATAAACTACTGAACGGAATTTGATGAACTTTGGTAAGATTCTAGTATAAAATCTGTAGATAGATTTAGGATGCATTTTTACACGTAATGTCTATAAATTGCGTTTAAGTTATGTACATATAAAAAGCAATGAATATATATGTAATTTTCAGGCCAATACCACTTATCCGATTAACATGGTTTTTTTAGTTCATAGATATGTTATCTAGCCAGGTTATAGGATATATTTTGTAAGGTAAGCACACAAAATAAGCAGTGAAGATAATGGTGAAAACAGATGCTCTTGGTGTGCTTAAATGGCTTACGCTGAGTAAGCCATAAGAGATATATCAAATTAATGTACTATATAATCGTGGATCTTAAAAAGAACTACAAAAAAGTCAGTGATAGCATATCATCATCATCATCATCAACCTATATTAGTCCACTGCTGGACATAGGCCTCCCCTAATGAGCGCCAAAGCGCCCTGTCTTCAGCTGTCCGCATCCAGCATCTGCCTGCAGTCTTTCGCAAATCGTCATCCCATCTGGCTGGAGGGCGTCCTACACTACGTTTGCCGAGTCGCGGTCTCCACTCAAGAACCCGTTTACCCCAGCGGTTGACGGTTCTTCGCGAGATATGGCCGGCCCACTGCCACTTCAGCTTGCTAATTCTTATATAGCATATGTCTATCTTCTAATCTTCTAAGGATCATCCATAATAAGTATTTTTTTCTTTAAAATGACTAGCGGGCGATCACTGTGTGTGGTAATGGGGGAGCAAGATTCGTACATGTGTTATAACCAAACGAACTCTGCGAATACATCGTAACGATACGAATTGTCCTTTTTATGCAAACACAAAGATGAAATAGTTGCGAATTTAAAACAATAATACAAAGGCTTGCATTATTATTGTTGTATGACTGCATTCGTAGTCCGGAATAGGCGAAATGCGCATGAAAATTGGGCAATAACTGTTAAAAAATGAAATTTCTTGAAGAATATGAAGTTAAATAGAACAAATAGGTTGCATTTATAATTACAAAAGCTTAGATCAATAACAAGGCGAATCTGGTATAATCTTTTACAACTTGCGTGACAAGACAACACATACACGAATTCGTTATAAATGAGAGTATCGCCTGACTTACTTAGATCATAAACTTATACATTTATGAATCTTTTAGTTGATATGTCTTTAGTTGGTAAACTTTTGCTATTCTAAAACGGTAGCTCATATAGTCTACTTTATAAATACCTATGTGTGCATAAAAGAGTACCTTACCTATAGATTTACATAATATACTTATGTGTTTATTTTTCATACACGAATTAATTTTACCTTATTGTTATTCGTAATGGCGTTTGATAGATTAATAATTTAATAGTCCGCCAAGAACTTTGGCGAACACTATATAATGTAATGAGCAGAGATTCGGCAAGATGATGGTGTCCAACGCAAAATTGGAGGCACTTCCGAACAATGTTTATTGTAGCAAACTCAGTACAAAAGTGAATTTTTCTTTGCGTTACACTCCCTTCTTTACAATTATCCGTAGTGCCAACATGATCAAATAACAACGTAAAACAAAACATATCCTAATTTTATGAAATATCAAATATCAATGAAATATTAATTTCATATGTTTTTTAATTAATGCATATAACTATTAAAATAAACTAATGAACATATTAACATAATATATATCTTATTTAAATAACGTACCTATTAGTAGAAGTAGGTCATAATCACATCATCAAATATTAAAAACATATCTTTTTTTTTTTTAATATCAGTTATTCAAATATGATTTTATAAATAATGCATAATTAAATTATCTTTTGACTTGGTAAAGGTTGCGGGAAGCCGCTGGAAGTTGGCAGCACAGGACCGGTCGTTGTGGAGATCTTTGGGGGTGACCTATGTCCAGAAGTGGACGTGTTTCGGCTGAAATGATGATGATGATATTATCTTTAATAACCAAATATATATTTTGGTAGAGGACGTTTCTCATAGTCCCATCATGATCAAATAACTTATTAGAAGCAAATTACACGCTAATATTTTAAAACATCAAATAATTAATGTGAAATTGTACATAATGTATATGTGCATCCAACTATTAAATAATTAATTATATATGAAATAATGCCTTATTTAGATGACGCGCTGTTACAGGATGTTGGTCTCAGTTTTATCAGCTTTATCTCAAATAAAGCTCAATTTTAATAGAAAAGTTTAGTGGCTATGTAATATTTTTAATAAAAATTAACTTGTGACAAAATTTTACAAATATTTTATTAGCTTATAAATTATCTTTATTATTATTAAATTTTAATTTCTGACCAGTCGTTGAGACTAACTCAGAGTTGTAACAAGTAAATTCTTAGAATAACTTATACGAGTATATATATTATGAGCGTATTTTTGTGACATGTTAAATTATTATTTTTTAGCGTAAGATAAAAAGAAAAGAGACGGGATGCATTGGTAGAATTAAGAATTGGATATAAATTTGTAAACAATATAGCTTGGGGTTTTTGGGGTAACTCCTCGCAGAAAGATGGGCGTAGAATTTAAATTTATTTGGAAGACACAAGATCCCTGATGTGTGTTAGGGGTGTCGTAGTGACTTTAAAAAAATCCTATATTAAACAGTAGGTATGATATTTAATATAGCGTGTAGATATAGGAAGCCAGCCATTGTAACAATAAGAGACGAGGATTCATAAAAACGCTGTGAAAGCAGCCAGGCGGCTGGATATACATACACAGTTAGTTTCTGAAAGCGACTCATCGAACAGAGTACTGATTACGGGTTTTTATCATGAGTATGCTGGTCGTGGTTAAGTCCGGTACAAAACCTAACCTATCACTTATTCTCTCTATTTTCTTTTCGTTTGTTGTATAGCAATGTGTACCATATGTATTTGAGATTGGTTCGCGTGGTTGAGTTGAAATCTGACACTTTTTGTATTCCATATTTTATTGGGTAATAATTATATTGTCTCGTAATAATTTACTTTCAACTTTCAAATCAAGTGAGTAAATTTTAGAATTCAGAGTGTAGTTTATACTACTTTGTTTATTTATATGAACTAAATGATTTGACTCATAAAAAGAAAAATCTATTAACCTAAAGGGGACACCCGGATTTGAACCGGGGGCCTATCGATCTGCAGTCGATTGCTCTGCCACTGAGCTATATCCCCGATGATAAAGATGTCGAAATTATCGTTATAAAATTACAACAAATAAAGTGTATATGCTGATACAGTAAATAATAGGTAGGTACGTAAAATAATATTATTCCATTATATGTAGGTTTTCAAAACAAAATACGACGATTTTAAGATTAAGCAATTTATAACAATATGGAGTTTATGTAGGTACATAATATCCACAGCATATAGATGAAAAAAATAATCAAATTTTATATGTAATAGATAAGATACCTATCTGTCTGTGTATATTCTCGAAAATATATCTGGCGATCGAAGATATTTATGTTAACGAATCCGTAATCTATGATAAGTAGCTGTAGGTACTAACGATAAACCTTTTGAGCTTAATAATTATGTCTGTACCTACATTAGGTACTATACAGTTTCCGAAACATAATAGAACTTCTTTACGAAATGCCTAAATACTATACGCATAGAAGTATTAGTATTAAGTATAATACGTGCCTAGGAGGAAGATGTTGGTTAGTCAAAAGAACGAACTTTTCAGGACAGCATTTTTAAGTTTTGACTTTGTGTGTAGAACAATTGTACCTAATCAATACAAAAAATCCTAATATACGTTAGTTATTATCTCATATTTTCATTTTGTCATAAAATGTTATGTTAACATACACTACGTTTTTATATCAAGCACAGATATATCTATCTACCAGTAAACTTATCTCTACCTAACTACCTAAGTTTGGATATGCTTTATGAAGAAACTATTTGATGTGTTTTGATTATGCTTTCGTTAAATCAAATAGTACCTACCACTAGTTACCAAAATAGGCAGAGACTCTAATATAAGGTTCCTTAACCATTGTTTAAGAATGGTAGGCTTAATGCTACATCAACATCGTCACCTACAGTCTGAATACAACCACAATTATTTATTATATCTTCTTTATTTTTCGTCTACCTCCTCGATACTTTGTTTTTTTATAGTTTGTAGGTTTAGGGTTATGGACATTAGAAAAAGCCTAGGTTTCCATTACGGTATTTTCCTTCACTGAAAGCTCAGGCTCATTTCAGGGATTCGAACTCACGTCGATCGACGCGATATCCGTAGAAGCTAGGTACCACCGAGCCATCATTGCTTCCAAAGTGGCAATGAAATCCAAAGAAGGCCCGAGATTTTTACCATCCCGTTGATCCGTTAGGTACGCTGTCGGAGATTCATTTAGGTAATTATCATAGAGACTACCCATAAACTATCGAGGCTACAACTCACTTAATAAAACATTTACCGTCATCTCGTTTGACCAGGTACCTATCATACTCAATTCTATTTGAAAGTTGTAATTCGATCTCCTACATATTAGATTTTACTTGAACGTTGCATACAATCTTGTAATTTTATTTAAAGTATGGCATGTTAAGTGGGCGTGTCTAATTATCCGTTTGGGGTGCATAAAAAGAGCCTCGACGAGTACGTTCAGCGGACCCTGCGCTATCAGTCCCGATTTCAAATTCACTGACTGGCCAATCTTTTTAACACGGCACTAGCTATCCCAGTGAATACGTTACCTTATTTTGACATCACACACAGGTCATATGAATATGAAACCGTTGCCAATAAAATGTTCATAGGGCATCACGTGAGGGTCAAGACACTGTTCGATGTACCGATGACTGTTTAGTGCAGGCAGACGTGGCTCAGACACAAAGACAAGCTCTGTCTTACCGTCAGCGCTAATTCCTCCACAAACCGTCCACGAACCGCCACCATAGCTGACCTTTTCTTCAATGCAGCATTGTGCAAAGCGGTCTTCTGTAGACCTTGTTCCTTCCGTTGTTACCATACAGCATAATTTTACACTCATCAGAAAAGAGGACTTTGTTTCACTGGAGGTATAACCAATTTATGTGCTCACGTGCAAAGTTAAGGAGCGCTCTTCGATGGTCTGCAGTTGATTACGGCCCATTTGCTGGCTTGTGCGGTACCAGTCCACGTTCCTTCAACCTTCTTCTAATTGTAGAGCGGGCGAAGTATCCATATGTTTTAGAAAAAAAACTTTTTCAGACGTCCCAATGTCACAGTATACAGTATACAGAACACAGACCAAAAAGTTTTAAGATAAATGCTAATTTTTAATTTTCTAAGCTGAAATGTACTCCAACTCTGAAACACATTTGTCTCAAAACAGTGAATCATTTCATTTGTAGTATAAACAAATGAAATTCTAATTTTGAGTTTACAATTTTCGCTAATCACTGTAATGGCCAAACTGCAAGCTATACAATCATGTGATTTTTTTCATGGAATGAAATTTTTTTTGTGTTAAATTATGACAGAAACCATAATAAGGGAAGTGTTTCGATTTTTCTGATGAGAAGTGTGTTATTATAATAAAGCGGAAGAAGTATGTTGTTTGTTTTAAACAGGCTAATCTCTGGAACTACCAGACTGATTCGAAAAATTATTTTAGTATATGATAGCCAGTTTCGCGAGGAATAGTATATATTAGTAGTATCCTATTAAACATTAGGCTACACCTCTCAGCTAGCATTAAATATTGAGTTGTGTTAAGTAAGTCGGAACAAATAGCACACCCTGACTGCTTTATCGGCGTGTGCTGGCGTAATGGTTAGTGATACGTAAATATACTGTTCTACAAATATATTCCTCCTTAGTACATTTTAAAAATGTCCGTGATACTATACGCCTATCTTTTATATATTTGCCACAAAAAGGTATTTTGTGACAAAGTTTTATTGAAAATTGATTTATGATCATTATTATTAGGCATGGTGTATTAATCCTTACGAACGAAAATTACTTTATCATCAAGACAATTTTATGTAGATAAACTTTATAGCATGTTTTTTGGACGAATAATCAGGGATATAATGTAAAATTAAAATAATTCAACACTGGGCTCTGGTCTATGACTAAAGGTGTAGTGACGCTGGCGCGAACGAGCCGTTTGATTTGTGTCCGTGTGACGCATAACCCTAACCGTTCCATAAAAATATTGCCTATACCTACCTACTGAAGTATTATAATTCATCAATCAGCGATTTCTTTTAAATTATACGCGGCTGAAACCGCGGGGTACAGCTAGTAGCATAATAAAATATCCAGTTCCTTCAATGTCGCTACATAGAGTTTACACAGTACCTATCACAAATAATTAAGAGCATAGTATGAATTTATATATTTTCACACGTTTATATAAGGTCTTGAATTTTCTCATATCATGGAATCTTGAGCTTGTTTTTGTATAAAAGTACCACCACTGCGTTTAAGCATTTCGCTAGTACCTATAAAGCAATAAATACTTATAATAGTACAAAGCAAATAGATTGGATGAAAAAGTCCAACGCTCGAGAATATAATACCTGACGTTCGCAAGTATGGCAATAATTCGTCCTACGACCTACGCACTTTTGGAAAGGTATACGATTTCCACAAAAGAAAAAATATTGTAATTATGAACTCCGAGAAACATATAATAGTCTTTTTATTGCCTCTTTATTTGCAAAATTTTCAGGCTTCCTAAAAATAAGAAAACTATAAAATATAATAATCGTTGTTGGCATTTCAGCCTTGCGCCGCTTCTCTGACAATACCAGCAGTAAATTAAATTTAAACACATTATTTAACAATTAACCATACCTCGGAAAACTGACCTTTATACTTTATTATTTGTTTTGCACAAAAGGCATTTACGGTAAAGTCAATTCTCGAATTAGATCCTTGGGTTTGATGTAAATGAAGGTTTAGTTTAATATTTGACATACAAGTCACTACAAAAACATCAACTTCAGTTAGGTATTAGTGTTCATTAATGTAATGATTTTCTTATAAAATTCTGGATTTAAACATTTTTACTGACTAATAAACTGGGAAATAATGTATACCAGGTTAAAGACATTCATATCATTAGTTAATAAAAGGTACAGGTGTGGAGGGTGAAATTATAAAAAGGCTAGCAACTGCTCATGACTTGAAGGCACAAGTTACGCCGTGTATGGAATACTGTTCGCACCTCTGGGAATCTGCAAAGTACCTCCTCGATGCTCTGGACAGGTTGCAAAGAGGGGCTGTTCGCATTGCTAATGATTCAGACGTTACCAAATGTATCTAACTGCTTCAGCTGCGCAGGAACATCGCCTCGCTGAGCATGTTTTAATGTCTAATATTAGTGTAATAATAGTAATAGTAGTGTAGATTAGGTGGTAATAAAAATATAAAAATTTAAACATAATGTTTATTTTTGTTTTAAAAAATAATCTATAACATTTTCTACATCTGCATCAAGTTCATAAAGTTGCCTTTCCATAGCAATTATTTTCTTTTCAAAATCTGTCCATGTATCTTCAGTGTAGTTTTTTACAAAGTAATCGATTCTAGATCTCACTGTATTCAATGTATCTGTTGACATGGATGAAACAGTATCTTTGCTGGTGTAACTGCGCCTAATACAATCCCAAAATATTTTTGTAGGTGATAGATCATGCAGTGTGGTTGGTAAACGTAAAACATCATGACCATGAGCTTTTAAAATATTATCAATGTCATATTCTCTGTCAATTTTTGGGGTCTTCCTATATAATTGATATAATTCTGCTTTGTGCATATTACTGCTGCATGGAACATTGTTTATTTTTAACCAGTTTAACATATCCTGTTTTGTATCATATTTTGTCAAATCCTTCCAAACTAATGACCCATGAAGTTTATTATTATCCATTACAATAACACTATGAGGATTTAGTTTTTTTAAAACTATATCAAAAATCCATTTTTTGAAGTCTTGTTCAGTTACACGATTGCAGTATAGACTATTCACATATTTCTTTCCTGAAATTATATGTAGGATTATGTATCCCTGCCAAGAAGCTGATGTAACATCAATGTTGTCAATCCATGGTTTTTGAAAAGTTAATCTTGTATCTATAACTCTTTCGTCAATGTAATAAACGGTCTGCTTATTCTTTTTACGTATATTTGTAATATTATTAAGATAAAAGTAGCGTTCAAATGTAATTTTAGGGTCTTCCAGAAGCATTTTAACACCTGAGGCTGTATTAAAATAATTGTAACCCATTACTATCATATTGTCCTTAAATTCTGCAAATGTAGGTAAATTAATAATCTTATTTACCAATTCAAAAACTTTATTAAAGGTCGGTGGATCTTTATTAATATAGAGATCTCTTAAACATTTATAAATTAAAATTCTACTTAAGATCTCAATAGAACTTGTTCGGTTGGTATAATTTTCATTGTTGTATATGTTACTTACAGTATCTATTGAGAACCCAGTGTAATTTGATACTCTTTCAACAATCCGTGATACTGGAAAATCCAAATCTTCATTATCAGCCTCTATTCTACATTTGTTTAGTATATTTTTAAGAATATCATCTTTTGTGTAGGTATGTTCAGCTGCAATTTCCTCATCTTTAATTACTCGTAGTGTATAATCATTATTTGGCGTATTAAATTCTACATTTATCATTTTATTGGTGCTAAAAAAGAATGTGGTAAGTTTAATCAATAATTTTTGTATCAAATGAACATTTGGTTCTTACAAATAATTATTTAAAAAGTTAAATTGAAAAATAACAACACATGACACAAAATAATATTTTGATTCAAAAATTCAAAATACTGAGTAAATTTACTGTAATTTTTATTTTTAGTTTGTATGGGTAGGTAATAACTATAAAAAGGCATGCTATAATAATTATACAGATAACGAATACATAGAAAATACATTATAACCAACCTAAGTTAGAAACTAGTCATTTACAGAATTTTATTAGAAAGTACCATTAAATTAGTACAATAACTTACTTCTTGTTGTCGTTTATTTATGTAATAAACATGTGTATATACATCATCTGTAATACATTGATGATTGAATACATTCATTGTTCGTTTTGACAAGTTTTGTTTGACTTTTGTTTTGTTTACCAGATCAAAGTTACCAGACTTTTTACTTTTACTTCTAATGCGGTGTTGATACAGGGTTACCAACTCCTAAAAAAAATAGCCCTAAGATCAACATAAAATAGCCCTAAATAACCCTAAATGCAATATTCAAAAGCCCCAAAAAAAACCCTGTATTGTGTATCTACTCAAAAGTATTATACCCCGCTTTATTACTGCATATACACCGGCTCATTCAAAAACGCGACAAACTAAAAGAGAATTAGCGTTGCGTGTATTACTATGTGTATAGTAGTCGCGATTACTGCCACCCCGCTCGATTACTGCAAATAAACTAGCTGATCCCGTAAAGCGACAAAAAAAAACAGTGATGGTTTATCACTATGTGTATGATATGGTAATTATTATTAATAACTACTGCTAGTACATATATATACAAATATAAATGTATGATATACAATATATAGCTATCTTCCCAGAAGCTAGTCCTAGATAGCTAGTTTTCCTTCTCTCTATATTACATCATTTTTCGCTCTCATGTAATGTAATGTACCGAAATCTAACAAGTCCTTGAAACTTTCAATTCTCGTCTAATTATCGAATCACCACCTAAGAAGTTTCATTTTAAAAAGTGTGATGAAATATTTTCCGTAAACTAGCAACATTGCATTGCAACGGCATCTGTCAATTTTAGAAATATTACTACAATTTTTTATTTATGTTTGACGTAAGAATATAAGCTGCCGGGTAGTGCTTTCCCTTTAAATAGGATATTTAAATGTTTATGGTGATTATGTGATTAGCAGTGACGTTCTGTCACTGCGCAGTAAGTCATATTTTGTCAAAATTGCGGGAGCCGTTTGCACTATGACTTAATTTTTAGCACTGTCGCACCGAGAGATGTAGGTAGCAATTTTTAGCACTGTCGCACCGAGAGATGTAGGTAGCCTTTAATGGCTAACTTGAAATGGCTTCACTCTACGTGCAACTACTGCCGTTCTGAGTGTTTTCATTCTATGCATGAAATACTATTTATGACCCTAAAAATAGCCCTAAACTTCTTTAGGCCCTAAAAAGCCCAAAATGCATATTTCCGCCCTAAATTTGGGGCTAAAAGCCCTAAGTTGGCAAGCCTGTGTTGAAAGCTTCGACTCAAGCTACTACTTTTTATGGGATTCTACCAATAATTTAGCTGATTTCTACTAAATCTACTAACGTAAGGTACAATACTTCTACTACATATTAAAAAAAGTTTAGTAAATAAAATTCATAGAACTTTGACTACTTTTGATTACCTAAGAAACCTAAACGAGTAACTAAGTATTTATTTAATCATGTTATAGTCATTTTCGCCTTTTTTTTAATTTTTAGTTTTTTTTTCATTAGATACTTTTGATGACTTTAGATTTATAAAATTTTAACACAGTTGTAAAAATACCTTTATATTTTTTTGAAAACTTCGTGGTTTTGTTGCGGTACCTATCTGCACTCTATGGAAATTTACCTAAGTATTTTGTAAAAATACAATGTATTGGCACACAAGGTGCACTCAAATTGCATGTTTTACAAAAAGCATTGGCACCTTCTGTTGCTTTAGTGAGTCACTATGAAAATAAAGGATTTTCCTCCCACTCCGTACGATATTGCCTTTCGTATTTTATTTTGATGGCAATAAATAAAGAAATACTTCTTCAAAGGCACCTTGCAGTACAATACAAATCTAATTACCACGCTCACCCATACCTTACACCCGTCATTTTAGTCCTATTTTTTACTTGAGAGAGAGAGAGAGAGAGAGCTGTGTAGGCTTATGTTAAAAATAAACGAGATTACTTACTTATGGATGAGGCAACCTGTAAGACTATAGTAAATGGAAAGTTTACATTTATTTGATTTAAAAAATAGCAATTATACCAGAGAAAATGAAAAATATACCAAAATCTACCGAACACATTTTCACTACCAAAACCAAGACTTAAATCTACTAAAAAAGTAGAAAACTACCACATGTGGTCACGCTGGACTTTAGTCAAAGATCTGTCTTCTTTAACTTTTTTGTTTTTATATGTTAAGGTCACTGGATATACGTTCTTTAAGCCTCACACTATTCATTCTTGTAATCTTCAAAAAGCTCTAACAAGATGGCGGCTCGCTTGATAAAACTATACAGTGAGTTTTTGAGGCATCTTAAAATACATGCTCCTAGTTATTATTTATAATCTACTTCACTTGTGCACAATAACCAAGCTACATCACGTAAAACCCTTAGATTATGATACTTTAATATCCCGCCAAAAACTCTGTCCCACTAAAAACTCCTGCCCACTAAAGCTTCCTCTCAGAAATGTTGCCAGGATCCATGAGTCGAATGTTACGTGTCATTTCTTGAAAAGTTACATTCACCCTGCAAAAGTTATAAATTTTTTGATCGGCAACTCGAAGGAGAAATAGCGTATTATACGGTTGTGTTAGAATGAGATAGGGATAGGAGACCATTTTCATATGTGTTATCGGCCTATGTAAATCACTTGAAAAACGAATCCAGCGTTTTAAAAAAAAATCTAAGTTTTCAAAATGTAATTTAATTTTTAATAGACGTGTTTAATTGTGGTTACCTGTTCTGTAACTAAATATTAATCGTATAACAAAGAAATCAACAAAATAATGCGCACACCAGTGTATTCTGTATTTTTGATCTCGCCTTATTCAATCTATTACCGATCTATAGTAAACAAAATGTATGGAAAAAAAGGAAGATGGAAAAATCCTAGATTTTATTGCAATTGAAGAGTATATAGGAACAAAACGAGGAATGTTATAAAAACAAAATCTTGAGTAATTAAGATTTAATAATTTGCAAGTTAACAAATTATAAAGTAAATATTTTATACTTATTAATATAATTGACAAGAATTTTAGTTTACTTTATTGAGATCAATTTAGGAACAGAAAAGTACTTGAACAAAAATGTTATAAAAAAAGGTGTGTGTGCGATACACACACGATAGAAGTGAAGCTTCATTTTAAAAGGCATTTTATATTTTATTTAAACAGTGTGCAATATACATACACACCGACATTTACTCTCTCGCTCTGGCTCACACAAAGAGGAGAGACCGATAATGTGCTTTAAACGTTTAACATTTAACGTTTAACGCTTGGAAGTCGCATAAGAAGTTTCACTTCAATATAAAAATAGTTAAAAACTAAATTAGGGCTCATTTTGACAGAACAATAACAATTATGAATGTCCATTTTATATCACACAAGGATAGGCCAATCCTATAGTAAAACAATTAGTTATTTATAACTTTGTATGATTAATTATGAGTAATGCTTTCAAAGTAGGCTTGAGCCCCTTTAGAACTAAATATTTTGAAGTCCATTAAATCCTTGTGCTTTTCTGCACTATGGGTAAGTAAACTTGGTAAGCAAAGTTAGGAAATTCAAATTAACTGTCACAGTTTTTCTTTCTTCTTCTTTTTCTTATCTTGGCAACTGGTCTTCTTTATCGAAGAGATTATCGGGTGAATATAGTTTCCAGTGTTATAATGATTTGTGTATCATCCTAACAAGATGGTGGCTCCCTTGTTAGAACTTCCTAGGGAGTTTTTGTGGCATCTCAGAATTCATGATCCATGTCATTATTTCCAATTCACATTACTTGCGCACAATAACCAAACTTTTTATGCATAACGCCACTTGTATTACACAATATGGGTTCAAATAACACAAATTTATGAATAAAAAATAAATACCACTACATGACAGTTTGAAATCCCGCCAAAAACTCTATCACAGTTTTACTTTGTTTATTGGGTACTATAGCCTAGGGACGGCGATCTAAAATCGATTAATCGACAAAACTTTCAGAAAAAAAAAATGTTCTTTAAACATCCTTTTTAATCCGTCCGGGATGATGACGCAATAAAAAAATAATTTTGCCTCTAAATTTGGCATATATGCCGAATGACGCGGACGGGTTGTCTTTTTTTTCGAACTGACCATTCTGTTAGCCTTAGAGGCCCTGGAGCCTTTACGGCTTTTACAGCTTCACCGGGCTTGGGGGCGAGCGCTTAAGGTACGAAAGCAACAACATCCGAGGGTGACAAAGTGGCCGAGACTCGGCTCGGACTGTTGCAGCGATTATAAATAAGTCGCGATCTGGCTAATTCCCTATCATTCGATCTAAACTAACTATACCTTCCCCTAAGAGGAGGGAAGGAACATGTGTATGTGTATTTAGTAATATGATTTTTTTTGTCTAACTAGGCAAAAAAAGAAAAAAGGTCCCTTACAGCACCTATGTACCTATGTGGCGTGCATGTGTGTATGATGCAGTGTCATATATGTCTGTGAAAGCTAGTGAATGTAGAGTCACTGTATCGCGCGAGTGGCTGTTTGGCTCAAGGGCTCCATACCGATGGGCAGGACCTAGGCTTGAATTGCCGCAGAGGAGGGCGGTCGTGGCGGGTGTATATAGCCTCCCCAGTGAATATGGCACCTTTCCTTGACATCACACAGAGGTTATACACGGGTCAAAGCATTTTTATACACATAAAAATGTCACATTTATGTGACATTTTTAAATGACAAGTTTATTGATCTCAAAGTTATATCATTCTCCGTTACACCATACTGATGTAAATTTTTTTTAATACGTTGTTTGGACAATACCTTGTTAGGCACAGCTATTTTAATGTATAACCGGTAAGCACTTACACTGCATTCCGGTATAATACATCACTTACCAGGGTCTAGAACGTAAACAAAACACAACTCCGTCCGACCTGACGCCCGGGGATGTTTATCGGGAAGCCTCACGATGTATGCCAACGGGAACTACATTTTAAATTTGTAATTGTGTACAAATGCTTGAACGTCTTACACATGAGTTACTAGTCTACGACGACACGCGCGGTCTACAATAACTACGTGTAGAATTTAGTGAAAAAGAAATATATTGTAAATCACTTTTATTTTGTAGGCAGATAAAATTCAATAAATTTTGTTACTGTAGACCGATTAACTTACACAGCCTATAAAGAACAAAGCTTATTCAAGTTAGAGATTCTTTATTTTACTTTTGATTACTTAAATACTATAATGTTCTTTGCGTTAACAATTTAAAATCTTTAGGACACGGTTATATTCTGATTATTTTTGCAACTAGGCCATTTCCTTTAATTTTATTAGTATTACGAGTATATACTTTTTATTTATTACTTTTTCGCAGAAGCTGGTAATTAGATCATTTCAAAAAATTTGGGCATTTGATATAATTATTATATAATTTTTTAAATTGTTTGTTTTTATTATTGGTTCTTTGCTTCTAGTGGGGAACTGGCTCTCAAGTGCAGCTGCTGGATAGGTGCTTGGCGGCAGATTTTCAACTTGAGCCTAGTAGCTAGTAACGTGGGCATTAATCAAAGCCTACTACTATACTACGGTTTCATCACGATGTTTTCTTCCACCGTAAGCTCAATAAGCTCACCGTAAGCTCTGGCTCATTGCAGGGATACGAACTCACGTCAATCGACGCGAAGTCGTACACGCTACCACTGAGCCATCATTACTTCATAATATACCTAGATGTTTCATAAATTATGGGTACCCGCAGGATCTACAACAGATGTCAAACAGCCTTAACGAAGCCTCCAGACACGTTGGTCTCGGGGTGAATTTGGATAAGACTAAAACAATATACAATGCTTGCGTCATACCAGGACCAGTTGAAGTCAACTGCAACCCACTCGAAGCTGTGTAAGAACACGTTTAACTTGGACAAACCTTAAAGCTTGGTAGGCATAACTTTGTTATTTACCTAAGTCAACAGGAGAATCCAGTTAGATTGAGCACCGTTAGGAAAATTAAGTCGTCCAGAATCAGAAATTATGTAATCAGACTTAGAACTAGGGTTGACATAGCCACATATGCCTAAGAACTGATAACAGATGGAGTGGACGAGTTCTGGAGTGTAAACCACGTTTAGGTAAACGAAGTGTGGGACACCCCCCTGAAAGTTGGCTCATGCTCATTGCAGGGGTTCGAACTCACGTCGATTGACCACTGCTTTATTCATAGCAATGTCATAAATATAATTTTAGATTATTTTTAATGATCCCGAACTCCACGTCTTCAAACACAGTTTCTATAAAATAAGATGTTATAGTAACGGTGAAAAACTGAAACCCACAAAGTTTAATGGCCCAACCACAATCTTTATCTATAAAATTATGTAAAAGTGATTTATCAATCTCCGGTTAACCAAGAATGTAGATTACGTTTTGCTAATTTTGCGCTAATGTCAAGGTTGTATTGTTCGCTGATATTTATTACTTTGCTACATTCGCCTAGAATTCAGAAGTCGAAATAGGAGATACAAGCATCTATGATAATCTCATCATCTATCAGAGTCATGGAAATATGAAGAACTAGTTGTGCTTTGTAGCGATTGTGTAAAAAAATAACTGAATAGAGAAAATAACAATTTAGGCTTAGCGATACTTTATATCTATAAAGTATCGCTACATATACACATGAACATATTATAAAACTCAACGTCTCTGTGTTTGTCTGTCCGTTTATGTTCTTTTCACACGAAAACCACTTATCCGATTTACAGGTTTTTCATAGCTATGTTATCTGGCCAGGTTATAGGATATACTTTGTAAGATAAAGTAACATACGAAATAAGTAGTGACGATAATGGTGAATCAATTTGTTTTCCGTCTTTGGAGCGGGGCAGCACAATTCGCGCGTGCGCTCGTCCGATGCCATTCTGTAGTCCACGCGAGTGGAATCTCGGGAAAACCTAGTTTAATATATTATAGGTAAAAGGGATTATGAAGCTAGTTTTGCAATATTTGAAATTTGAACATCTATTGAATGTGTATATTTTACTTTCATAAATGATATCCGATTTATGTAATTATAAAGTGTTATAAAAAAAGCTACATTATCCCTGAGCGCTATAGGCAATTTTATTTTCATTAACTTTTATATTAAAGTGTACGTTGTAGCGAGCAGTTGCTAGTATATACAGTATATAGAATAATATACTATATATGTAAGACCTCTAAGGAAGAAGTTTCACATACTAAATATATTTAGTAATGAAACTATAGAAACGGGAATTTTATGCGAACTACACCAAAACATACAAATGTTCGCCAAAAGCACTTTACTAATAACTAACCTAAATTATTTTTATTTTCTTGTTGTTTCCTTATAGAACGCACAGCTTTTGTTGTTCGAATTCATGAAAGATATGATTAATGTACAGATTCCATGTTATTTTAATGCGCTAGTCGATAGTAGTCGATGCTCCACGGCTACAAACCGCTTCAATAAACATATTGTTGATGCCGTTAATAAAACAAGTGACCTGAAATCATACGCTGATCACGCGTGGGTATTGATATTGCAATATTTTATTTTTGAACCAGCGATTTGTTAATATGTCTAACAAATTTTAAGTGCTATTTAGCATTCATTTAGAATTCGATATTTGTACAAATATGTTTTTCTTTTATAGAAGTAGCTTAATTACCAATAGATAATATTAGATTACACAATAAGTGAAAGAAAAGGTAATTTAATTCGAGGGATACAAGGACCGAGTTATACGAGCTATATACTTTACTTTTGCCATTGACGACAAGAAAATAAATATTATAGTAATAATTGGGTTACTAAATGGAATACTTCCATTCAGCCAGCCAATAGCTACCTACGTTTAGCACGTTTTACTTATTTTTCAAGTTAAACTACTAATACTAGGCGGTGATTCGATAAGTAATTGCACGTGAATTGAGGGTGAAATTTCAAGGTCGCGTCAATTTTAGGCACATTTCGTTACATGAGTGAGAAGAAAGATATAAAATAGAGAGAATGAGAAGGACAGTTATAAATTGTACTTACTGCTATCTTACTGCTGGTTCACACTAGGTCGTACTGAGAGTTTTATCAGGACGTTAAATTCTTTGTGCCTAATTATTTGAACCTAAAATATTTTAATTAATGACAAGTAGTATAATATTCCACAACATATAATAAGAATACATATACTAACCTTAATTAAAACATTATATTATAATTAGGCACAATAGATTCTTAAGAAAGGAATTTAATGAATAAAAGATAGGTCACATTTTAGATAAAATTATTCGTTTTCTTATATCCACCCCTTAGACTTAACTTTTTATGAGATTTCACTACTCTATATAGACAAATCATCTCAATTAAGACTTGGCATGTTTTTACAGCATGTTTTTGTTGGCATAATATAATATTATGTTAGCAATCTATCATAATAAATATCTTATCTTAAAAGTTAGTTTCGTTGAATATAAAATACCAAAAACGCATAAAGTAAATTGGCGACGAGTACTACGTTTTTTATTCATAATCAAATGCTACGTAAATTAAAATGTAGGTACTGACTTGGTCTTACAGTATTACTGTTACGGTTTTTTTAATGTAAAGTAGTATCTAAGGTTAAAATTAAAACGGGCGAACGCATTACTGTTTAAATATTAAAATAAAACATCATAGTTAAAATGGTACTCATATTTTATAGTAAAGATCAAAGGGTCTTAAAGGAACAAATATTTGCAGCTTTAAACCGGCCGCGGTCGTCTCTCTCTCCGTGGTTTGGTCGTAGATGCCGAAGATATATTTGTCTTTTATTTTATACGTAGGTATATATTTTTGTATTGACTTACTCTTTTATATTTATATTGTTTTTGTAGTCGATACGTTAAGTAGTAGCACCACAGACTACTTAGTACATTGCGGTTTTAAAAAATGGAGATTTTTTTAAAGTGAAACTTATTTATCGCCCCAAAATTTTTGTTCGTCTATCGCATGTCGCATTACAGCTGACCGTGGAGTAGGGATAAAGTGAAAGGCGCATGGCAGATGATTAGATTATACATATATATTATATATATACATAATATATTCTTTTAAAAGTTTCATTTGAATCGTGGTTTCATAAACCCACACAAAATTTTTTAACATTATTGTTTACATCACGCTCATCGAAAGTATTTGGTCTTAGTTGCTAAGACTTATTAACTTTAAAGTTAAAATAAATCAATAACATATAAAACACATAATTAATTAAGTCTTTACAAACAATCTTTGAATGTATTCCATTTTTTTTTATTATATAAGGTTATATAGATCTCAATGAAGTAACATAATTATACATTATTTTTATTACGTATTACATATATTTATTATTATTATATTTAATAGCTGGTCTTTGTGACATCGCTCAAGCAAGAATGCTTTTGTTGTTTCTCGAAAATTGTATGTTTTATCTGGATTAAATTAGGCCGTCTTTTACCGACTTCAAGCTACATCTGCCTTTCACATGGGCGTAACGTAAAGGTAAGGGCAAGGGGCAGCTACACCCTTTCTCTCCCAGCATGGAGTTGCTGATCGCTCGGTCGGAGTTGAAGTGCACCCGAAACTAACAGTAAATATTTTTTTAAGGTTCGTTGCATTAAAATCATTCAAATATTATTTCACTGACCCCGCTAGCAAGGTGTTGTTGGTTCAAATATTATTTCACTGACCCCGCTAGCAAGGTGTTGTTGGTATTGTTGGTAAGCGCTCGGTTGGAGTCGGAGTGTAGACTCGGAGTTTAGTCGGAATGTAGAATTTTAAGAAAATTTAATATTATTCCACAATGATTTCGCTTCGCGCGTTTTACGCGATATGACTCGAAATTGAATATTTCATTATTTCGTTCGATATTGTCTGTAATCACTATGAACATTCTTGATTTAAACACGAATGCGCTGACGTTGTCAATCAGAATCAAGCTATGGATCAAGGGTCGGGTAAATAAAAATTCTAACGACAACTCCCTCAAAGCATCTTACAACAGTGCCACCAAGTCCTGTAAGTGGGCTTCTAACATTATATCAAACGCCCAGCGCGTCGTTTTGATCAGAAACTAGAACAAACAAAGAAGTTCGCTATGTCATATGTTTGCTTTACTGTGAAACTGTGGAACCGTTTGCCGGCCATGTGTTCTCTTCTTCCTACAACATGGAGTCCTTCAAACATAGCACCAAGAGACATTTGGTTGGACTGGAGATGGACTGTCGGTCTTTCGGTGGTCACCGTTGTTTTTGGACTGCACTGTGCTCACCATCAGGTACAGTATTGCTACATTGTCAAACTATAACTTTAAAAAGATGCGTATTATTAGAAAGATAATATTTTTAAATGTAAGTGTTTTATTTTCTTTAAGTGAAGAAGTATATAAGTTGTTGGAGGAATGGAGATGTGGGTTTTAGAGGATGATCAATATTTATTTTATATTTATTTGTTACTGTTGATACTTAAGAGAAATGAAATGGCCTTACGTTGGTTAGTTGGACGTTTGGACGTTGGACGTTTGGACGTTGGACGTTTGGACGTTGGACGTTTGATTTATAATTTATTTTGTAATGTTTTAGAGTTCTGAAGTCAAAAAGGAACCCATAGGGTTTCGTTATGGCCGTCTGTCTGTCTGCGGCTTAGATCAGAGATTCTTAGTACTAGAAAGCTGTAATTTTGTATGGGGTATTAATCACGCTGACAAAGAGGTGAAATAAAATATATATGTTTAGAGTACCTCCCCTATACGTAAAATTAAAATGAATTTCTTTTTTCTCGACTATCCCATCGTGTGGGTATCGTAAGATAGGTCGCTTAAAAATATTGCGGATTTGTGAAGACTATTTTTCGATTCAGGCATCCGTTTGCGAAATTTTAAGCTTTAAAGTGCTAATTCTCGTTAGGGTCAAGTGCAGCTAAATAGTTTTTTTTGGAGATGTGAAATAAATTATTTCTGGTAGTATATATAATGTAGTTGAAAGGAATACTATCAGAGGTTAATGAGTTAATGAGTAATAGTCAATCAACTAATAAAATGTACTTGGAGAAGTAATTTCGTACAAATTCCATTGAAAATTGCTTAAATTCTCTGAGCTTGCACATTGGTGACAGGCAGTTACGGAACGGTTACGAAGCTAGGCCCGACACGCACTTAGTAAAAAAAATCAGTATTAAGGTAAGCATTTGAGAGCAATCTTATTAGTTATGTTTTTATCGATCGCTATATATTTATCGTTACTTTTTAACTATCATAAAAGTAAGCTCTAATTTTTTTATTTTTTTATTTTCAGTCTATGAATTTTCATTAAATATTGTATTCGTATCGTTACTGTTTAGACACTGAAAGGTAATGTTGTTTAGTTTATATAAGACACAAGCTAACTACTAATGAAGACATCATTGAAATTTTTATTTATTTAATTTTTATCACTATTGCCATAAGTATATTGCGTAGCCCCAATAAGGAATAGTTTGATGTTAATTATCTAATATTACCACTCGGACTTCAAAGTAATTTTTAATAAAATAATTGTCTTAATTAGATTATTTATTTTGTACTTTTATTAGTACTGGTGTTGAGTGGGAAGAGATCAATGAAGCATCGGGTCTTCAATCGGAGGGCGCCTACATTCACTCGAAATCACTCGATACCATACATTTGTTCTGTTCTCTTTTCAAATACTCTAAACTTATACGAAAAGATTTGCCCCTGTAGTACCGAATAATTTTCTACTTTATAGTAATCTAAAAGCTTTATCCAAAATGGGTCCAGTAGCATATAAGTTTCTAAAAATTATTTTGAATGTTTCTTCATCTTATAAACAGACACAGGAAAATTAGGATTTTTTTGTATGTATAAATAATTTAAATATGATTTATGTATCTTACAATATAGACAATATAGCAATATTATCGCTTTTCTTCCATAATAATTATTAGAACATTACACAAAAGTTATCAGCAAAAATGTGTCGCAATCATGTCCCAAGAAAGTTCGAAAGAAATTCGTCACAATCGCAATAATGAAATACTCACTAATTAATTATCGCCAGTCGTGTTTTCCTTGTGTAGGCGTGGCTATTCTTCCTGTTTGCCGACTAAGTGAAAGAAAGTAAGATTAAATGCGACTCATTGTCCGAACATTGTAATAAGTAAGCGTCTACCATCAGCAGTCACATTGGCACAAAGGAAATTATGTCCGATTGCGGACATTATTTAAGCACACACCTACCTACAGTTCATTACTTCGTGACGATAATATTATTATTTAGTTATTTATTATAGATAGAATCTAAGGATCAAAGATCACCACAACTTCCGATCCTGTGTTGCTCACATCCAGCAGCTTCTTGCAACCTTTACCAGGTCGTCGGTCTACCTTATGGCGGATCGACAACTCTTTGGCCCCATCGGCCATCCATTCTACAAACTACATGCCCCGCCCACTGCCACTTAAGTTTAGCTATTCTTAAGGTTATATCGATGAATTTAGTTCTTTTTTAGTTCTCCCCATTTCTGATTCAATCACGCAGATAAACTCTAAGCATAGCCCTCTCAATTGCCCATTTTGTGACCTTGAAATTTCTTATGATGCCTATAGGCCTAACTATGGTTAGCGACCACATCTCAGCTGCATATGTAATCACTGTTAACACACACTGGTGAAAGACTTTCGTCTTGAGACACTGCGGTATCTTGAACGAGAAGATGTTACATAGCTTCCCGAACGCTGCTCAGCCGAATTGGTCTTCCTTGAAGTTGTATCTACCTAACTAGATTGTTTATCCCAGGTAAATATAATCTTCAAAAACTTCAAGCGTAGAGTCTCTGATCTTTACAGGTGTTGGCGCTACATGGACGTTCGACATAATTTTCGTCTTGTCATTCTAAAACCAAATCATTCAGAGGCTTTACTGAGGTAATTGGCATTGCACGGAGGTCATCCATAGTCTTAGCCTATGTCATTAGCAAGCCGAAGTATTCGACGTTTAGTTTCGCTAGTTCTACCCAGTGCATAACCCCAACCAAGGAGCCCTACCAGATTTTCTTTGTCTGTCTTGTTCCGGAAACAATCTATGAATACGTGATGCATAATTATCTTGAATTATATCGCATTGTTCTCAATTAGGTAAGTAAATTTTTTCATCAGATAGAGGTACATATACAGAGAGATAGAGGAGACAAAATATAGAGGTATATAAATATGTAAACGGTTTTAGATTACCAATTCAAACAAATAATCTAACATTGTGGTGTTTACATAAATTAAAGCGTTAATAGCGTATACGGAAAAAGTAACTTGAAATTGAATTTTCGGAAGTTCTTATTAAAATTTGAGCCATCATTTCAGCAGTTAATTTGTCTCTTCACTTTGACTATCTTTTAGATAAATACAGTCCGCAATCTGGAGCTGCGTAAATAAATACATTTTTCATGAAATGTTTCTTACCTGTTTGTTTTCGGACTTCAATTTGTTTGGTTATCGTACATTTTTATTTGAAGCTAAGGAAGATACTGGTGTAATTTTTTATACGTCTATGGGTATTTTATTAATGAATTATTACCTTTTTATTTAATTATGAAATTGTTTTGTAGCAGTTATACGGATGTTTTATTATCTCACTGATTTTGTTTATGAGTTTCTTATAAGTGTTTAAGATTTAAAAGAAACTTCCTGAGATTATATGACAAAACTATTTAAATTAAACTAGTAAAATTATCAATATTGTTCAAAAATATGTTATACCGTACACGTCGCCTTAACTAATTATAAAGGTGCAAAAATGGTATCTTTTTAATTTCATAATAAATTTTAAATTCATTTTATACAATGAATTAAATGAAATTGTTAGGAAGAAAGATGTAAAAAGTATTAATTTCTTAAACATTTTATTGATATGATATTTTAAATTAATATTGCAAATGCGTGTTTTAATTGATATGTATCTATGTATACACAAATATTTTAGGCATGAATTTCAACCAATATACCAGGGGTAAATTGCGATATAATCAGAAACAATATATTAATATATTTATGGCAAACCGTTCGACTAACAAGCCTAATTTGGCTAGAGTTTGATGATTAGTAAAATTTACAACAATGTAGCCTATTGTACGCGTATACTTAATTGCTAAATACACACATGAGTTTCGGTTATATAATATTTGCACATCGCTTTAGGCAATGGCGTAGTACTTGACAGTATTTATATAAGTTAAAATTATATAAGGATCTACTTACTATAAAATAGATGATTAACACTTTTCATTGTGAATTGTTAAAGGAATACCTTTAAAGTTTTTTCCATAAAATGCGCTACAAGCAAATCTTGATAATTATATTCTGGATCATAAGCTAATATTTCAAGAAAGTCTTATCCTTCATTTGTTTTATATATATGAACATTTATATATACATAAAAAAGGAATGTTCCATTGTTTGTGCCTTTACGATATTATTCATCCGACTGTGTTGAAACTTTGCTCAAATTCTGTGCGTACGCTCGGGAAAGTTTCTGAATTAGTACAACAATTTAACAATAGATGGCGTACGAGTAATTTCACTGTAAAGATAACGGGAATGAAATCTCTAGTAAAAGCTAGTTTTACTCAAATTCATCACTACATGCATTACTAGATGGCCCTGCAGTTTCACCTGCGTTAAATTCTGTTATGCGTCTTTTAGTATCGTAGCGTAAAGTTATGTAGCTCAGAAGAATCTTCATCAATATATTTATTGAACGGTCGTAAAATATATATTTTTATACAAAGTACTAGCTCGTTATGTTAGCGCGTTCAAACATACAAACTCTTTAGTAAAGAAACATAGATTGTATACTAATTATTTAATAATTATAAATCTTACTACTAACATGAAACATTTTCAGTTTTTTTTGCTTTCATTTACAACTGATCTAGGTACGTATTATATTCCTCGAGGCCCATTATTCAAATTCAAGCTCTGGTTCGGTATGAAAACGAATATTTCTTGCGATAACAATTCGGATTTGTAACATGGCCGATAAATAAATTATAAATACATTTAGCGGCGCACGTTTCGAACCATTTCTCTTCTTACTCGACTAGCCCATTTGCAGATCTCCAAACGGTACCATTACTCAGCAATAAATTGGCATTTACGCCGTCATACATAAATTACGCGAGAGCGAACAGAAAAGCAACTTCTTCGAGTACTTTTTACATTATGTACACAATTCTAACTTATTATAATTCTAACGAACACCAAAACTTGACGCACTTGGGTTTGCGATTTAGTAAGGACAAAGAAGCTATTCTTACAAACACAATTTATGTGGTTAATCCACTATGTTACAGACCTGATAGATTTATGGGTTCATTTTTAGCTGCGGTCAACCGACTAGGAAGAAAATGTAAAAAAATGGCCGCCACCATTTATTCGTTACTGATGTCTATGTTTCGATCTTGTCTCAATATAGACACAATATGTTAACTACAATAGCGGACTAATTGACAAGTGTATCTGTTTGTATAACCACAATATTATACACAGTCGTTTCAAATCCGATTAAATCTATTAGATATAAAGCAGCTTTAGTCAATTAATACGAATTAAAATCATCAGCAAAATCGACTGACTGTACCTATTGCATTGATATTGGAACGTACTTCGGTAAAAAACAACAAATTCGATAAATTTCGTTGTTGCCATGTTGTTATATCAATACTACATAATTTAAAAAAAATGTTATAGTAGTAGAATACTTGTTAGTAAAAATATAGTATTAAATTATCTTTATACTTTATCAGGATTAAAAGTTTTTATGTTCATATTATTTTTTTTTTCTTTAACCAACAATGCTAATAATATTTTTAATTTATTAAGCTGATTGTTTTTAAATAATATGCTTGTTGGTCGCTACCCAGTCGGTTGTACAGCCCTAACACCTCGCTATCGCTATTTTCTCGTGCACTCAGCAGGATGCACCTCCTCCTGGTGAGGTTGGCTTTGATATCTCAAGTTTAAAGATGTTATTTAACCCCCCACTTAATTTGACAAACATTAATGTGTATACTTACTTCAAAATAACTCGTAGTTAGATAGGGTGCAATTTACAAAACAATCACGTCGATTATAATAAAGTCACGTTCTTACAATAAATCGTTTGTAGCTTAAGTACCTTCTAATGATACCTACTTATATCATGGTCTTAATAAAGAGGTACATTAACACTTCCCAATTACTATTATGACCCAAAATAGATGTATTTTACTACAGATTTAATCCTCTATATATAAATAAAATGATTGAGGCTTGTCATTGTGCGCACATCACGCCGAAACTACTGGATAGATTTTGATGAACTTTTTTATTTCATTCCTTAGATAACTGGTACTTATAAAAAAATCACGATATCTTCATTCAATAAAAAGTTATTAAAGTTTTAAGAAACTACGATTTTACAAGCACTACGCTTTCTTCTGTCGTCCACGCGAGCAGAGCCGCGGGCACAGCTAGTATATTATATACTATATTATAATGAATTCTTACATTACTAGAATCCTAGAGTATAATTGTCATGCAGATGAAAATTTATTTACCCTGTATATTATATAGGTATATAATTATCTAAATACTAGCTTCTGCCCGTGACTAAGTGTTCTTCAGAATTGGGCTCAAAGAGGAATAAAAATTGTCATTTATGGGGATAAAAAGTATCTTATGTGTTAATCCAGGTTATAAACTCTCTTTGTACTAAATCCGTTCAGCCGTTTTCGCGTGATTGAGTAACAAAAATACAAACTTTATAATTTATAGTATGACTGGCTGTGTCTACGGCTTCTCTCGCGTGGACTACAGAACGCTGTCGGACGAACGCACGCGCGAATGTGCTGCATCAAAAATGTTTATCGTGAGTAATTCTAAGGGCTTGTGTACACGGTGCTGTGGACGCGCCGCTACCGCGCCGCCGTCGCTTAATTTTCCATATCACTACATATTTTTAGTAATACATTGCTAGACACGAACATCATTCGTGTTTGTTTTATAGAGTAAAAGATCAAAATTCAACTATAACCAATAATCAATCGGGAGTGGTAGGGATTGCAATCACCATACACATAGTAATAAACTAATCCTTACACAATGATTTTCGTTTGGTTTGTCGTGTTTCGGGATCACCCAGTGTATATTTAGTAAGAAGCGGAGTATTAGTTTAGTTCTTTTTTATTACACACATTTCACATTGAAGATTTAACAAATGACATAGTTATATAAAAACACAAATTTATAGTGGAGTGGTTCTACAAACCTATCAACTAGGTATACACGTGTATCTTGTAAGTCAGTCTTCCGTTCGTAATAAACGATAAATCAACTAAACAAAATAACAAAAACAACCAAGTATGACAAAATGTCAACGTATAATAAAATAATCTAATAACTAACCAAATAAAAAAAAGAATAAAAATAGTAAAAGGAAATTAAACTCAACTTGTTCATTATGCTTATATGTATAATGTTCGTACTACAAATTTACAGTGATATATCATACGGCGCGGTGGCGGAGTGGCGGCGGTGCGTCAGCGGCGCCGTCTACTTAAGCCTTTAGAAGATAGACATATACTATCGCTGATTTTTTGGTAAGTATTTTTAATATCTACAATTATTATATAGAACATTAATTTGATATTTTTCTATCTCTTATGATTTACTTAGCGTAAGCAATTTAAGCCCCTCAAAAGCGTCTATTTTCCGAATTGATTCACCATTACTGTCACTGAGAAAACCAGGCCGGATAACATATCTATGAATTAAAGGAAAAACAATGTAAATCGGTTTGATGGTTTTCGCGTAAAAAGAACATAACGGACAAACAGACAGATGTTGAGTTTTATGTTATATAATATGAGTTTTATAATATGTTTAGATGTATAAGAACATATAGTAGGATAACATGACGGTTATACAGTAAAATAAAGACCGTCAAGACCGTCATAATTTGCGACTTAAAAGTCTACAATGATTTTAAAATAATTTGATTGTGACGAATATTAGCTTAGTTTGGGCGCAACAGCAGTTAATATTTTATTTAATAGTACGATTAGCAATACCGCTTCAGGTAATATAACTTGTTTCGATTTAGGTAACTGTAATAAAGAAAAACATTTAATAAAAATATTTTTTTTATTGTTACATAGTATCTAAGTATATCGTGTACATACTGAAACAAGGATACTGACAAAAATAAAAATCCATTTTACCTTATAAATCTTTTCCATTGAGTCTTTAATATTTAATGAAATTATTAAAATAATATATATTAAAATAAGATATTCTAATTACGTTTTACGCAAGTTTTAAGTTTTACCCAAGCATAAAAGTTTAAATACCTTTATGGAATGCATGGTTGTTATAACATAAAAAGAAATTATATTCCATTCTGTTTATTAGTCTTTTAATATTCTTAACCCCTTTATACAAATCTCAGTGAGCTGTTTAAATACTTTGAAGTTTGCTTAATACTTTAAACTGGTAATGAAGGCACTAAGGCGCGCTGAATGCATAAGGAATGAGCCGAAGCCACAACCTACTATATAATTAGACTGCTTAATAACTGCGGACACAGTATTGCAATCTTTTTTAAATAGTCTAGTTGTAATTGCATTACAACGGATTCTGTAAAGTGTTTTATTTGCAGTTAGCTCATGTATACATTTATATATATATTTTTTTTTTTCAATAAAATATTTGGATAGCACAACATTTAGTTTTAGAGACAAATGCTTAACATTGTCACACTTTCAAACAAATATAATTATGCTCACTTTATTGTAACAGATGATTGAGGAATTTATCATCTAACTATACAGTATATGGAGAGCACTAGAGCGGCAATTAACCGTGCTATAAACAACTGTTTTCAGATACAATTTAAAATCAGCCAGAACTTATCCTGACAGGAATATTAAAAAAAAAATTACTAGATAGTTTAAAAAAGTGCCTGCATGTACTTATGTACCTACGCTCGTTTTGATGTTATATTTCTTTGACGCGATTGAAATGATTTTTGATTTACATGACATTAATTTATAGAAATAAAAATAAACCTTTATGGATTTCAACGTTTGTAATTTATTTCCAGATAAGACTGATACTGCATTTAATATAACATATATACATCGAGTGTGAATATTTTTACCATAATAAAACGTGATACAACAATTAACTTCATGGGGTATACATTTTTTTACTAAGTGTTAAACTCACACTACTACACACTAAAAAACACATCACTATTCAAATTATTCGAATACCTACCTAAAAGAAAATTAATAAAATCAATACGAAGGCACTAAAGAATAATAGTACTTACTCTGTACATCTTACTAAAGACTCGTTAATACATGTAAGTGTCTGTAAATCGATTAGGTAGATTGTTTTGTAGCCTCCACAAGGCGCGTACTCATACGTATCCACCCCAGTGTGTAACTATACAAATAATTTGAAGTGGATTGGTGTTATAACATTGTTTCTGGCTTCTATTGTATTGCTTCGTGTGATGCGCACTTTGATAAACGAATACAATGTAACCAAATACGAAAGGGGTTTGATTATTGCTCAACATAAAGAGATACTATATGTATATTGATATTGAAAACATAAATATTGATCTAGTACGCTGAGACAATGTAAAGGGCATACAGTGTTAAAACACTAATACGTCTTACCTTAATTAATGTCCTTATAGAAATATCTTAAATTAAATCTTTTTAAGCATTCCACTATACTTAGCGCTAGATAAACTCTGCACCTGGACAGTGGAATACCTACCTATATAAGAAAACCGTTCTCACTATCGGGAACTGTAAAGTAAATTTACGGAGCTGGAATTAAAGAAACATTAAAACAGGACTTCCAAATGATTCTGAACTCACTGTAGGAATCTATTTTCATCATTTCTATATTATAAGAAAAGAATCATGATAAAATTCGGAATAAAGAAAGAATTTAAGTTTATAAACATCAAAGTACCTCTTTTGGTTCAAATTACCAAATTCAGTTAAATGGGAAATTGTATCATAAGTGAAGAAATTCTTAATACATGAAAAAAAGGTGTGTGTGCGATTCACACACGATAGAAGTGAAACTTCATTTTAAAAGATATTTTATTTAAACAGTGTGCAATATACATACACACCGACATTTGCTCACACAAAGAGGAGAGAGCGATAATATATTGCTCTCTCGCTCTGGCTCACACAAAGAGGAGAGACCAATAATATATTGCTCTCTCGCTCTGGCTCACACAAAGAGGAGAGACTGATAATGTGCGTTAAACGTTTAACGCGTTGGAAGTCGCATAAGAAGTTTCACTTCAATAATTAATGATTAAAGAATACTCATGAAGGAAGATACTCATGAACATATTGTGGACCTATGACCACCGATGTCAATTTCCCAATGTCGCGAGTTCTCCTCTTCAAACTAATTTCATAAAGTAATTGAGAAGGTTCGATGGTTTGCGTATCGTCTTGTTTAATCTCCATTCATTGCTCTCCCTTCTCGTTAAACAGCAATTTTGACGTGTTAATAGCCAAAGTTTATTTACGCGCCTATCGAACGAGCTAAATTAACACATTGAATTTAGCTACAGCAGTAAGAGTTCTCATCAATATAATTTCTTTATAGTTTTACATTATATGTCAAATAAATAGCTATATTCATTAATATGCTTTATTTTAGATGATTAAAAAAATATAAATAAATATATTCCCTATTTTTGCTAATACCTGGAAAACAGTAGTAGTTATTAAGATAATTTAAAAATGTATAACTATTTAAAAATATATGATGATTATTAATATTATAACGGTAAGCTTTTGAAACATCTCAATAAATCAATTTCGTGCAAAAAACAAGCTTTGTTATTTTACGTGAAGAGCAATTCTTTGAAATAATAATGATTGGATGAATCCACTATCTAATAGAGAGATATCTGTCATGAAACATTGTTACAAAGTGGAGCTATGTATATTTTAAAATATTATTTTATGATCATATTCAATTTAATATTTACGCAAAAAAAAAGATAAGGCAAAAAATATTCATAAAACGTTTGTAATACATAATTCATTAGCAATTATAAACAAGTTTAAACCATTTTCTAAAACTTTGAAATTTATTTATTTTACCAAGAATTAAATTAATTCTGTATAAATTTTAATAAAACCTAATTAACTAGTACTTATGTCTTTATAGGTACATCAAAGTTAGATGGTCGAGGTTACAAGTTTAAAGTTGCTTAGTAATTCGGATTCTCAGTTTTTATATTCATTAAAATTTAAAGTAGTGTTTATAAAGAATTCGTTATCAACTTATTTCCACATTTTAAAGAGATCATTCACTTTTTATATATTTATAATTTATTTAGTATTTAATTCTGGTGTTTTTTAAATCATTGAAAATACCTAGCTTTTTAAAAACCACCAGGATTGCATAAACCGGTACAGCAGAGACAATAAAGTACGAATAGGTAAATTCATTTTGAATTGAGTGTATATCTACTAGTGTAAAAACAGTTTATAGATAAAAATAAAAGATTTAAAATAGGCATGTGTAGTATTATAATAACCTATATCTACTAAATTAATCCAGTAGGTACGTTATGCTTAGGTACAGAATATAAATAGGTAACTGTCCGCGTTAAATTTCGATCTAAAAAGAATTTTATATTGATGGAATGTGGTAAATCCTTCAATAGGCCCATGCAAGGTTCATCCAGTACCGTTAGAAGATCTCGCCTGTTAGCCGTGCGTTAATAGGATCAAGAGGCTTTATTTGGGACGTGTCCACGCTTTTGCCTAACTTGTCGAATTTACAAATCGGCTTACACTTCGTTAACCATACTCTATGGTCTTGACACTGTATTTGGAATAAAAAACAATAATTTAATTAGGCGTGTATCAAGTTAACTTGTATTAGTGAAAGTAATCGCAAGTTTTTTTTTTTGCCAAATGACAATATTACTTGCTTAATGCAACTACTAACTGTTCTGCTTTATTTTCATAATATATTTAATTATGTAGTTCGCACGAATATTTTGTATAATTGAGATATATACAGTCAAACCTGGATAAGCGAGAGTTCAAGGGAGCACAATCTCATTCTCGCTTATAGAGGTTTCTCACTAACCCGAGTTTCTCGCTAATTCAGGTACATGGGTAGCGTTTCTCTCTTATACGAGGTACGCAGCAATAACAAGTCACAGCAACTTTATAAGGGTAGATATCAAGATGCTTACGAAAAGAAAACAAAAATTCATGCACTATGTAATTTTATTTTATTTAGAACTTATTTACTCTTAAAAAAATACGTCAATTTCGTTTGGGTTTCTGTTTTTTGTATTTTGAATGTTTTTCTCTAACTCTTAAATTTTGTCGAATATTGATCATCCGCGTTGTAAATATCGTCTGGTTCATACCCTTCTAAAAGATTTGGCAGATCTTCAGTCCAGTGGTTGCACACATCTTGGTCCACAGATTTACTTTCCCCAGCTGCTTTTTTGAAAGCTATTTCATGACGCCTTTTAAAACCCTTTTGTCATTTGTTCCTCCTAAATAATATAAATAAATAAAGCTCGACTGTCGCTTATAGAGATATAGATAAGTGTATAGTAGTAGTCTCACTTACGGAGGTCAATGAGGGAAAAACGACTCTCTCTTGCAGAGGTTTCTGTTTCTCGCTAATAGAGGTTTTGGGAGCTTAAAACGACGGGTCCTGGCTATTACTCTCACTTACCCAGGTTTGACTGTATATAGATATTTATTAATATATAAGATTGTGAATATGTTTGAAAAAGGAATCTTTGGAACTATTGATCCAATTCTGAATTTTATAACATAACCTCTAGAGCTGTTTAAGTAAAACTGTATTAATTTTTATTCAAATAAATATTATTTAAAAAAAATATGTAAAGAACGATTCACGCGCAACTTAATCGAATGAATAGCTCAGTAGCTCCTAAACTACTCATCCAATTTTAACTAAAGAGGTGTTAATTGATTCGTTATTACGGTCCGCGTGATATATGCTACATTTTATACGTAAAAAAACAATTTCGAAAAAAGTAGGAGCTCGCTGTGTTTTTTTACTATCATATCGGGTGGGGTGTCAAATCAAAGAGGAGTTCATGTACTTACTTATATATGTATTATTATATATGTATTAAAAATAAATAAAATGTATAAAGTCAAAGAAAAACAATTATATAAAATCAGCGTTTATGAATACTGCTAGCGGCGTTTTCGTTTCGTTGGCAGTTTCGTAGTATTCGACAATTCTGAATAACAATCGTGTCACAAAGGTTAAATTTCATTGTAATTCAATTCCGCGTATAACAAAATATTATTTCTTTTAATTAGAGTTATTTTTTCCGTAGTCAGGTTAGGGGCCATTCACTAATTACGTAAGGATAGTTTTGGCGATTTTTGACCCCCCTATCTCCATGTAAGGGTACATAAGATTTCTCGAAACCCCCTCCCTCTTTCCACGTATGATCATATCTTGTTTTTCAGAATAATAAAATGTTGTTAGAAAAGAATCCGTTAGGAACACTAAAATCCACAGTTTGATGTAAATCAAATATTTTTATTTTTAACAGATAATTTAGGTTATACTCTTTTATTGATATTACATAGAAATTAACATTATATTATTATTAGACAGCTATCTAGTCTTTGGAATATCATTATTAGAATTAAAAGTAAGTTTTTATGTAATCTTAAACTGAGCAAACATAAACCAGTTAAACAGTCCACAAACGAATAATACTTTTAAAATAATGATCGACTAGTTTTATTAATTTTTTATTTTTAAATAATTAAAAAAGTTTAATACTCGGGAAGAATGTACTATAATTATTATTTATAACATTTAAAATGGATAAAAATTATCACATTGAAATTTTAAAATTGTAATAAACACTATAAATAAATATAATGCAAATCGAAGTGTACATTATATAATGAACAAAAACCATTCGGCAACGGAAATTTTCTAATATTAAATTGCGACTTACAAAATATTACGTAAGAATGGATGCCATGTTACCCCTCCTCCCAAGATAACGTCATGCAGAGATTTTTTTACCCCTTCCCTCCTGGGACCCTTACGTAATTAATGAATAGCCCCTTACAAGTTTTTAAACTTTTTCAGCTTATTGTACCTATATAAGATGGAGATTGTATATCAGGCCACACATGAGGCTTATTTAGATATTTAACAGAATATTAACGGTTTGCCAAAGATATCTTATCTACAAGTAAAAGTTGATCTTTAGGTGTCAAGATTAATATAAAATTTATGAGAATTGTTTTCAAGTTTACCTTTAAAACATCTTAGACTGGCAACGATTAGGCAAAATAAAATCGAATCTGTTTTATATATTAGACATAGATGATTCTGCGAAATACATGATTCTACGAGCACTGATTCCATGCGATATTTCCATTTCTATAAATAATTTAAAAGTATTGCAGTGTCGATAGATACAAAACAATTTTAGTTTAAGTAGAGAACAGACAGAAAGCTTTTCCCGCTTAGTCTCTTAAATTATTAACCTTTCCGAGGGTGATACGTAGAAAGGTTCCGTCTTGTTTACGTGTTAGGGAGACAGGCAAGGGAACTTAATACCCTATATCACTGTCGGGGTAATACAAACTAGCAGGGTCGCAACCTTTTCCACTAAATTACGTATCGGCACACGGGATAATCCTAACTAAGTTGAATTACATTGAAGAGACCAGCTAACCCTCAATAACTGCAGCCAATTAACTAAACACACTGATTCAGTTCCACAATATAACTATAGAGCTTTTTAATATCAGTGAATTAAAATATTTTGATCAATATAATTACATAACAGTAACATTAGTAATACATATTATATTTCCTTTTTTTATATAACTTTAGAGACACGATAACTGCCACTGTGTTGCGGTTTCATTTGAGTTAATTTTCTGTTTCACACGTTAAGGCCATAGGGTGATGTTATATAAACTAGAACCTTTCTAAATAATAACAAAGAAAACCAACTTTAATTATTTTGAGGAATTTTCTCGTGTATTTTCAAATTCGAATGTCTAATGTCAATGAAATTAAAATAGAATCGCCTTTGAGGTATCTATTCCCTTTCCAACAAAAAAAGAATCAACTAAATTGGTTTATAAACAAAGAAGTTATAGCAGACCACAAAAAAAAGCATTCGAAATGAGAACTTCCTTTTTTGAAATCGGTTAATAAAAGGTTATCTGAAGCACACATTTTTTTTTATCGGACTCTTTATTCTTGAGATTAGCGCGTTCTAACATAATAACTCTTCAGTTTTATGACATTAGCGTATAGAATAGTATAGAAGCGTATCACAAGTAGGATACTAGTTCCTATAACATATTTATAAGCAACGATTTAAGCTAAGCGCTACAATTACATATAGACATTGAATAAAATCTATATCAAGTTTCTTGATAACTTTCGGTTTACGTTATATCAAAGTTGATCATTGATAAAGTTGATTAAAAGTGTTGTTTGATATAATTAATTTAATGTTTATTAAATAAATGCTATTAAGTACATGTAAAATGCAGTATAATAATAAGAGTAAACAATATTTCCACAACTCATCCTTTAATAACATTTGACAGTGCAACAATAGTAGATGCAAATAAAATACAATGTTTCGCATAGATAAAACAAAAGAGCGTTCTCAGTCGACGGTTACGAATCATGGTCCAGAGGGCTTTAGATACATAGATTTTAAAGGGTTGTATTCGCAAAGATTCACAAAGGAATTTAATTCAAAATTATTATCGAAATGTTACCTCTCAGCATCATATAAAATTAACGTTAGGTATACATTTTAATTTGAATACAAATATAAAGAATAAGACAAGACAAAAAAGAAGATTCACTGCAGTCATCTTTGGGTATTGCTTAATGTAATTAAACGTATGACAGTCTAAAATGTGGGTCAATATTAATGCCATATTATGGATAAAAGAATTTCCTTCATAATCTATTATGCGAACCCACTTAAGAAAATTGATGGATGCTCTGCTCTTTCTTTTTATTGAGCTCGAATCTGTAAATTAAATCACTAGAAAATTTGTTTATTTATTTAAGATTTCGATTTAGGACCCAAATTACATGAATATGAACGAACGTATGGGCTATCCAAATATTCCTTATGAAAGAAATAAACATTACATTATAAATAACTATGTACATAGTTTACAATGGCTTATTTCTTATCAAAAATCAGATCATATTTTTTAATTTTATATACATACCTAATATTATTTTATATCATTCCACTTACAGCTATTGTTAAGTTGTTTTGTAACATTGAATGTAAGTAAAAATTATCTCAGTTATATTAATGTCTATACAAAAATTGTAAAATAAAATCATTTATTCAAAATTAATCTCATCTTTTGTTTTCTGTGGACCTTATTTATCTAAAGTGGTTGATGGTGTATATGGTGCATATGTGTTATAAATAAACCTTCTCAAATCAAAAACAGTATATTATGAATAAAATATGCTGTACAGATGTTTATTGCTAAAAACTAAACTAAAAATTTAGACATGAAATCTAAATTTACTTTGCATTATTTTAGCGTTTAATAAATAACTTAGTGTAACATTATTACATTTATATTCAATAAAGCAGGATAAAAACGAAAGTAAGAAAAGGAATTAAAATGTTATTTATTTTCAGGATTTATTATAATAGGTAGTTTCACAACAAGTTTCAATAATAAATCTTAGGTACGAATCAAAGATGATTATAAATTTTAATGATATAAAATACTAGCTATGCCTCACGGTTTCGCCCGTGTTAAGTTTATATAACCAACATTAAAACGTGCCGCCGTCATTGCACCCGTGTAAGCCTATAGTTGTTTTCTCTTCCTGTACTTGCCAGCCTTACAGCTTGCCAGTCTGTTTGACATTCATGGTTACTGTTTCACACCTTAAGGTAGTAACGTGAAGTTAAATAAGCGCTTTATATCACATATAAGCTTCCTCAATAAATAGGGTATAAAAACACAAAAAATATATATTTCTAATATGACAGGAATTTCAGATATTAGCGTGCTAAAAGTTAATATTTTAAATCAGTGGGACTCGAACTATCGACCACTCGTGCGTACTGCATATGAAGTCTGGTCGTCTCACAACACTACGCCAATCTGACGACGATCACAATCATGAAAATCAGGACTTCAATCTCTCATCATTCATTCATCAGGATCTCATTCTCTCGTAGGCTAAATCCTATAAATGTATAATGGTTGTCTCTTTTTACAGTCACTTTATTAGTTTCATCGTTTCAGATCACAACGGTGCTAAAGAAATTTTCACTTCAAAAACAATCTTATGAGTTTTATAATATCAGTATAGATTGTAAACGACTTTCTTTTCTTATAATAAGGTTTTATGTCTTTATGAATGTATCTTTTGTTTGAAATAGTAAAATTGATACTCCCTTTTATTGTTAAGTGCGTTACAATGTTAAATCCTTAGAAGTGATTTCTTAAGTGACTTAAGAATTAAAAATTAATTTCGAGGAATAAAATTGCTATGCGATTCCACCCACCGGAGTGGAGCGAGCGGATTTCTCACCGATTCTCCGGGCGACCGTAACGCGCGAATGCCACTTAGCTGTTACAACATTCTGAATTATTTATGAAACTATCCGCCTTATTGGATTGAAATATCGTTGCCATGCGACTTACTCGACGAATAATGACATTATAAGGGTAAATAAATCACTTTGAAACAACAAATTATATTACTGAGAAATTAAATATTACTAGCGGTGCCTCGCACAAGTTTATTACGTAGTAATTAGTTTCGTCTCGTAATTAAATTTTTGTTCATGTTATTTACAATTTCTATAGCCTATGAATTAAGGAATAACATACTCTTCACATGTAAAAAATTATTCTAGTCGTTTTTGAGGTAAATACAGGCAGGCAGACAAACGAGATTAAATGTCATATTCGTGATGAGTGTTTTAATAATCGATGTCTATCCGAAATTTTCATGACACGCAGACTAGACTACAGATTTATTAATATAAATATTTTTTTCTCGAAACTATGAAATTATTTATGGTGAAACTTTGTTTGAATATAAATTAAGTATAATAGAATCGAAGAATTTGTGTACGTACGTGATGAAATCCAATTATTTGTAAATAACCGTGTAATTATAAGTTCGTTCTTCGTACATGTTAAAACCATAATGACACCGAATCAAAGAACACGTCTTGTACGAGTAATTAGGGAATAAAGTTTTATCGACCAATGTGTAAGAATACTTATTCAAGTTTATTGGACAACGTCCCGTCACCTCCTTGGCTATTAAATTCGAAGAAATCGTGATATAAAGCGTTGGAATCGATTTCGCATAAACAGTAGACGTGACTGACAAAAAAATCATATTGTGTCTTATTTGATACTGGAATTAATCCCTTTATTTTTTCTTTATTTATTTCTTCATATTTTTTTATACTTATTTTATGTTATTCTTTTAAATATTACACAAACGTGTTTATCGACAAATTGCTTTTGGTCACATTAAAATAAAATGGGAAACTACACGGGTAAATATAGCATATATTAATTAGGGTCTTATAATTTAATTATAATATACATTTACAATTAATGTGGTCTCTAAATACCTTTAGAAACTGACGTTGATCGTGCTCCTGGCATATTTCAGCATATTACGCACTCATGTGGCGTATGTAGCCAATCTAACCTTTACAAAATACAATATCAGTAAAATCTCTATTAATAAATGTGTATTTCTGGCTGATCATGTAACTTTATAATTTTTTTTATATATTAGCTCGGCACATTGACGTTACTGTATCTATTGGTAAGCACAGTACAATCCAAACACAACGGCGACCACTGAGAGCACGAAGTTCGTAATCTATCGGCGGTCGCCGCTGTCGTACCGTCATGCATTAATATTATATCTCTTCATGTTACGCTACTAATAATCTTATATTATAAAGGACATTGATCGCAAATACAAAACCCGAATAATATTTCTAAAAACTTGTCTACATATGTGTCGGAATTTAACTCGAAACCAACATGAACAAAAAAGGAAATTTTGTACACAGAAAGCTTTATATCTTTTCTCAATTGATAGGCTATAAAAATTGTCAATAATATTAGTAATAATAAAATTACGAGACGAAAATGATTATTGCGCAATAAACGCCCAAGGAGCCGCGGATTACCTTTATTTATTTTATACTATCTGTATCTGCGACTTCGTTCGCGTGGATTTCGGAAACAAAATAAATTGATAGCAGTCTCTAAGTCAAGTAATTTATGGGGATAAAAAGTGTCTTAAAGCTGAAAGTTGTGTAACTCACGATAACATTTGCGTAATCATAATATTATTATGTAATAAGTATTTCTTGACAGTTTGTAGAATTCCTTGATACCAGTAAAGTTACGGAATATTCCTAAACTGAAATTCAATTACAAGTTTTGGGCACGAGTGACCATCAGATTAAGGCCGGACCCCAAGATCGGAATTAATTGGCTCATCCAGATATTGTTTTAGCTAAGAGCCCTCATCTCTTAAGATTTATGGCCTGCTGAGAGACAGACGACAACATAGCATATCAAATTAACATTTCTGTTTGTGATCTGTTGCTAATACTTTTTATTCATTCTATTTCCCTTGAAATTATGCAAAACCTATGAAAATATAATCGTAAGTAAGGAAAATTTTGCTTGAAAATTAATCTGGTTTGCGTGTACATTGAAGTGGTTTTCTTGCCTTATTTTACGTTAGTGATGCATAAAAGACATTCCTAGATTTTGTTTTGTAACTTTAGAAAAACACCGGATAAATAAGGTTAGTAGTAAATTTGTAATAAATTTACTACTTATTAATATAACTAAATACATAATAAAAGACGATACTAAGTACACTTAAACAATCCCTAAGCAGATATACAAGAGAAGTTCAAAAGCAGGCATCACTGTGTCCAAACCAAAAATTATGTAAAACAAGAACGAGATAGAGATAGTAATAGACAAAGAGAATTGGGAAGAGGTTTGGACACAATGAAAAGCAAATTATGTTCGATTACAAAAAAGTGAAAATATTTTCTATTCTGTATTCTGTGCTTAACACATAGATGTCAAACTTGTGTACTGCAAAGCTAAGCTGAGTGGTAGGACAGAAGAATTGTGCTCGACTGGATCGAGACCACCATACACCATGTGTAAAATTCGCTATAATGGCAAGCTTTGGCATGTCGCATTCTAGGATCATAAAGTAACCAAACGTGAAGGTAAGGTACGAGTATATCTGTACTGGTTTCTGGTTTAAGGTACTTGTACCAGATTCTTTTGGTTTTTTTAATAGTGCGTAAGGGCCACAATTTCACCTGATGTTAAGTGACGATGTGGCCCAAGATGGTAACACGCTAAACCTAGTGGAAGACTGGCTCTAAAGTGCAGCTGCCGGAACACACCTATTGGTGTTTGGCGAAAGATTTTCAACTTGAGGGTGGTAGATAGCCAGGCGAGCATTAGAAAAAGCCCTATCACCATGCTATGGTTTCCTCACGATGTTTTCCTTCACCAAAAGCTCAGGCTGGTTGTTGCGTATCGGGATCTGAAAGTGTATATCCAGCTGGCGAGAAGCTTGTAGACTAACAGAATGGCAACGAGCAGCGATGGATCGCCGATCTCTAGGTGGGCGCCGTTGTTTTTGGATTTTACTGGGCTTATCATCAGGCATAGTGACCGTCACTTTGCTTTTCTACTATAAAAAAAGACATGATGGGCTTTATGTGAGATGCTTTTGCAGTCTACAGGTGATACCTGTGCTTATCGGCGGCTTAATAGACTGGGGAAGGTCTATGCCCAGTAGTGGATGCCTTTCGGCTGCAATGATGATGATGATGGCGATGGGTTTTACATTATTAGACCGAAAGACAAAACAATTGTACTTTTTTTTTCTAACACCGTGGAAGATTTGATGTAGAAAAAATGTCTATTAAAATGGAAATGGGCAGGTCATAATATGACAGAGAAAATATGGAGTAATAAAAACTATGTGGTAAACCATGCGACGATAAAAGGAAAAAGGTATGACAGTTCAAGAGATTGGAAGATGGAAAACGGAAGGACCATTATGTATAAGAATAGCTAAAAATAAATGAAAGCGTCTACAAGTGGCCAACGTGTTGTAGGTTACGCTAAGAAATTAACTGATCATCGAATTAGATTATTCTTTTGGTAACCAACTTTTCTTTATTAAAACCTATGTATAATACAATAGAGTATTAAAAGCTTAATTAATAATAAAACTAATGTATCTAAAAATAATTGTGAAAACGAAGTTATATCATAAAACTTTGTACATTCTAACCAATGACGGACTGATCAATATCCACTTAAACAAAGCGTGTAATAAAATCGATTCATACCTGTCCACAAAGATGTTATGAAGGTAAATAATGTTAGTTATCTATAAATAGACGGAAATCGATATCTAACTATCGATTGTAGTTCATCAGGAACTAAATATTACATGCAACGATGTGTGTGGAACTTAATGAATATTTGAAAGTAATACTTCATTTAGTAAAGCAATATACTTTAAAACTTTCTAATTAAGGCTTAGATTTTATTTTCGTATGTGTATAATGTTTTGTGTATTTACAAATATTATGTTGTATTTAAAAAAAATGTGATGTCGGTAAAATCATTTTATACATTATTTAAAAGTCTTGTGAATTGTAATTTAATATTATTTCATAGGATGTATGCAACTATGTACTGTATCATTATTATACAGTAAGCAAGAAGAAATTGGCAAGTTCTTTCATTATTACATTATCTTTTGCAAACTATTCATTACAGTTTTTACACTGGGCTTTCCTTTTTCCTACATGTATTTTTAATATTACTTCTTACAAACTACATTATTTACTAATTCATGTTTTCATATGAAAAACGTAATAATTTACATGAATAAATAATTAGTAGATTAGAAGGAAATAAATATAATTTAGTAAGTAATTAGAAAATAATAATAAATAAAGACGAGAGTAGAGTTAGATAGGTATAGATAAGAAATAAGGAATATATATGAGGCATGTAATGTTATACAAATAATAATAGGTAAAGTGATTTGCGTTTTGATGTGATACGGAGTACAATAAAAAAATTTTGTAAGTAATAAAATAATGACACTAAGCACAGGGTTTGAGTATAATTACTGTCCAAAAGGAGGGTAATGATAAACAGCATTTTTTTCTAGCCTCTGGCGTTATCAGGAAAGTGCAGTGTGTGCGTATTGTATGTGAAAAGTTTAATTTAATCCCATGTAAGTAAGTGCTTTGCTCAACTTTGTTATTTTAATAAAACTTATTTGATGTCGTGTGACGTATATTGACGTAAGAACGAGATTAGATATTTAAAAAAAATATATTATTTGTGTAAAAATTGTATTAATATAAACTATATAAAGAGAGATTAAAGTTAATTAACGATAGACATAATACGTATCATTTAAGTACACACCAAAGTAGTAAATGTTGATAGAATTAACAATACAAATCGCCCATAAAATCAAGCGAACCCCTTAATTATAGTTGGGTCAAACAGCTCTTTTGTCAAACAATTAGTCCTGATGTTATCGTCCGTTTTCCATCACTCACCTTTCCTCGTTTGTCGGCATTAAACGAACTTCCAACGAGTTCATTTTTAAACGTGCAAAAAAGCGTTTTATAGCACTTTATTCAAAGTTGTATATTTATGTATTACAAAAGGCTGTTTTATCATAAACTAATTTGTGCTACTGGTTTCACCTGTATTATGTACAAACTAATCAACTTCACATATAATGGCCTTTTGCAGTTTGAAATAACATTCAATAACAACATGTTTGAAATAACATCAAATAAATATTTAACATTACGTATATATATATACATATTTGTTATGTTATGTTATAACATATTATATATTTAAATTATATATATATATATATATATATATATATATATATATATATATATATATAACATAACATTTCGCTTCGATAGTCCACAGCTATAATCGAAAGAAAACGATTGATACCGTGGTGTTTAACAAGTCAGATCAGATCACTGTTAGCCTTAGAGGCCCTGGAGCCTTTACGGCTTTTACAGCTTCACCGGGCTTGTGGGCGAGCGCTTAAGGCACTCAGCCGCGAAAGCAAGGATACAAGTTCCAAGGGTGCCGAACCTTGGCAGAAATGATGTAATCATCCAGAGAGCTAGGGTTATTGACATAGCACATTCATATGCAGAAGAACTGATAACCGATAGGTAGACGATTCTGGAGCGAAGACTGCGTTTAGGCAAACGAAGTGTGGGACGCCTGCCTACAAGATGGAGCGACGACTTGCGCAGGGTAGCTGGATTCGACTTAATGCGAAGACCGAGACCGAAGATCGAGCCCTGTGGCGATCCTTGAGGGAGGCCTATGTCCAGCAGTGGACAGATACAAGCTGATGATGATGACGATGAAGCAACAGTGTTTATTCTGCATGTTATTCCCAGCAATATTCAATTCTAACAACATCAGGCGTTGAAATACCTTCACCCATAGATATTTTTGACTTAACAAGAATGAGACTGCACTCACTTTTACAAACTCTATACTTTTTTCTACATAGTTAACAAAAATTCGATAGTTTTTAAGGAGCATTATGATGATGATATTTTTTCTTACTTGTTTATTATCCCACACTTTGATATAGAACCCAATGTGGGCACGTGATGTGCATAATAAGAATCAAATGAATTTAAATCGTTTTATGTTCTAGGGAGATTTTTGCGAACGTCAGTATTTATAATGACCAAGCTTTGATAAATGCAGTAGTTTACATAATTTCTTCTACTCTTACTATTAAACATATGGTGATATGACATTATAGCGACTATTCCATTTCATGCGAATCATAAGTACTAGTACCTAATAACCTATTATTATAGTATGTATGACTTTAATATTTGTAGGTACCTATATGTATATAAACATTGTAATAATATTCATAAATAGGAATAGATACCTATTCCATTTCAAACTCTTAGCATAACTTGTCCTTGGCTAGATAAACCTTTTGGAATCTCATCAATTAAATCATGATTATAACATAGCAGCTTATCCTGTGTTCTACAAGAACTTTTTGTATTTATGCATAGTTGCAAGGCTTACTACTGCTATACCATAAGAACTGTTAGAATCGTCTCTATCCTTTCGAATTTTTATCAAATAAATATTTGAACAACCAATGATTGCTGCTCGATTTGTAAAAAATATAACTTTTATATAACCAAAAACATAACACGAATTACTTAAACTAAATAATTTAAAATGTCAACTTTATTTATAGCACTCACTTCACTTTGATAAAACATATTTAATAACACTGAAGTTATTTTCGAGTTAACATAACTAAATAGCTTTATAAGATCATCTCAGAATATTTGTATACCTAAAAATTGCTAAGTGCGTGTCGGGCCACACGCAGTTTTTTTTTATATTAGCTCGGCACATTGACGGTACTGTCCCTGACGGTAAGCACAGTATAATACAAACACAACGGCGACCACCGAGAGATCGAAATCCATCGGCGGCCGCTGTTGTCATGCTGGCTGCTGTCAGCCTGCAGTGTAGGGTTCTGAAGTTGCCCGTCACAACCGTGCCCGTGCAGACTTAGACTTTAAGTAATCTCCAGCATGAATTTTTTCACAAACACAAAAGACAACCAGTTACCTGTCAGGGACGACGACACTTGACTAACAAAAATTAGCAATTTAATGCTTAATACTTCGCAAACGGACCCCTGAATCGAAAAATGGTTTTCACATACTTGCAATATTTTTGAACGACACCACACACGATGGGTTGAAAGAGAAAAAAAAAATCCCCCTCTACGTGTAGCGGAGGTACCCTAAACAATTTTATTTTCCCACTTTGTTGGCGTGATTAATATGTATAACAATACCAAATTACAGCTTTCTAGTACTAGGAATCTCTGAGCTAAGCCGCTGACAGACAGACAGATATGGTGAAACTATAAGGGTTCCATGTCCTTTTTGACAACGGAACCCTAAAAAATGGATAGTTAAAAAAATTTGAATACTGCGATTAAAATTGCTTCAGTACTTTGCCTTATCATTAACATAATCTACAATCTGTTTCTAAAAGCTTTACATTAAATTTGAATTAGAGAGTAAATTTGTTGCCTTACCAGTAATTTTTATGTCTTAGAACATTATATCGTACTTTCAGCGCTTTGACTCGGCACCAAGAACTGTTATCTCTAATTGAGCTACTGAAAAAATTTAATGATGTTGAAATCCGTTAAAAGTCTTAGACGGAGTCTGAACCGTCAAGTGGCACATCTGTTACCGGTTCGTTCGCTCCTCTGACTTGTAATAATGGAATTAACGAGCTGGTTATGAACAAACGGCGTCTTCATTTCCAGGGTCCGCGCTTATTCGTCCTTTACCCTATTTCACTGCCACACCATTACACTGAATGAAATAATGGTCTCAATATTGCGTTCATTTGGAGGGCCTTCGCCACGTCTGGGGTTTATTTTTGAGGTGTTTATGACGGTATTAGAAGACAGTGTGTAATTTGTTGGTAGTAGTATTATTAATTAGTTAATTGTTACTAATATAATATTTGACTTTATATATTATTGAAAACTTCACAAAACTACGCTCTTTTTACAAATGTATTCCGAATAGCAACGAGTTGAAAAGTTGCTTGTATTCAACTGGATTACTTACGGCTATAATCTCTGCAAATCAATATATGTCACGAAAACTTTGTCATAGTGGTTCACTTCCACACGTCGCTTTTAGCCACGGGTTACTATAAACCGAAATGTCGACGGTGTCTGGCAATAAATTCTTATCTCGACCGTTGCTGATATTTTAGTAGGCAACAAATTAAATTTCGTCGTTTTGTCGGACAAGTATAAAAATGATAAAAAATCCATATTATCCAATTTTAAGCTATTATCAATATGATTGTGCACGTCACAAGTTAGAATTCAGACACTCAAGCTTACATATTGTAGATTCTAATGCTTACGATACATTTGTAATTAGACCTTACAAAAATACACTCACTGCTTTATTTCTCTTATATCGGAGCCATTATATTTAGTTAAACTGTATCTATAATTATGCTATTATGGGCTATCTTTTAGTTAGATGAGCGGTAATAATTATTTCCGATAAACATTCCGACTCCACATTAATCACATTTATTAACCAAAGTATAAACCAAATTTACGTCGTCACGCGTACAAAATCCATTCACTAAATAGCTTCATCTCGTATAATGGGGAGTGGATGTGTAATTCAATTAATTAGTGGCGAGATGAAACTACATGTCCATTGCACAATACCTTTTCCTTCCGATTTAGATGTCTTTAACGAAATATTTTTCTTTGTTTGTCGTGGATCATTTAATACCAGTTAAATAGTTTTCTCTTGTTTTACTAAATTTGGTTAATGTCTATTATTACTTAATAGTGATATGTTATTTATATCTATACATTAGTACTTATTTTAATAAACCAAATGTAATATGCATCTCTATGAATTTTAAATAAGAACATAAATAGCTAATGGTTGAATGTATAAACAATTTTATGATTTTTATCTATTTAAACATTGCGATAAAATTAATGCAATTTAGATAAATCAAGCATAAGAACGATTTCAATAATACAAAATGATATCAAATGATTTACTTTTTTGATATTGATACATATATGCATACTATAATGTATAAATATTTTAAAGTGATCGTTAAGCATTTTTAATTTTGATGAAATGTAAAGATGATGAATAAACACTATTTTCTATCTATTAATCAAATTAATTACAAGTGGTTTAAGTTAAGACTTGATATTGTACAGTTGAAATTGATATATCAGTTTACATACAGTTTTAGTTGCTTTAATAATTGGTATATATATATATATATATATATATATATATATATATATATATATTCTTTTAGAGGTTTCACTTGCATCGTGGTTTCATAAAACCACACAATATTTTTTTTACATTATGGATATGGTAATTCGATAAGCCCAGAGATGACTGACACTCAAGTGCAGCTGCCAAAACAGACCTACAGGTACTTGGCGATAGATTTTAAACTTGAAGTTGGTAGCCAACCAGAAAAGCATTAGAAAATGCGCTACCAATGGGCTATGAAATAAATACGATGATTTTCCTCGTCGAAAGTTGAGGGTCATTATAGAGTTTAAATCAACATCATTCGACGCGGTCTCGTAACATACTAGAGCAATTATCGCTTCATATACACATAATCTGAACATAGTTAACCAATAACCTAGTTAACCTTAAATAATTCTAAGAACAGAAACAAGTAAGTTTCATTTAAGACAAAAGCTAATTTCATCTTTGTAGATTTTATGTTTGTACTATAGAAACGTAATTCTTATACATAATACATTTTTTTCTTAAATCATTTATCTTTCAATGTTATCTACTTAAAAATGTATATGATTTACTCTGTAAAAATATTCCTCAAATGGAAATTATTCCTTGCATACTTTTCACTCCATCATTGACCTACCGGCAAGGTTTAATAAGACCTTTTTATATTAACGAGACGGGTAATATTTGATTGATCGCTCCTCCCAGTCGAGAGTCTTTGCTTTTCTCCAGAGTTTTTCTTGTGGCTAAAGCTATACGGGCAAACTTTTCTGCACTTCATATGCAGTGTTATCCATCATCAGTAAAATTTATTTTTATCCATATAGGTTTGGCGTAGTGGCCACAATCTCACCTGATGTTAAGTGACGATGTGGCCCAAGATGATAACACGCTAAGCCTAGTGGAAGACTGGCTCTCAAGTGCAGCTGCCGAAACACACAATTGGTGCTTGGTGGCTAATTTTCAACTTGAGGGTGGTAGCTAGCCTGGCGGGCATTAGAAAATGCCCTATGGTTTCCTCACGATGTTTTCCTTCACCGAAACCTCAGGCTCATTGCAGGGATTCGAACTCACGTCAATCGACGCGAAGTCGTACACGCTACCACTGAACCATCATTGCTTTCAGTGCAATAAGTGACAATATGGCCAAAGTTAAGTTTAGATAGGCTCTTAATTGGTGCTGCTGCTGCCTGAACATATATACGTGCTTTGGTAACATAACTTCAAATTAAGGTCTTCTACTAACTGCAACCAAAGGAAATAATGTAGTACCGTGCGATTGCTTCAGCACGATGTTTTTCTTTAAAGAAAATGTTGGGTCATTGTAGTATTCAAATCCACGTCGACGTGATATTCGAGTACAGTGCCACTGAATCATTATTGGTTCATTATGCTTGAAGTAAAATGTAAAAAATAATATTAGTAGAGACAGTTGACGTCTCTTAAGAGACTACGCCGATGGGAAGGCCGGCGCGTTTTGCTTCGCGTGTATCCCGCCGGCATATGCCGCAAAAATCGGCAGTAAGCCGAAGAGTATCTTTTCAGTTGAATATATCGCACAACACTATCACAGGAATGTCGGGAGTAAATTGACGATTACACCCCGTATACTTTGTCATACACCGGCGGCTCGTATTTTTACGGCAAGACGCTGGCATAATGTGTAGCATTAAACTACTATCACATATTGTACCCACTAATATTCTAGATACCGCAATTTCATCGTCAAATAAATGCATCAATATGAAAAACGTTTCGTGCATGCATATCCAGTTTATATTGACGCAAGCCGGTATATCAGCGGCGGCTGCCGATGGATTTTTACTGCATAATACGCTAATATTATAAATTACAAGCCTTATTTTAGCTAAACAAATTATAAACCAAATTATTGGAGACGCTTACACTGGTTAAAAATTTAAAAATGATCTTACAACACAGTACCCTTTTAAATTTAGCAATATTTCGAGAAAAACCGTTTACATAAATAAAAAACTTGAGCAACAAATAAAATATAATTAATTACAAAGCGAAACCTCTCATAAACATTTTCAAAGTATTTTTTGTTATAAAGCTCACTGCTCTCAAAGCCCACTGTAAAGCTAAACACAACTTTACATAAGATTCAGCAAACTTTGAGAAGTTAAACTTTTTTACTAAGATTTTTCTGACAAATGGTTTTTATTTTGTTTTAACAAGGCAGGTCAAGAATGAACACCCCAAATATATATTATGCTAATATCGACGATAAAGAGCATATTTATTAATTAATAGTAACTATCTGAGACTTCGTTCGCGTCAATTACAATATACCATTTAATATGAATAAAAACAGCCAATATCACTCTGGGATATTTTAGTTTTCCATTAGTGAGGTAATTTTTACAAACATCCTCACAAACTTTACTTCTGTATAATAATAGTATAGATAGATGTATATATATATACAGCAAAGCTAAAAATAATAATATCAACCAAGGTCTCTTTCCGGAGGAAGGTAAGGTTAAACATGACAAAGGTTAAAATGTTCATTATATATAATTTCAAATGTTTTCGTTTCAAATGTTATTGTTTTAATTTGAAATGATAACAAATAACATTTGATATTACCACAGTGTTAATACTTTAGACAATGATATTACACTGTCAGAGATTGTTTTGAATTCGAACTTAAGTGAAAAATTTATATTAACAATTCATCAATGTTCAGTGAGATGTTTTGGTTCTCTATAAAATACAAGTATAACTAATATTGCCAAATAAACAAATCGAATTATAACATTTTTATAAAAAACAAAAGCTTTTTTAAAATTTATCGAACTAAAATGTAAATTAATATTTGCTAATGTATAAAGATACAGAAGAACTCCACTTTGGTCACTGATCAGAGGCGCAGAGCAGTACATACTAAATGAAATTTACAAAAATTTAGGTATATTTTTTAAATATTTCTTTATAAGCTTGAGACGTAAAACTTAATTCCACTTAAACTGAAGCCAATATTCTACAATTTGCCATTAGGGAGTGTCAGTCCCTACATCTCGGCTCTATCATCAGATCAGTTCCATGGTACTATTAACATTGCATTTTCACCAATTTAATATAAAAATTTACATACATTTAATTACAAATTTCATATCAGGCTGATATCAGTAAGTGGTAGAAAAATAGTTTGTAAATTTTGAAACTTACATAATTACATATGGATGTTTCAAATTAAATAAAAACTTGTAAAAAGTGAATGCGTGATCTGAGACTTAATCTGAGAATACAACATATTATAATCTACAAAAAGCGATATCAATATACCTATATGCACAAAAGTAGTGCATGATGCCATATTTTCTGATGCTTAATTGGTTAATGGTTAGGGTTATTTTCAGGCAACTGCCTACAGGTAACGTCGGTTGTATCGTTACTAAATATCAGTTAAACGCTAACTATTGCAAAAAAGTTTGACTAATCACTAAAGCGAATAATTTATTCTGAAGCCTAGATATGTTATTTCATTGTATTGTAATACATTCTGGAAATAATCCACACAGAAAGTCAGGAATGACTGATGGAGTTTTCAGCTAAATTTACATTTCCGCGGCACCTGGCGCCGCGCTTATTCGTATTTCATCTTGAAGTTAGAAGCATTTTATGACTATAACATATTTACTACACGGATCTTTTAATAAAGTTAAACTATTCACATATTTGGAAAAAAAAACCTGTATTTAAAAAGATGTAACTCTAAATTTTTTTTGATATACATCAACTAATAATTTGATTTTCTTACCTATTCTTAATTGTCTTAAGTACAGTTTAAGTACGGTTTGTAATTCATCATATTCTTCAATTGTATAGTGTTGGAATAAGAGTCATGGATGAGATAGATGGATCTTTGATCACGTGTAGTGTAAAACCACGTACACTATGGACATTGAGATATCATGTAAATTTTAGTTTGTAAGTAGCAGTGCGTTGAAAATGTGCGACGATTTTTGTTTCTTTGAAATCAACTTATTTTGATTGTAACTAAAATCTATATATATATATATATATATATATTATACACATATTTCAATAAAAAGTTATTAAATTTCAATTTCTTCTGTCCTCCACGCGAGCAAAGTCACGGACGCAGCTAGTTAGAAATAATATAATACAAAAGTTTTGTATATTATGTTTGTATGCGAAAAGCGTATAGGTATGGACAGGCATCCACAGCATTCGTAAGCGTCTATAAGCTTTGTTTAAATCCTAAGCGTTATGGTGACTCTGAGGATTTATTTTATTACATTTAGGTAGTTATTCAGCGTCCTCATCGGTGGGTGTGATGATCGTACGGCTACGTTTACTGACTACTTAGTTAATTAAATTGCATCGCAAATGACCGAGAATGTTTTTACGTCTGATTAAATTATGATTAACATGAAGCTGGGTTTTATTTTTTATGCACCTCCATGATATGGGCATCAAATGAAATAATTTGCTTGATGAAAACTTTTAAATTTATTTGATTTAACAGAACATTAGTTATAACCTTTACACCTATAAATACCATTCAACTGATATATTGAATAAAAGCTTGTTTTTTAAAAACTTATTTTTTAATTAATAATTATATTTTCAATTTTTGAAGTAAAACTTCTTTAGGCGCGACTAGGAGGTAACTGGACGACAATGCAACGGAAGTGCGTTACGGCAATATATGCAATGGAAGTCCGTCGGGATGGTGGTGACCGTGGGGTTGTGATGACTGTCGGAGTGGTGGTGACCGTTGGGATGGTGGTGACTGTCGGGATGGTAGTGACCGTCGGGATGGTGGTGACCGTTGGATTGGTGTGTCCGTTTAAGTTTTACTTCAATCGCGTGTGACACACGAGGTTACACGCTTAAAATTTTATTTATTTTGTTTTAATCTGTGCATTTCTAATAATGAATCTTTATTGCAAGGTCCTTGCCTGTTAACTTCAATCTATCTAATTATTCCATGTGGAAGCCTTCTAAAGATTTAACTCGGCTAAAGGCAGCATAGGCTTGTCCAGCATCGAAAAGTTTAAGGCCTAAATATACCGCGGTATGTGCCACTGTGCTGCGTTGCATCTTTTGCATAGTCGAAGCCCAACAGAGCTAACATACTTCGTCTAACTTGTGACGTATGTGTTCTAGCTCTTTCATTTCGAATTTGGCGTTGTTCGAGAGTCTCAGTAGCTCTAGCTTGAGATATGCGTTTTCTTTTATTACTTCTGTCTCATTGTTTAAAAGTTCTCGTTCTTTTCTTTCTAATCTCATGGTGATTTGGTTCATCGTTTTCTTCAACAGGTTTCTCTTTGCGTTTATTCTTGGTTTTTGCTAGTCTTCTTTTTATTTGCGTAGATGTATCTTTTCACATGCTGTTCCCACGAGTATCGGCAAATTAAACTGTTAAAGTGATCTGGATAAAAAGGCAAGAGTTTAAATACATTATATTTTCCGATACCCTATTGCGATTCAGCCACCAGTACGGACTCACCTTGAATTAGGTGCATTATATTCCGCCACTTATTTCAGGTTGAATCTTAATCGTGCCTGATGGAAACTTTAGTCCGCGTTTGATTTTCGAATTTTTCTTCTCTTAGTTCAGCAATCAGTACGGACTCACTTTGTATTGAGTGCATTATATTCCGCCACTTATTTCAGCTTGAACCTTATTCGTGCCTAATGGAAACTGTGGTCCGGGTTTAATTTTGGAAGTTTTCTTCTCTTAGTTAGTGGCAGACCAATACTAACGATGCCCATTTCACCGAGCAACGCAGTCATTAACCACTTTTGACTTCCATCCTTCACTTCTTTACACATTTTTTTATAGCAGAGTAACCGTTGCCATGTTCAAATTAGTGTGATGTAATTTTATTTTCGTATTCTTCTCAGCAAATGCTTGCATCTGATACCCATATCACGGGCATACAAAATGACTGGTCCGCCATCTTTGGGAGTCCGCCATATTGGATTTAGAATGACATCACTTAGCTAACCAAGTACTGTGATTAAAATTAAATATATATACAAAATTTCAGTTTAATCGGTGGGAGATAACTCTTTTAAAATTCTGTTGCAAGATTTGACCTATACTAACAAGGCAAGCTAAATAAAAGCTTGTAAAAATATTGTACAAAATATAAAAGTAAATAGAAATGTAGGTATATTTTCCACCTCATGGGATTTAATTTCTCTAATTCCATGCAGCATCAAAGGTATTCCGACTCAATTACGTGTTCCTCGCCAATGCGTTCTCGCCTGTATCGCTCGGCTACGATTAAACGATACAATTTTCAAAGTGGTATTTCGCAGTGAGAAATAGATTGAAGCCTATTCGATAACAGAAATTAACCAGTAAGAACAGGCAATAAATAAAAATTGTAGGCCATGGTGGAATTTTTTTTAAATAAAAAATAAACTTAATATATTATTGTAATCGTCGAAGAATTATTTTTATATTGTTTCTCAAACATACAAGTCCAAATTAAGAAAATCCACCCAAATGGCAAAATCTATTCATAATCTAACAGTCGGCAGTATTATATCAGCCAATATATCAGAATAAGAATGAATGTTTCCTTAATCTTTAACAAATCGTTACTTAGTGGACACTTTCCTTCAGTCTGGAAAGAGGCATTAATCGTTCCTATTTTAAAATCTGGTACTACCACACTAGCAAGTAATTACAGACCCATTTCCCTACTTCCTGTTTTTGGAAAAATCTTTGAGTCGCTTTTGTATCCTGTTTTTACAAATCACATGAAACAATCTCTTTTCTCCCACCAACATGGTTTTGTAAGATCCCGCTCCACTGTTACTAACTTAGCGTCTTTTGTTAGTGATGTTGTTGATTTTGTAGACCGCGGCATCCCTGTGGATGTAATTTACACTGACTTCTGTAAAGCATTCGACAAAGTTGACCATAATATATTACTTACCAAACTATCATTGTTAGGCGTGTCGGGAAACCTTTTAGCCTGGTGTAAGTCATATCTATCAGAACGTAAATTTAGGGTTGTTGTTAATGGATTTAAATCAGATACCCAGATGACGTTATCAGGGGTGCCACAAGGGTCCCACCTTGGTCCTGTGTTTTTTAACATTTTTATCAATGATATTATACATACTTTTCATAATTCTTCTATTTATTTATATGCTGATGATCTCAAAATAGTCAAAGCCATTTTCAATGACTCAGACTCTGCACTATTGCAAGATTATCTGCTTTGTTTTGCTGATTGGTGCAACAATAATAACATAAGTTTAAATACGGACAAATGTTACCATATGCGCTTCAGTAGAAAAAAAAAAGATTTGCCTGTAGCTTATTCGTTAAACCACCAAATTCTGCAGAGGATTGATTGTGTTAAAGATCTAGGTATCTATGTAGACAGTCGACTTAATTTCAATTTACATGTAGATAAAATTGTCACCAAATGTTACAAAATGCTGGGGTTTTTGCTTCGCAATTGTAAAGAGTTCAAACAAGTAAAGACCAAATTTTTAGTTTTTAACAGTTTCATCCGTTCCATTTTAGAATATGGCAGCACTGTATGGTCGCCCCTGTACTCTGTACATAAGAATCGTCTAGAAAGTGTTCAAAAAAGATTTTTATGGCATGCAGTCTTCCAGTGTAACATGGCCAAGACTCTGAAATCTTACCAGGATCGTCTTGAGCACTTTCAAATAAATTCCTTGGAGGACCGTAGACTGTTGTTGGACCATACATTCTTGTACAAGCTGGTCAATGGAATGCTGGACTGTCCTCATTTATTAAATAAAATTAACATTAACACTCCATATAAGTTACCCAGAAAAACAACATATGTTCCATTTAGCCCGAGAACCTTTAAAAGTAATCTGGGGCACTTCTCCTGCGTGGATAGAATGCAAAAACAATACAACAGCATAAGCAAAGATCCCAGCATTGACATATTTGGCCAGAGTTATAAATGCTTCAGAGACCATGTCTTGAAACACATTTGTGGTGACTAAGCACTTATGTTATATGTTATTTGTTTGTATTCTTATATCCTATTGATTTCATGTACATTTAAACACCTTTTTAAACACTTTTTACACTACTTTTTTGCATGTCAGAGCTACCTTTAATTAAGGCAACACTTAGATTCTAAGTTAAGCATATTGTATTTTTTTAAGTTTTTGTGAAGTGTATGCCTTGTTGGTTGCTTTAATAAATAAATAAATAAATAAATAAATGTCTTCTGATAGCTATGGCCCAAGAGTCGAAGCGAGTAACCGTGAATTTTTTTTAATTATATTTGCCTCTCAGTAACATATTAACTGAATTTAAATACTCGATTTATTATTTCTGTTGTACTTATAATTATAATATTTTTTACAACTAGAATATTCAATTATTTTATTAACGATACCTGTTTTGAAGTAACGTGTGCATAAACGAATAAATATGGAATGAAAAAATTAAAGTTTATGTAAAGATTAAGTAATGATGTTATAAATGTAAAAACGTTATGGCCTAATTTTCACTAATATCAGCTATTTTGATGATGATATAATATCTATGTCATTATCTTATGTTTTTGTTTCATTATTGGTAGTGCTACGCGGCTTCGCATGCGTTTAATACGCAGTAATTGGTAGCGTTTCGTAAATTTATTTTCACCTATTGATAATTCGTATGATCTGTCAATTGAGGAAATACACTTCCCGTATACAAAATTTTATCAGAATGGATGGCATTTTTTTTACCTGGTTTATTCGATTACTAAAAGTATTATTGATAATTCTTATAGCTTATCAACTGAGGGATGACATAAACTTCCCGTGTCCAAAATATCAAATAGAATGACTAAGATATTTATGAGTTAAATCCGGACAAATCGCCAGAGATTGTTTTAAAGTCATATACGTGATGAGTGTCTATGAAGAAATTTGAAAAACATGTAGAGATAAAAAAACATGTACAGATATAACTACTAATTTATTAATAGGTCAATATTTTGTAATGTAGGGATGTAAACAAATGTAGGGGAATTAAAACTAAAAAACGTGTAAATAAGACACTGAATGGATGAGAACATATTTACTTGTATTTAATATTACCTACATATGAAATTGGCGTTTTTTTGAACTGGCCACCAAGAAAGCATGTAACATTTTAGGTTCCAACGTTTTCGTTCTGAAAATGTTTACCTAAGAAACAAACCCGGTGGATGACCGGAGACCCTAGTTGATAAAGAAGAATTAAAGGTGATTGTGGAAGCGGATCCATCGCAAACTACGTCAGAGTTAGCAGCAGGCTTCGCTGTGAGTGATAAAACAATTTTAATTCACTTAAAGCAAATTGAAAAAGTGAAAAAGCTCGAAAAATGGGTATCGCCTGAATTGACTGAAGTACACCAACAAACACGCATTGAATGGTACGTTACATCATTCGACCGTCATAATAACATGGGAATTTTGAATCGTATTGTTACTTAAATGGACCCTTTACGACAATCGGAAATGCTCATCATACTGACTGAACCCAGGAGAACCAGCCAAATCCTGTCCCAAGCGAAAGTTGACTCAGAAAATGGTACTGGTGAGTGTTTGGTAGATCAGTGCTGGTATCATACACTACAGTTTCCTAAGATCTGGCCAGACGATAACGGCAGATCTGTATTGTCAACAATTGCAAACCATGATAGAAAAGCTAGCCGTTAAACAACCGAGGCTTGTCAAACTCTCTAACCCACTGCTGCTTCAGGACAACGCTAAACCTCACTTTACGGCAGACGGTCGCTAAATTAGAGGAACTGCGGTTGGAATGTCTCCGACACCCATCATACTCCCCAGATATTGCTCCAACAGATTACCACTTTTTCGAAATTTGGACAATTTCTTGCAAGGAAAAAAAATCAATTCCGATAAGGCTGCCCAAACCGCCTTCAAAGATTTTTCCGCTCCCACAATTTTTTTAACAATGAAATCAATGAACTACCTTTATACAACGGCAAAAGTTCATAGATAATGTTATTATATACTTGGATTGATTAAATTTATAATTTCATAATATTTTTTCCATTTACTTTTTCCATATAAAACGCTATTTGCATTGTAAGGTCCTATTATATAACATAATTAAAATAATAAAACCCCTCAATCCGACATTTTAGTTATTAAAATTATTTAAGAATAATAATTTATCACCATAATTATTATTCTTTTGATTATCTGTCAAGGAGATTCGTTGCTATACACTAAGTAAGTCTTTAATCTTGTAAAATAAATCTTTTTACAATTAAGTCAATCATGCCTGGTTAACTCGATTTTCTTTTAAAAAACCTATTTCACCCCGAAGGGACAATTCTCAGGAAAAGTCTACGAGCTAAATTGCTCCGAGGTGAAATCAGGCAATTTAAATGGTAAAAGAGTTTAAGTATAAAAGTTTAATAGCCAGATACCGTTATAAAGATTTTACAGTTAAATTAATACATTATTATATGTAATTATATGTAACCCCGTCCGCTTCACTGGGTAAAATAAAAATCACCTATATATGTCCTGATTGATAAACAATCATTCAAACAAACGTAGTTATGCATTTGTCAGCGAATTGTATCTATGTCATTATGGAAAAAGAAAACATGTCTCATAGCAACGAGATAATAGATCCTGGCAATAATTCAAAATACGGCGAATATAAAATAAATGGAAAGAAAGGAAAGATGCTGCGCGCTAGAAACAGGTGTTCTCTGTGATCCACATGTATAAGCAGCCAACGACGGGTTTGAAGGATGGTTCTAGCTCGAGCCCTCGCATTGTGAAGATCTCCGTTAATATGCATCCTAACATTGTCCAAGGGAACCCGAAACATTCTGTCTGGAGCTGATTGAACGTGAGGACGTTCAAGATCAATTACTAGGTCGCCTACGGGCAGCGATAACATCAGACATGCGAGGCATGGGGTGGCTATATAGGGAGGTTGGAGGCCACTGGGGGCAACCCCAAACATACAGACATCATGCTCACTTGAATTGTCAGACCGTGTACATCTCTACAATGCCTGCACTTAACCCAGATTACGCCCACAAGATCTATGATTCCGTAATTAATATATCAAGGGAAATCCTGGTGTCTTCGATAGTCTATTCTGATGTCTCTCTCTCTCTTTGAAATATTTATAAACTAGCTGGTACCTGCCCGCTATACTGGGCATATTTGTTTATGCTGTTTAAAAAGTATATTATATCCTATTGCATCACAAAATCAACTTATATGCTAAATTTTATTAATTTACGGATAAGCCTTTGAGCTTGAATGATAGACAAATATTCAATCATACGTACTTTCACGTCTATAGTTATCTTATAGTTAGTTATATATATAGTTAGTTTATAGTTATAATATCTGGGCGACCGAGCATCGGTCGGTGTCCTGCAAAAAACATATCTAGATAACCTGAAAAGTATAAGATTATCTAAATAAAGAATTTCATACTAACCATTATAGCAGATTCCGAGATTCACATTTTTTGTTTATCGTTTATATGCTTAGTGTTGTTACCACAATTTCACCTGGTGTTAAGTGACGACAAAGTCTAATCCACGCAGCCGTTTGAGCGTGATGAATGGACAAACATTCAAACAAATGTATTTTAAACGTATTTTAATGCAGTTTAAACTCGTAACACATTTTATTAGGATATTTAATAACAAACCATTTTATAGTCCATTTTTTAAATAACAAACGTACTTTTACGTTTATAATACCTACATACCTATGTTATTGATATTAAATTATAAAATATTACAACAGCCCAAACTATATTATATTATAATTATAAATTTAGTAGCTGGCTAGGTATTATTAGGTATTAGGTTAAATAGGTTTGAAACTACGCCTGATAAATGTAAAATATATTTTCAAGGAAATTTGAATTAATATTCTGTATAAATTTATCTTTTAACAAAATTATTTTAAATAAAAGTATGGAATGGTAACATTGTAGGTCACAATTAATTGATAGAAATATTTCCAAAACGAAGAGTAGGTATTTGCGTAGTTGTATGATTATAGTATTAAGCTATAAAAAAGGTTAGTTTTAAGTAAAAAGAGTTATTTTCTCTATATATTTAATTAAGTTGTAGGTACACTTTTTGGTTTTATGATTTTAATATGATTCGAGTTAAATATAATTCTTTACAAACGAAACATCTATACAATCTAAAAAAAATCAAATAATAATGAAATACTGATTTTTTTATCTTTGTAAACAAGTAATCGTACCTACCAGTTAAATTTAAACGTAATTTACATGCACGATATGACAAAATAAATAAATTGATTTTATTTTGAAATTAAGTAATTGAATAACTTATTGAAAAAAAATGTAGTCAAAAGATAAGAACTAACATTCTAATTACACTTTGTCAACTTATAAACAGTAGGATTTGACGCCCAAGTTTGCAGTATGTAATTTAAAATCTTTATGGGTGTCAACATGCTTCAGGTACACCGAAGCCGAGATAATAACACAAACTGGTATCTTATAGATTGGCTTAGTAAATCCAATTGCCGGAATGTGTAAGTACCTAGAAATATGGTGAAGGCTTTTGCTCGCCAATGAACCAGTCTAAGCTAACTACAGCTGATCCTTGTTACGTATAAAAACAACCTTACTCTTATAAAAGTATTGCACTGGCTCATAGTGGCAAACTACGATGATTTGCAAATTCCATTCCCGTTACGGTTAATATTTGTAGTTGGTACTTATTGAATGGGGCAAACATTGAACTACACGATAAATTATGATCCACTATATGGACATTGTGATAAGAAGGCTTACGTCTAGCTACTGAAAGTGCTTGAAAAAATCTGGATTGTAATTTTTAGTAAGAATTTTCTTAAGTGGACAGTAATAGTGAAAATTGGTCCTTAAAAATGCGACATCATTTTGCAATACACACTGATAATATCTAAATTAACATTATACCCACTTTCCATAATAACTACTATATTAATGACATTTTAAATGTTTTTATTTATTGTTTGTAACATATCGCGTAGATGCCGGCGTAAAATCTTTCCTCTTGAGCTTCTAGGGATTTGATCAATAAATATTATTCCACCACTTAAGTGCATATGCTGAGGAACCTGCAATGTATGCCAGTAATATTAACAATGTTGTTATTGAAAATAATAAATAAATTCATTATGATGATAATTATAATATTATATAAGACTATTAAATGAATTTCCAGTTAACCAATCCATCCAACTAATGAACCTCCTCAGAAGTAACGCATATGAATATAATGAATGGGAAATTTCATTTGCAAATTTGTGGATACTTTATTTGTCCAAATTATGAATATAAACATTATTATTATCGATGGGTAATGATTATAAATGAGTATGCAAATTCTTACTTCGCTTGCAATATAATTAAGCAAATCCATTTCAGTTACGTTTGATCCATGCTGCTTAACAATGAAAGCTGTGGGCTCTTCATCATAATCAGAAACTGGCTTTCCAACAACACCTGCATCGTAAACTGCTGGATGTAATAGGAGTAGAGTTTCTATTTGTATAGGAGGGAACTGAAAAATAAGTTGAATTCGACTACTGTGAAAATTAGATTGTACTGTGCTTGCCATCATCGACAGTGCAATCACTTTGCTGTGCTATTTATTACAAATAAGTAGATAAATTTATTTATTATAATAAATCTTTAAGGATTCCGTTATTCTAAAACTACATTTACATATATACAACCTAACCAATACAAATATACTTAATACATTACCTTTTTCCCGTCACATACAATCAATTCTTTGAGTCTGTCAACGACATAGAAACATTTATCTTCATCATAATACCCTAAATCGCCAGTTTTGTAGAATCCATCCTCATCTAAATAATTTGATGAGTCAGCTCCTATGTAACCTTTCATAAATGCGGAACTTTTTACGCAAATTTCACCACGATCATTTGCACCCAGAATTTTTCTTGTTTCTATGTCTACTACCTAAAATGATACGAGGAAGAAATTAGGTAACGTACAGTTTAAAATGTATAAAATATGAAGTCAAAAATAAGTTATATTTTAAATGTACTTAACATACAACGTATCTATATAAATGTATAGTATATGTATGTTTATCTACTTGTATAATATAAAGTCCCATTTAAAAATTGTTTTATAATAACCGATTTACATTAATAATTTAGCTCCCATGGATGGCATTAATGCCAATTTTATGCGCCTTTTGTATGACGTTGAGACCACAATGTTAATTATTTATTTTGTACCTTTATCGTACATCCTGGAGATACCATACCGACGCTACCTGCTTTAGAATTATGCTTTTGCCAGATTTCTGAGGTAATTTCACCGGCTTCAGTCATACCGTATCCTTGTAAGATATATTGTAGTTTTGGGAATCTAAAAGAGACTTTTAAAATTATTACTAAATTATCTAAATTAATTAATCTAATTCCACCCTAAATTGTCAGCTTCTATCAAATTTGTGCATCATTCCCTATTTAGGTTTTTATTTAACTCGCTACATAGTACGTATGATTCAAATTTTGCAAATTATGCGAATGAGATCGCGGACTGAAACTACTTCTACCTAACCGTTTGAGCTGAAATTTAGTATATTTATGTAACTTTGATAGCAATGCAATAATAACAAATAATAGTTGAGCTGATATGATGATGGTCCCGGATGCTGGCAAAAGCAACGTCTCTACAAAACAAGACATCCTTGTCGTATTTAGGGTTTGTTGGATTCGTCGCCGTAAGTACTATGGTTCTGTAACATGATCAGGGTCTATCTACATTTGAGAAAAAACTATATTTATTTCGAAGTTATTAAATTAAGAGTTTGTTTTAAACAATATAATATATTAAGAATATGTAAAAAACTCACCTTTCTTTAATTTTGTCGATAATTTTACTACCTAAAGGATTTGATCGCGAGTACATTATTTTTAGTGTCTCGGTATTATAATTTGTGTTGATGTTTAGCTTTGACAGTTCATTTATAAACACAGGTATTAAAAATGCTATATTAACCTGAAAATTATATTTTATCGTTAAATATCATATACTCTTTACTACCTTTACTATAACTTGAAAGCTATTGCGGCTGTACACGTGTTTACACGCTCAACACATACGACTATGTAATTTATAGGAGTATTTTTTATTTATTAAATAATATCCAGACATTTACTCACAGTTAATACACACACAGTTACTAGAGACAGTTATAAGAGAAGCCTTAATTAATTCGGTGTGTAAAGCTATTATCTAATCAAAATTTCATCAAAAATTGTAAGGTAGTTTTTAACTTTAGTAGTTTGATCGCCTGAATGGTATAAATAAACTTTATAACTAATAAAAAATTTCTACAAAGAAACGTTAGTACAAAAGTTTAATTAAAGCCCTTAGCATTTTTTTAGAGAAATAAATGAATAAAAATATGAGTTGTATTGTCCATAGAGATTTTCCGAAGACATTGAAAGGCTAGATAAGAGTTCCCATTCAGCGCAGGTTTTTGTCAGCTTCAGATAGTCTTGATGCTACAGAGCGTATTAAAACTACAAAGTGCATTACATTAAACGGAACAAAAAAGTTAATGTTATTTCATTATTCTCTTATATTTGACGCACTACCAGTTTCACTTAGCTTATATTTCAGTTTTTCACAGGTATTAGTTTCCACAACTTGACGTCTATTTGCACCTATTTTGTGTGATGGCAGCTTTTTGTTTGAAACTCTTGGAATTTTTTGAACTATCTTAAATATCTTATTTGGATTTAACAATTATTTGTTGCTATGCAAACTGTCTCAATTTTCTATCTAATACTTCGCTTACTAAATTACCAAGCTATCTAAACTAACCCTCGACTTTCGACCCTCGATTTTTCTCTTAGTTAATTACTATTTTGTTTTCTTTTTCTTTCTGAAGGCCGAGAAATAATGTTGTTATATTTAATGCAGACTTTTTCCGTAAAATAATTTCGTGTTTTTATTATTTATACTAAAATAATAATATCTGATATTACCAGTTGGATTCGAAAAATTCATTTTGTACATGATAACCAGATTCGTTTGGTTTCACCTCTCAACTAGCCTTAAATATTGATTTTTGTTAAGTAAGTCGGAAGAAATAGCGCACCCTAACTGCTTTATCCGCGTGCGCTGCCGTGATGGTTAGTGAGAAGTAAATACAATGTGCTGTAAAAATATTGCTCCTTAGTCCATCTAAAAAAAGTCGGAGATACTACTCGTATATGCCTATCTCTTATAAATAAGCCACAATAAGGTATTTTGTGACAAAGTTTTATTGAAAACTGAAAAGTTATTTATGAACATTTAATTAGGCATTATGTAGTGGCACGAATAAGCCGAATATGAGTTGGCAATCACCAATTTCATTAAATTATACCCAGGTGAAACCGCGGTGCACAGCTAGTATACTTTATAAGCAGTAGGCACTATTGCTTCACTGTAGTTTTTGTTTACACTACCTATAATTTAATGATTTAGTTGATGATTGTATTCATATTATTTTAAATTGTAGTAATTATTTATCAAAATTATATACTGAATAATGTTCGAAAAAGCATTGCGAAATGACTAATGAACAATTGATTAAATATATTTTACTTACATGACAATTTTCGACACATTGTAACATCGACTCAGGGGTAACGTTTGATACATATACAATTTTCTTTCCAGCAGATAGAAATTTAAACGTCATAAAAATATCATAGTTGTGATACCATTCTCCAAAAAGGAATGCCGTTTGTAAAGTTGGGTCGTTGTACCTGAAGGATATAAAAATTTAGTGTCTTATACAAAATAATGTTGTTTGAATGAAATCATTGTGCTTATCAAAGCTTTTTTGCTATTTCCTTCACTTTAACTTATGATATAGGCTAAAGTTCTGAAGTTTTAATTTACTAAACCAAACACGATAACTTATGCGCATTTGTTTGTTAAATTGTTAAAACTTACAATAATAAAAAAAATGTCAAAAAAATTGTTTTTAATAACTTACTCGGTTGGTAAACTATTAATAATACAGCTAAGATGTGTTAATTGTACTCCTTTTGGCATTCCAGTCGTTCCAGAAGAATACAAGATAAGTGCTATATCTGTTCGGCCTTCAACTTCGCTGGGCTGAAATCTATTTACGTCCTCGTCTTCCGTTATCATACTTTTAATTGAAACCACAGATTCAAAATCTTCATCAAATGTTAATATATTTTTGATACATTTAAAACTTTGCAGTATATCTTTATAAGTAATCCAAAATAATTTAGAGCAAATGAAATGTTTTGGTTCTGCTATAGTAATTTTGTGGCTGAGGACCGCTGCAAAAAAAAAAAAATTATTTATGCATTCGGAATATTTTAAAAGCACCATGTGACATTATATAATATGCTTACCTCGACCAGAGCTTAAGTAAAAAGTTGTGCAAGTTGCTCCGGTAAACACGACGGCAAGTATTGCTTGAACAAACTCAATGCGTTTTTCAGAACCTATGGCGACCGTGTCCCCTTTAGCAATACCTAACTTTTTGAAGTATGCGGAATAATTAACAGCGTTTTGAGTTAAAGCTTTGTATGATAGTCTTTCATTACTTTCGTTATTTTCCTGTATAAAAAAGCACTGTTTTAATAGTATTTTAGTTCGATTTGGGTCATTTTCTCTTTAACAAAAGAAAAATGAGAATCGTGTCATGTGTAATGTTGTACACAAGTATAGATTTGATTAGATTAGTCCGTATCCACTATCCAGGAGTTCATAAATTAGTGATCCAACCAGATCAGTCCAATTCAAAATTTAATTGGCTATAACGAAAATTTAGTTAAGGATATACAATTTGTGTGACTAAATATTTAGTTAGCTTTAGTAAAATAAAAAAAATATTTTTTGCAACTTACAAGAGCAATTTCATGATTTTTGAGTAGAAGGTTAGTTAATAAATATTTTCCTAAGTTTATATGTGACGGTATATTATTTACGCGTTGTTCACCAGTTACGTACATTATATAGCTCTTTACTAAAAGGGCTTTATAACTGAATATAAATATATCGCTACAAAACGCAATGTCTGGTTATCGGGTACCGCGCTAAGTGCTAACTATGTATTGGATACATTTATAAAAATCCATAATTTAAATACCATAACGTACACACTCACACAAAGGTATTTGTATCACTATAGTACAGTATCAACCTACGGTAAATCTGATTAGGCGATTCGTCGATTCTTGCAAAAGAGACGATATAAATCGAGTACGCACGAAAGAGTGCGAGTTATATTTGATTGAAATAGCTATAGATTACACACATACCATATTGAAGCTTATGCTGAGTTCATAATGCTTAATTTCGAATAAATTATTACCATCAATACAATTAATAATTTTAAATACTATTAGGCAATAAATAACATGCTGCTTACGATTTATTATTTTAATCTTTGGCCTTCATAGTCAATCGTTAAGTCAAGTACATAATGCCCTTATTTGTGTTCTATTTTTTATTAGTTTCGTAACCGTGTTGGATATAAGTGACAATTTCGTTGCTGTCTTTCTTCAGTTTTCGACATTCTTTATTTAATACCTATCTATTTATGAATGTTTTCTTTTATTTTTAGTGTAGTTTGTATAATATCGGTATAATTTGTGCTGTTTTAATAATACTATTTATCCTATGTATCATGACATGATTCATAATAAACCCAATTACCGATACCGATACCATAAATGAAACATAAATATTTTATCGTAAAAAAACCTAAAGAAATCATAATATTTGAAAACCATTTCAATACTTAAGTTAGGGCAATGAACTTGTATCTTTGATATTAAAGTATGTAAATATGGATAAGGTACAATATAATTTGTAATACATGAATGATCATGGATGGATAATCATACAATACATATGAATACGATACGATATCATGTAAAAGCGATATTACCTATGCCTAAACAAATACCTACGTCACGGAGAATATACCTCTTATAAAACAACAATAAGTAACAAAGTAACAATACGTGTGCAAATAATGATACAACATTTTATCAACAAGACAATTAAATGTATAGATAATACATACAATACAATACTGTTTTTAATGTGAAAATAACACTTTTTTACTAAATGCAAATGAATTTTCATACACAGTACCTATAACAAAAAACCCATTTTTAAAGTTTTTGTCTGTCTCTGTCTGTCCGTTTGTTTTGGATAATCTCCGAAACGGAGACGGAAACGGAACGGAGGACGTTGGTTTGACGGGACTTACACTGGCAAGTAACTGTTGTTATAAGGAATTACTTAGGCTACTTTTGGTTTAGAAAAATAATTAGGGTTCCGCACAAAAAATAAAAAATAAGCTTTTTTAGTAGTCCACGCGAGCGGAGTCGTGGGCACTACTAGTTTTAAATAAATTAATGATTATATAAAAAAATCCTTAAAATTATTTAAGTATATAATTTAATAAATTAACTCAAGCTTTGAGGGACTTTGAATAATCTTATTCAACGTTATTTTGATTGTAACTAAAAAGGTACCTATACAAAATGATGAAATTTTCGACTCCAATGTCTGTTATCTCTTATATAAGCTTTAGCTACTCAGAAATTATTACAAAAATAGGAGATTTTTATATATTCATTTAAGTATCATCCTCATCATCATTTCAGCTGAAACACGTCCACTGCTGGACATAGCCTACCCGCAAAGATCGCCACAACGACCGGTTATGTGCTGGCCACATCCAGCGGCTTCCCGCAACCTTTACCAGGTCGTTGGACCACCTTGTGCCGAGTCTGCCCTCGCTGCGTCTTCCGGTACGTGGTCACCACTCGAGAACTCTTTGGCATCATCGTCTATCCATTATATGAGCTAGCTGGCTCGCCCACTGCCATTTAAGTCTATCTATTCTTCGGGCTATGTCGAGCTTTTATTAAAGTATTAAAAAAATAATCTATTTATTATAAAATATTCAGTTCTTTATTGCAATTTAGATGGGATATTATAGAAGATAAATAAAACGTTGTACATATTTGAAGAGTAAATTACAATATAATGCTTCCACTAGGCTCAGCGTTTCACCATCTTAGGTCACATCGTCACTTAAAATCAGATGAGATTGTAGCTATAGCGATAAAAAAAATATAACTCACAATGCCTCGTACTTAGAGGGGTTATTGGCGGAGTGGAAGTGTTTGTCTCCTAGTATATATTATAGAATAGATAGAAGTAATGAAAGGTCAAGTATCAAGACAAGTATATTAATATCTTGTGACATAAGTAGGTGTAAATTAAATTACTTTTTATAATAGCAATAATATATTTCTTTGTGATAGATTGTGATTGTTGTAGACAGTGAAATATTTCTATGTTAAATTAAATATTACGTATCTAATTAGAACACAAACAAAAACTGTAAAACAATGTTCATTTTTATTATTCTTAAAATTATTTTACATAATGTGGTTATCATAAAATGCTTTAGTGATTATTTATTATTTAACATATCTCTTAGCTGTTGCCGTAAAATCTTCCCTCTGGAATTCCGTGGTAATTTTTCAATAAATTTCACACCACCTCTAAGTTGCATGTACGGTGACACCTGAAATATATCTATTTTAATTATTCTTGTTCAGTAAATTACCGTGATATCATCATATACGTAAAGAATTTAAATGCCTACGATACTATGTTTCCAATCTAACAAACTTTAACAAATAACAGCTTTGACTAATCAAATTTAAACTTAAAGGCCTCAAATTATTTGAAAATGAATGCGTCACTGTACTGTATGCATGCATAATCAAAGATCGTATAGTTCTTCTATACATATTATAAAACTCAACGTCTGTTTGTCCGTTTATATTCTTTTCACGCTAAAACCATTTATCCGATTTACATATTCTTTTTTTAATTCATAGCCGGGTTATCTGGCCAGATTATAGGATATATTTTGTAAGATAAAGTAACATACGAAATAAGCAATGATGATAATGGTGAATCAATTAGGAATAGACTTTTTTTGGGCCGCTTAAATTGCTTGCGCTGAGTAAACCATAAGTACATATTTGTACATCTTAAAAATACCTACAAAAAGTCAGCGATAGCATATATTGTCTATCTTCTAGGGATCATTGACAATAAGAATTTTTGACGTAGCACAATAACGCGCGTGCTTTTGACCGACAGCACTACCGCGACAGACCGACAGTCCTACCAAGCGGAGCCGCGGGCACAGCTAGTCGTATATATAATAACTAGCTGGCTGGCTCGGTAGACTTCATTCTGTACTTTTCGTTAGTGAATAACTGGAGCACATTATGTACAATATATTGTATGAATATGACCTCTATTGGTCTAGTCGTTCAAAAGTTAAAAGATAGACAATACATATTATGAATAGAATTGCTGAAGTTAAGCTCCATATTTTTCCTTAGTACTTCTATTGCAAATATTTTTGAAACGATTTCATTAATTCAATTTCTCATAAACACCTCAAAAGAAACGTAATCGACTAGATCTTTTTCTGTAACTTCTATGCCTGGATTTCTGACGACAAATGCGATTGGTTCTTCTCCATAAATCGGTACTGGTTTTCCAACTACCCCCACTTCACGAACACTTGGGTGTAGAAGAAGAATTGTCTCTATTTCCAATGGACTAAACTGCAAAATAATATAATAGTGAAAACAATGCTGTGAAACACAAATATTGTCATATACCAAATAAAAAAATAAAAGAAAAATGAAATAATAATAATGTGGGAATATATTCAATGGACCTAATACGTAATGTTGGATTACAAATTTAACGTATTATATGATATGACAAAACTTTATTACGACTGTTGTTCTAGAGATATAATGCAAAATAATTAATAAAAAATATGTACTAAATTAATTTATTATTCTTTACATAAATAAATAATTGATGCGATATTAGTTAACATACCTTATATCCATCGTAAGCAATAATATCTTTAAGCCTATCGACTATAAAGAAATATTTGTCATCATCGTAAAATCCTAAGTCACCGGTTTTAAAAAAACGTTCTTCATCTAAGTATGTTGAGGGCTCAATTCCTACGTAACCTTTCATGAATGCAGGACTGTGTACGTGAATTTCACCATGTTTATTTGGACCTAGAACTTCGCAAGTTTGCGTATCTATAACCTGAAAACGGATTTGTGTTAACTTATATCATTGAGATGGCAACGCATACCCACTTTAAGTTTGCATCATGAAATGTAATGAAGTTTGTAGACACCTATAATTTGCGAATAATATATATATCTGAACGAACCTACATGAAATACACAAAATAACTAAATTATAATTTTTTCAACTGGGTTTATTTGTGCGTCGCACAAAAAATACATTGGGCTTCGAAACAAGGTATTCAAAATATTATATTTTCAAATTACTTTAAAAATATATTCTAAAATACGTTAATAGTGAGGTTGGAAACCTGATCAAAACACTGAAAATACCTCAGCACGTCGCGTTTCGGTATTACGCTGACCGCTGTAAACGCGACACTCCTGATGGTTTGCGGGACGCGGGCGGCGGGTGTGCACGGATATACACCGTATTGAGATGATACTCTATATCTTAAGATCAATATTTTATGTATGTTATTGCAACTGGTACAGATATCTAATGATAAATAATATATTTAATACATATAGTATTGTTGTCTTTATTAAAATGCTAGTCAAAAAACTACTATATGGAAAAAAACTTGTGCGTGTAATCTTTACATGCAGTCGAAATTAAACTTAATTAATTGTATATTGTATGTTATTCAATATAATTGAATAAAATGCGCTAAAGCGTTATTTTAGATTGAATGTATAGTTTTTTAAATGCAGCGTCCGTAATTCTATCATTGTAAAATAATCTCACGTGGAGCAGTCACAAAAATAAAACCGCGTAAGCCTATATGTCAAAGGTCTGTTGCTGCCGGCGGCCGACAACTGACTCATTAGTCGGTCTTGTTTCCCTCCCGCGTTCCGCAGATTATTAGGAGAGTCGCGCTTACGACGGTCAAACCATAGTTTGTGTATATCGATTTACGTAGTACTGCAGGTCGGAGATGTTCTTGTACTGTACTGTACATACTACATACCATTACGTGCGGTATAGCTATTTTACTAAACAATACTATTATTATATATTAATCTACATAAGTCGTGGTGGTCGAGTGGTTTAGATAGGCGGAATATCGATTCGATGTCCGCAGGTTTCCACCCCGACATGTGCCAACGAATTTTTCGAAATTCACGTACATTTACTAATTCAAATTGGTAACACTATCCGCTGACCGTGAAGTAAAACCTCGTGAGGAAACATGAATGCTTAAAAATATTCTTGTACTACCACTGTAAAAAAAATTATCGGTGTTTGAAATCGCGTCGTGGGCTGGTGTGATGATTTTAAGCCCATAGCTTCCTTCCTTAAGGAAGAGACCATTGCCCAGCAGTGGGACACTTACAGGATACATATAACAGCATACATATAAACTGGTACACAACACAGAGTGCACTACTGCTTTGCAGTGGATATATTTATGGTAGTCATATTACCTTCTGCCACTCCTAACTGATCATATTTTTTGTTACCTTTAGGATATTTCCTGGTGATGCTTTGCCGACGCTACCTGCTCTAGGACCCTTGGTAGCCCAAACTTCTGAGGTTAACTCACCTGCTTCCGTCATACCGTAGCCTTGCATAATACTTTGCAATTTAGGCAATCTAGAACATTTTATTAATATTAAGTATTACCCATAATCACGATTCGTTCATTTCTTTTATAATAAATAAATATATAATTTCATATGGCATCGAGAATATTGAAAAAAATTGCTATCTGAAATGTATTATTACAAAAAATATTAAAAGAGCTAAAATAAACTTATTTTATGAATGGCCATCGATAATAAATGATCTAACTGAAGAAGATATTTTTTAACGAAATATAAATGAAACAGTATTATTATTTGTCCTTGCTATGATTATATGTATATTATTAGATTTTTTTTATTTGTTCACAACTTCACTCCCTCGATTTTAAGTGCTAATGTTACCGTAACATGCTAAACCAGTAGAAACTGAATCCCAGAAAATCTCTGAAACATCTAAAAATTCTTGGCGACAGATTTTTAGCTTGATGGTGGTAGCTAAACTATTTGTCCATATGATATGTTATAAAGAGCAAAGTTTATCTACACAAAATTATCTTGATGATAAAGTAACTTTCGTTAGTAAGGATTAATACGCCAAGCCTAATAATAATGCTCATAAAACTCTTAACAATTATCAATAAAACTTTGTCACAGAATACTTTATTGTGGCTTATGTATATAGATAGGCATATGGTATCGAAAACTTTTTTTAGATGTACTAACAAGCAATATTTTTGTAGAGAATTGTATTTACGTATCGCTAACCATTACGGTAGCGCACGCGGATTAAGCGGTTAGGATGCGCTATTTATTCCAACTTACTTAACAAAAATCAATATTTAAGGCTAGCTGAGAGGTGTAGCCTAATGATCTATTATACTAATATATAACATTATAATAAATAATTACTTGCACATATATAGTGTAAAAAATTACCTTTGTTTAACTTCCTCAATTATGTTACTACGAAGAGGTGCAGATCGAGAATATATAACTTTAAGTGAATCAAGATTATAATATGGAATATGACTTGACTTCGATATGAGCTCAACAATCGATGGTACTAAAAATGCTACGTCAATCTGTAATGGATTTTTTTACACAATCAGACAAAAATAGAAATTAAACGTCATTCTACTTGATTGATAGATATATTAAGTCGGGAATAATTGAATAGGATTTCAAATTAACTTCATTTTTATATTGCGAACAGTAATCAAATAATAATAGCAGAATTTAAGGCTAAGAGGTATTCATAAAAGTTTTTTATTATCAAGAACAAATAAAATACAGTCTTGTTTAAACCAATTTAAACTATCAAAATATAGGTGTTTGACCTAGTAGCGCTATCTCATTAGCGACTCTTTGATCCTAGAAATACTATAATATATTCGATGGAATAAAAGTCTCTAGAACAAAAAAATGGTATTTTATTCCAAAATAAGATGAATGAATAATATATGTTTTGTCTTATTTTCGAAGTGTCATACAGTTGAGATCACAGATTTGAGATAAAGGCAGATGGAGCCTGATATAACAAGAAAATGTCTCTAATAATTTTAACTTAGTATTCAATTGTGTCAATTTTGAAAGGAAACGTCATTCAATGTCAGCTCCCCGTCTGTTTTAATGTTATATAAAAAATAAGCCGTCTTGTGTGTAATTACAAAGTAAACGTTCTTCCTGAAGACAAAAAGGAATAGGGGAAATCGTTACATTGGTAACAAAACTTATTTTGATATCTATTATTTTCGTGTTATTTGTTACTGATTACAAAACTGCAACAGTGTTGCTAGGTTACAATAAAACAAAATTCCTGGAAGTTATAGTAAAATATATATATATGTTTCTTTACAACCTTTCATGGAATTAAAGGTAGGGTAATATTTGTCATGTAAATTCTTTGTTTGTTTGACAACGACTTATGAACACTGAAAGAGATAGTTTATGGTTCCAAAGTAGAAATTATAGAGAACCCTGGACAATTTAGAATTCGACTACACTACTGAAGTGGTGAAAAAGCAGTTAAACTTATGTTAATTACTCTGGCAACATTATTTATACGGTCGTACCTATTGTTATCTGGTTGCCAAGGATACACAGCTAAATGCATGTCCCACTTTTGTTGTTCATAAGGCTCCATCTGCTTTTTTCTCAAATCTGTGGTTGAGATATAATTAATAAAAATCGACTTTTATACATAACCATTATTTAAGTTTAAACAACTAACCTGAAAGTCTTCAACACTTTTAAAGAATGTTTTAAGATCTGAATCGTTTATGTATATAATTTTCCGTCCGGCTGATAAAAACTTATACGTGATAAATGTGTCATAATTGTGATACCATTCGCCGAATATGAATGCTGTTTTTAGCAGCGGATCGCTAAAACTAATTACGAAGTATTATATATACGGATATCCGGTGAAAATACCTTTCGATTTTACTAAATAATTTATTCGTAGTCAGTGAAACAAAATTAACTCACACTCACAAAATTAAAAACACACTCACTATACTGATGTTCACTATACTATGGTCGTACTTATGTATCTCTCTTTATGGTCATCTTGCAGATTCCTTCCTTTTATCGCTTGTTATTTTCACTTGGATGATCAAAACAGAGCTGCCCTGGTTCGGAATACGGCTCCCTTATATACCAAAATAAAAGGAAGGTGAAATCACTAGAAACGCCTTGAAATTTACGACATCGTTTATAAGGAGAATAGTTCTATTTTTAAACCATTGTTTGTTTGATTACGCAATCGGATCGAAAACCTATGAATGTGTGAGTAAATGCAATTTATTTTCTAACCAACGAATATATACTCGATATTTCGAGTAGTTTCTAGACGTTTCCAGATATATCGAGAATAGTAAGTTTTTTTCTATTTTTACTCAGATCCTAAAATTGTATAGTGTATCTTATACGATGTCATTTGAATATAAATTTAATTTAAACTTACTTTAATATAATATAATTTAAATATAATTTAAACTTACTTTTCAGGCAAACTACTTATGATACAATTTAAATGTGTTAACTGTACTCCTTTTGGTAAACCGGTGGTTCCAGAGGAATATAAAATTATCGCTGTATCCGTCTGTCCTTGTACTGGTGCAGGTTCAAATTGTTTTATATCAATATCATCGGTTATCAAGTTCTTTATAGAAATTACTGAGTCTATATCATCATCCAAAGTTAATATTTTTTTGATGCCATCGATGTCTATTTCATTTCTATGCGTTATCCAAAATAAGTTCGAACAAATTAAGTAATTTGGTTTTATTAATTTTATTTTATGTTTTATTGCAACTGAAAAGTTTGTATTTCAAATTAATGAATTTAGTATAATGTACGTTGAATATTATACTATTTTCCACAGATTTAAGAAAAAGGTAGACGGAGCCTTAAGAATAACAAAAGTGGGACATGCATTTCGCTGTGTCCTTGGCAACCAGGGTAGTTCACATAAGGTTTAATGTTTTTTTTTACCACTTCAGTAGTGTAGCCTTTTTCCATCATCCGTCGTCAAAAACTGATTTTGTACTTGAAATAAAGGGACCCAAAGACCTTTACATACCAATTTTCAACTAAACTTATATCTACAATCTTGATTTTTTTTATTTTTAATAAATATTTCTTGATTCTCTTTATTCTTTTTTTTTGTTTTAAGTTACTATAACTTTGCCTAATGGTTCTGATGTCGTAAGCATTTGAAATTTTTGGCAACCATCTTGGATTTTCGATTATTTACTGGTACACCAAATTGTCCAGGGATTTCTATAATTTTTACTTTGGAACCATAACGCTGTCTCTTTTAGTGATTTTAGATCGCTGTCAATTTAAGTTAAGTGAGTCAAACAAACTATTACGTGACAGCGACATTGAAGCGATGATGGCGCAGTGGTAGTGTGTACGACTTCGCGTCGATTGACGTGAGTTCGAATCCCTACAATGAGCATGAGCTTTCGGTGAAGGAAAACATCGTGAGGAAACCATAGCATGGTGGTAGGGCATTTTCTAATGCCCGCCTGGCTAGCTACCACTCTCAAGTTGAAAATCTGCCACCAAGCACCAATAGGTGTGTTCCGGCAGCTGCATTTGAGAGCCTGTCTTCCACTAGGTTTAGCGTGTTACCATCTTGGGCCGCATCATCACTTAAAATCAGGTGAGATTGTGGCCAATACGCCAACTTACAACGATCAAAAAAAACAAAAACAAATATGGGTTATATTTTGCTGGACATAGGTCTCCCCCAAGAATCGCCACTTAACCTGATGTTCAGTCCTTCGCATCCAGTCGAATCCAGCCGCCCTGCGCAGTTCGTCGCTCCAACTTGCAGACGGGCGTTCCACACTTCGTTTACCTAAACGCGGTCTCCATTCCAGAACTCGTCTACCCCATCGGTTATCAGTTCTACGGCATATGTGGCCAGCCAACTGCCACTTCAGCCAGCTAATCCTTTAAGTTATGTCGATTAGTTCTTTGTCTAATTACATAATTTCTGATTCTATCCTTCAAAGAAATTTCGAGCCTAACTCTTTCCATAGCTTACTGAGCGACTTTAAATTTGTGAACCAGTTCAATCGTGTGTCCATGTTTCGGCTCCGTAGGTCATGACCGGTAGGACGCATTGATTGAAGCCTCTTGTCTAAAATATTTGTCTCTTCTTGTGTCGCCAACGCACGAAGCGTATCGTTGTTCTTATTTCTCGCACTTGCTTACAGCTTTCTAAATCGCATGACGCTCATAGTTACTGGTCCACTCCTTGGAGTCATAGCGTAAAGTTATATAGTTACCTTCCTCAATAAAAGGGATTATAAAATGCAAACAGAAAATGTACAAAAGATTTTTTAATGTATATAAAATCGGATGGATCATCTCACCTCTACCATTATTTATGTCAATTGGAGTGTACGCCGCTCCAGTAAAGACGACGGCGAGAAGTGTTGGTAAAAATTCAATACGTTTTTCCGATCCTACTGCAACCGTGTCACCTCTTCCAATTCCTATATTTTTTAGTGATGAAGACAGATTTACGGCATATTGAACTAGTTCTGTATATGTTAATTTTTCTCTTGTTTCAATGTTTTCCTATATAATTTGTGAATTTGCGATTAGTTTTATAATTATTATTTTGTCTATTTAAACATAATTTTTAAGATCGTAAATTGAATTAGATCATTTAGGAGATAATGTAATATCAACAATAATCATACACTTCTACCATTGAATTAATAATCAAACCCAAGGATAGCTATAATGTGCCATCTAGATTTTAATTTAACTAGAGTATATTGGAATAAGTCATTGATGTTAATTTAAGAAATATACTTACCAAAGCTATTTCGTCTTTCTTGAGTCGTAGTCTATCAAAAATATATTTTCCGAAATTTAAATGCGCCGGTACGTTAACATCTTTGTCACTATACACGTATAATTCTTTACTGTGCATTGCGATTTTTTTATTATATAAAAAATATATTTCTACAAATATGTACGTAAGAATCGCTCTGCAGAAAATAATAAACTATATGAAACGATTATCTTTATATACACGTATAATTAAAACATACGGGCGCCATACTGACAGGAATATTGCGAAGTTGATAATTTGTCCGTCAACCTTACTGTCGGATTGCAATAATATACACAGACAATCTTTTTGTAGTAATGTTGCCTGCAGAATCATAAAAAATGTACCCCGATTAATTGTAATTTGATATAACTACGAGGAGGGATCAAAAAGTAGTGAGAATGAGATAGAATATAATGACTATTGATAACTTAATAATTTATATTTCTACATAGTTTCCCAGTCTCTCTACACACCGAGTCCAGCGCTTTTCCAAGGATTCAATCCCTTTCACAAAAAATGTTTTGTCTTGGTCCTGCAAAAAGCTCTCCACAGCATCCATCACCTTGTTATCGTCTTCGTACCTGTTTCCCCTTAAGTATTTTTTCAATTTGGGGAACAGATAAAAATCGCTATCCGCCAGATCTGGTGGTCAACCAATTCGAAGAATTGCTGAATGGCAGCCATGGCAACTGCCAACCTGTGCGCGGGTGTGTTGTCGTGATGAAACAGCACGCCCCTTTGAAGTTTCCCTCTCCTTTTTTCTTTGATGGCATTCCTCAACTTGGGAATTAAAGCTGCATAATATTGGCCTGTAATAGTGGTTCCACGCTCCAGGTAATCAATCAGCAATATCTCTTCTGAGTTCCAAAATATTGAAGCCATAACCTTGCCAGCCGATGCCACGACACGAAAATTCTTCGGGGTCGGTGATGATGGCCGTTTCCATTGCGAAGACTGCTGATTTGTCTCGGGATCAAAATGATGGACCCATGTTTCGTCCATTGATACCAAACGAGACAAAAAGTTTTCAGAATCTTCTTGAAACTTGTCCAACAATATCTTCGAAATGTCAAGTCGATTTTGTTTCTGACTGTCGGTTAACATTCTCGGCACCAATCTTGCGGAGACTTTTCTCATATTAAAATATTTTCAATATGGATTGAATACTTCCATATGAAATGCCCGTTTCTTGAATTAAGAATCGGATGGTAAGTCTTCGATCGCTCACTACAATTTTCTCGACTTTCGCAACATTTTCTTGGGTGACTGACGTCGATGGACGGCCGCAACGATGTTCGTCTTCCGTGCTCGTTCTCCCTACTCGAAATTGAGAAGCGCACCTTACGACAGTAGAATACGGCGGAGCAGACTCTCCTATTGTTGCCTCCAAATCGCAATGAATCTCTTGCTTCGTTAACTTTTTTAAACAGAGGTATTTAATAACGGCTTGCACTTCGTTTTTCTTCAACCTTGGAGATATTCAAATAGGGTTGAGATTTATTCATTTTTTTTTCGTATGCTGTCAATTATTTATATTCTATAAATTCCTAGACAATTCTTGAAGAGTAAACTCCAGTAGCGCGTCGGAGCTGACACACACACTTTTTTATATTGTGTGTGGATTCAAGTTTTTTTTTAAACACTTATGCAATTGATATTTATTTTACCCTGTTAGTGTTATTGGTAGAAAACCTGGTTTACATATTTGATAACTCCGGCTAAAGCCGAAATATTTTGACAAACTAAATTCGTGATCTGAGTCTTTTATCCGTTCTTTGTATTTATATTCCTTACATTATTGCATTCTCTTAAGACCAATTCTGACTGTACTCTTAAAAGTTATAACATAGTTTCTGAGTCTACTGAAAGCGTTCAAAGCTATATACACATTGTATAAACAAACAAAGCAATGCAAACGTAGAGAAAGGTAATCCTCTGTTTTAGGAAACGCCTAGAAATGTGCATATTAACTGTATGTTAGTGGAAATTGCTGAGTTCCACTAAAGCCGCAAAGGTACCTGCTGTTTATTTTGGATATTTCGAACATAACCAAAATATCGTTCTTATTACAGTACCAAATAACATGCTTTTAATTGAAAAAAAGGAAATTATAATTGAAATAAAATGTGTTTAAAGCATTCTTTTATTTCTGTAATTTTCACATTCATTTGGCAGTTTCATTTTGTAGCAATTACAGTAAATTATATGATAAAACTTTCTATCGGTCTAAAGATTTTACAAAGAGTAATTTATTTGCTATAATCTTACAACAGTACATTCCATGATATATAATAATATTAAAAAAAAACCTATAAGTTATTAATATACGTATATCTACATATTATTAGATACATATTGCGTCGTAAATAAATAGAAAATTGAGTCTCATCAAGATTATATCTACAAAAGCATTTGTAGTTTACGTATTTATTATTGATGAATTAAAATTAATTCCATAGAAAATTACATATCATCTACATACCAATTTAAGTTGGACAGCACGTCTATTTCTAATGAGTATCTACGAGTAATTAGGCATTATTATAAAATCGATTTAATGTAAAAGTGTACAAAAATGTTTTCAATGTTAGCCAACTTAATAATACGTATTGGCCAATTTAATGCCTTTGCAAATGTGGTTTTGAATTCTAAATAAAATAAACATTTAATAATTAGCTTTAATATGACATGTTATTATTGTCTGATCAGCTTAATTAGTGATTAAAACAATAATAAGTATCACAACTGATAATATTCGATTAATTTAAAACATTAACACTTAACATATTGTTTCATCAAGATAGTAGAAACTGATACGTCGTTATTAACAGACAAACTAATATAAGAAATGATAAATTTTTAAATATGAGACTATGAGCTGCGTTTTCATCATCATCATCAAAATCTGAAAAGAAGACGTAAACTATAAATCATAATATTCTGAATGTTAAAAAATATAATGTAACTAGATTTGCGGAATGAGCGACCCAGTATGGTTTTCCACCAGTGCTATGAAGTGGGACTTTTTAAAAAGGGACTGAAATACAAAGCGATGATAGCTATTTACAATGAGGTGCGCCGTCAGGCAGCTTATTGTCCTTTTGGCATAAAATGAATAAATTATATTTATGTGCGATGTTATTTTATTATGCGTTCTCTAAAATGTACTTTATTTTTATATTAACTTTCATAATGATAATATTATGATTCCTATACCCAATTAAAAAATATAGTTCAAAATTACTTAAACTGATCATTTCACCATACGTCCGAATTGTATAAGACAAAAGCGGTTTATTATTTCAGATCAAATTGATAACAAATAAACAAAATTTTGTTATTTGTCCTACCAGGAGCTATACCTAACAAAAATACTCACGACCATTTATTTATATACTATTCTATCGTGTACACTGTGTACATTAAAAATGAGAAAAGAATAATAAAAAAATCCTTTACCAAACTCTCTAATTTGTTCACCGAAAGCTTCGCCTAGGAAATTAGAGCTGACCGCATTATTACCTTGTACGATCTGTGCTTGACCTGTTTAATAGAAACATACTCTGATTAATAAAATAGTGTATTTTTTTTACAAATTGTGCAGGGTTTGATACAGTAGGCAACATCGCTATACCTATTTCCCTCGCCAAGCAGCAGTTCTCGCGGAGCTATGTTCCGACTCCTAATGACGTATTTCGCAAAAGCAAAGCAATAGCAGTAATCACTAAATACCGACCTCAAAATGGCAAATTCTGATTGTAATTGGACATTACGACTGGAACATAATCTGGATTAGCCATTTTAAAGCCGATATTTAGAAATTTCTGTTAAATCTTCGTTCTTGTGAAATACGTACATAATAAGGATACGGGTCTGGATGGTGTAACTGGCAATATACGGTGGTACACGAGCCTCCTACCTGAACCCTCAGGAGTAGCAACAAGTTATCACTGGTCTGTGTTAATATTAGTTTTTTTTTGGTGCTAGTTTTAAATAGCCATAAGCTGCAAAGACTATTGAAGATCAGGTCTAATGCAAACCTGTTTTATATTTCATAACATAAAAAATACAAACTATTGAAAATAACGGTAACATTAAAAAGATTTACCTTTTTTTCTGATTGTTTGATTATCCATTATACTTTTTTGTGTAGTAGTAAAAGCTGACGGTGGTGCTGGTATTTCTAAAAATGAAATTTTCACAATTAGGAAAGGTATGATTCATTTGTTCAGATATTTAAACGTGTGTGGCCAATATAATTAAAGGTTTGAATGAACGATTGAAATGGCTCACAAAGGACGAGCACGATAAGGATCGTTTGGAAAATATACTGGGACAAAGGTATGAAAACACATTGATGAAGCACGAATATTTTCTTTAAGTACTCCATTTTAGATCAGAAAGAATCCAATAGCGATCAAAATTAAATTACTATTTTCTATTATCAGATAATATTTTGATTGGATTATTTAAAGCTAACTGGATGACGTCTTCTGAGATCGAAAAGTGCGGCAATTTCTGAAGACTCGTCGTTTTAATCAGTGTGTCCTGCCCACGACGACATATGGTGCCAAAACATGGATGCGCACTAAGGAATTTGTGCACAAAATGAGGGTCGCAAAAGGACCATGGTCCACTGCACTGCATCATGTTAGGCATTACATAGAGTTTGAACTATGGATATCCGAAAAAAAAGAAGAATGTGTAGGATATTGGTGTGCGTATATCTCGAATCAAATAGTATTGGGCAAGTCACTTGGCCAGATGTGGTGACGGCAGGTGGAGCAGATCCTTGAAGGAAAGGTGGCCGAGAGAGGACAAATGGAGTGTAGGAAGACCGGTGGTGAAATGGGTGTATCTGACGGGCAGTTCGGGATCAGGGTTGGGCGGTCAACAGTTGACTCCCTGACATCCCTGAAGAGACTGTCCATGGAGGCAACTAGTAGGGGGGAAAGGTTGTTGACGGTATCACTAACCAACGCCTTTATCAGCTTGCCATATGGAGTCATACGGGAGGCACTCCGGTATTTCAGAGTGCACCTATACCTGCGGCAGCTACTGAGGGATTACCTATTGGACAAGAAGATTGTCTTCATGGACAGTCGGGAGTCCTGGTCCGGCGTCGAGTAGAGTGCGGAGTTCTACAAGGGTCAGTGCTGGGGCAGTGAGAGAGCTTGGACGGCAATGGTCTCCTTCTGCGAGGACGTTATGTCGTAGAAGGAGACTGCGGAGAGGGCTCGCGAGGAGAATCCTCTTAGCAGCCCTCTCCGCCACAGACAAAAGGGCGGCAGGAGTGAGCGATTTGCTCGCCTCCTTCCTCCGCCCTAGCTGAACCAGGGGAGACGGGTCGGGGGCTCGTGATTCTATTTCAATGGATTGTGACCGGGGAGACAGTTAGGGCTGTACCGAAGTGTCTCCTATTAGCGCCGGGGCTCAACATCTTGCCGAGCTGGCCGCTGGGGCGACGCGGTAGAATGCTACTAGCGACCCCATGTCGCCCCATTACGGCGGCAGATGATACACCGTGAAGTTTTAGTGAATAGGAGTGTCACATAACCACTCGCTCGCCCGAGCGAGTGTGAACTCATGACAAAAGACAGAGAAGAGTGGCGTAAAAGAGCTTATGCCCTGCAGTGCATTGCGAAAAGTTGTCAATGATGATGATGATGATGATGTTTTTGATTATTTATAAAGGTTGAAATAGGCTTTAGTAAATATTCTTATACTTTATTCTGTTCCTAAAGCAGCGGGAATTATGGACTATAACACTAAGTATTATGTTAGCATCAACAGAAAGGATGCATGTCTATAATCATACAAACTCTTTTTACGTTATTATCGTACGACGGAAGCGAGACACAGTTATCCAGTAGCAACAAAACAAGATATAACATAAAAAAGTTTAAGGGTTTTTTCTAAACGTATTACCAAAAATAAGACATTAAGACTGCTGTCAAATATGTTTTTGTTTTGTTTGGCTAATGCGTCATGTAAAATCGTTTAACCCGTTTAATAAATATTAAAAACTTGTTTATTTTCTTTCCTTTTAACTAATTATACAATTCACTAATAATATAACTATTGCAATTGCAAATGTATCATTCAAAATAAAAAATGTAACGTTAATACTTAATTTACTTTTATTTCATGGGCAAGATGTATTATACTATTTATGTTTTTTTTTTCATATATGTAAGAATTGACAGAAGATGGAACGAGAATTCAAAATAAAACAATGAGAATGGTAAAAACGTTTGTTTCTCCTCTTACGATACACTAAAAGGTCATTGTCCAAAATTCCACCTGCTTAAGAACAGACTATAGTCATTATAAGCAAATTTTACCGTCAAGTTTAATGATTCCATCAGTCTCCCCCAAGGAATTCTTTGCGATGCATTTGTAAAAACCAAAATCGTCTTTCGTAATATTACGTATCTTCAACATCATAAATTTATTGTAGCCGCTGTCCATTGGAAACGCTTCGTATTTTCCACCTACAAATTCCATTTCTACTTAAATATAAAACTTGTGCATTACACAAGATAAAAATCAAATGAAAATGCTAGCAAACAAAGGTAAGATAAAATGTAAACTGTCACATAAAAATTTGCAAATCTTTTTCCGAAGTAATATATAGAATTTTACTTTAACGGTGTTTACAGACGAAATGATTGGTATTTCATTATTCGACTATTCTATATTCACGCATCAGTTGGTAAATACATTAGAATCGTATTCAAGTTTCATATATTCGTATACAAGAGAAACTATTTTCATTATTAAATCATAAATCAATGATACAATCGAACGATGCCTTGACGGGAACACATGTTATTTATGCGAATGTGATAAATGTGTTTGTTTCGATATTTTGTATCGAGATATATTATAATTTATGTCAATGAGATGTAACAATAATATTTTATCTATAACTTATTATTTTTAACTCTAGAAGAATAACTAAAAAAATAACATGTCTAGTATTGGTTGCACTAAGGCGTTCAAGTTTACATAAGCAAACTTGTTTTTAGCCATCTGTGCAATTAAAAATAAAATAAATGGAGTTATATTTATTTCTTTCAAGCCGTTTATCTCTGGTTACAAGTATGTTCATAATTATTAATATTATGGTCATAATTTAAAAAAAAAATATGTTACGTTAAATTTATATTAATATTACCTTGATAGTTTTGTCAAAAAAAATTAAGAAAAAATGCACCCACCCTTAAGCCTACTTACGTATTATTTGAACAGGCTACCTTAAATATATATTTTTGCTATAAATTTATTTACTTTTAAGAGTATAAATGAATTATAAAGAAAACACTTTATTTTAAAATAACAAGAACCGAAGCAACAAAGTTTAAATATAACTTTAATTTATGTCCTCCATAGTGTTGTCATTGAAACATGTTTATTTTATATAACACCTAGTATTTCCTGTTATTTTTATACCTGCAAATAACCGATAGAACATATTGGAATTAGCGACATTGTATGAAAGTCGATACGCATCTAAAAATACGTCGGCATTGTTAAAATGGTTTCAAACCTTATTTACTTAACTTTGCAGTACATATTGATAAATAATATGACTTGTTTACTAGAATTAGTTAGTTGTATTGGTTTTTATTGTAGCTGTAGCGACATAATATTGCTTACGCAAAATGGAACAACATGGAAGAGTTCGCCGATGCGCCGAATACATTCACCGGCAGTGTTAGTCCGGCAATTCGGGGACACAATCGCGCCGTGTGTCTAGTTTTAACAGAGCTTCTTCAATACTGTACTAAGTGACTGTATAAACTATGCAGATATATAAATATAATTAAAACGCACTAAGCACTTCATCTTTATCACCCGTAGTTAATTAAGCAACTAAATAGCTATATATTCGTATATATAAAAGGATAACTGACTGGCATATTAACGCACAGCCCAAACTACTGGAGTTAGGTCCGTGAAAATTTGCATACGGGTTATTTTTATACTGCAGGCGAGAAAGGATTTTTACAAGGAAGGATTTTTGAAAATTCAGCCACTAAAGTAGTGAAAAAGGGGATTGATTTTTTTAAGATAGATCTATGAAAATTGGTATTTAGCAATTCAATTAGAATTTAATAAAGACGTATTTAATAGTTTTTTGAAATTCAATACTTAAGTGTGTAAAAGATGGAAGGAAAGTTTATATTTTTAATGTGCATTATTAATCCAGAAATGCTTTGACTAAATTAAATTAAAAAACAAAATTACACCCAGCGAAGGGGTGGGCATCAGCTAGTTGTAATATAAAAAAGCACCCTAAAAATTTTATATTATTCTAAATAGAAATACGGTGGCAAACAAGCGTACGGCTCGCCTGATGGTAAGCGGCTACGGTAGCCATGGATGCTTGTAATATCATAGCTATCAATAGCGCGTTGCCAACTTGAACCGTAGAGTGGAGGTATTCCACCAGTCGGACTGTCCCAAGTAGAAAGAAAGTTTCAAAGAACTCTGTGACCTACCTCTATAAAATATGCATATGGAGATCATTTTACTTAATTATCATTTGTTGAGATAACAAATTAAACCTTAGTATAAATCTCACCAGAAATGATCATGTCCCCGCGATCCGTAGTCCAGTAGTTGATAGACGAGGGATACGCCTCGGTGTGGCATTCCAATGTTACATCTTGACCGATATATGCACCCTCCAATTGATTAGGGATTGATAGCATCGGTGGAACTGTAATCGATTTACAAGGATTCATAATTTTGAACTATTAGTGTCAAGTCAAACCTAACCGTCTATATAATGAATATTTATAACCAAAGTAGATCTATTTTCTGTACCTCTTTCTAAACGTTTTGCAAAAATGATAAGCATACTATGTTCTAGCGTTTCCCACGAAGAAGAATGAAAACTTACTCCGTGTGCCAACTTTATAGTAAATATTTCTTCTAACTTTTTACTTATACTTTTACTTCTGGTTTTTTATTCTAAGCTATATTTTATACTATATCTATACATATTATAAAACTAAACGTCTCTCTGTCCATTTATGTTCTTTTCACGCGAAAACTACTTATCCGATTTATATGTTAATTCATAGCTATAATATTTGGCCAGGTTATGGGATATATTTTGTAAGATAAAGTAACATACGAAATAAGCAGTGACGATAATGATCAATCAATTTGGGAAAGATGCATTTGGGGCGCTTAAATGGCTTACGCTGAGTAAACCATACAAGATATATCAAATTAATGTTCTACATAATTGAAGATCTTAAAAAGACCTATAAAAAGTCAGCGATAGCGATAGCATATATCTATCTTGTAAGGATCACCCACAATAAGCATTTTTGTTTTCCGTCTTTTGAGCGGGAACAGCACGATTCGCGCGTGCGCTCAACCGACGGCATTCTGTAGTCCACGCAAGCGGAGACGCAGGCATTGCTAGTATATAAATAAATCATACAAATCTTTAAATAAAACAGCAAGCAAACAGCAGTGTCAAAGGTTGTTCAATAATCAGAACTCGACCCTGTTCTTAAAACATAGATTACTTTATTTATCGCATTGTTTTTAGTTAATTTATTAGGTATTATTAAGCTCTTGTTACATGTTCCCTACAAAATGATGTGATAAATTCCTATATTTTGACAATTTATATTCATAATATTCTTCAAGAAAGACAATTAAATCACACGTTGTATTTTGATTCAAAGGAATAGAAAAGGAAGAAAATTAATAAAAAATTAAAAACTGTTTACATCGATGGTGACTTTGAATTATAATGATTAATATATTAAATACAAAAGCGCTCAGGTTTTCTGTATATTTCGTGGTTCCTATTACTTAGCCTTTGTAAAACTATTTTTAAAAATCAAATAAATACATTCAGCTATAATCCACCACCACCATTCATAAAAGCAAAACCCTATAGATATATTAAGTTATGTATAATTAAAATTATACCATTATCTAGCAGAATTATCAATTTTAAATTTGAAGAAGCTGTGTTAATAACCGTAAACTTTAACGCATGCATGTAGGTACGCGAAACAGATTCTCTATATTTCATGTTTCATCCCCGACATACAATGAAGGCTCGCTGGCAATCGATAGACCTGGCACAGTTACCAGACACTACATTATACCGGCAATAAAATATAGAGCGAAGGCCATTCCGTCTTGTCTAGACTTATCTGTTTGTCACTTTACGCTGTTAAGTCTTGTGTAAGCGTCTGCTTGTCGGATTATATAAAGTACGTACAACTGCTCGCGGCTCCGTTTGCATTAATTCCAATATGAAGTTTAATTAGAATAGAAAATATTAGACTAAAGCATTCAGGAATATTGTAGCTTCCTATTAGTGAAATAATAATCTGAACCAGATCAGTAGTTCTAGAGATTACCGCCTACAAACATACTAAGAAACTTTATCTCTTTTTTTATAATAGTATGTAGTAAGTAAGTAAGTACCATAATACCACAAAAATACTAGCAAAAATGATATCTACTGAAAGTGACCTTGTATGTAACTAACTTAAATACTAAATAGTTAATTTCTTACACAGGCAAGAAGATTTAAGGATTTTTTATATATAAATAAGTACATCATTTTCAGAAATTTTATTTAAAACTACATATTTTAACTAGCTGGGTCTGTGACTTCGTCAGCGTGGAATTTCGTAGTGTTTCATGTAAAAACAACAGATATGTAGGTGTACTGCAATTCAACATCGGTGATTTAATCGTGTTTCGAGTTTTGTGAAGGTCTTGGATTCGTAAGACACAGCGTGGTAGGTACTCACAGTTAGCAATCAGCCCTGCCTCGCGGTCCTCACTACTTTGATCAATCGATATTATTCTACGCTGTGAATTTATCCTAAAACGGATTTTCCTACAGGTTTCTACAGGTGAGTAAGCTTTGTCCTAGTATATTGTTCAGCAGCAAGTATCACTTGACGGTATTCCCCAGTTTCCTATGAACGAACGCATCTCACTCTTGTTTTGATAAATGGAATGCTGAGAAAATCCCGTCCTCTTTCTGCCAGGCATTTTACCCAAATGCAAGTTACAATGCAATACAGTCCGCAGGTTATAAAGTCAGTAGAGAGATTTGAGATTACCCAAATAAAATAATTTTTATTATTAACCGATATTATCAAGAAAACGTAAGAGTATGAGATGAGTAGTTCAATATAAAAATTTAAGGTTTTGTAATTCTTTATGAAAGTTAATTAACAAGCAAAGTTAATTTAACAATTTTATACTTATCTACCGTTAATATTTAGTGAATATTGACGCGTTATTTTAAGTCTGTTTTAGTATAATTTAATAAAAATCTTGATAACGAAAAAAACACAAATCAACGACATCTATCGCAGAATTTTAGAACACTTAATATAAAAATTTAAGCCAGTTTATTTCTACTAATAATTACGTAAAGATAAAATAATTTGGATTAATTTCGTATAATTTCACTACTTATTTAACTTAAGCGCAATTTATACACCATATACATGTCTATATGCTTAAAATGCATCCTAAATTTTACTACAAACTATAAATTACAATCATACCAAATTTCATCAAATTCGGTACAGTAGTTTCTGCGTGATTGCCGTACAAACTAATAGACAGAGAGAATTTTATAAAATATATTCTGAATTCTAAATTCCCGTGGAATTATTTCTTAAATACCTGTAATGCATAGAGCTCGACTCTTTACTGTTTTATTATAAGTATAGATAAAAAACCTTAATAACAAATTGATAGTGGTTACTTATAAATACCTGCATAGATTATAAAATATGCGTGTATAGAGAATGAATATGTATAAGCAGTGAACTAGAATATTTAATTAGGTGTATTTATGTGTTCAAAGTTGAATTATATATACTTACATTGCACCATGATCATGATCCGCTTACTAATTGACGGTGGTACTCCATTAGAAGCTATGCAGAGATAAGCTCCCATGTGTAATCGAGACACCTTTGTTATAGTCAATGTTTCTCCGTCTACCACGTTTACTGTTGAATAGATTAATATCTGATGTAGATTTATGCCTATTCGTCCAAACCAAATGCTACAATTTATAATTACAGTACGCAGGTATAAACGGTGCTTACAGAATTTTGTAAGAACAGTTTTCTGTTAGATTTATTGCTATTCTGTTATATTTTAACCTCCGATGCAAATACGAGTGTACGTTTAACATGTATAATGTCTGTCTGTGGCATAATAGCTCCCAAACGGACTAATCTATTTTGATTTTTTGTATGAATGGTCTTAAATATGATTTAAAAAAACTATACAGCCGTTTGCTGATCATAAACTCTTTTCGAGTTGAAGAAGGGGTGTGAATAACTGCCACAGGTCTGATCGATTCGACGTTTCGTATCCTATTACTTTAATCATATTAGAAGCACTTGGAACATTGAACTGATGCTGCAGCATTATCTGGAATCTGCAGGATACCTAACTCTTCACCAACTTACAGGAGAGATATCGTGTTTGTGGTCATTGACTAATGAATAGATAATTAGTGTGGGGTTTTTGAAAATTTTAATGTATCTAATAAATATTAATTACAAAAAAAACTTTTAAACAACGTACAGTTTAATATTAAAAATACAACATAAAATATGAACAAGAAAATAGAGGGCATTGCGGAAATATATTTACTTAAAATAAATGGACACGTTGAGTTTACCTAAATACATTTATCTGCTTTAGAAGTAAACGAAAAGTAAATTGACTAAAATGTGGCCTCATTATTTTGTTACACAGAATATATGACTTTATTTCCCAGAGAATGGAGTTGTACGCTATTATCTATTGTGAGGTTGTACACCAAGTAAATTTAATTTGGTCAACGAAATTGCTGCACAAACTTTACGGAAATTTATGAATACGAATCATTAGTTTATCAAACTTTCTCCATTAAATATTTAAACTAACTAGACTCATATTTTTTATGTTCCATACTATTATAAGACTATTAATTCAAGTAATTATTTAGAAATATTTTTAATTGATGATATGTACTAAAACGCATGTAATATATTGTGTATATTATTTCAAGGTGTCAAAAGGAAACAAAATACCGATCGAAATTAATGTAATGCGTATATTATGTTCTTGGTAAAAAATCTTTCTACGAGTATATTAAACAGATTTGAAAAGTAGAAATAGGTATAATCGCAATCGTATAGTAAAACCCCATAATAAAAAAAGTCAAAAATACTATATAATTCGATTAAATAAATTAAGTAACTCATACACGGCGAGAATTGAACCTGCGAAATGTGTAGTTTCACCACTGAATCACAATGTGCTAGAAAAAAAAATTAAGATATTTTTTCCTTAATAGTGTTTTCTTTTAATTTCTTAATATAAACTAACCTGATTCCCCGTTATAATTAAAATCTTGAGCATCTTCTCGTTTCCAAATGACATAAGGTTCCGGGTATCCGGATGCCCGACACACGAGGGTTACATCGGAACCTTCCCGCACCACCATATCCGTTGACGTCATATTATCGATGATTGATGGCGGCACTAAATAAACAAATAGTAAGTTTAATAGAATTACTATAGTATTATATAACACTTAGTAAATTAAATAATAATAACTAAATAATTTATAATAATCCAAATAAATAACTAAATTCTGTTAAAAAATATTAGCAAAATCATTAAAAAATAAACGTTTATATACAGTGGTACAGTATTTAAGATATTTTTAATGAAACCTAAACACCTACTCATATAATAATAGGCAGTAATTAGTTGAAGTTTTTGCGTACTCGCATAACTTAAAAACAACTATTGAATTGTTTCTGTTTATACGTTTCAATAGTTTGGTTAATATTTTTAACTAGCTGTGCCCGCGGCGCCGCGCGCTCTTATGGACTACAGAATGCCGTCGATCGAGCGCCCTCGCTCAAAAGACGGAACACAAAAATACTTATTGCAAGTGATCCTTATAAAATAGACATATGCTAAAGCTGGCTTTTTTGTTGGACTTTTTAAAATCTACAATTATGTAGAGCATTAATTTGATATATATCTTATATGGTATATTCAGCATAAGCCATTTAATCGCTCCCAAAAGTGTATTTTTTCCTAATTGATTCACCATTATCGTCACTGCTTATTTCTCATGTTACTTTATGTAAAAAAATATCATATGACCTGGCCAGATAACATATCTATGAATTAAAGGAAAAATCATATAAAACAGGTAAGTGGTATTCCATGAAATTTAAGGTATTTTTTATTTGAGAATAAATATTGTATAATGCAATATTATTCTCATCACGAGCCGTGAATACTACGTTGATCTGAGCATGAATCGATTAATGGTCCTATTAGGCGGTACAAGTAGAGGTGTGAAGCAAAACATAATACTACATTATTTCAAATAAAAGCAGCGGTAATATTTCTTTGAGAATAAAAATTGTGTAATGCATTATAATTCTCATCACGAGCCGTGAATATAACGTTGATCTGAGCATTAATCGATAAATAGTCCCATTAGGCAGCACGAGTTAAGGTGTGAAGCAAACTGCGTGTTATACTTACTTTTGGGTTCTTTATAATAGCAACACGAACTTACCTGCTAAGTACGCGATGCGCCACGCATCATTTACGAGTTTAAAAGTCGTTGTAAGTATAGCCAGCGCCCACTACCCAATAGATCGCTGGTGCAAATCCAGCTCGAAGGACCAAGACGTATGGTTCGATAATTTAAATAAAGAAATATGGCGTGTGAACCATTTTTGTTGGAAGCCGAGTTTTGTGTTCCAGAACGTGCCTTAGCTGCAGAGGTGATATGTAAGCGTGAGCACACACACCAGAGTGTATAGGTACTAGTTTTCTGTTGAAATAAATTGCGCGCGCGATGTATTGTGTAGTTGGTGATGGCTATACGACTCCTTTTTAACTTTTAAATAGCTCACGGAACATCGCGTACCATTATTAAAATCTCTTTACTTTCGTTAGCTAAAATATCAGCTATTAACTACTCAAAAAAGAGAGCAAAAATGTATATTGATTACTGTAATTAACGCTACAGCATAAATTGAAGAGACCAACCAAAAAAAATATGTATATACCAAATGAATCATTATAAAATAACAGGGAATATTTTAAAACTGTACATAACTCGGCATAGGCTAGATGTTATCATTACAGATGACCCCTGGGTTCAGTTGCAGACAAAAAAACAGTAAGTTTGTAGGTAATTAGATACAATAATAATTAGTAACATACTGCAAATAAGTGTTCTAAGTAATAAGACGTTAAGCACAATAACGAATAAACAACAAACTCAACCATAAAAATTGATGAAAAAAGAAAATTAAACAGTGACGCATCTAAACTGACGTTGTGTAATCGTATTCAACAACATCAACAACAAAATTTCCTAGTTTGTCTTTGGAATTAAATAAACTTGTAAAATTATATCACAACTGTTAATTAAGAAACTATACATTTTTACTTACTTATATGATTTTAATAAAATTTCAATTTGTACTTCACAATTATACTGACCTACAACTTGAAGGTAACCTCGTCTTGAACGCATAGGGTCAGTGTTTACTTGGCACATGTACCAGCCGCGGTCCACTTCTTGCACATTCTTAATATGCAAGTACCAGGATCGATGGTCATTGTATGAGAGACTGATACGAGGGTTCTGTGTTATTATGTTATGGTGAATACTCAAAATTGTTTGCGTATCCATACGCACCCAAGCCACCTAAAAATTTAAATACTTTCACTTATTACGTAACATATCAAAGTGCCCTATTTTTTTATCGTTTTAGGTTTTGGCGTAGTGACCACAATCTCACTTGATGTTAAGTGACGATGTGGCCCAAGATGGTAACACGCTAAACCTAGTAGAAGACTGGCTCTCAAGTACAGCTTTCGAAACACACCTATTGGTGTTTGGCGACAGATTTTTTACTTGAGCGTGGTTGTTAGCCAGGCGGGCATTAGAAAAAGCCCTACCACCATGCTACAGTTTCCTCACGATGTTCCTCACCGAAAGCTCAGGTTCATTGCATGGATTCATACTCACGTCACTCGATGCGAAGTTGTACACGCTACTACTGAGCCAACATCACTTCATATTATTATTTTATTATTATTATTTTTATCGAAGCACGGCATAGTGACTACCTGATGGTGAAGCACAGTGCAATCTAATAAAATCGGCGACTACCGAGGGATTTACAATCAATCTTAAGGTACCGTATGTTTATATTTCTGTTTAATGTTTTTAACGGCATGCTCATAGAGATCCATCGTTTCGATCTTTTATCTAAAATGACTTAATTTATGATTGATGACAGATTTGAAAAAAAGAGTAGATTGAGCCTGACAGAACACGAAAATGTCCCTAACAATTTTAGTATTAGTATTCAATTTTATCAGTGTTGAAAGGAAACGTCATGCTATGTCAGTACCCCGTATATTTTAATATAATATAAAAACATATGCCGTCTTGAGTGTAATTACACAGTAAAAGTTCTTTCTAGGAACAAAAAAGGAAGAGGGGAAAATTGTTCCCTAGGTAATGAAGCTTATTTTGATATTATTTTATGTGTTATTTGTTACCGTTCACAAAACTGAAATAGTATTTGCTAGATTACAATGTAATATTTTCCTGGAACTTATACTAAAATATATGTATGTAGCGTTGGAAGGTCATTTTATTTACACCATGACTATCATGAAGGGTAATATTTGTCACATTTGTTTTACAACGACTTATAAACACTAAAAACGTTATGCTTCCGAAGTAACAATTATAGAGACTCTGAATAATTTAGTGTACAAGTAAAAAATCTAAATTCAAGAAAGTCGGCAAAAATTTCAAATGCTTACGACATCGGAAACATTATGCATAGGTATGGGAAGTTAAAACAAAAGTAAATAATTAAAGAGAACCAAGAAATATTCATTGATGAGGAAAAAACAAGATGGCATATATAAGTTTAGTTGAAAATTGGTCTTTGGAACCTATTTTGAGTACAAAATCAGTTTTTTGATGACGGAAGATGGATTAACGACAACACCACTGAAGTGTTAAAAACACAGTAAAACTTATGTTAACTGCCCTGGCAAAATTATTCACATGGTCGGACGTATTGTTATCTGGTTGCCAAGGACACACAGCTAAATGCATGTCCCACTTTTGTTGTTCGTAAGCCTCCATCTGCCTTTTTCTCAAACCTGTGTGATTGACAATGACTATAATTTTAAACAATAATTAATCAATGTAAAAGTATAGAGTTACGTTGATAATGGACTTCGATTTCTTCACCACTAAACGCTTATTTAATGTTATAGATTCAGAGTTTGACCACAATGTCACCTGTTGGACAGGAACTGGCTCTCAAGTGGAGCTACCAGAACACGCCTATATGCACTTGGTGACAGATTTTCAATTTGAGAGTGGAAAGGTAGCCAGACGCCTTTGATAATGCCTTACCATTATGCTATGGTTTAATCACTATGTTTTTTCTTCACCAAAAGTTCAACTTAATTGTAGGTTTAGAACCGACGTCGATCGTAGAGTTGTCTAAAAACGCTACCGATCATCGCTTCAAAACACAACTGAATGTAAATTTAATAAAATTTGATTATAGGTAGTAGATTTTATAAAACACTCCAATAATTGCCTACCTTAAATCCTCTCAAATTGTCGACGACGCACGCCAACAGTGCGTCTCTGCCGACTGTGACTGTCACATTTGGTATGTGCTCGGCGAATATCGGGTACATTGATTCTGAAAGAAATTGCACAATAAATATTCTATAACATATTTGTTATGAAACTTTAAATGGCGTGAAAAGTCACTAATGCACGCGTGGCGCCGCCGTGCTCGGCGTGAAAACCATACCACGCAACACGAAGGCTGCCAAAAAATTGGATGACGCTATGTAAGAGTAGGTCAAGAGTCAAAATTTAATACAGTTATCGGTTAAGAATGATTTTTAGATAGCATAAATTGTCTTCCGGGTAGTTTGTACTTAAATCAAATCTTGTAAGAGCGGTTTTTTAACAAATAGCTCTTAATTTAGACTATTTATAACTGTGCTGAATTCTGTAACTGTATCATTTATAATTTGCTGTTTAATTCTTTCTTATATAGCGTCATCAAATTTATTTAGTTACACTAGTTAAATCATTCATAGCTGTGTTCCATGGTTCGGTTATGTTGTGTTGTTCATGGTTGTGTTCCTTTTCGCCTATCGTTGTCGCCGTTTTCGCCTATTCGTTAGGAACTTAACGTACTTGCCTACAGCTTGCCAGATTGCTTGACGTTCATGGTTATTGCTCCGCTCCCTACGGTCATAGCGTAAAGTTATATAGCTTACAACCTTGCTCGATAAACGGGCTATAAAATACTAACACAATTTTTCAAATCTAACTGATAGTTTTAGCGATCAACGCGTTAAAACAATGCCTTCAGTTTTTTAGTGTCAGTATAGATATATTTATACTTTTTAATTTATTGTTAATTTAGTTTACTATTAATTAAAACATGTATTAAATATATATATATATATATGTATATATATATATATATATATATATATATATATACTTATACTTACTCTCGCATATATAAACCAAAAGAAAACAATATAAACATAAAAAATAGATGATTATCTTGAATGAACGCATATGTAGTAAATGTATCATAGATATGTCACAAGACGGTTGGTAACCTTCCCCGTGGAGTTACGTGATTTATTCTGAGCTCACCAACAACAAATAACGATTTGTCGCGGTCTCGCCTGCATTGGCGAAACGACGTGTAAAAGTTTTAGTAATAAAACAATGTTGGGATTTAAATTTCTACATTTCTTTTAACTTAAACAGTCACTGTAAAGCTTCGGTTACACTAGTAAAGAAACAAGTAAACAAGTTTGTCTTGCATTGAAAATGTGACGGCTGTAAATTTTGCTGTATTTTTCAACTGGAACACAAAATAGTTTTATAATGGAGAATATGAAACCTTGGTCAAAGTAATGAGATAAAATGAACAAAGGGTTTCTTGTGCTAGATCGATAGAATTTAATTGTAGATAAGTTTAAATAAAACGCAGAAATGTATGAAAAACATTTTAAAAATTTACAATTTAAAAATACATACCATGAGAAACTTCAATAGGTGTCACTGATACTACTTTTTGCCCGCTAGGTAATTCCCGACCTGCAAATATTATAAGGAGTTCTAAGAACTGCTCGACATATCCTTCAAGTTCTGATATCCTAAGAATTATTACATGTAATTTATTTTTCGTATTACTTTAATAAACGACCTCTTCTGAACTGCTTTATATTTACCTATATTACCGTATATTATTTTAATAACTTTCATAATTATGTCTAATACAACACATACAATGTATAATTATCTACTATTGATGAAGCTCTTCGTAAAACGATGTTGTTAAAAAAAACAGGTATCAAATAAAATAAATTATTTGTAATTAGATCTTTCATGATATATATCTCTTATATGGTTCTATTTTGTCTGAATTGACTACACGCAACATCCAGGAAATAATAGGTTGATTATTTAAAGGAAAAATGCCGATTAATTTACATAATTTCATCATTTATTTTGTATGTATGTGTATGCAACTTAAAAAAAACTACTTAAGTTATACATTCTGAATCAGTTTTAAATAAGGATGTCATAGATTAAATTTAAATACGGATTTACGGAGTTGTAAGATATTGTGGTAGCACTCGAACCCAATATACATGAGGGAAAATACGTCATAGTAACTCGCTTCGACGTGTCTGTAGTCGTTTTTAAGTTTGACCGTGTACCTTACCCTGTATACCTTGAGGGTCTGGTCATGTTATTAATTGTAGGCAGTCATGACATCAACAATTGTAGTTTTACTATTATAGTTCATATTGTGTTATATATTGTATTATTATACAATTGCATGATGCAGTATACATTGAACTACTTTCTTTTCAACGTTCATAATATTAGAGTACTTTGTTAAAGTGTAATAAAATTTTAAATAATAATAGACTCTGTTCGAATTCCGTTTCTATGGAACGGTGAACTATGATAGGTTTTTGTCGGAGGGTTAGTATATGCCATTACATCTAGCGTTGACAGCCCCACTCTGCGAAGGCGACAGGATTGTTCCATTATCGACGAAGAGATGAATAATTGACAGTCTCGACTACGCTCAATGGATGCGGTGATGAGATACAAATATCATACAGCTATATTTACTATTTTATATTTAAGTAACTTCGGTTAAATATCTATATTTATACATATAATAGAATTGAAGTGTCTGTTTCTAATGTGAATATAACAGGTTTTTACTAAATGCATATGAATCTCTGAAATGGTTGGACCGATTTTAACGGAACTTTAACTGGTAGCTAGCTGATATTATAAATAATAACTTAGGCTACATTTATTTTAGAAAAATAATTAGGTTTCGAACTCACGTTGATCGACGTGATATCCGTACACGCTGAGTTATCATTGCTTTATAATTCTTGTCTTCGTAGAAAAATATTGTAATTGACAAAACTTAAATATAACTCAATGTCATCTAACTACGATTTATTGTTTAGTAATAAATACAGTTTCCGATTACTAATTTATTTTAAAATGCAACTAATTATTACTTTCGTTGATCCTGATGTATGGACACTCGCAACTTCTCAAGCCGCGTTGACACGGGGTCAGGGCGAGGGTAAACATGCCACTTCCAACCCAATTGCTAACTTATAAGTGGATTGGATTTAGGCAAAATACAGAAGTCACCCTATCTTTACTTTGTGTAATGAAACGTATAAGTTCTACGATCCTATTCCTATTCTTTTATAATGATTTAAAAAAATGTGTGGCTTTATGAAATCACGATTTAAGTGAAACTTTAAAAATAAAAAATAAAATAATATTGACTTCATCTTCGCCTTGAGTCTCATAGTTCCCTACTCTACGGTCAGCTGTAATGCGACACGCGATAGATAAACGAATTTTTTTGGGGCGATAGAAGAAAAGTTTCACTTTAAAACCCTGTTAGAAAACATTCTATATGTATAATAAGCAAAAGAATTTATTATTAAATTATTTCTAATATCTTTTATAAATTAATTAAATGCTATTTAGAGGCTATCACTGAGAGAAAATTTAACGAAGACAATTTCGCCCAGCTATTTTAGTAAACTGATTTATGAAAAAACTTCCAAAACCTTATAACCAATTTAGGAAAACTTTTTTGTTTTATTTGACGATGAAAAATACAAATTTTCGTTTTATTAAATTATTTTACTAGCTGTGCCCGCGGTTACGCACGCGTTGACTACTGAATTATTATTTTTGAGGATATCGTGATATTTTTTTTAGATAAGTGCCAAGTATCAAATGAGTTAAACAAAGAAAATTTTTTGATAAAAATGTATCCTGTAGTGTATGCAAGATGCGCGCATAACGGCGAACCTCTATAGGTTTATTTATATATGTAGATTAAATTACAGAAAAATATTTTCATATCTCTTTCTCACTATGACTTATGTCACTAAAATTAATATAACCTATATAGGTAGTCCACTACAATCTACAGGTATTCGATTCCATTTATTAAAATATGATGTAAGAATTTACCGTGAAAGCTTAACTATGATTTAACAATTGGAGTGTCTAACAAAAAGTAAGGGGTCAGGTTACTTCCAATTAGAACCGTCTAAATTAGTCGATCTTCTCTGAACAGAGGTTTGTAAGTTTATGCTCTGTAATCACGATAAAAAGCAAAGCATCTAGGTACCACTTATGTGCAGTAATTTCCTGGGGCAAAAATGAGATAAAATAGTGTCTACTATATAATTTTAAAAACTTCGTAGCATTGGATGATTTAAAAGATGTTCTTGCGCAGAGTTCTAAATTAAATAAAATAAATTAAATAGCAGACTCAATGTTTACATTCGATTTTATTTCCTGCAGTGATTCTATAGTTGACCGCTTTTATAATATTCTAAATTTATAATCTTCAATAATAATTTTAGTGACTTCCATATGGATAATCTTAGAAGATATCACTTTCATATTACAATTATTTTACAAGTTTTTTGGCTTGACTTTGACCAAGTTTTCAGCATATCGAGTATTTAAAAAGTAATTAATATATATATTTCTTTGATATGCCCGTTAAAAAATACAACACGCACAGTACCTAACGTAATATTTTAGAAATATAAAATGATTGAAATTGGGTAAGAAGCAATCATGGCTGCGTTTTACAATACTAATATGCTCCGAACAATATTTTTTTTATATACTAGCTAGGCAAAATGTCTGTACAGCAGTACCAGATGGTAGGTACAATCTGCTGAAGAGTAGTGCCATACCTTGACAAAGCTTCTTTATTTTTACTAGAGGACCACCCCGGCTTTTCACATGGGTATTTAACAAAAATTTCAAAAAATATAAATTTTAACACACCCACACACCTTCTTTAACCCGTAATTGCACATCTGCAATTTCCACAGCGTACGCGATATAACGATTTTTTTTATGGTATTTTTTTCATACGTTGGGTTACATTATCGAAGTTTTCATACGGATCCCTAACTTTTTTGAAAATATTCTATCGCTTATGTTCATCAGGGATAATGTAGGATTCTAGTGGTGAAAGAATTTTACAAGTCACTGTAGTAGTTTCAAAGCCTATTCAATGAAAACAAATAATCAAATCTTTACTCTTTATAATATTAGTTTAGATTATATAAAGAAAGATCGACAGCTAGTAAATATTAATGAGAAATAATTACATTTAGAACCACTTAGTGATAAGTTGCAAAATATGTTACTTGTTTACCTAGGGTCCTGACTGCATAGATACTGTACTATATACCACAACCTAGTGAAAAACACAAAAAAGATCGAAATTTTATAGGTATATAAGATAAAATGAAGAAGTTCAAAAGATAAGACCCGGAATTTGAAAATCTATCGCCGAGCACCTGTCGCTGGTCCGTTGGCTGCACTTGGAAGCCAGTATCATTTTTGTTGTAAGCCAGTTTAATCATCTTTTGCCACATCATTACTAGCAGATAAGGTCGTGATGACACATTAACCTTTTGAAAATAATAAAAAACATAAGACCCTGCCATCGTAGTCATTTTAAAATAGGCGGTGTCATATTTTTGGCATTTAGCCCAATTGAAACTTTACTTGGAAATGGTTAAGTAGTCTTTAAGCAAAAGTATTTTTTAAATTATATTACTTAAAATGGTTAGTAAGTAGTGTTTTAGTAAACACGACATGTTTAAAATAACCAATGTTATATCAATAGTTTTGGCTCATGATAATAGTTAATTAGTTTTGGCTAATAATTACGAATAACCCGTGGGATTGCTATATTAAACAATACTCATTTCCCCATTGTAATTAATATATTTCTGCTTTTACAATTATACCACTATTCATTAATACTGCGAAAATTTAAATTAAAGAACTTCTTATATACCTACTCCTACATACATACAACTGTATATGTAAAGGCAATACCTTCGATTTGTATGTTAATTTCAGAAAGTTGGGTTACTGTATTACTCTTCTATATTATAAAGCTAATAAAAAATCTGTTAATATTTATTCCGGCCTTATTAGAATCGTTATTGTCGTAGGTACAAACGTTTCCATGCATAATACTTTGTATAAATGGACATTTCAAGTAGACATTCTTAATTCATACAATAAAAAAAAAATTTCATGTTGACGGATTATATAGGAATCCAGATCCGTACATTACTCATCTCCATTGTAGAAGCGAAGACAAAATACATCGATAACTGTCACGATCGCTCGGAACATGGCCGCGGATATCCGCCGATGCGTCACCGACTCGGGGGCTGTTGTTTGTGATTTTTCTCCTTAACTGAATTATGTTATTGAAAACATGAGTTTCTCGTCGGTATAACAGTGTCCCATTGAATAAATCACGTACTCATAAGAGCTTACGACGGTGTATGTGATATACATTTTTATTCCTTAGTGTTATTTGTAATTATAAAACAAAGTTGACAAATTCAACATTATATAATGAAATGTAACCTAAAAAAAGTAAAAAATATATTGGTTAGAATATCTGTGACGATATTTTATACGTAGTAATGAATAATTATGATATCTACATTTTGTTTTAAATGTTACTAGAATATATATTTATATAGCTTGGATATGTTTAAGTGGACGTTGTAAAGAATCAAAATACGTAAAAATAAAAGGCAAATATTACAAAATATTATGTTCTTTTCGGACTCTCTAGATTTTTTATCACTGATAATTGTATATTTTATATAAACTAGCAGTAACAGCGACTCCGCCCGAGTTATATTAGGCCTAATAGCTATTAATGTAGTCAAATGAAAAAAATGCCTATGACGGTTTTACCAAACGAATATTACCGTAACAATACATTTTTGAATTTATATGAAAAATAGATATAATTATTTATTTTCAAATTGGTTAGCCATGGAGATTCAGAAATAATTTTATTTATTTGTATTTAAATTATGATATTAAAATATAAAAATGTTATCACTAAAAATTAAATTATTAAGCTTTTATGCTTAATACTTCTTTTAACATTTAAAAAAAAATCGAGAATAAATTTTAGAGTAAAAAAATAAATCATTAATTTGCTAACAAACGACATCATAAACAAAATGGTATTTGCAACCAATATATAATTTTAAAGGTGTTTTCAATTATTATTGCCTATTGTCTTCTCGTCACTCTTCAGAACACTATTCAAAGGTTTCGAATTTTAAGTAAAAAAATAATTTTAAAATAATGTATTGATGTTTAATTTGTTCTTAAATACTCTAACTATAACAATAAAAGTAAAAAAAAAACCTTTTCCACGTACTTAATAAAAATGTAAATTAAAGTAATATCAAACAACTCACCTGTCGTACTGGAACAGCCAGTCAGTAACGCTATCCATATAACAAAATATAAACGTACAAAAAGAGTCATTTTGTCACACTCGCAACTGACGTGTTAACAGTTGTTTTCGAAAACGTACGCGTGCTTCACCTGTGTTGTTGTAAGACGCGTGAAATATACGCTAGGGCGGCGGCCGAGCGTCCCATCTCTGGGCGGGCTGCGGAGTCACTGCCGCGGGGTGCCGCCACTCCGCTCTAACTACCCCCAGCCAGATAAACAAGGGTGAGAAAACTGGGAACAGGCAGACAAGCCGTCTCGCTAGCTTTTATCGCCGGGACCGTACAGCGGCATAATAAAATAAGACAAAAGACGAATAACCAAAGAACAACCCTGGCGCGGCTTTCAATTGGATATGAATGATTAAATTAAGGTTGTAACTTATAAACGTAAAACTCGGGCACTTTATTTAACTTTTGCAACAATATACTAGAATGAAAACTTTATAATGTTATAAATTATACGCAATAAGAGAGAGAGAGAGGGCAGGGGTTAGGCTTATTACACACATTTTATTATTTTGTAAAATTGCGAAATATATTCTTATATATTAAAATCTTGTGTACATCGGTTAGTGATCGTGTAACTTTTGAACGACTTGAACGATTGACCTCGTATTAATATAATACATTTGTTTTATCGAGACGATGGTCCATAGTTTACTTATGATCCAGTAGGTGACACTATGGTCGAGTCACTAACTACCGGAAAGATAACAACGTCTGCGGGGCCAACTAGTTTACGTATAAATATATTTAAAAAAACATTGGCTGCACGGGTAAATTAAAATACATTTAATAAGAAAATATATCATTATGTATTGAACTTCATTGTAGAACTATTGCAGCACGTAGATTTCGCAATTAAAAAAATCCTTTGCAATAATAGCATGACGAGAAGCTGATAGTTTTATATATACCTATATACTTCTTTACAACTATACTTTTGTTTATTCCTGATGTGCCCTAACAGTTTGACTTAAGTATACTATTATGTTCACATTTACACTGCCCTTCCCCGAACCGCGATTGTCGAGGCGACTACTTAGTCTTAATAGAAGTGATCTACGTGTTATAGTAGGCACTATAATTGGCCATTATTCACTTAACAAACATGTTTATGTTTTAGGTGTCACTGACAGCCCCATGTGCAGATCATGCGTGGAGTTACAGCTCAACGGGCAGAAATCCTCAAAAACCCGAGACCGCTTCGAGAAGCCTGTGAATGCCCCAGGAGGCTTCTGCGCTTCTAGACAGAGCTGGGCTGGCTGGAGTAGCCGGCTGGAATATCTACGCACAATGGACCTATCAAGAGTCTAAATGCGGACAGATGGAGCTCACATAACACAACATAACATATGTTCTCGAACAAACTTAAGATCCCATTACACTTATAGCATAAAAAAAAATTGATCATGTAATCTTATCATCTTATCAGCTTTTGACTTTTAAGTTTTATGTACACATAAAACACGTGGTAGACTACACAAATATAAAATGTATTTATGTTAAAGAGATTCAGCCATTGTGTCTATAAACTTAAAATCAAAACCCTACTATCACTATTATATTAAATCACTAATATAATAACAGTAATCCGTAACGACGCACTTCAAAGCAAATGAACACAATATTATGACAACAAGAACTTTAGAGTTTGAAACGTGCAGTATTATTGCTGCATCATGTACCTACGAGTACAACAACAGTGTCGAGAGACTAGACACTTTGGATCACTGTATCGCAATAATGTTGTACTTATGTTAACCGGCCACTTTGGTGTGCTCAAGAACACTCGTCGTTGAGGCGGAGAAAAGCTATACCACGTATAATTTTTACATATTGTTTTGCCACACGTTTATTTCATTATTATTTTGTAACATGTTTATTGGTTTAAAACTGATTAAATTTATATGAACATGCTTGGGAAGGAAAGTTAGTGTTTAGCTTACAGATTTATCTGAGAATCTATACATATTATAAAACTCAACGTCTCTCTTTCTGTCTGTTCGTTTATGCTATTTTCACGCAAAAACCACTTATCTTAATTCATAATTATTTATGAATTAAAATAAAAACCACTTATTTTAATTCATAGGTATGTTATCTGGCCAGGTTATAGGTTATATTTTGTAAGAAGTAATATACGAAATAAGCAATGATGATAATGATGAATCAATTCGGGATAAAGAGGCTTTTAGGGCGATTAAATGGCTTATGCTGGGTAAACTATAAGATATATATATCAAATTAATATAACATAATTGTAGATTTTAAAAAGACCTACATAAAAGTGTGGAGTAGCATATGTCTATCTTCTAAGGATGACCCACAATAAGAGTTTTTGAGTCAGCACAATTCGGGCGTGCGCTCAACCGACAGTGTTCTGTATTCCACGCGAGCAGAGCCGCGGGCACAGCTTGTATAAACATAATATGAACTACACTTGTTTGTGAATACATATTGTTAATTACAGGTTCACGTTTAAAACATGAAACATTTTTGTAGCACTATACGATTATGGCACCTAGCTAATAACAGTTATTGGAAAACGATTTTTGTATTGTTAAATTTATATGGAAGAAAGCAGCTAAGCGTTGCTTCCTAATATATAATATATACAGAAGTCAGGAATTTCTTTTAGTGGTTTCTAAGAGATGTTCATATACACATAGTAACAATTTTTAACCCCAGACGTAAAAATAGAACGTGTTTCTGTGTCCAGTGTTTGTCTGTCTCTGGCACCATAGCTCCAAAACGGCTCAAGCGAGTTTTATCCAGTTTTTTTTTGTTTGATAGGTGACTTGATCTAGATTATTCTTAGCTATGATTCAAGAAAATCTGTCCAGCCATTTGAAGATTATCAGCTCTTTTCTAGTTGATAAATGGATGTGAGCATCTTTCAAAGGTCTGATCGAGTCGAAATTTGGTATTCACTTCAATAATATTAGAAGAGCATGGAACTTTAACCTGCTGCATGCTGCAGCATCATCTCGAATCTTCAGAATACCCAACTCTTCACCAACTTGCAGCAAAGATATCGTGTTTGGGCTTATTAGAATGGTCTCATTGAATAGGTTATTTGTGTCGGAGGTTCTTAATTATTCAAGGTAACTTTTTAACATTATTGATAAGAAATAAGTATGTTCGTTCTTTGCATAATATGACTTCTACGGTAGATACAGATACGTTAACTTTTTACGATTAACTGAACCAATAGAATGAGACATTAAATCTTTGCTATTTTCAAATCACTCTAATATTATGGATCGTGTTTAATAATACATTATGTTATTTTATTTTTCCAATACACATCAAAGGAAGTGATGAAGATGACTTAAATATTTATCCCTGTTTATATAAAATAGCATTATAGTACATAACGTATACCTATATAGATTTGAAAAAGAGAAATTTTTCAAGTAGGTACTAAGTACTACTATTTAGAATACGAACAGAGTAAGTTTGCTACGAAAATAATAAAGGAGCCTATTCTATCAGTGAGATTAATAGAAAGGTTAACAAAAATACCAAAAAAATTCTACATCTCAATGGCTTTTTTCTTATGAGATGTCTGGTGATGTTTGAATCCTTGTAGGAGCCGTTGTTGAATTTCATACGAAATTATTCAAATTCATCTACCGAGGTGTATTAGTAACTAACCGTGTAGGAATCATGTTACATTACAGTTACATGGACGTGAAGTAACGTGGGCGAAGACGTATCCAAACATAGTAAGTGCCTTATATAGTTGGTTACCTTTATATAATATTTATACGAAAACACTATAGCGTATACTCTACTCATATTTCCTACATAAATTAAATTTGTTACATTATCATTATTACTATATTTACCTGGTTGGCAAGATAATGATATAAAAAAATAATGTAACACCATTTCCTTAAACAAATTTATAAAAAATACATAAATACTAGACACCAGCCTCGGCTTCACACGGATAGTAGAGTAATACATATAACTCTATTGGTTTACGTGGTCGCGGCCGAGTAGGTAACTTCAGCGCTCGCCCTCGCGCCTGATGAAGCTGTAAAAGCCATCTGAGGCTTCAGGGCCCTTATGGCTCACAGTGTATCCAAAACGAAAAAAAAGTTTACGCGGCGCACGCCAGTAAAGCTCCCAGTCGGCATGATTTTTATCGACATTTTCACACAAAACCTTAGTGAATTATACACCTATCCTACCTCATGAATTACCACCTCCATTGATGAAAACTGTACGAAAATCTGTTCGGAAGTTTCTGAATTTATCGCGTTCAGACAAACAGACAGACAGACACGGCGGGGGACTTAGTTTTGTAATCTATTATTACAAATAATAAAACTGGTGTCTGTTTGTAATGTCAAAATAACAGCCTTTTACTAAATGCATATGAAAGTATACAAGGAACCTATAACGTAAAAAAACTCATTTTATAAAAAATTGTATGTCTGTCTGTTTGTTCCGGGTAATCTCCGAAACGGTTGTACCGATTTTGACGGGACTTTCACTGGCAGATAGCTGATGTTATAAGAAGTAACTTAGGCTACTTTCATTCTAGAAAAATAATTAGGGTTCCACGCAAATAACGAGAACGTTTGGCGCGTTTGCTCGGGCACATCTAGTATGTAATAAAATTCAAGTAACGTATAGGTGGTGCCATCTATTAAACATCTATTTAGCTAACATTACAAATGTTAGATTATTTACATTCTATAATGTGAGAAATATGCACACTTGTCAGCGAGTTTTTTTTACTTTCTTTCTGTATAATGAAATTTACTACTTGAATGGGGTCAGATCGACATGGTTGCCTGATGAAATACGCATTTTGTAATCTGTTGCCGGTAGAAGATCACTCAGATCTAAGCTTTGCACTTTTGCACACTTTGCAAGCATTCCACTGTCCTGTTTGCAAGGAAGGGACGCCGAAAATATAATATAATATATATATATATATATATATATATATAATATACGCTCGTTTAAAAACATAAACTCTTTATATTGAGTTCGACGGCCACTGTATTGTATAAGTTGTAGAAATACATCATTGGCATGACGATATAAAATATGTTATATGACAAGTTTTGTGAGTTTTGAAAATACACAGAATTAATGATTGATACAATATCATCGTAAATACCAGCAGCTTAGAACAACATATTTAGGAATAAGCCTAAAAATAAAGACGCCTTTGGTTATGCCTCCATATATATTATTTAAGCGGCCAAGTAGGCGGATAGACATGAAAATTTATGTATAACTCTACTTGTTGTTTCCAAATGTGCTTGTTCTGATCAAGTAATGTTAGGAGGTCAGCCAGCGCGTCGCCGTCGCAGAGTCTCGCCGACGTCCTGAAGTTTGTTCACCCCGAAATCTAGGATAACGACGTTTGTTACAATCATTCCGATTCATCTTTTAACGTTGTCTTGTACATAAAATAATTGGCAACTTGGGTACAATATTTATGTATTGGCTGCATTTAAAATACTTCTTATACTTATTTTAAGTCCGGTGACGCTGAGTTGAAAATATTTTGCACAGGATAACAATCAGATTAAGCTATCTGGAAAGCTGTATGCAATTACGAGAAGTGAGAATAACATTAGACTTGGACGTTAGCATTGGCGGCGGCGCTATATATTCGGTCGAATAGTTTTAACACGGTTGTAACCATATGAAACAGCTAGTATAGAAATATATTTTAACGATTGTAACGTTTTTTTTTGTTTTACCACCATTTCATAGAATCACCGTCACGTTTGATGGTGACCGAGGATGCTGACGAAGATCGGAAGGTGACTAGCAAATACTTTTGTTAGTATAGTTTATTAAATGTTCACCGCTTTAGGACGTTTGAGGATATCAGCTAGCCAGACAAGCACCAGAAAAACACCATCGCAAGTATTTTTTTTATTTTTCAAAGCTCCGTCATACAGCTGTGTCACCAACAATGGAGTAGCATCGAGTCTTCATTGCTTCAAATATACGAGTATGTAATCTGTATCAACTTCAATTCACTTATAACTCACTGCAAGCGATATAATTTAAATGAACTCGTTAACAGTTTTTAATTTTAATATTACGTTTAAATAACTTTCAGATGTATAAAAAACGGCTGCCTGTGAAGGTAAAGTATGCAGTTCCAATCGAACGCCTCTTTTCGACAAACTTTTCCCATCTTTATTTATCAGACGCTATTAATCAGCACGATTTTATCATTTCATTTTGGAACATTAAACATTTAAAATCTAAGATTGATACTTGTTGATCATCAACAACAAATAATTCTACCCGTCAAACTTAATTTTAATACTTATTGGTGCTTCCTTTGGGAATCGAAGCCGATTCGTGTCACGTTCACTCCATTAGCTGATTTGCCATGGGAAGCAGTAACTGGAGAATGAATCTTGTGCTTACAAAAGTTATACTTTATTTTTTATATCAATGTAAATTGTTATTATACACATTTAACTTTAATCTGACTTGACGTCTGACGTCAGAGGAAAACGAGGTCAAGAATATAGATTGTGTTATTCTACTTTTTTTATAAACTAAAATCGGTGACTACCATGAGATCGTCAATCCAGTGACAGCCCTTATTGTCTTGATCGCCTTGCTCTATAGACCATTAAGCACGCTCCACATTCAGAATAAGTTGCTGCATCTGAAAAACTACCTCCTGGTTACGAACTGCCCTGGTCAGTTGGGAGGAGTCTCAACAGAAGCCTAAGTCAAACGCTGCAAGAGTAACCTTAGCCGGTGGAGCGTAATCGGTGAGAGTGACACACAGTGCCAGTGTGGCTCACATGTCCATAAACCCCTCCACTTGCACAATGAGTGATTAACGCCGTGAAAATAGCCACCTATTGGTCGAAGTGGCTTTAAATCAGAGGTTTAAAAAAGATACGAAAGAAGAAGATTACCTTTTGAAAGTCCCGATATCATGCGAAGAAAATAATACACTGGGCAGGCAATCGCTCTACACTTTCACGGTATGGCAAAGCGATTCGATACTGCGAAATTTATATTTTCTATACACTTATATAAATTAGCATTTTTACAAATCAATCAATGATTATGATCTGCCTGCCATATAAAATTTTTATCATCTTTAATTTTTTAACTCCTGTTATAACATAAATTTTCTAAGAACATTTAAAGGCTATGTGAAGTGATTGAAAGATGATTATATTAAAGAGCATTTAGGTACGAAAGGTTTTAATTTTAGTATCATTGGACTATGTTGGTGCTGCTATTGTCAAAATCCTTTAAACAAAATAAAGAAAAAATACCAACCGCTTTTCATTCATTTCCCCTTGCAAACAATAGTTGCTTTAATTTTACCCTTGCACTAATATTACAGACTTTCTTTAACATTTAGACGGGTTTATAATTATATCCCTAGACAAAAACAGTGACTGGATTATATTATTTACTCTGGTAAAATAATATTTTCGGAAGACGAAACGTTAGTCTCTTTGTTCCCTCTAAAGAACTGGTAGCCGGGAGTACTTTAGAAAAATATTCTTGTCACGTGAATGTGGGTCCGTTTGTAGTTAATTCTGTGCGAGCCGCTCGTGTGTGTAATCGAACTGGATTCTGTACGAGTATACAAGTATACTGTTCACTTCAATTTGTGTCCAACGTGCGACTATTTCTTATTACCAGTCTAAGTAAGTTATCTTCAGTAGACCCGCTCTTCGAATTTACGTCTTATACATGTGCTATTTGGTATTCAAAATCAATGTTTTTTTAAGCCAATATGAATACTATAGTAAGTTAAGCTGGTAACACAGTTTTAAAAGATAATTGTGTTATTAACATTTTCTAATTAATTCTCTCAATCTTTAACGGACGTTTCTCTAAAGTGTTTGGCGTTACTTACAAGTTTATTCTAAAAATTACCTATATAAATACCAATGATGGCTCAGTGGTAGGTCCAAGCCCGGTAAAGCTGTAAAAGCCGTAAAGGCTCCAGGGCCCCTCAGGCTAACAGTGTAGTCAGTTCGAAAAAAAAAAAAAAACTCAGTGGTAGCGAGTACGACTTCGTGTCGATTGACGTGAGTTCAAATCCCTGCAATCCCTGCCGTTTGGTGAGGGAAAACATCGTGAGGAAACAATAGCATGGTGGTAGGGCTTTTTGTAATCCCCGCCTGGCTAGATACCACCCTCAAGTTGAAAATCTGTTGCCAAGCACCAATAGGTGTGTTCCGGCAGCTGCCAGTCTTCCACTAGGTTTAGCGTGTTATCATCTTGGGCCACATCGTCACTTAACATCAGGTGAGATTGTAGCCACTACGCCAAAACTAAAACGATAAAAAAAATTAATTGTATACTGTTGTGTATTGTATATTGTTGTTGTAATGTGACGAATAATTAAAATGCTTTGGATAATGAAGTACTTAAATATATGAAATTAAATAATAATTATCGATAAATACTGTGAAGTGAAATGGATAAATAATTTTAATATTACTTAAAAGAGCGTTAAGTGAAGAAGTAAAAACAGTTAATTTTTCAAGTATATAGTATGATATGTTTGTCGTTACGTATCTCGCGGAAAATTCCCGTTCTATATGAAAGTTGGTAAATCAGCAAGAAAATGCAGATTGAAGGAAAGCTATTTCCAACAAAACGGTCCGCATCGGCTCAGAAATTGGTTCTTCTTGCCGCTCTGTTGGCCGGAGAAATTCGCTACGCTAAAACTTAGTTTTATTATTCCATTTCACTTTTTGTTTTGTTTAATGTTCGGTTTTAATCTTCGTTGAGTTTTATGCTAAGCTTATGTTTATCGCAAGTGATACATACCAGTGCTAGAGTCTGTGTTTTGTTTAAACAAATACGTTAAACGCTCATGGTTCATATAGATATTTACGTGACAAGCGAATCCGTTTCTTCTGTTTAAGCTGACTTTCGCTGAAATCTTTACTTTTGTACAAAGGTGTCCAAAGAGTTTTTATCACCAATGAAATCAATGACTATATAATTGTTTGTTTCTTATATATTAATTGTGTTAGGTTAACAATGCTTTTTTTTAATGATAATACAAGGTATGCACTTAATAATAAAGCTAAACATGCGGTTAACACCAATGATTGCTTTGAAATATACATTTTTGTTCTTATTTCAATTATTACAATGTAATCTTTATGTTGTGACTACTCATTTGGGCCATTTTGGCGACTCATGCGAAACAATTGGTTATTCAAGAATTTTGTCAAATACTAACTATGCACCACGGTTTCATTCGTGTTAAATTTATTCGTCTCTCTTAACTCATACTTACCTAGAGCCTGCCATATTGTTTGACGTCATGATTACTGCTCCGCTATATACTTTGAGTCCTCGCGTATAACTTTCCTCAATAAATCGGCTATAAAATGCAAAAAAGAATTGTTCAAATCTGACTGGTAGCTCCAGTAATTAGCGCGTGCAAACAAAAAAAAACATAATATTAAGCTTTATAATATTAGTATAGATTAATAACTTGACTCCCATGGGTGGTAATGCCAATTTCACGCACATTTTGTGTGACGTTGAGAGCCAAAGAGTTTAAAGATTCTTTGTATGCAAGTTAATACGTATGTATAAACCGTTACAAACAAAAAAATCTCGTAAAGATAGCTCTTTTCATACACCCGAAGTTTTATTTTCCAAGTGTGTCCGCAATATTACTTGAGACGCTACAAGTACATGGATCAGAAACGTAAATCTGATGTATTACGTATCAAGTTTTCTCTAATCCTTCTTCAAGTGTGGGATATTTGTATTTTCGTATTGTCAGAATATATTATTAAGTTAAATTCCAGTACGAGAGTTGAATATTATGAAAAAAAAACCGTATGTAGGCGTTGTCATAACATAAAATAAGCGTGAAAATAACGATCAATTTGTAAGCAAAACGCGTAAGTATAATATTTTAATTATCACAATATTTCGCTATAACTCAATATTAGATAAATAAGTCCGTTAGTATTTTGAGACAACATTAAAATGAACAAATAATATCAACAGCAAGGGAACATAATTGGCGTCGTCACCTCTCTGGCATATAAATTTATTAGGTTTCACGGGTTATCAAGGGAGGCGCGCAGTCGGTGGGCTTTTGTGAAATTGTCCGCATTCCGTCCCCGCGACGCGCATACTTCGCCGCACTTCCGCCGGCGGCGGTGGAGCAATCCCGGCATAGACGTTAGAAACACAAGTATGCATCTATTTTTCTACTCATTCTATTGGTTCGCTCCAAAATCGGATTTATTTTCTACTTCTCTTATCCAATTTGATGTTAAGACCGCGTTCTTACAACTTGAGTAGTTTGTAAGTCGAAGTTCTTAAAGTATTTTAAAGGATTAGGTAGGTATTCTGCATAAGGTTGAAAATATTTCTAAAAACTTTATCCCTTTTGGTAATCTGTAAGATTGTAAAATATTTTTCTAAGAATAAGCCATATTGGGCGAAGTATTATAGACGAAATGAAATGCATACCCAAACTACTTAAAATTATTAATACCATATAATGTATTAAATTTTGATAAATCTTTTAATTTGCCATGTCTTTCTTAGGTGCAGATTTATATTCTTATTTCCATATGTAAGGAACAAAATTAACAAACTGAACTGTTTATTCACGATCTGACAATAACAACACAATATTATAATATATTGGAGATGGTAGTAACATAATATTTGCTGATATTTACATTCAAACATCGATTGGTTTATCACAAATGTGAGAAACGATTTAGGCTGATCGACACATTATCTTCACTTGGAAATACGACTTCTTTTCGCAAGAGTGACATCTGAATTTCAGTACAATTAGTCAATGCTGTGTCCACATAGAGGTATTTCCTTCTCTGTGTGGTGTTCATCTATTATATTTCTAGTAACATAAATTACTAGCTGTACCCCACAGTTTCACACGTGTTAATTTTTTTATACTGTTTGCCTAAACCCGTTCTTAGTGAGCGTCAACATCGCAAAAGAAGTAACTATGCTAAATTTCAATTCAATCGGACCTATAGTTTCGGAGATCTCGTGAAGAGCGAGTGGTATTTCGCTTATATATATTCAGTAAAAAAAAAAGTATTGGGAATTGATGATTTGTTTATGGTTCCAAATTATTATTATTTTTTTGTTGTTAGATTGGCGCAACTATTTTTCATTTTGGCTCGGAGTTTGAGTTAAATCTATAATTTAGAATAAATATAGTGCTGTTTTTAGTTAGAACATATTTAGTGTGTATTGCAAATTTCATAATGGACTAAAACACCGAACAAAGAGTCTGTCTTCAATTTTACATCACCAATGGAATTTCGTATTTGGAGACACTGAAAATGTTACAGAAGGCTTACGTTGAATCGAATTTATCAAAAAACACGTGCTTATAAGAGTGGTGCAAAGCGTTCAAAAGCGGTCGAAATATGCTGGAAGATTTATCTCACCCTGGTAGGCTAACAACGTCTTCGACTGAAGTTAACATCGCATAAGTGAAGGAAATAGTGACTGAAAATCCTCATTTAAGTTTGAGAGAGATAGCTGCAGAACTTTCTAAGTCTCGCGAGTCGATCCGTATCATTTTAAATAATCACTTGGGTATGAAACATGTTGCCGCTCGACTAGTTCCAAAATACCCGAATTTTCTCCAAAAACTCAATCGCATAAGTGTCGCTGAGGACATGCTAGAACTAGTCAATTGCAACCCAACTTTCATGAAACGCATTGTTACTGGTGACGAAAAGTGGGTTTACGAGTTTGAAATGCAAACTAGTCAACAAGCTTTGGAGTAGTGTCTTCCAACTGAACCGAAATCGAAAAAACCCACGCCAAAGTCGATCAAAAGTCAAAGTCGTGTTGATTGTTTTCTTTGACTATCACGGTGTTGTGCACTCGGAATTCTTACAGGAAGGTCAAACGGTAAATAGAGTATTTTATTTGAACGTTATGCGGCGTTTATGAGAGCAAATTCGACGAAAAACGCCAGATTTGTGGAAAGAAAATTCTTGCACCACGCACAAGGTCACCATTGTGAAAGAAGTTTTGACCAAAAACCAAGAAATACCATCGAACAACCACTTTATTCACCAGATATGGCTCCACCTGATATCTTTCTTTTTCCTAAACTCAAACTATCTCTTCGTGGCTCCCGTTTTCATTCGGTAGAAGACATAAAGGAGAATTCGCGACGAGAACTAAACTCAATTCCGAAAAAGCGTTTAAAAATGTTTTGGTGATTGGATTATACGTTGGCGTAAATAAATCGTTTCTGAAGGAGCATACTTTGAAGGTGATAAAATAAATTTGGATGAATAACAAACATTTTGTGTATTATTGATATTTTCCCGGTACTTTTTTGATAGAGTAGTATATAGGTAGACAGAGTTCAGGTTTATATGTACCTGTTCATTTAATTTTCTTTAAAACTCTATAAAATTCCAACACAATCTCTCTGAAATTTCGGCACCCCTCTACGTTCGTGGTACTGAGTAGTAACATTCTGGATTCATGAATGTTTTATAGCGGACGCGACGCGGAGTTAGCGAGAAAAATGCGACACCATTCATCGCGCTCGTCACGGACACTAACTGCGTGTCCGACGTTGTTTGGATTTAGTTCGAAAAATGTGAGGGAAGTTTTTGCGTAAGTATACATATATATCGACTGGGATAATAAACTCTTTCAGTTAAATATTACCCACATATGGTTATGACCTAAAAATTCTAGATATTATGTCTGTTTACATAGCCCTATTATAAATAGTAAGTTTTCTAAGACTATCTGGTAACATTGTGATTGTTTTAAATAAATGTATACACATTAGAAGTATTTAAACTTATATAATATATTATATTATACAATAAAATAACTACTATTATAAAGAGTTCATTTTTATCCTGCGGTTTTAAGACCAGTAGGATACGTATTCCATTGTTCGATATTCCCATATTCGAGGATCAGCATATTCCAACATTATTTTCAAATTAACGCGTATTACTGATTTCAATTTAATTATCAATACAATCATCTGATGGCGAAGAAAAAGATCGTGATAAATAAATGATCTCGTAGTACCATAATGTGGTGAGAAAAATACATAATTATAGATTTCTCTCTATAAAAATACAATTTTTCGCTTTAATATTTAAAAATATTTATATACATTTTTGTAATATAATTGTATAATACTAGCTGTGGTCCGAAGCTCTAGATGTGTTAGTTACGCAGTAATTATTTTAAGCCCATAATTTTATCTTTAATCATATTAATGACAATTTGTACAGCCTATCAGTTTAGAAATGACATAAACATCCCGTTTACAAAATTCTATCAGAATCGTTAAGATACAATTAAAAAAAGTATATTTATTTTTCTATGGTTTCATATAGCCCATTATTTAACCAACGACATAAGCTTTCCGTTCATAAAATTTCATAGGAATCAGTCAAGCCGTTTTGAGCTAAATGCGGACATCCAAAAAGACAGACAGACAAAATTTTGTTTAATGTCATATCCTTGACAAGTGCCATTCATATAAGATGTCTATCAGCAAATTTAGAAAAAAATACATGTAGCGACAGAACTCCAGATTAATTTATATAGATATTATGTAGTCAAAATTTCATATATTACATGTATATCATACTAGCTGTGTCCCGCGGTTACATCCGCGTATAGTTTAAAAGAAATCACTGATTGATGATTTATATAGACTATATTTTACCGGGCGGCCAGGGTTATGCGTCACACATAGTAATAGATCCGAGCCGAGTGTTGAATTATTAGCTATATTGTATAAGAGATAGGGATAGGTAATATTCCGGACTTTTTTGAATGTACAAAAGAGTAATATTTTTGCAGAACATTGTATTTACGTATCACTAATCATTACATAAGCGCACGCAGATAAAGCAGTTCGGGAGTGCTTTTTTTGCTGACAACAAAAACGAATATTTAGGGCTAAATTAGAGGTATAGCCTAAGGTTAGATAGCCTATATTATTCCTCGTGAATCTAGCTAAAATATTTTTTAGAATCCACGTGGTAGTTCCAGACATTAGAGTGTTTAAACAAACAAAAAAACTCTTCAGCTTTGTTATATACTTAGTATAGAATGTTTAGTATATCGTATATGTAATTGTTGTTGAATGTAATATTTTAACTAGTTGTAATGTATATTATGGTGTTTCCAATACATCCATAATATTTTTTCTAGAACATATCTATCCAAAGTATGCCTAAAAGAAATTGCTTTTCGCAATTAAGTCACACTTAAAACACAATATCAAATATTTCAATGATACTCGCTGGTAAATTCATAAGCTCAACATACGAATCAGTTAGACATTTATATTTCTTTAAATTTAACAAGTATAGGGTAGGTAAAGCACTTACACATTTCCTTTTTTCGATAAAGTATTAAAATATAATATAGACTTGTAAAATATTGAAACATAAGATATTACGGTCGAAGTTGTTAGACCGGGGCGCCGCAAACGATTTTCCTTACAAAGAAATTTGTTAGTGTTGTTAACATAACGGTGTTAAAATGATTTAAGGATTCCATAAAGTTTAACAAGGAGCGTTATTGACGCTTGCCGAAGTTAACGGGATTCAGAGGGCGCGATCGGTGCCTTGTAATAACCTTATCGGCTTTATCTACGACTATGGTTCAGTTTAATAATGTGCTGTGAATAATGGACGCAGTTAATATAAGTAATATAATATCAGACTTCGCTAAATTCCGTAGTTTATAAAATTTAATATTAAAATTGATGTTTTGCTTTGATGAATGCCTTGAGTACAACTTTTTCTATTCAAATAAATTTATTCGTTTATGTGTAGCTGGTCTTATTGAGTAGGTTAAGTTAAACTATTTTAACGTGTATTACAATTATCAGTTAAAGTAATGTGAATACTTTCTATTTTAGTACACTCAAGTTACTAAACAGAACGATTAATCCAATGAGCTGTAGTCACGTGCAAAATTATCTAATAGTCTAAATAATATTGAAATACAGGTAATTGTACTATATTATATAAGCAAAATACTTAATTAGCACACAACTAAACGCACACACATTCACAAAGTCTAAATTACCTACTTAATGTGTACTATTTAAAAAAACAAAGCTAAAAAAAATGCTGTTTGTTTGTTTGTTTAAACGCGCTAATCTCTAGAACTACTTGGGGGATTGGAAAAATGCATTTGGTTTATGATAGCCAGATCCATGAGGAGTAAATATAGGCTACATACCTTTACGCTACGACCCTAAGGAGCGAAGTAATAACTATGAACGTCAAGCAAACTGGAAAGCTGTAGGAAAGTATAGGAAATATAACGTAGAACAACTATAGGGCTGGGCTACATGGGCGCGTTGGCGGCGGCCGCCGCGCCGCGGCCTTGGAGAGTTTGTCGAATAAATTTAACACGGGTAAAACCGTGGGGCACAGCTAGTGTAATTATATTTTCATACTTCTTTCTGTTCTATTTTTATTAAATTATAGTTCTTTTTTCCTTGTCGTATTTCTTTGTTACCATTTAGTAAGGGAATCTTTGACGACAGTGTCACAGTTTACACTATTACTGTCAACATAATGATTAATGAATTATAATTATGTTATAACTAGCTGGCTCGGAAGACGTTAACATCTGCCCTTTTCAATAGTCAATAACCATTTATATAAACTAATCACTATATATAAATATATATATATATGTGTATACTGGTAAATAATTAATATTCTATTCTAATTTTCAAGTGAATATACATATGTTCTTCATTATTTTACACCATTTGTAGGTAATGAGGTGGAAATAAATGATGTTTTAGTAGTCTCAATAAATAGCGTATTTAAATCAAGACACTGGATGCCGGCCAAGATAGCGGCGGCCTCTGAACGACCGACGAAGAGCCTCCTTCGTTATGATTTCTGCTGTTTCTTGTTTTATTTTCTCCAAGTAATAAACAAATTGACTTTGTGATCAGAATTTTCAATATATCGGTGTTATCAATCGATAAATAGATACTGATTTAAAATTTACAGAGTGATTACTTTCACTAAATATTAACATTTTTTTATTTTTAGTACTATATTACAATAAATCAACGATATTGTTAATCTTCAAGCGATTTCTTCGAATTGATTTTGGTTTTATCTAAATCGGTTTGTAACTAAGTAAAAACTTTATATTTCTAGAAACGTACGATATTAGAATAAATTATCTGTTTGATATAAAACTAAAAGGTTCGGTTATTAAATTCAGCCGTGACTCATTTACAAGACAAAATTAATGGCCGCGGTTGCCTAAATGAAATGTAAACTCAAATAACCCTTGCATTAGAAAAATAAATTAATTATAATGTGACTTTAATAGGCCTATAGAAAATGTACGGCGTTTATTTAAGACTCGTAATATAATTAATTGTATATATTAATTAATATTGGAGTAAATTTGCTGGAATATATTATATTATAGATGGAATATGTCTAGAACAAAACAGAGAGGGAAAGTCTTGTTGGGCTCGTTAGTCTCAATATTTAGGATCAGAGTGCCGTCTATACTTTATTCTCAAAACCTGAGAGTCCTCACTCCCTTTCGGTATATCTACAACTTGATTGCTAGTTATTGTAGGCCGACGTAATCCTAAAGGTTAAAGGCCAAATACCTAGAATAAAAGAATAATGAAAACTAAAAAAAGTAAAAAGAAACATATTTTGAGTTTTTTATTTTATTATAAAAACGAAGTCATTATTTTTTGTATGCAAAACAATGCTATTCTGGTGCCTGTACACATAAATATGTTTGATATACTTACAAATATTAGGCAAATGTAAAAATAATATATGTGTACTATAAATAAAAACATCACAAAATTATAAGTATGTAGGGTTATATTTTAGTACTAGCTGTGCCTGCGACTTCGTCCGCTTGGAATTTCCTGTATGTAAAATAGTGATAAAAAACAGATATGTAGGTGTACTGAAACTTAACATCGGCGATTTAAACGTGTTTCGTGCTTTATGAATATCTCAGATTCCTGAGAAACAGTGTGGTACTCACGGTTAGCAGTCAGCCGTGCCTCATGCTCTTTCCACCTACTTTCGATCGATCGATATTCAGCCATACGTCTACGCTGTGAACTTAATCTAATACGTCCTTCGCTGCATGTTCTGAGCGCGTAAATTTTTGTTAGTATCTTGTTCAGCAGCAACTCTCATCTGACGGTATTCCCCAGTTTCCGTGGGAAAAAAACGGCGCTCTATCTTTTTTAGAGTAATGAAATAATAAGAAAATCCTTTCCACTTTTTACCAGACATTTTACCCAAATGTTAATTACAATGGAATATAATTCGAAAGTTATTCGATATAAAAATTTAGCGTTTTGCAATCCTTTATAGAAAGCTGTCTATTTAAAATTTTTATATTTATTAACCGTTAATATCTAGTGAATAATGGCGCATTATGTTATGTTTGTTTTCGTATAATTTAATAAAAATTTCAATAACGCAAAAACACGAAACAACGGCTTCTATCGTAGGAATTGAGAACAAGATAGACCGTACTATTAAATGAGTAAACACCATAGACATTGTTAATAATTTTGGATTTATTTCGTATTATTTTACTTTATTATACTATATTTATACAATATGTTACAGTTTTACATATACATACATTCTTTTTTATATACTACATAACTTAAACGCAATTTATACACCATACAAATGTCCATACATATACAGACTATAAACTACAATCATACAAAAATTCATCAAATTCGGTCTAGTAATTTCTGCGTGATTGGCGTAGAAATTAATAGACAGACAAAATTTTCAAAAACTGTCTAAATGTTTTCTATCCGCGATTCTAAACCCCGTATTATTTTTCTCGAATATCTGTAATGTAAAGATTTCAACTGTTTAGTATATTATAATAAGTACCTATAGATGAAATATAAGAAATAAACTTAAAAACAAAAGTATTCCATATCATTCCTTTCGTTTTCGCAGGAATAGATGAAATCCATATATTTCGACTGTATTATTTTTCATGTCCCTCCTCAATATTATGCGAGACGGTTCAGATGGCACAGCAGATGGATCAGAGACATAACTCTGATATCTAAACATACACTGTCTATATCTACACTGAAAATGCTTATTTCAAACCATGAATTCTATTTATTTATTGACTTCAAGTAGTATATATGTGTCGAAGCGACATCAGGATTATCGGAAACATCATCGTTACGGAATGTTGTAAGCGTCGTCAGTATTAAATGCAAGCATTGTTGTTACCCCCAGTGGCCTCCAACCTTCCCTATATAGCCACTTCAAGTGTCACATGTCAAAAGTTATGTTATCACTGCCCGTAAGCAACCTGGTTAGTGATCTGCAACGTCCTCACGGTCTGAAAACCTCCAGCCAGAATGATCCTCTCTTCGGATTCGTACGTAGTGGGTTGCCTCGAACAATCTTGGGATCCAATATTAACTGAGGTCTACAAGACAGGACGGCTCGAGTGAGAACCAGTGTCTCGCGGCGTTTTTTTTTCTTTCAATTTATTTTATTTTCTTCGTATTTTGAGTACTTTTCAGATGTACGTTACCGTACATCTGTGGCTCAGGAGCCTAGCGCGTGTGGTTCTCTTATGGAAAGGAGAAGAGGGTCTTAGGTGATTTTGTACTAAGGGTATATTCTCTCGCTATATTCTCGTTTCGGTAATGTTACAATAAATGTTGGACAAATCGTTGAACGCTCTAAATAACTACAAGATTATCCATACCGCATGTAATAAGCAACGTGAGAGGAAGAGCCTGTTGAATCTCTTTAGAGATTCTTTTCTTGGAGCAGCCTAACTGGTGAAACCTGCACAAGATCGCAGCCAAATATCCTTGTGTTGTGTTCCTGGGATGAGTAGAGTTTTCAAAGCTCCTACGGGAAAGGGGTTCAAGGTTGGCGACGCACTAGTGATACCTATTTTGTGCCGTCGTTCATAGTCTACGATTGGTTGCTACCTTGTTGTGTATAAAAACGTGTTTACCTAATTAGAAATAAACTATATTGGCCGTAAATACCACATATTGGTGGAAATGAACTGTCATTAATCATTAAATAAATTGAAAAGAACCGCTGCTTATGAAAAACAAACAATCAAATACAACCTTCGTATATTTAAGAATTGCTTTTAAATGTTGACCATTTTTACCATAGACTTATTATAATTCTTACAAAAACAAACTAGATTGATCATTTTTAATTACACATAGGAATTCACTCGCAGTCACACGTTTTCCCACGCATAAAAATTCAAATTTCAAAAATTGGTTCAAAATTTTTATTAATAGTTTTTTTTTTTTAATTTCCTTTTCTATATATTAAATTACCCTGTATGTAAATCCATGTTGTTCCTTAGTATGAGAAACTGTCTCCTACATCACAGTCAAATACTAGCATAGAAGAATAGGATCCATTTTGTGTGTACAAGTCTGAATTATATTAAATATTATTTGTATATAAACAAAGTCTGACAGTAATCGACGTAAAACATAATTGGTGTCGCTGTCTTTTTCGTATACAAATTTATTATATCTCGAGGATTACCAGAGGAGGGAACTACAAGAGAACAGAATTTATAAATAAAATTCATAAGTTCACAATTCAATTAACAGCGTTTCCTTGCAGTGATCTTCAAAACGCTTCATAAAACATTTCACGATGAAAAAAGATGCTTAGATGACAATCGTAAAAGGGGAATGGAGTCATTTAATATTCCTCGATCGCCAGTATTACCGTCATGAATTTTATTGCCGCCATCAATCCGATACTAATTCCGTAAATTTCTTCAAACATAAGTGTTCATTAAAAGAGTGGAAGAGACAGAGCGGCACCGCAATTTTGCGTAACAGACAATGCTGTAGATCAAGGGTGCTCAAACTTAGTCTCAGCGATTTACACCAAAACATTAGACAGTAAATGATAGAAGACTGCCATACCACTACTATTGCGAAATAAAAATACATAATGTTTGTGAAATGGCTTTTACTACAGTTTACAATCCAATAGATGCAAAATGAAGGTGCGAGCTCACCAATTACAAAATTTCTTTGCCGTTGATTAATAACACTACATATCATCCGCGTACTTTTCATAGCATAGCACATAATTATAGTGAAAAACGAGATATGTAGGTGTTCGATATTAGATCGCAATCTCAATATTTAGATTTAATAATTTTCATTTCCGAAAATGCTGGCTCGTATATATAAGTGTATCCAAACAATCATCTTAACACTCGACGAGATACTTTCTCGGTAAAATATTTTTCGAGAATTCCCGCGATCGAGTGTTTGAGCAACCCTGCTGAGGATAAATGAAACACATATAAATAGATAGATAGTGAGAAAACACATTGGAGGAGCACTTTAATCGATATGCATCGTTAAGAAATTAAAGCACTCGTAGAAAATTATGACAGTGACTATCGAATTTTTGTCTAACATATTTCATGTGCTCTATTACAGAGTTTTATATTGACTGTATATTGAAGCTTTATGCTCGATTAAAATACACATTAACGATAAAATAACAATATGTTATTATTTTTATAAAAATAATATAAAAACTTGGAATAATATTCAGTTCAGCTTATGGTATAACTGGCATCTGATATAAGTAGTATATTCTATACTATTATTATAACACTCAAGAGATTGCTTGATTGTTTATTTGTTTGAACGTGCTAATATTTAAAATTGTGACATTTAAAAAACATCACTTACAAAACTTACAATATGTTCACGCTACGACTCTAACGAGAGGAGACGTAACCATAAACGTTAAGCAATCTTCAAGCTGTAAGCAAGTACGGGAAAAGAGAATAAGTTTTCCGAAGAAATTTAACACGAATGAAAACGTGTGGCATAGCTAGTACTGTATTAAAATACTTATGATTGTTTATGTTTCAGTATACTCACTGAAAATGATCTGTCCGATGTCCGTTAGTTTAAACCGCGAGGTATATTAATAATTTAAGGAGAATATTGAAAGGAAACCAGAACGCTTGAGATGTCATCTAGTGAGACAACAATGAACTAAATTTCTCGACATTTGATAATTCTAATACATCGTAGTTATATTACGCTCGTACTTTTACATCGTGGAAAAGGTCTTTGACTAGTAGTGAGTAGTTGACCAAGAACAAACTGTTATCTAATACCTACTATTTAATAAGCAATTGTTGTATGTAAAGGATAGGTCCGATCCATCGGCATGGATCCAAGCAGCCGCTCGCGCGATACAAGCGACTGTACAATCACTAGCTTTCACAGCCATACATGACACTGCATTACACACACATGCACAACACACATAGGTACATAGGTTCTGTAAGGGACCTTTTTTTTTATTTATTTTTTGCCTAGTTAGAGTAGACAAAAATTGAAAAATTTCAGACCACTAAATACACATACACATGCTCCTTCCCTCCTCCCAGGGGGCAGAAACATGTATATAAATGTATAGTTAGTTTAGATCGAATTACGGATAGGGAATTAGTCAGATCGCGACATATTTGCATACGCGCAACAGTCCGAGCCGAGGTCCGGCCACTTTGGCACCCTCGGATGTTGTTGCTTAGCTTTCGTGGCTGAGTGCCCTAAGCGCTCGCCCCCAAGCCCGGTAAAGCTGTAAAAGCCGTAAAGGCTCCAGGGCCCCTAAGGCTAACAGTATAGCCATTTCGAAAAAACAGTATGTAAAGGTTGCAAAATTTATACCACATGTGACATAATCGTTCAATAAATAAAGCTATGCTTAAATAATGTAATTATGTGCAAAGTTTATTTACTAGAATTTAAATTATGAAATTTCTTCAGCACCTATATTATTTTAAGTCACTTTTCAACCCAATAACACTCAAGTGTGTATATTTATGGAAAGATTACCTCTCATTTTCTGATTCCCCTTTCCACGTGGCTTACAGACAAAATTGTTATTTTTTCCTATATTTATATTGTTTTAGGGTTCTTTATCAATATAGATAAATAAATCACTTTAATACTGTACTCGCGAATTACATTACATAGGTATAGATTGCTTATTTAATGTTACAGTCGCTTAGTGTTACATATACAGACAACAGTAACAAGTTGGACTGTGTAAGTTGGTTCTATTCCAGTGCGATAAGGACAGAATCAGCTGAAGGATTCCAAGATTACAGAGCAAATTGTATAACACGAGCTCTCAGACTATCTTCCTATCTTGCATTTGAAAACCTATTTGCTGTGATAAAATAACGGTACAGTAGATTTTTAGTATAAAACATAAATCAGATTAGAACCGAACATCTAAAGGTACAAAAAAAGATAATAAAACTAGGTTTTAACGTAGCAAGTTCTTCCAGGCAGAAAAAAGCACTAAGAGGAACAATTTTTGAGCCGGTGCGGATAGTTTTGTTGGATACAGCTTTTCTTCAATCTGCATTTCTTGCTGATTTACTAACTTTTATATAGAACTTTACGCAAAACTTCAAGCAGATTCAATTTGTGACAGATTAACAAATAAATTTGTTTTTATTGTTCAGTTTTCTTTTATACCATTATCGAGTTATTTGCTTAGTATACAATTGTTGTATGTATTTATATGCTTGTAAAAGGTACTGAAATAACAAAGTGTATTACTGCAGTTAGCTACTGAACAAGTAGACTACATTACCACATTGAAGAAAATTAATAATAATTTATTCCCACTTTTATTATGATGAAGATTGCAATTTCAGAACAATCACTGCATTTTTATTATAGTTACTGAAGTATATTATTAATGGAAAGTTAAATAACAATGAAAAATTATCGGCCAATAAAATTCGATTTTTGATATATAATATATATTGAGAAAGAAATAACATTGCTTTTATACATAATCCCAGAGACGATAAAAACGTAATAAAAATGTACCATTCGTTATTTAAACATGCAATGCAAATAGGGATCGATGCAACGTGAACAAACAGTCATTTGAACCAACGCGGTTAATCGGATTTTGAAATACAATCGCTTTTATTGATGCAATGCCCTGGACTCGACTTTAAGCTGGTAATGGTGATAGCAATGAAATTTCAATATACTTTGAAATATATAATTTAAAAATCAATTAAATTTAAATATAAATAACTATATTAAAACACATAAATTCTATAAGTAGTGAATGCCCTCCAATTTACGGTCAGAAGGAAACTATGAACGTTGAGTGATCCTTGAAGGCAGATCGCATTGCCACTTTGTATGGCAATACTTATTTGCTAACCGAGTTATTGGCCAGCCCTCTGGTCTCGAGACACGTCGACTCGCGTGTTTCTTAAAGCCTGCGTATACTTGGATCCTATATTCCCACAGTTTAAACTACAAACGGCACAAATATGTAGCCTATACAAGACTCCGAGCTATTAATAAGGGCTTAAGATCTCCACTGAGACAGCAAAATCAGCCCACAATATTATTTAAATTAATAAAATACAATACACTTTAATTTATATTTAATCTAGCGCGATATCATTTACGTTGGTTTTGAAAATGTGACACTTGGAAAATAATTTCTTCCTGTATTTCGGTGACTGTATCTTTTCATTGTGAAAAATAGTTAAATTGTATTTCTCAATTATAACCACTGTTTAGAAAAAATCCAACCGATGGCATCAATGTTTAATAATTTTTCAAAACAGTACAAAAATACTAGGAACTTAAATCGATTGCGATTATCTAAGTTTGGTTTTATATAAAACGAGTAATTAATGTTTTGTTTATTTGTGTGGTTTATTAATTACTTTTAAATCGGTTTTCAATAAACGCTTTAAATTTTTTATTTTGTAGTTCCAACTTTTCATGTCTACAAAAATAGCCTGACTTTCAAAGGAACTTTGATCTTTTATTGCACCCTTTTATACCCTTAGACGCGTGACGTGAACGCAAATAATACCTACAATTTATTTAATCACGATTAAAGGATTATCGTGTTCAATACAAATGCAGTTGTTTGAGTGCATCTGTTGGAACACACCTAAAATTGATTGGCGACACATTTTCAACTTGAGACTGGTAGATAGCCAGGCGAGCATTAAAAAATGCCCTACTACTAGCTAATTGCGAGGATTTGAACTCACCTCAATTGACACCATGTCCGTACACGCTACCACTGAGCTATCATTACTGTATTAATGTTGTATGTTATATATGGGTTGTTATAACTTTATATGGGAAAAAATAGAGAAAGAACAAGACGATTATAAAGAGTTACATTAGCTCTTATTATTTTTAAACATTTAGGAATTATTTCCGAAACATTAGGTTTTTAATTGTTTTTTTTTTAATTGACTAAATATGAATACGATATCTGTATTAAAGCGATCGCAGTTTTGAAAAAAGAAAAAAACTTCACTTCAGAAATCTCTGAAAGGTTGTTAAAAAAGAGTACATTATTTCTAAACATTTCTAGCAATGAAATATAACAGAAGCATTTATTCTAGCCGAACATGAGTCGTAGTCTGGTAACCTAGCGTGGCCTAAAGTTTGTGACAAAGTTACGGCAAGTTTTCTGAATAGTACTATGAATATTCATAAACGCTTGGGGATTATTTGCGTACGAAGATAGCTTTTAATAGCATGCAAGTTTAGTGTCAGCATATTGTCAGAATTTTCGCTATATTCACTCGTTTTTTAATTTAACATTAGGTTTTAATGGCCCTTTTAAAAAGGAAATACTTCCTTAAGTATTCAAAGATGACGCCGTACTACTCTGCTCAAATTATCTCTAAATCTCATAAATTATCTCATTTTATATCAATATAAATAAGGAATTTAGGAATCAAGAGAATAAGGAAAAGCAGTGTTCTTCTGTTATAACTAATACCATGTTTTCTACATAATTAACTATTGAAGAGTTAATTGATATGTAATACATAATTTGACATATTTTAAGAGATCAAGATATGTTTTCCGCTTACATGGACTTTAGAACATAAAAAACTAACATCGTTATGTATCATATGTTGTTCCACATAAAGTTTATATTTAAATAATGTAGATTATTTTGCTTACACTGTTTGTAACAACAGATATGATTTTTATAATAGTAATTATGTCAAAAAATATTTGAATAGAGCAGCAAGATCTGAAATTCAAGAACCGCAACGTAAAATTGAGTACTTATTGCCTGTCATTTTCAGGTAGGTACTCAAAATTAGAGCCATTTAAGTTGTTTATAACTTAAATTAGTATTATTACGTAAACTTGTAATAAGAATTAATTGTTGTTTTACCTTAGATTAATGATTAGTCTATAATAATAAATTATATTTAATATTATTGTCTATTTGTGGTAATTTTGAAATAGCCTTCAGCCTTCAGGTAATAATACGTTTATGTTATATTATTATTTTAGCTATAAGTTTTCTTTGTTATTATAAATAAAACATTTTTTATCGTTATAAGTTTAGCGTTATGGCCACTGATTTTAAATGACGATGTGGCCCAAGATAACACGCTAAATGTAGTGCAAGGCTGTCTCTGAAGTGCAGCTGCTGGAACACACCTATAGGTGCTAGGAGACAGATTTTCAACTTGAAAGTGGTAGCTAGCCAGGCGGGCATTAGAAAACGCCCTACCACCATACTATGGTTTCATCACGAACTTTTCTTCACCGAAAGCTCAGGCTCATGAGATTTGAAGTAAATATTTACTTAACGAAATAAAACATCTGACATAATTATCTTTTTTATGAAAGCCCCATTTTCCTTTCGTTTTGACAAAGACCATTTGCTGACTAGATGAATATTAATAGAAAAACACCGTGTAATTTCTTCTTCAAAAGCTTTTTAATTAACCGCACTGCAACACTCCGTAGGCCGTTAAAGAATGTAATGTAACTTTACAAATTTTAATTTTATGTACATAAATATCACAATTATTTATGCTATTAATTGATGGTGTAAAAAACACCGTAAGGAAATATGAACGTTTCCATCTTGTAGTGGAGTATTATGAAACTATAGATTTATCAATTTTATAAATCAAGTATAGCTTGGGACGGTGTTTCGAAGAAAATGAAAAATAAAAATGAAAGTGAATTAAGAAAATGAACTATTAAATCACGTGAGAGTAAATTTCAAAGTACTCATATCAATAAAATCAGTAATTTGTTTTCTTAATTTATTTTTAAATTATCGCGTTTTGTAAACGCTAAAAATATATACTTGGAAAGTAAACAAATGTATTTTTTTAAATTGTTAGTACAATATTAATATATTAACAAAATATCAAATAATAATAAAATGCATAACTTTTATAATCAGTGAGTGTTGCCCAATAACAGTCTCTCATTCAACTACACGCTGCAGTATTGCTTATATTGTAATACGGATCTAGAACAGGCTGAAGAATTGCCCAAACAAAACGTACAATCGCGAAAAAGGTCAAAAACATTTAGCTGTTGTAAAAAATCGAAATACAAAATATTCAATCGGGTTGACTGTCTAAAAATATCTTCGGCTCCATCAGATGATAGGAAAACTGAAAGCTCGGATGCTATTGACGGATGTGACAGTGAGTATAATGTACGGGAACATCTCTAGAGACAATGAGCAAAAAAGGGTAGTAACTAGTAACAGTCCTCGCTAACGAAAACCCCACAATACATCAATCGGCTCATGACCACGGCCTGTGTAATCAGACGTGTTCTAGACCCGCATTAAATATATATTATAGCTAGCTATTCTCCACCATTTAAGCCGTGTTAAATTTAATCGACAACGGCGCCGCCGCCAACTCACACGTATAGCCCAGCTCTATCGTTGTTCCATTTCTCGTACTTGCCAGATTGCTTGACGTTCATAGTTACTGCTCCGCTCCTTAGGATCTTAGTGTGAAATTATATAGTTAATATTATTCTTCAATAATCAGGCTATAGTGTACAAAAGTTTTTTTCAAATCCGACTGGTAGTTTCAGAGATTAGCGCGTTTAAACAAACTAACGATCAAACAAAAAATCTCTCCAGCTTTATTATATTAGTATAGATGTACATAATTTGTTTCAAAATATCATTAGTGAGAAATCATGTGGAACTAATAAACTAAAGGGTTATAAATGGAGGAGTCAGGCTGTTTTTATGAGCCAAACTTACCGGCACAGTACCTTGAAATGTGCGAAGCAAACACTTAACTACACTACAGGTTTGTCGTAATGCGGTGCAAGTTTCACCACACATTCAACCTCAGCGTCTCGCTCGTTTTATGGTTGCAGTTTTAATGTGAATTAAACCCTGGAGACTTCGGACGAACAATGCTTTCCTTAAATATTCATAAAATATTAATAAATAATAGTATTAATACATATTAATGAGCTACCAACACGTAAAATAGATTGAAGTTTTTAATTACTCTTGCTGGAGGCATTACTCTGGGACAGTACTTACATTATTAACTCCTAGTAGAACTCTAAATGAGACGCCTTGAGACAGCAATAGTAACAAAAACTGTTATAGTATGCCAATTATTATCCTGGAGATAAACAGATATATTTTACATCGGCTTTAATTGAGAGAAATACAAAAACAAAAACGCCACTGATACTTTAATTAATTTAAAAGCAAAGTTGGTATTTTTATAATCAAATTAATCTTATATCAACTAGCTTTTTCTTGAGAGTATTTTTAGTAACTGATCGCTTTGTTGATTAAATGTTGTCGAAATAAATATTTCTCGTTTGGCTTTCCTGGATAACATGAAAAAAGACGTCTTTACTTTTATACCCCTCGTACAATAGAATATAACTTACCTGCTACAAGAATTAAAATAAAAATTAACAGTAAAGCTTACGTAGTTATTTTTAGGATTTCATTTAAAACTTAGTGCGATTAATATATTTTTGATTGATTGAAAAATGCACATCATTTAAATATGAAGAAATGAACTGAAAACTAAAGAGCCGCTCCATACGAAATCATCAAATCGTCAAAGCCAGCCCTATTTTAGATTTTATTAAATTTGTTTCTTACAATCGTCTTTGTGGTTACAAACACAAAAATCCTCTATTTTTTTCGCGTGTTACTTCTGGTCTACAAAGCAAATAATTGCGTGTATAACACCAAAAAACAAATTATGTTCCTAAAACTGAAATATTGAAGCTTCTGGAAAAATAAAACATAATTCGATATGAAGTACTTTTCCTAAAATTTTTATTTTATTTTCAGATGTTCCAATGTTTTTTTCAACCTAAAAGGTTAGGTAATGTTTATCATATATCAAGTGCACATATCGTAAGAGAAAACTCTTTATAAAAAGTCTTTGCTATAACTTTTTTATATGCATTTTTTTGTACTACTAAGTTGGTAAACAAGCATACGGCCCGCCTGATGCTACGCGGCTACCGTAGCCTATGGACGCTTGTAATACCATAGGTATCACTAGTGCGTTGCCGCTCTTGAATCCCCATACTCCAAGGAGCTCTGGGATCCCTACTCACCGCAGGAATATAACACAAGGTTATTTGGCTGCGATCCTCTATATGTTAGAGGTATTTCAGCAGTCGGACAACCTGAAGTACTCTGTGCCTTACCTCTCTTAAATTATAAGAATTTCAAAAAAGAAAAAGACGGACTATTTTGATAAGAAAAAAGCAATAACTTAAAGGATACTTAGTTCCCATATTGAACTACAAAAGACCGCAAGACTCTTTTTATTATTTCTATCCCTCGTGTAAGCGGTGGTAATAGTGAAGCAAACAGGCGGTTAAACGAAAGCAAAAAGTATATATAGGGATTTGCTTATTTGTTTTCATTTTTAGAACCCTAAAGACAATTCGCACAAAATTTAAGCTAAATCTGAAATAGTCCAGCAACAATTTTTAAGCTTGTTGAAGATTTTGAAATGAATAACCGTAATTAATTGGTAACACAAACTCAACCTTCATTCACTAGAATGTTACTCGATCACTTGTATTTCATTCCATCAATAAGCTTAAGAAATTCCCCTGAAGAATATATTTGGCGTTAAACTTGTTGAGAATAAAATTCTTGGAGGTTAAGACAGCAACATCATAAAGTTATTGCTACATTTAGACAAATGGTTAAAATTTACGACTTGCCTAAATACGTTTGAAAGACATAAAACACGCAACCGGCGAACTCTTCAAAAGTTTTAAAATAATATTTTACTAAATACTATTTGGTAAAATACATTATATCTATATCTTTAAATTTGTAATAACCACAAAGTAATATATAAAAGATAAAATATCACAAATAAGTAAGAAATTTCGTACGTTTATTTATATTTAATAATTAAAAGAAAAATATTTTTTAAGGTTTCGAAGTAAAACCCTTATAGTTTCGCTATGTCCGTCTGTCTGTCCGCGGCATACCTCAGAGATTCTTAGTACTAAAAAGCTGTAATGCGCTTTCGGTGAATACAGGCAAACGTGTACTGGCCCCTTTAAGCGTACACACAACATATAATTTTAGAAACAAAATTGTTTAAAATTTTAAATTTCCGCTAAGTGTTTAATTTAAACGATACTTACGGATAAGCTTAATTAAGATGATGAGGACAAATTAAAATATTATCGTGTGTTGCGGAAAACGATATCGTTATATAACAAGTTACTCATTTGATTATTTTATTACTGAGGAAGTGGTAAACACCGTGACGTCACTTGTTATTGTAATGGCTGCACGTGGGGAGAGTAGTATTGGAGCTTGAGATACCAACCGGCGGATCCTTTGAAATTGTCTGTTTACCAAATTAATTTGTGATTGTGTGATTTAAAAATGAGTTTATTACACAAGCACTTCATTGAAGTTGTTGTTTAAAGCTGCCTACGAAATGAACCATGTACCATATAATCAAAATAATTGCGGCGCTGTCATATCATTTTGACTATTGTTAAAATAAAACAATGTTTCATGTCAATAATAATATAAAAGTGTTAAAAAAACGAATAGTTGAAATAGCGAAAGATATGTTAACAAAACATATACAATATTACTGATTTGCCAGATAACAATGAGTTCAAGGACCATGTCAAGCCGGTTTTACTGACAAAAGCTTATAAGGTTAGGGTGGATCATTATGTGAATGATAGTGATGTCTGGAAGTGACTTCCTCTCTGTGCATCCATGAAATTACTAGTATGATTATTAACTGTAAATATTGTTTGTACAGAAAAAAAGCTCGATCGAGTTTCTTGCCGGTTCTCACCGGTTTTTCCGACCGGTAGTAGTGTTTGACGTTCAGAAGTGCATTCTTAAGGTCTCAATTGAGTAAATATTTATTAATTTTTGACTAATGTCAAATAAACAAAAGTCAGGGAATGGTGTTTTTAAATTAGATAATATGTTAATATTCAATTAACCACGTTTTTGAAATTACAACGAAGAAAATTATATATATCGCTGGTAAGTAATAATGTTTCAAGAAACGCAGACTACCCGTTATTATATTTGTGTAGAAACTCGAAGCATTACATTAGGGAATATTATATGGAGGTAAAATATAGAAGAGAGATAATTCTAACAGACTGGCGCGGCTTCAATAACGTCGTCGCATCGTCGACCAACACTAAAGGTCTCCCTGAATAACGAAAGGGTTCTTTTATGTGAAAAGAGGACCTGAAAGGGAAACCATTTTTTCAAATGATGGACCGCGGCCTTGTCTTGAATATGCAGAGACTGTCGCATCATTCAACATCATTAGACTGCAAAATAAGAGTCGGGCTTGAATAGGCTTTTAATACTCATAAAAGTAACGCGATTTTCAAAATACCTGATTTTCATTTTTATATTTTACCTTACAACTAGATATATTTTATGTTACACTATTAGTGTTAAATGTATTCGATGAACTTTCTTGTAGCCTACTATTGTTTTTACTTCCCGTACTTGCCTACAGCTTGCCAGACTGCTTAAAGTTTATGGTTACTTCTCCGCTCCTTTGGGTTGTAACGTGAAGTTATATAGTCTATAACTTATCTTAATAATATGGCTATAAAAACAAAAAGAATTGTTCAAATCTGACTGGTAGTTCCAGAGATTAACGCGTTCAAACAAACAATTTAATCCCATGGGCTTTATAATAGCACTAATCTATCTAGAGACAATAACCTCGCTGAGCGTCTTCTATCTTCTGTATCTTGGTGTGTGAAGAGCTGTTCAATCTAATTCCTCCCTCTCTTTTCCACAACAGAACCACACGCGCTGGGCTTCGGAGTCACAGTTTTACAGTAACTCTATCTCGCATGAAGTAAAAAGTTCTCTATGACTTATCTTTGTCGTACTATGAAACTGTGGAACCATCTCCCGGCCAATGTGTTCCCTCCTTGTAACATGAAGAGATATTTATGCAGGCCAGCATGACGGCGGCGACTGCCGATGGATTTCGATCTCTCGGTGGTCGCCGTCGTATTTGGATTATACTGTGCTTACCATCAGGGACAGTACAGTCAATGCGCCGAGCTGCTATAAAAAAACATATTTCCGAGAGTTTTGAAAGGTCTTTGTATTTTATTGGATACTTTCAGGGCTTGAAAATTTACGCATAATCTGCGAACATGCTAAAAAAACATTGAACAATACTTGGTGAGTCAGAAAATTGGATTACTGCCTATAATATTAAATATTATAAAATACCTGTTTACAGTAGTAAAATGTACAAAGGCTTATAAAAAAAAGAAACTACTATTTATGTAATTTTCAAAACGATCATTTATATCTGACTTTTTATATAAAGGTATCTCCGGATGAAATCAAGTAGACCGGTGTCGGCCGTTGGTCGGATATCAGACACGGAACTAATTGCCACTATATTTTAATCTGACAGAAGAGTCCAATTTGCATAAACCTCGACTGTTTATTTCATGCGAGAACTGTATCCGCTTTACCGCTAACTATTTTGTGCTCGATTTATCTATTTGCGGGACACATAGCGTTATCGACTTTGTGGTATATTAAAACAATTCTAATACAAAATTTTTGGTTTTAAAAAATATTCAATAAATATAAGTATACAAAATACTACAAATAAGTAGAAATAAATTGTATTATGATCTAAGAGAGCGTTCAAGTATTATGTAACGAATTTGGGGGACGGGGAGAGGTCTTCTGAAATGTTACGATGCGTTACAGGGGCGAGAGGGGGGTTTTTAACTACTTGTTACGTAACATTGTTTTTACCCTTCAGAACGGACACGTAGAGTTTTTTTGTGACTTTTTGTGACATAATTGTGACTTTCAGGTAAAAATGGTCACTTGGTAGGGTTACGTAACGTTTTATTAAGGGGGAGGGGAGGGTAAAGAAAAACGTTACGCCGCGTTACATGGGCGAAAGGGGGGTCAAAAATCTTCAAAAACTGCGTTACGTAATACTTGAACGCTCCCTAAATACATATTACATAAATCTTGGATTATTGTTATATTGCAAATTTTAGATTTTGCCATTATTTTTATTTCAATATAAAATATACGACCTGTAACCTGGTACCTATAACCTTTCTACAAACAATTTATATTCATTTACCATAACTATATTGGACAACGTTTCAATTCTTAAAATGTAAAAAATCTGTAAATTCAGGGAGCGGATCATAAATCCGCTACCTAGAAGATCACTCCTTAATCAATGATCAACAGTATGGCTTTCGTCCGAATCGATCAATGAGTGATCTTTTATCGTACGTGTTGCATCGCTGGGGGCAGGCGATTGATAAACATGGCGAGGCCATGGCATCTAGCCTCAACATAGCGACAGCGTTTGATATACGATGTTTGATAACGACGGTTTTTCACGCTCGAACAACTGTGCCTTCTTTATAAGACTCAGGTTCGGCCATGCATGGAACATTGTTCGCATCTCTGGGACGGTTTCGCCCAACACCTTCTCGATGGCTCGGACAGCTTGCAAAGAAACATTGCTTCGCTAAGCGTGTTTTATCATCTGTATCATGGTGAATATTCTGAAGAATTGTTTGACTTTATCCCATCATTTCCCTTCCACTACTGAACCACGCATCTAGTCTACGGAGCCGGGGCTACACGGTAGCGCCTATCATGGCACGAACAAAGAAGTTCGATAACACTTACCTTTGCCGTACCGTGTAAATATGGAATAAACGTGTTCCCTCCTTCCTATGATAGTGGGTCCTTCAATCGGTTGGAAGAGTCATTTGTACAGTCATTTTGCCGAGCTAGTATAAAAAAGAAAAAATAATTCTGATTATTATTAAAGAGTAGGTAAGACACGGTAAAGTCAGTTTGTATGTTTGAATTTTGAATTACTCCTAAACCATCAAACACTGTCGTTTTGTAGTGTAAAGTGTAAACGCTATTATTTACACTTATTAATTCAATACTTTTTAAGCCATCGTATTTTGTATGCAACATTACAAATATATAAACTTAATGCAGATCTAGAACGTGTCTTACTTTTTGAGCCAGAGTCAGTTTGACTAACAAAAATAAACGGAAATTACGCGTATTTGCAACTTTTAAAACGCGAGTGAAGCCAGCGGCAGGAGCTAATCTTCCTGATGTCAAATAATTTTGTAATAAATTCTCGTAGTAATGCATTCATCTGAGTTGCACCTCCGACCACTAACAAGATTTAGGGACGTCGTGGCCGGCGCAGCGCGGTGTAACGTATCTACCTATAGGATAATTAGTATCGCTTCCTCGCGGCGTCTCATTTATCGTTCTCCTCGGGGAGGTGGGTCAGCCGGCAGTAAATCTACCAACCTGAGCGCCTTGTCTTTGTAAACTTGAAAATCTAATTACATTTACAGCTCCGTTTAATTTTGCTTTTCCTGTTGAATTTGCATTTCATGATTTTTTTGTTCCCGGACGTTGATAAGGTTTTGTTCATTAAGTAATGCTTTCGGTGTAAATTTTCATTAGAATCGTGTACCTAAGACAGTGAGCGTAACGAGTGTGCATATTAGGGGAGATGCGTACAAAGGGAATGTTTGCCGAAGCGTCGCACTACGCCGTGCCGGTTTGTATGCTCGAACAGGCCCAATAAAGAGCGTCTCAATGTTGTAAAGGCGTTCCTAATGCTTATTTGCATTCAAGAAGGCTCTCAGAATGGGCAGCAAGTGTACGGGAACGGTTCCGAGCTACGGTACCAGGTTCAGAGCGCTAGACGAAGTGCTCCCCTGCGAGTGATTAGACGATGCTAATACCATTTACTTTCCAACTTTCCTGACTCAGTGCCCGTAAAGCGGATATGCGCTCTTTATTTTAGAATACATTAAACCACCTTTAATAGGTTAATTTTACTTTTAAATCTCTGGAATGCTTTTATGTTGTAATTGGACTATTAATATTAGGATTTCTTCACTTACGTACTACCTTCGATTTATTCACAACTTGAGCAACAACTCCTTTTACCTCTTTACCCAAGTATTATGTATCATATGAATGTTCATCTAGTCGATTAATATAATATAAAGGTTGACCGGGCATTAAGTCACTAGTAGTTCGACATTGATTTCAAGTGATTGAAAGCCACTAGCCCAAATTTACGAGTAGAGCAAAATTTACTAATACACTTTCCGATTTTGAGGCTAAACTTTATACAAATTGTTTTTTTTTCTATCTGACTATACTGTTTTCCTTTGTGGCTCTGGAGCCTTATGGCTTTTACAGTTTCACCGGGCTTTGGGGGAGAACGCTTAAGGCACTTAGCTGCGAAAGCAAGGCAACAAGTTCCAAGGGTGGCAAACTGGTTGAACCTCGGCTTGGACTGTTGCCGCGTGTGTAATGAAGTCGCGATCTGACTAATTTCCTATTCGTAATTCGATCTAAATTAACTAACTATACATATATACATATTTCTTTCCCCTGAGATGAGGGAAGAATCATGTATGTATATATTTAGTAATCTGTCAGTTTTGGTTTAAACTAACTAGCCAAAAAAAGGTCTCTTACAGAACCTATGTACCCGAATGGTGTGCATGTATGTAGAGATGCAGAGTAATTATTGTATGTTTGTAGCTAGTGAATACAGTGTCACTGTATCGTGCAAGCGGCTGCTTGGCTCAGGGGTTGCCGAAGAAACGGACCTAGGCTTGAGTTGCCACAGGAGAGGGTGGACGTGAGTCCGTCTTGGTCGCGGTAGTGAGCGGATCGTTTTCAAGTCACTCCGCAGTCGAAAAATCTGGGAGATGGTAAAATGTTTCCGTATATGCCCGTGCCGTATATGAAAAGATGCGTCGCGGTGCCCTCTATGCGGTGGTGTTTTTGTTTTTTACTAAATGTGAAAATTGACTGATTTTTTGTGGAAAATGTGGATTTTCGAACATTTGTTCACGTGCGGTGCGAAAAATAGATCGGTGACGTAGGTGTTTTTAATTGCTGATTTGTAGTGGTTCATTGACTGCACTTGGATCAGCAATTGGATTAATTTTATAGTGAATGTTTTGTGAGATATCATAAAAAAAAAAAAAACCAAGAGTGGAGGTACACGTAAAATAAATCGGTTGTATTTGTGAAACTTTATGGACGACTGACCCTCATTTAGTGGTGTTGTTGTTCTGATGCGTTATAGTAGTGGTTAATTGTTATTGTTGTTACGCTTTAATTTTTAAGACTTGGCTGTTCCCCCGGATTTTGTTGTCGTTTTTACTTTTTGGACTTTTGACTTTTTCATTTTAATTTGGACTGGTTTTAGTGTTTAAGAAGTATTATTATTATTTTTTTTTTTTTTTTTTTTTTTTTTTTTTTTTTTTTTTTTTTTCTTCTTCGGTACTAGGGTGGAGCTTAACACCCCCTAGCCTATTGCAGGCCTTGAATGGCAGATTTATCGCCCAATGATGGGCAGGAGTTGAAAAAGTCGTCACACCGAGACAACATGATTTTGCGGAGTTCGACTAAGCCTTCCATGGCGTCGGATGCGCGTTCGGGGCCTTCTGGGGCTGAGGCCAAGAGGACCTTCGGGTCTCGGTACGACGCTCTGGAAGTGGATTGGGACTCTGCGAAGGTCCCCAAGACCAACCGAGCGATAAGAGGAACCGCTCGTGGAATGGGGCGTTCCAAGAGCTCGGGACGGCTGGCTGAAGGGAGCAAAGGCTCTGTTCAGCCGTTTTTAAAGGCTGCGGGCGACACTGTTGTCGTCGATGTTGATGTGGAGGTGGTCCCCCAGACTGTGTCTGGTGATGGAGGGCGTATAGAGGTGGAGAACCTCGACACGGACACCCTGAGGACCATCACCAACGATGGGGTACAAGAAATCTTAGAGGTGTGCCGCACCTCAGGGAATCTAAAGGGCACCTACATTAAGACCCTGAAGAAGGCAGCTCATTCTCTGAGGGAGGTTGTGGAGGCGCTCCTTGAGCGGACGGCGACCGCGGAAACAGCTCGCCTGGGACGGGAAACAAGGGTCCTCCGCCAGCAGGTGGAGGATCTCAAGAAGGAGGTCCTCGCATGGCGGCGAGAGGCTAGTGCGAGGCAGGTTATGCCTCCTCCACCTCCTCCGCCGCCAGTGCAGGTGGAGGTCCCACCGACAGTGCAAGCGGAGGCTCCATCCCGGGACTGGGAGCAGATGTTGGCGGAGGGCTTCGAAAGGGTGGAGCGGTCAATTAAAATTTTGGATGCCCGCTTTGACAGCTTGGAGGTGGATGGCCGACTCCTCCCGAAGAAGGTTCTCCGCCCACCGCTGGCGGGTGATAAGGGGCCTGCGAATAATAGGCCTGTTGCTGGTCCCAGGCCCGCTAGCTTAGCCAGCGAAGGCAAAAGGCCCCGGTCTGGCTCCCGGGCAAAATCGGACAGAGTCCGATCTGTCTCCCGGGCAAGACCGGATAGGGCGGGTACGCCCGCTCCAACTCAGCAGCCGCTGGGGATGGAGTGGGCTGCACTTCCGGCCACGGCTCCCGCCTGTGTTCCAGCTGAGGCCGGCGAGAATGAGATGTGGACGACGGTTGTCCGTCGTCCAAAAAAGGCGAAGGCGGCCCCAGTTGCGCCAGCAACTCCCGCGCCGAAGAAGAGGGCCCAGCCCAAGGTGCCTTCAGCGCCGCGCTCGGCTGCAGTGTTGATTACACTGCAGCCTGAGGCCGTGGCGAAGGGGGTGTCCTACACGGCAGCGGTGCTTAAGGCGCGGGAAACGGTGGGGCTCGCGGGCCTTGGCATCGAGGACATCAAGCTCCGCACTACCGCCACCGGAGCCAGGCTTATCGAGCTTCCTGGCTCCGAGGGTGAGAAGAAGGCGGCCGGCCTGGCTGACCAGCTGAAGGTGGCACTTGCTGAAGTGGCGGTGATCACCAGGCCGGTCAAACGTGCGGAGCTAAGGATAGTCGGGCTCGACGAGTCGGTGTCTCAGGCCGAGCTCAGGTCCGCAATTGGCCTCAAGACCGGATGCGGGCCGGACGTGGTTAGGGTCGGCCCCATCCGGCAGGATTGGGGAGGGGGAGTGGCGTTTGTATCACTCCCCGTGGCGGAAGCCAGAAAGCTGGCGGAGGCGGGGCGTCTCCTGGTCGGCTGGAGTGTGGCCCGAATACGAACATTGGAAGAGAAGCCCATGCGCTGCTTCAAGTGCATGGGCTTGGGCCACACTCGCTCAATGTGTGAGTCGGCAGCCGACAGGAGCACCCTGTGTTATAGGTGCGGCGGCCCAGGCCATACGGCGGCGAGCTGTGCAGCTGTCAAGCTGCACTGCGCGGTATGTGCCGACGCGGGAATACCCGCAGAGCACTATATGGGGCGGGCGAGCTGTAAGCCCCCCTCCGTAAAGAGGAGGCCGTTTGGGAGACGGATGGAGGGACCTAGGTCGGAGGCAGCTGGTATGTCTGAATAATGCAGCACACCCATACCAGCTGCCTCCAGGCGAACCTGAACCACTCCGCCACTGCACAAGACCTATTTGTGCAATCAGTGGTGGAGTGGAACATCGGCGTAGCGGTCGCTGCGGAGCCGTATTACGTCCCTGTCCAGCCTTACTGGGCAGGAGACTCTGGTGGCTCCGTAGCGATCCACAGCACGGGTTCGCCCCTCTCAATTAAGGAGAGAGGAGCGGGATTCGTGGCGGCCGCCTGGGGAGGGTACGCCATTGTTGGGGTGTACTTCTCCCCAAACCGGGCCCTGGTGGAGTTCGAGGCTTTTCTCGACTCCCTGGGGCAGGCGGTTAGGCGGCTGTCGCCGCTCCCCATTGTCCTGCTTGGTGATCTCAATGCCAAGTCACGGGCATGGGGGGCGGCGGTCACGGACCCGCGGGGGGCCGCAGTTGAGGAGTGGACAGTCGAGATTGGACTGTCCCTCCTCAACAGAGGATCCGTCCACACGTGCGTGCGACACAACGGAGGGTCCGTGGTGGATGTCTCTTTCGCCACGCCGTGTGTCGCACGCCGTGTGCAAAATTGGAGAGTCCTGGAGGAAGTGGAGACCTTTTCAGATCACCGATATATTCGGTTTGAGGTCTCCACTTCCTCAGAAGAGCTGGCGTTCCGCCCCCATCGGGGGACAGCGTTTCCCCGATGGGTCAAGAGCCGCCTCGACCGAGAGCTGGCGGAAGAGGCGGCCATAGTGCAAAGCTGGCGGGCGCCAGCTCCGGTTGATGAAGATATCGACGCGTCTGCGGCCCGTTTCCGTGGGGCCCTCACGGCGGTCTGCGACGCGTCGATGCCGCGGAGCAACAACCGCCCGCATAAAAAGCGGGCGGTGCATTGGTGGACCCCGGAGATTGCTGGTCTCCGGGCGGCCTGCTCCGCGGCGCGCCGGCAGTTGCAGCGCTGCCGCCGGCGGAGGACTCGCCAACCTGGTGAGGAGGCCCGGCTGCATGGAGCATACAGGGACTGCAAAAAGTCCCTACAAGCTGCCATCAGCCGGGCGAAGGAGGAAGGATGGGAGGAGCTCCTTGGAGCCCTGGACAGGGATCCATGGGGGCGCCCGTACCGGATGGTCCGGAAGAAGTTCCGGGGGCAGGCGCCCCCTCTAACGGAATCCCTCGATCCAGAGTTCCTGGGGAGGGTCGTGGCAACATTATTACCCGACCCTCCTGAGCTCCTCCCTCCTCCCATGTCAAATGGGGGCATTGTTGTGGAGGAGCTGGTCCTGCCCCATCTCATTACAGATACGGAGATGGGGTTGGTGACACAGCGCCTCCGCAACAAGCGGAGGGCGCCTGGCCCGGATGGTGTTCCGGGCCAAGTTTTAGGAGTGGCGCTGGGCCACCTAGGGGAAGAGCTTCGGGAGCTGTTCGATCGTTGTTTGTCGGTTGGACGGTTCCCGCGGCTCTGGAAGCTGGGGCGACTCTGCCTTCTTGCGAAGGAGGGTCGCCCTCCGGACTGCCCGTCCTCGTACCGGCCCCTGGTGTTGTTGGATGACACGGGAAAGATGCTGGAGAGGATAGTTGCTTCCCGTGTCATCCGACACTTGGAAGAGGAGGGGCCGGAAATGTCGGCGTGGCAGTTTGGCTTCCGGAGGGGGCGTTCAACTATGGACGCCCTCTCCACCCTGAAGGCCTGGTCCGCGGAGGCGACCGAGAGGGGAGGTAGGTTGTTGGCGGTGTCGCTCGACATCGTCAACGCCTTCAACAGTCTGCCGCATGGTGTTATTCGAGAGGCGCTCCGATATTTCGGAGTGCCCTCGTACCTGCGGCGGCTGTTGGAGGACTACCTCCAAGATAGGGAGGTCGCCTTTGTGGACCGCAGAGGTGTGATGGCCCGGCGCCAAGTTGAGTGCGGTGTTCCACAGGGGTCGGTGTTAGGACCACTCCTGTGGAACATGGGCTACGACTGGGTGCTCCGCGTAGCGCTCCCTGCGGGGATACGCATCTTATGCTACGCGGACGACACCCTAGTCGTGGCCCAGGGGGGCTCGTACGAGGAGGTGAGGCGCCTGGCCACTGAGGGCACATCCCTAGTGGTCAGGCGCATAGAGTCGCTGGGCCTCAGGGTGGCGGTTGACAAAACCGAGGCCCTGTTGTTCCACGGGCCTCGGTGTGGACCGCCCCCTGGGGCTCACATAATTATTGATGGACAGAGGGTCCGGGTTGGGGCTCAGATGAAATATCTGGGCCTCACCCTGGATGGTAGATGGCGGTTCGAGTCCCACTTCAAGGGACTCGGACCGCGCATTGTGGGAGCGGCGGCGGCTCTCGGTCGGCTCCTCCCGAATTCGGGGGGGCCGGGCGCGAGCTGCCGCAGATTATATGCGGGAGTCGTGCGCAGCATGGCCGTCTACGGGGCACCGATCTGGTCGGACGCCCTCAGCGCCCGCAACATACGCACGCTGCGTGCGGCGCAGCGTGTTGTGGCGCTGAGGGTGATCCGCGGATACCGGTCGGTGTCCGCGGGGGCGGCCTTTGTGCTCGCCGGCTCCCCTCCGTGGGAGCTGGAGGCGGAGGTGCTCGCCGCCGTATATAGGTTCACGGCGGCGAGGAAGGAGATAGGTGAGCCTCCGGCTCCCAGAGAGATTGAGGGCCTGCGGAGGCAGGCCCAAAACAGAGTTTTCGAGAAGTGGAAAGAGGACCTGGCGGATGCGCGCTATGGACGTTATACCATAGACGCCATCCGCCCGGTCCTCAGACGTTGGTGTGTTAGGGAGCAGGGCTCCCTGACGTTCAGACTTGTGCAGGTGCTGTCCGGGCATGGTTGCTTCGGATGGTACCTGCACAAGATTGCTAGGAGGGAGCCCACCACTGCGTGCCACGAGTGCGGCGCTGCAGAAGATACGGCGCAGCACACTCTCTCCGAGTGTGCTGCGTGGGTGGAGCAGCGCCGCGCCCTGGCCGCGGTGGTAGAAGGGGACCTCTCGCTGCCGAGTGTGGTAAGTCACATGCTCGACAGCGAGGGGTCGTGGTTGGCGGTGGTCTCCTTCTGCGAGGAGGTCATCTCGCAGAAGGAGACGGCGGAGAGGGCTCGCGAGGTAGATCCTCTGAGCGGCCCTCTCCGCCAACGAAGAACGGGCGGCCGAAGGAGGCGCTTTGCGCGCCTCCTGCCGCCACCATAGCTGGACCAGGGGGGACGGGTCGGGGGGCCCGTCTTCCCATTGCACAGGTCCGGCGGATGGGGGGAGACAGTTAGGGTGTACCGAACTGTCTCCCATTAATGCCGGGGGCCCAGCAAGCTGCTGGGCCTGCCGCTGGGGCGACGCGGCAAACAGAATGCCAAGTGCGAAGCCCGCGTCGCCCCGTTAAGGCGGCGGATGGTACACCGTGGAGGTTTAGTGAGTAGGAGTCTCACATAACCACTCGTCCCCCCGGGCGGGTGTGTACCCATGAAGGGTTCCTCCACGTTAAAAAAAAAAAAAAAAAAAAAAAAGGAGAGGGTGGACGTGGAGGGTGTACTGGAGCGAACTTAACTGCCCGTTCCCTGAGGAGGGAACGGTGGTTTCGCGGGCGTGAGCACGAGCACGCATGGTTTACAAGGACGGACGTGTAGTGAGCGTTGGCTTTCTCGATCTCGTCATCGAGGTCGGTAAAGAACACCGTGGTTAAAATGCAAGAATAGACGTGTAACGCAAATATTGCAAGTTTACTTATTACACAGTAGAACTCAGCACGGAGCTTTCCTTGTGGACGATATTGTCTTTAAGCATTCCGTAACTATTATAATTATTTAGAATTAATAATTGTCAACATGAGACAAGAAAGTGGCTGAATATAATGTAATAATATATATACAAATTTCAGATACTAAAAGACCTATAACAACTTTAATGATTAAAAATTAAGTATCAATTGATTTCTATTACAGTATATGTTGGTATTAACAAAGTAACGGTTTTCAAGGTATAAATGGGCAAGTAGTTTATATAAAGTTTATATATAATTTACATCATTGTCAAAATCTGAAACTGATTTCATTGTTCAATTTAAAATAATTACAGTTGTCGAAAAAAAATTTGGCTTGAGTTGAATATAATTAATTATTTACACAAAAGTAGTTGCGTAGAGCGATATTGTAGACTATTATTAGTATGTTAAAAAATGTAGTCGAATTCCGGATGATAAAATGGAAATACGCATCATAACATGCTGCGTTTCTTTTACAAACACAAAACGGTAATAATTTTATTAGATTCATATATTTATACAATGCACTTATATAATATATTAATTATACTGTATTTTTTTAATTGGTTATGAGGTGGTTTCAGTGTATTAAATATTTGAAATCTGCTATATGGCTATTTATTATCTGTTGAGAACCAATACGGATATAATAATATCATTAAAAAAAATATGGCCTGTAAATCGGTTAAGGTTAGTGTTCTTGATTATCGTCTAGGACTTGATTGCGGCAATTATTCACCTCGTGGTCTCCCCATACCAGACGCTGTCGCACGGTGTACCATAGTCATATAACAGCTGTGTCTAAAACCTGATATAAATAATGCTTTCAATCTCGGTGTAGGGAACCAGAGTGTTTATTTATTTAAAACCTAGAGATATTGTACTTCAATGTCATTCTGTGCTTGATAGTAAAAAGGAGTTACGTGAAAAGAGAATTCGATCTAATTAAGCTGTTTTTATATTTAGTCAAGGTTACATGGGCAGTCACATAATAAATAAATGTCAACAGTAAAAAACTTCATGATGATTGGACGAGCAATTTCTACAAAAGGAGGGAAACCGGAAGATTACAAAGAACAGCTTATTGTCAATGATAATACTATTACAATTTTCTTTGTAATAACAATTTATTAAAGTTCCAAATTCATATTACAGTACATTATTGTAGTTTTTTTTTCTGTTCATGCACTTTTTTTTGTGACTGCGTATATAAGTAGCGATACACAAACTCCAAATTTCAGGTAAAATGAACATTGTAAGGCGAAGTTTGTGAAATAACGCAGACCTGTTTTATAAGAACGAATGTGCTCCTGGATGTAATAACTTCCTTTTACATTAACCATTACAACATAATCTCAATTCATTTCATAGGTTGGATATTCTATATGAATTGTATATGACATATAATCGGAGGTAAAAGTGACTTTAGTTATTTAATTTTTTATGGTGAACTGACATCAACTATTATCGCTAATTTAATTAAGCGTTTAAAAGACGGGTATTCGCAAAATTATAAATTAATTTAAAAGTACCTCCTCTATACTAATATTATAAAGGTCAAAGATTGTTAGTTTGAACGCGCTAGTCTCTGTAACAACAAATCAGGTTTGAAAAAACATTTTTTTACTTTTTCCCGTATTTTTTGAGGAACGTTAAGGGCTGTATAATTTCAAGCTACGACTCTAAGGAGTGGAGCAATAACCATGAACGTCAAGCAATCTGGCAAGTTGTAACCAAGTATGGAAATTGAGAACACGAGTGTATTGAACATACAATAACGAAATATATAAAAATTGATAACATTTCAAAGATACCAATCAAGAGACGATGAAAATGAATGTTTGAAACGTAAACCGCAAGGTATACGTTGCACGGTATTGATTGAGCCCGGACTACTGCAATATGGAAGATTTGTTGAGAATAACGGTTGAGCAGATAGCTCGAGTGGCCATTACAGATATCTTGAGCTCCCGAGATCGAATGAGTATCTATTCGTATATACCCTCTCTCACCTGCCTCGCGTGACCGCGACCGTCGCGTTTCAGTATTCACTCTAGCGTGTACGCCGTCACTTATTTTATATCGAAGTATAACTTTCAATAACAAATGTTCTTCTCTTTGGTTGGCTTTTGATACGTGTGAGCTGAATTATAATTAATAAAAACCACTAGTATATTATACTTATGTTTAAAATTAGTTTATATTATGAAACTTGACATTCTGGAGTTGAAAAAAGAAACATTTCAATTAGTATTATAAAAGCGATATTTAAACCAGCAAAACTATCATGGTTACTGGTGAATTACACAAGAAACCTTAGTGAACAAAAAATATAAAACGTGTTTTAGTATACATTTATTTATCTGTGCGATATTATTTTCACGATAATTACTAATAGGAATTCTATTTAGATGTCTACTGAACTTTTAGACATTTAAAAATGTGTAACAAAAACAACATTTTTTTTAGTTTTAAAATCATAGTATATATTAATCATAAAATCATAGTTAAAAAGGTAAAAAGTAAGGTAATAATTGCCAAGTACGTGTCGGGCCACGCGCAGTGTAGAGTTCCTTAGTTGCCCGTCACAATATGAAGACTTAGAAAGGAAGCTTTAAGTAATTTTCAATGGAATTTGTACGAAGTTACTTCTCCAAGTACATTTTATAGATTGATAGTTTTCCTTTTAACTTCATTATATATTACTACCATAATTTTTTTGAAAAAGCAACCTCTTATCTGTCAGAGAGGAGTGGGGTACTTGACTCTAACAAAAAAAGGTGTGTGTGCGATTCACACACGATAGAAGTGAAACTTCATTTTATAAGGCATTTTCTGTTTTATTTAAACAGTGTGCAATATATATACACACCGACATTTACTCTCTCGCTCTGGCTCACACAAAGAGGAGAGACCGATGTTCAAAGCATAACATTTCGCAAACGGATCCCTGAATCGAAAAGTGGTTTACACAGGCCCGAGATATTTTTGAACGACCTAACCATCGACACACAGCACGATTTGATAGACGATAAAAAAACATTTCCACTTTACGTGTAGGGGAGGTACCCTAAACATTTTACCACTTTGTCGGTGTGATTAATATATATACCTATACCAAATTACAGCTTTCTAGTACTATGAATCTCCGAGCTAAGCCGCGGACAGACAGATGGAAGTACCAAAACTATAAGGGTTCCTTTTGACTTCGGAACCCTAAAAAAGGTAAGTAAAAAGATAGAAAGAACATATTTTTATTGCGGAAAGCACACGGTCACAGAAATGTATTGTAATCAGCATAGTACATTAAAATTATCATTACATATATGCTTAGAAAGACTAAACACTAACAATAAATAAAACGCCTTGTATGGCATTTTTATGGAAAGGATACATTACAGATGTCAGAATGTAAAGCGATATGCGATTTTCTACGAGATAGGAAACATTTCTGTCAATCATATTTTTTTTAGATTTAGTACGTCTCGCTAACCGACATTTTCAAAGAAAACGAATCATTTCTTGAAATACATTCCACATATTATTAACTTCATACATGATATCATTCTAGATTTATAGTATTTTCTACTAAAATCTGAAATATTTAAACATCGACTAGAAAATATTTAAACACGATACTATATCGGTATCAATAACCCATATAAATTATACAACAGTTATTGATGTGGCGAGTAATTTTTTTTTTTTAAACGTCTAATAGCGCATTTGGACGGGAGTAAAAGCGTTCTGATAGTCAGATGACATTCGGCAGTCGTCGCAACTGGACAAATAGGATGCCATTTCATATTAAATAAAATAATTTAACAACATTGATATTATATTTTATAAATAACTGAATGAATGTTTTTTGGTTTTTATTTACTCATATTTCCATACAAAAATTTTATACATTTGACATGTGACGTAACAAGACAATAACATTGTGACTAGCGTTTATACTAGTAATTATCATAATGTAATTTTAAATTTATTGTTTGAACTATTTACTAATTAAACAGGTGATGTCTTTTAAGTTATTATGATTGTAGTCAATTTTGGAAATACAGCCAAATATTCTAAAACATTTTTTCTAAAAAAGTGATTACAAAATGTTATGTATATATGTCGGATATTTTATTATTTAGAAGTTTTTTGTTTATATTTTAGAAATAGGTTGTTGGCAATACAAGATGAAAATGACTGAAGTTGTCAATTAATTTGTAAAAGCTGCAAGATGTGTTTATGTTATGAATAATTTAAATAAAGGTTTATGGAACATATTTTCGCTTCAAGTCTTGGAATATCCCACAACTTTTGGGGGCTCGTCCGGGATAGCGCAAGATTTGAAGTAAAGTGAGATTTAAATCAAAGTCATATCGCAAGTCATCCAACGAAAGGTACCTGTAGGCCGCCATATTTACATCAATTTTACCGAATTTGTGTTGTCTGAGCATAGACACAGGTCAGGGTCGGCATGAGTACTTCAACGACGTTGCGAACAACTTCAACGACGCGTTATGGTAGAATATGTTGCAAGCTATGAAAAAATTCTTCTAAAATGGTAGCTTTGTAATTTGGATATGAAGATTTATATTTGAAGACTAAAGACTAAATGAATCCAAATAAGCCATCATTTTGCACGAAGAGTAATAAAAGACGCAACTCGAAGAATTTGAAGAATAATACTAGTTTAACTACCAAAATGCCGCCGAAGAAAGCTGTAAAGGAAAGTGAAGATGAAGAACAGGAGTTGGATGTACAGATTTCTTTTAAGGATTTAGAGAAGTCGATGACTATTTTTACCGGTGATGACACTTACCCAATTTATACATTTTTCGATGAATTTGAAGATACTGCTGAGCTTATGAAATGGACTAAAATTGAGAAGCTGATCTATGCAAAGAGGCTCTTAGATGGAACTGCTAAGCTGTTTTTACGATCATTAGGAAGAGTAAAAGACTACACAAATTTGAAGAAGGCACTACAAGAAGAATTTGGACCCAAGATTAACAGCGCAATCATACATAAGAAACTTGCATCACGCAAGATGAAGAACGACGAAACTTACCAACAATATTTTCTATCTATGAAAGAGTTAGCACTTCATGGCAAGGTTGAAGATGCTGCACTTATAGAATATGTCATTGATGGCATCCGAGACTTAGAGACAAATAAAACTATTTTATATGGCGCTTCAGATATGAAAGATTTTCGCAGGAAATTAGACATCTACAGTGATTTCAGAAAGAAGATACAGAACAAACCTGCACACACTGGTCAATCATCTGGGCACTATTCAACCCGAAGGACAACTTATGTAAAAAGATGTTACAACTGTGGCGAGTCGGATCATCAATCACGTACCTGTTCGAAGGGAATGAAATGTTTCAAATGCAACGAGTATGGTCACAAATCAACTGAGTGTACAAATAAAGGAAGAAATAATGTAAATAATACGCTGAATATTCAAAACATAAAAGAAGAGAAAGTTCCCTACAAAAAGATAAAGATTAATGGAGAAGACTTTACAACCTTGATAGATACTGGAAGCGACGTTAACCTCATTAGAAAATCAGTATTCGAGAAGATTAAAGAAGGAATTGATGATTATAAAACAGAATCAACATGCTTAACAGGAATAGCGAAGAACAAAGTTTACACTGAAGGAATATTTACTGTTAAAGTACAGATCCACGAATACTACACAGACGTCAAATTTCATGTTGTGAAAGATAGCGAGATACCTGTAACTTTACTGATTGGAAATCCTATCCTTAAAGATTTTGAAGTGTGTTTCACACCTGAAGGTGTATTTGTGGAAAAGATTATGCATCTTACACTTCTAGCGGAAGAGAAACGCGAACAAGAATATGATATAGAAGACTCTAAATACGCTGAACAGATTCATAAGATGTGTGAAGAGTACAAACCTAACGAAAAGAAGAAAGAAAGCAACGTTGAATTGAAAATAATATTAACTGACGAAGATCCAGTTTTCCAGAATCCGCGACGCCTATCTCCTTTAGAAATGAATGCTGTGAATACACAAGTAAAAGAATGGCTAGATAAAGAAATAATCAAACCTAGTAAATCTGATTTTGCATGCCCTATAGTTCTGGCTGATAAAAAAGATGGATCACGAAGAATGTGTATGGATTACCGACGACTAAATAAGAAAGTAATCAAAGAACGGTTTCCCCTACCTATAATCGAAGACCAGATAGACAAACTGAAGGAAGCTAAGGTGTTCACTTCCCTTGATCCGAAGAATGGTTTTTTACACGTAAAGGTGCACAAAGACAGCCAAAAGTACACCTCATTTGTAACTCCACAAGGCCAGTACGAATTTCAAAAAATGCCTTTCGGACTGTGTACAGCACCATCTGTTTTTCAAAGATTTATCAACGACATCTTTAGCGATTTTATTATCGACGGGACTCTGCTCGTATATCTTGATGCTTTAATAATACCCTCGAAAACAGAAGAAGAAGGAATATGTAAGTTAGAGAAAGTATTAGAAAGAAGTGAAAAATTTGGTCTAGAGTTTAATTGGAAGAAATGCCACTTTCTAAAGAAGGAGATTCAATATCTCGGTTACATTATTTGCGACAACGAAGTACGACCGTCTCAAGAAAAGATTAATGCTGTAGCAAATTTTAAGAAGCCAAACAATATAAAGACTGTTCAGTCATTCCTCGGACTGACAGGATATTTTAGAAAGTTTATCAAAAACTATTCTCTGATTGCGAAACCAATGACGGATATGTTAAAGAAAGACGCTATATTTAATTTTGATGAAAGATGTGAGAAAGCTTTTTTAGAATTGAAACAGATATTGTGTAGTTCACCAGTTCTCAGAATATACAACCCAGATTTAGAAACAGAATTACACACTGACGCAAGTGCAGACGGGTATGGAGCGGTTCTTCTACAGAGGAATCCCAAAGATAACCAACTTCACCCTGTTCACTACATGAGTAAGAAAACGACTCCAGCTGAAACAAAATACCATAGCTATTACCTAGAAATATTAGCTATTGTCGCCGCTATAAAGAAGTTCCGAGTCTATCTACTAGGGATACATTTTAAAATAATCACAGATTGCTCTGCCTTAACTATGACACTACAAAAAAAAGACTTACCGCCGAGAGTCGCTCGTTGGGCTCTGCTTTTAGAAGAATACGACTATACTATCGAACACAGACCAGGAACTCGAATGAGACACGCTGACGCATTAAGCAGATATCCTATCTGTATGATGATTACTGAAACTACGGCTCGTATAAGGAAAGCACAGAATGAAGATGACTATGTAAGACTGATTAAGAAAATTTTAGAAACAGAGAATTACCAGGACTATATCCTAGAAAATGAAATACTATACAAGATGAAAGATGGAAGTAAACAAATTGTTGTACCTAAGAAAATGCAGTATGAGATAATCAGAAAGAATCACGAAAGAGGACATTTTGGAATTTTAAAAACTGAAGAACTGATAAATAGGGAATATTTTATTGAGAATTTAACAGACAAGATTAAAAAAGTCATAAGCAATTGTGCTGAATGCATTCTCATATCACACAAAAGAGGTAAAAAAGAAGGATTCCTTCATCCGATAGACAAAGGTAATATCCCACTCTCGACTTACCATGTTGATCATCTAGGACCAATGACTTCAACTCACAAGAATTACAAGTACATCCTTACCGTCGTAGATGCATACACAAAATTTACTTGGATTTACCCTGTCAAAACTGTAACAACTGAAGAGACATTGGAAAAACTAAGACTACAACAGCAAACTTTTGGAGCACCAGAAAGAATAATTACCGACCGAAATGCTGCTTTTACAGGAAAAGACTTCCAAGAGTATTGTAGAAATGAAAATATAACGCACTATACAATCACTACCGGACAACCAAGAGGAAACGGTCAGGTTGAGCGCATCCACAAGATCATCATTGCCGTATTGAGCAAGCTAAGTGCTGATGACCCTACTAAATGGTATCGCCGTGTGTCCAAAGTACAACGATGTCTGAATGGAACATACCAAAGAAGTATAAAGATGACACCATTTGAGCTGCTTTTTGGCACTAAAATAAGAGATTTAGACGATGAACTTCAGAAAATGATAGAAGAAGAAAACATACAGAATTTTATCGAAAAAAGAGAAGAACTTAGAGAAAAAGCCAAAGAATCAATACAGAAAGTACAAGAAGAAAATATAAGAAACTATAATAAGAAGCGAAAGGAAACAATAGCCTATAATGTTGGCGATTTAGTAGCCATAAAGAAGACACAATTTTCGCAAGGAAGTAAGCTGTATCCTAAATATTTGGGACCCTACGAAGTCTTGAAAAGCAATCGAAACGATCGCTACGCCGTGAAGAAAATTGGTACAAACGAAGGCCCGATTAACACGACTACCTCAGCTGATCTCATGAAGCCGTGGATATCGCCGGAAGACGATTCATCTGGGGCAGATGAATAATCAGGACGGCCGTGTCGGATATTTTATTATTTAGAAGTTTTTTGTTTATATTTTAGAAATAGGTTGTTGGCAATACAAGATGAAAATGACTGAAGTTGTCAATTAATTTGTAAAAGCTGCAAGATGTGTTTATGTTATGAATAATTTAAATAAAGGTTTATGGAACATATTTTCGCTTCAAGTCTTGGAATATCCCACATATATGTAATGTAGTTATTTATTTCCCTTATTTACTCCACGAATTTGTTATTCTATTTATGTACCTACAAACAATAATTCAATTGTTCAAGTTTTATAGTTCATGACGCTGACACTTTATGGGATAAAATGACGCGTTATTGATAGTAAACTGGCATGTTTGCCTGTAGGGAGCTAAAAGCTGCAACGGATATAAAGAAAACATAAAAGTTGTACGAACTATAGCGATTTAATTGACACTAAGATTGATCGATATATCATTGATTTCTTTGCAAAAATTTAACTTTACAATTCTGCATTATATCTACGAGTACCACCTTACAATATGTTATGAAATAAATTCAGTAACAAAATGTATCTATGAAATATTTATAAATTGTTATTAATAACTATAAGGTTTAAATCAAATGTTATACCTATTATTTGCTTGGTAAATCTTTAGAAATATTAGAAATGGAATTAAGATGACCGTGACAAAAAGATAACTAACGCAATTCACACACATTTTAGTAATATGGATAAATTTTATCATAAGTAACAAACTTATTATTAAATACCTATAAAATAAGAGAAAACAATAGGTATATACAAAGGATAAATAATTGTAATTTATCAGGTTTAAAAATAATAAATTCAGAGATCAAGGTAAAAGATGATTCTCAGTTGGGTGTTCGTTTTAAATCCTGATTAGAGTTTGGTAAATTGGGATTTAATAATTGACAATAATGTACATAATGCATTAGATTGATTTTAAATGTGTAATCCCTATAAGTCACTTCCAGTAAGCGTTTTTACATCGACGTAAACAGGTGTGCTCGTGGGAATCGCTATTTTGCTCACGTTCGACATCCGATAAAAGTTTCCGCCACAATCACCTAAGAGCTCAGCTGTCAGGGAATAACCGTATATCGGTTTTGTTTCCACTGCGTCCCCGCGCACCCTGCCCTGCATTACATCATTTTATACATAGATATTATTACTGTAGAATGGATTCTGATATACATAATAGATATTGAATAAGTTATCTTCTTCCTACTCCTTGTTCTACTTAAGTAGAGTCGGCACAACATGATTTCCTACAGATTGCTACTGATGATTTGCTACTCTATTAAATGTCATCTCTATGTACACATATCTATATCACGTTGAGAATCTGTACCTACCTAAATCACAAATATATTTTCTTTTTTAAGCTTAGAGTGCTTTTGATACTTCACGCATTGCCTTTATTTATTATTTATACAGGCTCCCGATTGAACTAAGACATACAGAAAGATAAGAACGATGTTAAAATGTTATGTAAAAATAATACTAGTTGACCCCCTCTGTATACATAAACTAAAAATTAAATTAAACGATTGTAAGAAACAATTATAAAGTTTTTTTTAATTGCAGCCCTTTTAAATGATTAGGATATTTTCCGATAGTAGTAGTAGTAGTATTGTGTTGACGTTCATAAGTGCCTTCTAAGAGTCAACATTGAATAAACTATTTTTTATTTTTACTTCCTTAAAATTTTTAATATATATATTATATTGTTAATGTATAATATAATACATATACATGAGAAAAGACACTTACAGCGAACAATATTAAAATTGTACTACTAATAATTTAAAGATTCGAGAAAGAAACAATGTTTGAGAACAGCACAGAAATGGGGTGTAATTATAATGAAATGAATAAAAAGTAAGGACAATTAAAAAAAATAATTGAACAGACGAATGCATATAACGCACCTATACAAAATGTAATACAGTTTTTAAATATTATTGTAGACAAATAATAAATACACTCTTAGGTCTTATAAATTTAATGGAGAGAAAACAATACTAGGTTATATATAAGAAAGTAAACTTTGTTTGCACTCTATAGATAAAAAAGAAATCTTTTTTATTCTGCATGTGTTAGCGATTGACAAGCTCACCTGATATTAAGTGACAATATGGCCGAAATTAGGTAAGATGCTAAGCCAATATTTAAATATTTATTATGAAATTTTGTAAAGACATTCGACTCAAAGTTTACCCGATTATGTATGCCAAAAATAAAAATAAAACATATTTTTCTGACCTTTCTGATTTACTTTATAATCGTTAAAATGTAGCACAAATAATTTGCATTCATTACCTACGTGTCCTCGTTGACTTTGATTATACTTTCAATAAAGTGCTATCTTTTAGTTAATGAGCACAGTCCAAAGTAAACAACTCAAAGCAAAGCTATGTTAGTAAGATTCAAGGAACTGTTTTACCCTTTGATTCTGAAGTAGATTGTGAGTTGCCGCGACTTCTTAACGAAAGAAAAATATTATATTGCCTAGCTAGTTTTTCGCTGTACAATTCCTTTATAGAACTCGGAAATAACGTAATGAGTCGTCTAAGAAAAATGTTATCTGTTTTGAGAATAAATTCTTATAAATAAATTCTTTTAAAGAAAGTGTTCTTTGTTCCAAGTTATTTTTGGACAATCTCAGATTTATATAAAACTAGCTGTGAAATCGCTGTTTTATGATTTATAATATTTCAGTGTAGACAATATTTTTATCGGGCGGCCAGGGTTATGCGTCATAACACGCACGGCTCGTTCGCGCCACTACGCCTATAGTCATAGACCCGAGCTGAGTGTTAAATTATTTTAATTTTACATTTTCTGCCAAACTATTCTTTCAAATAACATACTATAAAGGGCAAAGTTTATCGAAATAATTATCGGAAATTTCTTTCTACTCTCTGCTACGAACGGATCTCACTCTTTTTAGAACAATGGAATACAAAAAAATCCCGTCCACTTTCTACCACGCATTTAATTTAGCTTTAATTTAAACTATTAACTCATATTATCCAGAAGACATAAGAGCTGAGTAGTTCAATTTAAAATTTAAGGTCTTGCAATCCTTTCGAAAAAGCTAAATTAATTTGATAATGTAATTTTTATTAACAGTTAATATCCTGTAAATAACGAAGCATCAGTTTAGTATTATTTAATAAAAATCTCGATAGCGTAAAACAAACACTAAACGATTATATCTATCGTAAAATAAATAAAAATATCAGAGACATTCATAATCATTTTACAAAATTAAAACAATATTAAAATCTACAAAATATATAAAACCACTATTTAAACTATTAATAAACGCGTTTACAGAAAATATACTTAAGTGAGACAATAAAATCAAGCTAAATTCGCGATAATTTTATTGCTGGATTAACCTAACATAAAAAATATTTCGTAATAGTATAGTGTTATTATATGAACTGTCTTCCTTCATTTATTCGAGGACTCAGAACATTTAAAGCATATTAAGTAATCCGTATAGCGCCATCAATTAATAATAATAAAAAATACAAATACGCTTTTGTGTATTGTTTCTATTGAAAATTACGTATAATTTCACTTCATTTCACTCTATATTAATATTATAGAATTATATATATATATACATGTAAAGAAAATATATTTATTTAATTGTATTTTAAGTTTTGTAGGTATAATATGCTTAGTATGTAGGTTGTATATATTTTATTTATTACTAGAAAGAACATTAGACATACATAAAATATGATCGATGTCAAATTGTAAAATAAATTATAAAGGTAAAGAAAGAAAGAAAAGAAAAGAATTATGAAATATACATTTTTAATTTCGTTTCTTCATTTACAGGTATTTAAAATAGCATTGTCTGTATTTAGTTTTTAATAGATATTATAATTAATAAAATAAATCTTCATTTACAGAGCAACACATTATAGTTTATTTCATATACATATCCAAACAAATGACTATAGTCTTATATATACATAACTAAAATACAATTTATATACCATCCAAATGTCCTTACGTGTAAAAATACGTAAATGTGCATACAGACTATAAACTACAATCATACCAAATTTCATCAAATTCAGTGCAGTAGTTTCTGCGTGATTGGCGTACAAACAAACAGACAAAGAAACAATTCAAAAACTGTCGAAATGTGTTCTGTCCTTTCTTCTAAGGCCTCTCGTAGTATTTTTTCTCGAATATCTTTAATATAAAGATTTCAACTCTGTACTATTTTTATTAAGTAAAGATTATTCGTCATATAAAAAAAAACTAAGCGACGTCTAATCCATTATCTAAGGTTCATTAAATCCACAGAGTACCTTTGCACATTGGAGAAATTATATTACAAAACAGCTTTACTGTATGACGAGTACCATCTGTATACAAATAGATATGCCAACAAACACTACAAGCAACATTCGTAATTTGCAGCAGACAGACATTCCGTTTGGTATTCCGATCACGTACACGCCCTGAGATAAGTTTCAACCACAATTACCTGACCGTTCAACCGTCAGAAAATATATTGGCACATTCTGTTGCCTCACGGCTTCTCGCGATCGCAACACGCCAAACTACGGCAGCGCGTACCAATCTCCGATTTGCTATCCGATTTTGATTGCTACAAAAAATAGAAATATCGGAATTTTTTTGATTAATTATGATATTGCATGACGCGATTTCATATAATTAAGCAAGCATAAATATTTACGTGTAACAACTCAAGAATATAATTTAAATGTTACTCGTTGGAAATCCTAAATAAATAAATAAAAAGCACTTTCGATCCGGTTTATTTGTACTCAAAATTAAGATGTTATTTTCAAGAGCTAAAAAATCAGTTTAGCCAGTAAAGTGTGTAAGGAGATACTGAAAAGTAGATTACAGATAAATACACAACGATTTTTATGGGGAGTCCAAGGCGAATTAGACCTAAAAGATGCCAAATGGGTCAGATTGACATCCTTCGTGGAATCCTAGTCGATTGCTTTGGCGATAATCCAATAACCCTTTGGCAATAATGGTTTTTTATGTTTTGTTTACTCAGAAGAAGCTTTTGACAGAGTTGTGAAAAATAAAATGTAGCAATCGCTGCATAATATTGTGATATTGGCCGGGATTTTCATTCTACATCCATATAGAAATATCAGAGAGATTTTAATAGCCTGCTTTATGCTCACGGTGAGTGACCTTCAACCGAGCTTTGAATTAACCAGCGTAAATCACCGACTCACTATAATACATGAGAGAAATACATTACACAAATACATACACCCGGCCAACGGAAGGGGCCCCGTACCTCCCCGGAATAGGTCGCCGGGAACCGAATCCGGTCAACAACCGGCACGACAAACCTACCAGATCATTCACGGCATGGTGAGTTAGCCTCTCATGGTGGTTATACATGATGATGTCCCTGTACTATACCGCTGGCGGCCAGCGGAACAACCGTGTCTACGGGTCTCCCTGGCCTCCGGGTCAATGCTGTTCTCTCAGGAAACCTCTTAGCACCCGTGCCAATACGAAAGTCACTCGTTAACTGGATATGCATAGGATGATCCGGAAACGCGATTGTCTAAAGCAAGTCACTATGACGGACAAGCATGTTGGTCGCGACCCAGTTGGGCAAAATAAACCCTACCCTAAACGCTATCGCCATTACCTCGTCCGTTGCTCAGCAGGGTGCACCACGTGCAGGTGAGCTTGGCTTGGGTGTCTCAGTGCTATAGATGTAATTTGACACCCCTTACACCATACCCCATACATACATAAAGAAAAGTTCCTTTTATGATTGAATGGACATTTTCTCAAAGGTAACAGAAATATTTACGTATACTTGATATGAAAAATGTCAACTATGAAAAAATAGTGAAAAATTAAAATAACTTTTTTTTCATTTAAGTTTTAAGAACTTTGTTGTAAAAACAGTCTTGTCGGTCTATTGCACCTATTATGGTACATGACTTTAATGATGCTTCATAATGTAACTAGTAAGGTTATATATATATTTGGTGGGTTTACCCACCATGAAGGCGAATTTGTTTGTTGGTAAATGTCCAGAATGTAACCGAAACGCTGTTATAATATTTTGTCTGCTTAATGTAAATTTATCGATCTAAGAGATTACTGGTTCAGATTTAATAGTTTTGTACCATATACCCTTTTGATGAGATCTTTTATCAAATAATCCTGCCAAAAGTTTTTGCTTAATTAGTTGTAGGATGAAATATATTTATTTAATCAAAGTATTTACCTTCGTATTCTATACATTTCTGCCATCTAATAGGAAGATCATTGAAACATTTCCGATTAAACTCTGTGAACTTGGACTCCCCAAACTGTGTGAAGATATTTTGTTGTGCTTCCAAAAGAAGACTTTTTTTTCGTTATTGCTTGATCTGAGGAAGCTGTAGTAAATTACGCTCTAAAGTGACGACCAAATATTTACCACAAATTTCTGCGCGTAAGCTTCGCTTTAGGGCATTGTTTTGGCGTTTCACCTGGGGTCAGCCATTGCGTTGTTCGCTTGCGATTATCGTAAAGGATTCCACTTCTCGTCAAATGTTACAATTCAGTCCAGAATCCCTTTATTTCTGTACCGGTTTAACAAAGTAAGAGCCAAGCTTCAAGGCTAGCTGCTCTCTTCATATCAGTAAAATAATGAGACATCCATTTTTCAAGTTTTTTAATTTTACAGATTTGCTGCAAAAGAGTCAATATTTAGTAGTTTGACATAGATCGGTTTCCACTATCACATGCAAATCATCGGGTCGATGTTTCAACTGCGAAAGCGTTTAAACCAATTAACGTACGGTTCGTTCATTAGCCGTATCCACTCCAAACGCAGCATTGACATTACGAGAAGTTTTTGCTGCAGTAGTCCCACGTCGGAACTCGTATTCATATATTAGTCTGATTTTTGCTGTATCCATTTATTTAAAGTAGCTAGTGTGTTAAAACAGCATTTTCATATACACACCCCTATTATTAACATCATTCCGCTAACCACAAATTGAAAACTTTCATTTTCTCAAATTTAACTATTCAATACCTAAAACTCCAAAACAAAGATTTTACAAGATTAATGATTATTTATTTTACTTTCAACATTGAAAGTCTTAACAACAAAGAACTTTGTGATTATTGTAAAGGTACAGAGTGAAATCAAATGACAACTTTTAAAGGTCGCTAATGGACAAGGGGCCATCGATCAAATTTCAAAGAAACTTTTCTTGGTACAAAACAATCGATTGATTGATTTGGTTGTTGTATTTTTCTAACAAAGTTTTTTAATTTTTCTTTAACTTTGGTTGATTAATTAATGATCTTAATATTTTCGGTGTCTGACGATTATACAGTGATCTATTATTTTGATTCTGTATTAATATATAACCATAGATGTTATTGTTAGTAACATAACCATTGACAGACTGTATGTTTCATAAATAATGTAGTTCACATCTATCAGGCTTTTCAAAATATATCTTTGTGTCTCTTGGCTTTATAGACCACAATAATTAAAGTATGTCTTTATTTATATGTCAACAAATAAGAAACAAGTAGATATGTACTAAGTATTAAAATATGTGTAAGCTAAAATACATTTCCAGCATAAACAATAGACTGTATTAATCAACTACATAAAGCAAGAACAAGAACCAGCATATTTATTTTCCTACTTACATAACTTAGTTTCTAGAAAACTACAGTCGTAAATCATTTCAGCAATTAACATAATATATTTCAATGTAAAAAAAACAACGTACATATAAGTTTTATGTTCTGTAAATACTTACTAAAGAAAATAGGTTAGCAGCAATACGAGCTTAATAAGAAAGGGAGTTTACGACATTTGAACTTTTTGAATGTAAAGAAAATCAAAAGACTTCTTCGGAGTCGCGGCAGAGAGTTAGCAGAGTAAGAAATGGCTGTATTGGACGGCCGCAATATTCGGAACCCCTCGATTTCGGGATGGAATACTCGGGGCGGCTTTCATTCGATCGCAATCTCTATGCTAACAGCTTGCGATTCTGATCTTCGTTTAGCGAAATGACCGCAGTCACCCCAGCTCCTGTGACGGTTATTCCTTACACGTTTACTCCACAGAACTTTTTATGGACTTAGGGAACACTCAATCCTCTATTAAGATTTTTCTCCGGAATGAAATAAAAATATTACAGAATAAAAATACTAAATGTGCTGATTTTTATCCTTAATAATGTTACATATAGAAATTATTTGTTGTTTCTTTATTGATTTCTGTTATACTTATTTAAGTATGTAATTCTATACTCATTTACCACTAAAAAAATTTGAATGAATGAAAAGATAAGAAATAAAGTTTTTGTGTACATTTTGTAAGCACGTAAGAAGCTATACTTGTTTAACATAGCAAAATAAAAATAACTCCAAAAATTCCACGTGTCAAAGACATAATGAAGACATTGATGACATCAGTGATAATAATGTAAATTTATTTCACAAACTTTGTTTTTAACATATTTAAATGTTTAGAATTAGTTTGTTTTTTTTTTTAAATAAAAAACATGATAAATTATTCTTACATTAAAAAAAAACGTCTGTACGATGAATTCACTTTATTATTATTGATGGCTAACTTCATCATGTCGCTTTTCTGTCATATGACACGCACGCAACTCTCAGTTTTATGCCCTCTACTAAATGAATTATAACTTCAAAATAATTAACTACTAAAGTCACTATGTATTAAGCAAATAAAACTCTTTTTTTTATAATGAGATTTGAATTAAGATAACATGGAAAATAACAACTCGGTGGTTACTGAGCTGTGGCCAAATGGAAACTTGGACGGTACAGATAAGCTTGTATATATGTATGCAGATTACAGAGAATTGTATGAGATGAGAAAAGTGAGGTCAGCCAATGTCTCGAGACTATACTAAGTTTATTATCTATATTTATACGTACGTAACGCAACGTCTCTCTGTCCGTCCATTTATGTTCTTACGATTTCTTTTAATTCATAGATATGTTATCTGGTCAGGTTATAGGATATATTTTGTTACATAAAGTAACATACGAAATAAGCAGTGACGATAATGATGATTCAATTAAAAAAAAAACACTTTTGGAGCGATTAAATGGCTTACATTGAGTAAACCATAAGAGTTATATAAAATTAATGTAGTAGATAACCAAGGATCTCCCATAATAAGCATTTTTGGGGCAGCACAATTCGCGCGTGCGCTCGACCGACAGTGTTTCTGTAGTCCACGTGAGCGGAGCCGCGGGCACAGCTAGTATAGTATAAAATACTGTGGACCAGAGATTATTACATTTTATTGTAGATATAATCTGTTTTTTTTTTTTTAATATAATGCTACAAACATAGCTGTACAGCACCTGATCGTAAATACGATACGGTTTAAAAAACATCGGCGACCGTCATGATAGATTTCATCAGCAGTCGTTGACGTCACGCCGTTGCGGTCTGCTCTAAATAATGAAACTTTCGTATCTATAGAAACATTATACATATAAACAGAAGTAAATAATTTCAGTTTGCATCGGAGTGAAAAGTGAAACGGAAACCTTTTATTCAGGGGAATCAAAAATCTTTTACTTATATACAGATATAATTCGTGAAACAAAAAGAATGAGGGGTCAAAAGCAGATGGTCCGCTTTTATAAAAATGTTGGAGGGTTGTGAAATATGACACAATGTTATTTCTTCGCACACCCGGTCAAGACTTATTGCATTCCATTATACGTTTTCTCTATCTTAAAGAAGCCATTTTCACACCAAAGAAGAACTATGCTGTCTAATTTTTATTTCACGTATCATTTTTATTGCCTAAGAAAAAATCTTTGCACTACAAAGTTGTTAGAGCTTATTTGTTACATTTTACGACTACCATTCATATAACGTCTACATTTCAAGCTTTCTTCTTTTATATATTTGAAAGGTATAAAATTTTATAACAACTTACATGGAAAAAGGTAAGATGCGATATTTTTTGTTAGGCAGCTTCGTAAACTGCCTTCCTCATTTGTTTATTGAGGTTCATAATCCTCTGCTTAATGAAACTGAAATACCAGTATCAACATTTTTAATGTTGAACTTGCCATACAAGTGGATTGCTTCAAATAATGACACATTATAAACAAATGCAGTTAATTGTATTACATAGAAAAGTAAACCTAAACATATATAACAGCAGTCTGTGATTGTCCCACTACTGGTCTCTTCCCAAGGAAAGGCACAGGTCTATTTATAACGACACCCAAAGATGTACTGACCATCACGAACGCCTTAAAATGTATAGTCTGTTTTTTTCTCTCTCGCTACTGTGTGTTACTATAAAAATATTTCCAATGGCGTTTAGTTTTACTCACGATACTATCCTTCACCATCAGTTGGTGATGTTATTACTATTTTTCAATAGTAGCAAGGCAAAGTGACGTCGGTATGCTCAGGCTTATTCCTCGTTTAGATCATATAATAAAAAAGTTTTCTACAAAATAAAAATGGCAGGAACAGCGCATAACTTCAAAAGGTCTCAGGTCACGCTATAAAAGTAAATTGCAGTTTTTTCTTGTTCCAATGACAACGGGGACGGGTTGGTCTAATTTGACAGCTAAACGACTATCGAACTGCAATCAGTAAGCCTGAAAATGTAGCCAATGCGCTACATAAATATGCTTCCACCGACCGCTTTATATTTCGTATTGAAAACGTACATTAAAGTACGATATAATTACATTATAAAAAGCAAGTAGGTACTGATAGTTGTATTATGCTTAATCTTCATTATTAATGTGGAATCCGTTCATGGCCTGGGGCACTCGCGTTTCATGTGACACGGGACACAATGTAGTAAAGATAAGGTGTCCCCTTCCAAACCACTGAGTCTATTGTCAATCTCTTACGCAGCTCGACATGTTAAAAGGAGCGAACCGATATCTGAAGCGTTACGTAGTTCACGGTTTTCTACATAAAATATAATTATAAAGATTCTACAAACTACTACACTAAAAACTACTACAAACTATTTTCTGAATTAAGGAACATAATAAGGACAGAAAACTCTCGCCGTTATTTTTTGATTTTACTGTGCTTAGTATTGATAGTATATAGTAATGATACTAAATAACTCAGCTTACACGACTACCTAGAAATATTTTATGTAATAAATAAGCCTAAAGATTGCGTGTTATAATTTCATAATTTAAAAATTCGCTCGCTTAATATATATGTGTTTAATTGATGTCAACATTTTTCATATTTTCCACTTAAGACTTTATGAAATTATGGCTTAACTGGATCTAATAATTTTTATGTATTTCCACTGTTTATTTTCGTAGGACATGCTAACCACGTAAGCGAAGATGGCTCAGTGGTAGCGTGTATAACTTCGCGTCGATTGGCGTGAGTTCGAATCCCTGCAATGAACCTGAGCTTTCGGTGAAGGAAAACATCGTGAAGGAACCATAGCATGGTGGTAGGGCTTTTTCTAGTGCCCGCCTGGCTAGCTACCACCCTCAAGTTGAAAATCTGTCGCCGAGCACCAATAGATGTGTTCCGGCAGCTACACTTGAGAGTCAGTCTTCCACTAGGTTTAGCGTGTTTTCATCTTGGACCACATCGTCACTAAACATCAGATGAGATAGTGGCCAATACGCCAAACCTATAACGATAAAAATAGCGGTTCATGCTAATAACGTGTTACTTTAAAAGTTATTTTATGGAATTACATACGATATGCATTCTGAAACAATGATAGCTCAGTGGTAGCGTAGACACGACGCCGAACCATGTGAGTTTGAATCCCTACAGTGAGCCAGATTTTCAGTAAAGAAAAGGTTCAAAACATTATGATGTAACCTTAGCATGAACGTAGGTTACTTTCTAATACCAAATTGACTAGCTGCCGTCAAGTTGAAAATCTGTCGTCAACCACTAAGCCATACCATCTTGGGAACATTGTCACTTAACATCAGGTGAGATTGTGGTCGAACGCTAAAAACTATAACGAACACTATAATTAATCATCAGTTACAAACTTTGTCGGATTTAAGGTGTTTAAAATGGAATAACTACAATATCTCTGGTTTCAAATCTCAATAAATCGTCTAGGCGTGGTAACGAGCTCACTGCGGCGTAGACTTTGCGGATACGTATTTTATTGGATTCACTGAAACGTTTTTCAGATCCAAAGGATTATTTACGAGCATCTGCGCCATTGCCATCGCTGCAGAAATGCAGATAGACGCGAAACCGTACACCGTGCCTTGCAGCATTACTAAATATACGTTAAAAATCTTTTATCTGATTTGCACATATAAAACTTTTGTAACGACTACAAATAATATTGTGCTCGTTCGTCATTATCAATTACGTAATATTATACAAGTACGTAATACAAGGCATATATATTATGGATAATGCAGAAATTGTATTTTCTTATAATATCCAAAAATATATCCCGCGTGCCAAAATCATAATAAAATTAAATAATTATGTAAATCAATGTGTAATTTAAATTCATTTCGCAGACCTATTTTCTTTACTGTGTAAAAATAATGTAACATTGAGTTAATAATAATAATGTTAACAGGTAAAATTAATTCACATTATTATGATTGATAGCTAACTTCATTATATTGCATTTTCGTCATATTTCTTTCAATTTTACCATCTACGAAACGCGCCAAAAGAAGTTTTTCCGTAAATTATCTCTGATACATCAGGTTTATATGTTATAATTTTTATTTCAATATAGGCTTTATTACTCCGAAACTATTAAATTAATATATTTATTAATTTTATTAGCTACTAACTTCTGTCCGGGAATTTGTCTGCGTGGATTTCAGAATGGAGTCCAGAGAGAAATTAAAAATATCACATTTACCGATATAAAAGTATCCAATATTTATGTACTGTTATTCTAATTCAAATAAATTATAGTTGGCAGAAATTAAAAAAAATATGTAAAAAGTTATTAGTATTTTATTATTTATTTACCAAATGTAACTTGTTAATAAAATACATATAATATTAAATATATACACATAATATTAAAAACAAAATAATATATAGATAAATAAAACTATAACCGAAATAAATAACATGAAAATTAATTAATAACAAGTAATGTATATAATAACAAAGAATAAGTAAACCGTGGCATTGTACTAGAAATGCCACTTTATTATTTCTGAATAGGTTCACTGGTAAGAACAAATATGATGATATGTAAATTGATATTGCAGTTCTTATAAACAACAATGAAATAAGAAACAACTCGTGTTCAGAATTGAAGCTTTGACTGTTTAATATTATGTTCTTTAAGTGTATCTGGGCAGTTAACCTGAAAACCAAATATGTAGATGAAAGTAATAAAGTACTTAAATATTCAACATAAATGTCTTGTCTACCTGATATTGTATTTTGTACCTTGATTTCCTTATATATACATGCATAAATCACGCCTCTTTCCCAACGGGGTAGGCAGAGACCACGTCCTTCCACTTGCTATGATCCTGACAAACATCTTTCGCTTCTTGAACATTCATTAATCTTTTCATGCATGCTTGTCGGTTTAGAGTACTCTAGACCTGACCTTTCTTCAAAACGTCGCCGATTTGATAGTGGAGCGTTTGTCCTTCCTCTTCCAATGTTCCCATTCACACTCATTTCATTGATTTCCTTATGTATTCATTTATCACTAATGGCCGCGCTTAGTGATCGAAATTCCAAACGTTGTTCATTATTTTTTAAAGTTGAAACATAATTGATGTTTCTTTTGTCAAAGAGTATACCAACATTGAAATCACATAAAATGCACTTCTAAAAACTCAAACAGTAAATTTGTCTGTCTGTTTGACCACATATTAATTATTTGTTTGACATTGGCAGAATAATCTTAAACAATTAATATTTGATTTTATTTAAAGTATTTAAAACAAATATTGCATACAAATTTTAGCTTTCTGCACTCCTTCATATATAAACTTTAACAATGCCAAATCCTATACTCCTCCGCGTCATGCGTCCAATAGTGATTTTATAACATTGTAAGTATTTGTCCCATAATAATATTTAAACAAGATATATCTATACATACTGACGTTTATTTGTAAAATCGCCGGGTATACTGCTTTCATCTTTCATTACAAAAATATACGAGACATAAGATTAGATGCAAATCTAAGTGAGACTCAAGGGACGAACTGGCGTATACAAGAAAGCTCACGATGTAAATGTGAAAAAAAAAAACAGAAAACGTTTGGTTACGTATGTAACTGTCCAGACATAATCTTTCCGCTTGTATTGCTTCAGTGGGCACTCTCTGGTGAACTGGCACCCGGTAGACGCAGGTGGGTGGCGGCCGTGATTAATCGGAACGTGATTGACCTTATTTCACCTATTTGTAGCGTGTCGGAAAGGGGTAGTGGCGCTTGCGCCCGGGGTGTCCGTCTGACAAACTATGGGGAGCAACGATCTCCCTGTTCCTTAATTGTCTTGTGGTAGATTCAACATGGATGGTGGAAGAATTTCAGTTGCATAAAAACATGTTCTAAGTATGTATGTTATATGTATAATCATATATGTTAATAATAATTAACAGTAGTCCTCATTTATATATTATAAGAAAAAAACATATAGGTTTTATCGTTTGGACAAGATATGGCAACATTTGACCCAAGATGGTGACACGCTAAGCTTAGTGCTTAGAACACACATTTAGGTGCTTTGCGACAGATTTTCAACTTAAGGGTAGTAGTTAGTCTGGCATGCATTGAAAAACACCCTACCACCGCCATGCTATGGTTTCATCACCATGTTTTCCTACACCGAAAGTTCAGGCTCATGTTAGGGATTCAAACTCACCTCAATCGATATAATGATAAAGATATTAAATGAAAACTAATTTACTGATAAAGTAAAGATTAATTCAGATAATAATTAAAGTTAAGCACCTATATGTAGTGATATAACGATATATATATATAAATAAGTATATTATTTTAATTTTAATTGGCATATAATATTTATCTTACAAAGACAAGGTTACAATACTTGTACACATTAGAATTCTGGTTTCCTCAATAGAATCACCTGTGTAGAAAAATAAATTGAAAAAAAAAACATCTTATGTCTTCTCTTATCTCTCATCTTATCTTTGTGTTTCCCTATATAGTAACAGTGAAAATTTAGAATTATCCATATAGGTACCAAGTGTGTTTAGATTCGATCCCTATAAGACAAATTATACGAATTAAGCGTTTAATATACCAAACATTTATTTAATATACCTATGGTACGAAAAAAATACGGGACTGTCGCCTGGTGGTACGGTTCAATTAAAAATAAAGACGAACACCAAGAGATCTGCGAGCCATCGATGGTCGTCACTGTCATGCCAGCTTATAAGCTTCTTGGTAGCTATGAGTTCGTATACCATTCGTTCGATTCCGATGAAGGTTTTAGTGAGTTTTTGCGCGCACGTCAGTAGAAGTATTTGTATTAGTACAACCATTTTACAATAGGTAGCTGTTAAAAAAAATCATGTATGTCATATACTTTCGCTGCAGTTCGTGGCATTGAAATGAAAACCACGCGAACTAAGTCATGAATAACAGCTAGTTTAATTTCGTCGTTCCTTATAAACGTTTTCTATAATTAAAAAGCCTTTCAATTATGTTTAACAGGAACTATGAGTTCATAAAAGGAAATTAAGGTGTAACCTAATTGTGTTTAATTTTAAACATTTGTCTTTCGTTTAATTTTATCGCTGCTTCCTGAGGGCATTCAATGAACAAAAGAGATTATTTAAATCACTTACAGGTATAAATAAGGCTGTTGTTTCATTCCGGTCCGGTTTTATTTTAGTGGATTAAGTTGTGGCAATTAGTTCGTTGCCGGATATTTGGACAGTAGAGCCTTATTTATAGTCAGTACTAAAGCCCAGGCGGAGACGACCACTAAGCTACTTACTAAGGTACAAGCCAATACATATATAATGATCTCTCATTTGCATAGTTAATTATTGTTTCCTGAACTCGACCTTTGTATAATATTAATTTAATTTATACAGAGTGTTAGTTAACAGAGATTTAACTTATTATAATAAATTGTTGACAGTTTGGGAAAACTATCAAACTTACTATTAATGAATTTTCCTCTATATGCATCACTATGACACAAACATTATTGTTACGGTCCGTATAAAAAGCTTAATAACCACTACAAACATCAAGTATAAATTCGTAGGTAAAAAACGCGTTACGGAACACGCACACATTGACACCTTAGCAGTCCGATTACGTAAGCAAACAAACAATATTTAAAAATAGAACATTCTCCCTTATTTAAAAATAAATCAGTCATTCTAGGAATTTCGATCCCTGGTTTTTTTTTCGGACGTATAAGCGTGTCATGCTCAGACGGAGTGCAGTTCTGTTCAAGACAACCAAGCGTAAACAAGAAACAATAAGAAGAAAACTGCAAGAGGACTACAATACAAACTAGTAATAGTAATATAACAACAGTGTAGTGAATCACATAGTACTACTGTATAGACGATTTCTTTGAAGAACGATTGCGATTGAGAACACCTGAAGAGTGAGCTTGTTCCATTTTTGTTTTGTTGAGTACGAATAAATTATTTTCGTAATTCAAACATCATTTTATTACATTGTGGATCTTTTTTTTAATTTTTAGCGACTATAATTTTTTTCTACTAACTAATGGACACGAATTTATACAATATGCTTGATACAGTTGAGAAAGTTTACGCTTTCAAAAATAAATTATTATTCAATCAGTTTATTAATCAGAATATCTGATACTTCAAAAACTAGCAGAATTAGAATCCAAATGAGAATGACTATACAACAATTAATATTTCTGGCCTATTAAAAGCTCGATATAATGAAGGAAATAGTGACGACATTATCAAAAATAGTCGTTTATTTTTTTTATGTAACTTGTTTTCGGCTTGACTTTTTTGGTTTGACTTGGCTTCGCTTGACTCATGGTTTGCATAAATCAGAAGTCAGAGTAAAGTAAAATCGCCAACCTATACTTAACATTATTAAGAAATAGAATAAAGTAAAAAAAAAATACCAATTTTAATTTGTACTTATCAATTATTTTTATAAATTCTGTAGATTTTTGTAAACAACACGGATTAAAAAAAGGTATTTCCAGTAGGCTAGAAGCTGGGGTTCTAGCTATAGAGCTAATAAAAATACTGTCTACATTTATCGATTGTTAGTTTCAGGTTTACAGATATTTCTTATAAATAGCTTAAAAAGAATAACGTATTAAATTTGAATTATTACTATTTAAATTTATACCTTCTATAGCTGTCCGAAATATTTTGTGTAAGCTATTTATAGGAAAGGCTGTAAACAACATCGGGATTAGCAAAAATTCCACCAATCTAACCTTCCCAATGTAAACAAAGTTTATATGCACAGATGGCAAAATCCAATAATAGTAAGGGAACTGTAGAGCACAGCCCTGAAGGGGACAAATTTCCCCGAAGTATTAGAAGCCAACACTAAAGTCACGAAATGTAAAATTCATCGATATTGCCGTTTCCCAAACATTGGGGGCCGTTCCCTTGCCTATACACACTTATCTTGAGAGATGTGATGTTTTATAACCAGTAAAGTTGACCGTTTCCGTGATTTTCTGACGAGAAATGTAACTTGGAAGGTTAAAAGTCGTTGGTTCGACAACTCTTGACAAAAATGTTTGGACTGTTGAAGGTTAGCATCAAGTATAGAGTACGTTATGGTTTAAAAGATTGGCAATGAGTTCGTTAAAGTTTTATTCCATTCAGTAATAACAATACTATGTGTAATTTGGATATAATTGCATATAATTATATTCAAACTACATTTGGATTTGAAACTATATTTGTATTGAAGCAATGATGGCTAAGTAGTAGCGTGTACGACTTCGCGTCGATTGACGTGAGTTCGAATCCCTGAAATGAGCCTGAGCTTTCGGTGAAAGAAAACATCGTGAAGAAACCATACCATGGTGGTAGGGCTTTTGCTATGCCTGCCTGGCTAGCTACAACCCTCAAGTCGAAAATCTGTCGCCAAGCACCAATAGGTGTGTTCCGGCAGCTGCAATTGAGAGCCAGTCTTCCACTAGGTTTACCGTGTTACCATCCTGGGCCACATCGTCACTTAACATCAAGTGAGATTATGGCCACTACGCCAATCATATAACAATAAAAAATACACAGTTATATAGACCTATTATATTTATATATAGGTATATAAATAAAAAAAAAATGGATGGTATAGCACATGAGAACTATGTCCGAATATATCGCGACCACTATACACCAGGTGTAAGACCCAACATAGTGGCACGCTTAGGCGTGTCACGTTCTAGGATCCCACTGGGTCACAACTATCATGCACACCCTTCACAGTGATTCTTTCTTGGTTTGTTGCATTTCGGTATCAGCCAGTGTAACAGCAACTACCGTTGATGGATGACCGATTTCTCCGTTGTCGCCGTTGTTTTTGAAGTATCGTGCTTACCATCAGACATGATGCTGTCACTTAAAATAATAATAATCTTTATAGCAAAAGTTTATTGTTAGGTATATTAACTGTTTCATTGATGTTAATTATCTCATGGGTATTGAATACTTCACAGACTTAGTACGGTTAATCCGAATTTTAATAGTAACCATATTACATTGTAACTACACCTTCGCAATAGGTAAAACGAAACATCTTGCAAAATGTAAACAGCTATTAATTGAATATAAAAACTAAATACATATAAAAACCTACATGGTTCAGGCAGTTCCATCTAAAGTAGGTTGGTATCTTTAAAAGTGTAAGGTACTTGGCAAACGTAGACATAAAGAGGTTCTTAACATGTAATAAATGTGTCCGTTCCCTCAATAAACTGTACCTCGAATGCAGCCTGTAATGTGGCTGCGGTCTCATTGCCTTCATTTAAAACGACCAGTGTTGTAGAATTAAATTACCTACTCACTAGGTATTGCTTGTTGCTTATTTCGCCAAAATTAAATAGATTCAGAAGTGAGTGTGTTAAGATAGAGCTGATAATACTTTTATCTTTGTGTTGTTAATATTATAAACAAGACTTTATGGAACAAATAAATACTAATTCACTATAAATATATAGTGGATATATAGATAATGATGTATAGTGTGGTGTATTCATAAGTGGATATTCATAACTACCCTACACTGGTCGGACTGAGTGGAAGGGTACATTATGCGTAGCGCAGAAGGAGCGTCGCAATCTGAAAGTAGATCAATCCCCCCCGATGCCATCCCTCGACAGGGGCCCGATCTCCCATTCGCTTTCGACAGCGTCGACAAAGCGGAATGCTTTGCCGCGAGTCTGGAGAGATGGTGCTCTCCAAACACCGACAACGTAGACACTGCATATGTCGACGCTATCGAAGCCTCGGTACAGACACTAGCTGCGATCCTCCCGGTACATCTACCGGGCACTAACCCTAGTTACATCTGAGGAGGTCTGTTCCATAATTAAAGGCTTTAAGCCTAAATAAGCACCCGGTACCGACAGTTTCAGAAATGAAGTACCCAAACTTCATCCTGCGCAACTCATAGCCCTCTTAGTCTGCATCTTCAATGGAACCATCAGCCGTCTGGAAAAGGGCCACAGTGATAGCCTGGCAAGAAAGCTACGCTCGATAGCTACCATCCTATTAGGTTACTCAACACGATAGAGAAAATTTACGAGCAAGCTCCTTTTGAACCGTCTCAAGACTGTCATCGCGATCAAAAACCTTTAGCCACCAGAGCAGTTCGGTTTCCGAGCCAAACACTCTTGTAAGAACCAATTGCACGGCTTCACGGAGCACATGACACATAACTTCGCGAAGAGTAAGCCCCATACCGTACACTGCGGTTTTTTTTGACGTCGTAAAGGCCTTTGATAAAGTCTGGCACACCAGACTAGTTCACAAGCTACACCAGTCCCAAGTCCCGGATAGTTCACATCATCCGCGATTACCTCACCAACCGTACCTTCCGCTACCGGGTGAAAGGCGAACTCTCCCCACCGCATCCGATACGCTCCGGTATCCCGCAAGGCTCCATTCTGGCGCCTTACCTTTTTAATCTGTACACCAGGGACCTCCCTCACTCCCGGAGCGAAGGTAAGAATTTACGCTAATGATACAGTTATGGATGGATTTACAATCAATGTAATATAGTTGGGTACTAATACGCAAGGCTGTAAAGTTCGATTATAGATGCGCGTTCTGAGAGACATACGAGTATTTCCCGTAGTGGACTTCGATGATTTTACCAAAACCAATTGCCAAACTCATTTTCAACAATTACATGACCATGACTTAATTCAGATTATTTAAAAAATATAGGCCAAATATTGTAATATAGCTAGTTAAAAATAATATATTATTAAGCAAAAATGCCGAAACCTAAGAGCAACATAAAAGTATGAAATTAAAACAGAAATATTGTCTTTTTTAATAATTTCATACCAAGTCTATTGGGCATAATGAAACGAGTTGTCAGATTGACAAACAAAAGAGATTAGCTTTGTGTTTGTATTGAGGTACAAAATTTAAATAATCACCAGTACCGAGCACTGAATACTGATGCTCGCATTTAAATTGTGTAGAATTGTCAAAACAAGAAAATTGCTTCCGAGCGAAGCCGACACATAACCGCTTTGAAATAGTCCTCGTGGTATCGATTAAAATAATGCTAATGTTATTAATTTTGTTTGGCAGCTTCGTAGACTGCTATTCCGTGGTTCGATACAGGTGATCGTCGTCTTCGCAAATACGTATTAAGCATAATGCTAACAAACAAAGTTTCTTATCTTTCCGTTACATTCCTCCTAATTGTTATTTTACCTATAATTAAATCAAAATATTATTACTTATACCGTCGAATACATAACAAAAAGGAATTTCAATTAGTATTCAAACAATTAAAAAAGGCATAGCCAAATTAAATGTAACTTAGTATTTAATAAAAAATCATTGAAACATTTATTTTATAATTATATAAATAACATTTTATTTACTGTTTAAAATTAAAACAATATAATTAAATACTTCAGTCCTGCAATTTTCGTAATTTTAGTTGACTTAAGTACCTTTTTCTTTAATGTAAAGACTGTCTTCCCTGTCTCGTAATTTTTCGATGTTGTTTGTTAAACTATTATAACAGAGCTGTTAAGTCCTGCAAAGGGTAATATAGTAATTGTTGGATTTACAATAACGGTATTACAAATTGCTTCCTGAAATAAAAAGAAGAACGAGATCTTTTAACATATTCAATTGTTGTTATCCACGTAGGTAGTAAAATGTCGTTATCTTTCGTGTAGATAGTTAATTCGTACTCAAAAACATAATCCAAAGTAACTCACAATACTGGTCTGCGAATGTAGTGTTGAAGTACTTACAATTTCTCCATCTACGGTCCTCTTGTAGATTTCCTCCTTTTTCATCAAATGTTGTTTCCACTTCGCTTTTCAAAATATAACTGTCGTGGCTCAGGATACGGCTCGTTTATATACTCAAAAAAGAAAATTACGAAATCACTAGACGGTACTTGAACTTGTAAACAAATTGTAAATAACATACGTCATCGTTTTTAAGAGAAGGGAAACGTTCTATTTTTAGACTATTATTTGTTGATACAATTTTAGCGATAAGGCTTTGTATGTGTGAATAAAACCTCGAACCTATGACTACTAACTCGATGTTTTGAGCACATTCTAGACGATTCCAGAGATTTCGACCTCTAATTCAATTGAGAGCTCATTCTCCACGTTCTAATCGATTCCTCTTCTTACCAATCATCTAAGTCTGACCGTATTATCTAGAATATATTTTTATAAACGAATAAAATACTATTACATGCATACACGCAATGCTTACTTTTAAAATTGTAATCATGTCAAATTTTCTATCACAATTTAACATAAATAAACTCATGCAAAAATGTTTAATTCAAATGAATACATTTGAAGTATTTGTCACTATCTTTTAAAAAGTTATAACACTTAAAACTTTGTATCTCTAACGGTTACCAATAAATAAATATTATACTTTTTTTATTCTGTTACATTGAGGAGGCGATGGGATCACCGCAGCTGACGGCGTGAAACGTTCCGAGTTACCTAAGTCACTTAATTCAAACTTTTGCCAATTTTAAGCGGAACTTTTGTTTAGATACAAAAGTTGACGTGCTAAGGACCTTTTTGTTTGTAATGGTGGCTATGTAATTGCGGTTACTAATAATCTCGTTTCAGGTTTGAGTTATAAATGAAATACGTATTTGCAAAATTTCATTAATAATATAATATATTAGTATCATTGATATTTATATATACAAATATTTATTTTATAATTTTATGAAGGATTACAGACTAATATAACAATAAAAAGAGAAGAAATTTATATAAGTGAAATGATTGTAGTTTGCCGTTGTGCGCGCATCACGCAAAAATTACTGGATAGATTTTGATCCATTTTTTTCTTATGCTCCTTACATTATTATAACCTTATAAAAAAACATCACGATATCTTCATTCAATAAAAAGTTAAAAGTTAAGAAACTATGACCTTTATAATCACTACCCGTTCTTCTATCGTCCACGCGAGCGGAGCCGCGGGCACAGCTAGTAAATAATAAAATAACTAACTAAAAGCCTCCACATTAGAGTAGCTAAATATAATAGTTGATACATTAAAATACAAATAATAAAATAAAGTTCAGTTCAAACGAGTTCATCTTTAAGTTCGAAGACAGTGTATTGTTGTAGCTTCTAGAACTACTTATCATGAAAGAGTTTGGTCGTTGTAGAAACGTTATTTGTAGATACATACATTTTTAAAAATTAATAAGTAAAAATTTTGGGGCATGAATTAAACGAGTCATCTTTTGTACAGATTCCTGATTAGCACAGCACTTTGTGAATTAATATAAGAAAGAAGCAGCCAGCAGCCGGGTTAAATAAATGAAGTGACTAATAATTAATTGGACTTTCGCCCTATTTTCCGTTCGGTGACAATTAATTTCCGGCACTGAGTAGAAAAGAAACCCTTATCACAAGCGTTTCGCACTTTTCGTTTAGACAAGTGACAATTAGAATGGTTTGCCCGCAAAAAAACGATAGAGCTTTAAAGATTTTTAATGACTAAGAAAATTGAATTGTAGATATCAACATTTACAATTAATATTACTTTTTTAATTACACAATATATTACAATATAATTATTACAGTACTAGTTGAGCCCCACGGTTATTCCATCAACTCTCCACCGTACCTTCGCATCGCAATCGTGTAGCCTATAATCTTTCTACTTGCCTACAGCTTGCCAGATTACTTGACATTAATGGTTTCATTTCCACTCCTTAGGGTGGTAGCGTGAAGTTATATAGCTAATACATGTTTTCAATAAACAGTCAATAATTTTTTATTAATCAGGCTTTCAATTCCAGCGCTTAGATACAAAAAACAATGTCTTGAGCCTTATAATATTAATATATAGATTACATCTAACTATATCCCTGAATCATTACTAAACAAATACGCCTAATATTCAATTCTATACTAATGGATAATATAGTTTTAAATAGACAGCACAACGCTATTGAAGTCATGGTAAAATTGTACATTAATGCTTATTATCGTTAAATTCCTAGCTTTGTTCTGGCTTGATAAAATAATTAATCTTTTCAATATTACAGCTTATGAAACATTAGCTATTCATGCTGATATTAATATTAAGTTATTTCCAAAATTAAAACATCAATATAAATACTGTAAGGGACAAACCTAAGTACTGACGATTATTAATTATTTATTTTAATACCGAAGAATATTTTACAATCATCCAACTAAATACAGTCCGACTTGTTTCAACATTATCGTCAGTAGTTTTTATTTATCTTACATAAAGTATCAAAATATATACTACAACCAGTGCAGAGAACATAATATTTATGAAATTTAAAATTTCATTTTTTCTTAATAATACAATTTGGCAAACAAGCATACATCCCGCCTGATGGTAAGCAGTTACCATAGCCTATGGACGTTTGTAATACTAAAGGTATTACTAGCGCGTTGCCGACCTTGAACCCCCCTAGCTAGGAGCTCTGGATACCCTACTCTACGCAGAAATAAAACTCAAGGTTATTTGGCTACGATCTTCTTTAGAGTGAAGGTATTCCACCAGTCGAACTGCCCCAAGTAGAAAGAAATATCCAAAGAAATCTCTCTTTAAATTTGGCTAAGCAAATTTAGAGCTATGTCATGCTTGTTTTTAATATAACTTTTATTCAGATCTTATTAATAAAAGTGTCTATAAAATTTATAGATTTAATAGGTTATAAATCACGACGTAAAAGCCATCCGAATTCGCGGTCGGTCGTCATAATAATCCAATAAAAACATAAGTCAAACTAAACAAGTTCATAGTGCGAGTCATTTGTGCTTAAACAAAGCGTCAACAGCAGAGATGCTGTTAGCAATAACCGAGATCATTTTTCATGTGGTTCGTTCGGTCTCGTGGCCGACGAGAGCGTTATAATAAATCATCGTTGCCAGCATCACGACGTTATTATTTAGTCCGCTCGGTTTATCCGTGCATGTCATGAAATCTTACGCTACGATTGAAGCCTAAATTTGAACTAAACATTTATTTTGCATTAAACATTTTCATTAAGTTCACGTTTGTTTTTTTTATTATAACACCATGGCAATTTGATGGCACTATATTTAATAGTAAGCACAGTGCAATCTAATAACATCAGCGACCACTAATACATAAAGTACATAATGTAGGTGCGAAACACTACCTCGGCAAAATAATTGCACTAGACTTGCAGCAGTGTGCAACACCACGTATAAAATGAGGTTGGTTTGGATGTTTCAACTCTTAAAATGTAAAACACAACTAAAAAGGAAAGAAATTGAACGTATTGATAATTAGGTTGCTTCTGTACTTCTGAAATCGGTTAGTTATAGATGCTACCTCTAAGGACTAATGTAGATCACTCTGCGTCACAGTAGTAAAAACTACCTCGGTAAAATAATTGCACTAGACTTGCAGCAGTGTGCAACACCACGTATAAAATGAGGTTGGTATGGATTTTTCAATTCTTAAAATGTTATTTGACCCACTCAACACAACTAAAAAGGAAAGAAATGGAACGTATTGATAATTAGGTTGCTTCTGTACTTCTGAAATCGGTTAATTATAGATGCTACCTCCAAGGACTAATGTAGATCACTCTGCGTCACAGTAGTAAAAACTACCTATGCAAAATAATTGCGCTAGACTTGCAGCAATGTGTAAACCCCGTTTAAAATGTGTTTGGTTTGGATGTTTCAACTCTTAAAATGTTATTTGACCCGCTCAACACAACTAAAAAGGAAAGAAATGGAACGTATTGATAATTAGGTTGCTTCTGTACTTCTGAAATCGACTAATTATAGATTCTACCTCTAAGGACTAATGTAGATCACTCTGCGTCACAGTAGTAAAAACTACCTATGCAAAATAATTGCGCTAGACTTGCAGCAATGTGTAAACCCCGTATAAAATGTGTTTGGTTTGGATGTTTCAAGTCTTAAAATGTTATTTGACCCGCTCAACACAACTAAAAAGGAAAAAAATGGAACGTATTGATAATTAAGTTGCTTCTGTACTTCTGAAATCGGTTAATTATAGATGCTACCTCTAAGGACTAATGTTGATCACTCTGCGTCACAGTAGTAAAAACTACCTCGGCAAAATAATCGCGCTAGACTTGCAGCAATGCGCAATACCACGTATAAAATGAGGTTGGTTTGGATGTTTCAAGTCTTAGAATGTTATTTGACCCGCTCAACACAACTAAAAAGGAAAAAAAAATAGAACGTATTGATAATTAGGTTGCGTCATCAACTTTGCCTGTGTGAAATTACTGTTTTTGCCGCTATTTACAAATTATAATAACAATCTTCATTTACCTAACCTATCCATCTCAAGAATGATTAAAAAGTGTGTTTCATATTTTGACATATAGGTACAGCTTCAGAAGTTATAATTTCTCCTACAATAGTTTTAACCATTTTCAACATTTATTGTTTCATCCTCTTTTTCTTCTCTTGCGATAATGACATACTAAAATAATTTTAAGTACCTAATCACTCATTCCCATGTCTATAACTTAAAAAAATATGCGATTATTATAACACTTTTGACTCTCTATTCTACTTACTTCCGTATGATTATTATCCAAGCCTATAATGCAAATTTTCTTAATTCCAGATTCAAAAATAAATCTCATTACAAATTTTATCTTTATTAAGAAAATCGGTTAATCATATTCATTATTAATAGTAATGATTCTAAGCATAGATTAATACGATCCTGTACGATATACGATATCCTATTAGATCCTATACGATAAAAGTTTCATATACTTTTCACACACTTAAACACTAAATTTGAAAATATACTAATATTGTATGTGAATTAAAAGAATAATTTACGAAAACCTAATATCATCATTTAAGAAGAATTCAATGTTTTAAAATGGAAATATGTTCATTGGTGTATATGGTGTAATATCAGCTTTGCACGTAGTGTAACTATATTTAAAGCACGTGACGACATAAGGCTTTGCCGGTACAGAGGCGGTGGGGTGGCAGGGGCAACTCAATCTTCCCTGTATTATTTTATTTCATCGTTCCTGAGTCAGAGTCCGCCCCCATTTGTCTTTGTTCTCGGTTTCCTATATTTTTGCACGCGAACTCCATTATCTAATTTAGCCTTGGCTGAATGCCAGATCACCATTGTTACTTTCTTTCAAGAAAAACAGAGTTTTTTTCTTTACATAAAAAAAACTAAGCACATTAATTTCAATTACTTCTTTGAAAGACGAAATTATTCCAAACAATAGATTACGATTTACATTAGATTTGTATTTAAAAATTATCAAAAATTGCATTAAAATGTAAAGTGTTTAATGAAAGATATAATGACCCGTGCAAATGGTCTAAAGTTATATAAATTTTATCTCTTACAAATTACCTTTTAAAATATTTAGTTTCATATCAAAGGTTTTATTTAACATAATCCATATTTAGATAGATTTAGATACAACGGCCTAGGTTACTGACTAGGTACAAATTTCAAAATATTTCACTATTTACAGTGGTTTTCAAAGTTCAGGAAATGTATGCATCATAATTTCTAATGCAGTTTTCTACTAGTGCAACGGAAAGATCGTATTCTAGTGCATTCATGTTACTTTCGTAACACTTTCGTAAGTTTCATACTTCTTCTTCTGACAAATTCGGTCTTCAGTGCCATTCAGCAAAACAATTACAAATATAATCATGTTTGAAAACTTTTTTTAATCCTGTGTAAAACTTTTTTTTATGAAAATAATGAAAATATGCAAGTACTTAATTGTGTTAAAAGTTACCAAGTAAACATTATTATGTGGTTTTATGAAATAACGATGCAAATGAAACTTTAAAAAAAATTACAAATTATTGAAGACATGTGTGACATACATTCTTTAATAACACACATTAACAAATACAATGTTCCGAATTTACGATTATAATCCTTGACTGCACGGCATACAATTCAATTTTATTTGCAACAATGTAATGTAATGCGACATGCGATAGGTGAACGAAGTTTCACTTTAAAAATATCATTGTACTTCTGAAATCTGTTAACTATAGATGCTCCCTCTACTGATGTTGATCACTCTGCGTCACAGTACGTTTGCCAAGCTTACTCTTCAGTCCAGAATAGTAGGGCGTGTATTGCTGCTTTGCGATAGAACGAATTTTAGCGGTGGTCTACCAGATTCGAATCTTGAATGGGTACTACGGTCCACCATTGTTATTATTATTGGAACGAAACTCCTTATCGCGGGATGGGAGCTAAACTGGAAAAAATGTCCGATCCGACCAACAATAAAAAGAGACAAAAACACATACATAATAAATATAGTACTTTCAAAACTATGACCGTCGTAGAATTGTTTTAGCTATGTTGTGACCAGATATTTGTACGCACTGTTATACGAGTATGTACAGTACAAATGGCCGATGGTTCGAGACGGATTTAAGATTTTTTATATAAACCTTTTTTTAGTTTTTGTTAATAAAGTTATGAAAATAAATATTTAGTTATTTAATTATTATTATAAAAATGTAAACAAATTATAAATTTAATCAGTGCATTACTGATTAAATATTACCTATGAAATTACCGTTTTGTATGAAAAAATTTAAACGATGTTTTTTCATGTACTTTTTATTTGTATTAATCGAAGTAATCACCAATGCAATCAATGCATCTTTGCCAGCGCAGTGGCAGTTTATTGATGAAATCTTAAAGAAATGAGATGTCTTAAAGAAATCAGCTGGACGGGAGGCAACAAATTCTTCAAAGGCATTTTGTACTGCCTCTCGGGTATTGAATTTTTTTCCCGCCAAGGAGTTATCTAAATTCTGGAAAAAGTAGTAGTTTGTAGGCACAAGGTCTGGTGAGTAGGGTGGATGACGGAGAACTTCCAACCCCAGTTCTTGCAACTTGATGACCGTCTGTTGTGCAGTATGAGGCCGCGCGTTGTCGTGCATGAGCAGCGGAGACGAGCAATTGACCAATGCTGGTTGGAGATGTGCCAGCTTCTCCATCATTGTGTTCAGTTCGTCACAATACACATCTGCAGTAATGCTCACCCCGTTTGTTAAGAAGCTGTGATGAATCACACCGGCGCTAGACCACCAAACAGTCACCATCACTTTTCTATGGGTAAGTTTTCGTTTAGGGCATTGTTTAGGTGCTGAACCAGGATCCAACCAACATGCTGAGCGCTTGCGGTTATCAAACAGAATCCATTTTTCATCGCAGGTAACAATACGGTTCAAAATTCCTTCATTTGTGTGTCTGTTGAGCAGTGCAAGGCACGTCTCGACGCGTACTTCGCGCTGGCGATCATTGAGTTCGTGGGGCACCCATTTGTCAAGCTCTTTTACCTTGCCAATTTGACGCAAATGGACCAATATTGTTTTGACGCTAACGTCGAAAGCTGCTGCTAATTCAAGCGTAGATTGTGTATCATCAGCTTCCACAATCGCCTTTAATTCGTCATTGTCGACCAAAGTCTTCGGACTACCGCGAGGTTCATTTTTCAGGTTGAATTTCCCAGAACGGAAGCGAGCAAACCAATAACAGGTGGTGCGTTGGTTTGTAGTGTTGTTAGCTCCGTAAACGTCGTTGATGTTGCGTGCCGCTTGTGCAGCGTTACTGCCACGACGGTACTCATATTCTATAATTACTCGAATTTTTAACGTATCCATGATGACAAAAAAGATTGAAATGCGATGAAAATGTAACACTAATCAATAAACAAATGACTACTTTTGGAAAAAGAATTCCATGTTTTTAAAATAACATTAACTTGAAATTAGAATTCTTAGCCAAACAAAAATTATTATGATTTGAAATGGCCAGTACTGCAGAACGGCAATTTCATAGGTAAAGACCTATTAAGTAGGTTTATATAAAAAATCTTAAATCAGCTGAATTCGAATTATCGACCATTCGTACTGTACACACAACAGTGAGTACAAGTCTGGTCATCATATAATATCGATGGAGCTTCGTTCCTACCGGGTGTCCCACAACGCCTATCAAATTTGTTTTATAATCTGGTATGTCTCCAAATATACCGTTGACTTTATTTTCAGCAGTGGCATGCTCTTCTTCATTCATATTTGTCTAGTATGAAACATCTACAATCTCTTTTAAACATACTACTATAATGTATGTGAGATATATTATTATTTTTATTAATTGTTTCTAAATATTCACCATTATTAACTTTTATCACACAATCCGTTCTTTTGATTCATAACTTCTTCCAAATACTAAAACGGACTTTTCTAGATTCAGAGTGCGATTAACCTCTGAGCCACCATATTTCTTGAATTAACAAATAAAAAAATGGTATAATGTATACTGATAGTTTCCTATCTATACATATTACAAAACTCAACGTCTTTCTGTCTGTTTGTCCGTTTATTTTCTTTTCACGCGAAAACCAGTAATCCATTTTACATGTTTTTTTTATTTTAATTCATAGCTATGTTATCTGACCAGGTTATAGGATATACTTTGTAAGATAAAGTAACATACGAAATAAGCAGTGACGATAATGGTGAATCAAATCTGAAAAAAGACTCAGTTGGGGCGCTTAAATGGCTTAAGCTGATTAAACCATACGAGATATATCAAATTAATGTTCTATATAATTGTAGATCTTAAAAAGACCTACAAAAGTCACCAATAACATATATCTATCTTCTAAGGATCACCCACAAGAAGCATTTTTGTTTTCTGTCTCTTGAACTGAGGCAGCACAATTCGCACGTGCTCTCGACCAACGCACGGCAGTCTGTAGTCCACGCAAGCGGAGCCGCGGGCACAGCTAGTTGTTTATATAATAACACTCACATTGTCAACCCGTAATTTTATTATTTCTCATATTATTGACAATTCATATGGTCTATCAATTGAGAAATGACATATACTTCCCCAGTACAAAATTTCATCAAAATTAGTTGAGAACTTTTTTTTACGTTGCCTAAATGTATTATTGGCGATTCTTATAGCCCGCCAATTATGGAAAGACATATGCTTTTCAACTACAAAATTTGATCAGAACCGGCTGAGAATTGATGAAAACAAATTTGTTTGAAATTCTTTTTTATGCGTTTTTCAAAAGTAATAGTGAAAAATTCCATGTACACAATTTCATAATATTTTTTTTACGATTCCTAAAAGTATTATTGTAAATTCTTATAGGATATAAAATCAATTAACCAATGACATAAGCTTCCCGTGTACAAAATGTCATAAAAATCGGTCTAGCCGTTTTTGAGTTCAGTCTGAATATACAGACAGACAAACATACATTTTTAATAGTATATTCGTGACTAATTTCCTTCTAGTTAGTATGTCAATAGGAAAATTAAAAAAATACTTGTATCTAGAGACCAACACTGAAGATTTATGAATATAGATAAATTTTTTTCAACAAAAATAAATGATAATAACTAGATTTTTAAATTCATGATAATAATATTATACAGTGATTATATTATTATAACTAGTCAAGTACACAACTTTCTTCTTCTTAACAAAGATTTCTCTGTAATTAGTAGTCCGTGGCAGTTTCGTTAGAGTAGGGCGATAATTAGGCTCGACATCGCATGATACGAAACGCACAGTATTATATTTTGATTCTTAAAGATTGCCGCGCATCATTTTGATAGAAACGCTGACCTTAAAGTTGCGAGTTTTTTTTTTCGATATCATACTATACATTTATAATTTCATTTCACTTGTGATGTTTATTACAAAAAATATATTAACCCTATTGTACTGTATTTAGATATAATTTCTTTCAAAACTTACATATCATATATTTCTAAAAGTATTAATGCCAATTCTTATAGATTATACTCCCCTTGTATAAAATTTCATAAAAATCGGTTGAGAATTAAAATTAAATTTTTTTCTTGTTTCTTATTTTTGACGATTTCTATAAGTACTATTATTTTATGTAACAAAATAAAATAAAAAATAAATTAAATGTAAAGACACGCTCCGTTGTATAGCGCCATAAAAATATATAAGAATTCCACCAAAGAGTTTCACATTACGAGACTAAATAAGCTGAATTATCGAACCTTGGAAGCACTGTTTATCAATATATTCGTCTCACTTTAATACTAAAGAGAAAATGAGACAAAAGATGTAGCTCTAATTTTCACTACGCGAATGTGACGCCATTTGCAAATTCGCGCCATTTTCATATTAGAAACGTCAAAGATTGTTGCGACTTTCCGACTGATATTTATCAACAAAATAATAATATCCGATATTAATATGGAATCTACTCCACCTCATATCTTAAATGAGGCGAAAATTTGAGGTAAAATGTTCAAGAGTTGTGAGATCTGTATAATCTCCTATTTGCTATTGACAATAATCTAATGAAAAAGCTTCGTCTCGAATTTAAATTCGTCTGCTCGTTTGTAAAAACCAACTTACCGAACTAGTATAATAAATAACTATTTTCTCACTGCGGGATGAAAAGTTCGCTTTTCGTCCCACTTATTCGAAAGAAAAATGCATCTTTCTCTCCCTGTTAGATTACACTGGCACGCATGCGCCCGCCTAATTCACTTTTCTAATCACTAATGATTTTGTTATAACATAGAAAATATAATATATAGTATATTAGTGCAGTTTCACTCGCGTGTAATTTAAAAGAAATCACTGATTGATGTTTTATAATACTTCAGTATAGACAATATTTTTGTCAGGCGGCCAGGGTTATGCGTCACAACTCACACGGATCGTTCGCGCCACTACATCTACATATAGACCCGAGCCGAGTCTTGAATTACTTTAATTTTACATTATCTCCCAAATTATTCGTCCAAATAACACAACAAAAACACTTCCGCTTTATTATATCAGTATAGATTATTTATCATTGCTACAGTAGCCATGAATAATTTACGAAATTACAGCACAGTCGTTCCCTTTCCAAAGAGACTAAAGAACCTATTTGTATATTTGTAGCGACTTAGTCGATTTTTTTGTGTTCTGCCCTAATTCCGCTCAGGCCTTCAGGGAGCCGTTATGTAAACATTTTGAAAACCACAGACTTAATCGTATAAGGGTTGGTCTTTAAAAGCGGAATTTTAATTCGAATCTCCATTCGGACCGAGTTCCACATAGATTTGAACTGAACGTTCAAAACCAGCGATGGTCCGACCTCCCTAGATATTAATTAACCTAATGCTAATGTCTGTTACTTTTGACTTTTAATTTTCATTAAACTCGCTTTACATTGCTATTAACATTTATTTTCGAGTTAAAATGAGGATATTATGTTAGGTACTATAAAAAGTTCAGATAAAATTAAATTATACGGTAATAGACAATAACTACCAAAACAATTTTTCTTTTCTCATGTTGAGTTGTTTCTCAATAAAACTTACTAAGTTGTGAGAGAAACGCTCATGAAGTTTACTGTGTGATATAATAAAAATACATTTGGAGAACTAATCGTATTGTTGCCTGTTTAAATAAAGGTGTATTTGTAATTTCATCATCGTAGTTATCGTAGTTCTGTTATTAAAAAAAAACTAATATAACAATATTAGTGATCGAAGTTTATAGTAACAAAATTTTAAGAAATTTATTTCATTGGAAAATATATTGCGACGAAATATCATGTGAGAAACGAATCTTGTATAAATAAGACCTTTTAGTGTGAGTCTCCTCGTATACTTTGGTGTGCTACGGCAAAGGTAGGTAGGAGTTTAATATCTGTTGCACATTAGTTGAGATCCGGAAATATTCCATCAAATAAATATATAAATATATGATAAAATTAAGATAATCGCCTATTTGTGACGTATGTCAAAAAGTCGATGATGTTTGTCACTTTCTGATGGCGTGTATCCGGTAAGAGTCAATTAGGTAGAACTTGTGGCTTTTGGTTGAACAGACTAGACGTTGGCATGTATAATAAAATAATGGGTGATGAGGCGGCTAGTCTGTTAAAATCAATTTCCCCTTATTGTTAAATGTAAAATAAACATTATTTATGTTACGATGTTAGGGTACTAGGGTTATGCTACTATGAGGCTGACACATGCGAGTTGTATAAAAATCTCTATAAAAATTAAAAAAGTTTTCAAACAAATTGAAATTATTGTTAAGTTCCTTTTTAACCTTTAATTTCTAATTAAAGGAGTCAAATGTATTGATCGTAATTTATTGAAAATGGCTTGCCAAGTTAGAAATCCCATATCAAGAAAGGAAAGAAAAATGTTATATTGAATTGAAGTATATTAATGAGTACATTCCTACTGCTATAATTAAAGGAAATATTGTGGAACTTGACACCTGTTAGATCTCAGCTCTTTTATCGGTGATAATAACTACCCCGAACGTCGTTTCTACTGAAATAGGCCCCTTTTTATATGTTTTCGTTGCGACTCAATATGCACGAGCGTTGTGATGATTTTTAATCAATTAAATTTAATTATATTACAAAATATAAATTTCAAAGGCAATGTAGGTAAATTTAATTCACTTATCCGATACTTTATAAAGAGGTAACCGCGACGCTGGGAGTTTAACCTAATTTAATTTTCTTTCATATTATATTGTATAAATAGTAGGTAAGGGGTAGCTCAAAGTAAGATGTTTTAATTAAGTCTTAGACCTCGTGATAAATAACTAGCCTGCCGAGCCCGGAACGGCACTAATTGCTAGTATATTTAATCCCGTAAAATACTACGGGCCCCTGATTTCCATAAGCTTCAATTGTTTGTGCCCATGTATACCTGAATCCGATTTAGTTGCGGCCATTACCATTTGTGTTTATCTTTCACCGACGAGAGTTGAATGAATAAGTTGACATTTGGAATTTGATTGTTTATTTTGTCGTGGATTATTTGCTACACTCACTGCAGCGTATAGTTTACTTTTAAAGTGTAAACATGTAGACGTGATAATGATAAAATTAGTGGCAATAATAAGCCATAGCTTATAACAGTCTGTCTTTCATGCGTTGATTAATTTTTCTCAAATAATAATTTAATAACCATTATATTACATGCAGGCTGATGACGTATAGACGCTTTCGAAATGTGGTGCTGGCGGCACCTCTATCCCTCTAACCCCTCTATTTTCGTCGAGCTCAAGGTTTCTCAAAGACTTTCGAGCATCTGCTTTACTTTCTTACTTATACTTATATACTTATATACTTTCAGAAATCATGAATGAGCAATACTTTGGCCATTTAGCACGAAAGCCCTCCGACAATCTGGAGAAATTAATAGTAACGGAAATGCTGGAAGGAAGGAGACCAAAGGGTCGTAACATAATAAGATGGTCCGACCAAGTGTCCAACTACTAGACATAAACATCGCAGAGGCACATAATTACGCTAAAGACCGCGAAAAGTGGAACCTGCTCTTTCGCGAGAAGGACAGGGAGCATCACGACGCTCAGCATTGAGCTTTCGACTGAAGGATGGATATTATATATAAAGTCATCATGTAATAAAAGTCTTACTGTCTGTCTATTACGTATTTAATTCACATTTTATCTTGACACAAAATAAGAAAAATGAGTAAATAAGTACATACCGTTCAATAATTTAAACGAATCTTTATGTCAATGAAATTATTTAGCATACTTTTACATAACTGTAATATTATTAATGTACTTTTTATTGAATACTATCTCGGCAGAATGATTGTTTTGCATATGATGGTATGTACAATTGACATCCATTAAAAACAGCAACCGCCGTCAAGCGACCATCCTTTCATAGACGTCATTATCAAGCCTGTCTTTATATACACAGAATTCTTTTAAAACTTCATAAAAAAACTATTAACGAAACAAGAAATTTTGAAAAAATCACTATTATTAATCCTTTTGAAATTCATATCACGAAATCTGCAATGCACCTGAAATATTAAATTTTTATGGAACTATCCTTTTTTTAAACCCCTACAAATTTCATCGTTTTATCAAAATAAAAAGTAACTTTTTCTTCGATTTCAAATCCGTTCATCAAATCAGCGAATGCGGGCCACGACTTGAGACTGTAGTGTCGGTCGCGAACAGGGTCAGCAGCCTTTTAACTCTTTTTCCACTCAACATTGTTACCTTCACAAACGAGTTCGGCGCGTGAGTGGTGTACTAAATTTGTTGTTCTTTTGACAAAGGAAAATAGTACGGTTTAGAAAACTACCGTAAACATTAAACTATTTTTATCAATGTCATATTTAGTCAATTTTTTACAATTTACCACCTTTTAACAAACTGTTGTTATTTTTACTGTCATACGTAAATTAGCATTCGTAGTGATCATATGTGTATATGATAACATAAGTATATATCTAACTAGCGGTAATACATATATTGACAATGACATTTATATTGATAATGACATTTCAAATAGTTTATTAATTTACGAGTAGAATCAACATATACTTCCCGTGTACAAAAATTTATCAAAATCGGTTAAGAAGTTTGTTTAACATTTCCTAAATATATTAGTGACAATTAATATTCTTCTACAAAATTCATAAGAATCGGTAAATACGTTTTTGAGTTAAATACGAACATACAAACAAATAGACATGGTAATTTAAAATAAATTTAAAAATATTTAATGGTATATCCCATATGCCACATACAGAAATCAAGAAAAAAATATTTATTAAGTAATCCTAGACATCCTAATATCTACCGGGAAAGTTGAAAAAAAAAATGTACAATCAGAACAACCGATTAATAATATAGATAACATTGGTACTAATAATTTACACTGAATTAACACTACACCATTTTTAATAAAACAAAACACAATATTAAATTTACTCTGACATATACGAGTAATACCAAAGAATACTGGCAAAATAACTTATATATAAACCGTTATGAAAACGCCCATTCTAGTGAACGGATTTTAGGCTATTTCGAACTAACACTCAAGAGTTTCAGCTTTCATAGATATTTTAGTTTATATTACCAAGCATTTCTATTATGAACTGAACTTAGCTAAGTTTATTTTCGTTCAGTGCATTGCTTGTTTACTATCCATCATATTGTTGAGACGGTGCCGTCGTATTTGTCGTGTTCAATTTTAGTTTTCCTGTTTTGAAATAAAACCTTTTATATAACTTAACCTTTATACCTTTACTTTATACCTTAACTTTTATATAACTACCTAGCTAAATTATTTGAACACCGATGTAATTGTAATATTTGTTTATTTAACTCTTTTAATTTTTCGTTAAAATTAATGTAATAATATACATTTACTATCGGTGCACGTATTTATTATGCAGTAATTATTTTCATCCCGTAATTTTATTTTTATTCATATTATTAATAATTCATGTAGCCTATCAATTTTGGAATGAGGTATGCTCCCGTCTACAAAATTTATTAAAATCGGGTGAGAGTTAATAAAGAAATTTTATAGCCTAAAACTTCATATCATTATCGTGATTATTGTCCTTCATATAAGATAACAATCACAAAATTTTGAAAAAAAAATATGTCCAGACAGGACTACATATTTATCAATAAATATATTAAGATAGAACCAACAGCACCCATGTTACACATTACGTTTAAATTTCACTTAATCCCGTAAAACTTAAATACGTATATAGGTTTTTTTAAATGCACATTTAAAAACTGTTTATATTAATTATCACTTTTTATGTAGAGTATAGCGAATAACATCTGTTTTTCTTTTGTCGTATAAAATTAATACATAGTATATGTGTTGAAATAAATAATGGAGAATCAAGTACCATTATGCAAATATTACATACTGGTGGTATCGGAACTGTGATTGAAAATGTAGGTACACCTGAAAAGCCGAGTGCTTCGTTTCACGGTAACTGTCTGTGTTCTAAAAATGGAAGTCAGTGACATCACATCGAATATACCAAATCGAATCTGCGTCCCAGTTGGATGAATGGAAAAAATGTTTTGTTGCGAATGAGCACGGTGTCACGACGCGCTGTCCGCGGAAAGATTTACAACCTTCCATTACTGTTTTGTGTTGGTGCCTATATTTATTATATAAAGTTTTTTTTTTTGTTAAAATAGTCTGATCGAAAAGAATTACTTATACCTATATATTTCTTTTAGGCTTTAACTTCTGAAGAGTACATTTGAGTGAATTAATATAATATGTAGTTTTTAATTAAACATGAATAGCTATGAGGATAAGTCATATTTTGTCACATTGAGTCAATTTTGAAAGTACTTCTCGCTCGCTACTGAATGCCATATAGTCCATTGAAATGTTACAAGGACCGAATATTTCATTTTTTAGAGGACGTAATTTTATTTTTGGGACATGTGTGGAAGAAGCTTAACCTCAAATTTGTGGGGTCGCCAACCTTGTCCCCTGGCCGCTATCTCGGAAACTATGCGTCTTAAAAAAATTCGTAAAGACATAATTTGTAGCAAATCGTTTTGCCTAATTATATAACTTTTTGCCCTAAATTAAAAATTAAAGAAGTTATAAGCAAAAAAGTGAGATTTTTTTTAATAAAAATTTTCTTTTTTTCTCTATAACCTTTTTTATACATTTTACAAAAAAAAAAATACCTCAGACCAATCTTGTAGATGATCTTTTGAGGAAATTTAACCCATGTATTTTTTTTTAATTTCATTCATTTAAAACGCTGTTACAGCGCTCCAAAGTTGACCGGGTTCGTCAATGCTCATGAGAATCCGGTCAAAACGAAATGTTTAACTTTTTTTTTTATGTAAAGATATTCTTAAAAAAAATTGTTAAATTCGTACATATATACTTTTTCATTCCTCCCAAAGTAGTGACAAATGGGCTATATAAATTACACACCTTGCTTCACATTATGTGAACTATTATAGTAGGCAGGTTAAAAAAAAGATATTTTTGTTGTCATTTTGCCTTCAAGCAGGTAATTCATATGGAAAAGATAAATGATCATTGAGCTGTTTAAAGTTATAATAACATAACAAATTTTCCAGTTGGCAATATTTACCAAAAGAATATCATCGCAAGTCAAGTGAATAAATGAAACAATTTTATGAATATGTACTTATTAATTTAGACAAAAATAAGAAAACAAATTTGGTTTTTCAATATACAAATTTTATTACAAACAGAGAGAGTATTAAGGAGCCAAAATCGACTCAAGTGCATAAACCCGTAAAATTTAATCAAACACATTTATAGTCTGGGAAATATTATAAAATTCTTAACATTTTATGCAATAAATTTTTATAATAAAGTTGAACGTATCTTTTATATTCAGATATTTTTAGTTTATGAATCGTAAGGCTTACGTTATATAATTAGTTCGTCCTATATTGATGATTTAAATAAATATATCAACAACCAAAATATATATAAAAAAATGTGTGTATTTATGTACGCACGTAAAAAGTTATACTTAAAAAGGTGTAACCGTACTTGGCGGCAGCAGCACTGCGCGACACGGCATTGCACGTACCTACCGCGGTATGCACCATACAGTTTCATATAAAGAATGAAAGGCCGTGACGTCCCGTGCCGCGCAGTTCAGTTCCACCTAGTGTGCTATGCCCCATACAGTTTCATATAAAGAAAGAATGGCCGTGGCGTGACGTACCGTGCAGCGCAATTCAGTTCCGCCTAGTGCGGTATGCCCCATACAGTTTCATATAAAGAATGAATAGACGCGACGTGACGTGGCGTTCCGCGCATTTCAGTTCCGCCTAGTGCGGTATGCCCCATACAGTTTCATATAAAGAATGAATGGCCGCGACGTGCCTTGCCGTGCCGCGCAGTTCAGTTCCGCATAGTGCGGTTTCTCATTAGGCGTAACAAAATAAATAAAAAATACCAAAAATTTTATCTCACGTGCAACAATATAATGAAGTTAGCCATCAATGATAACAATATAAACCCATTTTACGGACTTTTAATTTTGTATAATTAAATAGATTTATAAATAAAAATTAAATTAAATAAAATTATATTTATTTATAATAAGTAAACTTCTGTCACATGATGCGTGCGCAGTTCTTAATTTTATTCTCTGCTAAATGCGCTAAAAGAAGCAAAACTTAAAAAAGCAAATGGAATATCAAGCACATTACTAACTATAATGTACTTATAGCCATATTGAAAAGTCGATTAAATAATCACAGTAGCCTTAAATTTGGTTACGCGTTTGTTAACTGGATGCTAAGGGTGTTATGTGTGCAGTTGGGTCTTGTCAGCTTTGAACTTTTAAGATCTGTTTCCAGCATGAGTGGCAAAAGCTATGTAATTCACCTACACTGAAAAAAAAGTTTTGTTAAGAGTAGCTAAAATTTTACCTATTAGTTACAAAATTCGGGGGACTACTAAACTGAGGCCTACTAGTAACCAAACTTTTAACTAGTTTGGGAAGTGCAGCAAAACCAGTTTAGCTATTTTAACAAAAGTTTGGTTACTAAGAAGTAAATTTAAGCTATTTTCTGATTAGTCAAACTAGTTCAGCTATTCATTTTTTTCAGTGTACTGCAGAGTTACCGCCTAATACAGTTATATTAGGTACTATGTACTTCATTTTTTCAGACGAGAAGTCCATACAATTTTATTGCGATAGCGTACACTAATATGTCAAGCTGTGAAATACCTTTATACATAACTATCAGAGCGCCCGCGACTCCGCGCGCATTTATTAAACAGCTATTACTTTTTTTCATCCATTAATTTTCTTATTACTCGTATTATTGACAATTCATATAGTATATTAATTGAGAAATGACATACTTCTCGTGTAAAAAAAATCGTTAAAATCGGTTAAGAATTAACAATTTTTTTACTATTTTTAGGATTCCGAAGTCAAAAGGCTTAGATCAGAGATTCATATTACTAGAAAGCTGTAATTTGGCATGTGTATAAATAAGTACATATTAATCACGCCGACAAAGTGGTAAAATAAAATAATTGAATAGGGTACCTCCCCTACACGTAAAGTGGGTATGATTTTTGTTTCTTGTCTATCACATCGTATGGTATGTCATTGGAAATGTCGTTCAAAAATATTATGGGTCTGTGAAAACCATTTTTCGATTCAATGATCTGTTTGTTAAATCTTAAGTTTTAAAATTCTAATTTTTGTTAGAGTCAAGTGTGTGCACCCCCACCCCTCTGCCAGCTAAATGGTTGTTTTTAGATATGTGAACAAATTCATGGTAGTATAGTATATATATTGAAGTTAACATAAAATTAAGCTTTAAAGTACCAATTTTGCATTTTGCCTAATTGTAGCACAGTACACTCTAAAATTATCGGCAACCACCAGGAGATCGATCGCCGGTTGTTGCTGTTATGCCTGCAAACGTGTCAAATGGCTGTTCTCAAAGTTTCTCATAATGTGCACAGTAATCACGACCCAGTCGGGTGAAGATCCCTACCACTCCGCTGAGTTACTACATATATACCGACTGATGTCGGAATGCGACACTCCTAAGTGTGCCACTATAGCGGTTGTTACACCTGATGTATGGTGATCGTGATCCAGTTCTACACAAATATTGTATGCTACCACCCAGCATAACTATCTCAGCATGTCCATAACTTAAAACAATTATTTGTAATACGTGTTCATTTATAAAAACTATTACTAACAACATATTATCAATATTGTAAGTTAAAGTTTTTATTTAAATAATTACTCTAAAATTGCTATATAGGGCAGTGTTCCTAAAATACTAGCAGATTGGCGCGTTGAATGGCAATGCTGATATTTTGGGCAAAGGAAAAACCTGTCTTTTGGTCTCGCGTGGACTTGAATAAACGCCCTGCAACCTGTAATGTCTTGTGTGTGCATGAACCCATTGTTTCGACGCCAAACTGCTCAAACACATATAAATGATGTAAATTTAAGTAATTGAGCCTCTTGGTGGCTTTCACCGACGCAGCTACGTTGCCAGCCTTCATAGTAGTCACCGAAAGATGAGATGGAGCCTACGAATCCACACATGTTGCTCATTACATATTTATCCTCAATATTCATTTGATGACAAAATTTATCAAATAGCAAATATCATCACGATCGAACATCACAGCTAACTAACATTTACATCGCTCCATATACATACTTATAAGAACCATTATGTTAAATAATTAAAACAATGTGTATAAAATTATTAAATGAAAAAAAAAATCTACCCATCCTCCAGGTAACTAAAATCATGCCATCGGGTTTTTTTACCATCGTTACATATTAATAATAATAATAATAAAAAATTTTATTTCAGTTTTTACAACCATAAATTACAATACAACATTAAATAATGATTTTAATAGTTATTTATGAGAACAATATATTGACCCTATAACTATAAAATGAAAATAAAGGATATAACAAAAAGCGACGGGTATTAAGCGTTCAGAAATAACAAAAACCTTTCAAAAATGAATCATAATAATTAGAGCGGACCAATTCGGAATGTAATGCGACTAAAAACCTCTTTCGTTGTTTGTATCTGTATTTTTATTCGTCAAGCGATGCGACACTGAGCCAAATAACCTGACGCCGTCGTCGGGGGGTATAAGGCTCTTTCTAATTTACATTCTGTATACAAATTGCGCAAATGTGAGAATGAAAATAAAATTCTCGCCGTTTGTGTTTTCTTGCGGGGTGGTCTTTTCTCACATTATGTAAATTTTTATTATGAGTTCTGTCAAATTAGTTCATACACGCACACTTTTATTATATTTTTTTGTATTTGAGCTCCCATTGTCGGGTTATAACAACATATAACCAACATTACCAATGTATTACTAAATATAACAGGCTCTACGCAGTCACTAAATATTGAATACAATTTTCTTATATGCTTATGAGATGTAATATTGTACGGAAGAGTTTTTGTATTTCCACGGATATTACGCAATGGAAAAAACGCTGGGAGCAAATCTATGTAACAATACTATACATAACATACAATTATATATGACATTCGTAAGGCTATAACAATATATTAGAATTACTAGGATGAGTGAAGTGAGTAAATAAACATATTAATAGTGATTAAATTACGTTATTTTTACATTATTAAAATATATTATTATACTTATTATAAGACGTTCAATTGATTACGTTGCGAGTTAGAGTCGTCGACCAATCATAGGCGTTGGCCAATCATAACCCACACCTTGTAGTAGCAATGATCGAGAGACGAATAACAGTCAGCTGATTTTACTATGTTAACCTAAGTGCATTAATGAATTTCTTACTATTCCAATAGCATATTAAATTCTCTTAATATAATGATGTATGTATTCCACTCAATAAAATTATAATAGTGAACTTGGTCCGTAAAAGTTGGAGAATGATTGCGGTTTTGCGGTCTTCGCCTAGCTTCGAACTAACGATAAAGTGAGTTCTACGAAAAACTTTACTCTCGACTATTTCTCAAGTTATCATATTACATCAATTACATTGGAACCACTCGTGGATAAACTTTTAATAACACCTTACAGTATTTTATTCATAAAATAGTCTTGTTTTTAATATTATATAGCTACATTCTTTTGTTGCGAATTCAAAATGAGCCTTTCAAATCTTTTCACCCTTAATATGAATGATATTTAACCACACCCGATTTAATCACTTTCAATTGTATGTCGTACATGTAATCTCATATATTATTGTGGTATTGTTATTACAAATCCTCCAACGTTCATGTATTTATATATTATCTTGCAACCGCTCGCGACTCTGTTCGCGATAATTAAGAATTAAAATTTGATAAAGAAAGAAAAAAGTTTATATATTAGTGAAAGACTTTTCATAGTCGAATCACTAGTTTCAGAGATTACCTTCTACAAATAGATAATATATATATTGATTAACATTAGTCGTCGGTTTAATTTTATCATATAATTGTCCAACTATAAACAAATCTTCATACAATTTGAGCGTAAAGCAGCGTCGAAGAATATCTGACAAATTCGAATCAGCCGCAACTACACGCGGTATAACATGTAAAACCACTTACGAGGAAATGCCATCATCATACTGATAATGTAACTTAAAACCACAAACAAGGAAATGCCAACATCATACTGATAATATAACGTAAAACTACTAATGAGGAAATGCCAACATCATACTGATAATGTAACTGACCACTCGATAGCACTGCGTTTTTCGGTATACGCTATACTTTTTCCATAGTAATTAGTAAGAATCCGAAGTAGAATAAAAGCTAAAGACATTGGCAAGCATGTCACGGGGCTTAAGTGATGATTGGCTAGACAATTGGCAATACGAGAATACGGACGATGGACTAAAGTGTTTTCGGAGTAGTGGCGTTGAGGTGAACAATCTTTTTTAAACTGGGTATATAAAAATCACATTCAAGAATATTGTAAGCAACATAACGTCGCAGGCTTGGCATCAGAGAAAGATCGCAACATCTTTAAGCTATTATTCCTTGTACGATATTGTTCCTTTGATTCATTTAACAATGCGTTATATTGCTATTCTTGTTTATCAAGACTATGCATAGATGGCGTGCCGTCACAACTTCTGCTTTATAATATAATTCAGACCAGATATACTGACTGGTAACGGAAGTCGCTAGTATTTTTGTATGTATCAAATAATATAAATTTATGAAAACAACTTTCCATTTAGACCATTCATATTCACTAAGACAAAATTGAGAAACACTCTCGGTTATAGAAACAGTGTGGTTAATTTTGTTTGTTAAGCATGGCGTACTAACTGTAATAGTAAGTGTAGTCGAGATTCATCTAATAAGAGCAAACCAGGAATAAATTCTTCATTATGAGCACCCATTATCATTTAGCGGTTAATAAACGTGAGGGCGAAAATCGAAGGTGACTCGATGACAAGGGGATCAAAAATCGTAGTAATAATCGTAAAAAGTTTCGGAGTTAAAGACGCGTCGTGAATTTAGAAGTTAGTCAAACGATCCCATCGTTAGAAGAGGGTCAATGACCTCTGATTGCGTGTACGTGTTTTATCTTCGGCATCGATATAGACACCATTGGTGTACCTAGTACATCCAGAGTAGAAAGTGCTATTATGGTTTGTGCCTTTGTCACAATAAATATTTATTATAATATTATTGAACCGAGTACGGGGTACTTAGAGGCACTTAAGCACAAATATTCAGATTACTGGAAATTTGTTGCTCCCTAATTTCATTGAATCTTGTCCCTGTTTGAGATTTAGACTCTAGAGGATTTTATGACATGTTTTACTTTTGGCTTATTTTTTCTATTTACACTTGTATTCAATACATAACCCGAAAATTTGAATAAATATTTGTTGTGGTTATACACTATATACTCGTAATACTTAAATTAAAATTAGTATTTCTCGTGAATTCATGCACACAGTATTCGTAAAATATGTTTTGATAAACAATATTTGTGAAATTAAGTGTGTTTGTATAAAAGTATTCAAAAATATAATTTATACATGTTTTCTATTTTTAACCACCGAAACAAAAAGAGGGGTGTTATAAGTTTAACGTGTGTATCTGTTTATAAAATCCGTCTCTGCCAGACTGCTAAACCGATTTTGATCTTTTTTTTTTTTTGTTTGAAAGGTGACTTGATCGAGGGTGTTCTTAGCTATAATTCAAGAAAATCTGTCAGCCGTTTGAAGATTAACGGCTCTTTTTTAGTTGATAAATGAATGTAAGCATCTTCATCTCCAAATTTGTTATTCTGTTACTTCATTGATATGAGAAGTACATGGCAACATTGAACTGAAGCTGCAGCTTCGTCTGGAATCTGCAGGATACCAAACTCTTTACAAAGCATTTGGGGTAATTGGAATATTCTCATTGAATAATTTACTTGTCTCGGGGTTTCTTATTTTCAATTTACCTTTTTATCAAGTTGTTCGTATATATACCGACAAGCAAATTTTAATATAGCTTTACCTATATCATAATATAGCTATATTTTAATATAGCTTTTCCTATATGAGGAAAATTATGGTTATAATATTACACAAAAGAAAATAAATACTTTATATAAAAATATTTATTAAACAAAAAAAATACTCATTACATAAAATATGTAGAAAATCCTGTCATTTCTCATTTATTATACCTACTCATCTTAAAATAAACACAAGTTTGCAAATATCTATTTTCTTTATTTCCTCATCATTCAAGTCTTTGAAAGTACACTCATAAATATGTAAGTCTAAAGTTGTTGAGGGAACTCGCCATATTTTACCAGTTTTAGCTAGAATACCCATACAAAAGGCTAAAGCCATCCACTGCATAGGACGACCGCGCGCAGTGGAGTTTCACCGCGTAACAATGTCCAAACATTCATAAATATGCATAGCGATATAAAGTCTATTTCAATAGTTTTATCAAGCCTCGAGGCCATGAAGGAGACTCTTATTACAGTGTTTTTGTTAATATTTGTTCCTTGATTCGACATTACGTTGACTAATTGGTAATTTAATCTGGAATCCGGCAATCGTCATTAAAGGTGACAGATAACGATTTAATGATTACTCAATCTTGAAATTGTAATAAGCGTGCCAGGCTGTGATTGGTAACTATCTATGTTTAATTATAGCCATGGAGAAAATATAATTAAAATGATAATACACACAAACTGAATTTAACTAGGTTATTTAAAACGCAATTTGGTTGAAAAATCAACCTCTATAACTTTTTTATATAACTCGGTGGTTTTGTAATTTATTATGAAATAAATTTATTTATTATATATTGATATATCCATGAATATGGTGATGTATTTATCAAAAAATGAGTATCATCTTAATAAATTATTTGAGATCAAAGTAATAACAATTTTGAAAGAAGAGTATAACCGTTAGTTACGATTTTGTATTGTTTTTGAGCTAATTATTGTCATCGAAATCATCAAAATGTTGGGTGAAATACCCGAAAGTTAGTTTTATTGATTTGTATTTTCTACATTATTTTGATTTGATTCGATCTGACTATACTGTTAGCCATAAGGGCCCGGAAGCCTTAGATAGCTTTTACAGCTTCATCCGAGCTTGGTGGAGAGCACTTAAGGCACTCAGCCGCGAAAGCGTGGAAACAAGTGCCAAAGTGGCCGAACCTCGGCTTGAACTGTTGCCGTATTTGCAAATGAATCGCGAACTGGCTAATTCTCTATCCGTAATTCGATCTAAACTAATTATACATATTTATTTCCTCTGGGAGGACGGAAGAAACATGTGTGCATGTATTTAGTAATCTGTTAATTTCGGTCTAAACTAACTAGCCAAAAACGACAAAAACGTCGCTTATAGAACCTATATACCTGAGTGGTGTGCATGTATGTAGAGATGCAGTGTAATAATTGTATGTTGGTAGCTAGTGAATGCAGTGTCAATGTTGCTGAATGCTGCTATAAGTGAATAGTGCACAATAAGCACTGGTATTATTTAAATAGCAGAGGTATTAAAATAAAAAAAAGTGTAAGGGTGTAGTCTATATTATGTGACTTCGAATATGAATATCTTCGCCATAATAAAACACGGTTTTAACAAGCACTTTACGGTGTAGACATTTTGCTAAAACGTACGTGCGAATCGTAAAAATTCACTCGCATCAGTTTTTCATAAAGCCCCCAAAGAAGTATAACTTAAAAAGCTACAGAAGAAAAAATATACCGAGTAAATTAGAAACGGAAAAGTTTTTCCGTAACTCACAGACATAGTGAGAATATTAGAATATTATTATTTTTAGAATAGAATAATTTTTATTTTCTATTTAATTAATTTAAAAATATATATTAAAAATACGATTCCGTCTTAGTATTCGAATGATGAATAATCGCATATCCTGTATTATAATAAGCTGTTAAGTTTCAGAATATAAGTAACTACAGAATGAAAAATTTATAACATTTTGTGGACATTATAACATCGAAAAATTTTAATAAAATATATTAATATAATATATTTTCATAGAATATAGAAAAAATATTTTATAAGTGTGCAAATTTAAATTAGCAATATTGCGTTGCTACGGTTGTAAATATTGTATTTATATGTAAAATGCTTTAATAAAAGAAGAATCTGATAAAAGTTCTCATATTGGGTTTTTTTTTTTTTTTTTTCGAACTGACTATTCTGTTAGCCTTAGGGGCCCTGGAGCCTTTACGGCTTTTACAGCTTTACCGGGCTTGGGGGCGAGCGCTTAGGGCACTCAGCCACGAAAGCTAAGCAACAACATCCGAGGGTGCCAAAGTGGCCGAACCTCGGCTCGGACTGTTGCGCGTAAGCAATTAAGTCGCGATCGCGAGAAAAAAAAAAAAAAACCTATGTGTGTTGTGCATGTGTATAATGCAGTGTCATGTATGCCTGTGAAAGCTAGTGATTGTAGAGTCACTTGTATCGCGCGAGCGGCTACTTGGCTCAAGGGCTCCATGCCGATGGATCGGACCTAGGCTTGAGTTGCCGCAGAGGAGGGCGGTCGTGGCGGGTGTGCGGGAGCGAAGTTAACCGTACGTCCCCTGCGGAGGGAACGGTGGTTTCGCGGGCGTGGGGGCGAGCACGCATATGTTGCGGGAGCTGACGCGTAGAAATTGTTAGCGTTCTCGATGTCGTCATCGGGATCGACAAAGAGATTTCGCGGACGGCGTTTATAACGTTTGGCAGCGGGGATCGAGTTGTCTGGGACGTAGTTCACGGTGGATTTTACGAGCGGGTTGGGATGATTCGAAGCGCTATCGAAGTATCTCCTGGTGAGATATTTCACATAGGCTTCTATCGAGGGAAGCCTCATGTCCCTGTGCAGGTCCATGTTCCTAACGAAGGCTGGAGGGTCAAGCAGGCGACGGAGAAACCGATTTTAGACTCTTTGCATGCGGGAAAAGTTATGTTTGACCATATGTGCGAACGTGGCGCAGCTATATGTCAAGATCGGACGGACGCACATCTTGTACAGTGTGAGCTTATGTCTTAAGGACATTTTGCTTACCGAACTGAGCAAGGGTCGCAAGCGGGAAAGGATCCAGATGGCCCTATTCCTGACTATAGTAACGTGTGCGTTGAAGTTAAGCTTCGAGTCGAGGGTGACACCCAGATATTTAGTCTTGGTGGCCCAAGGGATATTCGTACCGAATAATGAGAGGGGTCCTACCGTGCGTGGTAGTTTGCATGTATGCGGTTCGAACATAATCGCGGCGCTCTTTACCGGATTAATAGCTATTCGCTACGTTCGAAACCACTCCCCGAGAGTGGTTACGGCACGTTGGACTGCGCAGGCGAGATTTTTTCTGTGTCTGTTTGACGCATATATGACTGTGTCGTCAGCGTAGAGCCCTACCTCGACCCCGGGGGGCTTCGGGAGGACGCTGACGTACAGATAGAAAAGGCAAGGCGCCAGAATGGAACCTTGCGGGACGCCTGAGTGTATAGGGTGGGCGGTAGATAGTACTCCTTCCATTCGGTAGTGGAAGGTGCGGTCGCGTAGAAAATCGTGAACTAGATGAACTTACCTATCCGGGACTTCTAATTGATGTAGCTTGTGGACTAGTCCGGCATGCCAGACCTTCTCGAAGGCCTTAGCTACGTCAAAAAAAAGACCGCAAGCGTACGGGCGGGGGCGATACTACTTTTGGCAAAGTTGCTCGTGATGTGCTCCGTGAGGCGGTGCACTTGATGTGTACACGAGTGTCGGGCGCGAAAACCGAACTGTTCGGGAGGGTATAGATTTTTAATATCTATAACGGTTTTGAGACGGTTCAGAAGGAGCCGCTCGTAAAATTTCCCTAGTGTGTTTAAAAGGCTGATCGGGCGATAGCTATCGGGAAGCGAAGCTTTTTTGCCGGGCTTGTGAATACCTATAACTATAGCTTTTTTCCAGACGGCTGGAAAATAGCAGTGGGCTATGGCTACAATGAAGATGCAGACCAAAAGAGCTATGAGGTGATCGGGAAGAATTTTAAGTACTTAATTCCTGATACCGTCGGGGCCAGGGGACTTTCTAGGCTTAAGGCCTTTAATAACAGAACAAATCTCGTCATGCGTGACCGGGTTTAACGTTTCCGCGGGGGGAATCGTCGTTAGTTCCTGAACGGCGGTCTCGATGGTTTCGATGTGGGCAGTGTCTACGTTGTCACAGTTTGGAGAGCACTGGCTCTCCAAGCTTGCGGCAAGGCATTCTGCCTTATCGTCGCTATCGAACGCGGGTGGGAGATCGGGGCCCCTTTCGAGGGGCGGCATCAGGGTAGAAGCTTCTAACTTCAGAGAGCGGGCGAGGTTCCAGTAAGCCAGATGGGACGGCTTGAGACCCTCTAGGAGCTTATCCCACCGGTGACCTCTGTACTCGCCGATGCGAGTTCTAACCTCTCTCTGAAGTCGCCGTAACCTACGGGTGTTATCCCTCGTCGAATAAGAATCGAAATATATCCCTCATATTGGGATATAAGTGTGAGAATAGAGAGAACGATATTATATGTCCCCACTCATATCTTCAAGTAATACATACATACAAGTAGTACATACTTAGACATGAGATACATTATTTATTTTGTATAGTTTTATATTACTATTATCATGGAATACGGTCACACAACACAACCTTGGAATTGAAAATTTGTCGCCAATTATTTATCGTTGTCGCAGATGATAATTGTATTAAATCGCAAACATCTTTGCGACTGTACTTCATAATTTGCTTATACCTGTCATTCATTCGTATCATTTTAACCACAGTATTTTGTAAATAACATAGAAATTCGTGAACACTCATCATCATCTGAGGCTCCGGGTGCGGCTGCTCCAATGTATCCAGACCTTCCTATTTCTGTCTTTCTTTCCTTCTCTCTAAACTAATAGTTTTTAGATCATTATGATCGTCATCCAACCATCTTAGTTTAGGCCTGCCACGAGTTCTACGTCCATCTGATTTTCCTTTAAGAAGTCTTTTAGGTATCCTAGTGCCTTCCAACCTTGCGACACGTTCTGCTCATCGTAGACGTCCAAATTTTAATGGTTTTAAAAACATTTAGTTCGATGTAAAACAAAACTATCTTTGTGTTCCGCTAACTGTACTTGAGGGCCAGTCTTTAATATTTCTAAGCCTAGCGTGATAGCATCGCAAATACATTAGGTACCTGATTTAAAAATTAAATGTTTAAAAATTATCGTTGATAATAACTACATTTTTTTAAAATCATATCGAATTATTTATGAGATACTGAAATAATTAAAAAAATATACTAACTTTGAGCATCGGAACGAATATGACTTTTACGTTTTTTCTTGTAGTATTTTCTCACGCACAAATTAAATACCATTACATGTGAACTTGTCACATATCCGCTCCCACTAACACATTAACGAACAAACATCACAACGAAAAGTTAGTTTACCCCACTGTTTGAAGTCCAAAAGACAGTTTTCAACTTTTCCCATATTACTCGTATACTTTATTCGATTTCTTAGATAGGACTGTTTTGCCAACGGACTGATATTAACGGATAGACGTGTTAATCTCACGGTGTCGAGAGCATGTGACGATATTATTTTTCTAAGCATCATATCGAGTGATTAATAACGTTATTCCCTCTGGCATAATGACAGCGTTCAATATCTTAGTATCTACTATATATGAGACTAGTAAAGTACGAATTGTAATAAAGTAAGTATTATTTATATTAATAAAAATGTAGTTCTATATGTAATATATGCAATTCTTTTCCAAATTTTCTGACAGACATCTTATATAATGAACACTGATCACGAGAATGTTAGTAAATTATTTTTTGTGTGTCTGTATATCTATTTGTATGTCCAGATTTAACTCAAAAACAGCTTGACCAATTCTTATGACATTGGTCAATTGATATAAATTATATAAAAAAGTGTTTTTTTTTTACATTTATTAACTGATTTTTATGAAATTATGTACATGGTTAGTATAGTTAAGTAAATTGTATCAATTCCTAACCAAAAATTGTACTCGGGAAATACATTTTATTACTACTCATATACATATACTCAATTGATAGATTGATATGAATAGCCAATAAAAATAAAATTGCGGGTCTTAAATAACTACTACGTAGTAATGAATCGCTAGTATATACTAAAATCATGTTTTTGCGTTAGATTCGCAACATTTGAAAATTAAATATAGTTCTCAGATTAATATAGGACTGAACTTAAGAAAGCATCTAACCTACATATTTGTGGTAATGATAAAATTACCATAAAAAACCTATTTTTAATCCACATAAGACACATAGTTCCTGGAAAGCAATTTGAAGCAATTATGGCTCAGTGATAGCGTGCACGGAAATCGCATCTATTGACTTGAGTTCGAATCCCTATAATGAGCCTGAGCTTTTGGTGAAGGAAAACATCGTGAGGAAACCATATCATGGTGATAGGGCTTTTTCTAATGCCTGCCTAGCTAGCTACCACCCTCAAGTCAACAAACTGTCGCTAAGCACCAATAGGTGTGTGCAGCTTTACTTAAGAGCCAGCCTTCCACTAGGCTTTGCGTGTTTTCATAATGGGCCATATAGTCACTTGAGATCACGTGAAATTATGGTCACAAAACTAACTTAGAACGATAAAAAGTAAGTTGCGAAACTAAGTTGTGAGCAACAACCAGTAATATTATAAATATCACCAGGTATGAAGCTATGATATGAACGCAAACTACCATAAAAAACGCCACTAAAGCTGTTATATAAAAAAATATTTTATAAAAAGTAGAATACTGTCCAAAAGCACCCAACTTATCGAAATCATATTTCAGCGACGTGAGAACGAAGTACCTTACCTTTTTCTAAAGCATTGTCTATATAACGCTCGTTTAGAATCCCATACAGGCCAGGCAAGTTGTTCGACCGATATGAGCGAGCGTTTTAGACAGTGATTTGCCTTTCTAGCTTAAAGTAAACGAGGCATCACCCTTTTCTAAAGCATTGTCTATATCATATTGTCACGAGCACGCGGCGACACGATATTCTTTGAGATATAACTTAATTCTTGTTGAATGTTTGAAGTTAAATTTCTTTTGGCGCATTTAGTAAAACTTATAAAAAAAATTGAGGGTAAAATTGAGAACTGCGCACCCATTAGGTATGTGACGGAAGTGCGTCATTACGAAGTTCATTTTATTGTGTATCAGATGTGCCGCGGCTCCGCTCGCGTGAACTACAAAAATTGTGGTTACCTGGATAAAAAGTATCCTATGTGTTAATCCAGGCTATAAACTATATGTGTGCCAAAATTCATCCAAATCCGTTTAGCCGTTTTTCCGTGATTGAGTAACAAACAAATAAACTCACTTTCTCATTTATAATAATAAGTAAGGATAGTTAGGATAAATAAACATTATTTAACCATTAAATGCACAGTGATATATTTCTACAACAATAAGATTTTTTGTAATTTTATTCATTGAAAACCTTTACACTTTTTTTCTTTTTTCAAGATATATCCTTTACACTTTTCAATATTCATTTTAATTTTTTGAATTGGAATAAAATATCATGTATGTAAAAATAAAGAATAAGTCTTATAGCTGAAATTCTGAGCGTTTTCGGTATATTATTTGAACCTTTATATCGTGCCAATGATTTATTTATTTACTATAACATAAAGTATGACTCCTCTAATAATGACCTTGCATTGGACTGTAAGTATAAATAAAAATGTTGTCTACCATTAGGAACCTACATACTCGGTAATAATAAGTTAATAATATAGTAGATATTATATTAACTAATAGCACTGTTACAGCTTGAAAAACAAATACAAAAAGTTATTGTTGTAGAAATACATCACTATACGAGTACATTTAATTTTATTAATTTAATATTTGTGTAATAATATCTAATTAAATTATTTACAGCTATCATATAAGTTTAACAACCCCTTGTTAGTAATATTTTATCATCAAGTTACTTTAAAGCAAGTCTTCAAAAGTATTAAATTACTGCTTAATGAGACTCGAAAAACGTTGTCCTCTACAATGGCTCACATTGATTAAACAAAATTATTGGACTTTTGTTATAGGTGATTAAATTTGCGATTTTGTTCATGGCAGAATAAAAACTGGTTACTTTTTAATATGTTATTTTTAAGTAATTATTTTGATTAAAAGTGATAAATATTTTATGAAATTTATTAACTAAAATCAAAATTAACAATCATTTTCGTGGAAAAAAATTAGTAGAGAGGTAATTATATAATTATTACTTTATTTTATTTTTAAGTTTAAAACTATGCGCATTTTATTATCATAAACTTACGATATACTTCTCGTGTTTATAGTCCAGAAACATTACTGAGTACGGACATACTCTGAAGCTGTGCATCGTCATCGTTGTGCATTTGCAGCCGTGTAGTGTTGTTGAGTCGTCTCTACTAACGAACGAGATGCAGGAGAAAGGTAGCCAACAGTCGCCGGCCCCGGGGGACTTTGGTCCGTCCACTACGGTCTCTAATGAGAGCAACTTCATCGTTAAATAAATTGGATAAAGACGTTCGTGATCTCTCAAGAACATCTTGAACCTCTTCACAGTGACTAGCAATTAACTAAATTAAAAGATTGTTCGTGCACTTACAGAAACGTCTGAAACACTTCACGTTTTCCTCGTCCTTGTGATTTTTATCGTTAATTTACATTCGAGATGACACCAACTGCCTTCTATAAGAGTCATTAGTTAGATTAAATCATATTTAATTTGGTATTCTTAAAAATATATCATTTTTTGCAAATTTTCAAACTCAGTCTTTTTGTACAGGCAATTTAACTTGTCGTGAGCGTATCTGAACCGTGACAATGTCAAGCTCGTTAAATTTACGGGTGTTTGTGTTGATAATATAAGCAGGTAATGTCGCAACCCTTCCACGCCCCACTGCCCAGCGATTAGCAAAGTAACTAATGATACTCGTCAGAAGTAAACACACCTATAATTTTAGAACAGTGTATTATATTTTTATCTGATTATTTATCGGTGTTAACGTAACAAAATTATGTTTTTAATTGAAAGTATATTAAATCACGTGATGGATCATGACAGATTTATGATGATGAAGAAATAGTGCGGTTGCGAACTTTCATTAAATGTCAGGAAACTGTGGAGGAAGCATGAACGTCTTTGACACAAGAATACGGAAAAAGAAGAGTACTCACATACACATCCAATTACTATTAATTAGATTCTTATTGAACATAAAGTATTTAGAAATAAATGCTTATATATATGCATAGAAATATATGCATATGAATAATATGCTTCCTTATTCACCAATTCGATTAATTTCCTTTGTAAAGGTTTAATTTGAGTTACGTTATTACTATAAAATCGTTTCGGGGTGCAAGGCATAACATTGAGTGATAGAGTTACAAATACGGATATCCGAAAACCCACGAAAATGGTGGATATCGGTGTCCGTATAACTCACCTCAAATGGCGTTAGGCAGGTCATTTGGCCAGATGTGGTGACAGCAGGTGAATTAGATCCTAGACGAGATGGTGGCCGAGAGAAGGCAAACGTAGTGTAGGAAAACCGGTGGCGAGACTGGTCGAGACATCAAAAATCTTGTCGGAAAGACCTGGACAAGATTGGCAAAGAACAGAGACAATTGGCTTAAAAGGGAGGAGGCTTATGCCCTGCAATGGGTTGGGTATTTTGCCGGTTTCTCATTTGTCATTCTATAAAATGAATGAAATGTTTCATGTTCCATACATTGCCTATAACATATATAACAAAAACAATTTTGAAAGTAAAAATCGGACCACTAAACGTACCTGAACCCTTTCACAAAAATACACTAAAAAAAGGTAAGTGACGTGGCGATTTAAGGCGGTTACTTGCAAAGCAGCTACGGTGTTCTCCGATGTCAGCTGAGGCTTCTGCTAGCGACCCGGATCACCGGATTAACTGCCTGTAACAGTATGTCAGTCCGCTGCCCGGCCAAGATTTACACGTTTGTTTTTATTTTATAGAAAGCAATTTTTATTCATTTTATAATGTACCTTGATTTTCAGAATTACGTCTTAATGCAAACCAGAGTTAAATAAAATATTTACAATGAAATCGCACCAAAAGTGATATAATAATTGTAAAAATCCCCTCCATAAATATATTACCTACATTATATGTTTTAAGAAACTTAATTATATACGCAATATTAGCTGTGCCCCTCTGTCATACCATTGTTAATTTTATTCGAACTCTCTACCGCGTCGCTGTGGCGCCAACACACCCGTTTGGCCTATCGTTGTTTTCTTTTACCGTACTTGCTTGTCAGTTTGCTTGACGTTCACGGTAACTGCTCCATTTATTAGAGTTATCGTGTGAAGTTGTGTAAGTGTAGTTATTTATGATACTAGTGCGGTAATTTGGTGAAACGAGTAGACGAATTACCATAGTCACGAGTTTGTAAAAACCAATTTTGCGCTCGCGTGTCATACAACGTTTTTCAACAAATTTGCGAGAAAATAGTACAATATTCAATGATGCAAACTTTTTCGTTAGATTATTTTTAATAGCAAATAAGAAATATTACAGATAGGTCTACACTACTCTTGGAAATTTTACCTGCAATTTGCACCTCATTCAATATGTCAGGTGGAATAGATTCCATATTAATATTGGATTCTTCGCTTGAACTAATATTATTATTTTGTTTATAAATATCAGTCGGAAAGTCGCAACAATCTTTGACGTTTCTAATATGAAAATGGCGCAAATTTGCGAATAGTGTCACGTTCGAGTGGTGAAAATTAGAACTACATCTTTCGTCTCATTTTCTCTTTAGTATTAAAGTGAGACAAATGTATTGATAAAAAGTGCTTCCAAGGTTCCAACATTCAGCTTATTTATTATCGTAGTGTGAAACTCCTTGGTGGAATTCTTATACATTTTTATGGCGCAATATGACGGAGTGTGCGTTAAAAAATTTACCGCACGCTCCCTTGTATGGTGCGTAATTTTCAACTTTCGAACAATGTATACAGGCTTCATAAATGCATTTTTTGAGCAAATGTGTTGTGAATATATATTTTTAAATGTGACTGGTAGGTATAGAGATTAGCGCCTTCAAACAAACAAAACAAAAAAAACAATCTCGTACTTTATAATATGACTTCAGATAAGCAAAGACTATATAATATTATTATTTGATTATTCAAAAAACACACGATATAAAAACGTATTACTTTTATGTAACTGGATAATTAAATAAAAATTCAATTCACTTTTCATGTTATTTATTTTTAATTCGTTTTAGATTTAGCGTTTGGCCGGATTCTCACCTTATGTTAAGTGACGATGTGGTCCAAGATGGTGAAACGGTAAGCCTAGCAAAAGGACCGGCTCTCAAGTACAGCTGCCGGTACATAATATGTGTTTGGCGACATATTTTCAACTTGCGGGTGGTAGCTAGCTAGGCGGACATTAGAAAAAGCCCTACCACCATTCTATTTTTTCATCACGATGTTTTCCTTCACCGAAAGCTCAGGCTTATTGTAGGGAAGCGAACTATCATAAATAAAACATACACAGATCTTTCCATATACATCACAGTCTGTTATTAATACGAGAATGTCAGTCGCATGTCAGAGTGGACTCATATTGGATCTAACCGGTTCCATATCCCCGTCCACGGCGCTACGAGTGTAATCCTATAATCTCTGCATTGCGTCACGCCGAGCGGAATGAGAATTATCGGTTTGCCTGATAAACACAAACGAATGAACTCCACCCCCCGGTTTAATAATACCAGTGGTATAAAAATTTAGAATCACAGTCAATCAAATAAATAACAATTTATTTTGCTTTAAATTTGGAAACAAATTCTTTTTTAGCCATTTCGATAATTTCCGTTATTCTAAACTAACAATCAAAAGCGCATAGTTCTACTTAAGTAAGGTGAATTATTTTATAGTAAATATTAGATTACTGGCGTTACTTTGCGGAAATCCATCGTAAATAATTATTTCAAAAATTTCTTTGTTTCTTCCGCCGATTAATAGTTGTTACTTCTTTCTGCAACAAACATTGCTTATTATTAATTGACTAGCTGTGCCCGCTAGTGTGCCGATCGAGCGCACGGGTGAATTGTGCTGCCTCAAAAATGCTTATTGAGGGCGATCTTTAGAAGATAGACATATGCTATCGTTGACTTTTTTGTAAGTCTATGTAAAATCTACAATTATGTCGTATATTAATTTGATATATATCTTATGCTTAACTCAGCGTCAGCCATTTAATCGCCCCGAAAGCGTATTTTTTCCGAATTGATTCACCATTATCATTATTGCTTACTTCGTATGTTACTTTATGTATCAGAACATATCCTATAACATGGATATATCAGATATCATATCTATAAATTAATGGAAAAACCATGTAAATCGGATAAGTGGATTTCGCGTAAAAAAAACAAAAACGGTCAGACAGACAGATAGACGTTGAGTTTTATAATATGTATAGAAATTAATGTGGAACCTGAAAATATTAAATTTAATTAAAAATTTTATTAAAAAATAATTATTATAATAGAAAAGGTTTAATGTTAAAGTTAACTGAAACCATAATAGAGATATGTTTATTGCAGAAAGATGTAACAACTATTAATCAATTCCAGATGGAAATAGCACAGAAATTTGTGAATAAATATATGAGTTAAATTATTAATTTATTTAAAAAAAACGATTCGATCCAAATAAAGTCATTAAAGTTAATTTGCCCAATAGATTGTTTTATATACGCATACGTAAATCAATATTAATTCGTTCTACATTTTCATTCTTTATTACTGTGGTGACTGATGATATAATTAATCGACTTTTAATCATTAATTAATGTCCGATTATCATAATGCAACCGGATTGTTATAGAGTATCCAAACAGACTTTATAAATTATTTACAAGCATAACATTAATTTTGTTTATAAAATATATTTACTTTAAGTAAAAAAGTTGACAGTATTTTTTAACTTTTATTTTTTAGTTATTATACTCAGATGATTAAATTGTCACGGGAACAATATTGGTTACGCTGAACTTTGCCAGAAGAGATAGTTAAATTGGTAAGAGCGAAACAGAATCTGTACTCTGCTTTGTCACAGTTATAACGAGGTGAACATGAGAGTTTTGTGAGATTAACCTTCTCTCACGAGAAATAATTGACGGTACAAGGCCCGAGTTGGATTACTGAAAAAACATCGCACTCACCTAACGCGGTTGTGACTAACGATGTATAAAATTTCCATTGTCATCAATCTCTGACACAACGCCCGAGGACTCGCAAACTCTTCACTAATTGCAATTCGAACAAAACTAAAGAGCGCCGTCATCATGCGCTGCATTTTTTTACTTTACACTTTTAAAACAACTCATGTTTAGTCTGTTTACGTTGATTTCTTCCACCCAGTGGCCTCTGAATAAACAGAAAGTAAATAGAACGCTAAATTCTCCACTCAAAACAAGATATCGCGGATTTATCAAACTACACGTAGACTCTACTCAGGTGCGCTTAGAAAAAACAGTGTTTTGTGTATTATGACACAACAATGACTAAGTAATTTTGCTGGATGATAAGACACTGAAGTTGTGTCAGAATGTTTGTCGTATTTCGAGATCAGGCAGTGTATATTCAATTGCCAAGAGGTTTGCTGGCCGGCATGATAGCGGCGATTGGCGAAGGATTGACGATCTCTCGGTGGCTGCCATTGTTTATCAATTGTACTGTACCTACCATCAGGCAAACTGACGTCCTTTTCCGTACTACTACAATAAAAAAAGCAAAATACAATCCCACCAGCGTCGAAAAGCGCAAGAGCTGAACACCGGTTTTTCCTCCTAAAATCGGTGCCATTAGAAAGATAGCTGATAGATAAGGTGAGATTCAGTAGTAGAGGCACAAATTAGTACAATTAGGTACAACGTGTATCTAAATAGTTGTCCTAGTGCGAGAAGAGGCTAGTGAGCCAAGTATTATGATGCGGGGCGGTTAGAAAAGACCAGCAAATAATATGTTGTGTACAAACGGATAATTTAGTCTGTCCACGACGTGGCGGTTATTGTGAGCAGCTATTATATGATAAATACATAAAGGTGGGCGATGCGGCTGCGTTATGTGAACAATAACGTACAATAATAAAAACTAAAATAATGTGTACTCACCAAGGCCGAAGGCAGCTGACTGATGTGCGGAGGATGGCGGCTGGCGCTTGGAGCGCGTGGTTGGCGAGCGTAGCATAGATCACGTGGCTGCTCCGTGCTCACGCAACACTATATTTTCCACCATTTATAGGTGGCTGGCGGTATCCGTTACCGATTTAGTTACGCGATATAACTTTTACCACACCTAGGGTACTGCGAGCGGTATAATTAGTTAACAAGAATCTTCATTGGTGGCACAAGTTTCAGCAGTTTATTACTTTCCAGCTACGTATAACATTTTATTATTATATATTAAAAAAAATGAATTTTAATATAAATATATTCATAATATTCTATAATATCAATATCATAAACAAACAAAATCAGGTGAATTAGAAAGGTCGTTACAATTATATCTTGAGATTTATCGCCTACCCTAATATGTAAGTATAATTTATTAACTAGGGGTGCTCTTGTGTGGAATATATTCCTCTATCTGGTTATGCGCATCACACTCTCACGCCCTTGGTAAAAAAAGTAATCAATACAATATTTGTTTGTAAAAAAGTAACCCTAAAAGCAATTTATTTAACATATAGGTGGAGCTCGACAGTGATGTAGGCGGAATCTTCACTGCGATACATATACCGCAAAACATGACTGTGGTGAATCTGACATCTAATGTCAGAAACAAAACAAAAGGCTTTTTGGCGCGAGTCCATTGTGAACGGCCATGTTTTTGTTAATATTTCTTGGTATTTACGAATGTATTCACAACTTTTCCAGTACATTATAAACTGCATATATTTGGAAAGTCAATAACGGTTTTTAGTATAGCGTTGTTTTTATTTAATAATATTTTATTAGGTAATACTATAGTTTAATTAAATATTCTGCAATCCCTAAAATACACATTACTTATCATCAGCTTGTAGCCATTCAGAACTTTATTTTTACTTTAAGAAATATAAATATGTGTCTATGCATTATTATTATATTATGCCTAGAAAATTAAGTAATGTGCACATCTATTCTATACATATAATAAAATCGAAGTGTCTGTTTGTAATGTATAAATAACAGCTTTCTACTAAATGCATATGAAAGTATACACAGTACTAATATAAAAATATATATATTTAAATTTTTTGTCTGTCTGTATGTGTGTCCGTCTGTCTGTCTGTTTGTTCCGGGTAATCTCCGAAACGGTTAGACCGATTTTGACGGGACTTTCACTAGCAGATAGCTGATGTTCTAAGGAATAACTACTACTTCTGTTTTAGAAAAAATAATAAAGTTCCGACAAGAAAATAAAAAATATTCGTGAGCGGCGTCGCAGGCACATCTAGTACATAATAAAATACCTATAATATTCTTATAAAATACCTATAAAATTCTTATAATATGTCTAAATAACTTCATTATATGTTATACTGTGCTTACCATTGATGTTAATGCAATTAATGGATGGTGGTAATATGAACGTTACGTGACAGTTTACCTAATTATAGGACAATACTTACATATTAGTTAAAAATTATATATTATGTAGTATTAGCAGAGACGTTATTCTACGGTTAATAATAATCTAACTACCGTCAAAACAAGTAGATTGTAGTAAGAATCAGTCATATAAATACAACGCACATACGAAGAGACGTCGGCCACTTTGGCAACCTTGCGCTGGTTGCCCTTTTTCTCGGCTGAGTGCCTTAAGCGCTCGCCCACAAGCCTGGTGAAACTGTTAAGGCATCCTGTATAAGCAGTTCGAAAAAAAAAGAGAGGCATTCTCGCTTGGACCGTCGAACAGTTCACACCGTCTAATCACTCATTCGTAGTGCGCGAATTATATTTGTATTCCATGAATTATATTCTTGGTAGTCAAAACATTTGTCATCTAAGATCAGAACTGTGAAGACTGTGGTTCTTCTATCGAGACGAAAGTTCATCATTTCTAACAGTAGCATATATTTTTTCGAATCTAATTATCAAACTTGGTAGTTAGATAAAATTATTAGAATTTTGAAGCAATGATGACTCAGTACACTTGTACGGACATAGCGTCGTTCGATTTGAGTTCGAATTTCTGCAATGGACCCGAGTTGTCAGTGAAAGAATACATCGTGATGAAACCATAGCATGGTGGTAGGGTATTTTCTAATACCCGCCTGGCCGGTTACCAACCTCATGTTGAAAATATTATAGGTGTGTTCCGAAAGCTGTATTTCAGAGCCGGTTCTCTCACTAGGCTTACCATCTTCAAACACATCATCACTTAACATAAGGTGAGATTGTAGCCACACGCTAAACCTATAAAGAATTAAAAAAACCAAACGCACATTGAGTAATTCAGAATAATGATTTTAAAAATGTTTTCTAAACTAGAATATATAAATTATACATTTTAATACAGTTTACTCATTTTAAATTATTGTTATAACGTGTACCTTATATATAAGATGTATTCTGTTCTAAGTTAAATTTCCTTCGCACCTGATCCTGCAGACAAAGTCTCGTGACGTAACACGAAGTCGCGTAAATTAGCTACGATGTGTACTAATCCCGAGATAAAACGTTTAAGCTTCTGCCATAACGCGTCGTGTGCAAGCAGCTTTATTTGCTTCAAGCATTTATGTAATAAAGGTATTCTTAACAACGTTAATTGCCATCGTTCCATGTATCAACGAAAATATGAAATAATACATTTTATCTTTTTAATCCTGCAGTATCTCTCCTATTACTCGTCTGCATATAATCAGTTGAATACAGTTTATTCCCCAAGCCCGGTGAAGCTGTAAAAGCCGTAAAGGCTCCATGGCCCTAAGGCTGACAATACGTTCAGTTCGAAAAAAAAACAGTTTATTCTACGATTCTACTTCTTCTTCCTATTTAATGGCAACTGTGTTCATGAGTTTTTGGCGGGAGTTCAAACTGTAATATAATTATTTTTATTTATCAATTTGTTTTATTTATCCCTATATTGTGTAATGGGTGGCATTTTGCATAATAAAGCGTGGTTATTGTGCACATGTGAAGTGCATTGGAAGTAATAACATGGACTATGAACTTTGAGATGCCACAAAAACTCTCTAGAAAGTTCTAACAAGAGTGCCACCATATTGTTAGGATACTGAAATCTTTATAAAACAGGACAATCTACGGGTGGAGAAAACGAATGTGACATGGAGGAAAAATACATTAAATATTGAAGATAGTAAATTTTACTTAAAGTAAACATTCTTTTATGTTTTAAGTAGGAATAACTGCATACACCGTTTATTTTTTAAAGCTACCTGTGCCGGGAATCTAACCATCTAAAAATGAAAAACACCGACATTCACTATGTTATTATGCCAATTGATATATGATAAGGATAAAATCTCTAGAACAAACATTGTACCTCACAATTTAAGAAGACCATGAATTGAACTTTAACTAACATTACCTAACGTTACCTAACCTAAAATAATTACTTAAAAAATTGAATAACATTTCAATTTTCATAGAATTGCACTATGAGAGTACTTTAATTTAAAAAAATGTATAAAGTATAATAATCAGATAAATTGTTTTTATATTATTATTCCTATACACGTTTCTTTATTAGACGAGATATTATGACAAAATTAAAAAAAGTATGTAGAACGTTTAAATTTCACACATCTCGATAAGTTCTTGTTCTTTTTAACAATTTTAGTGTCTGTATATGTACGAACGTAACAATTAAATGACCACCAAGATTCTCAGGTTTTATACCGCTGGACTTTTTCTATGGGGTCACGTAAAAAATACATTACAAAAAGTTCTATGATACTGTAGAAGAGTTAAGGATTGAAGTTCAAGATGTCATTATGAAAATTAGTCCCAACAAATTACAGAAAGTTCCACATAATGAATATTTGAAAAGACTAAAATCTGTATACTATACAAGAAAATGGATCTCATTTCGAGCAACGTGTCGGTAAATTTATTAAAAAAATAGTAATTTTAATTAATTTGTTCTTTCAACTTGCATATTCAATGGAAATGTACCTATCCTTCATTCGATTGGTAGAATAACATAATGAATTTCGGTTTTTTGGATTTGTAGTTGGTTCGATTCCCGGAACAGTTAGGCTTTTTTAAAAATCTGTGAATGCAATTATTGTTTTTTTTTTTAAACAAAAGAATATTTCCTTGAAGTAAAATTTGCTATCTTCAATATTTAATGTAATTTTCCGCCATGTATCATTCGTTTTTTCCACCCTGCATTTTGTCACTCGATAATGGCAGTAATATTTTTCTAATCAAAACATGAATGTGTTTATTCAACGTTTACGTTAAAGACTTGATAACAGCAAAGAAATTCATGCGATAAAACAAAATGTCACTATAATTTTTAATATTTCATAAACAGTATTCGAAACAGGCAACAAAACAGCGATACAGAGTTATATATAACAATAAATATATTAGCAATAAATAATCAGATAAAATACGGCTGTTAAGTCGAATGAAATTTATAAGCTCGGTTATCTCGAGTATCAGCAAGATCGTCCAGCATTACCAACAACAGGTTTTTGTTGCATGATTTGTGTTGCCCTCGGGCGATGTTTGATCTGACACGTGCTTTCCCTTGTCTACCGAAAACAACTTGTGTTTAGGCAAAATTATTGCTCTTGGATATTGGAAGCGAAAAATGTTGTTATACAAATTGTTTTTTCTTTTTCTTGTTACATTTTATTGTCGAGTAATATTCGCAAATTATCGTACGGTTATATTTTTTTTGTCTTGAATGAAAGACGAAAATATTCAATACTACCTACTATCTTGAAAATGTTTCTTAACGCGCGTTTCTTAATGACCACTGCTATGTAAAATAATTAAAAAAAGAAAAATACTCGTATACATTTATCGGGTTTTTAGCGGGTTTCTAACTAAATCCTAGCCACACTAGTAGATAGGGTTGCCACCGATACTTTATAATAAAGTATCGTTCTTTATTTCGGGCAATTATACTCTATACACGAGACATGGTTTGATATTAAAATCAAAATTGTAACGGTTAACGGATTGGCTGAGTGACTGTATTCCGACCTAGTGGTAGAATTTTAATATATTATATATATAGATCAGGTACTTATAATATAAGAGTGAAAAGTCGAAATCTGTACGTTAAAGATATATGAGAAAAAAATACTACGAGGTTTTAAAATCATGAACAGACCACTATTCGAAAGTTTTTAAAATTTATGTCTGTCTGTCTGTTAGTTTGTTTTTTTTGTTTGTACGTCAATCACGCAGAAACTACTGAACTGAATTTGATAAAATTTGGTATGATTGTACTATATAGTTTGTAGATATATTTGTATTTTTATACGTATGAGCATTTCTATGGTCTATAAATTGCGTTTATACGTATATATATATATATATATGTAATACTGTAATATATACATATTGTAAAACTCAACGTCTCTCTGCTCTTTTCACGCGAAAACTACTTATCCGGTTTACATGATTCTTTTTAAGGGTTCCGAAGACAAGAAGGAAATCCCTTATAGTTTCGCTATGTTCGTCTATCTTTCCGTGGCTTAGCTCAGATATTCTTAGTACTAGAAAGGTATAATTTGGTATGAGTATATAGAAAAGAATACAGAAAAGTCAGTGTTAGCCTTTTTGTCATTAAAATAACTAGCGGGCGATCGCCGTGTGTGATAGCGGGGACAGCACGATTCGCGCGTGAAATTAAATATAAAGGTATTTTTATAAAAAAAATATTAATGAAAAGTCCTACTTACCCTCCTGGCTATACTGGTATCTTCAGACATTTTTTTACAATGTAGTCTTTTTTTGCAAACTTTACCATTAAAGTACTTTATTTTCTAAAATACAAGGTGTTTACCCTACTAATACACTCAACATCTTCCATCCACCAGGCTAGCCGCATCCTTGTTAGGGCATAAAACGATATAGTTTGAGATTTAACAATAAAGTTTTATATATTTAAGGTTACATTAACATATATGAACTTATGTTCACCCTGACAAAATGATGATCTCTATAATTTATAAATATATGTATCAAGGAAGTTTTTAAAACAAAATAACCTATTTTCAACGTAACAATATAGTATTGTTACTCAGTGCTATTGTTAACAAACGCAAAAAAAGCTTTATTTGAATTCCTCGCTTTATGGAATTTCACGGCACATGAATAAATAAAACTTCCTTATTCGTTTGCTGTTCCTTTATTTCAAATGTTGTTTTATTTAAATCGTTATTACGAATGTTTATTTTATTAATTCGTTTATTAAATGTACTAGCAACCGCCCGCGATTTCTTTTAAGTTAATTACAATATATAATTTATTAAATAGATAGATATAAATTAATCTTATGCAAAAACAACAAAGAAAGAGTCTCTCTACAGTCTCTGCAGTAACAGCTCACAGTAAGCTCTTATAATGAAGTCCTAATAGCTCTCATATAATTCATCTAAAATAAAAGCTAATATATGAATTATTATCTTATGTGCGTGTATTAGTGATCGTGTAACTTCTGAACGACTTGAACAACTGAACTCATATTCACACAATATATTTGATTGAAAACGATGATTCATAGTCAGGTATGTTAGGATCCGATAGGTGGCGCTATGGTCGTGTCATTACCTAGGAAAGGAAAGAACCTCTGCCAGGCCAGCTTGTAATTGATAAAAGAAAAACATAGTCATAGTCATAGCCCGTCATCGTCTTCCAAAGGATCCATTTCATTGTAAATGTTTCCTATTATAATTTCAATGCACATCTTAAAAGAAGTAATAGAAATAGATTAACATGAGAATCGTATATTGAGAAATTTCAAAATATGTTCATTTGTCGATTTTGTTATTCACGTTTAACCGAACCGAGGTGTATTCGCGGAAGGCATTGTGAACGGGCATAAATTTACGGAAAGCACAATTTTTGCACGTTATGCGAAACCTAAACCGTTGCCTTGCGAATAATTTGTGATAGGAAAATGGAATTGTATGCAGAATAATAAAATTTTCCAACGGACCCCACCAGATCACGTTTGTTATAAATTACGGAATGGCTTTTACCCTTTGTTTTGACTAAAAAAAGTATTAATTCCAATGTTTACTGAATTTCTTGAAAATGTTTTTTTTTATTTTCCATCCTCAATCAAGTTAACAGTCCTATTGTTTTAATGCATACGCAAAACTTTTACTACTCAACAAAATGTTATTATACCTTAAAAGCTTTCTATAAAATTACTCTTGTAACATTAAATAGGATACCACGATTTATTAAGAAGAGGTCAATATAAAATGAGTAACCAACATACGACACAATTATTAAATAAAATAATAATATTTGAAAAAGCATATACAAATATTTGCCCGTAATAATTTGGTATAAAAGATATAAAAAAATGCAATTTTCCCAAAAAAATGCAGCAGGCCGATAAACTTAAAAGTATAAAAGTTTATGCTGAAAATATTTACAATGAAAAGCGTTTAAAAACAAAATTTATTTGCCAAGTCGTGTCCCTATCAATGCATTTTATATGAAAAACTGTTACGCATCATCACGGCGTACAATGGCCAGTCTAAATAAATATATATGAAATAATATCACAATTCAATTTTTACTTTATTCTATATAATAGCTCAGCAAAATCATAGCACCAAACTTGACATCAAGTACTTACATTTTTGAAAAGCTTCAACTCATTGTATTAGTTTTAATGAAACCCTCATAACGGCAAAGTTTCTAGGTTATTTCAAAATATTTTTTATAGGTCTAGTGTTTGAGGTGAAGTAAGTACTTCAGGTTACAGTGTGAGGTGTCTATCTCACTTTATGTTAAGTGACGATGTGGTCAAAAAAGCTTAGAGATACTGACTAGCTCTCAAGTGCATATTACAGGAATACACCTACCTATACGTATTTGGCGGTATGGTAAGTAGTGTAAACACTTCATATACCTAAATTTCAAATTTTCTGTTAGACATCCTATATGAAGGGCACTGATCACGAATATGCCTTTTTTTCTGACTGTCTGTCTGTGTCCTGATTTTACTCAATAATAGCTTGACTGAATTTTTGTACACGTGATGTTTGTAATTGCTTAAATGAGACGCTATATAAATTGATAATGTTACCTATTATAAATTGTAAAATGTTTCACCAAAAAAGTGAGTAATTAATTCTCAAACGATTTAAATAAAATTTGTAGACGTGAAGTATATGTCATTCCATAATTGAAAGACTATAAGATACGTCAATATTACTTTTAGAGAAATAACTAACTACTCGTAGAAAAATAAAACTAGCTGTACTCCGCGTAATACTTTTATCTACCCCGATTACCCCGGTAGTAATTATATAAATATTTACTATGTAGTAAATAGTGATAAATCTAATTTATTAATGTTCCATTACGATAAAAAATTTAAAAACAAAACTTTCAAATCAAGTTATATGAATTCGTGAATCTTTTATACTCCAATACTTAAAATGTAAGATCACAAAGCAAAAACGTTAGTCCAGCTCGTCAATATTGCGCGCACGTTCGGAAACTTTCTGCCACAATTACCTGAGAGCTCAAGTGTGGGAAAATATATTGGTTTTGTTTGTCTCGCCCCTAACTATACGGAGAATCGATTTCCAGGCGAATAATTAATTTTAAATGAGTCCGGCAGGAACAAATCTACACTTACGAGCTTTTCTTTGATTAACAAATGTATTACAAGGAGTTGGTTAGGTTAATTTAATATCTGTTACAGCGATTTGACTTTAAATTACTTTATATAATACACCTTACGTCTATTCCCATTTATAAATATAAAATCATGTTGAAAATATGCCTTGGTCCTATTTGTTATAAGTACCTACTTGTTACACAACTTACTTGTGTAGTTTTTATACATTGTAATTACGTTATTCTTATTAAACATATTTAAACCGCATTTTTCTGGTAAAAAATATATTTTAAACTGACTGCCGAATATTATTCAAACGTTTGATAAGCACAGTGTTCTTATCGTCCTTGCTTTCTTTACGTAATACTAAAGTACGTTTAATATTGCCAAGGCTAAGAACTTCTCAAAGCATATTATCTATACTGGCTAATCTATATTTTCTATACAAACTATAAAACTCAACATCTCTCTTCTTTCTCTTATTTCATGCAAATCCAGTTTTCGATTTCATGGTTATTTTCTTTAATAATAGCTGTATTATCTGGCCAGTTTATAGGATATATTTTGTTAGATAAAGTAACACGATATACGAAATAAGCAGTGACGATAATGGTGAATTAATTTAGAAAAAAGTTGCATTTGGGGCGATTAAATGGCTTACGTTAAGTAAACCATACGATATATATCAAATTAATGTTCTACATATTTGCAGATATTAAATAGATAAACAAAAAAAAACATTAATAGCATATATCTATCTTCTAAAGATCACCCACAATAAGCATTTTTGACTACCGTCTTTTGAGCGGGTGCAGCACGATTCGCCCGTGCGCTCTACCGACGGCATTTTGTGGTCCACACAAGTGGAGCCGCAGACATAGCTAGTATTATTATAAATAATAAAAAGTGTCTCAAACAGTATGCCCATCTAAGTTAATTAATAACATCCCGAAAGGACAGGGGTATAAACCAGCGAAAGGAAGAAAAAACATTTCACTAAGCATTGGTTAGTTAGCAGAAAGGCGTCTGGTGTATGGCTCGAAATAATAAGCCGCAACCCGTCGCACAAGTGATTTATTGTTTTGGCTTTGCGAAACCTCACTCGGAAGCTTGATAAAAAATGATCTCACTTATTAACACAACCGACTGAATCAACTATATTACTTTTTGCCCATGATGCTAAAGTGTTCACACATATATTTGTTAACTTAGTATAATGTCTGAGTATGATGGCTCAGTGGTAGCGTGTACGGACATGGCGTCGATCGACGTGAGTTTGAATCCTTACAATGAGCCTGAGCTTTCGGTGAAGGAAAACATCGTGAGGAAGACATATCATGGTGGTATAGATTTTTCTAATGCTCGCCTGGCTAGTTAAAACCCTCAAGTTGAAAGTCTGTCGTCAATCACCTATTGGTGTGCTTCGGCAGCTGTACTTGAGAGCCAGTTCTCCCCCTAGTAAGTAACACCATCTTGGGCCACATCGTCACTTAACATTAGGTGAAATCGTGGCCAGACGCTAAAACCTATAAGATAAAAAATTAACTATCAGGTAAATATACATTATAAAGAAATACTAATCAATACCTTACGTACTTCAATTAAAATATAATTATCACTTGCTAAAAGTTATGAACTTAAATTTATTTAGTCTCCAAATTAATTATTCATTCTATTGAGAGTCTACTAAGTTAAAATTCTGTTTTAATTGAACTATAAAAGGTAAATTGAAAAACAATGGGTACATAATTTACTGGTAAATGAGGCGATTGTGATTCCGTAACTTTTGAAGTCTTTGCGGTTATTGCTGTAAGCAAAATTCTTTGCGTTATTACAATGGGTCTACCTCGGTAAACTTTTCAAATATTACCAACATTATTTCATGAGATGACAGAGGTTGGGCACATATTAGCAAAGTTTGAGAATGGCCGTTTCATGTCACTCGATTCATTTTTAAGGACCCCTGCAGAATGACAAATTAATAAAATAATTAATTACTACATCCACTTTCGTATTCAATTATTCATATATACACTTTATTTTAATTAAATGTTTCAATTTCGTTCCTATAAATATGAAGAGTACACAAACACATTTTGTTAAAAATTGTGATATCACATCAACAACTTCCATATCACAAATTAATGTATATCTTGGGTATCATAAAACCCAAGAACAATTTAAAAAGGCTAGGATATTGGTACGTTAAAATCTTATGGGCTTATACTTTGTTTATGTCAGTTCGGTGTTCACGTCCCTGGTGCGCCCGTGTATGTAATACTGACATTAAAGATGAAATCTAGGATTTATTTTACTTGATATAATAAGTATGTAACAAGTTGTTATGTATATTTTTTGTTGGACAATGACTACAATGATTCATACTATATGTAACTAAGTCATTGACACAATAAATACTAATACTGGTTGATACAAAAACTTTGCACACAGAACTGAGGTACTAGGACTGTTTCCTCCCCCGTGTACTGTGGTCACTGTCAAGTCGGGAACGAACGTCCCATCGACTATCTTAATCCGTATTTCAAAATAAATTAACCTTTTTAATAAATCAAATTTATTATGTGTATATCACAACTAATGTTCATGTTAACTGTTTAAAAATAACTCAGTAAGTGGAATTTTAGTTATTTTAGTTATATATATATATATATCTATATCTATAATTATAGTTATTTTTGTATTTTTACACCATACACGTTAGAGTGTAGGTAGAGCACAGAGTAATTCATTTTGTGATAACTCTCTAGTTGGGGCAGCCCCACTGGTGGAATACCTCCACCCTACATGATACAATCGCCAAATGACCTAATGTTGTGGTCCTGCGGTGATTAGGGTTTCTGGAGCTCCTTGGGGAAGGAGTGATCCAAAGAGAGGTAGGGTACAGAGAAATTTCTTTAAGATTTATTTTTACTTGGCGCAGCCAGACTGGTGGAATACTTCCATGCTACAAAAGATCGCAGCCAAATAACCATGTGCTTATTCCTGCGGTGAGATGTTTTCAGAGCTCCTTGGGTGATACCTATAGTAATACAAGCGTCCATAGGCTACGCTAGCCGCTTACTATCAGGCAAACCGTAGGCTTGTATGCCACATTTGTATTATAAAAGAAAAAGGAGTATAACTTCTGAAAATCGGCCATTCTAAGGAAATTAATCAACGGCGTTCACACAGTCGGTAAGTGCGATTTAGTATTATCACGTTATATCTAGCTCCACGTTTGCCGCGTTACACGAAATATTGCCAAAAAGTCCTGTTTGATAAACGACGAAATTAATTTACATTTCCACGTTTACATAAATCACGTAGTATTGCCGTGCGTTTTGTGAGCGCCAGGACTCGCTCCCTCATATTCGTGTCGTTGGTAATGCTAATGTGAAAATGTTAGACCGGCAAAAACTGTTCAGTTGTTAACTACCGTGTAGGTGTTAATAATTTCAAATGAAGTAGTTCGTCGAGTTACAATTTACGTTAATTAGAAGTTATAAATCTGTAAATTATGTATAGTCTGTTGAATAGTAGAGTATTATTAGTAGGGGATCAATGTCGTTCTATTTCAAAGTTTTGATAAATAAATTTGATAAAATTGCTGCTAACCCATTTAGTTTCATTACAAACAGCAATTCTCTCCGTAAGTTGTCTCGTTTATAATTCATGGTTTATAGTTCTAACCAAGTATGATAGAAATATTTTTCATTTAATTTGCAATGCCACAATTTATATTTGTGTAACGTCCAAATCATGTAATATTCATTTGAGATAAAAAACCAAGAATAACCAAATTTACACTAAGCCTTAGGTACTTTAATTATTAAACTAATAATTATTGAAGAATTAAATGTATTTTATGACGATTTACCTACATATCTTAATAAATGAAATTTTATTTCTATAAAAATATCTGAAATTAATTAAACCTACACTATTTCAGTTACACGTCCCATTCATTACTCCATACTATACATTCCCTGTAAAGACTTTTTTAGTAATGAAATTGAAATTGAATAAAATTTTAAATTACCTATCGTATATCGTATAGCCTCACGATATGGAAGTTATTATATCTCTTTTTTTTTAATTCGATAGGCATTATATCAAGATGGTAATTAGTTTTTCAATACTACCATTCATTGCAATCATAATTTATGAATAGTCTCTATTGCAAGTGCTCTGTGCTCAAATTTACATAACAAAATTTATGTTAAAATTTTAGAAAAACAGTCTTGGAACTCAAAACCTTGTGTTTAAGAAGTTGAGGGCAAATTGAGAGTCTCGCTCGTTTTCTCGTTAGTTAATGACTACAATTTAAACATAATAATAAAGACGGACAAACAGCTTTGTTTGTTCTTGAAAGGTAAATTTTCGTACACCAAAATGAATTCTAATTAAGAAACGTGAACTTTCAGAAATAACGACGTAAATTGAGAAGTGTCATAATTTGAGTGCCTTACGTTTTAATGAAAAAGTATTTATTAAAAACGAAAAACAAACAGGGCATAGATTTAACATATAAAATAGAACGGCAACTTGAAAGAGAAAGAACAAAGTATACGCTTGTGTTAGAACGAGATAGAAATACGAAACCATTTTCGTATGTGCTATCAGCCTTTATCGGCCTAACGTAAATCATGATTAAAACGCACCCGCTTTTTTTGGAAAATCTAAGTTTTTAAAAGGTAATTTAATGTATAGTAGACATGTTTCATTGTGTACTGTACTGTAATTGGATGTAATTCGTATAACAAAGAAATCAACAAAACAATACGCATATTAGTGTATTCCGTTTTTAGTCTCGAATTAATCAACCTATTGTCGATCTATATTATACTAAATCTATGAAACAGAAACACATAACTATAACGGTTAAAGTTTTGTATCCATTCAGACAGTTAAGATACCTTCTGGTGTTACCAGATGCGAACGATTATCCAATTAATGGAAACGTTGAAACAGTATAGGTATGAGAAAGAAGCTGATCTTGATGTTGATGATAGCTTAGTCATATCGTACATGGACACTACGACCTAAAACTTCAAATTCCTTCAATGAGTCCTTCTGTGAAAGTTATGCTCTTCAGACATTTTTGTGCTCTCAAGACTAGCTAGTAACCTGAAGATAAATATTCTTTAGTCAATCAACTACGACATGCTTCGTCCATAACTCAACCTAACTTCAAGTGCGACAAGTAAATACTGATTCCAACAGTGCAGTGGTATACTAAGCTTGTCGAAGGCCCAGGAGGTCACGACGTTACTAAATGAGGCTCCAGACATTGATGCCCAAATAAAAACAATGGCACAATAAAACGACGACCTTTTTTAAAAATTTAGGAAACCTTGTTTTATTATTTTGCATACGTACGAGGCCTTGGAACTGGTTACGGGGTTTCCAAATATATCGAACAGATTTATGGATATTTGCAAGCTTCCAGGACTAAAGGCCCGAGGCAGGATGCCTCTTCCAACACTTAGTCAGCCGTTGCGTCATTAGCGTCCCCTAAAGGTCCTGGTAAACTTAGTCTCGAGACACTAAATGCAACTATAGCTATAGAATAGGTACTGGAGCAAAGTTTGAAGATGAAATAATTTCTAAGAGTCAATTGGGAAATTTTTGGCATCGATCCCAGGAACACTAAAACGATGTAAAGTTTCTAAATTAACGCATAAAAGTCAATAATGGATCTATTGTGTAACTGTGATCTAGTAATATCGAAAGGTAAAAATTGAGTTTTGGGAACCTTGAATATATAAAGTACTACAGTTAATAGTGTACTAAAACGAATTACAGACTTCGTCGTATCATCCCTATAGGAAATAGTGCTACCATATTATTATGTTTATTTTATGTATTATACCAGGACAAACACGTGGTTTGCCTGATGATATGCGATCATCGCAGCCTATGGATACTTGCAAGACCAGAACCATCAGATGCGCGTTGCCATCCCTTTAAAAGCCTGTTCACTCTCTTTTTGAAGAACCTCAAATTGTAGTTCCTTCAATGAAACCTCAGCAGCCAGCTCATTTCTCATCCGCATCGATGGCAGAAAGAAACGAAACCGGAATGTCCGCCATTTAGTTTGATTTGATTGGCGTGATGATAAAAGATATAATCCCTGATGATGATGGAAAATAATGATATTGATGCTCGAACAATTCCTAGGAAAATAACCTATTATAAAAACGGTAGAACACACACACGAAGACCGTAGTCTCTTCTTAGACTTAAAGGTTTGCGATACCGCTTGTGAGATTGGGATCTTCAAAAATTCAGCTCTTCTTTGAGTTTTGTAATATTAGAAGCAATGATCTTTAGAAGTGCCACACGATTGCAATAGAGCTCATTAGTTGCAGTGGCTCAAAATTGAATGAATCTGTATAGTCACAATAAAAATAGCAATATCAATATTAGTTATCTTCAACGTTTAAATTTTAATTTAATTGAATTTTTCCAATGTTCAAATAATCCTAAAGTATCTCTATTTCTACAGGAGCATTATTACGCGTAGATTGAAATTCTTATTATTTTTTTTTATTTTTATTTTTTCGAACTGACTATACTGTTAGCCTTAGGGGCCCTGGAGCCTTTACGGCTTTTACAGCTTTACCGGGCTTGGGGGCGAGCGCTTAGGGCACTCAGCCACGAAAGCTAAGCAACAACATCCGAGGGTGCCAAAGTGGCCGAACCTCGGCTCGGACTGTTGGCGCGTATGCAATTAAGTCGCGATCTGACTAAATCCCTATCATTCGATCTAAACTAACTATACATATATACATGTTTCTGCCCCCTGGGAGGAGGGAAGGAACATGTGTATGTGTATTTAGTGGTCTGAAATTTATGTCTACTCTAACTAGGCAAAAAAAGAAAAAAAAAGGTCCCTTACAGAACCTATGTACCTATGTGTGTTGTGCATGTGTGTATAATGCAGTGTCATGTATGGCTGTGAAAGCTAGTGATTGTAGAGTCACTTGTATCGCGCGAGCGGCTGCTTGTCTCAAGGGCTCCATGCCGATGGATCGGACCTACGGAATTCTTATTAAATTTATAATGTAGATACTGTGGATATTGTAAAAAATAAAATTAATTTAAATATTGATACTTTTTTATATTTAAATCTTATTGTACGGCTTTAAGCTACTATGGCTGTTTATTAAAATATTGCCAGCATAAAATAACTAACATTGATCATAACCGTTTTAAACTTATACACTTCATAATTTACTTAAAACTAGCAAAGCGCCACGATTAACCTAGCATTGGTAAATCCTGCTATATTTAACTATTACATGCCGCTGCACCACCTTGTGGTCTAGAGATAAGGTAATTCCACACTTAGATTCATAAATCTATTACAACAGTGACTACAGAAATCTACTTTTTAATATTTATATATATATATATACATATATTGCAATTTGAATATTGTTAACCAGGAAAAGCCGATTCAACGGAAATTTGGTGATATACTACTAGAAATTTGGAATATTATTTCCTATTTTGAAGTAAGCGCTCACTAAAATATCACATCAATTCAAAATTGTAATCTTAATATCTTCGCTTGGTATCTTGCTATCTTGCTATCTTGCTTGGCTATTGCTTACAAGCAATAGAAATCACCTATCTAGGTAAACTTGGAAAATGAAATATTCTCTATATTATTTTTTTATCGATATCATTAAAGCCGTTTCCCAGAAAGCAAACATATAATATACCAGCGGTGCCCCGCGGCTGCGCAGTAATTATTTTCATCCTGTAATTTTAATTTTACACATATTATTAACAATTCAAATAGCCTATTAATTGAATATATGTCCCATGTATATTTCTCATCAAAACGGTTGTAATTTTTTAAATAATTTCTTAAAGTATTATTGTCGACTATTAAAGCTCATCAATTATGGGATGGCATAATTACTTTCCCTGTACAAAATTTAATCAAAATCGGTTGACAATTTGTATAAAATATACAAATTTTTGTAATTCTTTTTTATGTTTCTTAAAGTGTTATGGAATATTCTTATAGCCCATCAACCATGAAATAACTTATACTTCTCGTGGACAAAATTTCATGGATTGACCAATGATATAAGTTTTCCGTGTTCAGAATTTCATAAGAATCGGTCAAGCCATTTTTGAGTTAAATGCCGACATACAAACAGACAGACAGGGAAAAAAAATTCATAGCATATTCGTGATCAGTGTCCTTTTATATAGGATGCTTATCAGAAAATTTAAATCTCAAAATAAAACGTGATTCCCGAAATCAAGCAAATAATAGAAGGATTACACTTATTACTTAGTTAATAAATGTTATTATAATAACAAAATATTATTAATTAGTCACAACTACATCTGTGTAATGAAAAAACTTTTGAAGATTAGATAACAAAACTTCATTACCAAATCTGAGAATAATCCATACATCTTGTATAATCTTAGAACATTACAAGTCTCGGGTACGATTTGCCTTCGCTGCCGCTCCTTTAAAATATTGTAATGAAATCCAGACATCTGTTTTCTCTCCGACAGTAATGTGATGTACGACCTGCGTCTGCTCTATTCATATTTCGATTAAAATTATTATTATTACGAACAATGTTTGTTATAAAAGCACTCTATAATTTAATATATTAGTCGTAAAACATTTATAAACCTAAATATTAAAAGTAACATTTATTTTCATATTTCTTAAGTCATCGTGTGACCGGAGTGCGACGTCATGAAGTTAGCCATCAACGAATAAGGTGAATTCAATGTAACTAACTTTTAATTTTTTAATTGTTTAACATTCTACATGTAAATATTATTCAAATAAAAAAAATGTTAGTGAAAGTAATAGACATTCTCATTATTCTCATTATTCTCATTATTAGACTAACTTCATGATGTGGTTGAGACGTGGGATCAAGATTTTGAAATGATTTATGTTTTGTTAGGATGTAACATCTTATGAACCTACAAAAATACACAATTTTGTTTTTAATTAAAACACTAATCTTTTTTAAATATATATTAATCTTCAAAAGGTATTTAATAATTTTAATATCTTGTTGTATACGGGGATTGATTAATTAATAAAATATAATATATTATATAGCAGAGCATATTGTTATAAAAGTGTCATAAATTTCAATTTTTGAAAGAATTACTCAATGGCATTGTGAAAATAATACAAAGCAATTTAAATGAAAATTTAAGATTACACAATCAAGCAAACAGATGTATGCTAATATGCTGTAATCTCCTTCCTACAAAGGTGTCCTTCAAGCATAACCTACAAAAACATTTGAGCAGGCCAGGATGACAGCAACTACTGATGATGGGTTGTAGATCCCACGGTAGTCGCCGATTTTATTGAACTACTCTGTGCTAACCATCAGGTACATTTTGACGTGCTACGATAAAAAAACAAACTGGCAATATTTACATGGCCAACATTTAGAAACACCAATTGCTTCATCGTTCATAAATAAACAGAAATCCTAAACGATTGAAGTCTAATCGAATATCTATAATCAAATCCAATGCATGTTAACAAACAAATACGGTTGAAACTGTTTTGATAAAACTTATACCAATATCTGACCTTCAATACTACTTCGAATATTCAAATAAAACCGTTCCATAGTTCGAGTTTCAGATTTCAATCGTGAAACGTCTTTATAGCCTTACTGAATTTAAATTTAAAATAGATTTAAAGTAGATAAGAGTGACAATTCAGTTCGAAAATAAATTGAATATCTGTCTGTATATTTACATCTGGCATATGGACAAGCAATTTCTCTTTACTCATGTGACAAATACGTAATTAACATTAGTGTTTACTCGGTATGAACGGAACACATTGGTACACATGCTACGGTACACAAATGTCACAACACAATACATGTGATCCGTTAGCAATAATCGCTCATAACGTATGCCACAGACTGATAATGTCGCGCGGCGTGTGGGCTTCGCTCTAATATTCGATTTGTATTCACGGTCGCGTTGTTTATGGGCTATTGAGATGCGAGCACCCATTCACCGGGCAATTTACATTGAATCACTACTTTTGTGTACATGAAAACCAATCGGTGTTGGGACGTTTGTGATGTTCTAATTATTTCATAATGCACGATTTAACATGTCCACCGAAGCCCCTCTTTCAATGTAGGTTTTTAATATGACTTGTAATGTAAAATGTGGTGTGTGTCAGCATGTGGCTTAAAGTAAATATTTAGAATATTAATAATTTTAAATATTGGTTAAATACTGTATAAATATAAGAATTTATCCGCTTATTTAATTTATTATGTGTTATATTATCTAACAGCTTCAACATTTATTAATGATGCGTTAACATGCAATTCGCTTTGTTATCCTTATTTTTAAAGTGAAACTTTTATTGTATAGCCCCAACATTTTCCGTTCATCTATCGCATGGCGCATTACAGCTGGTCGTGGTGTAGGGATAAAGTGAAAGGCGCATGGCAGATGATTAGATTATATATATTATAATATGTATATATATTATAATATGTATATATATATATATATATATATATATTCCGTGCGCAAACTGAAATTAAATTTTATGATTGAATATTTTGTCTACTATTAAATTCCTGTTATCATTCCCATTTTCAATAATTAAGTTAAGATTAAAACGCAATTTTAATACACTAAATCAAATAAATTTCCAAAAATTTTTAGTTAATTGCCTACACACCGAAAAAAGTTTCACTTGCATCGTGGTTTCATAAAACCACACAACAAAATTTTGTAATTATATTTTTTATAAATATTAAAACTAGTTTTGAATATATATTTAAGGGCAAATCGAGAATCAGGACAGCGAAAAAAAAATTCAAATATCAAATTACCTTTGGGTATAAATATAGGGTAAATATATTACATGAATTCAAAAACATTCATGTACCACGAAGTCGAATAGTGGAATCGTTGTGCGACTAGATGCCTGGCCAATATTTCTGTCAGCATATCAACATTGCCATACAACGTGGGTACTTTTTCATCTAGCGACGAGTTGGATGCCATCCATTATTTGTAATGTTTATTTTATTTTATAATTATTCTGTATTTGATTACTATTTTTAAGATTTGTATATAATTTGAATGTACTTAGTTAATTATAAAGAGTTTTTATCTATCTCTTAGCCAATGCCTATAGAATATTACAAATTTAATTTAACAACTTAACTAAAACTATTTCATTCAAGTTAATGTACTTAAAAAATAATAAAAGGTAAATTTAAAGTTTAATAAAAAAACCCGACATAAGTAACCTATTCAGTGAGACCATTCCAATGAGCCCAAGCACGATAACTCTGCTGTAAGGTGGTGAATAGTTGGTGAAGAGCATCAGCTCAATATTGTCATGTTCTTCTAATATCATTGAAATAACAGAATACCAAATTTCGAGTCGATCAGACCTGTGGACCTTTTTCGAACTGACTATACTGTTTGCCGGGAGGCCTTAACAGTTCACCGGACTTGTTGGCGAGCGCTTAAGGCACTCAGCCGAGAAATAAGGGCAACATGCGCAAGGGTGCTAAAGTGGCCGACCTCGGCTTGGGCTGTTGCCGTATATGCAACATCGGGACCTAGCTAAATTCCTATCCGAATTCGAGCTAACTAACTATACATGTATGCATGTCTCTTGCCTTCTGGGATGAAGGAAGAAACACGCGTACATGTATTTAGTAATCTGAGAGTTGTTCTAAGGCAACTAACCAAAAAAAAAAGAAAAAAAATGGTCCCTTACAGAACCTATGTACTTTAGTGTAATGAATGTGTGTTGGTAGCTAGTGATTGCAGTGTCACTGTATCGCGCGAGCAGCTGGCTTGAGGGCTCCATACCGGAGGAACGGACCTAGTCTCAAGTCGCTGCAGGAGAGGTCGTGACATGTGTGCGGGAGCGAAGTTAGCCGCCCGCCCCCTGCGGAGCGAGCGGTGATTACGCGGGCGTGGGCGCAAACACGCTTAAGGACGTTAAGGACGGGACCTGTGGAAGATGTTCACATCCATTTATCTACTACAAAATAGCAAATAATCTTGAAACAGCTGAACAGATTTTCTTGACTCACACCTAAGAACTCCGTCCATCAAGACACTTTTCAAAGAAAAAAAAACTAGATCAAAATCGATTCAGCCGTTTGGGAGCTATGGTGTCATAGACAGATACATAAATTCATACGTTAAACTTATAAATCTCTGTTTACGTCGCGGGTTTAAAATAATATACAAATTAGTTAAAAACATGCAGAAACTCTATATGCTTAAATGTCAGCAAGATAATTAAATACGTAAATAGACACTTTTACTAGGCATCAGAATTAATTTAAAAAATATATCACATGCATTCAATGATTTATTTTAATTTACCTATATTTTAATTATAACGATCAGTTTGTAGATATTATAAATGATGTAAGTATAGTGGGTATTGAGTATTGAACCACTGAGTACACTGAATACACTGAGTATTGAAGCTTAAGAAACGGTTGTAATATAAAAGTGTTTGAATATTTGAATTTTTTTAACGTACATAACCAAAAACTAAGTGAATAAAACCAGTTTATATAGAAAAGATAGAATTCCTGATCACTTCGAAAATATTATCCGCTAAGTGTTTTCATAAAAAATATTACAAATATTTTACTCTGTTAATAACAACATACCTGAACGTCCTAAACATCAAACTTTGAACATCGAAATCGATATGCAATTTGCGTTTCTCATTAAAACTTTAAGTTGCTTAGTGCAGTTATTGTTCAATAATTTGTACTCCTACATACATTCGTTATAAAGACATGTATTTACTACTATTCATTCGCATGAGTTCCATGATACGAGTATATGAGTTCGAAACATTTTATGTACAAAATGAAAACACCTACATACATATTTTAAGCTCCGAGTAGTTTCAACGTATCAGATAAGAGGGGAAGTTCTAGACTGTTTTGAAAGACTAACTTTCTGCAGAGACAAGTTTGAATACAGTTGCATTGATAGTAACATTAATGCAGACATTTAAATAAAAAATGAAGTGAAAATTACTGTACGTACTTAATCGTATTGAAATTTTATTTATGAATGCAGCTGGACATAATTAATTATAGATACTTCCTTCACAGTTTTCCCCAATCACAAATTAATACTGTCTTTTTATAATACATAGCAAATCGGTTGTAAATAAAATGTGATTATTTGATAGATTACCCGTCTACTAAGTAATTATGAATGTTATACAGCGATCAACTATTACTTACCTGCATAATTTGAGACTAGAAATGTTTGCAGTTTATGTCAGTTAAGTCGAAGTTTTACAAGGCTCCACGTTTTCGCCTAGTACTTTTATTTTATCATCAATATTAAGCTCATTTGGACTCTTGTCATTGATATACACGTAAGTAACATGTGATAGACATTTCATAGATATTTTTACTGATACTCGATTTTGGTCTGATGGAGGAACAGGAAAGATCGATAAACTCATCTAATTATAACCTAGATTCTGCATGAAAAACAAGTAGCCTGATTATGTTTAATGGTGAAAGAACTGAAATATGCGTGGACAATCAAAAAGTTCGAGGAAAATGGCCTATTTTAATATTAAGAACGTAATATTATCAACATATACGAGAGCTTTCATATACTAGATACAAATATCCATTGCCTATTCGTTACCTTCATTTCAGAAATTACATCGAGAGCGTTCTCGTCATCACATCTTTGAATACTAGAATCTGTAACGACTACCTTTATTAAATAAAAAAAAACCTGAAATAAGATAAAGCGAAACTTCACACCCAATCATTTATAAGTATTATTTTTAAACTAGCCCCGGAGAAATGAAGGGACTGTGCTTGATGTAGTATAATCCATAAAATATTGGCAACAACCGAGAGATCAAGGCGCCGTCATTCCGTGCAAGTAAGGTTGCTTGGGTGTCTCAAGTCTTAAGATCTCACTAACATCACGAGATATCCTTTATAAGAATTCACTTCGTCCGTGTATGAAATGTTTCAATCTCTGGAACGATCCCACTGCCTCCTTGAAGCTTGGATAGAATCATCGAATAAGTTGTCCACAATTTAAATATGATGTTTTTTTATTAAAATAAAAGAACATAGAACGTATACACTGTTGTAGTATATATTATTATTCTGTTGTAATTAAAAACACGAAATATTTCTCAAATATGTTCATAGTTGTTGTAAAGAGACGTAGTAGTGTTGATGCAGTCATACCGCTATATTGAAAACTACATAAATCATATTAAAATATAGAAGTAACGAATGTCCTAAATACAATTATTAATTATTGTACATCAATGACAAAATATGTTTTCATAAAGTTTATTACACATTTTGTTGTTCTCGGCACTCGCACCTATTCAATATTCAATATTAACTTATACTACCTATGTTTATAGTTTAAGAAATTGAGATAGGGTGAAACCACATTAATGCTTATCTGCAGAGTTTCAACACCCATACGCTAACGTTACATATTTACATAGAACCCAAATGAAATTAATATCCTGAAACAACGGTTGATAGGTCCCGATATTGTTTATTAGTGAAGCGGTTTAAGTAAACTCATCGAATATAATTTATCGTGATACACAATCAGATATTATTAATGAATATTAAATTTTACACAAAACGTGTGGAATTAATAATAATCTTTTGAAGTTGTTTGATGTATAGATCCATTAAAATATAATAAGTACATAACGAATATTTCCATGACATAGGTTCTAGATCGATTATCGTAACCCTGGGGTGCAAAATATACATACAACACCACCATACACAAATTTGGCAACATTTTAGAAATTATATTTTTTTAACAAGATGGTATTATAGTTTAAGTTTAAGTTAGAACTTACGCCTTTTAACTTCTAGGATAGGCACTGTTAATTTCAAATTTCTGAGTGAAAGTCGATAATCTGATTCTCACACCTAGGTACCGGCGTAGAATATCTTTAAGAAGTTTTTTTTCTTTTTCGATCTGACTATACTTTTAGCCTTAGGGGCTCTGGAGCCTTACGGCTTTTACAGCTTCACCGTGCTTGGTGGCGAGCGCTTAAAGCGTTCAACCACGAAAGCAAGGCTACAAGTTCCAAGGGTGCCAAAGTGGCCGAATCTCGGTTTGGACTGTTGCCGCGTAAGCAATGAAGTCGTGATCTGACTAATTCTCTACCCGTAATTCGATCTAAACTATCTATACATACAATATATGTATCTTCCCCCTGCGAGGAGGGAAGAAACATGTGTGTATGTGTTTAATAATCTGTCTTTTTTGTCGAAACCCAATCACCCAAAAAAAGTCTCTTACAGAACCTTTGTACCTGAGTGGTGTCTTTAAGAATCTCATAAGCCAAACATCAGTATAGAAAATATAGGCACAATGTAGATTGGTTTGTTAGATTTCAAAATTAGCCTGCTTATTGTGCAAGTTACTTCCCCACGTGTATTGTATTATACACAAAGACAACGAAAGGAGTAAGAGATAGAGGAATTGCCAAATATTGCTGGTTTGACGTTTTGGATTTTTTTCTGACCCATCATCAAAGGTGTCGTTAGTACTATCGTCTGTCTTCGTTTTCGGGAGCAGTTCCCTAATACTCGTTATTATAGTTTCAATATATTGTTACATACTAACATAGCAAAATGCTGCCAATGCACTTACGTCTACACTTACGATCTTATTTTTTTTTTCTTCGAACGAAAGGAGAGGTGCCTTTTTACAGTCAATATCGCTCTGCCTCGAGCGCTCTGCTCTAATGCCCGTACGTCCGTACGCTTAATTTGAAAGTCCTGTTAAGCTTTAGTAAAAAAGATAGCGTTTATATGATTAAATAAATAAAATGTATACAAACTTCTTACATTCATATTTATTTATTTAATAAAGGCAGTGCCAACTGCGCGCATATTACACATGATTTATTTTAATATTTAACCTACTACAAGTCCATCTAGTGAATCTAGTGAATTTACAACAATATTGACATAGTAGTCCGAATATTTCACAGCTCCAAGGGATTGTAGATCTGAGTAGGTATTTGATATTAAGTTTACCTTGATACCTCCACGTGTTCCCGAGAAAAAGGATTTTGACAGACAGATAGACGGACAACGAAGTTATTTTCCTTTAGAGGCACGGAACAATAAAATGACATTTTACTTTTTTTCAACACAAGACTGTTCTTTAAAAGTAAATAATGAACTAGTAAATAATATGATATAAAAAATTGCAAATAGATTTCACCTAAACTAATTATTTTATGTATTACCGACAACGGAATCCACAAACCTTTTAGTTTATTACAAATGAAGGATACCGACGTAAATGTGAGCCAAAAGACTGGTTAATGCTTTTTACTCTTGCAAAAAATACACTTTTTAAATATAACTGTATCATTAATTTAAATGTACCTGTGGTGCAAGTGGTAGACAAAATTTCAGCAATATGAAATTTGTAGATCAATCAAAGCGACATCAATAACGGTATTTACTCTCGTATGTATTAATTGTTGGAAAGCTGTCATGTAGTGGTAACGTATCGATAATTCTGTTAAAATTTTCTTGTTTGTTTTTACTTTTAATTTTTTTATTTACACCTTTGTTGAATGTAAATCCTATAATAATTACATATATTTAATATACTGTCACCCGTTACTTCGTTCTAGTTAATTACAATATACAGTTAAATAAGAAAAATAAGAATAAAATATAGCCTATGTCATTTAAAAAGAGCGCACCTTTCTATCAGATTATCGGATTACTAGTTCCGGAGATTACCTCCTACAAATAAACAAACCTTCCCTATTTATAATAACAATATTAATAAATAATAGATATAGATGACAATGATATTCGAGCATCGCGTCAATTATCCAGGATACAAGATACAAGAGAAAGGTATATTCGAGGTGTGCATAATGTATATAGTAAACAAAAATTAGTAGATATTAAACCGTTCCAAGCAGAATATACGTAGCGAATGCTTGACAGATTCTCACGAGTTGGCTAATTTGATGTTGATAGGAAGCGAATTCCACAGTCTTGCTGCTGTTACAGCGAAAGATCAGTCGCAAATATTAGTATGGTGACTTGGTATACTGAAAATTAAAGAATCGGAAGATCTTAGCTGTCTATTGTGCGTATCCGCGACAGATTGAAATAATTTTTATTTGAATATTTGGTAGATTTGGGATTATTAAGTATGGAGAAAAAAGACAAAGTATGCTTACATTTCTACGTTGCCGAATAAGTAGCCATTTCAACTTGGCTCGCTATTCAGATGCATGGTTCATTCTTCCGAAGACGAAAGATGAAACGGATACAGTTATTGAGCATACGATCAAATTTATTTAAGAGATCTTCTGAGAGGTGGAAGTAGGCAACATTTCCACTCTGCATAATCCTGAAGAGGGAGAAAAAGGGTATTTACTAAGGAAATCTTAGTATGAATATGAAGAAAGTCTTTCAGACGCATGAGGCAATGAAGAGAAGCGTAAAATTTCCTACTAATTTCCTTGACTTGGTCTGCCTAGCATAATTTAGTATCGAAGATGATACCAAGATTTTTCACCATAGCTGAGTAAGCTATGATACATTTATCGTATTGATGAGGATTGATTCCTTGAATAAAATTAAATTATAACAAGCTGTTTAGAGCTGCTTTTTGTAATGGATTGACACTTTACGAGATTTACATTGATCCCGTAAGATTCATAGTTTTCAGCGTAAAGATGGTAGTAGGATTGCGAAATAGGCATAAGATTTATACAAATTCAAAAGTAATAGTAATAGAATGCCACCTTGGGGAACAACCATTTTGTGGAGCAAACAGTGTGTTAATGATCCCGGAGAAAAGATGAAGCCCATTGCAGCACTAAGGGCGAAAACTGATAAGAAGAAAGAGCGGCAATCAGAAGATCGTGGTCAACAGCATTACGGACTATTAGGACCAATACTGTGATCATACCTTTTTCCATACTAATTCTAATGTCTTATGTGATATTGAGCAGAGCAGTAGTAGTACTGTGGGCGTGTCATGTGTTACTTGAAGTACAGTATATTTTATTAATGCAATTAGTGTGTTTTGTGATCTCTCAAAGGCCTTCGACTGCATTGACCACAGTACGCTTATACTTAAGCTGAAACACTATAGTGTGCGTGAAACATCTCTTGACCTGCTAATGTCTTATTTAACAGCCCGCTAGATTGGCAATACGTAAGATACGCCAGTTAACAGATATTGCCACTGCTAGGTTAGTCTACTTCGCTTACTTCCATAGCATACATTTTCCATAGTATTTTGCTGTGAGGTTCAGCAGCTAAGGTAGACAATATATATACATATTATATTGTATTAAAAAGATAACCCCAATCGAGTTCCTTGCCGATTCTTTTCGATGACTGGTATTTCTTCCGAACCGATAGTAGTATTTTGACGTTCATAAATACCTTCTTGGGGTTTAATTGAATACCATATTTTTAGTTTTTGATTTAATATTATTGATTACGGATATAACATTTCGGATCTGTATATGGCTATCTTAAGAGTACTTAATTAGGTACGGTTATGGATACGGATGTGAAATTATTTCAGATATCAATTAGTTTCGGATAATTTCAGTTATGAACATAAGATTTTTCAAAGAATTGTATTATAAATAAAATAGTTATTATATAAACATTTGTGGTTTTTGTAACTTTAGTTTTGACAATTATTACTTATATTTTAAGTGACTCTTGTTATTCGATTTCGTCCCTATCTAAAACTATTCGAAACATTTATATCAGATAAGGTAACGCTTTCGTATGTTATTTTATTTCTGATATTCGGTGTTCTATAATACCCCTTATAAATATAGTACAATACTGCATAATAATTGCCAATTGGCCGTATACGGTTGCCGGTAAATTGTCTCAGACAACAAAATGCGTGTCTAAACAGCCGTAAAGCTTGTTTGTTTGGTTTCGCTTTGCAATTTCGCTTTGTAAATAGTTCTACTGCATGGCTGAAACAAGCAACTGTTCACCGCTGTACATATACTATGCTATTATTTTATTGCTTGGTAAATATTTAATCACCACATTCTTCTTGGTTTAAAAAGAATGTATACATCCATCATCGGACTGCATATTAAGACTCTTTATACGCGACGTTATAACGAGACCAAAATAAAGCCAAGAAACAACAGCTACCGGCGTAAGGTAAAGAAATATCGCTATAGCTTAACCCTCGTAGGCGCGACCCTCTGAATGGTCTGCGGGACGCGGGAGGGGAACAAGATCGACGAATAACCTAGTCTGCTGCCGGCTGCCGGTAGCAATAGACGTTTCACGTATGGGCTTATGCGGTTTTATTTTGTGACTGCTACACATGAAATTATTTACCAAGATAGAATTAACGCTGCATTTAAAAAAGCTATATAGTCAATAAAAGTAATGTTTTAACGCATTTTTATTCGAATACATTGTCAATATATACTGGTAACCTCAAAGAAGTTTCACTTCAAATGCGGGAAAGGATAACCCTAAATTTTTTTTCCAATATAATAGTTTTTTTATTATCATTTTAATAAAGACAACAATATTATGTGTATTAAATATATTATTTATCATTAATTAGGTATCTGCCCTAGTTGCAATAATATTCATAAACGATTGATCTAAAAATATAGGGTATCATCTCAATTCCGTGTATATCCGTGCACACCCGCCGCCTCGCGTCTCGCAAGCAATCAGGGTCGTGCTTACAGCGGTCGGGCTATAGTTACCGTTCTCATACCGGATTACAAATACCGCGGTGGAAACTGCACGCAGTGAGTTATAAACAGACAGATCTCGAATCAAGCTATGAAAATACTATAGCGATCCATTGGAGCACGAGTGTCATACATACTCCTATTTTAATTCTTCATTTGGTAATGATATTGAAATGGTGGGGTGGGGATTGAAATGGGCGTGTCGCGTTTTGGGATGAATCAGTGTACCTTCAGCTGCCGAAAGCCATACAGGCCTGGATGACAGCTACGACCGACGATGTACTGCTGATCTCTCGATGGCGGTCGCTTTTTTTGATTATACTGTACTTACCATCAGGCACAGTGCAGTCACTATGTCATGTTACAATAAAAATAGGTCAACAAAACTATGCATTTTAAAAAATAACGCAAAAAACCTACTCCTTCTTTACCACTCCAAACGGAATCGAATAAATAAATTAAAATTACAATTTAAGAAGCGGAAATAAGATTTTTATAATTCCTATTTTTATCGCGAGCCAATGTTCAAGTCTCAGGGCTCAAATTTACAATTCAATAGAAACTGCAGAAGGCTTTGCATGCCAATACGTCCATTTGGAGCATACGCGATCGACTTCACGTTTAAAAGATGAATGAAATCATTCAAATGCAAAATTCTGAGGAATACGATTTTATTCAGAATGCTTAATATTAGAAATCAAGTAAACATAACCCGCATCTGTTTTAATCCAAGTAGCCTTGTACCTGGAAACGGTAATTTACGAGAAAACCAGAGTAATAAATTACCTTGATCGGTCGCGCACTGGAAGGCAATTGCCACGAGAACATTATTCAATCGAACCGATATCCATATCTCGTCGGTACCGTTGAACTGGACCGTAGCGATAGCTGCCTCCGCAAAAGTTGGCACGGGTGGCAGGCGATTCCGCTGCCAATTTCCATTAGCCCATCATACAAAACGAAAAAAATGCGTAGACGATCATTTTTTCATTCAATTAAAATTGGCCGCCAACCAAAACGGTTAGAAGAACTCACTTGCAGATATAGTCGCTTTTTAATATGAGAGAAAACTTGATGAAATAATTGATGTACTTTTCTAAGGATTCTCAATAACTATACCATGAATGTTCACTGATATAAGCCACTAAAGCCATAACGCTATACTAACTAAATAAAACCATACTAACTTTAAAGTAGTACTGGAAATTTATTTTTATTTAAAGCTGTACTTCACAATCATAATTTAATCATATTTTCTAATTTTCATTGCATATAATATATAATTTAAAAGAAAGCGGAGCTGTTCTTATATTCTGTCTGCTATATGCCTCATTTTCAAGCTAATGGTGAAACAAGCACTATAAAATGCGCTATCACCGTGCTATGGCTTCATCACCATGTTTTTCATCACTGAGAGCTCAAGTTTTATTCGAACTCACCACGCAGTGTCTTGTATTATTTATTAAAATAGGTGTAAAGGACAAGCCCGGTGAAGTTCTAAAAGCTTTCTGAAGCTTCAGGGCCCTTAAATTGAAAAATATGTGCATAATTAGTTGTGTAATATAAGAATTAATTTTTATTTCTATATAACTGACTGCACTGGCGCAGCAACCCAAAGTGGATCTTAACTTCCGACACCCAAAGACGTCATCTCTCTCTACATTGCGCTGTCTCCCGCCACTCATCCGTTTGGAGTTATTCGTAACTCTTTTTTACAGCATCGAACCATTTGCACCTGGGACGACCGACGGGTCTTCTTTTTTTGGTTCCTCGATCCTCTCCCATTCGCTCAATATGACCGAGCCACCTAAGACAGTGTGCTTTAATCTCGCCGATAATGTTTGGCTCGTCTGTAAGATCTTCAATTTCCAAGTTTTTACTGATCCTCCATGACCCATCTTCTCTTTTCTTTGATTCCAAGATTTTTCTAAGTATTTTTCTTTCTCTTATTAGTAGTTTTCGTTCCTCTATTTGTGTTAGTGACCATGTTTCGCAACCGTACATCAATACAGGTCTAATTATTGTTTTATATTCCTATTCGTATCTTCGTATTTCTGCTCAGTAGTCTGGATACTAATACATTGTGTAAAGCCGCACTACATCTCAGGTTATTTTGTATCCGGCGTTCAATTTCGTCCTATCGTGTGTTTTTCTCTGTGATACATAGTGCAACCCACCCAGTAAACTTTGCTACGCCATTGTAGGTAGTATTTCCTATTTTCGAATTGTTTCTTTCCGCTCCTGTGTCTTGTTGTCGCTTCATATGTAAATATTTAGTTTTTACTTATTTATTCTAAGTCCCACTGTGTTACGAAACCGACAAGAAAAGACAAAACGATCTGATCTGAGATCCATATAGTATTCACGAAATATATTAAAATAATTATAACACACACGGAAATTCTTAAAAAAAATGTATTTGTCGTATATTATTATTTGATTAAAAAAACTTCTATAATCTAAAATCAATTTAGAGTAGAAGATTTCACACACTCGTTACAACTCGGTTGCCAATGATTACCGAGTTATGTTCGCCGACAACATCGAAAATCCATAAGCTTTCAATATCGTGAAGTTAACTCAGGTTTTGTTCTTCTGAGTCGCTCCATCTGAATATCAAAAATGTGAAAGCGGCCGTCAGTACCCGGGACACGTATATCGGGACCCTATCACTTCGCTTCTTACTTACTCGTAGCCGCCATCTGAGCATTTTCAACCTAATTCTGTACCAAATTTGATTATGTAACAATGTAACATCTCCAGCTTTTTTATCATTTTCATTCGATAATATTATAAAGGTAAATCGTCTGTTCGTATTGAAAGTATAATAAGAAGAGTTATTCCAAATTAAAGATCAACACAAATTATACATATTTTGAAGGTGGTTGATATAAAGATTTTAAAAATATTTTTATCAATGTCTAAAGTATAACATAATTTCTTTAATACCTTTTGTGATTATCAAACTACGTTTTAAACTATACTTTCATAATAATAAAAAATAGTTTTACTTGTCAAACGATTAAGACCGGTTAAATCTCGATCTCATGTCCTCTGGTTTCTGCCTTAATATTTACCAATATTTTTTTCTAAATTTGAGTAGCTTTAGTTGTTTGAATTTGATAATAACACTATCGACTGCCGATGAAGAAAAGTATCGTAAAGAACACTTGAGAGATCATGAAAAAATACAAAACAGTAAATTTCCACTTAAATATATGCCAGTGCTTTTAGGAGTACTTACTAAAAAAAACAAATATTATTTTTTTGAAATAACTCTCGAGTGCGTAGTAATATAGTGTTTTCATCAAAACTATAAAATAAGGTTCTTGAACCTTGAGTGAATGGAATAATATAATTAATGTTCTCGACAGTTGGTTCAGTTCATAGTATGTTCATATCGTCACGTGAAACAGCTCTTTTATCTTTAGTATTGTAATTTTGTACTAATAACAATTAGATAAGTGGCTTTTCTACATCTAAGTCATCGCTTGAATGTCATTTAATGAATACTGTATGTCTGAATTTAGTTTATCACAAGATATTGTTATCTCATTTCTTCAAATATAAATGCAACTTCAAACATAATATAGCGGTACTTTACACTTTTAAATGAGGACATACTTTGAGGGTGTAAGAATTGGAAGTGATTCTCAAGGAGATTGGCACAGTAGAAAGTTCTTTAATGGCCTCTTCACAGAATCTCGGGACTCTTCACAGGTCACTTCGTTACTGGAATTGCGTAGCCTGTTATATGTTCTATGAATAATAATCTCAAATATAAATTTTAGTTTCGTGAAATATCCTAGTTCTGAAATGTAGTGAAATATTGGTTACTTAACTACTGATTTTTTCAATATTCGTCTTTTGCTCAGCTATTTACTGAATAATATACATAAATACATAAATGAAAAAGTTTAATAATGTAAAAAACCATGTTCGTTTGAAATTTGGTTATAATAAGTCCTTACATATGAAATTACATATATGAACAAAAAAAATATTACGAAATTATACATTTAATAAATCGAAGTATATATCATTATTATCTATGCACTTTCGGCATTTAATATGTAGTTCATTGATTCCATTGCTGAAAAAATTGTGGGAGCTAGAATCAATACAATATTGCGGCTAAAATAGGTGGTCTGGACAGCCTCATCGGAATTGAATTTTTTTCCTTGCAAGAAATAGTCCAAATTCTAAAAAAGTGGTAATCTGTTGGAGCAAGGGCTGGGGAGTATGGTGGATGTCGAAGAACTTCCAACCGCAGTTCCTCTAATTTAGCGACCGTTTGTCGTGAAGTATCGGGTCTAGCGTTGTCCTGAAGCAGCAGTGGGCTAGAGGCCATATTGCCAGTCTCGGTCGTTGAACGACTAGTTTTTTCATCATGTTTTGAAATAATACAGATCTGCCGTTATCGTCTGGCCAAGCTGTAGTGTATGACATCAGCACTGGTCCACCAAACACTCACCAGTACCTTGTTCTGAGTCAACTTTTGAGTCAGCGTTTCCGATTGTAGTAAAGGATCAGTTTTTCGTCACAAGTAATAATACGTTTTAAAATTCCCTCGTTATTGTGACGGTTGAATAATGTAAAGCTGCACTCAATGCGTGTTTGTCATTGTGCTTTAGTCAATTCATGCGGTACCCATTTCTCGAGCTTTTTCACTTTTCCAATTTGTTTCAAGTGAATTAAAATTGTTTTATCACTCACACCGAAGCCTGCGGCTAACTCTGACGTGGTTTGCGATGGATCCGATCATCACGATCATCATTAATTCTTCATTATCAACTAGATTCTCCAGCCGAACGAAAACGTTGGAACCAAAAACGTAACGAGCTTTCTTTTACAGTAGCTTCGCCATATACATAATTAATCGTTCGAGCTGTTTCTGCAACACTGATGCCACGATGGAACTTATATTAGTAAATAACGTGACATTTTAAATTATTCAAGAAAACGGCAATTTCATATGTAAAAACCTAATACATAATAAATAGTTCAATTCTAGCTTAATTAAATAAGTGGTGTAACAAAATATTGTGAAAGAAGTGTATATATGGTATAATGTTTCTCTATTCAATATTTTTTAACTATACCTAACCGTACCGAAGAATAAAATGTTTTTAACGTAGTTAGGTACTTCATTTAAAGTATATGGAAGCACGTGATGGAAGGAAACTTTAATGAAATGTCAGGAACCTGCGGGGAAACACATATACACGTGAAATACGCATATTATATTTATTTATAAATATAATGTTTCGATGAAACAAATATATCGACTAAGAAGCATTTTCATTAGGTACTCGTAGTTGAAGTTGAGGTCAAAAGATATATGTAAATATTATTTAATACTGGGGCTAACTACACAATAGCGGTCCATACTGAGTAGTAATATTTTGTAAAATAAGGAGGAGATTGTAGGATTAAGACCATTGTTATTGTATTGGAACAGCGCTTTAAGCGTTATAGAAATAACAGTTATAATAAATTATTTTAATAAAGACCTAACTGAAAATAAAACTATACAAAGGAAATTAAACGAATTGCTGAATAAGCAATCATATTTTGGGCGAATTTAACTAATAGTTAGTTCTAAATAATCTATGTTCAATAACATTTAACATATAATGAAGCAATGATGGCTCAATGGTAGCGTGCACGACTTCGCGTCAATTAACGTGAGTTCGAATCCCTGCAATGAGCTTGAGCTTTCGGTGAAGGAAAACATCGTGAGGAAACTAGAGCATGGTGGTGTCTTTTTCTAATGCCGGCCTGGCTAGCTACAACTCTTAAGTTAAAAATCAGTCGCCAATCACCAATAGGTGTGTTACTACAGCTTCACTTGAGAGCCAGTCTTCCACTAGGTTTAGCGTGATATCATCTTGGGCCACATCGTCACTTAACATCAGGTGAGATTGTGGCCACTACACCAAACCTATAACGATAAAAAAAACATGTTCAATAATATTTTGGGATCAGCCGGTACATCTAAGCATCCCAACATACTATAAGAAATTCTGGAAAAAAAAAACAAAAATACAACCGTCATAAACTCATATAGATGTCACGAAATTCCAGTACGTTAAACAACACTGCCTAATTATCTGCGTAGAGTATACAAAAACCATTTACTAAAAATTACACTAGAATCGTTACGGACGCATTTCCCATAGCTACATATCGCCTGTATATGCCGTGAATATGTTGTGGGCGAGCACGCGATAGACTTTGAATGGAACATTTGTTTCTGAACGAAAAATATTCACGTGAAAGCATTGGAGACAAAAATAAACAACTCAATATCGAAACTACTATTTCTATTTTATATTAAAAAGAAAAACGTTTTACGTTTCATTTCTTGTTGTTTTGTAATAAAAAAACAATTTACACACTATTATTTACTAGCTGTGCCCCATGGTTTCACCCATGTTTTCTACCAACTCTCTACCGTACCGATACCAACACACCCGTGTAGCATTGTTGTTCTTACTTCCCGTACTTGCCTACAGCTTCCCATACTCCTCGACGTTCATGGTTATTATTCCGCTCCTTAAACTCGTAGCGTGTAGTAGTATATATCTCCTTTCTCCATAAATAAACAACAATTACAGATTTTTAAAAAGTGGTCTAGTTTATCATAAATTATACGAAAACAATTGGTTCTAGAAAAAATAAATATATAAATTCTTAAATAGGAGATATTTTTAAACGTATTGATTATAAAAAATCAGTTAAATAATATTTTATAGTATTTTGATATCTTAAAAGAGCACTAACAACCAAACTTGATGAAAAAAAATATTCAAGCCCTTTTTAAATCTATAAAATTTTTGTTATTTAAATAAAACATAACTAATTGATCATAACATTTAAAAATACCGCACGTCAATAACCTCATTAAGTATTGTTGCTCAAAAGGTCTCCACGAAGCGAAATCATTTTAGAAGCTTTTGTTTAACAATTATCCGACTTGAAAGGTAAAAGGGAACTAACTCTAAAAAACTCAGTTGATTGACAATAGGTTCTTTTCATGAAATATCAACCAATAATTTTTTTTTCAGCTGAATATTTTTCTTTTAAATGTCTAGATATCAACATATTTTATCAATTAATATTTAATAACATAAAATAATATTTTATCTAGCAGCGTCCGGTTTCCAGGCAACGTTACGGTACAGCCTTCACCGCGTGAAGTCTTATTTTCAACATTATATGAAAAGTTTTAGTAATTGAGATGAAGTCCCAGGAGTTGATATGATTTTCAAAAATTTTCTTCTCTTTAAGAATTTGTTGATTTGTTTGCCAAAACTATATTACTAATACCTGCTAAAATCCCAAAGCAAAATTTTAAATTATATGAACATAATAACAATTTTGAATCGGATTTCATATAATTACATGTAAACTAAACACAATAAAATATTAGAAAAAATAAAAGCAATATGAGATTACAGTGTGTATTTTAGGTCGAAGGATTCTAGCTTTGAAATGTCTCGTTCACTTTTCAAATGTCGAGATAAAGACATCAATCACTCTTACCTGCGAACATTCAATTCTCTAAAGAAAACAGCCAGCCACAAAAAAATAAACGTACTTTTTAAAGAAAGCATTATCCTAATAGACTTTTCTGATCAAATCCTTTAAAGATTTTTTCAATAAATTGAACTAATATATCAAGGAAAAGATTACTTTTATGTTATACAGACGTTACGCCTTTTCGTGATAATACGTTTTATAAGATAGGTAGATAATTTAATTTATTTTCTTTATTATCCATACGGGATTAGATAGGTAAATAGTTATTTTGTACATTGTTATTTTGAACTTGCTTACAAAACAATAAGCACCAGATAAATGAAAATGGTATCTAATAATATATAAATTTGCCAAGTGCGTGTCGGGTCACGCGCATTGTAGGGTTCCGTAGTTGCCCGACACAATATACAGACTTAAGGATCACATCATGTTACCCCGGCCCGGTGTAGCATGGATTACTTCAAACAAAAGTATACTATAAATGTTTGACAGCGTCCCAGCCGGCGCCCTAAGTAATTTTCAATGGAATTTGTACGAAATTACTTCTCCAAATTCATTTTATAAGTTGATTGAATATTACTCATTAAATTCTAAAGCCTATTTACGTCTGTTAGTTTTTCTTTTATTTTCACATATCCAAAAACAACCATTTAGCTGGCGGGGGGAGGCAACACTAAACTGTAAAATAATTAGCATTTAAAGGCTTAATATTTCGCAAACGGATCCCTGAATCGAAAAATGGTTTTCACATACCAACAACATCGATCTATCCATCGACAACCCACATGATGGGATAAACATAAATATCATTCCCACTTTACCCTAAAAAAATATATTCGATTTTATTTTACCACTTTGTCGGCGTGATTAATATGTATACCCATACCAAATAACAGCTTTCTAGTACTAAGAATATCTGACAGACAGACGGGCATAGACACAATTATATCATATTATATCAATTCAGTTTAGGCACAGACTTGTAAATATCGTAAGAGATATTTTCATTACTATTCATCACGTGTATAGATAGCGAGACAGTTCTGTTAGGGCACATGTATCCCCTCCCACACAGCTCCACTACCGCAGTAACCTACTCAGTTATGCGCTATGACTGTAGTACTGTATTGTTGTAGTCGTGATGATACGTAAATTTTGTTTTCCATTTCAATTTATTTCACACATCGTTAATATCGTGATTGGTTCCAACGCCGGCACAGAGTACCTACGTGAAATATTCACACTCATTAAATCAAGCGCCGCGGGAATGAACAGTTCGCAATCCTTTCCGCATAACTATCTTACTATAATGTTGTGATGAAAATAAAAATAAAATTATTAAATTCGTTTTTTGAATTATCATAATATACTCTCAGGATCATTTCTCCCTATCACAGTTTCACTATATCTTATAAGATGTGTCGAGATATCGGTTACCTTTATATTGAGTATGCATGTACATGCACAAATATCTATACATATTGTAAAATAAAGTACCCCGTCTGTCTGTCTGTCTGAACGCGATAAATTCAAAAACTACAGAACGGATTTCCATACGGTTTCCATCAATGGACGGAGTGATTCATGAGGAAGGTTTTAAGTGTATAAAGTATTAACGTTTTTTTCTAAATTGGCTCAAATATAACGATAATTGTTGAAAATGACGGAAAAAGATATGCCGACTGGGAGCTTTAATGGCGTGCGCCGCGTAAACCAATAGAGTTATATGCATTATACTGTTACACGTGCAAAGCCGGGGCGGGTTGCTAGTTATGTATACATTTATTCTTTCTGCTGTCCATGAAGTCAACTTATAACCCTCAGGTAAAACACAACCACTGTACTGAAATGAGCGATTCAGTTCATTGATTGTGCTGAGACTGGAGACTTATTTATTTCCGCGCAACACATGACGTACTGATTTTCTTTATTATTCATACATTCTTTTATTTATTGAGTCCTTAAAACGAGTGAAAACCAGCGCTCGAGGACTGCCCTCCTCTAACATACATATTAAGTCGAGGCTCATTTGGTACACACAAATAGCAACAGTAAGCACAAACAACAGGCTTTATACAACAATACGTAATCTTTAGTTTAAATTTTACTTGTTTTCTTTTACTTGTTAAGCATAATTTACTTTTCTGTGTATAACAAATAAACATCTTTCCCTTCTTGCGGATTGCATATTGTTTTCTACCAGTAATAATTATATAAATTAACTGCTAGTTGCGTTTCAAATATTAACTAAGCAAAGTATTTGCATAGCTTGAAATTTTTCATTGAATAATTTCATTCATCTTACAAATGTGAAGTCGATCGCGTGTACTGTAATGGACGTATTAGCATGCAAAGCCTTCTGCAGTCTATTCAATTATAAATTAAAATTCTGATATTCAATGATTGGTTCTCAATAAACCAAAGTATAATAGAAATCTATATTCGATACCAATATTCAGATGAAGATTTATTTACTTATTCGTTTAATAGGACTTAAGTAAGTATTGTAGATAAATTATTTATAATGTCTCCTTTTTTACTTCTTGTTTTCTTTTTTCTTGAAAAATAAATATAGCGCATGTAAGAATAAATTGTGTATAAACACTTACAAAGTGAGCGAATGTAAAGAAACTTGGTTCTAATACAAAATTTATTTCATAATAACTAAAAATAAACTCTCAATAATCCAAGGTCATGGTTACAGTGCGTTTACGTTTTCTTAAACAACTCAAATAATGCTTGAAAGAAAGGGGTATATATATTATAGACATAATATATCGCATATTCGTTGAGATATTTCTCAACGCACATTATGGATATATTGAAGATTCCATTCAGGCTCATTTCGTTCATTGATTCATTACTAATTATTATATTTATAACTAACGACTAAACAGAACTCTTTTAATTATTTTTTAATACTACTACTATTCCTAATAAACTAGAAGTTGAAATTTCATCCGTAAAAGAATTTTAATAAAGAATTATTAACGCTAAATAAAAAAAAACATTATCGAGGTTTATTTCCCAGAAAACAGGATTTAAATCTGAAAAGATTATAAAGAGTAAATTCCCACTTTATATATAGAAGAAAGGTTGCAAAAAAATACATACATATAAAAATAACAATCACTAAGAATTCGCAATAACCCTTTGTATATTACGTCATTAAAATAAATTATTCAATAAGGAAAACGAAAAGTCAGGAATCATGCTTTACCCATTCTTTTACTAAATAACATGAAGTTGTCAAAAGCATTCGTGAGTTCTTTAGGAACAGTGTGCTCGCAATGCTTGTTATATTATCACGTGCGATTCTCATATTTCTCATTCACTTGTTCTTTACAAATGGCCATGTGATTTTAACGACATCTACATGTCCGACCTATTATTTTGTCATTTACTATTGTAAAAATAAATGGCATAAACTTTTCTATATTAATTTGACTTTAAAGTTAGGTTATCGTTGTTGAGTGAGACATTTTATAATTTAATTTTACTTCACCTTTTTTTGTTATTTTGTCTCTTCTACAAATTTACTCTTGCAAGAAAGTAAGCACGAATGCATTTACTATATTTTTTTTCAAAAATCTGTTTAATTTAATTTTTTTGTATTATTACTGAATCTTAAATCTATTGTTATTGTTAATCCCTTTTGGTTTTAAAAATAATATTATTTGTAATACAAATACTAGAATACTACTTGAGATAGCCCGAATGGTGAAATACCTCCACCCTACAGAAGATCGCAGTTAAATAACCTTGTGTTGTGTTCCTGCGGTGAGTAAGGTTTCCAGAGCTCCTTGGAGTACGAGGTCGGCAACGTACTAGTTGATACCTATGGTATTATAAGCGTCCATAGGCTACGGTAGCCTCATACCATCAGGCGTGCAGTATGTTTGTTTGCCACCTTATTAATGATAAAAAAAAATGATATATACATGGTCAAAAACCGATAATATAGTAGGAAATCTTACAATATAATCTAACATTTTATTCAATCTATTATTACCTGAATAAATTTTATCGGCTTTACTGAGTCTAAAACATGGGATGACCAGTTTGTGTTTATTTTTAGTATTAAAACTATGCCGGTCGTTTATAATAATGTAATAATACTTTATAATAATAATAAATTCCATTAATTAATTTTCACTTCGTAAATCAAGTTACACAGTTTAATCATTCAAGTGAAACACGTTCAAGTGAAAGGTAGAATAATCATTACATTACAATAGAAAATTTAAGAAAGTGTAAATATCTACAGCGTTGGGTGGTGTAACAATCCCCTGCCTTTTTCCGTCGCGATGCCTTCATACGTATACGCATGGAATCATTTCAGCAGACGACAAAGAAAATTCTATTGGTCGAATTTAAAATTTCTTTATCGCACTGGCACCGTACATCGAGACGTACCTACAAATGAAATATACGTATTTGCGTACCTTGACTATATTGCTTTTAACTTTATAATATTAAACAATGACTTCTCAATCAAAAGTACACTTTTAAATAATACACCATTGAAAATGTTAACAAGCCGGAACAAAATATGATACCCACCCTTTAAATAATTACGTTGCGTCGTTACTTAGCCGTCAAATTATTCATCAATATTCGACGCCTTATTTTCAACAAAGGCCGGGCGAAGACGAGAATTCATCAAAACTTTATTGAGGCTGAAACAATACATCAAGGCGCTAAAACATCGTAATAGCTCAAAGATTGATCGTTCCGGGTTGCGAGCATTATCGGCGGATGGAGGCATTGTAGTCTGCACTCGCACCACCCTCGTTCTAACTCCGCTTCATTCGCTTGTTTACTTAAACTAATATACAATAGCCTCTGTCCTATTAGCCTCGGCTATTATATCAATATAATTCCCAAATAATCGAGAAAAGATGGATATCTGTTATTTACTCCTCATTTATTACGGATCTATAGAGGTTTAATACTCTTACGTGTAAATAATTATTAGCCTACTTATTATACACGTAATTGGTTTATTAAAAGAGACTTAAGATAATCAATAAATACACAATTATCAATTATAACATAGTAAAAATACTAAAGATGTAATACAATAAAATTCTACGCTAAATATATAGGTACAACCTTGTTTTTCTCTACGTTAGTTAATGCTTTTTATTTACAAGAACTTCTAAATAAATAGTGTATCTGTTAAACAAAATTTGTAAAATTGTATTATATACATTATAAATCTTAATACCACCCAGTCATGATATCCATTAAAAGGGTAGAAAGAACTTCGTCGTTAAAAAGATTTATTTTGTTTTCAACTTTCCTTTCTTTAAATATTGATTGCTAACTTAGAATGATTCGCATTTTTTCAAACTTAAATGTACAAGTTTCAGTTCGTGATCACAAAATAAAAGTTTCACGAAGCACTTTCGCTGATTCTTCGTGATAAATTTAAATTCTTGTAGTTTGATTATGAAGTTTTATCACAACGCATAAGCAATACATTTGTATTAAGAGAAACGCCTACGTTTAAGATATTTTTTTTCGAACTGACTATTTTACAGTTTTACCGGGGATCTTTTGGTTTTATAATTCCGTGTATCGTAGGAGAGTAAAGAGTCATTCGTTGTTGAGATAATGTTATTTATAATAAAAATATAAACAAATTTATTTATTACTTTTTTAAATTAAAATATGCTCTTATAAATGTTTGTATACAAATCATAGTAAGATAGTACTTTTTTTTGTTTAATCAACTCTGAGTTAGCATAAGTCCGTCCGGGCGTCATCGCGTCAGTAGGCCCGGCACGTCCCGCAAACCCTATCGCAGACTTCATACATTGGCAGGCAACATCTGCACATTTTCGACGTTATCGACTGGAGGACACATTTTTATAAGAACAAATTTAATCTAAGCAAGAGGGATCAGTCGGGAGTTTCCCAAGCGCACGTGTCCCGCCGACATGAGCACAGCCTAACGATTTCTCACTGAACATTATTATATTATGTATGTCCGATAAGACTTTCCCTTATAAGTTGTACCGTTAACTTCAGAACTCTTCTTGTTTGCGTAACGTACTTATTTGATCGATTTTATTTGATGGATTTTGAAACGACCGGCTTAGTTTTAATACTAGAAATAATTAAAAATTGGTCATCCCATGTTTTAGACTCAGTAAGACTAATAAAATATTTTTAGATAATAGTGTTGTTATATAATAAAATCCGTAAGCACATTACCGATTTGCCTGACACTAACTTCAAGGACGATGTCAAGCAGGTTTTAATGTCAAAAGGTTTATTATAATGATCCATCATTATGTGAATAATACTTAAGTTTTGAAATGACTTTTTCACAATATACCCACTTAATTAATATGATTAATACAGATGAAAAAAAAAGAAATGAAAATGATAAACCCGATCGAGTTTTTGGTCGGCACGTCTCGATAACTGGGATGTTTTCCGAACTGGTAGAACTGTTTTGACATTCATAATAGCTTCTTAGAGCCTAAATTGAATACAAGTTTTTTTTAATCAGTATTATAATGTTATTGTAATAATAAATCTGTATACATCAAAATTTTTGATGGAATTGGTTCGTTATTTACAAGTACGTTCTTAAATTATATTATAAATACCATAAAATATTGTGTAATCATTTTAATGAATGAAAAAACATTGTATTCAGATTTATTTATTAGTGATGTATACGTACATAGCAGGTACTAAAATTGTGTAAAATAAAAAGCTTAGGATAGTGCACAATGTATAAATCTTAGTAGCACGAATTATCGTTTTTTTAAACAATTTATTTTAAAAGAAAAATTAGTATTAAGTAACATATTTAAAAGTTGTAGGTACTTATTTACTATCTTGGATATATGTTTTATTTTCGAACTGACTGTACTGTTAGCCTTAGGCCCCTGGAGCCTTTACGGCTTTTACAGCTTTACTGGGCTTGTGGATTTATGTGATATCACTCTGTTATTATACTCTTAGGCCATGCTAAATTGTTAATTATAAGTATTTGATAGTACTAAAGAAATGGAACATAAAACTAATTAAGCATAAATGGAAACAATAAGATTAAAGAATCCAACCACTCTAAGACGTCATTAAGTTTCTGCAACTCTTCCCGGGGGGCTCAACGAGGATGTAGGGTCGTGCGAAGAAAATTTTCTTAGAAAAACAATAAATTTTCTGTGAGGTACGCTCGAGTGAGTTTCGGTGTCGGCTGAGCGAGAGCACGCTCGCCATAATATATTGAATTTGAAGCGAACAAACTTTCACGTTTGTCGAGTGTAAAAAGATTTTCACAGAATGTTTACAATAAAATAAAACAATTATTATTATATATTAATCGACATAAAAATAAAGATCACAGTTTTGACGTAATATTAAAAGTTTCATTACTGATACTATATGAATAAGATATAGTGGTACGATCTATGTAAAAATAGAAAAAGTTCACTATATTCGAAATATCTGGAAACGTTTAGAATTAACTTGAATCATCGAGTATGTATTCGTAGGTTCGAAAAAACCTTAGATTTAGTCACACATTCGAAGCTCTTGTCACTCCGATTGCGTAATCCAACAAACAATGGCCTAAAAATACAACACTTCCCCTATTAAACGATGTCGTAAAGTTGAAGACCCTTCTAGTAATTTCCGCCCTACATTTATTTTGGTATATAAATGACCCGTGTTTCGAGCCAGGACAGTTCTGTTTTGGACAACCGAGTAGAAACAACAAGCGCTAAAAGGAAGAAATCCACAAGAGGACCATAGAGAGAGATACTGTAAGACCACAGTACAGTGCAGATCAGTATAGTGAATTTGTTTGAATTTTGTTTCACTGACTATGAATAAATTATTTACGAAAAATCTAACGGCGTTTTCACTACCCACGGTAATACCAGTATATAAAAGATATTTTAAATTAAACGAGTAATTTATTGAAATGATCAAATCTAGCCTTTTTTAATAGTAACACGACAATTTGCCTGATGGTAAGTATAGTGCAATCCAAAAACATTGGTCCACAGAAAGATCAGCAATATATCATACATATACTTTCCAAGTACACAATTTCATCAAAAGACAAAGAATTCTTACTGTCAATTATGAAATAACGTATGCTTCCCATGTAAATAAAAATTCATCAAAATCAGTTAAGAATTAATACAAACGATTCTTTTTTTACATTTTCTAAAAGTATTATAGATCGTATTCGTGATCAGTGTCCTTTATATAGTATGTCTGTCGTTTGTAACAAAATTAGATGTACCTAAAGAAGTACAGATTTATTAATGTACATGTAATAAAATTATATTTAAAAATATTTTTGAATTTTTAAGTATTTGAAATAATTTGATAATTATAATAAATTATGTTCATAAAATACTTAGTGTGATCGAAAAAAAAAATCCTCGAGCTGGTAATAGTTAATTAATATCATTGAATACTTTCGTTTTCCGCGAAGTACAAATAAAAGTGTTTTGACGCAACGTTATCTTTTTAAACAGATATTGATCGGCAGGAAAACACTTTGTATCATAACGCTTTACGGGCGGTTAAAATACAAAAAAACATTCGTGAAAAGGTGCGAGATATTCTGGTTTAATCCTCGACGATTTGTGAAAACAAAAAAGGGTTCGTGAGCTTACCTAAGGATACCTCGCATAACCTACCTTCTTGCCCATGCTTGTCGTGATAACAGCTATTTATTTATCATTTTTTATAAATGAAATATATATCGATAAGCATGGACAAGAATAATGTTATTATAAATTTATATTATCCCTTTGCCCCTCAACGTCACACAAAATGTGCGTGAAATTGGCATTGATGCCATCTATAAAGGTCAAGTTATCAATAAGGAATGCTTCGCTAATCTTGCAAACCCTTTTCGACTTTGTCCACGTTAATTACAAAATACATTTTAATAAGAATAAAAAATATCCCATATCACTCAAGGACTCTGGACTCAGAAAGATCCAGAGATAAAAAATATATACAAACTTTAGATGTAATTTTATTAGATAATTTGTTAGATAAAGTAACATAGGAAAAAAAGCAGTGACGATAAGGGTGAATCGATTCGGAAAAAGACGTCTTTGAGGCGCTTAAATAGCTTAAGTTGAGTAAACCATACGAGATATATCAGATTAATGTTATAAATAATTGTAGATCTTAAAAATATATACAAAAAAGTCAGTGATAACACATATCTATCTTCTAAGGATCGCCCACAATAAGCATTTTTGTCTTCCGTCTTTTGAGCCGGCACGTTCGCTTGACCGACGGCGCTTCACGCGAGCAGAGCCACGGGCACAGCTAATATTAATGTATTTAAGTTTACACATTGTATAATCATAATACTTCAGATTTATAATACGTCTTAATCATTGGCTTAATGATATCATATTGTTAAATCCAAATTTAAATTGTACTGAAAATAGTTTATATAGTCGTAGCTTCTATTTTAAACGTGGCTTATTCTTTTTTACAGGTTTTTATTTAATTACTGTCCTGGTTATGGAGTCAAATTTAATTTTAACTACTAATATGTAGAACGAAACACATTTCAAACACATTGTAACTGACGTATGTGCCTAGCAATATATTATTAGTATTAAATTATTCACGCTTATTGGATTTACAGACAGTTGAAATGTTATGATAATATTAACGAAAATCTTGTTAATCTAACCTGATACTGTTAATTAAATCATGTCTACATTTTAATGGCATTATGATATTACAGTCATAACATAAATGTTGTCGATTTTTTATTGCTTTGGAAGCATGCATTTCAAGAATTCAAATAGTTTCATGAAAATATATTTTAATTATGAGTATATTATTAATAGTTTACATTATAATGTCTATAAAATTAAACTTAAAAATCTTATTTAAGCTTATTTATGAATCGCCAAGTAAAGTTAGTATTTATATCTTCTATACATATTATAAAACTCATCGTCTCTCTTTTTTTATCGTTGTAGTTTTGACGATGTGGCCCAAGATGATAACATGCAAAACCTAGTGGAAGACTGGCTCTCAAGTGCAACTGCCGTAACACACCTATTAGTGACTGGCGACAGATTTTCAACTTGAGGGTGGTATCTAGCCAGGCGGGCATTAGAAAAAGCCCTACCACCATGCTCTGGTTTCCTCTAGATGTTTTCCTTCATCGAAAGATCAGGCTCATTGCAGGGATTCGAACTCACGTCAATCGACGCTCTCTATCTGTCTGTCGCGAAAATCTGAGCGAAAATCAGTTATCAGATATACATATTTTTTAAATTTATATCTATGGATCTGGCCAGGTTATAGGGTATATTTTATTAGATAAAATAACATACAAAATAGGCAGTGACGAAAATAGTGAATCAATTCGGAAAAAAGCAGCTTTTAGGGCGATAAAATAGCTTACGCTGAGTAAATCATAAGAGATATATCAAAATAATGTTGTACATAATTGTAGATCTAAAAAGACCTAAAATAAGTCAGCTATAGCATATGTATATCTTCTAAGGAGCACCCACATTAAGCATTTTTGTCTTTAAAATAAACGGCGGGCGACCGCGGTGGCTGAGAACGAGGACAGTACGATCCACGCGAGCGGCGCTGCGGGTGCAGCTAGTATATAATATATTAAACTAGACACCAATTTAGTATCACATTAAAAAACATTTGAGGGAAAATAGCATAAAACTAATTTAGAATTCCTACAGTTCAACTAAAGAATACTTTTTTGTTGAAAATTAGGTTGCAAATTTCTCCATTGTACAAATATTAAGTGGTCACTAAAGAAACTTCTTGAAAAGCATTCAAATAAATTACTTTCAACAAAACTAAGATTTACACAGCTAATTTTTTTACACAATAAAAAAAGATTTGAGAAAATTGCATTAAAATAATTTGGTATACCTACAGTTCAACTAAAGAAAACTTTTTTTTTTTATAATAATTGCAAATTTCTCTATAGTACAAATACAAGTAGTAACTAATGAAATTTTCTTGAAAGGCATTCAAATAAATTACTTTCAACAAAACTAAGATTTTCCAAGCAAGTCCTGAAATAAACTTCTGAAGATGTTTAAATTATTTTTATAGTACGACCAATTAGTTTTGGTTATTATATTGGCTCATTTAATAAAAAGCAAATAATTTTGAAAGTAAATAATAAATTTGAAATTACCTTTGTAACTTAAGATCAATCTTGCGGATATCAAATTCAGCTTAAAAAGTAATTATAATTAACGTTAATTTATATTCGAGATTATTCATAGCAAAGAGCTAAGTTACCCCGCTGGTATTTAACACCGCACCTGCCCGAGGCGTCTTAGCGTGGTCGAAATTAATGCGACGCAAAGTCGGCAAAAGTCAATTATACTTTATTAAAACCGTCTCCATTTATATCAATTTGACGCAAACTGTTACAAATACTGCTAATGTTCCGTCCTTTCATCTGAGAATGAGGCGGGGCTACGCAAGCGCTACGAGCGTAGAGCACTCGTAGACAAAGCGCCGCTCGTAGCGTAGACCGGACAGTACGCAGCTAGAGCGCTCCATGCTCGCAGCGCTACGCCGTACCACGTAGCACGCTACTCTGTGCGACGGCTTCTCGAATTACCTTTCAATGAATATTTAATTAAACCGATACAGACAACGAATGAATAAACTAACTTCGTATCACTTAACAACCATGACAACACTTTTGTTGACAGATCTATAATTTAAAACTTCTTTCTATCACGATGTCACTGTGATAAAACATTTTAATCATGATCGGACTTACAGCTTCGTGTGCTGTAGCAATGACACTTGTTTTGTTGTTTGTTTTTGACAGCTCTATGGCTTCGAAGGACGGTGAGTAAATCGAATAAAATCATTAAAACTCTATAATTAGTTAATAAAAACTTACGTCTTATGAAAACTTATTATTATATTATTGCTAGCAATTTTACAGTAATAAATACAAATTATTATCGTTGTAGTATGTATGTTTTGATGCTATTTCTGTATTAGAGAGCGGATACACTTTCATATTACAAGAGATTTCGCTGCAAACTTTTGTGAAGTAGTTCATAAATAAAGCTTGCATTATGTGTGCCGTAATAATGATTTCAAAAGTATAGTTTAATTACAAAACTTTTATCGCGATACGTAACACGAATAAATTCAAATTCATTTCATAGATTTTTGATGTGATAATTTAATAATTGCTATTTTAACAAATATATTTACTTAATTTAATTGATTTTAAGTCTAACCTATATTAATATGTAATAACAAAAAAAATGCGATTATTTACGTATAAAAAGAAACGGCAATACACTTAACTGAATACCTATAATGAATTTGCTTTTGGTGAAGGACAAAACCGTGATGAAATCATAACATGATGATGGTCTTAAATAAACTTGTCATAGGGTTACCAGTAGAAAACCGATATTTTCGATAAGATACGGATACGGTTATATCTTAGCATAGATATAAGGGATTTTCTAGAGCACGCCTGACTAGCTGCTATTCTTTTTACTTTTTTTTTTCGTGTTATCTCGCACTGTTACCTTTTGTATAAACAAGATATTGAGAGAAAGAGGCGGCCGCGAATTGGTACGAGCCACCTCTTTTCCCGTAAATGCGTCGCATGATAAAGTTATTATATCACATAAAGGTGAATGATATGATGATTATAAGTATCCTTACTATATCCTTAGTTAATATTATAAATGCGAAAGTGAGTTTATTTGTTTGCTACTCAATCACAGAAAAATTGCTAAATGGATTTAGATAAAAATTGGCACACAGACAGCTTATAACTCGAATTAAGATATAGGATACTTTGTATCATGGTAAAGGCCCAATTCTGATGTCCACGCAAACGAAATCGCGGGCACAGCTAGTATATAATATATAGTCGCAGTCGTTAAAGTCTATTGAACGAATTAAGATTGACCACAATGTGCCTCCTTACAAGATTATCAAAAGACTTCATGGCTGACTCCTTGTTTAATAATTCTAAAAGATCATACGGAAAAACATGGAGGATTTAGCAGAGCATCAAATGATCTAGTCTCTTCGAATGAAATCTGTGGCAGATGTTCAAAAGCTATCCTTAAGTTAGAAGTCTATTGCGACATACGTATTGGTAATGTTTGACAGCAGCTTGCATACTAGTCATTTTACTATGCTTAGCATAAATCTACTATCAACATTAGATTATTCTAGTCAAACGTTTATTTATAACTTATTACGAATTCATATTTATATACAATATATGTACATACATATAGAAATATATCGTGCTTGTGGCTCGAAGATTCATTAAATAATGTTCAATAATTCTGTAGCTATTTTTAATATTGAACACTTATTATGATATTGTAATAGGTTTTTACCTATGAAATTGCCATTCTGCAGTACTGGTCATTTCAAATCAAAATAATTTTTGTTTGGCTAAGAATTCTAATTTCAAATTAATTTTATTTTAAAAACATGGAATTCTTTTTCCAGAAGTAGTCATTTGTATATTGATTAGTGTTACATTTTCATCGCATTTAAATCTTTTTTGTCATCATGGATACGTTAAAAATTCGAGTAATTATGAAATATGACTACCGTCGTGGCAGTAACGCGGCACAAGCGGCACGCAACATCAACGACGTTTACGGAGCTAACACTACAAACCAACGCACCACCAGTTATTAGTTTGCTCGCTTCCGTTCTGGGAATTTCGACCTGAAAAATGAATCTTGCGGTTGTCCGAAGACTTTGCTCGACAATGACGAATTAAAGGCGATTGTGGAAGCTGATGATACACAATCTACGGCTGAATTAGCAGCAGCTTTCGACGTTAGCGTCAAAACAATATTGGTCCATTTGTGTCAAATTGGCAAGGTAAAAAAGCTTGACAAATGGGTGCCCCACGAACTCAATGATCGCCACCGCGAAATACGCGTCGAGACGTGCCTTGCACTGCTCAACAGACACACAAATGAAGGAATTTTGAACCGCATTGTTACCTGCGATGAAAAATGGATTCTGATTGATAACCGCAAGCGCTCAGCAAGTTGGTTAGATCCTGGTTCAGCACCTAAACAATGCCCTAAACGAAAACTTACCCCTAGAAAAGTGATGGTCACTGTTTGATGGTCTAGCGCCGGTGCGATTCATCACAGCTTCTTAACAAACGGGGTGAGCATTACTGCAGATGTGAACTGTGAAGAACTGAATACAACGATGGAGAAGCTGGCACATCTCCAACCAGCATTGGTCAATCGCTCGTCTCCGCTGCTCCTGCACGGCAACGCGCGACCTCATACTGCACAACAGACGGTCTCCAAGTTGCAAGAACTGATACTTCACGTCCACGTGATAATTTGGCGCCCAACGTAAATAATACCATTGAGCTAGTCTTTTTCTAAATTCTAAAAACCACTTACACAAGTGAGACGAATAATCGTAAAAATTTTTGCCAAAAATATTTGAATTTCATCTTTTAACTACTCTATATATATACTACATATAAATTGTCATTCATCTTTCCATTTACTTTTCATTATATTATTTTAATACTCTTTAGGCGTATTTTATCTTATTTATTTAAATATTTTAATATTTATGTCTATTTTAAATATGATTTCGTTAAGGATACTTCGATAGACTTATTACATTCTTCAGCGTCTATGCTGCATTTTTATTATCTTGGGTCACTTTAAAGTTACCCGGGAGCTTATTTATATCGACACCTACCCTACGTCGACATATTTTACTGTAGCATTCTTGATGTGAAGATTTTAATGCCGGAAGTGGAGTAATAACTATTAGTATGTATTTATATGAATTTAATAATTTCTGAGGGCTTAAAGCGGTTGTCTACTCGTTAAATAAGCCTTAGGTCAAAGTATTTATTTATTATTATAGAGCGGGTAATCTCTTTAAATAATCCAAGAGTTCGAGCGGAAGACAACTCGTTAAATAAGCCTAGGTCATGTTAATGAGCAACTTTTGGAGTAGGCGCCATTGAATGTGAACTCTATCCCCTACTGAATGAGTGGTGATATTATGAGAAGTTGTGTATGTTAAGGATGTATGAATTTGTGAAGTATGCTCATATATATTTATTTATTTATCTGTCTAAATTTTTCTTAGTCGAAAAATTTTTCCGGGGAAAAGGGGAAATGTAATGATTGTTTTATCAATCATTTTTATCTTTTTAATTGTCTCCGTGACAGAAGATTGACGAGACAGATTTATAAGATGAGTGTAAACGTTCCCAACATTGGAAGAGAAAGGCCTAGACGAACACTCCACGATCAAATCGGGGACATTTTGAAGAAAGGTCAGGTTAAGAGTACTCTAAACCGACGAGCATGCATGAAAAAATTGATGAATGTTGAGGGAGCGAAAGTTGTATGTCAGGATCGTAGCAAGTGGAAGGACGTGGTCTCTGTCTACCCCGTTGGGAAAGAGGCGTGATTTATGTATGTATGTAAAATGACTACCTATTTGTTCCATTTTTAATTACAATATAATTGTTTGCTGCATTTATCCACTGTTTATATCTATAGGTTACCCACACCGTGTTTAACGAGCTTTGTGGGGAACGATACATTTTTACCTATCATTTCAATTTATTATTCTTACAGGGCATATTTGAAAACCCACGAATACAACAACACACTAATGAAAACATCAGCAAAACTAATTTAATTTAAGTATTTCAAAAAACACCTTTTACACTCATACCGCGGGATTTACGTGTGCTTTGGTCTTTGTTTAAATAAACATGCATTGAAAACTTTGAATCAAACTAAAAGCTTGTTGTATATTCCGCTTCACGCACCCAACTAAATATAAGAAGCCATACCATTTTGCATTGTTAACTTGTAAGGCAAATATTACGTTAAAATAATAAAAGATATTTATAATACATATCAGCGCAAAACAATATGCGATTAGCTATGTTATCGCTACACGTGTTTCGTACAGAGTAAACAAGTGACTCACTACGATCGCCCCACCATTTGGTTATATAAAGCCGCTCGCTGTAGCGGAGAGACATGAGAGATTCCGATCACGACCGCCGACGGGAACGGACGTGTTTACGACCGCTCTCTGCCGCCTTTGTGACCTTCTACGACCGACCGGTTTTGCTGCGCACCTGCATATCGCCGTCTCGCTCGCACCCATTGTGTCGCGTACTTTTCAGTACGCTACACAAACACAAACTGCACTTTTAAGTGCAATTGTTTCTATTTGACGAAATCCACACTTTAGTGGTCGCTTGCCGGAAACCTCTCGGTATCAACAGAAGGCAAGTGGGTGCGTGACCCAAGCGCCCCTCGGTTGCCTCCTTCAGAGGCAAACGACAGTACTTGGCCGGGCTTGGGAATCTTGGCCCTTGATAGAGTCATAGTCAAGCCCCAAGTGTCTCCTTCCCACCCTACCGATCCTGCTACACATCCATCCCCGAGTGTCTGTTTGGGCGTAGCTAGGTATTTATACCGGCTGCGTTCTCTGCCTCGGGCTTGATAGGGACCTCCACGTAGGCCCGGTAGGTTCTCATTCCTGCGTGTCATTGCACCTCGACTCGCAGGTCACTTTGCCGGACTCGGGATGGTCCGTTAAATTTTATTTGGCGCGCCCCCCTGCCCTTCCGGCGGGGAGGTTTATATTTTGTTTCGAATTCGAAATTCGAATTTCAAATTTTTTCCCCAGTCCTCCACACGCCACCGGAATGGCCGATTCTGCAGAAGCCCTAGAGCTAAGGAGGCTCCGTAACTTTTCTCAAGGAGAAAATACCCGACGCCTTAGTTTCCTTTAATAGGAAGTACCCACGCGTCCGTCCCGCGCCGGCACAGATCCCCGCGGAGAAATGCCGCCCCGCCGCACACTTCGTACCCCTCACCGCCGCGTCAAACAGAGTACCCGCCGCGCCACGCCCGCGCTCGCCGCGCTCCCCGCGCCCCCCGCATCCTGACACGCGTGCCCCGCGCTCGCGCTCGTCGATCTCACGGGCGCGTTCGAGCTCTAAGAGCTCTTCTCTCCCGCGTCCGCGGTCACGTTCGCCCGTAGTGCGAACTTTCATTAATACGGCGAATTCTTTCTCGCCTTTATCTCCGGATCCGGAGATCCAATCGTTAATGCCGCCTTTCGCGCGGAAAAACGTAAATGTCCCCGCGATGGACACCGCGGTCCCCAACGAGACCATACTAAACGACGGTTTCATAACCATCAAGTCCACCAAAAGGAAGGGGAGGGGCTCTCCGACCTCTTCCCCTACACCCGAGGCCGCAGGAAAAGCACGCCGAACGAGCGAGAACACTCGCTCCGACCCCTCCTCCGCGCCCACTGCGGCCCCCGCACCCGCTGAAGGGAAAAAACCCCGCCGCCCGCCTCCAATCACTATCCAAGGCAAAGCGTCTTGGACGAAAATCTCGGACAAGTGTAAGGAGCTCAAGCTCCACTACACCGGGGCCCGGAACACCCCTTCAGGGATCCAGGTCCAGGTGTCCACCTCCGATGACCACAGGAGGCTCACTTCCCTCCTGCGGTCGAACAGACTAGGTTACTTCACCTATGCCCTCGAGGAGGAGCGCCTCCTGCGAGTGGTTATCCGTCAGATCCCGGTCGAGATCACTCCCGACCAAATCTCAGTCTCCCTTAAGGAGCAGAACTTCCCAATTCGTGAGGTACACAGGATGTACAAACACACCACCAGGGCACCATACAATATGGTGCTTGTCTTTCTAGACAAGTCCCAGGAGGGCAAGTCGATTTTTAACCTCTCCGAGGTGTGCGGTCTCACCAGAGTAATCGTTGAGCCGCCACACAAAAATAGAATCCCGTCGCAGTGTCACAACTGCCAGCTCTACGGACACTCTTCCCGTAACTGCTGTTTCCGCGCTAGGTGCGTCAAGTGCCTAGACGACCACGCTACGAAGGAGTGCCCTCGCACTCCTGGCACTCCCACCCCGCCCAGCTGCGTTCTCTGCCAGCAAACGGGACATACCGCAAATTATCGCAGTTGCCCCCGCGCCCCGCGCACGAAACGCCCCCAACCAGTCAGACAGGCCACCTTTCCCAAGGTACCTGTCGCTCGGCCTCATATACAGCCTCTAATGTCTCTAGAGGCTTTCCCCAGCCTTCCAGGCACCTCACGAGCCCCAGTGGCACCAGCTCCCGCGCCCTTCGCACCACTCCCACCCGCACTGGCCCCTCCGGCCTCATTAATCAAACCCAAGCCTGTCAAGGCCGTCCCGGTCCCGGTAGCCCCCGCCACCTCAGCCCTCGGTTTCTCGTTGGCTGGCAAGGAGAGTTTCACCCAGCTTCTTCTTGTGCATGAAGTGCAAGAAATCATCGCATTCAACGCGGTGATTAACTCCAATAAGGACTTAGGATTGCTCAACGCAATAACCCAATTCCCGGGCATAGCCGCCACTATTCAACGGCTTGTCCGCGCCTCACATAGCCAAAATTAAAATGGATCGGATCAAACCTAAGAGTTTGTGCCTTTCCTTTTTTAATGCGCGATCAATTAGACCTCAGCGTGATCTAGTTGCCGCCTTCCTCCGAGAGCACCAAATAGACGTGTTTCTAGTCCAAGAAACATTCCTAAAACCCAGCGCTCGCAATCCCCGAATCGCGAACTACAACATTATTAGGAACGACCGGGTCCACGCTAACGTCGGAGGCACCCTCATATACTATAAACGCTCTCTATACTGCATAGCAATAGAACCTCCCGAACTCTCCAGTATAGAGGTATCTGTTTGCAGACTCGGTATGACTGGCCACTCATCAATCATAATCGTCTCTGCCTATCACACCCCGAACAAAAGGCTTCTCAGGTCAGATCTGGAGGCTCTTTTTGCACTAGGTAATTCAGTTATTATAGCGGGTGACCTCAATTGCGGGAATGTCATCTGGAACAACCCGACTACCTCCCCGAACGGGAGGATTCTGGAGGATCTATCTGCCATTCTCGACTTTGATGTCATCGCTCCTTCAGAGCCCACTCACTTTCAGGACGATTGTCGTCCATCTGTTTTAGATATAGCACTTTTAAAAAATGTCTCTCTCAATATAAGACTCGTACAAGTCGTACATGAGTTAGACTCCGACCACCGACCCGTAGTTCTCCACCTAGGTCAGCCTTCTGACCAGCATCCCTCCTCCGTCGAGGTGGTGGACTATGCGGAGCTAAACAGATACCTCTTGCACAATCCCTCATCCTCCAGTTTGGATAGGGTCCCAGACGAGTTGAAATCGACAGCCGATGCCGATCTAGCGATCGATTCCCTGGTCAGCCATCTCCAAAACGCCGTCAGTAAGGCCTCGAAAGAGGTGCAAGCGGCGAACGAACGCCGCTTTATACTTCCTGTCGACGTGAGAGCGCTGATCACGGAAAAGAACGCCGCGACTCGAGCACACGATTCATACCCGACTGCGGACAATCGTAGGCGGTTAAACTCACTTCGGAAAACGGTAAAAAGCCGCATTTCTGAAATCCGTAATGCCAGATGGGGGGCCCTACTCGAGGGTATCCAACCATCCCATCTGGCTTTCTGGAAATTAGCACGCACATTTAAATGTGACGATACAGTCCCCATGCCCCCCTTAGATCAAGGCCCCGGCAAACCTCCCGCTTTCGATAGCGCTGAAAAAGCAGAATGCCTTGCCGAGAGCCTTGAAAATCAATGCTCTCCGAACTGCGATAACATCGATCCCGAGTTCGTAGGCTCGATAGAATCAGCGGTAACTAATTCTCTCGCGGTCCTCCGACAGACGATTTGGACTCGGTCACACCTGCTGAAGTTCTGTCAACCATTAAAGGCCTTAAGCCTAGAAAATCCCCTGGTCCCGACGGTATCAGGAACGAAGTACTCAAACTTCTTCCTGATCACCTCATAGCTCTTTTGGTCTGCATCTTCAATGTAGCCATAGCCCATTGCCATTTTCCAGCCGTCTGGAAAAAGGCCATAGTAATAGATATTCACAAGCCCGGCAAAAAAGCGTCGCTTCCCGACAGCTATCGCCCTATCAGTCTCCATAACACGTTAGGTAAAGTCTACGAGCGGCTCCTTCTGAACCGGCTCCAGTCAGTAGTTTCAGATAAAAATCTTTTACCACCTGAGCAGTTTGGTTTTCGTGCCAAACACTCTTGTAACCACCAAGTGCACCGCCTCACGGAGCACATTCTTCAAAACTTCAACCGCGACCCAAAACCTCGCCCTACACTTGCGGTCTTCTTCGACGTCGCCAAGGCCTTCGATAAGGTCTGGCACGCCGGTTTAGTCCACAAGCTTTTGGAACTTCAAATCCCGGATAGATTAGTTAAAATCATACACGCGTACCTCTCTGACCGGACCTTCTGCTACCGAGTAGAGGGTGCTCTCTCTGAGCCTCATCCCATACGCTCAGGTGTTCCCCAGGGTTCCATTCTGGCGCCCTCTCTATTCAACTTATATATCAGTGACTAGAGGTAGGTTCCTACGCTGATGACACAGTCCTGTTTAGTTCCTCGTGGAACAGACAAACCCTCAGGCTACGAGTCCAAAAAGCCGTAGATAAGCTAGGCGAATGGTTCCGTAGATGGCACATAGGAATTAACCCCGATAAGAGTAGCGCTATCCTCTTTCATCCCACTCAAAGATTAGTTAAAATTCCCCCTATCAAACTATTTAATGTGGCTATCCCGTGGGCCAACCAGATCAAATATCTGGGTGTCACACTGGATAAACACCTAAATTTCAAGGCACATATCGATAGAGTGCGAAGGAAAGCCGGTATGGTCTCAAGCCGCCTGCACCCTCTCGTGTGCTCGAAGAGCAAAATGTCCCTCAGACATAAGCTCACGCTCTACAAGACTTGTATCAGACCGATCCTAACTTATAGTTCCCCAGTCTTTGCTCACATAAGTAAATTCACCCTCAATAAGTTACAAATAGTTCAGAACCGCTTTCTCAGAAGGGCGGTCGGTGCCCCTTGGTTCGCTCGGAACGTAGATCTCCATAAAGATATGGAAATACCTTCGATCGAATCATTTATAAAGTCCCTATCAAATAATTATTTTGAAAAAGCGTCGAACCATTCGAACCAGCTAGTAGTGGCAGCCGCATCTCAGAACCCGAATCCAGACATCCGAATGTCTAACAAATATAGACGCCCGCGCGACATTTTATCTGACCCCGATGATAAAATCACGGAAGCGAACGCGATTTTCCCGCCCGTATCTAATAACCAAGCGTGTTTGCGCCCACGCCCGCGTAATCACCGCTCGCTCCGCAGGGGGCGGGCGGCAAACTTCGCTCCCGCACACATATCTCGACCGCCTTCTCCTGCAGCGACCTGAGCCTAGGTCCGTTCCCCCGCTAGGGAGCCCTCAAGCCAGCTGCTCGCGCGATACAGTGACACTGCAATCACTAGCTACCGACATACATTAATTACACTGTATGAACACACATGCACTACACTCAGGTACATAGGTCTTGTAAGGGACCTTTTTTTTTTCTTTTTTGTGGTTAGTTAGCCTTAGAAAATTTTTCAGATCTCTAAATACATGTACGCGTGTCTCTTCCTCCCTCCCAGGAGGCAAGAGACATGCATAAATGTATAGTCAGTTAGCTCAAATTCGCGTAGGAATTTAGCTAGGTCGCGTATGTTGCAAAAACGGCAACAGCTCAAGCCGAGGTTCGGCCACTTTGGCACCCTTGCGCATGTTGCCCAAAACTTCTCGGCTGAGTGCCTTAAGCGCTCGCCAACAAGTCCGGTGAAACTGTTAAAGCCCCCGGGCCACCAGCATAGTCAGTTCGAAAAAAAAAAAAAAAAAAAAAAAGCGGAGAGACACATTCGCTTGTCGGTTCTCGGAGAGTGAACAACTAATTTATTGTTAATTACTTCAATTATTACTTCAATTATGCAACAATCCAGTAATAATGATAACAATGACGTTGGCTATGCCAACGTCACTGTCTCTAAAAACCATACTGGTCTACCTGCTCCGTCATCAGAAGTGGGATGCACCACGATTTTTTTTTTTCGAACTGACTATACTGTTAGCCTTAGGGGCCCTGGAGCCTTTACGGCTTTTACAGCTTTACCGGGCTTGGGGGCGAGCGCTTAGGGCACTCAGCCACGAAAGCTAAGCAACAACATCCGAGGGTGCCAAAGTGGCCGAACCTCGGCTCGGACTGTTGCGCGTATGCAATTAAGTCGCGATCTGACTAAATTCGCATTCGACATTCGATCTAAACTAACTATACATATATACATGTTTCTGCCCCCTGGGAGGAGGGAAGGAACATGTGTATATGTATTTAGTGGTCTGAAATTTTTTGTCTAATCTAACTAGGCAAAAAAAGAAAAAAAAAGGTCCCTTACAGAACCTATGTACCTGTGTGTTGTGCATGTGTGTATAATGCAGTGTCATGTATGGCTGTGAAAGCTAGTGAATGTAGAGTCACTGTATCGCGCGAACGGCTGCTTGACTCAAGGGCTCCATGCCGATGGATCGGACCTAAAAGATGCACCACGACGTCCATGCTCGCCCATAGCTGGACCACGACGTCCTGGCTAGCCCGTAGCCGGGTAGACCAAAATGTCTTACCCACTGACGACTTCTACAATGTTGTGTTGAAATTGGTAAGAGATGGGTGCTGCTGACTACTATGTGACGAAACTGTTTGTGAAATAGGTGAGACCTATCCAGTACTTATTGATTTCATTGTCTTCAACTGTTTGACCCAGCTTCTTGACTTGAAGAATATTCCGATTGCTTTGGCTCAGCCTCTTGACTTTATTAGTCAGGAGTGGTCGAGCTTTCAAAAGAATACTTGTGCTGTTTTACTTTGTATTCTGTTAGCAGCTGTAGCTCCAGACTTGAGTGGACGAGTGGCCAGAAGATGATTACCAGCGAATGATTGGTATACATCGAGAGGACGGTATTCACTTGTGGTGTAAATTGTTGCAATTCCTGCCAGGTTTATAGGAAAACAAATACGTGTTGTTAGATGTAACATAACAGTCGATGTTTCTACGAAGAATCTTTCTGTATACGAATACTTTAAAAATACCCACTAGTAAGAATTCTGTGCTCATGTTTAAAACTACCGTGCTTCTACAATGATTTTCGAGTGTTAAGGCTAGCTATGAGCATTTATTCATACTACCGCCAATTGGAAAGTGTTTTCACGTCTTTTTAAAGAAAGAATGATATTGTGTTAATACCTCACAAAACATAGTACCACAGTTTACGCACAAATACAGTACCACAGTGTACGCACAAACATAGTACCACAGTGTACGCACAAACACAGTACCACAGTGTACGCACAAACACAGTACCACAGTGTACGCACAAACACAGTACCACAGTGTACGCACAAACACAGTACCACAGTGTACGCTATACTCATATCCTACTACAGTGTAGGCCACAAATAATAATAATCAACCAGGTATACAGATACCAATGTAAAAGATAAACATTTACTTGCTACAGATATAGTCGTCGGTAAAACATCAACAACTCGGTTAATGCAGAGCGCGCACTGCCGGTCAGAATGGTCGTATCGACGCAAAACAACATGCGATTAGCTATGTTATCGCTACACGTGTTTCGTACAGAGTTATCAAGTGACTCACTACGATCGCCCCACCATTTGGTTATATAAAGCCGCTCGCTGTAGCCCCCCCAAGCCCGGTAAAGCTGTAAAAGCCGTAAAGGCTTCAGGGCCCCTCAGGCTAACAGTGTAGTCAGTTCGAAAAAAAAAAAAAAAAAAAAAAAAAAAAAATAGCGGAGAGACACATTCGCTTGTCGGTTCTCGGAGTGTGAACAACTAATTTATTGTTAATTACTTCAATTATGCAACAATCCAGTGCCAACGTCACTGTCTCTAAAAACCATACTGGACTACCTGCTCCGTCATACATAATTATGGATATATTTTTTTACAAATATTGACGTGATCAAAAAGTGTTACTAGTATCTGGCTTAGGTATAACACGTTACAAGACCAATATCTAATTATTTATATATAGGATTTTAGTGAGGTTTTTGCAAAACGGCACGACGACTGTACGTAGTAATTCTAATATCGGTAATTCTTGGGTAATAATCACTATTATAATATTATATAATTTATCACCTGAATACTGGTCCACGGTTTTACCTGTGTTAAATTTATTCAAACAAATTCACCACGACGCCATGACGCCGCCAACGCCTGTGTAACTCAGTCCTATCGTTGTTCCACTTCCTTTATTTGCCAACAGCTTGCCAGATTACTAGACATTCATAGTTACTGCTCCGCTATTTAGATTTGTAGCGTGAAGTTATATACCCTATAATATAACTCATGAATTTGGCTATCATATGTAAAAAAAAACAATCCGACTGGTAGTTCTAGATGTTAGCGCGTTTAAACAAACAAACAAAAACTCTTCAGCTTTATTATATCAGTTTTTTTACTAAACATTATAAAAAAGCAGCTTTAACACTTAGAACTGAAAAACTACTGGCGAACAATAAACGCAAAGGGATTATAGTTTCAACTACAATCGTAATTTATTCCGTTTTAATTTTTAAACTGCGATGTTAATTCTATAGCCTCGTGCAGCTTCAAACAATTGACACACACGTATTTTTCCGCGAAGCCTGCTCCGGTGTTGATATCTATAGTCCTATTATTCAGCGGATTAGCTTTTGACTGGATGAGTCATAAAATATTCAAAAGGGAATTATTGGACTTTGTTGAAAATGCTCGGGTGAAGTTATATAAAAATTAGAGATGTCTTTGCCAGTATCCTAAATTAGTAATTTATTCACAAGAAGTATTCAATGTTTTAAAAAAATACTTATCAATACCAGCGTAATTTTTATAAAATTATTTTAATAAATTATTCTGATTTATGTTGTTTAAATACAGTGTTTAAACAATTGAACATGTTTTACTTCACCATATAATTTTCAAGTTAACTAGTAAACATATCCGGAACCCACAATCACTAAACTTCGAGGAAATCAAATTAAGAAAGTAAGTTTTCATCAAGAATTCCAATTTACGCTTACGCATTCGGTTGTATCTTGACCAATGTTCAAGAAGAGAATTACTATCGGTCAAGTTGCACAACTTCCAGCGCTTCGAGCTCACAACTTACCTTGTGTATGATTATTTGCGAATTACTACCGCAATGTTTTAGTTTGTTACTGAAGTTGAGAGCGAGCAAAAGCTCGGAGCTGAACTTTGAGCTGAAATGCTAGCTCATAGCAACATCAATTGCCACGTAAACAAGACTCACGAAACAAATCATACAGCTGCTACAGTAAAACTTCACCGTAGTCTATGATAACATAACATAATATCTCAATCAGAATATCATAATAAAGTATTTCTTTCTTTGTTTGTAAATTTTTATCACAACAGGTTTTGACATTTTATAACATTCCAGTCACATGACTGGACGAACTCTATAATTAAATTATTAAGCAGAGGATACTCCTTCGTATGTTATTTTTTTCCTAGATATTGAAATATTTATTTTATAACCTACATTTGTATACGCCATAAGAAATGTATGAAATAAAAAAAAGGTGTGTGTGCGATTCACACACGATAGAAGTGAAACTTCATTTTAAAAGACATTTTCTATTTCATTTAAACAGTGTGTAATATATATACACACCGACATTTACTCTCTCGGTTCACACAAAGAGGAGAGACCGATTATATATTGCTCTCTCTCTCTGGCTCACACTAAGAGGAGAAACCGATAATGTGCGTTAAACGTTTAACGTTTAACGCTTGTAAGTCACATAAGAAGTTTCACTTCAAAAAAAATCTTTACATACTTTGCTTTGGCATTTTATAGTATGCCTAGGCATTCTATAGAATGCCAAATGGTATTTAGGCAAAGTATGAAATACACCACCAATTCGTTTCGAATATCACTTAGGAGTTTTTGGCGGGATCTCAAAATGTCATGTGATCGAGACAAACACATACATCCATACGATTTAGCCGGTGAGAGGATGAGATATATATATAATGAGAATATACACCGTTAATGCAAGTCCTGATTTTCACGACTATATTCGCCATTGAATTGGCCTAGCGGTGTGACGACCAGACTTGTACGAAATGTTGTGATGAGTTATGCACGTCATTTATAAAATTTCCTACGCATACTATTGAGATCATGGCGCTCGCCGGCTCGCTAGTAGTAGTAGTAGTAAATCTGTATCATATTTTATGCATACTTTTTTTATGAAACCTTAAATTGTATTAATCTTATAATACAACTCATAAGAATCATTAAAGCTCTTTACCTTAATAATGACAATAATAATTTAATAATGACAATATTATAATTAACTTATTAAAAAATGGCTTATGTGGGGTACAATGATATATTGAATTGGACACCTTAGTACGAAAACATATACGAGTATGTAAGAATATTCAAATTAAAAAACAAAAGGAAATAACTTTTAACTGTCGGAAATTATAATAAGATTATTAATAAATAAAAAATATCTTTCTCAAATACTTATCTCTTAAAAACAAAAATAGACACTACAATGGATTTAATTAAATTAAAAAAAATGCTTCGGTACAGTTAACCTTCCATCACCGGCAAGAGTTCCAGGTATAAACTGAGCTCTCTTCAGTAATGACAGTTTCATAATGAGACCTCAGTTTATGCTGACACTATTACCACCGTTGTGTGGTTGAGCAAATTATTGTACATTATATGCGTTTAAATTAATTTAAAAAAAGTATAAAAGGCCAAAGTTCAAGACTGTGCAAAACCACAGGAATTGCAGTTGCAATTGCAAAATTAATGCTTGCATTATCTTTCACAATGGACACACAAACTTTAGAGCCATGTTTTTTCATAGATATAGGGTCGGTTTCAATTGTGGATATCAGCAGCAGCATTAACCTCACTAATATCAGTATCCGTAAAGGGTACTTCTTGTGTATTTACCGAATTTATCACATTCGTATCGCTTACATGGCCGTGATTGATATAAATCAATGAGTCCCATATATTGATGTACAACATTTAAAAAATACTTCTTATACCGGATATTGAATCGATTAACTAACGTTTCGTAAGTTTAAATCTTAATGATATCATATATAACTGAAGAGAAACACTTTTAGATACTTAAGTATTTTTTAATTAGGCGCATTAAAATGTTCTTCCTCTGTTCCAACGCCAACGGTTAACAAGTGGTCAGCGTAGTCATAGCTGTGGTGCTAAGACATGTATATCCACGTTTTAGTTTTTTCGAGTCCTCAATAATGGTTGTTAATATTGAGATATTGTTGGTGTATCAATGTGCCCTTTGTATCAAAGTACCCTGCTTCTCCTCACTTGTTCGCAAGTCCATCTTAACCTAACCAAGCATCGTCGGTATTTTGTATTTTGTCGACCAGACTTGTACGAACTGTTGTATTAATTTAAATCTTATAGATGTGTATATTTTTATCAATCATACAACACTGTGAGGTCCCGCCAAAAACTCTCACGTGATATTCGAAACAAATCGAAATACATCTCGTATTTCATACTTTGACGGTTTCTCATTTAGCATTCTATAGAATGCCTAGGCAATGTATGAAATATGGATCATTTCATACATTGTCTGCTAGCTTCAGGCATTCTATAGAATGCCGGGATTCTATACGTTGCCTTATAACATATATACCAGAATAGCAAATTATAACAAAAAACTGTTTCCCACGTATAAATATGTTGCGTCTAGTATCTTTTTTTTTTTGTATCATGTGTCGTTTGGCCACGACCTAACAAAACAGGTGATGTTACTTTTGTTTAAATTGTCTGACTATTTATGCATTTGTTAAATATTGTAATTTAACCGAAATTTGTTTATCAACCGTCTGAATTATAGCAAATATTGTGTTAACAAAAAGTATTAATCAAATCTAAAATTAGTTCGCCAATGTATGGTGCCGAAACTTATTCGAATGAAATAGAATTATTAGATACTCCAAACGCCCAGTCTATGTTATTTACAAGTAATAATAATATTTTCTAATTTCAGTGAACTCATGAATTTTATATAATCATATTTTATTACCACATATGAAATATATTGCTCAGCGTCTTCCCAGAATACGTGTCTCGCGAAATTGAGACTTAAAATTTCCGTGGAATCAGAGTTTGATATGGATATGAAATTTGAATAGCGTGTTGTTGCTGCGTAAGGTGTGAGAATTGTTTCTCACAATATACAGAAGAATGGTGTTTAGTGAGCACAATTTTTCTTTCTTCTGAAACTGTAATAGAATTATCATCATGATGCTGTGTCTGAAAAGTAACTAGATCTCTATAATTCGAACTTACAAATTATAGCCGGAATCTAATATTTATATTCAATATTTTCGAATTATTCGGAAATTCAAATTATTCGATTGGAATTTCGTATTGAATATTAATATTCGATTGTAATTGATTCCTATGCTATTTGCACAGCCCTAAATTAATGTTATATCGTCGTGATTAATTGAAATATTTATATTTTAACTCTCTTTTTTGATATTAATTCTAATTCTTATCTTTAACTTATAAATATTTATCTTTCTATTTCCGCAACCTTCAACTGGTCGTTGGTCCAACTTGTGGCGAGTGTGCCTACGCTGCGTCTTCCGGTACGTGGCCACCACTCAAAAACACAACGGCCCCATCGGTCATCCATTCTACGAGCAATGTGCCCCGCCCACTGCCACTTAAATCTAGCAATTCTGAGAGCTATGTCGGTGACTTTGATTCTTCTGCTAATCTCCTCGTTTCTGATTCGATCACGCAAAGAAACTCCGAGCATAGCCGTCACCATTGCCCTTTGAGTGACCTTGAGCTAGAAAGCTCAAGATAAATAATTTTAAGAATATCAGACCTGTCGATTAGTAACCAGGTCTCAGTATCATATGGACTCACTGGAAACACACACTGGTCAAATACTTTCGTCTTAAGACACTGCGTTATCTCGAACGAGAAGATGTTAGCTACTTAGCATTAACTACTTTTATTTTATGGTTTAGTTTATTGAGATTACTTAGAAAGTATCATCCCCTAATCTTGGAAAATCAGAATCTTGAATAGGCTGCAACAGTTTTTCGATTCCGGCGGTACCTTCTAAACATGGTACAAGTTTGGCCATGATACTTTTCACATCTCTGGGCCGGATCTGCTAAATATCTTCTCGGTGCCCTGAACATGCTACAGAGCTTGTTATACCGTCTATCTACCGGACTTTTATTGATAGTATGAAAAAAGTAAGTAACTCTTTCTTATGTTAACATAGAAAATTGATTTTTACAGCCCTATGAGACCATAAATTTTGCTATTCAATATTAATTTCAACTTTAACGTCAAGCCACATTAAAAAACCGTAATAGGTATAATTTTCTTACATGATAATTCCTCAGGAGATTTGTAATTCATTATTTCTGGATTGATTCCCTAACTTCTGCTAAAATAACTCCCTATATGCCTAACTTCTGTGGATAGTTCCTTTTAGGTTTTGATAATCGTTCAGTGAGTGCGATTTTAACTATGATGGGCCGATTCTATTTATTGCGTTAACTTACATACTTTTTTTAACGGTAGTATGAGGTCTTAGTCGTAATTATATGATATTAATTTTAACATTACAGCTCAAGTCATTTTGGGAAAAAACGTTTTGCCACACGGGCAGACAGACAGACGGTCAACTAAGTGATCATATAAAGGTTCTTTCGTTATGATGTACAGAATGAATATATATAAAGAAAATATCTAAAATTCAATATCTCTCGTAATTATTTATTCGCATTATAAGACAATACAAATAAATCGTAATCCATTGACCATATTTCAGATACCTTGTTTCATACCTAGTGACAGGCTATCTGTCTGTAACGACCGTATGTTCAATGATAAGGCACCCTCCGCCCTCCTCTATCTAATGAAGCCAATTTTCTACGCCCGCTCCACCTAGCTTTCCTTTTGAATTTTCTCGCGTATTTTCCTTGTCATCCATCTCCTTCCGCGTTTCCGCGCAGAGTGATTACTTTTGATTTCAAATTCCACCACCATTGATTTAATAAACACTGTCAATCCTACTAATAATATTGTTTTACTTAAATTATATGATATGCGAAAAAACTTTGCTTAAATAAAAAAAAGTTGTTATGTTAATATTCTTTTAGGGATTGCGAATAGGAGTTATTTAATAAATCACAGTTACAATCCCATCTAGCACTAAAAACTATTCATAAAAGCAAATAAAGAAAAAACCGTGTGTTATCGTGGGTCATCAGATAGGAACGAAGTGCCTTATTATAAAATATTAATTTCAAGGTATAACGAAAATAATTATTCAGGTATACCTGATATATTTTTATTATGTTTTTTTTATCCATAATAATCAAAAAACTACACAATTATCTTAACACCTTTATTTTATTTACAATGATTTATAAAAATATATAATTTACAAAGAAACAGCTATTTACATGAATATTAATAATTAAGCCTAATTATGTTCTAGACTATTAGACACTGTATAGCCATCAAACATAGACTATACATAAAAAAATACGCTTTTTTAACGTTACGGACTTTTTTGCCGGCTAGGGTATACCTCCGCAACGCGGGGCGTTCAACTTCGTTCCAAAAAGTATGAAAACTATTTGGTACTTTAAAAGTAGTAAAATTAATAATAAATAGTTAGAGTAACTATTACATTATACTAGCTGTGCCCGCGGCTCCACTCGCATGAACTACAGAATGCTGTCGGTCAAGTGCACGCGCTAATTGTACTGACTCAAAGATGCTTATTGTGTGTGAATCTTAGAAGATAGACATATGCTATCGCTGAGGTTACTGTAAGTCTTTTTAAGGTCCACAATGACGTCATACATTAATTTGATGTATCTCTTATGGTTTACTCACCGTAAGTCATTTAATCTCTCCAATACTGTCTTTTTCCGAATTTATTCATAATTATCGTCACTGCTTATTTCGTATGTTACTTTGTTTAACAAAATATATCCTATAACCTGGCCAGGTAACATATCTTTGAATTAAAGGAAAAACAATGTAAATCGGATAAGTGGTTTTTGCGTGAAAAGAACATAAAAGGACAGACAGACAAAGAGAGTTTGAGTTTTATAATATGTATATTGTATTAAACGAATATCACATACCTATACAAAACATTTTTTTTAATATGGACTTCAAAAGAAAGTTGTTTTCAATGAAAAATAAAAAATAAATGAAAGATGAAAAGACGTTGAAACCAGAATACACAAAACATAACTTTGTCTACTAGCAAAAATATTATTAGGTCAGATTTTATAGTATCCTTAAAATTCAAATATACGATAATCTGGATGTTTGTATATCCGGATATTATTCAAAAACGACTTCTCCGATTTTTATAAAATTTTGTACATTGTAAGCTTATGTCATTCTACAATTTATAGATTACAAGAATACAACATTCAATATTACTTTTAGAAATCTTCATTCTCTACCGATTTTTATGAAATTTTGTACACAAAAAGTATATATTATTCCTCAATTGATAGGCCATAAGAATTAAGTGAATTCATTAATATGAGTTAAATGCAAATTACGAGACGAAAATATTTACTTTGTAACAAACGCATGCAAAGCCACGGGGCATCGCTAATATATAATACTTATTTCGCTCATAAGCAGAGTTTGGATTATGTGTTGTACATTTTTAAAGAAAATTTCGTGTACTTATATAAAACGTCCTCATTTGCTGTGCACGATCTTTCCTCTTTACAAATATTATGAAACAAATTTTCCCTACGTAAAGTTTATGCTAGTTGCTTGCGAGTCAGCTGCTACGGAACAGACATTACTTAAACAAAATGTAGAATGCCATTTCTACTCTCTACATCCATTGAAAATTACTCATCCGAGTTCATAATTTTACTGTGATAAAACATTCATTACTGAAACAACTACACAATATGAACATTTTAATTTAATGAGCACCAAAACTCATTTCCGCCTGTAGCTTTATTTGCACTTGAAGCAATGATGGCTCAGTGGTAGCGTGTACGGACATCGTGTCGATACACGTGAGTGCGAATTCCTGCAATGAGCCTGAACTTTCGGTGAAGAAAAACATCGTGATGAAACCATAGCATAGTGGTAGGGCTTTTTCTAATGCTCGCCTGGCTAGCTACTTACCTTCAAGTTGAAAATCTGTCGCCAAGCACCAATATGTGTATTTCGGCAGTTGCACTTGAGAGCCAGTCCTCCCTAGGCTTAGTGTGTTACCATCTTGGGCCACATCGTCATTTAATATCAGATGAGATTGTGGCCATAATGCTAAACCTATAATGTATGTTCATCAAAGTAAATGTTTAGATGACATAATATATTCATATATTCAAAACGTTCTGTAACAATATTGCTTTACAGAAACCAAGTTTTTATAACGTTAGTGATATAATTTATCAATTGACAGAAAATTCACAAAATTAATGCTATGAAATTATTTATGCAAAATGGCTCAGCGGTAGCGTGTACCTATATCGATTGCTTCGATCGACGTGGGTTTGAATATCTACAATAAGCCGAAACTTTACGTGAATGAAGACATCATTATGAAACCATAGTATGACGGTACGACATTTTCTATTGCCCACCTGGCTAGCTAGCACCCTCAAGTTGAAAATTAGTCGCCAAGCACCTATAAGTGTGTACCAGCGGCTGCACTTGAGAGCTAGTTCCCCATTAGGCTAAGCATGTTAACATGTAGCCAGCCACATCAGGTGAAATTTTGACCATAAGCTAAACCTTATAAAGAATTAAAAAAAAAGTGTTCTTTTGAGAAAACAATGTAGAAAATTTCCAAATACGTTTTAATATATATCATAACTACTTCTGAGGCATAATCATTACAGGCAAATAAACTTATGGAGCCAGCACCGCACGACACGGATTTCTACATATATTTCGAATGTGCGAAACGTTCTGCCATATTTCTTTCTATACGTTTGCGGCGAAACCGACACACCGGTAGCATTTCACGCGACGTTCCCCGGTTTTTAGATATGCGGTTTCCGCGCTACAATACCTTTTTATTTACAATCCAACACCAGTATAGAGTTTAGTCACGAAGCGAACGTAAGTGAATCCAGCGCACCGTCACAGCAAGCACCGTTTCACATACATAATTTAAACTGGTCAGGCGCTAGCGTTTCCAATTTAACAATATGAACTGGAAGCCATTACCGCTCGTACTCGTGTCCGCGATGTACGCACGAATGAATAGCTAGCGTATGTTTTATCAAACCGTTAAACTTTATTTTTGGATGCGTTGTCGTTTGAAACCGTTCGATTAAATTATCGTACATTTATGTAACCTCGTGTGGTTGCACTGTTTTAACTATCGGAATTACCACATCGTGTTATTTCAAATTACAAAACTGTTTAATTATCTCATCAATATGACTTAATAAATAAAAGTTGTTCACGTTCCATTGCGAAATTATATTTTTAAATCATATTATTATATCGATTTTTTTAAATATATACTGGCAAGAATATGTAAATGTTTAACTTAATAATTTATCTAATATTTCATTAAAATAGGGATATTTACAAAAAAAAGATTTATTTTTAGGATCCATAACTATACAATACTAGCAAATGCCCGCGACTTCTTAGGCGTTAATCACAAGAGCGTAGCTTTCTATCAGTCAAAGAATGTTTTAGAATGGGATTAGTAGTACCAGAGATTACCTCCGAAAAACATACTTTTTTACTCTTTATAAGGATAATATAGATTAATGTATAATAACAATTTCGAACATAAATTTCTTGTCTTATTAAAACTAATAATTAATACTATTTTTTTTTTGTGAATTATAAAAGAAAATGGAAACAAAATATATGCTTAAAACAAAAAAAGGTGTGTGTGCAATTTGTGTGAATTGCCGTTAGAAGTGAAACTTCATACTAAAAGACATTTTCTATTTTATTTAAACAGTGTGCAATATACATACACACCGACATTTACTCTCTCACTCTGGCTCACACAAAGAGGAGAGACCGATAATGTGCGTTAAACGTTTAACGTTTAACATTTAACGCTTGGAAGTCGCATAAGAAATTTCACTTCAATAAAAATAAAAAACAACACATCACATTATTATAAATTATGCCAAACAAGCATTGATGCGATCTTGATACTTAGGCACAGACGCCATATTAACTGTTTACTTACACAATACTTGTATTTTCCATATAAATATAAAAACTATTATCATGTGTTCTAAATGCCCATTGAAAGCGTGTCGATGCCACATTTATGCATCGGTTAGTACTCGTCAGGCGTCGCGTAGCGTCACGCTGATACCGCCTGGCACCACACGCCGCTCCGCGCCGCGCGTTTCTTAACAGTCGCCTACACCACGCTCCACTGTCACCAAAACTGATTTATAACGGCAATATACCGCCAACCTGTCCTCCAGATATTTTTATAACCTTCATATGGAGTTGGTATTCTTTCGCAACATTGCTTTCTGATTTCACTCTATTGATTTAATGCGATGGGAATATGTCAAGGAAATGTGTTGTAGTTTGTTACCCCTTGCTATATGAACTACAATTTTTATTCATTCTTTGTCTTTATACTGTAAATGAATAATTGGGTAATAAATTAATATACATAATTATTGTATATTTATGTTAATAAAGATATGAAATAAAACAAAGTACTTAATTAAAAGTAATCTACCGAAATATATTTGTATAATATTGATATCAAGCTTTCGTTTGAATAAATATTTAATGCTATATAATATATCATATTTTTATTGTATTATATTTAGTACCTTTAACCTATTTCCTGTATTTTGTTACTGTAATATCATAACGTATATCAAACATTGTTCCAAGGATAAAATTGAGTATAGAATAAACTTCATATAAAAATTTAATCTTTGAATAATTAAGGTTATGATAAATCAAAATTGTGATATTTATAAGTGAAGGAAACACTAAGTGCGATCTATATAATTTACACATAGCGTTTCTGTCTGTTATTACTAACATCTATTATGTTAGAATTAACATTTAGTACCCTCATTAGTAGAGTACGTGTCTGCTCAACCATGTGAGCAATGATGATTATGAACAACAATTATGAAGTAATTTAACTCTCATTATTCCGAAGCTATCTAGGCGACAATACATTATTCTCTTTCAGATTGAAGCTACTCTATAACGATGACTTTCATTTGTCTCTTTCCTATATCAAATCGTTCTTCTTTTTCCTAACTTGGCAACTAGTCCTCTTTATTGAAGACCATTAATTTCATTGTCGAGTGAATATAGAGTGTCCTGTCTTATGATAGTTTCAGTATCCTAAACAAGATGGTGGCTCCCTTGTTACAAGTTTCTAGGGAGTTATTGCGCCATCTCAGAATACATGTTCCATATTATTATTTCCAATTAATTTCACTTGTGCACAATAATCGACCAATAACCGTTATGGTGGAAAATTCCACCTGTATTACACAATATAGGGTTAAACAACACAAACTTATGAATAAAAAACAAAAATCACTACATGATAGTTTGATATCCCGTCAAAAACTCTATCAAACCTTTATATATTTCTAGGATATGGATACACATATACATGAATTATAAACATAAAAATAGAATTATTAGAAAAAATATAAAAAAAGAAATATTAGAATACAGTAAAAATATGCAAAATAAATAAATAATAAAATAATACTAAAATATTGTTATTTAAAAGGGTAATTGATGGTAATCAATTATAATTGAGTTTTTTTGGAGCATTTTGATGTGTCATGTTGTGGTTTTTGTTTTAATTGATAAACTGACATTATTTTGCCCTATATTATGTAATATTTGTGGCATTTTTCCTCTATAGTTTGGTTATTGTGCACAGGTGAAGTGAATTATAAAAAATAATAACTACAAGCACGAATTTTTAGTTGCCTCAAAAACTCCCTGTACAGATTTAACAAGAGAACCAACACCTTTTTAAAGCGTTGCTTGGACTCTGAAGATAAGAAAAATATTCTATCCACTTGACATTGGCATAATTGTGTATAATAAACACATGTCGCAATTAAATAAGAAAAACAATTATACTTTCTTGCCATGATTATATTATTCATAATCGTATTGTTATTACAAATCTATCATTTTCATATTATTCATTAATTAATTCACCAGTTATTATTCTAATTACTCGAAAATAGTGAATAGCACAAATAAATAAAATACTACTTAACATAATTTGTCTATGACATTCTCTTCCAAACCTGCCATGTCGAAGTTGGTCCTCAACAAGTGATTCTGGGTAAAATTTATCGTCCTTATTTGTTAAACGTAACCATCAAACAAGATCGGTGGAGTCCACAAACAAAATTAAACTTGCAATAAATGATTTACTCGAGCTTGTTAAATGAACTTCAAATACTAAAAGCTCCCTTTACATTTTGGATTAGAATCTTATGATCCATATATAAAGTTCAAATTAGATAATCAAAATTACTTGTTTATTCTTCTCGTTAATACAATAAAAAGCGAGGGTTGAATAAAGCGTTACTTATTATAAACTAGCTCCACTCCCGTGAATAAAAAAAAGTATTTTTACCGGAATACAAATTGTCCTGTCCGGGTTATCTGTGTGCCTTTATTGTATTGAATAACAAACAAACAAACTCATTTTCACATTTATAATATTAGGATGTAAGACATAATTAAAAGTAAGGGTTTTATTATTACTTGTAATAAAATATAATATTTTACCTTGAACCAAGATTCATACTTACATACAACTAATGATGTACAAAGAAGTTATATTTTATCTTATCTGGTCTACCATTTACAAGCACCCGTATCTATACGAATATAATTGTGGAGGATGTAAATAGCATTAACTCGATACGTGCAGTACGATATAGCCAACACGTTCGAGTGAATCTTGTTGCATTTTGCATAAAATCGATACTCATGAATACTCACAACCACAACGCAACCTCCATGAGACTCGACTATTCCAGTTTGCTACAATGTAACATTTTTAATTCTCAATTCACGTATGTATTGACACAAGAAAATTTAATTTTCATTTATTTAAAATCTTACTACTCATATTAAACACTTGTACTATATCTTCCATTTTTTTGTTGTTGTTAAAAAACATCGTGATAAAACGATAGTATGGTGGTAAGTCATTTACTAGCTAACTAACTCCCTCAAGATGAAAATCTGTGGCCAAGAACCTACAGATGTGTTCGGGTAGCGGCCCTTAAGAGCCAATCCTCCCACTAGGTTCGTGTGTTACTATCTTGGGCCACATTTTCACTTAATTAACATCATGTCAGATTGTGGTCTGCAATTTTTAAATTATAAGCTTTATTATCACTATTTAGCTTTATTTACAAATTATATATTATACATAACAAATTCCAGTATTAATAATATAATTATAACATTGATATTCGATAGAACTCCTGTAGTTATATGGCTCATCAAATTAGGTAACTGTCGGCTTTTTTTTTTTTTTTCGATCTGACTATACTGTTAGCCATAAGGGCCCAGGAGCCTCGAACGGCTTTTACAGCTTCACCGGACTTGAAAATAACTGTCGGCGTTCTCACATCACCTTTTATAGTCCACCACGATTACGTAAATAAACAAAGGATACATAATATTTACAGAATGGACATTTGACGCATGTTTCAATTAGTGGGAAGTTAATGTGGGGTGAAAGAGGTAAGTAAAGTGCGAACGACGAGTGTCCCGAACACCGGCCGGCGGCGGGTGGAAAGGAAATCTAATTTAGTCGGGTACACGGAGTTTTGTCACAACGTACTGCGCCAATTAGATAAATACGCGGCCAGTCAGGCAATGAACGAGTCTACCTCGGTTGTGGAGTGCGGGCCGGGCGTAGTGACCCGTCACGTGCATTCATAAACACTTAGACCCTGATGAGCCGCGCGTAATCATATTTCAAGTAGGTATTGCCGTTCTCAGCGGTCACTTTATTAACACGTTAATATAATAATTTTAACGCTTTGTGTGCAACAAACATTTTTTACAAATCGAATATTTATTTCTTTTATAATGTTATCCACATCAAAATAAACTATAACGAATAAACTACATGTACTACTACTAATGTAGTAATCAGAAAAAACCTTACGTCACGGACAAGTAGCATTTGATTTTAATTTTATTCTTTGCGTGACATTTGACCACGTGATAGAAATAGTAGGGAGGTGACTGAAACAGTAGGCACTCTTTATAACGTAATGACATCATAGTAAGGAAGAATTTTTAAAATGAACTTTTAAGAAGGCGAATGAACGATAAATGTTTTTACAGGAGTTCCTGTCAGTGTTAGTCGGTAATAAATTAAGAAATAAATATTTTATTATTGCAGGCTTTATATAACATATCCACACAAATGTGAAATAAATATTATTACATATTAGCAAAGCCGCTAGTAGATATGTATGAGCCAGTCTTAAATAATATCTATAATTTTAATAGTGTACAAGTTTTTGGAATAAATTATTTTTTGTAAGTTTTAATTTTACATCAAATATTATCTCCCACTTATAAATTAGTATACATTATTAATAGAAAGAGCAGTAATTTACTGTGACTACTTATTCAATAAAATTAAATATATTAATATATACCTGAGTGGAATATGGCCAGCAGAAAAATATGGCTATACCCCTCTCTTAAAAATATAACAATGCTAGTTACGACAAAGTAAGTGAACACATATTAGATGGTGTCTGTATGTGTGATGGATCGATGTACTTACTTCCCCCCAGTGCTAGCTCCAGACTGCCAATATAAATCTAAAGGAAACATTCCGTTGCTACTGAAAAAATTCCGTAGTACGTTTTTATGAATTTATCGTATTATAATTAGATTGTACCGTAAAATATTAATGGCATTTTAGTTATTAGCAACCCTATATGACGTACCCATGCAATTTTTTAGTCATTTTGAAATAAACTTAGGTTATAGTAAATTTAACAACATGAAAACGTGGATGAAAATATGACCAGCGACCATACCAGTGACCATATTTTCCTTATGCATCATTTTTATTATTTAACTTAATTTTTATTTTATTTTCATTGATTCGTTAATTTTTATTGTTCGAATATTTATTTATTTTTGTTTTCAATCATGGTAATTACCACTTTACAAACCCAAAGAAATACGAATGGAATGAAATTATAATAAAGTTGACATGAAATAAGCGATATTAGTTGTTAATAATGGTGAAATGAATGTATAAGCAGAATGTAGAAACAAAACCAAATATTACAATGTTCTCAGGCGAATGCTCCGATAATATCTGAAAGGTTAAAGGATAAAAAACCAGTTGGGAAGAATATAACTTCTTAGTAGAAGAAGAAAAAGAAATATAATCACATATCATACGACTAAGCGATGTCGGATATCTTTCTTCTAGTGCTTCTAATAAATGCATCAAAGAGAATTCATCTCCGTCTGCCCAGTCAAACGCTTGTATAAATATAATCGAATCTGTTGTATAGAATCCATCGCCTATCTCAGCAAATGCGCCAATTAAAATGAATCTGCATGATAATGAATTATATATATTAATGAATTATATATATTAATGAATTATATATATTAATGAATTATATATATTAATGAATGATCCAATGCACCGGTTGAACCAAATAATTTGTATAACCCGATATATTTACTTGGTGAACTTTAGAATTTGTTATAATGCTTTTTGTGTTTGAAGTTGATTTTTGCGTCAATGTTATGTTTTTGTCAACTTTCTTGATAATTCATTCATCGTAAGAAGACTTGCATGACACATGTGAAATGTTTATTTTAAAGATGTAGCATAATTTAAATTGTAAGTTGACTTTACGATAATCGATTCGTTTTTAGAGCTAAATATAATCGATTATATGATTATGCTTTAAATTTGATATGTGTAAGCTGTTTAAATGAAATAACAAAAATAAGATACATCAACAATTGAAATCACAATCTGGAACATTTGAATTATTGAATGCCTGACTACAAACAACAAGATTAAAACTTCTCGTCAATATTCTTCGTTGCTTGTTGCTAAAGTAAAAATATAGGAATTACGTATATATATCTGTTTATTCGAAATTAAAAGTAAACAAGTAAATTAAATATACAACGGCGGCCGTCAATTCGATTAATTTTCGATTCGTACGATTCCTTGGTTTTATTATTTTGGTCTACTCTAGTTTTAAGTCACATAGTAACAAAACTTTATGTCACATAGTTTTAGTAACAAAAACAAAATACGAAAATTCACAAAAATCATTATATAGAGGAAGTTATTTAAGATTTTATCCTGCAAAATGTTTTAGTATCAAACGTATTTTAATAATAATTTAAGCTGGAAATGCATGTCTTTAGGAAATGCCATAATTTGCACGACGTAACAATTTACGTTCTATGGATGTCTCATGCAAATCTTCGTATTATGAATAAGGTATAAGTATTTTTATTTGTTTAAATAGTATGGGTTTCATATTCTAATTTGTATTTTATTTAAAATAGCAAAACTACATGTACACATATAAGCTACCCATATGTTTTTAATTAATATAATTAATATGGTCACAATGTTTAATTCTATTTATGCATTGTTTTCTTCATACCTTTAAAATGCTACATAGATTACACTACGAAATAAAAAGGTTTTGACTATCTCAGATTTGTCAGAAAATGGTGTCATACCTTAAGGTGGCCATATTTGACCCAAAGGTACCTATTCTGACTAATATACCTAGAGTTAATGGCGGATAACTTTTCGAGCGAAATAAACGCGGACGTGATCCACGAGTCAATGCTTTAATAATATCACATGTGTAAACATGTCCTATATAAATATATTATTCGTTATTCGTGAGTACAGATGCGAACAAAAATATTTTTTTACTAACATTGGTAGGTATAGTACTGTCATCATATAATAAATAACGTTACTCCCTAAAGTAAAAACAGTTTTTACGGGTCATCTATCTTGTTGATATTAGAAACAATATTTTCCGATTGTTTATACGTTCTCGGTAAGCTCTTCTTTCATTAGACGGTGACGTCACTCGCAGGGAGCGCTCACACCACCGCGCCGCGTCGCGCCGTGCCGCACTCCAAGATTGATGGCCGCAGGATGGATTTGTTCTATTCGCGTTCTTACTCATCAATCATTTGCGGATATTTTTCCGTGTCTCGTGTTGTTTAGCCTAAATAGATTGTCGCAGCCTTTGAGTATATTTTATATTGATATTGGATTTACATTCAATCGACCATGAACACTCGGAGTAGGTACTCCTGGTATACTTAATTTTCTTGTATTTCTGTTTATCCTATTTTTATTGATCTATTACATATGTGAAAGAATTCATGACTGTAAACTATAATTTCCTGTAATGGAAAATACAAGTTCCGAAATCAGTTTCCATCCTTTGTTCTTGACGGAATATCCAAACTATGAACCCGGACACGATAGGTAGTGTTACTATTTTGCAGCATTTATTGCTCCAACAAGGCAATTTCATGTCATATGTCAATGTACGACTGCCGTAGTGACCTAGCAATTTTTATTTCAGTACAAATTCCGTGTCATACATAATTTTCTTATTAGTTCAGTCCAGTTTCCACTTAGTAACTATATGTTGTCCGTCCAATATCATTCTACAAAGACGTGATTATAACACGTAAGAGAAAGTTTTACTTGGTTCACTATAACCCTGATCATGGAATACTATCAATATTGATGTAAAAACCGAATAAAATAAATGTAGGAACTGTAATATCCAGGCTTCCATAAAATGTATCTTGTTTTTTTCCTTTATTAATTACAAATTATTCCAATAATCATAATCATACTTATTGATTACAAGCTTTTATTTACGTAGTATTTCGTAGTTTAGCCTTTCCTGGTGTCTGTCTGTAATTAAATCTTGCAAGTAAAATTTGACCCATTTTCTCTTATCATACAGAGTTGAAATTTTATACATTGATCCAGTTCCGATGCCGATGGATTTTTATGGTAAGCGTGACTTTACTCCACACCCAGACGGCTCCAGATTGGCTCCAGACGAAAGAACTCCTTAACAGGCAACATTTTAGACACGAAATATTGTATACACATTTAATTTTGATTTCCCGTTTTAAATTGCACCATAACCTGGCTACTGCACCCAGAGTTGACTTTCGAGGAGGAAACTCCTCAACGGTTAGCAACACAGACACAAACATTTTGTATGCACATTTATAATGATAGCTCGTTTTAAAGATATAAGCCTGTTTTGAAAGATCATTTTCCAAATTAAGACTTAGATATATAGGAGTTTATATAAGACTATCATAAAAATCAGGCATATATTAAACACAACTTTGAATGAATGCTTTATCTGCTAAGATGTATAAATGATTGAACTCTGCTAGCGGATTCAGTTTCGGCTTAGAGCTAACAACAAAATTTTAATTGTTTTCGTTAGGTTAAGGCTTGGCAAAGTCTGTCCAATAGAAAAAAAACTGCATGATATGTTGAAGACCGCACCGTCTCACGCCCACGTCATCTAAAAATCACGTCCAGCAATGAGAACAAAAGGTAATAAACACGTATAAATATTATTACTGTTTTGGATCGCGAAACCATGGTAGAGTTGCTCAGATCTACATAATATATAGTACAGTGCTAATGGTCGAGTTCGCAGAGATCTACGCTGTGGTTTGTGGTATACTAGTACACCTGTAAAACATTTTATATATGAATGCATATAGCATGAACATACACTCACGGCATATTTATTGTTCCACCTACAATACCGCATGCGCTGGTTAAATTGGAAGGGTTTCGTCCGTGCTAGGAACCAGATTTTGTAAAATATGTTTTTCTCACATTATTATTACTATGGGATGGGAAACAGTGCTTCGATGTAATTATTCTTTCATTTCTTCCTTTTAACTCACATGCGAAGTTTTAACTTTAAAAACCGCCCAAGTGAGAGTTGGGCCACGCGCAGTTTAGGGTTCCGTAGTTGGCCGTCACAATATACAGACTTAGAAGGGGGCTTTAAGTAATTTTCAATGGACTTTGTACGAAATTACTGCTCCAAGTACATTTTATAAGTTGGTCGACTATTGCTCGTTAACTTGTAAAGCCTACTTAGCTGTGATAGTTTTCCTTTTAACTTCATTATATATACCACTGCCGTGGTTTGTTTTTCATATATTCGAATGTAACCATTTAGTTGGTAGGGGCGTGGTACGACTATAACAAGAATTAGCTTAATATTTCGCAAACGGATACCTGAATCGACACACCCGCAATAATTTTGAACGACCTATTTTCAACGACACACTATGAAATAGATGAGAAAAAAATATCTCAATTTTACGTGTAGTATAGGGGAGGTAACAATTTCTTTTTTCAATATTTTACCACTCTATCGGCGTTATTAATATGTATGTTTATACCAAATTACGGTTTTCTAGTACTAAGAATCTCTGAGCTAAGCCGCGGACAGATAGACGGACATTTAGATAGAAGGCGGATATAAGGGGTCCTTGTTAACTGCAGTGCCCTAAAAATCGCATACCCTGGTTATATTGGAATAGTTTCATCCGTACTAGGATTCAGATGGAAAGTTAATTGACGTAAATACGTCTTTGAATATTTTGGAAGTTTAAAGACGCACAAAGAAAATTCTATGGAAATATATTTTTATTTGGGGCAGCCCGATTGGGCCAGAGCGGGCAAATAACGTAGTTTTGTGCTGCTGCGGTGAATAGGGATTCCAGACCTCCTTGAGGAAGAGTGGTTCAAGGTCGGTAATACGATACTGATATGTACAGTGTTACAAGCGTTCATAGTCTACGGTAGCCGCTTATCAAAAGGCGGGTCGTATGATTGTTCGCCATATTAGTTATATAAAAAAGTGCAGTGCATTGATATAATTGTTGCTTCATATTAATGTTCTTTTTTTCCTTTTAAATCACGAGCGTAGCTAGAACTTTTGTCACCCGTAACTTCACACCATAAGTAGGAAGAACAATAACTGCCAACATAATCAATCAATTTGAAATTACAACAACATATCATCCGGTTGACAAAGGAGTTTTTTTTTACCGAATACTATTTTTAAGCACGGCAGATTACCGAAAAGGCGACGAAAATTAGCATATTTCTACGGAGTCTACACCCCCTAAATCCCTCCCTTATATACGTCTGTGTTTTAATTATACATTTGGTGACGTAGCCAAGGTTTATTTGATAAACATTTTGAATGTTCTACAATTGCCAAATTATTAGAATAACCTTAAAATGTACTATGACAGTTATACAGTATTGATCAGCAATATTCTGTAAATCGTTTTCAATTTCAGAACCTGTGAATTGTTCATAAGGGACATACAACGGGCGAATGAATACCTTTTTTCGACGCGTTGCCTTCATTGGATAGAAACGTTTCTCGTTGTGTAACCTTATACTTGATACTTGAAAAATCTAAAGACATAAACACTGTCACGTGGACAATTACAAATAGGTATAAGTACCGAAATAAATATATTAAAAGTGATGATGAAATGAAATGCAAAATAGATTAATAAGTGTATTCCGAAGGCATTAACATTAAGTGTTATATCAAAAACAGAGTACCTTTTTATAGTTTATTAATACTAGAAAAACCTTCACTAGAAAGAAATAGTCCACGTTTTGAATATATTCGTAACAGAGCTGCTAATAAAATTCCGTCGTGAGAAGCTTGTGTTTAACTAGATATCCATTATGTTCCAATTTTTATAACTGCATCCTCAAGCCAGCATGAATGAATGCGTCCGCCAGATTTTCCATTCGTTTCATAATTTCGAGTAAAAGGTTTCAACTCCTTCGAATACCGGTTATAATGTGAGGGGTCTCTTGCATTACAATAATAAAATATAAATAAATTGTAAAAATCTTGTAAAATAATGTATGTATTCAACCACAGACGTCTGATCGGTCAGTCTGAATGAAGCCCCAGTCACATTTCAATTATTTTTCCGTATCATTCTATATTTTAAATTTAAATGATTCTTTCAGCCAAAAATACAATCTTTTTATATGGACTACTTATTTGATATATACATATATCGTAAAAAAGTTTGTATTACAATATTAAAATATAATAAATGAACTATAGATATGATGCCTTCGGAAAGCAACCGAAAACACAATAAATGAATTAATGAGAAATCAAATAAGGTGAAATAGATTATATATATATAATTAAAAGATAAAAATGATTGATAAAACAATCATTACAACACTTTATTATGAATATTTAAATTGCTTTATTTTACTTCTTCTTTAAGTAAAAAATTAATTAAGATTTCTTGAATTTCCTTATATTCTACAATATATGTCTGCTTACCGGATTGAACTCAGAAACGCCGTAATAAACGTGTGCGAGGCAACGGGCATAGCTAGTTATAAAATAAATCCTTTATTTATCTGAAAACTACAAGTCAAAACACTACAGCCAATTAATTGTTTCCAGTGAAATTATTTATTTTGGACATATTTGAAGTTTTTATACATCATGAAGATATGTTCAGTTGAAATAGTTCATTACAGACTGTAACTTGGGGCAGCTATATGACGTCATTAATCTATACTATATATATAATAAAGATGAAGAGTTCTTTTTGTTTAATTGGGTGTTTGTTTCCAGTCGGATTCGAAAAATATTTTTCTATATGATATCCAGGTTTATGAGGAATTGTATAGGCTACAAAACTTTACGCTACGACCCTAAGGATTGGAGCAGTAACTATGAACTATTAAATGTTTAAGGGGAAAGAAAAATTTAAAAGTTACTCGGAATATTGTTAAATGATAGAATTTTTTTTCATTGTGTTTTTATGAAAACAAAAACTGGCTCTTGATTCGATAGATGTGTATGCGTAATTCTAATTATGTTTTGTTCGTTACTGTCCTGGAAATCTTCAGGAAATTTGGGATAGGGAGCGCTGTGGTTAAATAATTTACTAATGGAAAAGGCAGAAGTACGTCTGCCGGTCCAACTAGTTCAAAATAACTATACCTTGTTATTGTTATATTTGCCATAATTGCTGCTTAAGGTTGTGGAATCGTATGTTAACTAAAGTGGTTATTTTAGTTCTATTAGTTTTTAGTACTATTAGTTTCAGAGTCAAAGGTGACATATGAATAGACGTTATCCCATAAAAACGGCTTAGATTTTATTCATCGGTGGTTGAACATATATTCTGTTCACTTTGATTGATAACTTGTCTACCTAAGTATATTCCTTTATTCACTGGTAACCTTAACCTGTATTCATAAACGACCCTTGAAAGTCAAGCCCGGAACCGCATTATACATTATATCACTCTATTATCAACGTGATTGATATATTTTCAACCCCTTCTACAAAAAAAATATTTGAAGCCAACATATTTTTTTTTTTTTTTTTTGAGAACATTATAGGCCCTATGTCAGTAGATGAATATTTATTTACGATATATCAGGTATATACATACATAATCTAATTTTAATTATTAAAGATTTAGATAAAAGCGTTATGCTAAGGACTGCCATATATGACTAGGCTCTCGTCGGGACACCGAGAGAAAAAGAAGGAAAATTTGCCTATTGACATATTCTAATCTATGCACTGTAGTTAGACATTGCTTAATCTTATTTTTCTAAAGGCGGTGCAATTCATATTCACTACATATTTTAGTAAGTCAATAGAACTCGGCACACTCCACATACTTCGACAGCAGTCTACTGGTTCGATATTAAATAAATGAGCCTTTCCACAGTGCCGTTGTGACTTGGTATCCCAAACAAAATTAAAAGTCGAGCATAACGCATTTTTTCAGGGATTTTTGTTACACTTAAAAAGGGAAAATGCCCATATCTATATCATACACATTTTTTGGGCTTCCACTTTTCAGAGACAACTTTGTCTCCAATTTTTATTGCTAAAAACAACCGTTGCTAAAAATATCCACATCATTTTCCTTCTTCCTGCCGTGACCGCGCGGAAAATCAGGACGTAATAGTACTTTGTCGGGACGTTGGGACAAAGGGCGTAATGATGGTGACAGTCCCGATATCGGGACGAATGGCAGCCCTGGTTATGCTACAAATTCGCTAATATCTTTTAAAATTAAGCCGATATGATAAGACATAGTAATTAAGTAAAAAAAAGTTTATGAGTTTTGTCCTATATTATTCGCGAGGTAGTAGGACTCGGCACCCGACCAGTTCGTGACCACCATACACAGTGGTAATAAACCCGTCACAGTAAACTCGCTTTTGGTTTTTATCGTTGCAGTATCAGCCAGTGTACATTCAGCTCCAGAGATATTTTTTTCAACGTTATAGGTTTGGCTTAGTGGCCATCATCTCAACTGATGTTAAGTGACGATGTGGCCCAAGATGTTAACACGCTAAACCTAGTGGAAGACTGGATCTCAAGTGCAGCTGCCGGAACACATCTATTAGTGCTTGGCGACAGATTTAGATTAGTAGATAAATATTAGAAAATGCCCTACCATCATGTTATGGTTTCCTCACGATGTTTTTCTTCACCGAAATCTCAGGCTCATTGCAGGGATTCGAACTCACATCAATCGATGAGAAGTCGTACACACTACCACTGAAACAATTAAAGTGAAATAAATATATATAATTAAAAGATAAAAATGATTGATAAACAATCATTACACGTACCATACAAAGATCTAAATCGACTACAGTCACACAACACACAACTGCTGAGCGACTGAATCCCCTTCATGTTCCCTGTAACTGACTCCATCAACTCACTCGCTAACACCATATGTTCACTTAGTTGTTTATGTTCTTCTAGTACATCTTCACTGAAAGTAAGCCTCAGCTCTTGAAATACCCGAAACGACTAAACTGAATGTAATAGATTCATAGTGTGTTAAAACTACATTGAATCGTGTTAAAGGGGACAATTTATTTCAGAATCACTGTTCCCTCGTTTCGTGGAACCCGTACCGAATGTTACCGTGACTGTGGGCCGAGACGCGCTCCTTGCTTGTGTCGTCGAAGATTTGAGAGGATACAAGGTAAGATACATTTTAAATTATGAAAATAAATTTTCTATTCTGAAAATTTTGCAGAAACATGTTGCTTGAAATACGTGTCTACGAATTTTCTCACGGTACAAATTTACGAGTGTGACGTTGGCAATGCGTGTTTGAAATAGGTTGTTTATATTGTATTTATGTACTAGCTATACCCGCGGCTCCGCTCGCGTGGAATACTGAATGCTCTTAATAGAGCGCACGCGCGAAATTTGCTGCCTTAAAAATGCTTATTATGAATGATCCTTAGAAAATAGGCATATGATATTGGTGACTTTTTTGTAAGTCTTCTTATGATCTACAATTGTGTGGTACATTAAATTGATATATATCTTATGGTTTACACAGCGTAAGCCATTTAATCGCCCCAAAAGCGTATTTTTTCGAATTGATTCTCCATTATCGTCACCACTTATTTCGTATGTTACTTTATGTAACAAAATCAAATATTATCCAAAATCAAAAAAAAATATATAAAAATATAACTTGGCCAGATAACATATCTATGAAAATAAACGAAAAACTATGTAAATCAGGTTAGTCAAAGGAAAAAAAACGAACAGACAGACAGAGACACGTTGAGTTTTATAATATGTATAAATGAAACACATTGAAAGTTGTTATAATATAACATATTTTCTAGTTCACATCTATTTTCTAATATATTTTATGATTAAATGGTTAAAATGTTTGAGATTGGTTACGGTGCTTGAAGATATTAAAGTCATAATGGCTCAGTGGTAGGTAGTGTTTTCGGACACCGCAGCGAACGGCGTGTGTTCAAATCATACAATTTCGGTGAAAGAAAACATTGTTATGAAACGTTGTGAATATAGATCTTGTACAGTTCTTGGTAACAATGTTGACATATTTAAGGATTCTCATCCGGTGTTCAGGAGTACTATAGCAAATAAGTTTCATAAATTCATCTTGTAAGTTATATATTTTGTATTTTCTCTTTTGTAATTTATATAACTTTTTCTTTAACTTTTTTAGTAGTATATAGTTGAAATTACATGATTTTTTATTTGTATATTATATATATATATATATATATATATATATATATATATATATATATATATATATATATATATTGGTTGCGCCAAACGTAACTGCACGCCAATTCATTTTTGTAGTATGCGAAACCACTCCTGTTCCTTCCTTTCCCGCACGTATCTTTAGAGACTAGAAGAAAGAAGACGGAAGATGATCGCGTCGAAAGTTGTTCGCATTATATAAAGAAAACATTACTCGCTAGTTTGGACTGCCGGCGGTGCGTGGTTTTTTACATGTTTTTCGTCGATATAATAGTTTTTGAACTAATTGTTGTGCAAGATCAAGGATTTCTTCTACGCATCGCTCCGAGAAGCTCAGGTACTGTGCTATCCTTACCATATGACTATATGCTTATCTTTCTGGTGTTCCTAAGCAGTAGTACTCCTACCAGTGGTTTCGTATTGAAGAATTTAAAACCAGATAATTTGCGTAACCATATATATATATATATATTTATATATTTTTTATAATACTGACATAATTTCTAATAATCTGTTATAACTGTATTTCTTTATGTTGTTTTCAAATATTTTTGTTTACAAAGTGCATGTTGGGATTGCCTTAAAGGCCTAGTGCATTTTTTTTTCAAATGAATTGTTTTTTTATTCATTCAATGTACTGATCACTTGAGATATCTTACCCTTTCACTTGAGATAAATTAACATTAGCACGTTACAAGAGCATTTTCTAATGCTTAGGTCGGTAGAAGTCTTTCAGTAAGCACTTATAGGTATATTCCGACAGCTACACGTGAGAGAGCCAGACCCATTAGGCTTAGTGTGTTGCCATCTTCAGGCACATTGTCAATTAACATCAGGTGAGATTCTGGTCGAACGAAAAAAATTAATAAGCTTTGTTAATCGAATACTCTAATTAGGCAATTTTATATAAACTTTAAAAGTTATATGTGTAATATATTATTGTTGTTTAATTTCATATTATATCATATTATTTTAAATACTTAAATTAAACAATCACGGGAAATTTGTCTTATTATTAGGTAATTGTCAAATCCTGCGATATACGAGCATAACTATATACTGTGAACGGATACGTAGCGTGGGAACTTCATGCTACTCTTGTGGTGCTGTGCTCTGGATAAAGTTTTAACAAGCCAACTTAATATCACTTCGCTCAGAATGCACGATTCGCCAGATATTAATCATGCGGGACGGCTAGTTAGCGATACTAAAGTGCTGATACTATATTTACGAGTACTGCTCTGAGATTTATTTCGGCTAACATATAACTGATTTGAATAGTTTAAACTATGTACCTAACTATATTAAAGTTAATTTATTATTTTATAAATGTTTATAGTAGAAATGGAATTTATATAGAGTGGGCCAGTGTAGGTGAGTGGGCTAAAATGTAGGATTATTTAATTTAGTTAAATTACAACGAAAATATTGGTGAGGATGACGAAAAATGAATGATACTAAATACTAAGAAGTACTCTCATGACAATTTACAAATAGTATTGGATTTTCGGTAGATTTTGGATTTCTATAACTCGTTAACGTATAATCAGCCTCATGGAACAACTAATACATATTTTTCTAGAAAATTAAAATATTTATGAAAAGGTCTAATATAAATTTTTTTGTTAAATCTACTTGTTCAGAAGCTATTCAATATCAAAGCCGAATTTATGATCAATTTCACGTTTTTTTTTCCATTTGGTAAAAAATAATTGTTTAAAAAATTCTTGAAATGTATTTTATTTTCTTCATTAGAATATCAAGAGTCTCTGAAAATTTACTGTTAAGAAATAAATGTCGATTCCAAAACCCTTAAGTATTTACCAATGAGCGTTGAAATATAAACGGATATTAAATAATTTGTTCGGAATATTTTAAATTATTTTAATTTACTACCTAATATTTTATCTTCTTAACTGTATACAGGTGGCCTGGGTGCGTGTCGATACACAAACAATTCTGAGTATCCACCACAATATCATAACTCAGAACCCTCGCATCAGCCTCTCTTATAACGACCATCGCTCCTGGTACTTGCATATCAAGAATGTGCAAGAGGTGGATCGTGGCTGGTACATGTGCCAAGTGAATACCGACCCTATGCGTTCTAGAAAAGGCTACCTCCAAGTAGTAGGTCTGTATTGTGCCTCCCTTTTCATTGTGAATTTTATAATGGTTGTATTAATACTAATTTGGTTAACAGTCGTAAATATTGCCTTACCTTACCTGCTTAATTTAAAAATACTAATGTTATGTTTTTTTTTATACAACAAGGTGGCAACTAAGCTTAAGGCCCGCCTGATGGTAAACGGCTAACGTAGTCTATGGACGCTTGTAATACCATAGATATTACTAGCGAGTTGCCGACCTTAAACCTCCCTACCCCAAAGAGCTCTGGAAGCCCTACTAACCACAGGAACATAACACTAGGTTATTTGGCTGCGATCTTCCTTTAGGGTGTAGGTATTCCACCTGTCGAACTGCCCCAAGTAGAGATAAATCACCAAAGAAATTTATGTGTGCCCTACGTCTCTTTGAACTCTCTTTGATATTATGATTAAACGTAGATACATAAATAGAAGGCAAATTTATTTCAAGATTGGATTAATTTTTTTCCAACCGTCTTGATACTTGAGCAATATTTTATATTTTACGATAATAATTCAAAACTTATGTTTTTTCTCTTTTCAGATAATTTCATTACTTTCTTTTTTGTGAAAAGACGATGTTTTTTTTTTTCAAGAAATTTGTGCTATTGATAAAACCATATTAACATACATATATTTTCAACAGTACCTCCTACGATAATAGACAACATGACGTCAACTGACATGGTAGTACGAGAAGGAACTAACGTGACAATGGTTTGCCGAGCTACCGGCTATCCGGAACCTTATGTTATGTGGAGACGAGAAGATGGACAAGAATTTAATTGCAACGGAGAGTCGGGTAAGTTCTTATAAATTTAAACTAGGTACCGGAAAAAATAAAACGTAGTATGTAATTTAGAATTATACCAATCAACACCGGATGCGATATTTAGATCGTTATATATCTAAAGGTCTACGATATTCAATATTGAAATAATTATTATTTACTTAGAATTATAAAATTATCCATTGTAGGCTTAGCGTAAAAAATTTATAACATTCAAGGACTTTAAAAATATTAAGAGAAAATTTAACTGCCGTTATATTTATTACATTGCTGTTTTCTTAATTTAAATATTACTTTAAAATAAAATTTATTCGTCAATAACTTCGTTATAATAATCGCGATATGACCAGTTCCTTACTATTGACTTCAAAATTTAGGATAGGTACATGAAATAGTAATATTCCAATATAATGTTTAAAGTTTATATATTGTAATACAGTAGTGAATGGCCTTAAAAGCGATGATAGTGGCTATTTAGATATTGTCGGCTTGACACTATCAAAAACATACTAAGAAAGCAGTCAGGCGTCCGGTCGTAAAACACTAAGGCGAATCTCTATACACATCGTAAAGAAAAAATATGTACGACAAGAGCTGAGAGAAGAAGACTAAGGTTTTCCATTAAAGATAATTTAGTACCTTACTTTTAGTTTGCACAATAATAACTTATTGTCGTTATATAAATTGATACACATTGAAAACTTATGAATGGGTGTAGCAGAAAACTGTATTCAAATCAAATCAAATTAAATATATTTATTCAATTTAGCTCCTAAGAAAGCACTTATGAATGTCAACACACTACTACCGGTTTGAAAAACATCCCAATCATCGAGAAGAACCGGCAAGAAAACCTGATCGGGTTCAACTTTTTTTTAAAATGTGTTACAATTTACAATTATTGTCATTTTGACTGGATGTACAGAGAGTGAATAACTTTCAGAGATCACCGTCATTCACGTAGTGATTCACCCAATAATATCCTTTCCGGTATGACAGCGGCGACCGCCGATGGATTTCGATCTCTTGGTGGTCGCCGTTGTATTTGGATTATACTGTGCTTACCATCAGGGACAGTACAGTCAATGTGCCGAGCGATTACTAAAAAAAACTTGCCTTATTGTATGTTAAATCTCTAATGTGGTTAGGAAGTTTATTGTAGAACCTAACACAATTACCTAAAAACATTTATTTGTCTTACTAAGTCTAAAAGATGGCATGACTATTTTACATTTACTTCTAGTAAAATCGCGAGGTCCCTTATCATAAATTGACAACTATTGAGATATACTATCAATTCACAAAGAATAATACCGCCGATAAGCGGTAAAATATCAATGTCGAATTCTGGAAAGACCAATGCTCTGTTCCCTTTATTGTTATTTCTTGGAATCGTAGCTTAATATTCTCAGTTATGATTGTATACAAAATTCCATACCTTTTTAATACCGAATATAGCATACGGGATTCGTAGGTTAGTTTCGAGTTTTGACCACGAACTAGTACAGATATATGATAATATAATATAATAAAGCGAATAATATAATATAATAGCGATATCTACGAATGAGCAAAATTTTAAATCTGAAAATATGGATTATTGTCTATCAGTCGCTGGACTAAGATCATTTTTGACTTATTTTAGGCGGCATTCATGTGAATTTCTACTCTATCGATCTATTGAAAACATAAATCAATCCATCACCCTAAAATTTTACTACCCACGGTGACGTAATATGAACACATTGCACAAAAATCATTTTTTTTTGTTAATATACAAAAGGTTTATTTATCTTTGTTGCTTTATTATTATAAAATGTTAGCTACTAGTAATCGTTAGCGAGTTCCTACACATTAATTATAATTTAAAACTAGCCTGTAAAAATTAGCCTGTAGCATTCAGGGATAATATAGCTTCCTATTACTGAATGAATTTTCAGAATCCGATCAATAGTTCCAGAGATTAACTCCTACAAACATATTTACAAACTTCTTTACTACACTGTATTAGTTTTCTATTAGAGTAAATAAATCTTTCAATCATAAATTGACAAAAATTAGTATCACATAAACCATATTAAAAGATCTCTTTGGAGAATTATATTTATATGGGACGGCCCGACTGGTAAAATTCCTCTATTCTACAAATGATCTCAATCAAAAAACCTTTGTGTTCCTGCGGTGAGTAAGGTTTCCAGAGCTCCTTGAGGAAAAAGGGTTCAAAGTCAGCAATGCCCTATTGTTAACCTGTGGTGTTACAAGCGTCCATAGGCTACGGTTGCCGCTTACCATCAGACGGGATATTTTTAATGATAAATTATTTTTCTACTTGCTACATATAAAAACTAATTAGTATCTACTAAGCCTAAATACCTACGAGTCTATTTTTCTAATAGTTTTAAAAAATAAAGGGCTTTTGATTTTCATTAATCGTGATCGAACAAAAGTTATTCTACAATTCGACGTTCGGAAAGGGGAACTCGAATCGAGGACAACTTGAACTGAATACAATACTGCTAAATTGAACAATCAAGAACATAGTTGAAATGTTCCTCTAATAATTACTTTCAATGTCTTGTGAACAATAACAACAAATTATTACATTGGTTTGCTTAAACCGTATAAATTTAGCGAAAATATAGATATCATTTATTAGATTATAGCGAAACTAGATGCTTTTTATTTATTATATACTAGCTGATACGGCAGACATTGTTCTTCCGTTTTCGGTAGTTAATATCTATGATATCGCTTCGATAAAATAAATATATCAGGTTAATATAAACTCAATAGTTCAAGTCATTCAGAAGTTATAGAATCACTTACAGACGCACCAAATTTTTTGCAGCTGCGCTCGCGTTTTACAGAATTATTGCTTATAAATATATCATCTTCTTTTTATATAAGGACCAATTATCTAAGGAATAAAAGAAAAAAATATATATTAAAATCTATCCATCAGTTTTTGTGTGATGCGTGCACAACGGCAAACGTCATATATTTTATTTATATAGATTAAGGTCCAAAGTAAAATATAATATAAAAGTTTTAAAATATCTTTGTAACCGCGGCTTGTGACTTTGAATTACTTACAAACATATATAAGAATATTGCTTCTCCGGTTTAGCAGTGAAGGCGGTTGCTAAAGCCGCAAAAGTCGCGATTTTCAATTTCGTTGGAATAAACACGCATCATATTTGACTTCAGTTTATACATTCTCTAGTCAGCAAATACAGTGAGAGAACGATCAAAATCTACTTTTAGTATTTTATTTGTATTATATACATATCTTGTTTAAGTTTATCTCAAACTGTGAAAAATAACGGGGTTTAAAATAAAATGAAGCAAAAATAAAGGAGGCAATATTTTATGCTTACAATTATCACATAAATTAGCTGTTAAAATTCTCTATAATTAAATAGAAATAACACGCAATTTTCTTTTACACATACATAATAATCCTTGTACATAATAAGACGATGTTATTGAAAATACAACCATTTACAGTTAACGTGGTCGATGGAGAAAATTTAACAATATCAAAAGTATCAAGACTTCATATGGGAGCGTATCTCTGTATAGCGTCGAATGGAGTGCCACCTTCTATAAGCAAGCGTATTGTGCTTATGGTCCAATGTAAGTATATCTACTATAACCTAATTTTATATAGTATTTATTAAAACGTTGAAATAATAATAATAATGATTTTTAGTAAAGTTAAAAAAACGTTTCGAGAAAATATATCTTATTGTTAACATATTAGAGATACCTACGTATCATTAAAAAACAGAAAATTAATAGTTATTTCAAACACATCATATAGTTTTATTTACTAACATGTAACAAAGCAAAATTATTCACAGCTGCAAAATTTGAATAAAATATTAATGTTTATAAATTTTATGTATATTAGGGGTTAAAGTATGAAATTGCCGATATTTAATATTGACTAGTGTGAAGTTCGATATCTTTTATTCTACTTAAAACTGCAAAGTCATATTAATTTTATAATATAGCTCTGACATTTATTTTTAAAAGTCAGTTGGTCATTATTTGCTTTCCCACCTTTCGATTGTTATTTGATATTGGTTTTTCTGTGACCAAGGAAAAATTTAAATTTGCATTATTTTTGAATACGACACCAACGGCATGCACGATACGTTTTTGGTGTAATCGCTTCCGTTTTGGAAAATTTAATCTCAACAACCTGTGACCAAACGGAAACGAAAGTCGATAACGATGAATTGAAAGCTGTAGTGGCAGAGATTCATCTCAAACCATGCCGGAATTAGCCGCAGCATACAATGTAAATGATAAAACGGTAATGCTTCATTTACGTCAAATTGGAAAGATAAAAAGCTAGGAAGATGGTTACCGTATGAACCCACTAAACAACAACAACAAAATCGCGTCCAAGCTTTCTTTAACTTATTGAATAGGCGCACAAATGAGAGAGGATTCTGAATCGGAATTTCTCTTTTTACACTTTTTACTGAATATATGATAATCTAAATTATGTCCTGAACGCAAATTGAGTCAAAAAAAGCTGCTTGGGAGTGCACGGTGGACCTGTGCCGACATTGTTCATTACAACATCTTGAGATCTGGCCACGGTAGTGCTCACGGTCAGCCTTGTCTCAAATCCACTACTTTCGATCGATCGATATTCTGCCATACGTCTACGGTGTGAATTTAACCTATTACATCATTCCCTACAGAGTTTTGAGACGCATATACTTTTTCTTAGTATCTCATTCAGCAGCAAATTTCACTTGAGGATATTTCCCAGTTATTATAGTACATCTGTCTCTTCGTCTGCGTTGCACAAGTTCAAAACTAATTAACATTGGTCAGATACAGTTTCGTTTAGTTATGTTTTATTTCGTATTATTATTTAAATGCAACAAATTGCATTTAAACTATTGCTAAGCTCATATAAAAAAAAACTCAAGCTATCAACTACAGATTAAAATCATCTAGATATCTTTTATAGAACTACAGTGCAGATACGAAAATTCTAAAGAACCAGATTACCATCGAGTTATATTTGAAATTAAATCCTTATAAAGATATCCGAAGCAACTTTTAATTATAAATCTCCGAATTTATTTATCAATACAACTCTTTGGCGTCTACAAATTTATAACAGTTGAATCATAATAAAATTTATGTATGATGTAATAATTAGTTTATCTATATGTACTTTGTCAATGCATATATATATATGGATATTGCCAATATTATATCCAGTGTTTAATGTGTTATGCAAATGAAACGGTTTGTTTTGACACTCCGATCATATCTACGTACCTTTTGTTCGGCAATGATAAATGGACGTAACATTGAAAACAATAAAAATGCATTACAAATTGATAGTTGAATTTATTCACATATAATGACATGATAAGCAGTTCGCGGATATTTATTTACTTCAGTGTTTACTTTGAAAGGATCAATTCATTTTATTTTAAATAACTGTTAAGGTTCATTCAATTTGGATTTAAGAATAGACAGCCGGAAAGCTTTGTTTCATTGGAAGTAACGTAACTTGAGGAACTTAGTGTATGTTTTAGTTTTTTATTTATTTTATGTCGAACTATTGATAAAGAAGGTAAAATGAAAATTAAAAAATAAAAGAACCGACACAAGTAATCTATCCATTAAGCCTAAACACGATATCTCTGCTGCAACTTATTAAGGAGTTAGGTATCCTGCAGATTCCATGATGATACAGCATCAGGTCAAGATTGCCAAGTTCATCTAATATCATTGAAGTAACAGATTACCAAATTTCGACTCGATCAGACCTGTAAAAGATGCTCACATCCATTTATCAACTAGAAAAGACCTGATAATCTTCAAATGGCTTAACCGATTTTCTTGAATCACAGCTAAGAACACTCTCACACACAAAAAAAAACCATAATCGGTTCTGCCGTTTCGGAACTACGATGCCACAGACAGACACAAAGATACCAGGATATTATATACGTTAAACTTCTAACATACCTGTTTTTGCGTGGGGGGTTAAAATACGTTCTGAAATTTTGAAATCAATTAATAACAAAAGGCTTTTCTACGCCAATTAATTAACCATCTCTGCGGTAGATTGGTCAGATAAAATACAATAACACAGTAACTTATTAGTATTTATACAAAATAATTAAATAGAAAGAATAATCTCAAACAATTGCAGATGTTAATCCATGCACTGTAATTTTATTAAACTAATTGTTCCCGCGGATCCGCACGAGCTTATTACGCAGTTCAAACTATCAGAGAAACTTTTATTCTACCGCCCCAAAATTGTTCGTTCATCTATCGCATGTCGCATTACAACGCATAATTGAAGTTGACAACGATTCAATGATTTAAATAAATATAGCTCTTAATTTTAAAGTTTTATTATTATGTAATTTTATTATTATTATTTTAAAGTTTCATTGCATCGTAGTTTCATAAAACCACAATAGTTATTTGTGCAATTTTTTAATTCAAAGTTTAAATTCAAAGATTCAAAGTTAAAATCCTGAGCGTAGTGAGGGACTCAACAGCACGAGATGCAAAAAACTTTGCTCTTGTGTAGCACACATTTCACCTCAGCAGTGAAAACACATATTACTTAGGAGACATAGAAATGAACAGGAATAGACTGAAATACCGTTTATTATTTAATATGAATCAAAATCATGCTAAACATTTTAAAAGTGACAATTATTAAAGGTACAATTATTGAAAGTAACAGTTTTAATAGATATCGTAATAGTTGCATTGACTTGAGTTTGATTATCTGCTGAGGTTTCAAATGTATAATTGTTGAAGTTCACAAATAAAAATTTATTGGTTAAATACCAATTTATACTATTAATTAGACTTATTTTTATTAAAATCCGATAATAAATTAAACATATAAACACTAACATTTAAAAAAACGTGATTTCTTTATTACAAATATCTTTAAATTTTAGGGTATTACGCGTTTCCGAACGTGATTTCTTTGAGGTCGAATTCCAAAATCGAATTTCGAAGCGGTTTGTTTTTTTCACTCGCTTTTTTAAATGCATGTGAAAGAGACAGAGCACAGTAAAATTCGTATGTTTCAAATTTATGGCTGAACAATGTCAATTCGTGGTACTGAAGACTGAAAAAATAAAAAGCTACTTTGAACCACGCTCGAATCAAAATCGCGTTTTTTTCACTGTTGTCTCGTAGCAAAAGCGACATGTTTGAGCTGCTAAGATGAAAAACATTTTTTTTTGTCAATCATATTTTATCATGTTTTGAGTTTGTATTGGTTTTTTTAGTATTTTATCTGTTGAAGAATGACATATACTTCCCGTGAATAAAATTACATTACAGTCTGTCCAGCCTTTTTGAGTTTAGACAGACGAACAGACATAATAATGAAATATCAAATTCGAGATCAATGACCTGTAAAATATAGCATAACATTTGTAAAAAAAAACATGCACAGACTGAAGTACAGAGATAATTATTTTCATTCCAATTGAACATGTCCATTCGTCCACGTCAGTTAATAAAATCGGCTTACAAAATATGATAACAATTATATTAATAAACGCTTCCAACCGATCAATACTCTGTCGAGGAGTATTATATGAATATATAAAACTTTGTACTGAATTATTGATGTACGTAGAAATTTATGATGTCGAAATTGTTAAATTAGATTTCGTAGGTTTGAAACTTCCAACCTTATTAAATAACAATCTGTAAATGTCATACAGTTGCCCGATATATTTTACTAGTTGTGCCCCGCTGTTTCTCCCACGTATAATTTAAGAGAAATGGCTGATTGATGATTTATAATACTTCAGTATAGACAATATCGGGCGGCCAGGGTTATGCGTCACAACTCACGCTATGGGAGAGCTATAGACTACCCTTTTGCGTTAGCGGCCGGCCGGGGAATAAATTTAACACTGTTGAAACCGTGAAGCACTGCTTGAACAATAATAACATTTAATACCATTTATATGAAATAAAGTTTTAGTTTCCTTTATATTGCTTTTTATTGAAAAAAATTTTTTTTTGGTAATTATGAGCGGTTTATAATTAATAAACTTCATAAGCACTACAGGGCTCTTGGCGCAGTGGTAGCTGAGAGGTGTTATCCCCGCATATTACTGACATTTGTGTAATGAGCACAATTGTCTGTTGTATGTCTGGGTGTTAAATATCTATATTAGTTGTTTAGTTAAAATAATAAAAGCTTTGCTTAATATCGAATTAAAAGGCCTTGTGTGAAATTGTCCCCAATAAAAAAATAATAAAAATCAACATTAAATAGGTAAGTACCGATATGCCGGATTTTCCAAACAAAAATTCTATATCAACGAGAGACTGACTACCTTTGAGGTACCTTCCAAACGATAACTTCGAATATCCACCCAACTAGCGTTTTCAATGAACTATATCTAGCAATATAACTCCTAATATATTCCTGTCTGTTTATACTTTTATTAGCTATTATAATAAATATAAATAGAATTCCCAAAAAAATACTTACTCTATTAGGAAGTCATGAAAAATAAACTCACAGACATATAAATTAAAACATGCTTCTTCAACTCAAAGATAATTGAAAAATAACTCGGAAAAAAACCATGATTTGAATATGATACTTCTTACACATCAAACGAGTAAGAAGTCTATCGAATTTTCAATTAATTATTTAATACAACACTGGACGCAAATAACATCCCACACTATATATTTCGATATTAACTTCCTCAAAAGAAAACTCGCGCATATATTTTGTTCGGGCCCGCTAACTCTTAACCTCAAATTCCCGTCGCAACTACGTAAATATTTTCACGGTTTCATTTTTTGTAGACGGTCGTCAGTGAAAAAATATTATTTTTCTCATAGCGGTTGTCGGTAACGAGTATTTACGAGGAGACCGTCGCCTCTACCTGACGACGGTGCTTCGGCAGATCGTCCGTAATTGCGACCAATTAGACCATTATGCTGACGTGAATACGGCACGGACGCGATAATGGCGATACTATCTGTTCTCCGAACCCGGCGGTTTCATTGGTTTTCTTCCCCTAATTCAGATTCCGCGTCTCAGCAAGTTCGCAGTTTCCATTTCTTACGAGATATGTGAAATGTTCACGTAACTTTCACTCGATTAACCATCGCGACTTCCTTATGAATTTTACTCGTAGTATTCATTGTACTTATGTATGCTGAAGACAAACCTTCATGACGACATAATTCAGTCTTCGTCGTTTTTATTCAGTAATAACGTTTTCAAACTCGTAATATATTACGTACTTACGTGCTCAACTACTATATATATTACGTTTCTAATACATTTGTTCAATATAATATTACTTATACGTAATAAAACACATAACGGTTTATTATTGTAAGGAATAAAGACAAAGTTTTGTGAACAAGCACATATTTCACTTTTACGTGTGCCCGCAAAGAGCGTGTACCACTTCGTGCGTGGTACTTTCTTTTTGCCTATTATTTGAATTTGTTTGTTTATAATGAATATATCAAGGAAACGATTGAATACTTTGAAAATAATAAATTCTAATGTATACTGTATTATATACTACATTATTCCTATTATTTGAAAATAATTCAAAATCACTCATAATTTCCTGTACATCTAATAAGAAATTTACAGAATTGTTAAAATGTTTTGGTTTCACTAATAAAACAACAAAAAAATTACCCATGTCTTACGTCGCATGAATTTGAATAAATTAATTAACCTCATGGTACGGTGTTACACTACTAACTCTTGCCTCGATGATCGTGATCGTGGATTCGATCCTCGCATAAGATGGACATTTGTATGATTAACATAATTATTATTGTTTGAATGTACTTACTTACTTTGTTGTAATGTAATTACTACCATAGTACGATTTATTTTTAATGTAGAAAATAAATGGTCATTTGTAAGCTTATTCCACTATACAAACTAAATGAAAATAAATTTTAACAACAATTTCAAACGTCGAACTGCAGTTCTCTTTGTCAATGCTTGTAAGTTATTTTCATCAATATAGTCAACAAGTTCAAAATGGTGTTAATTCGAGTTAAAGCTCGTAAAAATATGAGCGACAGCTCATTCGATTCGGAATGACATTTAGAAAAAAGTGTCATCGAGGATTTATTAGCACATGAAAAATTGCGATTGTTATTAAATAAATTAATATGAAACTTTTTTTGACATATAATTTTTTGTTAACTTTAAACAATTATAATCAACAATATAATCAACTTTCATCGTGTGATTCTTAAATATATATAAACATAGAAGAGTTACACGAAGCAAAAAAGTTATATCATAATTTGTGTAAACGGAGCACGGAAATAATTAGTTCTATAACTTTTTGAAAAATTGAAATATTTTTTTTCCAAGTGGGCTTTATTCTTTCAATTGTCCGCAAATAGCATTCTTTTTCAAATTTTTAAATTGACATTTAATAGATACTGTTAGGGCGTGAATAAGAAGCCAGTAAGTTTGCACAAGCACAGTTTATTAAATAAAGTTTACAGAGTTCAATTAATGCACATGCGGACGACGCCGGTACAGGTTCGCGACTAACGAACGTTGATAATCTTACATATACACATACGTACACATACACATAACCACGTAGCTCATGACTACGTACATTACTAACAAATACTCTAAAAAATTTGTTTTATGTGTTATACTGTTTTTAGCGGCAGTGCGCCTAATGCCGTAATGGCATCACGTAACCCCATTTTCGGCGTTAAATAAAAATCATAAATAATGAAAATTATTACTTCCGAGAGGCAAGACTTTTTTATTGAAAATTTCCTACTCTTTAAGAATCTTTATTCAACATTCCTTAAATGTTAATAGTTTCTGTGTTAATAACGAAAAACTCAATGCCTTTTTTCATCTTAATTTGTTAATAACTATTGTTATTTTTTAAATTTTTCTAAATGTCATTCCGAATCGAATGAGCTATGGCTCATATTCTTAGAAGCTTTATATCGAATTAACACCATTTTGAACTTTACGACCAGACTCATAATTAAAACTCAAATTTTGTGTTTAGTTTTCCAGCTCGAAGATCTTTAGTGAAGCCACTGTACCTAATGGTAAGCACAGTACAACACAAATGGACGGAGACTATTGAGACGTCAGCAACCCATCGATTGTCGCTGCTGTCATGCCGGCCTCTAAGCCTCTCTGCAGCTGGATATACAATGGCTGATCCCAAACGCGACAAACTCAAAGAGAGTTACAGTTACGAATTCCCTATCCGTAATACGATCTAAACTAACTATACATATTTACATGTTTCTTTCATCTGCGAGGAGGGAAGAAACATGCGCGTATATGTGGCGCCGTAAGGAAAAGAAGCATGTAACTAAAACACAAATCGGATAAATGTCAAAAAATTTGTAAGGAGATACGTCTATTTCAGTTTTAGACTAAGGGTAATTAAAGATCAGAAATAAGCAAACTAACAACAACTAGATACACATTTTTCTTCCTGATTCCAAATATATATAACTAAAACTCGAATAGCAAAAATATAAAGATGCGCTGTTCTTTCTTTGGACGGCAGCGTAAGCGTGCCACAATAGCGGGTGTTTAGAGCTGGTATATTGTGTGTAGAGTGCTGGGCTGCATAGGCGGTGGATGAAAGGTGAAAGAGATACGAATGTTGAGATGGGTGTGTTGAGTGACAAGAATGGATAGGATACGGAATGAGTACGAGAGAGGAAGTCTGAAAGAAGCACCGCACCAGTGACTGAAAAATTAAGCTAAATGTTATGCGAAAAGGTGAAAGTCATGTGGTGAAAAGGACAATGGAGATGAAAGTATGTACTTGTATGAACTGTGTGAAAGAGGGTATGCGTGTATGGGGAGTGAGTGCAGAGATGATGGGTGATAGGCTGGAATGGAAGAAGAAGACTGGCTGTGCCGACCCTGGCTGTGCTGTGTGTTTGGGATAAGAGTAGGAAGAAGAAGACCTGGTGTATGGTGGTCGGGACTAATTCGGACCAGATTGTCATTCCATACCCCCAGCATAATGTTCCTTACACTCTCAAAGAACGTATTGAATATGCTTATGTTATAAACAAGTAGACATTTTTACTTTATTAGTAACTAGCTATGCCTGCGGCTCCACTCTCGTGTTTGTAGTTATTTCTTTGTAGTTATTTTTAAGACCTACAATTATGTAGTACCTTAATTAGATATATTTTTTATAGTTTACTCAGCGTGAGCCATTTAATCACCCCAAAAGCGTCTTTTTTCCGAATTGATTCACCATTATCGCCACTGCGTATTTCGTATGTTACTATAACCTGGCCAGATTACATAGTTATGAATTAAAGGAAATACCATGTAAATAGGATTGGTGGTTTCGCGTGAATAGAACATAATCGGAAAGAGAGATATTGAGTTTTATAAGATGTATAGAAGGCTTAATTTTATATAAGTTCATCATAGAGAATTTGTTGTTATAATTTCGTAATATTAACGAAGAAGATGTTAAGCATAAAAAATACTAGCAGCTTGGACAATTTCTCATTCAGTTCCTATTTCTCATTCAGTTCCTCCTATGCTGTCTATACCAAACCAATTGGAAGCGGCGTACATCGGTCAAGATGTAACACTAGAGTGTAATACGGAAGCTTTCCCTTCTTCTATTAACTACTGGACCACTGATCGAGGCGATATGATCATATCGGGTACTTATTTTTATATCTAACTATAAATACATTTAAAAAAAATATGTCAAAAATACATATTTTCTGAAATAAGTAGTAATAATATTATATATATATTATATTTTAGCTTAACTAAATACCTATTTCGTTTTGTAAAATTTAATTTATACAATAAACAAATAATACAATTGTAACATATATCTGTAGTATGTGACATTAATTAGCCCTCGAGCGACAATACAAGGTATTCATTAATAACCATGAATCGTCGCCTTTGCTCCCGTGAACCATATTATAATCACATACTGCCTAATATATGATTTTAACATCATTTTTACACTTTCTTGTAGAAGTTAAATTGTTGACTATTAAATCGGAAACAATATATTAAGGGGAAATAATTACAGGTTACAATGGGACTGAAACATCCTTCAGAAAAAAGCCCAAAAAAATTTGTAGAAGCTTTCATTAATTGTTTGTTATATTAATTAAGTAAATTAGTCATCTGATTTTTTTTATTATTGTTGTATAGTAGTGTTGTGTAGTAGTATTGTTGTATTATTGTAAACTCCAGATATGATAAGACTATTTTACAATATATAAAATCAGCATTTAAATATTATTCCGCGTACCTTTTTTTAATTTCGATGCATTTCTAAATACTCAACATATTTCAATCACAGGAAACAAATACATCACCTCGCTAAGTGACGATAATTATAGCAGGAAGATGAAGATGACGATACGCAAAGTTTCGTCCAAAGATTTTTCATCATACCGCTGCGTTGCCAAGAACTCCCTTGGTGAAACGGATGGACTTATACGGCTAGATGGTATACATTTACCTTACATTTATTTACATTTAGTGACAATAGTATCACGATACAGATCCATCTGTTGAAGAAACGTTGTAATATACTATCTAACAGTGTTATTTACTATGTATACATTTTTTACGATGCTTATCAGTTTTCTTATCCGTTCATAAATACTTCACAGAAATTCCAGCTCCTTCAACTATCAGTACAACAATAAACTACGTGCCGACGTTTCCTGCAAAGAAAAAAGGTTTGTCTGACAACCTATTACAATATTTGTCAATATTATATGTTCATGTTTCCTAATATTTTAAATAAAAGCGAAAATGTCAAGTGATCAATTATCTAAACAATGGATCAAAGCTTTTAATGAAATCTGTCCAGAGCCAATCAATTTTTGAATTTGTTACTAAACTTATCCATTCTTAATTTTATCTATCGGAACATGAGCCAAATGAACAAATTTTGGCACCTAAACATTGTTAGTATTATAAATTTAATATCACAAAGTAGAAAGTTCCGCAAAACCCGCACGTGGCGTAACATTCCCCGCTCTCTCCCTCCTCTTGGAGGAGCCTCTGTGAAAAGGTCAATGTTGGATTTTGTATTTATTGGTTTTCCACCGCGACCCAATGCTTCCGTACAATTGCGTCGTTAGTAATATTATTGTGCTAAAAGCGATTTTGTTTACGTTTACACTCTGATTTACTATACCTTCTTATTGTTATTGATTTGGTTTTAACTTTTATATATTTTATAGCGTTATATGTTACGTTTACAGTTAAAAATTACTTTCGCGATTCCTCAGCACTGTGTATAGAAGTTTTATGGCAATCATTTACAGCTTAGTATTTTTCATCGCAGTTTGTTTTTCTCAAATTTTCTCTCTTTGTCAGGTAAACATAAAAATCGATGGCGCGATACTTCTGCAGAAAATAGAGTTATAGGAGATTATGAGGTGGAAGAATGGAAAGACGTTGGTAAGTGATCATTAAAGTTATATTAAAAACATGATATTATATTTTTTATAACATATAACGGAATTTTTCGTTTGATGAATCAGATTACGAGTCAACGCAAACTTCATGTACAGCAATCACCAGGGGAGTATGGTTCGCCGTATTATTAAGCCTACTCATCAGTAGCTGACACGAGTTTAATATCCACATCGGTATCATATCATAGTGCCAATCAAAACTATTGTGCTAAAATATTTAGTAACACATATGTCATAGTAAGACCTGCAAATAACATAGTGTGCCTCAGATCATTTGCAGGCCTTTTGAAATTGGCTTGAAGATCATAGAATATTAACACATAGAATCGAGGTACACGTAGGTAAAAAAGGTGGTTCGTTATAAACTACTCAGTCGAATAATTATGACAAGTTTTGATTTGATCAGCTAATAACAATTTGTACGGAGGAAGTGTAAGCACGTAAAAAATAGCAAATTCCAAAAATGGTGTATTAGTAAATATTAGGTCTTTGCATATGAAATTAGCGTTTTATCGTACTGACCACTTTGATCTGAAATATCTCCTCTTTGCCTAAGAACTCCAAATTCAAATTTGCAATTCATTTAGCTGGTACATTTGAGTTTAGAAAACAGTAATTTATTTGTTTTTTCCTCATTATTTTTTCTTTGGCGTCGCTTATTACCGCACTATGGAAAACATGAAATATCGGTATATTTATGAGCACGAGTTCAACCGTGGCACCAGTGCTGCAGAAACAGCTCGAAGGATTAATGATGTGTATGGCGCTGGTGTCGCAAAAGAAAGCACGGTACGTTTTTGGTTTCAACGTTTTCGTTCTGGAAATTTCGACCTTCAGAACTAACCCCGTGGACGGCCGGAGACCAAAGTGGAAAATAAAGAATTAAAGGCTATTGTGGAAGCAGATCCATCACAAAGCACTTCAGAGATAGCTGCAGGCTTTGGGGTGAGTGATAAAACTGTATTAATCCACTTGAAGCAAATCGGGAAAGTAAAAAAACTTGAACGATGGGTACCTCATGAATTGAGTGAATCGAACTTGCAAACATGCGTCGACATGTGTTACTCTGCTCAACCGACACAATAATGAAGGGATTTTAAATCGAATCGTTACTTGTGATGAAAAGTGGATACTGTACGATAATCGGAAGCGGTCGTCGCAATGGCTGAACCCTGGAGACCCAGCCAAATCCTGCCCAAAACGAAAATTTACTCAGAAAAAGTTACTAGTGAGTGTTTGGAGGACTAGCGCTGGTGTCGTTGACTACAGCTTTCTAAAATCTGGCCAAACGATTACGGCAGATCAACAGACAACAGAACAGATACCGTAGTGTCAACAACTGCAAACCATGAAGGAAGAACTAGATGCTAAACAACCGAGATTGGTCAATCACTCTAGGTCACTGCTGCTTCACGACAACGCAAGACCACACACTGCACAACAAACAACCACTAAGTTAGATGAGCTACAAATGTAATGTCTGCGACATCCACTGTACTCCCCGGACCTTGCTCCAACAGATTACCATTTTTTCCGGAATTTGGACAACTTACAAGGAAAAAAATTCAACTTCAATGCCGAAAGAGTTTATTGATTTTCGCCCCCATGGTTTTTTTAGTAAAGGGATGAACACGTAATTCATTGGAGATGGCAAAAGTGCATAGATAACAACGGTGCATACTTCGATTAATTAAATATATTTTACACAAAAAAAATTGACTTTATATTCCTCCTGTACAAAACGCCAATTTCATATGTAAGGACCTAATATAACTTGGAAATTATATTTTTACGTAAAACATTATTCATTCTACTACTACATTTTAAACGGTTTTTGAATAAAATATCTCTTCTATGTGTTATTATTCTAAGGTATAAACTTCATAAATATTAAGCTAAGTGTAGCATCTACTCTTTCCTAACAATATAATAAGCTTTTAACTTAAGGTTAACGTGTAACGTCTATCATATCATATATGAGTATGGTATGCGCCGTTAAAGTTGATTTTTTAATTATTGACACTCATTTTCATGAGAACATATGAAATCATTAAAGTTATAGATTATAGTATTTTATATAATTAAAAATTGTATCAATTGTAAATAATTAAAATAAGTTTATTGATGAAAGACTGATAGATATGTATGACAAATGTGCCATATATAACTGCATACGTGTAGTTAGTGTATTGGCGATGTGTATGTTAGAATTATACGGTGAAAAGCTTAAAAATGTAGTTATTATGTACATAGCCGTCATTAACTCACAATGTATTTTTAATAAGTACGTTGCATCGTACTGTGAAGACATTAAGATATTATCGTATACGTAGGGCGTAAAACTTTTTAGGAAATTGCTCAACGATTATGTACATATCTGCTGAAAATGTTTAATAGTAATTTGTTCATCATTATTGTTATTTTAAGCTAACGTTATTGAATATTTTGTATATATTTAACAATATTGCCCTCGCTTTGTTCTACCCTTTAGAATAGTCAATAAATCGACCTCAGCGCCACCTATCCCAAATTATTTATTTCTGAAAACTTTTCAAGGATCCTAACGAACAAAACATAATAATTATGCCTATATTTCCGTTGAATCTTGAGTTATGGTTCTGAGTTCATACGAAATTCGTTACAGAAAATAAAAACATTGATTTTTTCTTTAAAAAAAACGGAAAAGTATTCCATTTTTTTTCCAAAAAATCTTACTCAGACTATTACGGACATTTTGAAATAAAAAATATCTAAATCGGTAGAGTCGTTCTCAAATGATGCACTAACCAACGAACTGCATTACACTTTTATTTATATAGATTATCGATCATTATAATAAAAACTGTATTAAGTAATTGTGACATTTATTATTAAAGTGAAACTTTAATTCTATCGCCCCAAAAACATTCGTTCATCTATCGCATGTCGCATTACATTTCATTGTCACAAATAAAATTGAATTTTATGCCGTGCTGTCAAGGATTATAATCGTAAATTCGGAACATTATATATGTTAATGTGTGTTATTAAAGGGTGTATGTCACATGTCTTCAACAATTTGTATTTTTTTCCCGAAAAAAGTTTCACTTGTCTAGTGGTTTCATAAAACCAAACACAATATTTTTTGTATAATGCAATATATGTATTCATTATAAAGAACTATATTATTTTTTATCTTTTAAGTATATATAGACACTCAATATGAATAACATCGTAACTGTAATTACATAAAATATAACAATACGCTAAGCAAATACAGAAAAAATATCTCATATGAATTTTATAGCCTTATCTTGATGACTAAGATTAGATCCATTTTTACGAAACTAAAATTATCATTGTGTTTTTTAATAGTTCGCGTATAATATTGTCGTTAATTAATTAATTAGTTACTAATCAGAAAGAGCTTTAAAAGTAAGTATCATCCAATAATTAAGTTGATTTTTTTAAATGGCTCATCTGAATACCATGGCTGATATGAATTACGATGTTATTCACATTGGGTAACGATATTATATTTAACAGACGCTAATAACAAACATTATTTCTCATTATTAATACTCACCTATGTTACTTTAATGATCGATGATAAAATGTTTTGATTATTGTTTTCATATCAGCGAATCATGTTTAAAAAAATGGCAACGAACGTTATTTATTTAATTCATTAAAAACCAAAGCCAATCAAGCATATCGTTAGCAAAATTTTGTGAGTTATTATAAATTATGGGAGTTATAGTAAATTATATGAACGGATTAGATAAATAAAGACAATATGATAGCGTGCTTTGTAACATAACTATTTCAATTAGTCATATTTAACTAATTTACTTTTACTATTTTCTCAAGTTTCTCCTCAAGCCTCCCTACTTATTATTTAAGGCATGGTCAATAGAATTACGAAAATAACTTTAAGATTTTTCTGTGAAATTATATCTTCGAAATTGCAATATTCCATCGATCATACCTGACAGTTTTCTAATTTTATTCCACCTTGAAAATAGTATTTAATATATATAAACTGTATAGAAATCGTTGCTGTTAGTTGTTTATGTAACATTATGAATTAAATGAAGTTTCATAAATATGCTTGTATTATTAAATTATTTATACAGACTGGTTTAAAGTAATTAATATTATTAGAGAGCTTTAACCTCTATGGAATGTTAAGGTGTTTAAAGCAGAATACTTGTAAAAACAATATTTCGTAATTTATTTTCTTTAATAAGTGCATGATTCAAACCTAATTGTCTTCGCGGTAAGTAAAAATAAATCTATCCAAAAAAGTGTCTGTTTGTAATGTCAAAATAACAGCTTTTCACTCAATGCACATGATATGTACTTATAACAAAATAACTATTTTTCAATTTTTGCTCTGTCTGTCTGTCAGTTTGTTCACGTTAATCTCCGAAACGGTTGGACCGATTTTGACGGGACTTTCACTATCAAATATCTAATATTATAAGAAATAACTTAGGATAGCTACTGTTATTTATAACTCTTTAGAGCCGTTTAGAGCGGCGTGCACACCTAGTTGATAACAAAAAGCAGATACAAGAAAAATATTAAACCGCTACTGCCTTAAAAGTATTTGCGTCGTATATTTTATCACAAGTTTTCTGCAATACGTAGAGTGACTTCGCAATTATTTTGTAAAGCGAACTCGCACGCTTGCGTAGTTTTGTATGTAACCACGTACATACTTCCCAGAGCTGAGATGTCTCACACGTGCTACAATAACCAGGTAAATACGATTGTATTTTTTTTTTATATTTGCATTATTTCTTTTTCAAGAGAACATTTCGTATTCATGCCGTTTAATTGCATAGACATCAAAGAAATAGTTAAAATGAAAAAAATAGAGATTTAATTTGCCAATATAAGTTATTGGTGGATATAACGTCTATAAACGCATAATTAGGACCAAAACTCATACAACGTTTTTAATGACAATTTAGTACCTGTATGTTAGTAACAGATCTTAATCTCAAATAAAATCACTGCCGAGTGCATGCGAAAAGGCAACTTCTCTATTCCTGTTTTTTTTTTTGTCTTTATTTTTTGGTACCGTAGTAGATATGTATTGTTAGTTTTATTTATATATTAACTATGTATTTATTTTTTATTGGTATTAATGGCGTTGGTTTTAGGAAGCCAGCCATAATATTATTTGTTTTATATTCGTATCTCTTTATATTTATAATTTTATGTACTTCTATGTATGTGTTGTGTGATGGAGAAATTAAAATTTCTTTCTTTCTTTCTTTCTATATCAAGTATATAATGACAATGTTAACTCTGCAATCAAGACGAAAACTACATATTTATTTCGTTTAATCGAATGAAATTATCGACGAAATTATACAATATTTTCATTTATTACCCAGAACAAAGGTTTCCGCAGATTGTGGTATGCCCCGTGTCCTTTTTGACATATCCGTCGGGATAGAGAGTGATTGTCGCTTGCGAAACTAAATTTAATTTTGAAGGTACGGTTACAAGGCCCACAGGGTAACAGACTGGAACAGTTGAAAGTGTACACGTAAGAAAGCTTAGGCCAGTTCTTTTTGAGAAGGGGTTTTTCGACAAGATTTTTTGTCTATGATCTTCGAATACTTTTACTGCCTTCTTAACCGAGTTGCGTCACTTTGATCTCTGTTACGCAAGCTTTTGCCAGTTATATGCAGATATGTTATTTGCGATAAATGACTCTTAATGACTTCTCTGTAACGAAGAAATTGACTCCCAGGTATTGACTTTTCATGCTTCATCTGTGAATAGAACACAGATATAGGCAGACAGGATCCTTTAATACGTACTATGTGACCGCACCCAGTTGCTTATTAGTAAGCATTGATTCTATGCCATTCAACTTCGTCCGCTGTAGGATTTCGCAGTTCGCATGGTCCTGCCATTTCACACGGAGTATTGATCGTAACCATTCATGTGAAAGACATCAACATGTCTAATATCATCCGTATAGAGTCATGTCTTTGTATCAAAAAAGCACTATGGGAAAGGATGATTGGTTTGTACACATTAAAATAATTTTAAACACAAATTAAAGTATAACTTGCGCATTGGAGGGAGATTCGTTCCAGCATCAGTTAGTAGCGCACCATAAATTACTTAAAAAAAGTAAAAAAAAAAAGGTTCCTTACAGAATCTATGTACCTGAGTGGTGTGCATGTTTGAAGTGCAGTGTCATGTGTTGTGTATGGCGATAGCTAGTGAATGCAATTTCACCTTGTCGCGCTAGCTGCTACAGGGTCTATCTCACCAACAGCACCGTCCGCTACCGGATGGAAGGTGTACTCTCCACACTCGAGCCCATACGCTCAGGTGTCGTGCAAGACTCCATTTTGATGCCTTCAGCCTGCCAGTTCAGTCTGTACATCAGCGACATCTCGCGTCCCCCCTAACGTCCAAATAGGTTTATACGCTAATGAACAGTCGTCTATACCGCACGCAGAAACAGAGTTCAACTTAGAGCCCGTATGCAAGCACTATAACCATTCTTGGGAGATAGTTCCGTAAATAGCGTAACCAGAATGGAGCCTTGCGGAACCGCGGAACGTATCGGATGCGGTGAAGAGTGTTCGCCAACCATCCGGTAGCGAAACGTAAGGTCGGTGAGGTAATCGCGGATGATATGAACTAACCTATCCCCGGAACTTGTGACTTGTGCGTAAATATTTTGGCCGGCTTTTCTAACCAGCCCAACTCCAACCAGAAGCGCAGAAGCGTCCTGGGGCATTCACAGGCTTCTCGAAGCGACCTCGGGTTTTTGAGGATTTCTGCCCGTTGAGTTGTAACTCCAACGCATTCCATGATTACGTGGGTAACGGTTTCTTTTCCCTCCATGCATGCTCTGCACATGGAGCTGTCAGTGATACCATAAAATATAAAGGTATTTTTAAGTGTACAATGGCCGGTCATAGTGCCTGCCATAACCCGTAGCTTACTTCTATTAAAACTAAGTAGTCGCCGCGACAATCGCATTTCGGGGATGGGCAGTGTCACCCTCGACTGTCTACAGTCACTGGCCGTTGTCTTGTCCATCGATGTTTATGTTATTTTATTGTTCTTCGATGCAGCCAAAAGCGAATTTGACCGAACGGCAGAGGTGGTATGGGTAGAGGTCCTACTCGCAGACTGCTTGAACCTATCTTTGCCAGTTCATCTGGTCCATCATTGCCCAGTGATCTGCTGTATCCCTTAATCCACTATAGGGTTACTTTGTTGTAGGTTGTAACCCTTTCTAGAATGTTGTGACACTCGTTGATAAGCCCAGAGTCGTGTATCTTACTCTCCAGGGATCGTAACACTGCAGTCCTGACAGAGACAATTCTTATGTTTTGGTTCTCTACTTTCCTGTGCAGCACCATTGCTTGCCGTCTCAGTAATGGCTACACATTCATATTGGAAGTTGGAACTGTGTGGTCCTAGGTCTATTGATATTTTAATGTTTAAGTCATAGCAAAACACCCTGGCGCCTGTTCCTGTATACCTATCACTGTGGGCGGCTGGGAAATGGCAGTGGAAAATGGATACATTGAAAATGCGAATCGAGAGGGTTATTAGTACGACAGGAGAAGTTTGAGAACTTCGTTCCTGATACCGTCGGAACCAAGCTGTCCTGACTCGAAATACGGCTCGATAATATATACCTATACCAAAATAAAAGGAGGGTTAAAATCACTAAAAAGCCTTGAACTTTCCGACATCGTTTAAAAAGGGAAGTGTTCTGTTTTTAAACCATTATTTGTTGCGTCACGCAATCGGACCGGTAAACTTGAATGTGTGAGTAAACGCAATTTCTTTTCAAACCTACATACTCGTTTTCAGATATTTCGAAAATATTTATTTTCTGTTTTTATTTACTCAGTTCGTAACAATACATATTATCTCATAAAGGCATATTCCCGTTTTGTATTTATACAAAAGCTTAATAGCGATGTTAACTAGGTATTAATTTTGTTGACACCGTCCGTAAAAATATTTTAAGTGTAAAATAGACGAAGGTAGTAACAAAGGTCTATTGTTCATAAAATTATTACACTACTCCCACTCGGGCTTATTTTGCATAAAATAATGAAACGGAAGTCGTACCTGGGTAAATCGCTGTCGCCGACGTAACGCAGACTTTAATGCATTTACTGGCAAAAGTCATTGTAAATGACTAACTCGCACATATTACTCGGTGTCATAATTTGATTTACAGCTCATTTAAAACTATAATGTGTACAACTAATATTTTTATACGATTTAGGACGATTTTCCAATTGTCAGATAATTCTATACGAGGAATAATTTTAACTTTTTGACAGATAATGTATGTTTTTTTGGGTAAAGCCTAATGTTTATTGAACACCTAAATAATATTTCAATAATGCGATTATTGATTGCAAAAGGTTGTTCGTTTAACGAAAGTATCTCTTCACAATACTTTGGTTCCATCTAACAATCTCCAACTATATTATATAATTTGAAACATATTTTTGCCACTTGTTTGAAGTTTTTGGCACTAGGTAGTTTATTGACACAAATAATATTGTTGACAGGTATGTGATGGCCCGTGATAAATATCAAGTACTATGGCCCAAGTATATGGGTCAATTAATTAATATACCTAAATTATACAGTGGTTTGAGAACGTTATTTAAAAAAAAATATTTTTTCGTTTATTCTGATCAAAAGCCCCTATCAAAGAGCATCGTCGTGAGAGTGAGGTGTACACAGTGCAAACTACTTACGACGAAAAACCTATTTATATTTTTTCTGACAAAAATCCTAAAGGTACTGTATATACGCTTTTGGTAAGGGAAACGCGAACCTGGGATTTTTTTTTGTAAAAGTGTTTTGCCTTATTGGCCCTTATTGCTATTTTGTATTCCACGCGATAAAATATACCAGGCCGTCGTGTTCTATAATAAAAATTTACTGCAATTGGCAAGTAATAGTTCATTTATAAAAGTTCACATATAAACTGTAATCATATTTTGAAGGAATGATGGCTCAGTGGCAGTGTGTACGACTTCACACCGATTGACGTGAGTTCGAATCCCTGCAATGAGCCTGAGCTTCCGGTGAAGGAAAACATCGTGAGGAAACCATAGCATGGTGGTAGGGCATTTTGTAATGCCCCACTGGCTAGCTACTACCCTCAAGTTGAAAATCTGTCGTAAAGCATCAATAGGTGTGTTCCGGCAGCTGCACTTGAGAGCCAGTCTTCCAGTAGGTTTAGCGTGTTTTCATCTTGGGCCACATCGTCACTTAACATCAGGTGAGATTGTGGCCACTACGCCAAAACCTATAACTATAACCTATAAATATTTCGTATCCTGAGTAACCATGATATTTCTCATTGAAACAAAAAAAAATTAATAACGTAACAAGTTTCCCATTGTGTCTTAAATACAAGTGTGATATTACTTTTGTATATGAATATTATTAGTTAATACACATTTATAATAATATGCTAGGGATAGCAGTGTGGGTAAAATAGATGATTGACCCATATATCAAGAGCGGCCCCACTGAAATTATCCAAGCATTGGGTTTATTCAGTGCTTGCAGGAAAGCATGTTACCTGCAGACATTTTATAATATAATTCACTATTATCTTCACTGATTATTTAATATGCTACTTCATCAATTACCTATAGTAGTCCACTGCTGGACATAGGCCTCCCCTAATGAGCGCCATAGCGCCCTGTCTTCAGTTTGCCGCATCCAGCATATGCCTGCAGTCTTTCGCAGATCGTCATCCATCTGGCCGGAGGGCGTCCTACACTACGTTTGCCGAGTCGCGGTCTCCACTCTAGAACCCGTTTACCCCGCGGTTGGTGTATCTTCGCTGTCGAAGGTCTAATGACAATGAAATGGTTCATAAACAAAAAAGTTATGGCTGAAAAATAAACATACGTATTAAGAACCTCCTCCTTTTTTTAAGTCGGTTAAAAATAGAATAAGGTAGATGTATTCTAAGAATATTGATATAAAGAAATTTACAAATAATATTATGTAAGTATTCAAAGTGTGTAACAATATTTGTTTTGGATAATGCATAAATCGTTCATTTTTGTTATAATCGAGATCTCATAATTAAAAACAAAAATTAATTACCCGTAAAGGCGCAAATGTCTATAAAACGACTGTTGACTATTCATTATGCAATAAAAACAGTATTTCATGTGAATAATTAATGTAATAATTGATATCATTAGTGACTCGCAATTTCAATGAAACCACAGAACAATTCACTAAAATGGAAATTTATATGTCAGCACGTTAATTTAATATGACATCAGCACGACAGCCGTATTCCTTCAATATACAATAATGTTATGCAACTCACTTCAAGTATATTGTTACGCGTAGTAAATGCATATAGATTTTATGCAAAATGCAACCAACTACCTAATGGCGTGCAGTCTACACTATATTAGTCATAAACCGCGTTTATTTTGCCAACACTGCGCGTTTATTATAACAAAATAAGCCATCGATTTATGTTCCTACTTATCGGGCCATCGTTGTAAATTTGCGACATGAAACTGTGAAAATTGGCTCGCTTATAACACACCGCGTGGCTTTACACATCATTGGTTGCATAATACACAACAAATATACTCATCTAGAATACAAATGTACCACAAATATACTATGTCATTATAGAGCTGGAATTATTTTGTAAATATTTGTGAAAATTTTAAACTCAAGGTGCTCAATGACAAGTCTTGTAAATAAAATTGTTCTTTTTTTTTAAATATAAGTCATAGTAAGTTTAATCAGTCTAGTATAACTATTTCTATCCAAAATAGGATAATTATTTAACATCTATTGACACCTAAGTATATGTATACTGTATATAAGTATTTATGGGTAGATTATGCTTTACTGTATAAATATGTTGATGAGAAATATCCAACTGTTAGTCCAACTGTTGTAGGAATTATTATGTCACTTAAAATCACGTGAGATTGTGGCCACTACGACAAAACTATAACGATAAAAATGCACTTACAAAATATTGTATATTATTTATGTATAATTTGATAATTCCAATTTAAGCGTAGTTCTGAGGTATGTCATGAGTAGGGATAAAAATCATATTATAACTATCCGTTAGAATCCGTGAACAAAGGTGGACGGATTTAATATTGATTTTATAATTTTATATTATCGAGTAATTGGCAACATTTATTCTGCCTTGCCTTCACGAAGAGTTAATTGAATATAAAAACAATACATCAAAAAACATAATCTTTATGAGAGTAAAAGAGGCTTACAGCGAATTATCTGTTTATAAGTTACGAGTTATTGTTAGACAAGAAATAAAAAAGTCGTCACAGGCAAGGTTCAATCAGGCAACAAAGCGACATTCCGTTTTTATAGCCGACATATCCTCATATAAAGAAAAGTATAAAAATAATAAGGAGTCATGAGGGAAAATAAAATACAATAATAACTCGACGAAAAAGTCATTGTCCGACGGCTTGAGAGGATTTAGGGTGTTTCACGATTATTATACATAAGTAGATATGCGCGATGCGACACATGAAAAGGGTAAAACGGTCAATTTTGTACGATTTAAATTTCACGTCGCCTCCAGCGATCCAATCGTAAAGAACGATATCGATGACAGTTACAATTTTGTTTACAAGGATTTATTTATGCGGTATTGACACCGCATCGTGCAGCACATATTGCTATGTATATTGACAAACTCTGTCACAGTTATTATGTTCATAGTATATTTAAAATACTTACTTCTCTAAATTTTCAAAAAGAAGTAGGTACTCGTTATTAGTTTCCTGGAGTTGTAGCGCATTTGAATGCTTACCCATGAACATTAATTGTAAGTATTATGTTTCTTTACACAAGAATAATATATTTGAAACAATATATAACTGGGACAATCAATAAAGTAAAATTAACTTTTTTTATTGTAGATTAATTCTGTATACCTAATCTTGTTTATATCTGCCATTCAAGTAATACTGCGGTTCTTCTAGATCTTCTGCAAATTTTTCAGTTTTGCTCCTTAATAGTAAAACTACTAGAAAAGTATATTACGGGGAATAAATCTGTAATTCTGTCTGTCCATGTGTTTTTTTAATGGTAATTTGGTAATAGACTTCCAACAAAAAGAGCACTGATCAAGAATATAATATTAAAAACATTTTTTGCTGTCCGTCTGTCTGTTTGGATTTAACTCCAAACCGGCTTCACCGATATTTATTTCGTCGAAAGTTTAAAAATGTTTTGATGATTGGATTATTCGTTGGCATAAGTGTATCGTTTCTGAAAGAGCATACTTTGAAAGCGATAAAATAAATTTGGATGAGAAACTAACTGTAAACTGTAATGAGTAACTTTTGTGTATTATTAATCTTTTCCCGGTACTTTTTTCACAGAGTAGTATGTCATTCCTCAATTGATAGGCAATAATAAGAAATGTCAATAATATGAGTAAAAAAATTTACGCACTGTTATTACTACGCAACTGCGGAACTAACTCTAATAATAATATAAGAATTAAGAATAATGAGGAACTGATCTAATGTTTTTTAAAATTACTAAAATCTCTCTTTGTATTATAATAACACAGATTTGAGAAAAAGACCGATGGAGCCTTACGAACAACAAAAGTGGGGCATGCATTTAGTTGCGTGTCCTTGGCAACCAAATAACAACACTTACGATCGTCTGAATAATGTGGCCAGGGTAGTTAACATAACTTTTTCTGTTTTTTTTACAACATCAGTAGTGTATTCCATTATCCGTCATCAAGAAACTAATTTTGTACTGGAAATGTAGGGCCCCAAGAACCTTAACATACCAATTTTCAATAGAACTAAACTTATGTCTGCCGTCTTGATTTTTTTCCTAATCAATGAATATTTCTTGGTTCTCTTTATTTTTTTTACTTTTACTTTAACTTACCATACCTATGCCTAATGGTTCCGATATCGTAAGCATTTGAAATTTTAGCGATGGTCTTGTATTTTAGATTTTTCACTGGTGCACTAAATTGTCCAGGGTTCTCTATAATTTTTACTTTGGAGCTATAACGCTATATCTGCAGTGTTTGTAGGTCAAAGTCAAATAATAAAACTATTAAGTGACAAATACTACCCTACCTTTAGTTTCATGATAGTTAGGTTGTAAATAAAATCATTTTCCAACGCTACATACATATATTTTACTATAACTTCCAGGAAAATATTTCATTGTAACCTAGCAACACTGTTGTAGTTTTGTAATCAGTAACAAATAAATGTCGGTGTGTATGTATATTGCACACTGTTTAAATAAAATAGAAAATGTCTTTTAAAATGAAGCTTCACTTCTATCGTGTGTGAATCGCACACACACCTTTTTTTATATAATATTAAAACAGACGGGGTGCAGACATTGTATTACGTTTCCTTTCAAAATTGACACCATTGAATAGTAATAGTGATATTGTTAGGGACATTTTCGTGACCTATCAAGCTCTATCTGCCTTTTTCTATGTGTTATACATGGCCATATTAATAGCCAACGTAGTTCTGTGGTTATAAAGCAACAGATAAGCATCCGAGATCTCGTATATTGTACGTATTACAAATATATTGTATTATAAGGTTGTGCATTGGGTAACCTAATTGTTAAATGTAAATTGTTAATTGTTGACAAGCCAATTTCCACTGAAGACGATATTGTGAAACTGTACATTATTCATCCGTTCCATAGTAGGTACATCTGAAAGTCTCAGTTGACATGTTGATAAGCTTAGACACTTTGATTAATCCAGTTAACTGACATTATAAGCAGACTATCAACAATTATTAACTAAATCTCCGGATCAACAGAATGTTTTGCCGTTAGCAAAGGACTTGTTGAGACATCGTTTAATATAATTAGAGTACTTATTGAAAAATATCAACTTTGAAACTTCATAAATAGTTTCGACTGCAAATATCACATACAGAATGCCCTCGGTCGAACGCAGGCGAATCACGCTGCCTCCGCTCAAAAGAAAAAAAAACAAAAATAGTTATTGTGGGTGATTCTTAGAAGATAGATATATTCTCTCCGTGACTATTTTGTAGGTCTTTTTAAGATATACAATTATGTAGAACATTAATTTGATATATCTCGTATGGTTTACTCGGCGTAAGCCATTTAAGCGCCACAAATTCGTATTTTTTCGGAATTGATTCACCATTATCGTCACTGCTTATTTCATATGTTACTAATCTTACAAAATATATTCTATAACCTGGCCAGATAACGTAGCTATGAATAAAAATAAAAATCATGTAAATCGGATAAGGGATTTTTGCGTGAAAAGAACATAAACGGACAGACTGCGAGACGTTGAGCTTCATAATATTTATAGAACAAATTGATATATAATTTAGAAATACATTTTTGTTAGTTTTTTCTGCTGAATATCTGAAACTTTAATCAAAAACTTATTTATCACCTCAATTCATCAAAATTATCGTTGCGCGCTAACATTTTTTTCCATACTTTCATTAATTTTACTTTTTCATTATAACGTACACAGATTTGAATAACGTACATTAAAATTCATATATTTTACACAAAAAAATAATTTCGCATACTTAAAAAAATCATAATAAATTCTTAGTGTGAAATAATCCTTTCAAACAGAAACAGCATTTCGCAGTTATAAAAAATAGTTCTTGTCCATCACTTTAATGATGAAAGCAGTACAAACATTTTAAACATCCCCAGTGTACCATTAAAATAATAACTTCCCTACTGGTGTGCTTTTTGTAACGACTCAAACATAATACCGTAATACTACCTACACCTGTAGCATTTCTTAGTAATTAAATACCTGCCACGATCGATAATACAATTTATTTTTGTATTCGCATTGTTTTTAAGGTTCCGAAGTCAAAAATAACCTTTATAATTTCGCTATGTTCTTCTTTCTTTCCGCGGCTTAGCTCAGAGATTCTTCGTACTAGAAAGCTGTAACTTGGTATGAGAAAACATTTTAATCACGCCGAAGAAAGTGGTAAAATAAATCTTGAAAAAAAATGTTTAGTGATTTTTTTCTCGTCTATCACATCGTGTGATATCAGTAGATAGGTCGTGCAAAGATATTGTGCGTCAGAGGTAAGTAGGCTTTACAAGTTAACGAGTAATAGTCAATCAACTTATAAAATTAAGATTTAAAGTCCTATTTTATTGTGTCGTGTCCACACCCCCTGCCAGTTACATGGTTGGTTTTGAATATATAAAAAACATCTTGGTAGTAATATAATATATAATGAACTTAAAAGATAAACTATCAGAGATAAGTAGGCTTTACAAGTTAACGAGTTATAGCCAATCAACTTATATAATTTATTTGGAGAAGTAATTTCGTACTAATTACGCCCGCCGCTGTCGGAGGCAATCGGAACATCCAACGAACCTCGGAAGGTGCGCGAACAGATTAGAAAGATTTTACCGCAAGTCTAACCTAACCTAACCTAGTACGTCGCTATTGGGTCACGGTAATATACTCTAGTAAGATAAACATGAAAAGTGAAACGTTATCTAATTACAAAATGTTTTCCAAATCGTTAGCCTTTTATATATATAAATTCCACTATAATAATTTGTTAAAGTATAAAATAACAAAAGAAGCATTGTACCTTTAGACCTAATGATTGAAAGAAGAGCCTCTGTGAGAATAACACGGTATTGAAAAGTGAAGCTTACTTGAAGACGCTGTGGAGTTATAGTTTTATTTTTCATTTACCATTCCTGGCCGGCTTAGGATGCCGCTCTAAAACGAGAATTGGTAAGCTGAAACGTACTGCTACAGGAGATTTGTACGAATCAAAAGGGCCCGTTAGTTTTTCTAGGTATTATATGTTTGAAAGTTGATTCAGTAGCCTTAACATAAACTTGATAGTGAATTTTAAAACATTTTTTCATGTAAATTACTCTGTTTTTGCTGGTGATGAAAAAAATATTATGAGATAATCAGAACGTTTGATATAATGTTTTCTCTTTGGTTCCACCTAAATATAATATGTTAAATAAGGTAAATGTATATATTTAATTTCTGTATAAATCTTCTAATAACCATCAAAATTCAAATAAAATTTATTATCACATATTAATTGACAAGACTGTATAAATGAAAAGTCTTCGAAAAGTGGCTCGACCGATACAATTTATTCTCGTTACGTGGGAACATAAAGGGAATCATTCCTGTCATTCCGGAAAATTATGCATTCCCCGAGCTAGCAATTATAGGAAGAGCACTAAATGAAGTTTTATTATGATTTACACTATAAGTGACTCTTTTATTGAACCCTTGTGTACGTTGAAAGAATTATACTTATGTATTTCTAATTTGTTTTTGGGGCTATACTCAGTAGAATATAAATCTTTACTTCTAACAGGTATTACTGTAGCTGTAGTAGTGGTAGTAAAGTCACTAGTTCAGTGCCCGCGTAGAACTATCTTTAATGTGAATAACATAATTATCAGATCTGTATATATCAGATCAGAATATGTTTTATTCATTAAATATCTATATGTTATATTAAATACGCATTTATTATAATTCGGTTTATTTATTTTCCTCATATTGTAAATATTCTTATAACCTATCAATTAATAAAATAAAAGTTTATCAAGTTCCAGTGAATCTTCAATATATATATAAATCGATGTTTGTATGTATATTCCCTTTGGAATCCAAAACAGCTGGAACGATTTTGATGAAATGATTGATTGCTTTGATTTTGATGATCGGATCCAATAAAAAAATTCTGAGACACAGCAACCCCTGACCGTGTCTTTTAGTAATATATATTTTTTACGATTTCTAAAAGGATTATTGAAAGTGTTTGTAGCTTATCAACTAAAAAATGACATTTGCTTCCGGTCTTCAAAATTTAATCATAATCGGTTGTGGTTAAATATAAAATACTTTTTTTACGATTTTCTAAAGTATTATTGACAATCATTCCAATGGCCTATCAATTGAGGAAAGATACAAGCTTTCTGCGTACAAAACTTCACAAGAATCGCTCAAGCCGTTTTTGAATTAAGAACGACGAACATACGAACAGACAAAGACAAAATTATGAATTCACAAGCTAAGTCATTCATTTTCTTGATGATGAATTGATACAGTATGCTTTCTATTTGTAATTATAAGTGCTATTTTAGCTAAAAGATTAAAGAGTTTTGTTTGTATTAATATAAAAGCAGAATATAAACAACATATCATTTACACATTATAAGTGTAAAAAACTAAAAACAAGTTAACTACGCATTAAAAATTATAAAACTTTTTTGTCTTATAATTACATCTCTTTGCCAAGCCGATTGTATTCGATTTGTCAAAACGAATCATATGAGCCCAAACTCGAGGGGTTTACTAGTAGCCACTGATGTGTTCCACTATCCACCTCCTGTCTCCATAATCAGATCAACTCCAAGATACCAATTTATAGTGTTGTTATACGAACTACATAAGTAGGCTTGGTCATTGCGAAACGTAGATATTTATTGTAACTATTTATCGGTGCACTATCGGATAGCGGGTTATTGTATCGTAGCGTAACTACCTATTTCTTAGTAGCGTTTTCTGTCGTTACTCAAACACTAAACGTTCTGTGCGACGAGAAAACGTCGCTATTTTCGCTATCGAGTCGAAGTTCGTTGTACGCGGTTACCGAAAGGAAATATCATTGTTTTCTCGTTCCCACACATAGGAATTAGACCGTTGGCGGCGGTGAAGCGATGATGGCTCATTGGTAGCGAGTACGACTTCGCGTCGAGTGACGTGAGTTCGAATCCCTGCAATGAGCCTGAGCTTTCAGTGAAGGAAAACATCGTGAGGAAACCATGCATGGTGGTAGGGCTTTTTCTAATGCCCGCCTGGCTAGCTACCACCCTCAAGTTGAAAATCTGTCGCCAAACACCAATAGGTGTGTTCCGGCAGCTGCACTTGAGAGCCAGTCTTCCACTAGGTTTAGCGTGTTACCATCTTGGGCCACATTGTCACTTAACATCAGGTGAGATTGTGGCCACTACGCCAAAACATATTACGATAAAAAAAAAACTCTTATCTGCAGAAATGCAGCCTTGAACTAAACAACCGCACCTAAGAACCGCATTTATAAATATTTGTAAAAAGTGGAGTATAAATTAAGGTGCTTGTCGTGTTTGAGTTCGTGTTGTTTTAATTGTCTAAATTTTAATTGTGAAGGTGAATATAAAAAAAGAAACTATTTAATAGCGATTTTTAAACTTTTCATGATAATTAAATCTGGTGTATATTTAAAATAATAACTAATAAAATAAGTGGATATAGTGTAGGTTATGAACAATTATTTTTTTTCAAGTGTAACGCGTGACAGTTACATCTTGACGGTCACCATCTCAACGGTTATTTATATCAGACTGGCCATAGTCAGCAGTACTATTCTCAAAAAAATTATCCAAATTCGAATCAAAAATCCTTAAAAAAAAATATCTAATAATAATGGTACATCTATAAAAATAAATAAAATTGAAGTGTCTGTTTGTAATGTCAAACTAATAGTTTTTTACTAAATGCATATTGGAGTATATCGGTTCTTATAACAAAAAAAAAACAATTATTAAATTTTTTGTCTGTCTGCCTGTCTGTTCCGGCTAATCTCGGAAACGGTCGAACCGATTTTGACGGGACTTTCACTGGCAGATAGCTAATTTTATAAAGAGTAACTTAGGCTACATTTAGTTTAGTAAAATAATTAGCATTCCGCACAAATTAAATAATAAGAAGGCTTAACCGGCGGGCGACGGTCACCACTATACCGACGGCATTCTTTAGTCCACGCGAGGAAAGCTGTGGGCATTATTTTGAAATCAGCTAAAAGTCGTTTGTCAAATCGACAATTTAGGCCTTGTTCAGATGCTAGTGCGTTTTCAAAACGTGTGTCTAGACTTTCTATATATTAACACATACCGTTCACATAAACGTGTGTTGCCCATTTGTTGTTCAGTCGGCAATAACTTTGTGCCGGCAAATCAGCTACTACAATAGATAGTTCTGGAAACCGTTATCAGTGTTCAACAGATAGTTTCGTTTAATTTCACAAAAAAGCCGCTATTACCCACCACTACTTGCAAAATTTTATTACATTGTTTGTTAGTTAATTAGTTACAAATGACAAAACTATAAGCGTGTTAATTAATAATACTATATCTACATAGTTTATTCTATAAAAATTTACAATTAGATTATTGTACAATTAAATTGACATAATCCCAGTTACTAAGGAGCATAAGTAAAATATTAATGTGCGCTGTCGTAAATATTCCGACACAAAATATTTCTGTGCAGTACCTCCCGCATAAAACGGTGTTTTAATAAAAGAGGATCACAGCTTTCCGCCTGAATATTGTCGCAGATATTTCAATATTGGTGGGATTAGCAGCCTATTCCAACATCACTCTCAATGCTCCGTCAGCGTCACATCGATATACAATATCATTCAAAGCAACTGGGAAAATATTTACGGAGCTTTTTTAATTTAACCTACGGTTTATTAACCTTGGTGTTATGTTAGAATTGTGTGTCAAATAATTCGGTGTTTTATATTTTGATACGCAATATGAATAACATAGTAATTCATTTAGCAAGATCTGGATGATTTAAAGCTCTTTTGACTCAAAATTCGTGAAAAGTAGCTAATTTTTAATTAATTATCGATGATATTATAGGTGTTTTTTTTATAAATTACAATAATATATTGAATCACGTAAAAATGGATCTATAAGATAAGGGTGTAAAACTCAAATTTAGAGTTTTTTTTTGTATTTACATAGCGTACACTTGTATTTTATTGTAACCAAAGTTACGGTTTTATATAACATATGATTAAATCTTTCGTCTGAGAGACTCGTTTAGGATCCTCACGTTTTAAAATATTTAAAAAAATAATAATATATGAAAATAGTTTATGCATATTAATTTTATTACAATGCTTATATTTCGATTCACATAATTCTGCCGATGACGGCTATACATAAATCCTGAGACCGGATTGGTTGCGCGGGGTATCGTCGTTTATCAAACCGTTTCATAAACTGTCCATAGCATTGTTATCATGTCTCCTGACATTTATTGTAAACTGTTGTATTAAGCTTCGATTAAATAATCTATATCTAAAGGCTGGAATTCTTATCTATAATGTATTATGGATCTACAGACAGTACCCTCGTTCATTAAGTCAATACAAGTTTGGTCGCAATTCACTATTTATACAATAGATAAGCTTGTCAACGACAAAGTATGGCAGTCGTATCTTGCAATCTCCCAAAGTGGGTTACGAGATTTGAGTAATTCCCTTATGTTGAAACTTTGAATTGGCAACTTGACAGAAACATATATTTAGCCTAAATCAAATATAAATTCTATTTGGTTTATTTACTGTAATAATATTATAATAGATACTAGATAAATCTATTATATTATGATAATTCTAATAATAATAATAATTCTTATCATTTAAGAAAATAATTTAATTTCATCTACTGATTTTATTCAACACCACATAATTAATGAGTATTGTTTGAAGCGATGATAGCTCAGTGGTAGGGTTTCGGACACCACGTCGATTGACGTGATTTGGTATCTTACAATAAGCCTGAGCTTTTTGGAGAATGAAAAAATCGTGATGAAACTATTTCATGTAGCTCTTTCTAACGGCCGCTTGGCTAGGTACAAACCTCAAGGTGAAGATCTGTAGCCACCTTATAGGTGTATTCCGGCAGCTTCACTTGAGAACCTATCTCTCTTGAATTAGCGTGTTACTATCTTCGACCACATCATCACTTAACATCAGATGCGATTGTCATCAAATGCTACATATAAAATAGAAATCTAAAATTACAACATTATACATAAAATTAATGATATTAAGAATTAACGATAGTAATTATTTATTTATTAATTCAGCGTTTATATACTACTAGAAGATAATGATCAAATGTTTTTCTTAAATCAAAGCACCGTAATTACAGAGAGTATATTATTGACTATTTAGGACAATAGCAACTTATGGTAAAATAGGTTTTAAAATAATACTTTTCGTAGCAACATATAAAATGAATAAACAAGTGACTAGGTTCGGAAAAGGCTGGGTGCCTTACTTACTCCATTAATCAAGTGCGAGCCCATTTCATAAAGTGACATTTTAATTGTAACGCAACCGAGGCGGAGACCGAAACTTCGTATTTACACGTTTTATGTTCATAACAAGAGATGTACCCATACTAAGCCACACAGGCCGGATATTAAGACCAGAAATGTGCCTTTTCGACAAATAGTACAATAAATAAATACGGTAAATATTCACTAAGCAAAATTGAGGTTAGATAATCTTATATACTAAAAGTCGTCGCAAAACCAATTCTATTTTCGCAGTATCAAGCCCGGAATTTATCAACGAATTTAGTAATTTGAACTACTATTACTATTTTTTACTGTCAAATGACGATGAATGAAAAAATTGTTAGGAAACCTAAACACTTTAAAATGTTCTTGTAGACCTTCGTACTATGTGTAGGAAAAATATAAAATTGACGTAGTAAATTAAGTGTCTTCGCCAAAGACGTCTTTATCCAGGAGTTAGAAATTTACATCCTGGTATTTTTATTTTATTTATGACTAGATGTGTTCGGGGCTAGCTCGCGTGGATTACAGAATTATTGTTTATGAAGATCTTGTGGTTTTTTATATGGATTAAATATCTAAGGGGTAAAATAAGAAATAAAAGGTAAAATAAGAAAGAAATAAAAAAAAAAGAAATAATAAGAACACAGCAAAATAAAAAATAAGAACAAAATCAATCCAGTAGTTTTTCATGATGCGCACACAACAGCAAACCTCGATCAATTTATTTATATAGATATTTACCTTCGACCATTTTAAAAGCTACTTGTATCGAATAAACATACTATGAAGATCTGGAATCGCCTCCCGGCTAGCGTGTTCCTTCCCTTCTTTGGTATAGGGTCCTTGAAACGAGACGTGAAGATACATTTCAACAACTGCCTATGGAATTTGTTACCAATTTAAACTGAATAGTTTCGTTAAGGTTTCTTTTAATCAACCTATTAATCGTATGACAAAGTGTACGTTTACTAATATTTTATTAATTATTTGAAGTTCTCCTGTCTACGTTCTTACATTATTTTATTAATGAGAATATAAAAACATAACTCTGTTCTAATAATAACAATGAAAATTGTTGCAATTGTATTTTTTTTAGCTGTTCAAGATTAGCCACTCACGATCTTTAAAATCTTCTTCAAGCAATGTTCGTATTCATTGTAGTAAAATTCATTCAAACTATTTCCAAAGCCATAACTTTTTACTTACATTTTGGTAAACTATTAAAAATTTTGCTTTCGCCAGGTACTATCATGTTATTTATTCTTTTTAGTTATTCATGTAATAACGTGATTAGCTAGACCGAGGTCTATTAGGATTTTAATATTTTTAATAAATCATTCTGCTAGTTCATAGTAAATTTATCAGACTTCAATATGAAGCGCTAAAAATTAATACTATTTAGTTTTCCAAAGACTATTTACCAAAGTTTGTATAATTCTAATATTTTATTTATGTGTCTCAATTGACGACGGGAATATGTAGCATGATTGATGTTGGCTGATGAATACGGCAAATCTTTTTGTATAATAATATCTAAAACTCCGTAGTCTATTTACCAAGAAGGGTTTTCAAAATCTGTTCAAAGTAATCTTGTATTTTCTAATACATATTTATTTTTAAAACATCTATCTAAATTATCTATATATGCCAATGTCCGTTTGTTTTTAGACTTTTTATGAAATTGGACAGAGTTCTTTTAATACCGTATAGGATTTATCAGTTGTGGTATTCTGAGTTATGCAATTCTGTCGTAGAATAGACCGAAATAACTTTTTCATTCTCTAGTATAGCTCGAGTCTAAATTTCCTTCAACACTTTGAACAGTGAAATGCTTTTAATACATTGTACAACCTGATTTGAGAGTATAAAAGTTTTACACGCTTCCGACATCAATTAAATACCGGCAACCAATAAAAAATATTTCAGATCTTTTAAATAAATTAAACTTGTGATAAGAAATTATTATTAGAAATTCTCTCTTTTACTAAAAGACTGTAATTGCTACTTTGCATACTTAATGATCCTTTAAGGACGTCCAACTATCTTCATAACGAGGGTACGGGTGTTTTTTTAATAGAGAGTTTCATAAGCAGTTTTAACATGAGACGTTAAATATAATTTCTATTAAAAACTATTGCACGATATGTATATATATTTACATTCATTACTAATATCACCAGTATAAATATAAATACACATCCATCAATCCGTAAAGAATCGTATTATTTAACTTTACCATTATACCGATTCATTTATAATTGTTCTAGATAAGTAAATGATTTTTGTAGGTATCCAGTGTAGATTGAACTCAATAATTCATAAATAAAATATATGGCGATTTTTCAGGACTTAAATTCTTATTAAATTAGATCTTATTAAGGATCTTAAATAAAATTAATGATAATTTCAACAAATATTATTATTGTGAACTTTCTTTTCTTAAAACTCGATATAATCAAAGGCTCAACATAAAAATTCACCTCAGCTTAGAAAGTGCTTTTACGTGTAGTAGGCGTTGAGCAAATAAATCTGTGAATGTGTTTAATGCAAACAAATAAGATGCTTACAAAAAAACTTAAGATAAAAACAATTTCCATCGTTGTCAAAAAGAAGAGTTTTGTTTAAACGGTGGCAAAAAAACATGCGGCCTTTTTTTTTTTTCGAACTGACTATACTGTTAGCCTTAGGGGCCCTGGAGCCTTTACGGCTTTTACAGCTTTACCGGGCTTGGGGGCGAGCGCTTAGGGCACTCAGCCACGAAAGCTAAGCAACAACATCCGAGGGTGCCAAAGTGGCCGAACCTCGGCTCGCACTGTTGCGCGTATGCAATTAAGTCGCGATCTGACTAATCCCTATCCGTAATTCGATCTAAACTAACTATACATATATACAACATGCGGCCCGCCTGATGGCGGCTACCGTGGCCTATGGACGCTTGTAATACCATAGGAATAATTAGCGCGTTGCCGACCTTGAACCTCCTTTCCCCAAGGAGCTTTGAAAACCGCAGGAATACAATACACGGCTGTTTGGCTGCGATCTTCTGTAGAGTGGAGGTATTCCACCAGTTGGGCTGCCCCAAGCAGAGAGAAATCTTCAAAGAAATTTATCTGTGCGCCCTACCTCTCTTTTATTATCACATAAATATATTTAAATACGCAATTTATAATATGTAAAAACATGATCAGTTGTAAAAGTTCATATTAATTAGATATACATTTTATTACCATACCTAACTAAATCATATTTTTTCCTATTTATACTTCTGGTTAGAATTAGTTAAACCTAAAGGTGTATTAAATAAACAGATAAAATTACCATTATGCGGATGTAAAAATCATACATTAATTCAGTAGCAAGAACGTTTTTCTCTTTCTCTTCATATTCTACATGTCAAGTACGTTGTATCTTATGAAACTGAATAATAATATAATTATTGATTTGTAAAGGTATTGTGGTTATAATTTGCGCAGCAATCAAAACCCTCAAACAATTGTATAGTCCACTAACACACCAATTGCGGTATTACGAGTATTTAAGATTTCTTTCATTTATTACAAGTTGTTGACATATTATCTATATGTCGTTAGTCAATAAATAATGATAATGTAGTAAATAAATCAAATACAAAGCTTTAACGGGTTTTAACTGAGGGTTAATTATGTTTCATTTTATATTCACATTTATTAATATAATCAATTATTTCTTTTAATAAATTTATACTCACAAAGCTACGAGAAAAATCTCATAGATGCGAAAATAATTAAGTGGAAAGCTACAGAACTCTGAGAAGGGATCCGAACACTAAATTAAATTTTCCCCTTGCGACCACTTGACCCTTGTCGAATATCCATTATGCATTAACAGGTTAGTGATGCAAACCGCAAAAACAAATTTATGTTTCTAAATTTAAATATAAAGAAATTTAAATACAATTGTGAAATTTAAAAAATATATATATATTTTTAATATACAGCTTGAAGCATGGCCTCATACCTGATGGAAAGTGAAGACTAAACCGAGGATGGTACGGGTTCGTTTATAAAAAACTGATTAACTCTTCTTTTGAAGATCCCTATACTATATAAGTTTGTAAAAACAGACGGGAGCTAGCGAGTTTCATTCATTTGCGGTTAGATGGAATAAGATGGAAAGGGTTAGTGCAAATGTATGATGCAGATTTTCAACTTGAGGGTGGTAGCTGCCGGGAATTAGAAAAAGCCCGACCACCATGGTATGGTTTCCTCACGATGTTTTCCTTTACCGAAAACTCATGCTCATTGCAGGGATTCGAACTCACGTCAATCGACTCGAAGTCGTACACGCTACCACTGAGCCATCATTGCTTCATTTGTATACAAATATGTTTAACATTCCATTGATTGAAATGCTCTTCCAATAAAGAAATTATATGTATTATAATTATATGTATATATAATATTATAATTATATTATTATAATTATATATATTATTTTAAATGGCTTTTAATAGTAATTGTACGTCAGGCAATTATCAGTTTCACTCTATTTGCTTGTAACAATTAATTAGTCTAATAATGTAATTAAACAGCCAATGTTTTTCAAACTTATTATGTAAACGTTATAAAAATTACGATTAAATTATCACATAACATTTTACACGCAAATACATACATAAATAAATCACGCCTCTTTCCCAACAGGGTATGCAGAGACCACGTCCATCCACTTGCTACGATCTTGACATACAACTTTCGCATCCTCAACATTCATCAAACTTTTCATGCATGCTCGTCGGTTTAGAGTACTCCTGAGCTGACCTTTCTTCAAAACGTCCCCGATTTGATCGTGGAACGTTCATCTAGGCCTTTCTCTTCCAACGTTCCCAATTACACTCATCTTATAAATCTGTCTAACCAATCTTGGTTCATTTATCCTCTCTCAATGCGCAAACCATCACTATCTACTTTCACACCACAACGTTCTCTTATTACAGTATTTCTTATCCTGTCACTCAATTTCACTCCTTCTTATTACCAGCATTAACTCTCCTTTCAATATCAAAATGTACACGTAAATACACATAAAGTTAAATCCATTTCGTAATCTCATGCATGACATACAAAATTAAAGTACCAATGACTGGATATGGATGGAGAAATCGCATACCTACAATTGTAATAAAATCACTTGTCAGACATTTTATTTATTTATTTTTTAACAATACGTACCTAGACACGTTAATATAATTTCAATCCTTAATAAACGTATTTTATACTTCCCAGTCACTGCTTCCTCTATTTCTACAAAACCCTTTCAAGAATTCGGGGTTAATTGGATCTTTACAAATTTTTTCCCTTCATTTTTTCGTCTATCACTTGCCGTGTAATTTAAACTTTACTTGAAAAATACTTTGCGAAATTCCCTGTATTAACGAATATACCTACCTACTGTAGCATATCTGAAATAGTATATGCAACATAACATGTTATACTTGATAGTATTATACTTTCGTTTTTATATTTACAATTTATCGATAGAATTAGTATATGATTTTTTAAATTTGATTAACCATACATATTGTTTCTCAAAGATGTTTTGTTCTGGCAACGCCATATTTTTTATTAATTCTTAATCAAAATTTAAGATTCAAACATCATTTTTAATCTATTGATTGATTGTACGTGTAACTTTTAGTGTATGGAGTGTCGAATGCTATCTTAAACACCTAAGCAATATTAATAATGCATTTTGAAGCTGTTGGCTCAGTGGTAACGTGTACGACTTCGCGTCGACTGACGTGAGTTCGAATCACTACAATGTGCCTGAGCTTTCGGTGAAGGAAAATATTGTGAGGAAACCATAGCATGGTGGTAGGGCTTTTTATAATTCCCGGCTGGCTAGCTACCACATTCAAGTTGCAAATCTGTCGCCAAGCACCAATAGGTATGTTCCGGCCGCTGCGCTTGAGAACCAGTCTTCCAATAGGTTTAGCGTGTTATGACACGCTACATCGCCACTTAACATCAGGTGCGACTGTGGCCGCTACGCCAAACCTATAACGATAAAAAAGCAAGTCTCTCCTATACACAGTTCACTCAACTGAAGTACAAACAAAGTATCAATTAAAGCCAACAAGAGTTACAAAACATACTAACGAAAAGGTTAAGGCGCTAGTGTCGAACAGAATCATTACCACCATTATTATATACCATATATATGATAAAATATCATAATAACTACTTACGGTACATTATTATTTTAGATTAGCTAAAATGTTCTCAGTTTTCGCCATGGTATTTGTACCTAAGTGGCGATGATGACGATGACCGTTATAGATTCTCATCTCTTGCCAGTCACTTTTATTCCTGGACTGCTGTTCTCCAAGAGTCAAGAGCAGTCACTTTTAAAGTCCGTTGAAAAAATATAGGAATTCTAAATACCTACGTAATTTCATCTATAGCTGGAAAATAATTATTTTTTTTTATTTATATTTAAAATAACTTATCGATGCTAGATTATCGATCGAAAATTTGTAACGAGTATATAAATTAGATCCAAAAAGTATGAAATTATATTTCACACTCTTATTAATATGGTGATAAGAAACTCTTTATTAAGAAGTTGGATTAAGAAAAAATCATATAGCTTATTAAAAATGAGTACCTATTCTTTGTTTAACACTCGAATATATCTGAAAAAAAAAACAGATGTTCGAGTCATTTCACGTTAAAGGGTGCGATGATGGTACAGAAATAATTGATGGTGTAGAATTGGATTAACTATTATATATAACAGCAACGATTTCTTCTACAATTCCTTCTGCATTATTGCACTGGATATACCACAACTGGATTATTGTACAACAGCTTTTTTACACATATTTTTAATTTACTCATGCAAGAACGCTTGGAATCAGGGCAAACAAGTAGCTTATATGTTAGCAAGATTTATATTTAACCATTCTTTTCGTTGTTTTTATTGCTTTTGGGGTAACAAAAGATTTTGATTAAATTCTCACCAATTTTTATTTATTGTAATTTTTTAAATAGTTAAATACCGCATTATTGGCTAAACATAAAATTTCAGTTCATACCATATCGACTATAAAAATGTACACGATAAATCTTTGTATTGTTAAAATAGCGACTGAATAATTTACATATATCCCAGATAACTTACTTTATAAAGAAAATACTTCATTTAATTATGATAATTCTCCGTCGAAAATTTCACATCTAATCGCATTCCTACTTAGAATTTGAAGATTGAAGAAAACTGAGTGGACCGTTAATAATTATTATAAATATCATGAATAATTCATAATTTCGACGTAGGTTTGTTTTGTTTCAATTTCACAAATCAAAATTCACATCTGTGTTACTAATTCAGTATTTCTCAATTCGAAAACTTGACGAATATTAACATCTTTTAAAAATATACAATAGAAAACTGTTTAAGTATGGTATATATAATTATTTTCATTGCTTTGTTAATCCCATGGGCATAAAAGTTAAGTATGAAAATAAGAGATATTTAAATTTACTGTAGGAAATACAACACAAGAACTACACTTACAGAATGCCATATACAATGTTTATTAATAATATATTGGGCCTGTCTTATTGTATCTCGAATAACTAAGTAGAATACCAGTCTGTGATTGCCATTGTGATTGTGTTTTGCCAGCTGAGCAAAAGCTTCTTCCCAAAGGAAGGCCTAAGGAAGTACATAGGTAAATTTTTGAATAATGTAAATATATATCAAATTTAACAGCGGTGTTGCTCTTGTCAGTGGATCAATCTCCAGCTCTCCCTACATTCTCCCATCCTCTTGACATCTTGATACGACACAAAGCCTATTTTTTCCTTCACTTCCTGAATGTATTGTAATATCCTTCTTGTTTTTCCTCTCTTCTTCTTCTTCCCTTAAATTTTTCCTTCTTTTATGGATTTAATGGGTCATCGTGTCGAATCGAATACATCAAACTTCCCCTCCTATTTTCAATTATTTCAGTAATATACTCCTCTCTTTTACCACGTTTAATACCTATTCATTCGTTTTCCTTTCCGTCCATCTAATTATCTCCATCCTCCTCAAGCACCATATTTCGAAAGCTTCTAATATTTTCCCCATGTGTCTTTGTCATCGTCCACATTTCACACCCATATACTCGTATAGGCTACGCTCCATACGTATATATTAATTAGTTTATTTTTGACACGTTTTGGTAATCTCGCTCTAAATAAATGTTTCTTCTCATGAAAAGCTATGTTTATGTCGCTATTCGGGCTATTTTATATGGTGTACACGTAGAGTCATTCGTAATTATGCTGACTAATATTAAAAATGTTAGTAATTATTTGTCATTGAACAATAGACATACCTACATTTTATTCATGTTAAATATACCAATTTGAAATTCAGTTTAATTTCCGTCTGAAATTCATTTGGATTTGTAACGATCTATTCGAGTTATCATGTCTGTTACGGACAAGAAAATGGTTTTAGTTAATGATTTTATAATCGTACCTCATTTACGTATTATTGATGTCATTTTTTTGTAATATATAATCAAATACTATTTTATATTACACATACAATCATCGTTCAAAGTTTAGCGTGTCACGGTTCACTTTGGCAAATAATGTTTACACATAAGTGACGTGAAGCAAATCTGAGACTCACCTCGGCCGGGCGTCGACTTCCTATAATCCATTTGGGCGAACAACTGGAGTCATGTCGGGGTGATTGATGTAGGTACCAACAAGCGATCCGTACGGCGACTTTATCTACACCTCTTTGACATGTGGACCCGAAAACTTGAGCCGCTAATGCCCACATAATATAACTTTTCTTATACTATAAATAATGTGTATACATAAAATCTTCTATGCTCAATATTTGGACTTGATTTTTGCTATAAATATTTTAACAATTTTACAGCAAAAGCAATTCAACGTTAAAAAATCGATTAGTCTAAATCTATACTAATATTATAAACATCAAAAGATAGTTCACGCTATCACGCTTCACGCTACGGCTTTGAGGAGCGGAGCAGTAACCAGGAACGTCTAGCAATCTGTAAAGTTGTAGGAAAATACGGGAACTGGACACAACGATAGACTAACGGGTGCATTGACAGCAGCTCGGTGGGAAGTTGGTTGAATAAATTTAATTAGGGTGAAACCGTGGAATTCAGTTAGTATACAAATAAAAAACCGTGTGGTGTCGTAGTACACCAGATAGGAACGAAGTATATATATAAAAGAGGTATAAATAAAATAATTATTCGGGTATACATATTTATTATGATTCTTTTATCAATAACAATAAAAAAACTGCTTTACAAAATTATCCTAACACCTTTAAATTATTCACAATGTCTTATAAAAATATATAATAAAATTATAGCAAACTGCAATAATAATAACAGTCATCACGTAGACTATACATTAGCCACTGTATAGCTATCATACATAGACTATACATAAAAATCTTACGCTTTTTTTAAACGTTGCGAACGTTTTTTGTCGGCTAGGGGTACCGCAACGCCCCATAAGAAACTTCGTTGGAAAAGACATAATATATGAAAACGCGACTGCTATCTCGTTAAACCCTTTTTATAATACATTTCACTACATCCGTTGTGTTTTGAATAGACATTCAAATGTGATGTGCCCGAGTATGTACTGTTATCCTATTTAGCGCTTCATTTAATTCATATGTAAATATTCTTAAAATTAAAAAGTAAATATGAAAAAAGAAAAATTAAACCATTTAATATTTTGCGTTTTAATTGAATGTATATAGAAATCGTTTAAATTATGAGAAGTCCAGGTCAACAAGCGTTCGTTGAGTTATCGGCTCATTGGAGCGGCGCGGCGAGAGGACGTCGCGCGTCGTGCCCTCTGCTCGCCGCCTAAATCTCCAATCTAAGTGTTATTTACTTTTATATTTCTCCCTCGGAGGCTTACTGATTTTATGCTTCGCTTTATAGCACATCCGGTACAGGCCATAAAAATAGTCTCCCGACTGATTGCCATCGCTCGATTTGAACAGTCAGAATAAATAACTATTAAAACGTGTGATTTATGATAGAACGTTCCTACCGGCCCGAAAAGTTAGAGCCTCTTCGTTTTACGGAATTTATTATACCTGTCTTAGTTCGTAGATAAAATTCAATTATATCTCTCCTAACGTTGCGATGTTTGAAAGAGATGTTCTACTTCTAGATCGTTTACTAATTTGTACATCATAAACGTGAATAATGTTTTTAATTAAGTTATATTTAAATCACATTTAAATATGCGTGATCTTAACATGTTTTATAATTGAAGTGTGTATATTTAGTTATAAACTATTTGTAAGGTAAATTGAAAATTTAAGAAACCCCAGACACAACCTATTCATTGAGACCATTCCAATGAGCCCAAACACAATATCTCTGGTTTAAGTTGGTGAAGAGTTAGTTATCCTGCAGATTCCAGATGATGCTGCAGCATCAGCTCAATATTGCCATGTTCTTCTAATATCATTGAAGTCACAGAATACCAAATTTCGACTCAATCGGCCTGTGAAAGACGCTCACCATTTACCAACAAGAAAAGACCTGATAATCTTCAAATAGCTGAACAGATTTTCTTAAATCGTAGCTAAGAACGCTCTCGATCATATCATCTTTCAAACAAATAAAACTAGATCGTCGGGGGTTATAAATAAATACACAAACGTATTTCCCCTGAACAATTTTCTGCAAACAAAAATCTGATCTGGAAATTATCAGCCAGTGCATATCAAGTAATTAATGTGGTACTGTGTCGCCCCAATTATGCACATGATGATAAATCCGTCACAGTGACTCTTTTGGTTTGTTGCGTTTGGGGATCAGCCAGTGTATATTATAGCCAGGGTATATATTATATCCAGTTGCCCATAAGCCAGCAAGCATCTTAGCGACGACCGTCGATGGGTTTTCGATCCCTCGGTGATCGCCAATGTTGTTGGATTGTACTCTGCTTACTAACAGGCACAGTACAGTCCCTTTACGGTGCTACTACATAAAAAAATAAAGGTCTTTTGTAGACTGTGCCGCAGGCACCCCAAGCATGTGCCGCAGTCACCCCAAGCATGTGCCGCAGGCACCCCAAGCATGTGCCGCGCCGCTGGACCTCTATACTGTGTACACGGCACCACGGACGCGCCGCCACCGCTTCATTTGCCATATCACTTTACATTTTTAGAAATACATTGCTAGCCATGTGAACGTGAACCCGATGATTTTTGCAGTTTCTATCATGGACTTCCATTGGCAATCTTCCGGCTCCATTTTCAGATACTCATCATCGTGTGCAATGGAAGGCGCTTACGAAAACAAAACAAAAGAGCTCAAACTCGACTATATTTACAGTTTCCATCAGCGAGTTCCATTGACAACCTTCCGGCTCCATCTTCAGACCCTAGTCATCTTTTGTAATAGAAGGAGCTCATGAGAACAAAATGAACGAGCCTAAAATTGACTATCCTACCATTTGACATCAGTAAGTTCCAGTCCCTTCATCCCGGCTCCATCATCAGAACAGCTCCATGGTACCATAATAGCGCATTGTCATCGAAGATGCATACATGTGCCAAATTTCATCTCAATTGGATGCCAGTAAGTGGTTGAAAAATGGTTTACAAATTTTCAATGTTACTTAGATACTCTCTTACAAACATTGCAAGTTAATTTCTACAGTTAGTTTAGATCGAATTATAGGGAGTTAGCTAGATCGCGACGTCTTTACATACGCGCAACAGTCCGAGCCCAGGTCCTGCTACTTAGGCACCCTCGGAACTTGTTGCCTTGCTTTTGCGGCCGAGTGCCTTAAGCGCTTGCCCGCAAGCCCGGTGAAGCTGTAAAAGCCGCAAAGGCTCAGGGCCCCTAAGGCTAACAATATAGACAGTTCGAGAAAAAAAAAATTGCAAGTTAAATAAAAGTTTGAAATTAAAACACTCTGTAATATTACGAGCGCATTCCTATTCCCAGTGACCCGCGTCGTGGGTTCACTTGTTAATAATAATAGTATGGCGGGATGGCATCTAATCTCTATAGAAACTGAGTGGAGGCGAATGTGTTAAGGAGAGCACCACGTTGAATTCACATAATACGTTTAGACTTTACTAAAATTTAAATTACATTAACTTAATTTATCTATATTAATACATCTATAGTTGTTTCTGTACATGTTCTTTTTTATTTCCTGGTATATGTCCTGTATAAATGTCACTGATCACGAATATGACATTAAAATTTATTTATCTGACTGTTTGTATTTCCATATTTAACTCAAAAATGACTTGACAAATTTTTATGAAATTTTGTGTAAAGGAATATTATATTGTTGCTCATTTGATATGATATAGGAATTGTCGAGGATACTTTTAGAAATCGTAAAAAATCAATTTCATTTTTTTTTAATTAATACTCAACCGATTCTGTTGAAATTTTGTACACGGGAAGTGTATGTTATTCCATAGTTTATAGGCTATAAGAATTGAGAATACGAGTACAAAAGAAATTATGAGATGAAAGTAATTACAGAGTAATAAACGCAATTTGGAGCCTCGGGGCACTGAAAGTAAGTAATGTAAATGTAAGCTTACTTCAAATTTAAAACATTACACGCCTCTAATTTATTTTCACAATAAAACTTATTTAAACCGCATACGCTTAACCCTCAAAGCGGTCGTAAGCAAAGATAAACGTACTCTTGGAAACCTTAATAAATATCATTCATTTACGCACAACGATAGTAATTATGAACATTCTCAATTCGTGTGAAATGGGTGGGTATTTACAAAAAGTAATTTTAATTATTTTTCGGCATCGTAGTGTACTTGTAAAGTAATTTTTTCAACGTAATTAGTGTATAATATCATTATCCAATACAACCTTAACACGAATTTTATCATAATATTTTTTTATTTATTTTAGAAATAGAAATAATTATTATCAGTCATTCTCTTTCTAATCTAGCTCGACAAAATGATTGAAATGGTGAATACGATATGAATATACGTAAAAAATGCACAAATGGGAAGAAGTAAAAAACCTATCATACAATGTTTTGAAAAAATAAATACTTAAACAATTACATAATCCGTTAAAGTTAATTTAAAATAAATAATTGCTTCTTAGGTATTCCATTTTTTTGAATTACGTTATTCGATGTATTTCTTTTCTTTACTAGTTCTAGCGTTTTCTTAACCAAGAAGTATAATATGATTAGTGGTGATTCGCGGGTTCTAGCTCACTTAATTGAATCGTCGGTTAAGTTAATTGAAACCGCGGATTAATTTTATTAGGAAAATTTAGTCACAAATGTCAAATGCATTATAGCATCTGCAGTAGTAGTGGTGATTCGCGGGTTCTAGCTCACGTAATTGAATCGTCGGATCTGGGGCCGACCGATCCTACTAGTCGCGAATGAAGTTAATTGAAACCGCGGATTAAGTTAATTGAAATCGCGGATTAAGTTTAAACTTATTTAAACATAAAATGATAAAAGCATAGGTAGTACTTTATTACCTCTGACAAGAACAAAAATAAAAAAAATAATATGTCAGTTTTGGCGAGAATACTTATTTAGTTTTGACATTTAACCATCGATCGCTATACGATTCATCAACGCGTTGAAATTGTTAAAATATATTATCAAAATCAGTGCTCTGTTCGCCTAACGTTCCGTGTGCTGCGTTCAATGTAGGTCTTCATGGCCGTCCTGCAGTGTCCACAGTTCATCGTTTAATCCACAGATTTGAGAAAAGGCAAATGGAGCCTGATAGAACAGGAAAATGTAATAGTTTGTTTGTTTGACAACGACCTACAAACACTGAAAGAGATAGCGTTATAGCTCCAAAGTAAAAATTATAGATAACCCTTGACAATTTAGTGCACCAGTAAAAAATCTAAAATCCAAGATCGTCGCTAAAAATTACAAAAGCTTACGACATCGGAACCATTAGGCATAGGTATGGTAAGTTACAGTAAAAGTAAATAAATAAAGAGGACCAAGAAATATTCATTGATAAGGAAAAAATCAATATGGCAGATATAAGTGTAGTTAAAAATTGTTATGTAAAGATCCTTGGGCCCTTCATTTCAAGTACAAAACCAGTTTTTGTTTATGATGGATTATGGATTAATGACTACACTACTGAAGTGGTAAAAAAACAGTAAAACTTATGTTAACTACCCTGGCAACATTATTCATACGGTTGTACGTGTTGTTATCTGGTTGTCAAGGACACACAGCTAAATGCATGTCCCACTTTTGTTGTTCGTAAGGCTCCATCTGCCTTTTTCACAAATCTGTGGTTTAATCGATAAATTATGAGATAACTGGGACGGTGGCCGATGAAGCAGTGTATGTACGTCAGAGAAACGCAAGATCTTTGGAGAATATTTTTGCCATTCAGGACAGCGTGCAAAGATGCGCAAGGAGACGCGCTCACTTTCAATGCCGACCGATAGGGGAGAAAAGGGTGATGGTGGTCAGTGGGTAATGGTAGTCAGTACAATAACAAGAAAACTAAAAGACGTTGACAAATGAATATCGAGCGAAATGATCGGCCATACTTCACTCTCTTCACTCCCGCCTGATCACCGATTTAATTAGCACGTGACGTTTGGACGAAAAGGGTGTATTGTTGTTTGCCGCGATTTCATTATAATTTTTTTTGTGTACAACATAAGAGGTGAGTATTTATTTCAATCTTTTTAAAAATATAACTCTTATTTTTATTTCAGTCACTTACTAAACAATCTTGTTGTGAGACATTTTTAGTCAAATATTGGTCGATTTATTTATTCGTTTTTTTTTATTGTCAATTTTGGGTAATGTGAGTCAGTTGACCTCCACTGAATAGAAAGAAAAGCAGCAATACACAAAATCTGTTTGCAAGGGCAAGATACGAGTTTTTCAAGACAAACACTCCTTCGCACGTTGATAACAAACTTTTTGTGGCCTAGGATGGATGATATTCATCTCACAAACATGTGGTTCTAACAGGATGGCGCCACTTGCCATACTGCACGGGAAACAATCAATTTATTGTATGAGAACATCAAGGGCTTCATCCACTGTGGCGGCGACATGCATTGGCCACCGAGATTTTACGACTTAACGCCACTGGACTATTTTCTGTAGGGCTACGTGAAATCACTGGTCTATGCAGACAAACCACAGACGATTGCCACCCTGAAGGCCAACATAACTCGCGTTCCTCATTAAATTGGGCCCCATTTATGCGAAGACGACATCTAAAATTGGTCCACTATGATGCGCCATCTACAGCGGAGCCGCAACGGCCATTTGTGCGAAATTATATTCCAGAAATATTGTCATCGAATGCATATTAAAAAAAAAACAATTATGGTAATATCACTGAAACAGTTTGTTTTATTTACTTTCAAACTTCGAACGCTCTTAATGAAAAACTCTATAGTACTAAATAATGTAAACGTAATGTCACTGCATAATTTATACAATTTACTGTAACTTTCGGAGCGTTAAGATACATGGTTAATTAGTGTTGTGAATTGTTTGTTGCCACGTTTCCATTACTTCCGTGAACGTTGTAAATTATATTATTATTATAGTTTCGCTGTCTACATTAACATTACCCATTAAACATTTTTACTCGGTTTCTCAATTCGGCTTTATCTATCCCCGTACGTAAATTTAATTTTTACATTTTGGTTTTGTACCTTCATGTTTATTATTTTCTTATAAAAATACTATATTTACAACTGCACATAATAATACAGCTTTCTTCAAAGCGACCAACATTATCAATCATCTACTGTGTGTTATACCTAGAGCTAATATGCCATGAATAGAAGCCATCTAGCTATAATCGCGCACAGATAGAAATCAGCGAAGTGAACGAGTACTCGGTTGCCTCTGATTCGCTCACTGGACCAAAAGCGTATTACATTCTGGGCTAACAGAATTTTGAGGCCTTACATTTCAAAAGGCCGTGCCTAGAGCTATTTCATATCTTCAATACGCTATCCAATATAAATATTTTATAGCCACGTAGGTAATATTGCATCATGTAAAATCTGTCGCCAAGCACCTATAGGTGTGTTCCGGCAGCTGCACTTGAGACCCAATCTTCCACTAGGTTTAGCATGTTATCATCTTGGGCCACATCGTCACTTAACATCCGGTGAGATTGTGGCCACTACGGCAAAACCTACAAATATAAAAAAAAACCTAGTACCATTTTATGAAATAATATTTTTAACATGTTTTTGTATCATAATTATTTGACAAGAAACACACATAATCTATCTATATCTATACATATTATAAAACTCAACGTCTCTCTGTCTCTGTTCGATTATGTTCTTTTCACACGAAAACCACTAACCTGATTTACATAGTTTTTCCTTTAATTTATAGATATATTATATGTCCAGGTTATAGGATATATTTTGTTACATAAAGTAATATACGAAATAAGCAGTAACGATAATGATGAATCAACTCGGAAGAAAGACGCTTTTGGGTCGATTAAATAGTTTACGCTGAGTAAACCATAAGAGATATATCAAATTAATATATGTCATAATTGTAGATCTTAAAAAGACCTAAAAAAAAGTCATCGATAGCATACGTCTATCTTCTCAGGATCACCCACAAATAAACATTTTTGGGACGGCATAATTCACGCTTGCGCTCGACCTATAGCATTGTATAAGTACACGCGAGTGGAGCCGCGGGCACAGCTAGTGTCTAATAAATATATGGATGAAGGTAATAACTCCCATGCCCTAGAAAGGGTATAATTTGAAGTGCAGCTTTCGAGAACACCCGTAAGAGCTTAACGATAAACTTTCAACTTGAAGTAGCAAATAAACAGGCAAGCAATTAATTAATACATTACCATTATAGTATGGTTTCATCACAATGTTTTCCTCAACCAAAAGCTAAGATACACTGTAGAACTCGAACTACACTATAGGTGATAAGGTGTATTCTGGCAGCTACACGTGAGTGCCAGTCTTCCACTAGGCTTACTATCTTGGGCCACATCGTCAATTTTGTGGTCACAATGCTAAGACTATAAAAATAAAACTGGAGCAATCTGCAGAAATGCGGCAATTGTTATTTTTCATTTCATTTCGGCAATTTCATATATTCCATATAGCTCAGTGTCGCCGACATGAGTTGCCGAATATCCTTTATTTATGGAATGTTAATTATTTTTTTCTTACACTTTTTTGTGTTTTAACTACGTTTCAACTTCGCAGGAAGAGTTAGCGGGCGGGCGGATGTGCAACTTAATTCAAAAGTAATTCAAAATCACTTCGTAAAGTTTTTGAATAAACTAATTCACAACACAATGAGATTGCTTCCGTCTTGCTAAAAAAGTTCGCACCCAAATACGTCTATTTCTTTTCTTTTTTTTTCTTTTAACTAATGATAATAAAAGCGGTACATGCCGCCGCTGCCTGAAAAACGTCGTCCATAGCGAGCGATAGTTTTTCAACTAAATTGATCATGTATAAAACTATTGCCTAGTTTATTGGAGTTGCTACATATCGCTCAATATTGTCGTTGCAAAATTTAGGTACGCTTGTTGCCGTTACCATAAATCGCTTGATATTTCATCACGTCACAATCGAACAGTGTTGCTTATCATCGAACAATTTTCATAGTTCATATAAGCACACCTTAGTTCGTTATTAAAAAAAACAACAAAATATCCTGTCCTTCGTATCAAATCAGTTATGTCTATAATTCAAGTATCAATATTTTACGCTTATCATATCCTACTGGCGCGCTTCCCCGAACTGCATTTAAAGCGATTGGGCTTTCCAACTTTTTTTAGAAATTTCATTTACCGTCGTGCTTTCTCAAATGTTGAATTATTGTTTATATTTTGTTATATTCAGGATTATTATTAACATTTTTCTTTATATTTATGCTACAATAGACAAACAAGGAGAAAAACATAGCAATGAACTTAATTTATTTATTACTTATACGAACTTTTTAATTTTAATCATTCAGCTTTGTGCGTCGACCGACATTTCGATAAATATACTCCCAAATAGACTTAAAAAAAACTATATTATAAAATCCGGTTCCATTAATTTACCTGCGCTGAGTTTAACAACTAGGCTGTGTATAGAGACTGTCATAAACAAGTTGTAGACGTACACGGGCACACGACAAGGCCAGCTTACAATATTGGTGTATATTGGATCATCGAATACCGATATCCCAACTTCCAATGTACACGACACTACAGGGAATTCTTTTAGCTTTGCAAAACCAATAAGTATCCAGTTTACAGGAAGTTTATAAAAAGATAAATCACCTCTATACCTCTTTACTTGATTAGTTTTCACTCGTCGACGAAGTAAAAGCTGAAAATTTATTTAAAAAACTCATGTTGTACGTATGTGAAAACTTATTACTTGATCAAAATTAACCTTCATTTATTGAACACAATTATTAAATTCTTCACATGAATTCAACAACAATATCGGGGTTGTAAAAAATATCGAAATAATGTAATAAAATCAGGAAATATAAAATAACTAGTTCGGCTGTTATATAATATTCCAGAAAATACACGTTAATGCAGAAATTCAAATACGGTAATCAAATATAGGTCCCAATAAATTTTAAAATATGTTAGATACATCTACAATCTACACTTTCTCGAAGTGGGAACTACATAGTACATATACCTATAGTAAACGTATCTTTAAAACGTAGTAGATGTTTCGAAATAAATGTCTTATTTCAGATTATGTTCGTTTTGAAAATCGCTAATTTGTGTACAATCCTGTAGTGCTTACCAGACTGGATGTCGATAGCCATAAACTTGCCCTGCATAATATTACATAATATATAGACCTACTTGGCTACCTAACAATATTAATATATACCCGTCCACACTCAGCTACGACATGTGTATAATCTAGAAGCGCCAATTTAACACAAGGAAATGACATAAGTTTCGTTGACAAGAAGAAACGTATGGACATGTTTTAATAGTCTTTTTTATTTTATAAAGTGGAAAGTGTTCACCGTAGTCTATAGATATTAAGAATAAATTTCAAAAAGGTACGCAATTTTAACTAAGGCCACTAACATGATAGCGTTTGTCGAGCGTGCGCCTTCATCGAATGTTTAAACAGCGCTGACGCTGCCTGCACGCGGTTTTTGCGTAGCGCGCCTGCATAATGCAGCGCTCGCGTCGCGTACACGCCGCCTGCTTTCTTGCATGGGAAAAAACTCGGCGCGACTGCTGCGTGCAACGTCAGCGCTGATCAAGCGTTAGACGAACGCGCACGCTTGACAAACGCTAGTCTGATAGAGGCCATAGAGAAGTAATATTAGGTTGCTTGCTACTCCTAAAAGTCCTGAATTAATTGGAAAGCCCCTTGTACCAGTCTGTGTACTACACCCTTCGGACTGGAATCGCCAGTATTCGTGGTGGTAGGGATGGCGATTCTTTCCGATAAAGATCGATTTTTAAACCGGTTTTAAACTTATAATCGTAGGAGGTAATATAGAACCCTATATCATAGGAGGACAAGAACACGCTCACCGGAAGGCGATTTCACATCTTCACATTACGCCAAAGGTAGGATTTTGCAAACTTCTTTGTTCGTGCCGAGATGAATACTAAAATGCAACTGTAACTTAAATTGAGCTACAATGTAATTAGGGTGAATAAATTATTCACACAAATTTAATGTACAGTCAGCAAAATCAATCATGTTGTTGTATGTAGCTTGAATCGTCAGTATTATACTTACTTGTATCTAATACTCGTATAAAATTTAGTTATAATGTATGTTTTTATTTACATAACGCATTTTTATGCATATTATAATGTATAAATGTATATTACATGACTCTACAAGTAATTTAAATATAACAACGATATTGTGCGTATACAAGAGCGAAACAGTTTAGTTATATGATATCAGTAACTCGTGATGTAACAGCGTTGCCATGGGATCGTTGAAGAGCTCTTGGCAGAGCAGCCAAATGTTTACCCAAAATTAATATGTGCTGCTGCATCTTGTTATTACCGATATAATAACATAGACATAATATTAGGTTTAGACAGAGGATTTTTCCATTATAGGAACAATAATAAAATTATAAATGATAAAGCTTAAATTTGATCGAAATACTATGCCTAAACTAACCTTCCAAATTAGAAAGTTTTTACATAATATTATTTCCATTACTTTATTTAAAATTAATGTACTAGAAATGAAAAATGAAGAAACTGAGAGTTTTTTAATTTCATTTTAATTGGAAAAGATTAGACTAGAAAGAAATAATCACACAATTCCATTGAACTATGACTAAGAAAAAAGATACTGAAAATGGTTTATTTATAGTAAAGAAATTAGTACAGGATAAACCTTTCATAAAAAAAGCTAAAAAGCGAAGGGCAAACAAAACTCGACGACAGGTGTCAGTCAAAAAGATTTCGGTCTCAGTAAAAGAAAACATCACTGACCTTTTATGCATTACATCACAAAAGGTTTGGTCGACTGCTCGAAATGTCGTCGTCAAAATAACACACTGTTGTCTAGCTCCTTATGTCCACTGATTCAGAATGAATAGGATATTGATATTTAATTGATGATGATTAATGATTTAAGATATCTATTTAGGTAACACGCTCTTCTTATAAGGCGATAAACTTAAATTATTATATTAAATTTACTTTTGTAGCTTTGATTCATTAACACTTTCAGATCCAACTACACGGTAATGTGTATTTAGCCACTTAAATTCTATGCGTCAATATGGCATTCACAGCGCGACGCGGGGTATCTAATTCTATGGAAAGGGCATGTGAGTGGCGGCCTTTAGAAATAAGTTATTGATTTATTCTTATATTATCTTCTCGAGCATTTGATGCAAAACAAGCACTCCGAACTCAATCTTAATAACAAAATGTAATTTTATTCGAAAATTTATTTTTGCTTGGATAATTTGCTTTAATTAAAAATACCTTTCAAAAACAAGCTTTTATTAAATATATCAATTGTACTAAAAGGAAAATAATAATTTTATGCAAGTGCTGTGCAGAATGTTATTTATATAAGTGAATGTAATAAAGTAGATCGATCGAGATCCTGTATAACAGTACTTACAGGCCCGAAGTTAGGACAATCACTGAAAAATAAATATTCATTGTTAAAAGTACCTCCCTAATATTCTGCTACCACAAATAATTTTAAAAAGCTTGGAGCATAAATAAAAGGGGAATTTAAACTAAATTTTTTTTTGGGTGTTACAAACTTTTTATATTACAGAATATGAGGTATAACTATGAATATTTATTTTTACAGTGATTATCCTAACATCTTGCCTATATAAGTAGATTCATTTATACAGGATCTCGGTAGATCTATTTTATTACATTCACCTAAGTTTGTAACTAACATTCAGCATAACCCTTGCATAAAATTATTATTTTTATTTTAGCACAACTAATATATGTAATAAATGCTTGTTTTTTAAAAGTTATTTAAATAATATATTTTTTAATGTACTTATTCCGTCGGTATGCCAAATATATATACACAATATATATAATATATACAAGTAATAAAATTGAAGTGTATGTTTGTAATGTCAAAATAACAGCTTTTAACTAAATGCATATTAAAGTATATACAGTACTTACAACACACCAATTTCTAAAATTTTCGTCTGTCTGTTTGGTCCGGCTAATATACGAAACGGTTGGATCAATATTAACGGGATTTTCATTGGTAGATAGATGAATTTATAAGGAGTAACTTAGGCTATTTTTATTTGTGATTCTGTAATTTAGGCCAGTGGAACCGCAGACACAGTTAGTACAAAATAATAATAAAAATATTCTGAATTAATACACAATACATACATAACAATGTGTTCATAACAGGAAGTTATACGTTGCAGTTTTGAACAATGCACCGCCGAATGAGGTAAGTGTGCGTTCAGTACAAACTACCGCGTGATTAATAACAGACGGGTTGTGTATGCACAAAACTAAGCAAGTTGCCTTGCTGAGAACTAATAATGACTCGTATGTACTTGATTATCAGTGATCTCACATGAGCACCCGTTATATTGGCATCCCTCGTGCACATAGCAACTTCAGTGTTCCGTTGTAGATACTATAACCAATTAACTTTGATCACTGACATCGACTGTTTGTTCATATTCAGTGATCAAATTTATATGAAGCTGGTTTATGGTTATTATCACTATGAAGAGAAATTGATAGTTTTAGGAATCTCATTACGGATTACTAACTACACTATTATACTTAATAATAATAAAATATACCCTATAACCATTAACATGAAAGTAGCTTCCTATCAGAAAAATAATTTTTAGAACAGAATCAGTAATTCCAGAGATTAACTCCTGTATCCAAACTCACAAACTAAATCTCTTTATATTAATGATCTATATACTTGACATATGAAAATATGTTAAAAAATATGTAATAAAAAAATAGAAGTATAAAAATAACACCGTGGACTGAGAAGTTGAGAAGTAATATCTAAGCGTGGTATGGGCAATGAGTATATGTCATGAGGAGGGATGAAAGTTATATAACTAGATTAGCTATGCCCGCGACTCCGCTCACGTGAAATACAAAATTATTGTTTAGGTTTCTTTTATTATTAAACTATAATTTAAGTTAGGTATGTTAAATATAAATGCCGTCGTTCGAGCGCATGCGCGAATCGTGCTGCCACGTTCCCACTCACGGCGATTACCCACCGGTTACTTTAAAGACAAAAATGCTTATTGTGGGTTATACTTAGGAGATAGTGGATAGAAAACATAGCTATAAATTAGAAAAAATTCAAGTGCGTGTGGAGCCATTCGCAGTGTAGACACCCTACACTACTACTACTACCCTAGTTGCCCGTCACAATATCCAGACTTTTGCTTTTGTTACATTGGGCCAGGACACGGTGAAATCGTCTATAGTATACTTTTGTATGAAGTAATTCATGGTACACCGGGCCGGGGCCGAGACGGATGCGTGCTACCGTGGCCTGTTGGGGCACAGATCCGACCTGATGTGGCATAAATTACTTCATACAAAATTATAATATAGATGATTTGACCGTATCCTGTAACCATTTAGCTGGGTGGAGACACTTGACTTTAACAAAAATTAGCACTTTAGAGCTTAATTTTAAAAGTTGATTGACTATTACTCGTTAACTGGTTAAGCCTACTTATTTCCTATAGTGTTCCTTTTTACTTTATTTTATATACTACTACCATGAGTTTTTTCACATATCCATAAACAATGTATTGAAGTAATGATGGCTTAGTGGTAGCGTGTAAGACTTCGCGTCGATTGAAGTGAGTTCGAATCCCTGCAATAAACCTGAGCTTTCGGTCAAGGAAAAACATCGTGTGGAAACTATAGCATGGTGGTAGGGCTTTTTCTAATGCCCGTCTGGCTAGCTACCACCCTCAAGTTGAAAATCTGTCGCCAAACACTAATAGGTGTATTCCGGTAGCTGAACTTGAGAGCCAGTCTTCCACTAGGTTTAGCGTGTTATCACCTTGGGCCACATCGTCACTTAAAATCAGGTGATAAAGTCTTCTTGCAGTCTTATCTTTGCCGTACTGTGAAGCTGTGAAACTGTCTCCCGGGCAGTATGTTCCCTCTTTCCTACAACATGGAAGTCCTTCAAACACAACGTGAAAAGACATTTCAGCAGGCCGGCATGACAGTGACGACTGACGATATATTGTAGATCCCATGGTAAAATCAAAATAGTTTTTATTTTGTTTAGGTCCTAAGAAAGCACATATCAAAACACTAACTACTATCGGTCCGGAAAACATCTCAGTCATCGAATCGAATAACTGAAAAGAAACTCGATCGGTTAATCTTCTTTTTTTCAACTGTACAATATTATAACAATAGTATTAATGCAATTCAATAATAATAACTATATAATTTAGTGAATGCACAGAGAAGGATACAACATAATGATTCACACAATGACTTACCTTTTTGACAACAAAACCTATAGTAGACGCCTATGTTATTAGATTACAATATGCTAAACAAAAAAAAACATACACACATGCATAGCCTACTAAAAATATAACCCTACTTTTGGCTTTATCGTAGTCGAGTAAAAATTAATTATTACACATCAACAGGCATTATTTCAACGTAAACTAGCTATATATATATATAGTTTGATGGTTGGTTGGCTACGATTTGCATAAGTAACACGTTTCATTTCCGTAATTACAGTTCGATCGTTACCATTAATCTTGTGACGTAATCCCACTGAGAGCGTCAATCGTATAACTTTAATCATGGGATTTACTTTAAACGCGTCTTCCTGCGAACCTCTTAGCGAATTCTTTCGAACAAAAAGTTGTCAAAAAACGGCAGCAAAAACAAAAGGAAATAGTCGGGGCGGTCCCCTGAGAGTCGTTGTTAACCCTGGGACGGTACTTAAATCAAACGTTCACCATTCAAGGAAATTATAAGAATAGGGCATGGATTCTCGTGCCCTCTGAGAGAATCCACTCGGATAAAAAGGCTTACATTGGAACAATGTTGTGAATAGTTTCATTGTTACGTAATAATATTATATCTTTCTAATGTTTTATACTATAAGCAATATTTATATTGCTGGTCAAAAAGGAATTCATATAAATGTTAGATACCATTGCATATATAAATAGCCATAATGTAGTTCGGAAGAGATTGCTGTCAGCAATAAGCCCATCCTTTGTAATCATCACATAATTTGTAAATATTAAAATAGGTCTGTAATAAACGGTGTACAATAATAAATAGCTTAAACCTTCAAGTTAATATTAAAGGAAAATATAAAGGGGTGTCTAAACCGACGAGCTTGCCGAAAAAACGACCCGCAGTGCCCGCACCAGCAATTGCCACTACTGAAATGACGCGCGCGGCTTACTGCCGACTTATGCGGCATATGCCGGCGACATATCCGCGCGGCAAATACCCGCCGACCGAGTCGTCGGCATAGTGTGATGTCGTCTTTACAATATTTACTTGTAGGCTTAAGCTGTTTTTGAAATTTAGATTGTTATTAATTAAAGGCATTACCAATTTTATTTTTGAAAATTAATCTTCTTCGTATAATGGGATATCTTTTATAAAAAATAAATTTCATTAACCATTTAAAGTATTAAAATGTTTTGTAGTTTACGTAAACCTTACATTCAGTATTTACTATGGTTTCGGTAGTCGCGGTGTATTTACAAAGTTAACATCCGCGAATAAGGCGCTTTGACTGTATTTTTTCTGTTGTTATCTTCGAGAAATATTACTTTACCTTGCAACAAACTTAACAGGCCTGATCCGCTTTCCAACTCGACCTTTTACTTGCCTTATGACAGCAAGCTTAAAGTATTGAAAGTCGTGGCGAAAGTTTTTAATATTTCTAATACATTTGCCAATCTAAAATAATTTGTATATTACGCTAAATTATTTTGTTTCTCCTTCGTGAAAAAAGGTAACCAAAACAAATTTATTTATCCTTAAGGGAATTATCATTTATATATTTTTAGAATTACTTAACTCGGAGTTCAAATGCTTATGTATTTTCCTTTATCCTCCTTACACATATTTTTACACAACACTATTTCGGGATGAGCATATTATATTGGTGATATTTCGTAACCGTAACTGGTATTTATAATTCAAATTTGGGCACTAATCTGTATTGGATACCGCTGTGAACATCGTATGAATCTGTTGCTTTTTGTGATGGAATTCGAACCAATAGCAGAGCGTTGTGAAGCGTTCATACGTTCTCGTCTAATCACAACGTCTCGTCATGGCGCCATCAAGAATGGCGTCTGAGTCTTGTCTTCTTCTCGCCGGTGCACGCAACTACGTGCGATTCAAAGTGGTTCGTTAGAACATAGTTACATATAAACTATTAAAATGTAAGGAACAATTACTCAGTGCCGATTGTGTGGTGTGCATCGGGAAAACAAGCGTGCGTTATCTACTCCGGCTCACCAGACCTGGCCACCCTGGATGTTTCAGCTGCTGGACGAACGAGCGTACGTGGCTAAAGGTAAGAATTCCTGTCATAGGGACGACAGATACTTAAACGCTTGCAGCCTTCAATACAAATCCGGTAGCTGCTCCCAATGTGCGTGGTGTTCCATGCACAGGTGATATGCACTTGAATTTTATAATAACCTTAAAATAAATAATTACAACTTATCGATGCTTTATGTGTGTCACTTTTGTTATGTAGCGTGTATTGTGGTAGATTTTCTAATGTAGCTTCAATCTACGCCTTAACCTACAATAGTATAATGAATAATTATTAAGAGGGCATTCTAAGACATGGTCTTTTGGTTTCAAAGGCAGCACATTCTGTACAACAGCAACCAAACCGGAGAATCGAGTAATAAGTAAATCTAACCATTGCGAACTGAGTGCGAACGACTTGTACATACGTGTTTATATTACTGACCACGCCCTTCAAAGTGGAACACAGCAGTGAGAGTACTGTTGTTCCGTGGTAGAAGTAAAAAATCTGCGCTTTAAAAAAATATGGTCAACCCGGTCTCATTTACACTCTAATATCTTTGTTATTGATCGAATAGTTATGTTAAGGCTACACACTATGACTGCGGCCCAGCGCGGCGTGGTGGAGTGTCCGCTGGTTGTCTAACCCGGCAGGCTTGCCGCAAAATCAAATTGACGCTCCGCGCCGGCAACTCTCACTAGCTGAAATAATGCACGCGGCTTAGTGTTGGTTTCTGCAGAATACCCGCAATCTTTATTTCTACCAGACTAATGTCATTTCACTATGAATAACGTAACCGTATAAAATATATTTACATAGTAAATAATATGTAAGACCCAAAATAAATATGTGCGCTCATATATAAGTGCACCATAAAATATAAAAGTAAAAATGTAATAATCGACATTGATAGGAAAGAAAGAGCGTATAAAATAAGAAAAAATAATACGAACAACTTATAATATGTCTTCGAGATGTGTCCATATGTCGAAATCCTCCGAAGCCGTTCCCTCTCACCGGATATGAATAAAATTTTCTTAGATAAATTGAGAGTTCGCGAAAACGTGTCGATTTCTTTATTTATTCAATACTTTTCTGCTTTCAAACGTTTTGCCTTGGATTCGTCAGCGCTTATCTTATATTTATGAATTCCTTTGCGCTATTCATATAAAACCACTTACTTGTAATAATAACGATTGAAAAGTGGCATCTTATTTGCGGACTCTTATGTTTGATTATATCATTATTGCGAACCTATGCATATCCTATTACTGAGCATGGCCTCTTCCCAAGGGATTGGAATTGAAAGGGATGGAATCACCATGCCAGCCAACGACGAGGTATCGGCGTTTTTAACGCCCAGAAATCGAACGCTCCGTTTTCTTTTTAAACTGGAATACTACGAGATAATTTCTCAAAATTCCAAGCTTCCTCTCGGTGTTTGACGTCACCGTCAACCAATAAATAATACATATCACTAAATAATTTCAAATTAGTATAGTTATATACGCGAATTTCAATTCAAATTCAATAAACCATCAAATCAAAGAATTTCCCCATATTATATCGCACAGTAATAACGACGAACCTTTTTGTTTGTACTATTCCTAAATTTGTACAAACTTCTTTGTTAGAATCTTTGTTCCTCATGTAGAGTTTTATGTGTTCCACAAAAATATTATAATTAAAAAACCGGAAATTAAGTACAGCGGTAGGCCAATTCGTGAGTTGACAGTATGTTTAAAAATTAAAATTATTTTTATAATATTGTCCTATTTATAAAAAGCCTTTGGAAAAATATATTGTTCATATATTTAATTTTGTCGTGGGAAAATTATTTTGTCTGTGTGTTACGTGATTGGAAAGGCAAATCAGAAAACGTCACATCATCGTTCATTAAATATATAGTGCAAAAAATCCAAAATTAATAGGTACTAAGAGTGGAAATAGTGACTTTAAAATTATATAGGTACCGAAGAAATTCCATCAATTTTAAAACTGAAACTCTAATAAAAGGTTAATTAATACCTTTAAGCTTAGTTTTATAAATTGATAATGAATAAATTAATAGTAAGCTAGTAATGAATAAATATTAATTAACTGCTATTATTATCAAGATATGAAATGTTTAAAACAATGTTTCAAAAATTGTGCTCTGCTGGATTTTCAGTAGTACCTACAGTAGCTACCTACAACTATTCATGTTGAAAATAAGCCACAAAATACATTGGAGTATTTACCAGCAGCTGTTCGTAAAAACCTTTCTCCTTTGTAGACTTAATATCCGATGATATTAAACTTTACAGTCAAACTCAATTTTAGAATTCAATAGAAAAATATTATAAAACATTTTGTTGCGAATATTATATACAAGGTTGTAACTCACATAAATACAGATGATTCGGTAATAGAAAAGTTCTTAAATAATAGTTCAATTGATTTACGATTTAGTGACAAAAAAAACTGTTAATTTATTAAAGCAGATGTGTTACTGTTTATTTCATTATTCAAACTTTTTAGATATATAGATGTATAATCCATTATATTCATTGCATTTAAGTTAGTTAAGAAATTAAATAAAATGCAATGTACTCCCAATCATAAATATTACTATTAACACCAGGGGTGTTAAAATAATTTGAAGCCAAAATTCCGATAATAAATTCCCATTACCACACGGCATAGAATTATTTTAATTATATAATTAATTATAATATGATATGGAAGCGTTAAGACTTAATTATAGACATTTTACTCCTATTAAATAAATTATTAGGCCCTCCTTCATTACAGGCGCTCCCATATTCAAATAACAATGAAAATTAGTAAATGTGGACCAGCTCATGTTTGCCGGGGGATGTTAACTAAATTCACGAGCATTTTACGGGCCTCGCTTTTATTAAGTTCAAATTTATTCCTCGATGTATTCAAGAAAATTTCTTAACTAATTGTTTTATCTGAGAGTCGGATCCTTTTCTAACCGCATTCATTTGACTTCTCTTAATTAAGGTACATCATGCTTATATATAAATATAAGAAGATAAATAGGTTCAAGGAATCCCACTAGTCCCTACTAATAAAGTATGTTAATGGCCCTTTATCCTAAATTAATATATAAGAAAGTTCAGACCTATTTTTAATACTTTCATGTTATTTTGATTTATATCAATGTATTTGAATGATGCAGTTTTCACTTGTATATTTTGACTTGTAACTTTACACTTTACACATTTTTCCAATATTATAAAATTTTAAAAAGTCCTGTTTTCGCTAAGGAAAGTTGTTTTTTCCCAGGAGTGGAATATTAACAGGCTAGTATTATTATTGCAAATTAAAAAAAATCAAAAAGATTAATTTGTACCTTTAATAAAAAAACGCATTTCTTAGTAACGCTAAATCCTCAAACCCTTTTATATATTTATTGTTAAGCAAAACCAGTGTTATTTATATATTTTCTTTTAATAAAGTTTTGCTTTAATACTTGAACTTTAACTTTGAATTATGTAACAATTACATTATAGTTTCGTCGTTTGATTTAAATAATATTAACGAAAGTTTCTTCTAAATTAAAATAAAGGTTCTATAAAAAAGGATCTATAAACAGAACGTTGTGGTGAGAAAGAAGATATAGTGACACGGATTGAGAAAGGGATACTTAGATGGTTTGGGCATGTAGAGAGGATGAATGAAAGAAGATTGACTAGACAGATTTATAAGATAAGTGTAATTGAGAACGTTGGGAGAAGAAGGCCTAGACGAATGTTCCACGATCAAATCGGGGACGTTTTGAAGAAAGGTCAGGTCAAGAGTACTCTAAACCGACGACCATGCATGAAAAGATTGATGAATGTTGAGGAAGCGAAAGTTGTATGTCAGGATCGTAGCAAGAGGAAGGACTTGATCTCTGCCTACCCCGTTGGGAAAGAGGCGTGATTATGTATATATGTATAAACTTATTTTTAATCATAAAGTAGGAGAATATAAAAATTTGGTATAATAAGGAGTTTCATTTAATTCTCATGTATAATGGATACAGTATTACTTAAAAAATAAATTACATTAAAAAGTATACAAATTACTACGTATAATTGGAAAGGTTTACTCGAAGTCCCGAATGTCCGGTGTTATTTATTAGTCAAACCGATATCCGGGGACTCTGTGAGAAATGCTCCTGAGGTCTCGTCGACCGCCAATATCTTCGGGAGACGGCTTAAAAACGTTTCAGTAAGTTTGGCTTTACCAACCTTCGTTTTTTACACCCACGGGTATTTGTATACGGGCACTTCCGACTGGAAATAACGGGATTTTTAAATCTCCTTGTATACTTAGTATCAACGATAGTAATAACGTGGAATTCAGAAATGTTTATCGTTTCTATTGATAAACCGAAATGAATTGTATTTTCTAGTTTTGTGACTGGAAAACAATTTCCATACCTATTTCTATGCTAATATTATAAACCCCCAGAGATTGTTTGTTTGTACGCGCTAATCTCTGAAACTAACAGTCAAATTTCAAAAATTATTTTTGTTTTTACAGCTTGTTTATTTAAGAATGTTATAAGTTATATAACATCATGCTAGCGCTCTAAGGAGCGGAGCTGTAACAATGAACGTCTAGCAAGCAGGAAAGCTGTAGGTAAGAACGAAAAGTGAAAACAACGGAATAAATAATCTACGTAATATATTTTATATCTCAGATGAAAATAATTAGAAATAATTAATATTATCAAGGGTGCCTATGAATCACATAAGTACTCAAAGTAATTCTATTGAAGTATAATCAGGAAATATAGCATAATAGAGTGCTAAGAATCTCCGGTAGCATAGGGAAGTACAGTAAAGTTCGTAAAGAAGATTAAAGTAGTTCATAAGTTTGCTTCAGGCGCCGGAAAAATATTGATAAACTAGCAACTCACCCCTGCTTCGCACGGGTAACAGAGTATAACAGTTTAACAGATTGTGACGAAATAAATGATGAAAGCATTGGTTGGTACCTGCCGTTGGCTAATAGACTTTGTTACTTGTATTATACAAACTTCTACACCATCTTTTATACCTTAGGTATTGAATTTTCAAAAACTAGGAAACAAGGCTTTTGAAGTGAAAACATCTTTAGCACCGTTGTGATTTGAAACTCGATGAAACGAAAACGCGACAGTAAAAAGCAGGGAAGTTATGGATATCCGTTTCTGTAACCGAAACTATCGGATATCCGAAATACAAAAATATCCGTAACCGTATCCGATATAAATGTTTCGGATAATTTCAGATAGGGCAAATTTGAATGAGCCATTGTCAAAAACCAACACACATACACAACCAATGTTTCGGACTACTGTTTTTAAACAATTTGAACGATTATAAGCGGATATTATTATTTTTTTCAGAATATATTTTTAACTTATAATCTCAAAATGATTACATAAATATAACTGACTCTCGATACCTAAAAACAACTTTACTGATTGGACAAGTTTTTTTAAATATTGTACAATTCTTTGAAAAATGTAATATCCATTACCGAAATTATCCGAAACAATCGGATATCTGAAATATTTTCTTATCCGTATCCGTAACCGAAACCGATTAAATACTCTTAAGATATCCATATCCGAAACCTCATATCCGTAACATCCCTATAAAAAGAGACAACCATATACATCTATAGGATTTAGCCTACAAGAGAATGCGAATTCATACCGGAATTCATACGCAGTAGGTACGTACGAGTGGTCGATAGTTCGAAGCCTACTGATTTAGGATATTTAACAAGCATTTTTAAACAAACTTTTTTTATATCATCCTTAAGGTTTCATTTCTGACACGTGTGTACTGCTGCACACATAATAATTATTTTTTACTTTCTCTCTAAATTGTTAAAGATCAATTTTCATAGATCTATCTTCAAAAATGACGAATTGAGAACACAATAGAAGTACCTTTACAATTTATTAGTATAAAGAAAAGTATTAACAAGAACAATATTATGTATCTTAAGAAAACATGTTCCACAGATTAATAACAAATGAATCTAATCATTATGACATACAAATTAAATATAGAAGTTAAATAACATTTCCATGGCAGTTTTTTGGATTGACAATCGGCTATGTAAGTAATATAACAACACAAGAAATGCAAATTGTAGTAATGATAAAAGTATGTAATGGTAGTGATTTTTATTTAAAAAAATGTTATTATTTAATCCTATGTTGTGTAATACATATGGTGTTTTGCATAATAAAGCTTGGTTATTGTGTATAAGTGAAGTGAATTGGAAATAATAACATGGATCATGAATTCTGAGATGCCACAAAAACTCCCTAGAAAGTTCTAACAAGGGAGCCACCACCTTGTTAGGATACACAAATCGTCATAAGACTGGAAACTATATACACTCGAGAATGGCAGTAATGGTCTTCAATAAAGAAGACCTTCTGCCAAGGTTGGAAAAAGAAGAAGAAGAAATGCAAACGACATCTAGAACATTTTTGACCGACACGTACGTGACATGGATGAAGAAAATGTTGTTCCCTTTTTTTAAATCTTTCTCGTCTTAAATTGACTCCAGATCCATTCCTGTTGACAACTTTATCGAGCGGTTTTCGATAAATTGCGGCGAGGGAAAACTAAATAAATCCGAGAGGGACTTTAGATAAGGTAATGGTTTCAGTAATGTCTAGCGACTGCCATAGCTATAATGCAATCGAAAAGCCAAAGAACCGTACTCTACTCAATCCAACTATAGTTTGAATGTAACTCAACTCACAAAAAACCTGTTTTATAAATTTATAATAACAAAATACTTTATATTTATCTTACAATATCTAGTTTATAGTTAGAGAACAAATTTCTTGTCTATCGTACTTAAGAAAAGAAGGTAGTTACGCCAAATATTTTGCATTTAAAATGTCTTTGTCAAGAACTTTTTTCATTAAAATCTGGTCGGGTTATGAAAGTCCTGCGATGCATAAAAGATATTTACTGCGTTTAATTTTCATTCTCAATTCCTAATGAAAGGAATCACAAATTGTATTTTTATACATAACTCCGTAGAGCCGGTATCAGCTTTTTAGCGTATTAATTCTCATTATATTTTATTCAGACATAAATAGTAAGTAATTTGGTAACGATTATCACCAGATTATAGACTGGCCATATTAATATCCGTTTATAATCTGGTTATAACAAAAATTGAAAGGTTCAGTAATTAAAAATTAAAGGGTCTAAGTTCACACGCGCTGGCTTTTTGAATTGAAAGTACACTGGCACATAGACCGCATACTACATTATTTCTGTGTATGTAAAAATAAATAGCGATAGACACTTATTTGAACCTATTTGGTACTTAGACTGCAATTTTATAAAAATATGATTTGTGATTTTTTGCCACAAACATAGAAAAACATAGAATATGAACTCTTAATTTATACTACACTTAATATATTTTATACAAAACCCTCTTAGGATTTAAAATAACAATCATAATCGTCTTATAAATGAATGCCTAGTGAATAGTAATTACGAAAATATAATATAAAATTTGTAAGGCGACTTAATAAAATTCTACGTACGGAGCCAACTTTGGTAACAACTAAAATAGTTTAAGCGCTGTCTGAGACGCGTATTTAAGACGGAAGACAAACTCATCACCTCCTGGCAAACATCAGTGCAAGTTCTCAATGAAGCCGGGACAAGACAAACTTTACGATTCGGCATATACTTACAAACTTTACGGAACACTTCAACTAAGAATCACCTGTAACCTTAACGTTGCCAGTCCTCAAAACAAAGGAATAACTCGTAAGAAGCACTCGAATTAAATTTAAGGAGCACAACATAGCTAACTTTGTTTATTGGAACACCATAGTTAATAAATAATTGAGCGTTGTCACAATTTTCCCTTTACCAATTAATTTCCTTTATATCCTATTTTGAAACTAATTTAATAGTTTATTACAAAACTGTGAAATAAATATATACTTTATTTGTCAGTTTTATATTTGAACTAGCTGTGCCCGCGGCTACGCTCGCGCTGATGACGGAGAACGCGTAGTGCTTAAAAAATCTTAGTTTCCTAAAACTTTTTATTGAATGAAGATATCGTGGTTGTATTATTTTTTGATATGGGCCAAGAAAAGTAGTTGTTTAAGCGGTTTAAGCGAAAATTTAGTTATATTGGTTGGCGAAAAGATGGATGACCAAACTGCATAGGTTTTAGGAAAGAAGCAGTTTGTGAAAAAAAAGGAAAGATGCACGATATCTTGTTGATGACCACTTCCTTTTCTGCAAGACTTGCTGCGAGCGAGAACTGTCAACAATTCACAACACAAACACCAAAAGTAATTTCTCCTACGACTGCGGAAGCGCGTGAGATCGAGCCGCCACGAATCAATGTCAATTGCACATTGATATGAAACACATATAACACCGACATTAAGATATGTGCGGGAGCGGGATGGGGGGTACGGAGTACACCAACCAATATAGCGTTAAATAGGCGCAACCAGTAGTAAAACATTTTTTTATCAAAATCTATCCAGTAATTTTTGCGTGATGCGCGCACAACCTCAAACATCAATTATTTAGTTTATATACATAAAAAATTCAGTGGAGATCAGTAGATAAAAATAATGATTATTTACTCTATATTCTTTCTTCATATTTCAGTTAAATATATTTAACTACTTAAACAACCGTATAATTAATATAGAAATATTGGTGATAATAAAAACATAAGTAATTGTTTTCTTAATGAACCTTATTAATTATTAGATACCATTGAAAGATAAGTAAATTATTTTTAAATATTTTTTTAAGTCCGAAATATATGTATTGTTTCATAACCCACTTACATTGCGTTAATTATCAATTTTATAAGCTCATATCGAAAATAAATTATTTTACGTAAACATTGAAGTGAACTGGAATTATATGAATTTGCACTTTTATCGCGGAACCGAAACAAACGTGAATTATATTCACGAACATTTTCAAGGAGATTGGGCAGAGCCCAGGTTCGCGGCAAGGTGGATTAAACTTGTTTTTAAGTTTATCGTAGCTTTAATATCGTTTGCAAGGACTTAAACGCCACGTATAAACCTTAGCTTGGAAAGTTAAGCAGTAAGTAGGTACACAATGGTTCAAGTTGCGAAGTCTTTCAATAATCAACTTTCTCATAACAAATAATGATAATTAATTCTTACGAGAATAATCCAAATATCAGTTCATTAAGTTTGAAATTAACTTTTAATTTATTAACCTGCACTCCATTGACCAAATCATTTGATTTTTTATTAATAGTGTGCGAACACAATACCGCCTTATGTTAAGTGTGTACTCTCTGTATTATCTTTGTCGTATCGTGAAACTGTGGAACCATATCGCGGCCAATATGTTTCCTCCTTCTTATGATATCGGGTCCTACAAGCGTAACGTGAACAGATATTTATGCAGGCCGGCATGACAGCGGCAACCGCTGATGAATTTCGATCTTTCGATGGTCGCCGTTGTATTTGGATTGTACTGTGTATAGTACAGTCAATGTGCCGAGCTACTATAAAAAAATTTATAGCTGAAAATAAGTAACACGCTTAGGTGCGATAATTTGAGTTCGTAAATGAAAAGTTTGCATATTGCCTCCAAGTTTCCTAGAATGTTCAGGTCTATCTGGATAGAATAACCAAACAAAGTTTTTGTGATCCTTTATAATAGTAATATAGATTATTAAAAAAAAAAACAACGTGACTATATTAAGAAAATAAGTATCATTATAATGTTCAAAACTTATTCATTGAATTCTGAGACTAAAATTTATTTTTCACAGCAGAGAGGTAAAATGTCCTAATACCGGATTTACTAAATTGTATTTAAATGTACTTTCTACCCGGATTACATTTCCGTACATCAAGTCCCGGGAATATACAAAAACATGAACCGTAATTTGCTAAGACGAATAACGTTTGATTTAATCCGGCACGTAGAAGCCCCGGGCCGGGCCCGTCGATTTTCTTTTATTGCTATTTCGTTTTATTTCGCCGGCCCCGATGTCTGATGCGGACCTGTTTTCGGCATCGTTAACGGCAAATGTGCTAATCTTTTTTACGGAGTCGTGGCGTAACAATAAGCGTATTTGATGGTCTCGACCTACGGACACCCGTTACTACGCTAATGTACTACGATTAAGCTCCTACATTTTTGATGGCGAGATTTAAAGATTTAGATTACGTTTTGTATGTATGCTGATGGACTATTCGTACTTCAAATATTCAAGATTTACGTTTTTACATTAAAATAAATTTCCACGCATACATATTTCTATTTTTTTCCTCTGCATCATGTCACTATACTATGACGTCAGGAATGGAAAGTTAATGTACATAAAACTCGAAGCAGGCCTAAACTTAGTTGGTTGGATTTCAAAACAATAGGTATGAAAAACTGGAAATAGAAAACCAGAAATAGATCGGTCTGTAGGGATATACTAGACCAGGCTAAGGCCCACCCAAGGCTGTAGAGCCTCAGACGATGATGTTATCACTATGACCAACTGTTAGGATCAATATGTTTATGTAGTGCTTCAATATGACTATCAGATTAAATTATCCAAGTTTCTTTCTTTTACATTTTTTTAAATATCTAAGCAACGTTTACCTATGATTTGTAGACTAGTTAAAATATTATTAAATGAGGCATGATATTAAGTATTTATTGCATTACACCTTGATATGAAATAGAATAATTTAAAAAAATTGCCAAGTGCGTGTTGGGCCACGCAAAGTGTAAGGTTCCGTAGTTGCCCGTCACAATATCAGACTTTTAAAGAGGGAGCTTAAAATATGGCAACTATAAGGGTTCCTTTTTTCTTATTTTTATAATAGCTCTGCACATTGATTTTACTGTCCCTGATAATAAGCATTTTTTAGTTCGTGCCGAGATAGAGGTTACCGTAAAACTCTCCGAAGTCAAGTGCGTGTGGATCTGTTGTGGAAAGGGGAGGAGAGAATTAGATTGAACAGCTCTTCAGAACACTCACCATGATACAGACGGTAGAACACGCCCAGCGAGGCGATGTTCCTGCGAGGCTGAAGCGGTTCGATACATTGGGTAACGTCTGCATCATTAACAATGGGAACAGCCCGTCTTTGCAACCTGTCCAGAGCATCGATCTTTGCAGATCCATCCCAGAGATGCGAACAGTATTCCATACACGGCCTAACTTGTGCCTTGTAAAAAAGGTACAGCTGACCGGGCGTGAAAAACCGTCGCACCCTGTTCAGGATTCCGAGTCTCCGAGATATAGTAGAGATGACACTCCCAATGTAATCCCTGGAGCTGAAGTCGGTGCGAATATCCACACCTAGAATATTAAGGCTATCACGCATTGCTAGATGATTGCCTTTTGACTTCGGAACCCTAAAAAGTTCAAAGAAAACGTTTATATTCACTCGAACAATAACTTTACCAAGAGAATAATTGCTTAGCTTAGGTTTGCTGAAAGTTTTTAGCTTTCATTTATTCAGTCATAACTTTAGTAGACGGCAATATTTAATAATTTACGTTAACTGTTAATTTATTTTTAGAAATCCGTTTCAATGTAGAAAACATCTACACGCAAAAGATACTAATTATTATTTATAACTAGCTATGCCCGCGACTCTGCTCACGTGGACCACAGAAGAATGCGTAGCGCTTATAAAAACGTAGTTTCTTAAAACTTTAATAATTGTTTATTGAATTAAAATATTATGACTTTTTTAAATAAGGACCAAGTATCTAAAGATTACCACTTTTTTAATCAAAATTTATCCAGTAGTTTTTAAGTGATGCGTACACAACGGTAAACCTATATCATTTTATTTATTTAGATGGATAGATGATAATTTCCTCTATACATATTTTTTTATATAAATAAAGTACTATGTATGAAAATCGAGTAAAAGCGCGCGTACAAAAACGTAAGTACAGTGCGGGAATAAATAAGAAAGAAAATGATGTAAAGAAAAAAATGTATTATTGGGTTTAATTATAATGATTAAGCAATTTTTTTAGTTTCATCTTAATTAAGTCTCAATAATAATGTAGTTTTTTGCCTAACGGCTAAATAGTGGATGTTTGTCAAATCCGTTAAGCCAATAAATACTCGTAGGTAATATTATACTGTTTTCAACTAACGAAATAGTGATTGGAATTGTAATTTTATGAATGGTTTCGAAACTCTAACATTACCGTATTTTATTACTCGTGGATCCGGGTATTATTCCATAAAATAATATTTAAAATAAAAAGGAGCTGGTATTTTTTTACAACACAAAAAAAGGTTCAGAAGTACATTGTATTCCAGGCCATAGATTGTATATTCAGGAGTACAAGTTAAAGCACACACACTCGCAAATGTAGATAGGTACCGTTTATAGAATTAAGAAATATTATGTCTTACCAATGTTAAAGTACCAAAGAAATTGCTGCTTAAGACATAAAAAAATACTCTAGTATAATTTCTAGTGTAGAGCTATATGTTCTCTAACCTAAACCCTTGAGAAATGTTCTTGTATCATCATAATCTTCGTTCTCCCTTCTCTCCACTCTTCAGAATGACTCAATCGCAAGCCGTGATAGCGTAGGTATGAAAAAGAGATATCCGTCTTTCTGGACTTACTATCAAGTGTTGTGCATTCATTTTACAAACAGAACTGTAGATTCATCGGTGTTTACGCAAGCCGGCATCACAGCGACGACTGGCGATGATATTATGTCGATCTTTTGTTGATCGCTCTTGTCTTTGAATCGAACGGTGCTTACCACTTTCAAGCACAGTTAAGTCATTTGTCTTGCTACTATTAAAAAATAAATTGTGAGTATTTTGTAGCGTAGGTATATAACAACACAACCAATAAAAATGACAACCGAGACACGTACGCATCGAGTTTATTTCGTAGAGTCACGAATCACACATAGAACGTTTTCAATAAAGGTGTCGTTACAAGGCACCCCACAGAATCGACAAAGCGTCTGTTTCATTCCAAAGGTGGGAGTAATTCCGGTCTTTTGTGAGTTCGTATTGCTTTTAAGTAGGCGGAGTTGCGATGTAAAATATTTACCAAGGGAAGTGGCTCGTTCACAGCCACACGCGTATATGGAATAAGGATTTTACTGCTTTGAATTTTACGACTGAAAGATACACTGGAGGTAGGTTTTAATCATTACAATGAATTTTACAATTTGATTAACAATTGATAAAAATAATATTGTATATCATTAGAATAGAAACAATTTAAGAATATCTACGTATTGAAGCATTAAGAAGGTGCAAATAGATACAGAAGCAGCTTGTTAGGTTAGTATCAGAAAATTTCTAGTAAGACATTATAAAATAACAATCAATGTAATTTTCAAACAATGATATTTATCTAAGATTTTTTTTTAATTCTATATAGGCAGCTTTAGCATTTGGTCACAGTCTCACCTTATGTTAAGTGGTGATATGGTCCAAGATGGAATCTATGTTCAAGATATATTTTAACCTTTTTAAAACTTAACTGGATTAACCATTTATATAAATTATTAATGAAATAATTTGATATTTTACTTACAAAATTCTTGAATTGCTTGAACAGAAACATAAAATATTGTTTCTTCAAACTATATTTCGACCTGTGCATATCTCAGATTGCTATCCTAACATTATGAGTGCTATTCCAATCCAGACTTCACATAAAATTTTAACTTCCTAACTCGCTTGACGTGGATCCGTTTCGTCTACATAAAAGGCAATTCATTTCCAGTGTTAATGTGAGTCATGCATTTTGAACATATACCTGGCTTTGAAATGAATACATACATCTTGTATATAAATATGTTTCCCATTTAGTGCGCATCACGCAAGAACTACTAGATAGATTTGATCTTTTATTTTTGCTCCTTAGACATTTAGATACTTCAACCAAAAAAAATCACGATATCTTCATTCAATAAAAAGTTTTAAGAAAATACGATTTTTATAAGCTAGTTTATAAGCGTTTAGTGATGTTTTCTTGCCGTGTTGTTGATATAATGAATACAATAATGTGCTAGCCTGTGTAAACTCCTACCTGCTGAGCATAACACGTCAGCCCACGACACAGGTACTAGCCTTTTCAAATGCCATGTCGGCCCTCCCTTCAAAGGCCCTCCGACAATCTGTAGAAATTGATAGTAACGGGAAAGCTAGAAGGAATGAGACCAAGCGGACAGCCGGCAGGGGGCAACCCGATAAGGTGCTTCGACCAAATATGTAAAAAACTAGACACAAAGATCGCAGAGGCACTTCACTACGCTAAACACCACGAAAAGTGAAAGTTACTCTCTCGCGAGAAGGACCTGGAGCATCACGACGTTCAGCATTGAGCTTGCGACTGGAAGAGTGAGCAGTTGGTGCCCGCCCTATTCGCTGGGCGTGAATTTTTTCTTCATATTGTTATAAAAACTATCCTATATCCTATGGCCTATCCCAAGGCATTCAAATTTTATTAAAATCCTTTCATGCGTTAGAGTGTCATTGATGGATAAATATTTACATTAGTTTCAAATTTATAATATACTAGCTTTTGCCTGCGACTTTCGTTCTCTTACTGTAAACTGGTAGTACTAATAAAGAACCTACGTGGTTGTACATAAAACAACAAGCAGCAAACAAACAACAGCGTTATGGCCACAATCTCACCTGATCTTAAGTGACGGCCTAGACTGGCCTAAGACTGGCACTCAAGTACAGCTGCCGGAACATAACGTGTTGGTTTTTGGCGAAAGATTTTCAACTTGAGGGTGATAGCTAGCCAGGCGGGAATTAGAAAAAGCCCTAACACCATACTATGGTTTCATCACGATGTTTTCCTTCACCGAAAGCTCAGACTCATTGCAGGGATTGAAACTTACAACGATCAAACAAAAACATTTTTATACATCTAGATAATGGATTAGATTTTCCGACACCATAAAATAAAGACCTCGTCCCAGAAAATAAACTTAGGTAATTATCAACGTCGCATTTATAAGTTGCTCGTAGTAATTGCGCACGTGTTCCATAACTAGTTAACACAGTAGTTACTTTATTAATATACGATATAAAACTTGCTCGGTTTAACAAGTCTACTACATAATTATATATTGAATCGGTCGACATACACACGTATGTATCTATTATAAAACTCTTCTCTCTCATGCAACTTATTCATTTAAAATCTTAGAAAATGAGTATTATTTAAGCCGTTAACACTACATTCAGATGCAAACAAACGTGAATCGACTAGGGAAGTGAGATTCGATTGAATCACTTTCGCACAATAGGCCTCATCACGGTCTGCGTGGCGGCACACTACGCTCGTTGCGAGTTTATGCGATAGGAATTTATATTAATTTCCTGTGTCAGTCCGGCGGAAAACCAGTTGGTTGCAGTCGATGCGGCTAGCACAAACTGCGGTCAGTCGCTCGTCCACTCTATTCCAAACACTGCAGTGGACATGCCCGTATAAACTCGCAAGCTAATTTTACCTCAACCAACAAAATTCTATTCACACTTTGTATGTGTTACATTGAAACAACACATATAGTACGAAGTTATAGATTTAAATAAGAGTCGAATTCGAACCAATAATAAAAATATTCGTTTGCATCTTACAATATTTGATCAAAAAATTTATTCTAGTTTGTATTTATTCACATTCAAAGCTAGTAAGTCAAATAAACAATATATACGAGTATCAAACTACTCGTAGGATATTAAATACAATCAATTTTTAAACGCTGGTTTTTTAAACAATAACTACTTTGTGTTTAATTTAAATTTAATTCTGTGTACAGATTAGAGAAACGACTCCTCCGAGTCTCTTTTTTAACCGAAATTGAAAGTACAAGTACGTGCTTCCGCTGTATATATATTTCGTATGTTTGTTTATTTCTATACTAATGGAGTTATTAACTGTAAATGAATTGTACCAAAGTTGTTGCTTTCCTTTTTGTATTCTGTTCTTTGTAGTTAATTGCCGTGGCACAACAATACGTATTAAAAAGAAAGGGAAATAAACACCTCTTTGCATATTACGCATGTATTTAATCTAATTTGCTATTCTAGTACCTATCTACCTACATTAATTTGAAAGGATTTGAAGCGATGACGGCGCAGTGGTAGCGTAAACGACTTCGCGTCGATTGACGTGAGTTCGAGTCCCTACAATGAGCCTGAGCTTTCGGTGAAGGAAAACATCGTGAGGAAACCATAGCATGGTGGTAGAGCATTTTCTAATGGCCGCCTGGCTAGCTACCACCCTCAAGTTGAAAATCTGCCGCCAAGCACCAATAGGTGTGTTCCGGCAGCTGCACTTGAGAGCCAGTCTTCCATTAGGTTTAGCGTGTTACCATCTTGGGTCACATCGTCACTTAACATCAGGTGAGATTGTGGCCACTACGCCAAACCTATAACGATAAAAAAAAAAAAACTATTTTTTTCAATTTAATTTAAATTTCATATATTTTAAATTTAATTGATTAATTAATTTGTTTTGAATGTTTTTTCGACATTTCTATAGGTCACAAACAGCTATTACGTATTAAATGTGTGTCGAAGGCGTTACTTTGCGGAAGTCCATCGTAAATAATTATCCGAAATTTATTTGCTACTTGCGCCTGTAATAGATGAATAAAAGTTTCTTCCGAATCGCCTGTAGAGTCATTGAAAATATTGAATATAAACATATCATTATATTAATTATTATTATTTTAAATTATTTAAGACATTTATTTATTTACAATTTTATTTAAATTCAAACATTTTATGTTGTATGTATACTATTCATTTATTGCAGGCGGAAATTGCAAAGAAATTTCGAATTATTATTCATAAGAAGTTATTTAATTAAGTTTATTACACAATAAATTAAAAGAAATTAGGCTTAGTTATGCAATCGTAAATCTAGGATAGTACTCAGAGTAAAGTATTTTTAATATTTCTCTAGATCGGAGTCCTTGACTGTTTCACAATCAGATAAAGTGAGCGGCCGTAATGCTTCAGCAAACTCTGTTTAATACGGGGGGCATAAACTAACAAACAAGTTTTATCTCCGTGAAAGTTGACGTCGCACCTTCATCCTTCACGTGCTGATCTCCTCAGAACAATAAAGTAACGTTAAATCTCAACAAGCTAGGATTACGTTTACAATACTTGACAGCAGGTAAAGAATTTTTAACAGGTAGGTAAGACATACTTATAATATTATTATCATTTATTAACTTTTGTTTAAACGAGATTTATACGAGAAATTATTAATTTTATTGTTATTTATTTTAGTGATTTAAGGATACTTTGTAAATTATCCTTGCCGCATTGACATGGGATATCCCAAAATAACATTGACGTCCGTCACATTCGGAGACTGGGAATTTTGAACAGAGAGTGTCAGAAGTTTGGCCTTGTACGCAATACTGGTCGTACTTTTGGGACGTATTCGCACCTAGATGAGCGGTTCTCCGAAATCACAGGTTTATGGTAAACTCCATCTCGGCACGAACAAGGAAGTTCGACTTGTCATATATTTGCAATACTGTGAAGCTGTGAAATCATCTCCCGGCCTTTGTTTCCTCCTTCCTAGGGCTCTTCAAACATAGCTTGAAGAAACTTTTGAGCAGGCCAGTATGATAACAACGTCTGGCGATAAATGGAGTCGCCATTGTTTTTGAATTGCATGGTCCGTATCATCAGGTATGGTGCTATCACTTTCTCGTACTACTATAAAAAACACCTCTACATTCCTCTAGGACTTCGGGAGGATTCCTTCTAGACTTCTTCTGTCCGAATACATTCCCACAACAAATGGTTACATAATATGGTTACTGGTCTGAAAGATGAGACATAACAATAATATCTTTTTTTATCTACTAAAGTGTCAAACAAGCATACGGCCCGCCTTATTGTAAGCGGCTACCGTAGCCTATGGGCGCTTATAATACCGTAGGTATCAACTAGCGCGTTGCCGACCCTGAACGCCATACCCCAAGAAGCTCTGGAAACCCAACTCACCGCAAGAATACAATACAAGGTTTGTTACGTGGAAAATGAAATAGATATAAATAACGGAGAATATATATTAAAAGGTTAATTAAATTAAAAATAAAATAGAATTAAATGTGTATTCCGAAGGCATTAAACAATTAAATAAGATATAAAATACAGGGTACCTTAGTCTTATAGCATATTAATTTTACTAAAACTTCACAAGTAAAGTTAGTCCATGTTTAAGCTTCTATCAGCACCAGAGCTGTTAATTAAATCCGTCTTGGGAAACTTGTGTGTATAAGAATTGGGTAAACAAGCATTAGATATTCATTCCGCTCCCGTTTCCATAGCTGCATCGCCAAGCCAGCATGAATGAAAGCGTCCGCCAGGTCTTCCTTAAGTTTAATAATCATACTTGGCTCTTCACAATTTTGAATTAATACTTTCAAATCTTTCGAATACCGATTACAATTCAAGGGGTCTCTTGCAGTAACAAAATAACTTCCTTTACAGATTCCAGATCGGTAAATGTGACTCCAAATAATAAAGAAGAATCAGGTATATAAATGAACTTATAAAAATCTTGTAAAAGACTGTACGTGTTAAGCCACAGACGTCTGATCGGTAAGTCCTAATGAATTATCCGTCATTTCAATTATTTTCAAGTCTTGTTCTATATATTAAATTTAAAAGATTCTTCCAGCCAATAAATAAAATTAGTGTATACTTATTTATATAAATATGAACGTAATAGAAGTTTGAAATACAATATTTAAATAATAAATTACCTAAAGATAAGATGCCTTCGGAAAGCTACCGAAAACACAATAAATGAAGTAATGAGAAAACAAATAAGGTGAAATAAATGTATATAATTAAAAGATAAAAATGATTGATAAACAATCATTACAGGTTATTTGCCTGCGATCTATAGGATGGAGGTATTGCACCAGTCAGGTTGCCCCAAGTAAAAAGAAATCTCCAAAGAAATTTCTTTGGGCCCTACCTCTCATTTTCATATCATAAAAAGTACTTATTAAGATTATTTTGTGTGTTTTGAAAATCTAAACTTTTCTTTATTTTAAACGACTTCAAAAAAAGGAGGAGGTATTCAATTCAAATGTATATATATACATGTGTATATATATTGTTGTTCAGCTATAACTTCTTTGTTTATGAACCGATTCAGATGATTGGAAAGGGGCATTGGAACGACGATACCTGAGAAGTGGTCCCATTTTAATTTCATTGGCACTGAACCTTCGACTTCGAAGATTCACCAGGGAATTTCTCAAAGTAATTGAAGTTAGATTACTTTTTTGTTAAAAATTGTCTTGTTCCACATTATGAGACGAGTGTTAATAAGGAAACTATCGAGTTAAAAATATAAATTACTCAATAATTTTAAATAAATGAATGCCAAAAGATTAATTTATTTAATATTTTAATTTTCAGTACTTCAATCGTTTATCAAAGTTAACTAAATCTAGCCCAGGAAAGTGTAGTAATCCCTATTAGCCGACACTTTATAGTGCAATGGCTCGGACCACCGCGCTGTTGTAGCACCACTGGAGTTTACGACCAATGAAAACTGAGCCTCTCTCAACTAAAGTAATTATAAGCTTACATACATGTTCGGCACACATACATACTCACGCTTTCACTTGTTTTTATTGGCCACGCTAACAAAAACCGCAAGAGTCGTTCGAAAATAAAAAAATAATACATCTTGTTGAAAAGACTACTGCCTTAGTTCATTCGATTTTACCTAAACATTGTATTGTCCTGACGAAAAATCAAATTAATTGTTTTCTGATTAACTGAGTATCAAGTAGAATTTTCGGCGGGAACTAGATCTGTCGTGTTGTGGTTTTTATTGTAGTTCATGAACTTACGTTATATTGGGTTATTGTATGCGTGATATACTTTGTAATAACATCTTCAAACTCTGAACATTAGAAATTTATTTTATCCTCATGATATTGGAATGATTGTGTATATTTTATAGGTAATTTATGAAATGCCGTTATTCTATAGAATGCCTAAGAGTATCGGAAATAAAAAGAAATTATTGCATACTTTTCCTAGGCATTATATAGAATGCCAAATGCTATTTACGCAAAGTATGAAGTACATCTCCGATTCGTACGAATATCACGTGGGAGTTTTTGGCGAGATCCTAAAGTGTCATGTGGTATTTTTTGTTTTAAATTCACAAACTAATGTTATTTAGCCCTTTAATATGTAATTTTTGCGGTATTTCAAGTGATAATACCGACGATGCTCGGTTAGATTGGACTTGCAAAAAAGTACTACGTACTAGACGTTCAAAGTACGAGCGCCACGGTATCATACTTTGCCAGTTACTTATTTGGCGGTCTATAGAATGCCTATGTAATGTTACAAATAATGTGCATACCTCAAAAATACAAGAAGTATTTTAAAAAATAATAAGATTGTCATTATTATTTTTATCTAGTTATGAAATTATTTAAGTAAGGTAAAAAAAGAAAGAGATTAGGTAATATAAAAAATAGCTCATATTAGGTTCTAACGCGAAAAAAAGATCTAACGCGATCCTGTGTCGGCCCACCTATGGCGATTGATAGTAAACCCTGTGGTTTTCGTGAGTAGGAGTATCATATAACCCTCTTGCTCCCCCGAGCTAGAGAGTACCCCAAAAACCATCACTTGATACTTTAAGATCCCGCCAAAAACTCTCAAGTGATATTCGAAACGAATCGGACATGTGCTTCAAACTTTGTCGGTTTCTAATTTAGAATTCTATAGAATGCCGGCATTTTATACATTGCCTGTAACATATATAAACACGTTGCCACTAAATAATAAGAAGAAGTATCAAGTAAGACATTGAATATTTATTTACATGATAATGTCTTTTTTATCAAATTGATATTTAATGAAGATCGACTGTATTTATTTTACATTCATCTAAGGTTTTAAACTGTATAGATTTAGCGTTTGACCGCATGTGTGGCTCAAGACACTAAGGCTACAGGGAGACCTATTCTCAAGTACAGCTGCCGGATCACACCTATAGGTGTGCTTAGCGACAAATAAAGAATCCTATATATTTGATATGCCACTTGTACTTGCATATCTTATTTTATTTTATATTTGTATTTATACAAACAATAAATCTTAAATATCAAAGTTCCATAATCACAGTAATATAATTTAATGTATAATAAAATATTTATAGATTTACGGAAATTAATCAAAATTAGTGTCATGTTGGTACAGCTATGTCCCCGGGCAATATATTAATTAGGTAGCTCGTAAGTAGCTCGGTAAACATGTGAGGTCGTTACGGAAGAGGCTGTTTTTAGCGGGAGAATGTAACGCTATATCGCTATCTAATGATACATCCATAGGGAAAACTATAAACAATCAGTATTATAAATAATGATAAAGGTAATTTAACAGAAACAAAGGTAAAGAAATAACGTTTGCTTTTAAAACTATATATTTAACTCGAAACATTTTTGAAGTGAAAACTTTTTAGTACCGTTGTGATTTGAACCTTGATAAGCGAAAAGTGACTCTAATAAAAGACAAATACATCTATAGAATTATACTGTGAGAGAATAAGATAGAATACATGATACAGTGTTTCCCATTAGTTTAGTTTTTTGAAGGTGAACTGTTTTTAATATATTTTTCTATTGAATTATTGACAATTCGATTACGTTTAAACATAATTTGGTGCTAGGCGATGATATTTATAATCGACTAGCTGTGCCCGTGGCTCCGTTCGCGTGGACGACAGAGTGCCGTCGGTTGAGCACATGCGCGATTGTGTTGTCCCCGCTACCACACACGGAGATCGGCCGCCAGTTATTTTAAAGACAAAAATGTTTATTGTGGGTGATACTTAGGAGATAGGCATATGCTATCGCTGACTATTTTGTAGGTCTTTATTCTATATGTATATATATCTGTACAGACCTATATAAATATGTATCTATATTCTACAATTATGTATCCAGTACATTATTTTGATACATCTCTTATGGTTTGCACAGCGTAAGCTCCAAAAGAGTATTTTTTTCGACTTGATTCACCATTATCGTCACTGCTTATTTCTTATATTACTTCATATAACAAAATATATCCTATAACCTGACCAGATAATATATTTCTCAATTAAAGGAAAAACCATGTAAATCACATAGGTTTTTTTCTCGTGAAAATAACATAAACGAACACACAGACAGAGAGACGTTTAGTTTTATAGTAAGTATAGAAGAAGAGGTAGCAAGTCAAACATCAAACAAAGACCACATCTCAAGCCGTCAAAACTCGTACTGATTCTTGATCCGTAATGATTTCATATTGATAATGATTGCTAGATAGATGAGTAGTATAAACAAACCTAGCACCATACATGGGTTGCATCACGATGTTTCCTTTTAACCAAAGCTCAAGCGCATTGTTGATTGGTGTTGGTTTCCAGTGAGCCATCATAGCGTCCTCTTTTACATTAAACTTCACCAAGAACATAATGTAGTAATGTTTCACTAAATTTCATTATTTAACCCTTTGCCGTTTTTTTCTCTTTATTTAAGGTGGCTTTTACAATTGGTGTCAGCGCCATCGGAGCATAACCAAGTTCCACAGAAAAGAAAAGTTAAACTTTTAACTAAATAAAGGGACTACAAACTTCTATTCCTAATACTATTCTATTATAATCTTATTTCTACCGCAAATAAACAATGTTCGCGCTTCTGTTTTCAGGTCCGAATGGGGTGGTCGGTGTGGTTGAGATGTTTCAACTTAGTCCTCAGAATTGTGCAACCTATTATTAACTGGCCTCATTTAGGACTGGTGGCCTAATTCAGTTTAGTTATAAATGTCTATAGGTAGAAGTGACCACTTAACATCAGATAGACAGCAAGTCTGCTACTTTATACCATAAAAAAAGTCACAGTAATAATTTTAAGTATAAAAGTGAACACTTTGTTAGGCATCAGTCTAGCTTGTTTTTTTTATATCTTGATATTTTTGTTATTATAATTATCATTGTGCCATTTTTGTTTTTTAAATAAGTATATAAATAATAGCCTTTACTTAAATTAGAGAACTCCTTTAAAAAATTTCACGATAGAAGATAATTATAAATAATAGGTAACTATGCAGCAGAATACATGTATAAATGAAGATCGGTGCCAATTATATGGACGAAATTAGCCAAAAACTATTAGGTTGGTAAAATTAAATATAAACGATCTCAAACCGTCCATAAGCACATTATATTAAAGTTCAAACTACGGTAAACAGCACCTTTGTAAGCCTCTTCGCAATGTTCCTGCAAGGATCATTTCACTCTCATGTAATCAAATTACTTTATACAATACCGTTTTAACCGTCCTTTTTACTCCATCGGTTTTAACTACAATACAAGAATACACAGATTAGAAGTATATGTATTGTAAAGCAAATACGCAACAATATCTTCAATAGGACTAAATATATTATTTAGGATGTAGGTAAATGTCACCGAATAATTGTACCAACCGTTAGTTTATAATCAATCCAGTGAGTTTATAAACTACAGATAGATTGTGAACTGACATTACTAATTTTGAATATCTGGCACTCTCTGGACGCTGCCGCGGCGCGCTCGCTCGGCTCGTTCGTTATGATCGCAGTTTCAACCTATTCAGTTAATTTATAATCCTACAAAATTGCAAGTGTTACATCTCATTAGATTTATTATAAACGAATTGTTTGTACAGTTATCCGGTGTTATATACATACATCAATTAAGCAATGTACGAAATACAACATTTTCCTATAGTGACAAAAATATTACTAGTACTTAAAAATAATTGTATAAATACATTAATCATTTTTACCTACATAAAAAGACTGTAGTAAAATATATCATACAATTCATAAACGTCGTGTAGTTTTTAACGAACATCACTTCAATAAAACATTATTAATCTAATTTAATTTAATTGTAGAGTCAAATTAATGTTTATCTACGACTCATTTCAGTATTTGGTTTTAGTTAATTAATTACACGAACAGTATTAAAACTGAAGTAGGTACTCGTGAGCGCAGTAAACAAAAGGGATGTAACCACATTCGAAATGTTAACGTGTGATCAAAATATCTATCAAAAAATATTTACGAGTATGTAGGTTGATAACTATCAAACATTTAGTTATCAAATTTCTGATTTGGATAATTAATATTTCGTAAGTTTATACACATATTTACTAATGATTACAAATTTTTACTGATCACAATAATTATTAAATCTTACCTTTCCAGAAATTTCTAAAAATGAGTACCTATATAATATTTGAAAATATAAATAATTTGACGCCTTATCTAACGAATCAAAGTGAACTTTTCACGAGCCTGGCTAGCAATTCTTCAAGTTTAATTATTCAAGTTTAAAACCTCCTGGTGTAATACAAAATAGTCTCAGGTATAAAAACTTTCTACATGTCTATCTATATTTTATATTAAAAACTTGAAGAAATGATCTTTGAAGTGAAATTTCTTATGCGACTTAAACGCACATTATCGGTCTCTCCTCTTTGTGTGAGCCAGAGCGAGAGAGCAATATATTATCGGTCTCTCCTCTTTGTGTGAGCCAGAGCGAGAGAGTAAATGTCGGTGTGTATGTATATTGCACACTGTTTAGATAAAATAGAAAATGCCTTTTAAAATGAAGTTTCACTTCTATCGTGTGTGAATCGCACACACACCTGTTTTTTGTTTGTTTGTTTGCGCTAATCTCTAGAACTACCAATCTGGCAAGCTGTAGGCAACTACGGGAATTGAGAATGATAGATGTGTTTTTTTTTTCGAACTGTCTAATCAGTTAGCCTTAGGGGCCCTGAAGCTTTTACGGCTTTTACAGCTTCACCGGGCTTGGAAAGCGTTCTGCAGAGTTGGTAGAATAAACTTAACAGGGGTGTAGCAGTAGGACACACCTTGTATCATTAAAGAGCATCATACTCTTTCGTGAGAACATATCATAGCATTATAAACATTAAAAAAGGAAACGAGTCTTACAGTAGTCGCATATGATGTGACATATGCATCTGACATGTTATCCTACTATGAAATTGAGATGAAATATATGTGAAGTCAATTTATTGGTCCAATATATTCTAAGCAAGGTAATATACGTAATTCTATATTCAGGCGCGCGTTTGCTCGCGCAAGTTTAATTCTAGTCGTGGTAAATACACAATAGTAACTTAAATCCTGAAAAAAGATTTGCACTAAAATATGTATTCGTATAATTCCTATTACTTACTCGCATTTTTTTAAGAATAAACTTTGTCAGATTCTTATTAATAAAGATAATTATTAATATAGTTTACACATATAAATATAACCTCAGATTTTATACACAACACTATATAACTGTAGATGAGTGCACAGCTGATGCGTTCTCCTTCTCTATTTCCATTTCTCTTTCTCGTCACATAGAAGCATACACTATGTTGGCCGACAATACTTTGTGTTACCAACCTCACGCTAAATGGGTTGGCACCATCTCACAGCATCTCTATGCCACCGCGCGCGCTTGTTGGTCAAATCAAATAGCGCGCGGTTCCCCGATTTCCTGTAACACATTTAACGTCCCTTTACCAAAATCATTCCCACAAAAAATATCCAGCAACCGAGAGGAAAGATGTTAACATCAAAAAAATAACTAATATTTGTGATATTTTAACAATTACAATCACAATAAAACAATACTTTTCCTTCTATACTAACATACTCAATTATGCTTATAAGGTGGATGATAGACATCACTCATCAAGCAGTCATGTAGTAGCATTTAATAACCGATGCTCACACTGTTAAATAAACCATCGCAGATGTCGTAAATCAGTTTCAGCTGACATGTACTGACACCCGAGTGTGAATTGTTCGATAAGCTAAACCTAGAGTGACGAGACGAACTGCAACCAGTCCAAACTAAAGCTACCGAACTAACGTTATCCCTTTTGAAACCGTTCGACTTGGATTTAGTCGATTAACGTTGTAAGAGAAAGGAAATACAATTTCAATTTAGTATCCTTATTGTATCTGGGGATTATTATATGAAGCATTCTCGTATGCACGTTACAATTTAAATCACTGGGAATACTAAAACCGATTAACAATGACTAATATTTAGAATTGTATATTAATTATAAATGAAAATAAAAACGTATTAAGACACTTATAAACTATTGAATATTGTCTAAATGGTAACTTTTTTACAATTATTAATATTTATTAGTAACAAGTTTTAGTTTAGTTTAGCTTTAGCTTTGTTGTTTCTCAGCGTTTTCCCTGTGTGTTTTATTAAAATTTAGCTGCTTTTTACTGATCTTCTACCAAAATCCGCTGACAACGGTCATATGTTACATTATCTGAAGTAGAATTACAATGTATCCAAAGATTAACACGTTGCAATGAACAATGCCAAAAAGCATCGATGGAAGCTTGGTAACAGATATCCCATTTAAGGGTCGTAACTAAGTAGGCGAGCACTAGAAAATTCCCTACGGTGATATTATAAATTAATAACTGTGTTCACTGCGAACTCTTGTATCATTCAAATTCATGTCGTTCCCTACTACTTACTACAACATTATCGCTTCAAATATTAGTAAACAACTTATTTTATGAATAGTACTTATTTGAGATCAACGTCGCTTAACTATTCATAGATTTCAACTCTTTTCTTTCGCCGCAGATCTAGTACGGGACTGTAATCACCGTCTCGTAAAATGCATATTTTTTTTTAACATAAAACATACTTTATTTATTTTCATTCAGTAATATTATTCCTAAGAACTTTCCCAGTAAGTAAACATATGACTATTTTACATAATATCTGAATAATTGCATTTATTAGTTATCATATAAATATTTTATACTGGAGCTACTATTAAATGGCATTAACAGATTCGCCAAAAATACGGTCCCAGAAATCAGTAAGCTCACTACGTTAAGCCCTATATACAATCAAGTAAGTATATCAAATGTAAGGGGAGTCAAATAACATCTTAAGACTTGAGTCACCTAAACCAACCTCACCTGCACGTGGTCCCTGCTATGTAACGAACGAGGCAGTAGCAAAAGTGGGGTATTATGGCTTTACAGCCCGACTGGATCGCGAACACCGTACATATAGTGATGTGCCGGTCACAGATTAATTATCGTTATCGGTTTAGCGCTGTGGCCACAATCTCCCCTGATCTTAAGTGACGATGTGGCCCAAGATGGTAATACGCTAAGCATAGTTGGAAGACTGACTCTCAAGTGCAGCTGCCGGAACACAACTATTTGTGCTTGACGACAGATACTCAACTTGAGGGTGGTAGCTAGCCAGGCGGGCATTAGAAAAAGCCCTACCACCATGGTTTGGTTTCATCACGATGTTTTCCTTCACCGAAAGCTTAGGTTCATTGTAAAGATTTGAGCTCACGTCGATCGACGCGATGTCCGTACACACTGAGCCATCATTGCTTCAAAAGTGATTCACTTATGCGCGTTACGTCTCGGAGTCAGCCGGTGTATACCTTGTTTCTATTTACGCAGGCCGATAACAGCTGACTGTAACTGGTGATGGATTGTTGATGTTAATGGACGCCACTGTTCTTCGATTGTACTGTGCTTACCATATTATATATAGCACAGATCCGTTACCTTGCCATATAATAAAAAATCATTTGTGCCACCATCTCATTATGCTCATACAAAAGACATATAATTAACCAGCTTAACGGTGTAAATACAAAGACCTAAATAGACCTCGACAATGACACAATGAAAACATCGAGCTTCCTCTCTCTCGTGACACGCGGTGATACAAATGCACGTGATTTATCCACAATGCCTGTCCAGTCGTCCTGTTTTATAGCCGGTGATTGTGCCTCAGAGTCCAATGCAGTCATTTGACCCAACTTGATGATGCTGCGCTTAATGCATATCAATCTTTTATCTCATTCAATTCAAATAAAGTTTAAAATTTAACCTGAAACTAACACTGAAACTGTATCAAATCTATATTTATAAGTAATACTATTTCAAAGAGATAAAATTTGTATATTTGTAAGAAGTATTCTCTGGAACTGCTGAGCCGATTCTTAAAATTATTTCACTAATTTGAAGCTATATAGCTGACTACTTACTATGTTATTTTTTATTCTTAGTAAATTGTACATTGTAATTAACGGGAATGAAGTTAAAATCAAAATCAAAAAATACTTTATTTAGTTTAGGCCCTAAGAAGGCACTTATGAACGTCAAAACAGTACTACTACCGGTTCGGAAAACATCCCAGTCATCGAGAAGAATTGGCAAGAACTTCTTTTCTTTTAATTGGTTTAACTGTAGATATAATATTTACAGTTAATAATCTTAATAATTTAGTGGACGCACAGAGATGGAGTCACTTCCAGACATTACTGTCATTGACATAATGATTCACCCTATAGTAAACCTTTTGACAGTAAAACCTGCTTGACATGGTCCTTGAACTTATTGTCCCACAAACCAGTAATATGTTGGAATCTTATTATAGAATCTAACAATATTAACTAAAAAAAACTTTTTTTGGTTTTACTAAGTATAAAACATGGTACGACTAATTTATGTCTATTTCGCTAGGTCTAATGTTGTAGATTGTTCGAATTGCCAGCTTTTGTAATATAAATATGTTACCTCAGCGGCTGAACCCCATATAAAATGCCGTAAGACATTAAGCTATGGAAAAAAGCGAAGTAGACTAACCTAGCAGTAGCAATAGTCGCGGGCGGTAGCTAGTATTTATATAAAGACCTCTTAAATTTATCAAAATAAACCCTTTTGTTCCACATAATACTAGGTATTTACACAATGGAAGTAAGATTACTTTTATAGTTCGGTCACGCAACAAAACGAGGCACAGGCTAATCGGTCTGTCAGCCAGTGCTGCCAGAAGCCTTTTATCCAATTATCAGATCTCCTGGCTATAATTGCGCAAAATTTACATCATTTCACATTTCAGCGTTCTAGGCTATATAAATTAAATCAATGGTAAGTTAAAGCACTCATAAAACGTTATTTTCATTGATAATTATCTTTTCCTAGAACTAATTTACATAAGAGCATTACACAAATTATTCCTCAGACTAAAGAATACAATAGTAAACGGTACGTTTATAACGCGCGAATGAGGTCACCTGAAATGATACCAAATAGCAAAGGAATATCTTTTCGCCCGCAGTGTTCGCGAGCCGCAGTCGAGAGCGCATGTCACGCTATGATATTAAATTATAAAGTAATTATACCCTACTGCGTAGTAAAAATGTGTAAAAACACTTCAGCCAATCGCAAAAAGAATACTGGGCTGTCTTTTCATAGCTAAGTTTCAGAAATACAATAGATATCTTATTAATTTATAAATATTTTATTCCTCACAACGGAGTTGCCACAGTCAACACTCCAGGATATAATAAAGTTATGATTTTCATTTTTAACAAAAAGGATATATTTCGATATTTATATTAATTTTGCCAAAGAAATTATAATAACGGAGAATCGGTATGGGTACATTACTTCTCAAATACTTAAAAGATTTATTAAACAATAAGAGTATTTTTACTAACATTTGTAACAAATATCGCAAAGTACATCTCATAAGATGTGTGATTGAAAGTACTTATGCATAAGATTACACCACATTTCAAAATTAGAAGCAACAGCTCGAAGTGAAGATGCAAAACGTCGATATTATCGAAAATTGACGCAAAATCAAGTTTTACCTATGATTATTTTGGTTTATTTTATATTAAACACATTTTAACATTTAATGTTAATTTTATTCCATTTTATTTAAAATAAATATATTATCGGAATTTTACATATTCTGGTAAGACTACGCATACAATCACAAACTTATACATAGGTATACTATCGCTACGCACACAGATAGCTTAAGACGGCTTCACCTGCTTGTACTACGCGCTTTCTATTTAGTCTATGAATTATTGTTAAAAAATATAAGATTAGATAGGTAATTAATTACATTAGATACATATAGATATTACATTAGATTTTCCTTTTATTAGTGACTTGTACGAAACTTTTACGACTATCGCACGATCATTGCAAAATGAAGCACGTAAAATGTGGCGACGTTACTACTGTTGACAATACGGCTAAATGTACGCGCATGATTTTTGTTATATTCCGTTTTGGTGCATATATTCATTTCATTTGCAAGGATCACGGACCTTTGCACGTTAAAATTATATAGAATATAATTGGTCAAGTCTGGACAATCTTAATCCACATTTATCATTCTATCGTAATATCATCAAATACCAATCTCATAACACAATAAAGACTTAAAATGACGTGTACATACACATCATTCATATAAACATTATGTTTAAGCAACTACTATTGTAGTTATGTTATTTATAATATTAATAACGAAACACTATGACAATGAATCAGAAGTATTATTCATAAATAGACGAAACAAACTTTGACTTCAAGTGTGTTCCAGTCAGATGAGAAAAGATGGCCTATCGGTTGCATTTACGGCGTCCCGAAGACATTACAAAAGCCATTCCGTTATCTAATGTGCTCTTTGGATTTATTTAACTTTTCCACGCCTCCACATCTGGAAAATCGTCGATAAATATGTCAACAAGAAAAGGTCGCCAATTCCGCTGGGAAACAACACCAGGTCATGCTTTGCAAGCGAATGACACGGGCAACTTTTTTCTGAATTATATTAGTAGCGCTATCTTTCCTTAACAGGCTAAATAAAATTATAATAATGAAAAAGAAAGATTTATTGAATAGTAATATACACTCTTCACTATATGCCAATTATTTCTACAGTATTTTAAATTAAACCCTTATTTGAGAATAATGATTTTTTTTATATAAACACGGCAGAGTATCTGACTGTAAGCACAGTCCAGTTCAAAAACAGTGGCGAGTAACGAGATATAAACAATCCATCACCATTCACCGCTGTCATGCCGTCGTGTGTAAATAGAAACAAGATATAGTCCGGCTAGTCTCGAAACGCAACACGCATAAACAAATTACTATGACGGGCTTTTCACCATATGCTTGATGGTCGCGACATATTAGTCGGGCTACAATCTTATTACTCCACTATCGCCATTTCCTCATTCGTCATTGCAGGGTGAACCAGTATAGGTAAGTTTGGCTTGGTGTCTTAAGTCCTGAAATGTTATTTAACTCCTCTTACACCCCAAAAATAATTCCAATATTGTGCGATTTTTTATCAGATGGGTACAACAAAAAGTTGAAAAATAATAGTATAATTGTAGAGTTCAACTTCATTATTATATTAAAATTGCGTCTAAAACTGCCTGAACTCCGTAAACAACGTTGGAAAATCAATTATTACTAATTTATTGTAACATTATTAAGTTTTATTATGATTTCAAATGAGTTGTTTACAATTTATTGAATGATATTTAAATAAATTCCGATTAGTACTGATTGGTTCAACAAGTTTTTTGTCTACTTAGAAGATATAAGAAGACTAAACTTGCCTCAGATAGATATACGGGAAAACACGAGAAGACAAATTTCACTCCAAATTATTCTTTATTCGACACCTTTTCAGCAGATGAGATGGTAATCTGAGTCCTAACTTCCGCCTATTTTATATATCACTGTTAACTTATGAATTCTGCGACTTTTGACAATCACTAAACGATGAAGACAGTATCTGTGAGCCGTAAATCGAAATATTGCAACCATTATAAATCATCATACTGAAACCCACGTTATAGCAACTTTACCCTGATATATGTGTGAGGTAGAATGAAGATGCTGACCATCCACAGATTATTTACCTACCGCCAGGGAGTTGTGTATTCATTTTACCGAAAGAGTATAAAAATCATCGCCTTAAATATTCAGTCCCTATCTCCTTATTCTGAATATATTTACTTTGATTAAATTTACTTAATTTAGATTTCAAGTAAATTTATATAAATATTCCAGATTCCACTACAAACCAAGACTCAAACTATGCGATCACATTTAAAGATGTTCTTGTGATCCGAGCAAAACAGAACAATATATGTTATAATTTGGATAGATTAACACAATATTTTTCATAGCCTGACAAAATTTTACAATAATTAATAAATCAATTTTAATTTCTCTGTTTCCCTAGTTGAGAGCGATTTCACAGTCATCATCGAAAAATGTCTTTCACCTGTATGGCGGATAGAATTTAAATTTACCACTATTATTATAATTTTTTTATAAAGGAATCATGCATTTTAAAATACTAGGTTAATGTTGTTTACTTTACCTGAAACAAATCTATAGCTTTCTCTTTCAGATGCAACAAAGAAAGCGTTTTTTTTAATGTGGAAGTAATTGTTATAAATATCTGGTTCACGTGGAAACAATAAATTAAATAACATGAACTTACTAAATATACAATAGATTTCGTAAAGCAAGATCTTATCAACCAAGTTCTAAATTATGTTAAACAAAAGGAAAGATTAGCAAACCAGAAACAAAATACATTTTAAATTGAGTCGGTAAGAGCGAAGTCTATAATTTTTCAAATTAAGAACACTAGTAATTATTTCAAAATGTACAGATTACAAACATATTTAAAAAATGACGATTGAGCAGTCGAATAAGGAATAAAAATTTGTTGGGCTATAAATTAACCGGGCCCGGGAGGGCGAGCCTCGCAATCTGCATTAGCCGAGACGCACTTCTCTCCAGCGATTAAATGAAATTTCACGGCCGGTTGCCTACGGAAACTCACTGGACAAAGGTCTGGGATATTTAAATTGAATGCTTTTAATCCGGCAAATTCCTCCACTTTTTTTCTAAAGATAGTGTTTTGTCAGAGAACGCAAGCTTTTATTCATTTGCAAACAAAGTTGGTATTTGATAAGTTAAAACCATCTTTTAAATTCAATTTTAATACCTCTTATCCACTTTATTTAAAAAAATATATAGACAATCACGTCAGAGTGTACGTCAAACTGTACTTGATGATAAGCAGAATTATGCCTATTATGCCTCTTTAGCTTACGTTTGAAGGAATCGATGTCCTATGAAAGAAGCTTAAGAATATGACTTAGAATCAATTTATTAATAACTACCAGTAAGATATACCATAGGTCCAATCTTAAGAACCAATTCTTAAGACTGGACATGGAAAAACCATTGTTGAAAGAGTATTTGGACAATTTCTTGCAAGGAAAATAAAATATTTCCAATGAGGCTGTCCAAACCACCTTCAAAGAATTTATGGATTCTCGCTTCCACAATTTTTTCAGCAATGGAATCAAGGAACTACCTTTAAAATGGCGAAATGCATAGATAATAATGATACATACTTCCATTGATTAAATGTATAATTTCATAATATATTTTATCGTTTTACTTTTTCCATATAAAAATTCAATTCTCATGAGGCTATCCAAACCGCCTTCAAAGATTTTATTGATTCTCGCTCCCACAATTTTTTCAGCAATGGAATCAATGAAATACCTTTAAAATGCTGAAAGTGCATAGTCAAATAATGGTACACACTTCGATTGATTAAATATATAATTTCATAATATTTTTTCGTTTTAATTTTTCCATATAACGCTAATTTCATATGTAAGGACCTATTATTAATCGATACTTGTTATAGAAAACAATGTTAAAGATCGGATTTGTAAACAAACAATCCATGTTTAATTAACAATACAGAGCTCGGATTACTGTGTTCCAACCTCAAGATTGTGACTAGAAACATACACTGTCGCACGACACTTTCAATTTATTTCTCTATAGTAGTAGGTAATCTATATATGATTAAAGTCTAATAGTACTGCAGTCATAGTTATAGGTAAAAATATTAAATAAAACTACTATTGCACAAACGTATTCAATTCCGATAAAATTATTATTAAAATTCCTTTTTACAATAAACTTAAAAAAGCAATCAGGATATGTTTAATCATCGTTTTAAAATCAGAAGGGCACCAGTCAGTACAAAATATTGAAGAAATGTGCACTTGTCTGCAGATTTTTCAGAAACAAAGAAAGAGTATCAAATAAAAATTTCAAGTTCTACAAACTGTGAATTGTGTTGAGTAATCTCTGTAATTTAAAAAAAGACCAACTTAAATCATGAAAAATATCGGTTTAGTTAAGTTTTCGTCTCGGTCTTCGCATCGCAATCGAAGGCTCGGAAAGGTATCCCCTTTAGCACTAATCGAGCAATTTCTCCCATGTTATTAAAGGAAAATGGGAATGTTCGCAGGCTGTTGCGTTCCCAGAACGAGTTTCTTATAGACGGTATTGAATTTTTAAACAAATTTTTCTACCTACCGGTTCGGCCCAAAATCCCACTTTACGTTATAGGATTAGAACGTTATTACACCATTAAACCGTCCATGAATAATTTGCAAAACCTCTGTTTCCAGACTGTTTTGTAAGTAAAATAGAATTTTAATAAATCAGGCGAGCTTTCATAAACATATGAAAATACCTCTTACCTACACACACGGTGTTAAGTGCCATTCACGTACCATCCGTTGAAGTAATTAATAATGACCGTGAGAAAATCATCGGTTGTGGGTGGCACCCTTATCGAAGAGAAAGATTTTTCTAATTCGACATTTTCTCTATATACAAATTCGATTACTTAATGGATAGAGGTATATAAACCGAGTTAATTATTTGTTATTAGCTTATATGAAGTATATCTTCATTCAGGCAAGACTTTATGGTATTTGAAACAATAGACAAAAGATTATACTTGTTTTTATAATAAAAGTCAATAATTTAGAACATTCTAACGTAAAAAGTGTCTACGTAAACTAGGAAATAAATTATAGATTTCTGAATGGACGTATAAAATGGATTTATAAATGTCTTATTCACACAAAATAGAATAATCTTGCTGGTTAAAAAATATACCAAGATATATGTATCAGTTACATTAGCTTTTAAAAAATATGGAATAGGTACGTTTGATATTCGGCATATAAACATATAAAGGAGATATAAAAGGCATTAACATAAATAGGCTCGTAATGGTTTTTTTTTTAATTTAATTCTTTTTTTAGTTTGCATTTTTCTTATATATTTATATATCGAAAAATGTCTAATTTATGGACAACCTTACAAAAAATCAATCTATAATCCAAAAGACTAGCCACGGAAAAACATTTTTTTGTTAAATACAACAACAAAAAACATATTTCCCTTGAGAAACGTTAATGTTCCGGTGCTAGCGTGGGCCATTCGACCGAATCTCTGGGAATTAAGGCAGGGAAAAAAGTCAATAAATCTAAGAACCAACTTAGAACAGATAAAGAATGTCTAAGAGATGGGACGCCTTGGCAAAAATCTCGCGGGCTTGCTTGCTTTAATGTGACTTTACCCCTTCGCTTCGGAAGGTAAACGATACAGCCGCTAAACTTTTAAATTTACCTCCCCTTTTGATTTCAATTATACTTCTTTTATCAGAACAGGCCAAATGAAAATTGTACAGATAGGAACTTTGTTATTTGTACAATAAAATTTCAAATTGTTGGAAGAAAAAAATCCTTGAAACAGAAAAACCAGTTCGCAAAACTAATACGTGTATTTATACACTTGACATTGGCAAAAGCCAAATTTTATAATAATAAAATAAAGAATATAAAGACTAATGCGCTATACACACCGAAACAAGCGACGCGCCGACATATCCCATCAGGTTAGTGTTGGCGACATTATTTTTTAGAAATATGTCGACGTCTTTTACCCACGCGGACTACCCGACGACATGTCAGCGGATTGTGTACACACTCAGTTGAACAATGTGGAACAAAATCAAACAACTTTCACTTTAATAAATCTTTATCAATCAAAGGAGTTATTGTGAAACTCTAAACAGTGATTATAAACACCGTTGCAATCTATTTGTTGGTGAAGTTGCATTTTTGTAATTTGTATTTTTTTTTTTACTATTTGTGTGTCCAGAAATATTTAATAAATTCTTAAAATGGGTATTGGTTAAATACATAAATGTTAAAAATTATTTTTATAATCGCCTGCCTTGTAATCTTTCACTGTTAATGTAACAACTGCGACTCAATAAACTTGGTCTAACCCCAACATCTTCGTATCCTCGTAACGGACACAGCGACAATAACTGCAAGCTGCTATTATTAGATTACTATTATTGTTCATGTTTAAATATTGAATATTAATTACTGAATGCTTTAAAAGACACAACGTATTTCCAAACTCGTCAATCACTAAGAGCGGAGACAAAGAAAATGAAAGAGAAAAGACAAAGAAAAGAAAGAAAAGACAAAAAAAATGCTTATATAGTGTCATCGACATGTCGCCGACAAAATTTACCAACTATTTGAAGCCGCCGACTAACCCTCCAACATGTGTCGGCGGGTCAGTGGGTTTGGTGTGTAGAACATTTATCTTATATCTTTAAACGAGCAATTCTTGTATATATGGTATATATATAATCTGAATCTCGGAAACGGCTACCACGATTTTCACGAAATTTAATATAGGGGAGAGTGGGGTAATCGCGGACGCGGGGTAATCCCGGACACCACGACTTCAGTACTTTAGGAAAAAAAAATTGTTTTTTTTTTTTACTTGGAATTGTAGGTTAATGTATACGTAGTGTCAGGCAATAAGTCAGCTGCTCAGATTCTGCATTTTATTCAAGGTAAATATTATTTAATATTTTCATCCTTTTGCATGTAATTTTTGTCATGTATATATTCGTTAAATTCTCGCTACACATAAATGATATAATTATAATTTATTTACGATGTGTTAAGTAGAATTTAAGAAAAATTTTCTGACACAAATAATTATTTTTATTTATTTCTAACCTCAAAAAAATATTAAGTTTTTATTTTTTAACGTTGTGGGGCAATGGCGGACGAATTGAGTGGGGTAATCTCGGACGTTCGCAATTGCCCCACATCGATAATCATACTGTACAATTTTTAATTTTAATTTTGCTTTTTTCCAGATGGCTCGTAAATATAAAAAGAAAACTGAAAAAAAATATGATTTAAACAATTTGGAACGTGCAATAAGAGATGTAAGAAGTAAACAATTAACTATAGGAAAAGCAGCTAAAAATTATTCTATACCAAAGTCAACTATCTATGATCATTTAAAAAAAGATGTATTAGTTCAGCCCAAAAGTGGAAGAAAATCTGTATTTTCTGAAGCACAAAAAAAAGAATTAGCAGAGCATATTATCAAATGCAGTAAACTATTCTATGGATTGACTGTTGAAGCTGTACAGAAAACTGCTTATAAGTTTGCAGAAAAAAAAAATTAAATCACAAATTTAATAAGAACTCTCAAAAAGACACTAAACAAAAAAAAGACGAAAAAACAAAAACACAAAACAAATAAAATAAACAAACTCAAAATGAGTATTAATGTATTTTTTGTGCGGGAAAATATGAAGAATCACCCACTGAAGAATGGATAATGTGCTATGGATGCAATTTATGGGCACATGAAGAATGCAGTGATGGTGAAAGCACAAGCAAAGGGTTCCTCTGTGATTTATGTAGAGATTAATTCAAATTTATTCTTTATTAATTATTTATTTTTAACTTATCTATTAACAAATGACTTATATACGTACTGTTCAAGATGATTTTATTTAAAAAATTTAATTTCTTATGTTGAAAATAAGTTGAAACTATTTATTTATCTTAAATTATTCTACTCGTTACTACTTAATATGTACTGTCCGTAATTACCCCACCACTGTCCGGGATTACCCCACGGATTTTAGAGGATCACAAAAATAACACTTTTCTTTTTTTGACAAAAACATTACTTAATTTTCAAATTTAATTAAATATTATGATTAAAAGTAATAAATAAAACCTTTATCTTTGTTATTAATCAATAAATGAACAGAGTTTTTATTTAGTATTTTTAATATTTACTTTTTTCCTTAGGTGTCCGCGATTACCCCACTCTCCCGATACATGTGGTTTCGTGGACGATAAATCGATCTAGCTAGGATTCATTTTCAGAAAATGAAAATCCCAATTATTAGATTACATTAGTACAAAAAGGTAAATAGCTTATACTAATATAATGTAGAAAATAAATGTTTTGTAATACTGTTAAGTGAGCAATTCTTGTATACATAGGTAATATGATTTCTCGGAAAGTGCTATAATGATTTGCATGAAATTCTTTATTTAGATATTCTTATACTTTTCAGGTTATCTACATAGGTTTTTGCAGGACACCGAGAGATACTCGGTCGCCCAGATATTCAGTATAATAGAGCATTATAATACAAATATGCTAAATGGCCTAATCCAACGAACTCTGATCTAATTTGGAAACTGCTGGTGTGATTGAAATAGTATACAATAACACATAGTAACACCATTTTTGCTTCTTTATCAAACAGATAATAAATTATAAATATATATTATGTAAAAACTTGTGTTCAGAAGAACATGTCCTTCTTAACAAAGCAAAATCGCAAAGTTGAGTCTACATTAACTAGAGAAACGTCGTAAATATTACAATTAACCCAAAAAGTTTTTATATAAAACACGAACTGAATGGACGTGGGGGTGAAACCGGATAACAAAAATTCAATGTTTGTTCATCTTCGCAATTAAACTACTGCTCCGATTTTAATGAAACTTTCCAAAATAACTTGAATGTTTGAAGAATAATTTAGATTAAGTTACAAACCGATTAAAATATTGGCTATTTTTACTTATTCTTTATATGATTTATCATATGGCCACGTTACCTGATTTTATATGATGATATGGTAAAAGATGGTAACACACTTAGCCTAGTGGGGAAACTTGCTCTTACATGCAGCTGTCGGAACACACCTATTGGTGCTTGGCGACAGATGTTCGACTTGAGGGTGGTAGCTAGCCAGTCGGACATTAGAAAATGTCCTACCTCCACGCTACGGTTTACATCAGGATGTTTTCCTTCACCCAAAGCTTAGGCTAAGGAATTCGTAGTTCGTACTAATGTCGATCGACGCCATGTCCGTACAAGCTAACACTGTGCCATCATTGCTTAAATCAAAAAGCTATTACTCATACGAAACCATAGCTGAATGCTAGTATAATTATAATTATGAACGTATTAGCCAAAGAAGTGAACTTATGGCGAACTGTCTGTCCAAACGCCGCGCTGCGCCGCGCCGCGCCGCGCCAAACGCATTCGCGCAATTCACTATCTACTAGAAGTTGACCAACTAATCCAAGTTTTCCTTTACTGGCTAATAAGATGAGTTTGATTCGCAATCCCGACGCGCTGGGAAATATTCTCAAGTTTGAATGACCTCTGACTACTACAGCAACATAATGATAATAAGCAAAACAAGTAAGTACAGTTAGTAATCAACCTTAATTATTTATTTTAATTACTTTTATAAATACAGTATTTTTTATTAATAGCCACGTTGGGAAATAACATAGACGTCAGAACATGCATGAAATATCCTAAAACTAACTGTGAATGTTTCTTTAAAATATAAGTAAATCAATATATATACATAGGGGAGAGTGGGGTAATCGCGGACGCGGGGTAATCCCGGACACTACGATTTCAGTACCTTAGGAAAAAAAATATGTTTTTTTTTTACTTGGAATTGTAGGTTAATGTATACGTAGTGTCAGGCAATAAGTCAGCTGCTCAGGTTCTGCATTTTATTCAAGGTAAATATTATTTAATATTTTCATCCTTTTGCATGTAATTTTTAATAATAATAATAAATCTTTTATTTCAGACAAAAAAGTCCATTTGGTTAGGTTAGTACACAACTTAAAAATTAGTGTTAGTATTTACATGTAATAGGGAAAATAAAAATAAAATAAGAACAATAATAAAAATAATACCACAAACAAATTAATTATTGAAACGCCACAGTGGCATGTCGGCGTACCCAATGTTCCAGTATAGGACTGTCCCACCTGCCTGCTATAGTATTCAGGATACTGTTAGGGCTAGCGCGTACCCTACGCATGAGTGAGGCACATCGCTTGCGCATGATGGCATGAAATCCATCAATTCTCGCCTCTGCGAACATGCCCGAAGCACTACAGTAGCGCGGCAACCCCATCAGCACCCTGAATGCGTTATTATATTGTACGCGCAGAGCACTGTATTCCCTCTGCGTATAATTGACCCACAGACTGCATGTGTAGAACGACTGATAATACGCTCTAAACAGCGTTGCCTTCACGTTAGTCGAGCATTTAGAAAATCTGCGAGCCAACATATTACAGCGGATAGCCAACGCCCTGCGCTCACGCTCAATGTCCAGGCTATCTTTTAGGTCATCAGAAACCCAGTGACCCAGATACTTGAATGTAGTGACTTGCTTTAAGGGACATCCACACAGTTTCAACTGTGGTGTAATCGGGTAGGTTTTGGGGCCTGCCTTAAAAACTAATAACTCACTCTTCTTAACATTGTATCTGAGCCCATGGGCCTCCACGTACCTTTCACATATCGTAAGCAGACCCATCATGGCATTGATTGAAGGGCTCAGCAACACCATATTATCAGCATAACTAATATTGTTAACGCACACTCCGTCTATATAACAGCCCTGATAAGTGTTGCCGAGTTCAACAATCAACTGGTTTATGTACAGACTAAAGAGGCGAGGAGAGGTCAGACCACCCTGCCTCACACCGCATTCCAGCCTATACACATCTGACACCGATCCTGCCCACCTTACACAGTTAATCTGATTGTTATACCAATACTTTAGTATAGATATAACTTCCCTATCCACTGAGGTATCTCTTAGTAATTTCTGCCACAGCAAATCGTACGACACCAGATCAAACGCTTTAGAAAGGTCTAGAAAACACGCGTTAACAGGTGTTTTTCTAGACGTATAATACTTAACAGTATGCTTGAGAGACAGTATGGCACTTTCAGTAGAGAGTCCCATATTGTCCCATATTGTCATGTATATATTCGTTAAATTCTCGCTACACATAAATGATATAATTATAATTTATTTACGATGTGTAAGTAGAATTTAAGAAAAATTTTCTGACACAAATACTTCTTTTTATTTATTTCTAACCTCAAAAAAATATTAAGTTTTTATTTTTTAACGTTGTGGGGCAATGGCGGACGAATTGAGTGGGGTAATCTCGGACGTTCGCAATTGCCCCACATCGATAATCATACTGTACAATTTTTAATTTTAATTTTGCTTTTTTCCAGGTGGCTCGAAAATATAAAAAGAAAATTGAAAAAAAAAATGATTTAAACAATTTGAACGTGCAATAAGAGATGTAAGAAGTAAACAATTAACTATAGGAAAAGCAGCTAAAAATTACTCTATACCAAAGTCAACTATATATGATCATTTATATATACGTACTGTTCAAGATGATTTTATTTAAAAAATTTAATTTCTTATGTTGAAAATAAGTTGAAACTATTTATTTATCTTAAATTATTCTACTCGTTACTACTTAATATATACTGTCCGTAATTACCCCACCACTGTCCGGGATTACCCCACGGATTTTAGAGGATCACGAAAATAACACTTCTTTTTTTGACAAAAAAATTACTTAATTTTCAAATTTAATTAAATATTATGATTAAAAGTAATAAATAAAACCTTTATCTTTGTTATTAATCAATAAATTAACAGAGTTTTTATTTAGTATTTTTAATATTTACTTTTTTCCTTAGGTGTCCGCGATTACCCCACTCTCCCGATATATGGCAATAATCTCAATTCTCACAGAAATTCACATACAAATATTTTATATTTCTTTGCTTATTGCCAATTTTTCATAGTAGGCTGGCAATACACACTGACATATTATATAGTTGAGATAATATCAAAAATAGAATATTCATATTTGATGAACTATAATTGAAATACCACTCCTAATACAACAATATACAAAATATATAAGTAGTGAATATATGACATGAGATAATTGGTTTTAATATTTTTTACAACTTAACACGAAGTGAAACAAGAAGTTAAGCAAGCGATCATACACATTGAATTTATAGCATACAAGAAGAGAGAATACAAATAAAAGCGCATTTACCGAGCGATTAATATTCGACGGACCACGGTCTCGACTCCTGACCGCATCGTTTGTTTAACCTCTTCTGTCAATTTGATTTCCGACCTCGGGGGTATGTAATTTCCATTACGGGAGCCAAATGCTTTGTTTATCTACGCGCAAGCCAATAAGACCGGCGAGATTCTCTAGTTCATCTAACACAATCTGGTGTGTATTTAGTTTAAGTTGTGATCAAAAACGAAAATTAGAATAAGTTTTTACAACAGAATCTCCGAATTTTTCTGCTTTCTTTCGTTTTTTCTTTCCCGAGTAAAATTAGTATTCCGAAATATTAAAAAAATATGAGGCAACATTCATTGTTTTTTAATTAATTATAAGTAGTAAAAATTTAAAAACATAAACCTTGCTTGTACTGTACTGAACCTATCTATGAATTAATTTCATATATATCTAGGATTTCAATTATAAATAATATCTGGGCGGATAAGCCACGCTGCTCTGTGTCTTGCAAAGAAAAATAACTAGCTAGTTAACTTGGAAAGTAGAACATTACTAAATACAAAACCAATAACGATAGATAAACTAATAACATAGACTAAACAGAACTTTATACACAGCTATGACCGACATGATGCAGATATTGTGTTCTGTCATGCTTATGTAGAAGGTCGGACTGGACCTCCCGCTTTTCACGCATTTGTCATTATAACTTTGGATCTATTTGATATTTCGGAATAAAGTTATCCTGAAATGGTGTCAGGGATATTATCTGTAACCTAGGTTGATTTGAATTTAAAAGTTCTAGTTGTGTTTTGAGTTAAATCAGGTTATAAAATATACCTACGGACACAAAAAAAAATAGTTTCGGTTATGTAGGTATTTGCTTTACTAGTAAAAAAAAAATATGTAACTATATACATAGCTTGCTCGGCAAACGTTCTACCTTTTCCAACAGTCATTAACTCAACTACAGATCCACATATCCCGATTTTTATTTTAATCACAAAACATTCAACGTACAAAACAAAATAAGAAGTAATGCATATATGAAGATATGCATCGTTCGAATCGTGAGTTATGGTCTTGATTTCATAAAAACAAAACTGTAGAAAAGGCAATATAAGTTTTTCCTAATGCCGAATTTTCAAAATATCCATTCCCTAATAAGCTCATTCGAACTATTACTAACCTTTGTTAAGAATAATTTGCGAAATCGATGAAGACGTTCTCAAGTGATGCGTTACCAAAGAACAGCATTAATTTTTTTTAGTTCCGACGTCAACAAAGAACCCTTATAGTTTCGCTAAGTCCTTCTGTCTGTCCGTAGCTTAGCTCAAAGATTCTTAGTACTTGAAAGATGTAATTTGGTATGGGTAATACACATATTAATCACGCCAAAAAAGTGGATAATAAAAACTTGAAAAAAAAAAAGTTTTTATATGGATTTGTATAAATTTGAAAATTAAAGTTCAAATAACAAAATTAAATTCATTTCGTATTTTCATTTCAAAGACATGTATGTCAAATGATTCACATCTCTATTAAAATATTTATTACACATCAAAGAGTACAAATAACAGAATAAAGGGCCTATTTAAACGGTAGATCTTGAGCTAGCTTCAATCATTGAACACATGGAGCTCTCATCATCAGCCACAAAGGTTTGATTAATAACATTATCTTCGAGAAACTTTTTGCAGTATCGAATAAGCTGTAATTTTACAATAAATAAGAACGAATAAAAAATATTCCGTATGTAGCACTAATTATTACGTAAAGTAACTCCAAATCACCTGCCTGTTTCCCAAGGCTTCACCTTTTTTTATACTATTTTTTAACTTGGGCAATATTTTATATGGGGATTATTACAAAATAGTCGATCTCATTTAAAGGATTTCTATGACTAGTGGATTATAAATATTAAACAAAAACGTGCATTTAAAGATTTAACAAAAACTCCCTCGATAATTCTGACGAGGGAGCCGCAATCTTATTGGAGCAACTTTTAATATAAAAAATACTACGAAGACAAATAGGAGTTTTGGCGGGATCCTAAACTGGCATGTAGTGGTTTTTATTTTTTATTTATAAATTTGTGTTACTTGAACCTATATTGTATAATACAGGTGGTGTTATGCATAACAAAGTTTGGTTATTATGCACAAGTGAAGTGAATTGAAAATAATAACATTGATCATGAATTCTGAGACGACACAAAAGGCACATTTTAACAAGGGAGCCACCATCTTGTTAGGATACACAAATCGTCATAACACTGGAAACTATATACACTGGAGAATGGCAGTAAATGGTACTTCAATAAAGAAGACCAGTTACCAAGATAGGAAAAAGAAAAATAAGATCATAATGGTTCATTAAAACTTCGCTTAATTAAATAAAATATATAACTAAGGAGCCAATTTATCACGATATAGTTGTAACAACTTCCTGCATATACCTTTTCATGGTGTTCTTTTGCAGCTTTATTTATCCTTTTCATTTCTAGCTTAAGATGTGTATCTTCTTCAAAACGTTTATTAATATTCCATTTGTCTTGAGAAAATACGACGGGAAGTACGTAAGGAAGTCCTGAAAATAACTCTTTTGATTATCATTTTATTTATAACTAGCTGTGACCGCGGCTCCGCTCGCGTGAACTACAGAATGCTGTCGGTCGAGAGCACGCGCGAATTGTGCTGTCTCAAAAATGCATCTCATGGGTGATCCTTAGAAGATAGACATAATTATTCTATTCCTGACTCTTTGTAGGTCTTTTTAAGATCTACAGTCATGTACTATATTAATTTGATATATCCCTTATGATTTACTCAATGTAAGCCATTAAATCGACCCAACAAGAGTGTTTTTCTTTTCGAATTGATCCACCCAGGCAGTAGTCGCACTCAGAGTGAAGCCATTTCTAGTTAGCCTTTACAGGCTACAAACCTCTCTCGGCACGTCAGTGCTACAAATGAAGTCATAATGCAAACAGCTCCCGCAATTTTCACAAAATATGACTTACTGCGCAGTGAAAAAACGTCACAGCTCATCACATAATCACCTGAAACTTTTAAATATCCCTTTGCACGGGAAAACACTACCCGCAGCTTATGTTTTTACGTCAAACGTAAATAAAACACAGTAATAATATTTACAAAATTGACAGACGCAATTACAATAAAATATTGCTAGTTATCGGAAAATATTTTATGTCACTTTTTGAAGTGAAATTTCTTAAGTGGAGATTCGATAATTAGACGAGAATTGAGAGTGAAATGTCAAGATTGCGTTAAATTTAGGCTCGTTTCATTACATGAGAGAGAAGAATGATATAATGATGATGTATGTGTATAATGATGTAGTGATCGCGACCACCGTACACATAGTAATAGACGCATTACTAATTTTATTTTGGTTTATCGCGTTATATGCCGGATCAGCCGGTGTATATGCAGTAACAAAGCGGGACGGTAATAATTGACAATATCAATTATTGCCTTTATTATTTAATCTGAGTGACCATAGGTTGAATGAGACCAAACACTCATTGGATACTTCAATTCCCCCATTTTTGGTAAAAAAATTAATCACTTACAATATCATTTGTGCGTTTGTGTTTGTATTGGCAAATGTAATTACGTGTCGCGTACGCACACATTTATTTAGTTTTGGCTTCAACTTTGTGCGGCACGTTAAATGAAACTATCTCTCATTGCGTAATAACTCTAAGGATCCACCATTATCGTTACTGCTTATTTCTTATGTTACTTTATGTAATAAAATATATCCTATAATCTGGCCGAATAACATATCTATGAATTAAAGGAAAACCATGTAAATCGGATTTGCGGTTTTCGCGTGAAAAGAACATATTTCAAACATACATATATATACCTAATATGTAGTACATCTTGATTTTAATTTTATGTATAATAATATTATAACAATTAGACGATGCAAATAAGCTTGAAATCAACAATGACAATTAAAGATAAACGAGAATTCTAAGGTAGATTAATTAGTGGCATTATTCAAAGCAAGATAGTTCTACAACAACGTAAAGTAACAAACAAGTAGTATATTGCCTTTGAAGTCTCGCGAAATGCCGCTTACATCGAGATATACGTCATACAGCACGGGTTGTCACTTTTTTATAAATATTTTTTATTATATAGTAAATTATTTAGTTACATAGGTAATATTACGTTCAAATCATGTACCTAACACAATACGTCTATATATAGAAATCATTGATCATTACATAATCCTGTGCAAATAAATGTTTAATTTGTCATAAGAAATGTACTTCAGTTTTCATTCCAACTTTTTTGTCAGTTGTTATCTACCTATATTTTATTACACTACAAATACAACACATAAAAATATATTTATTTCAAATAAATTTGTTTTGATTCATTATACCTTTTGAAGTCCCTAAAGATCCATCACTAATGACACCCAAACTGCAATAAGATTTTATTCCATCTTCAGATGAACGCGTCACCCAAATGGCTTGTAAAGTTTTGGAGAGTTTCGCTGCTTTATAAATGCATCCATAGGGATTTTTACACGAAACTGACGCTATCTTTTAACATATTAGAAAGTAATAAAACATAATATAAATAAATGATAAATTTATACTTTAAAAGATTCATTATTTAGCTATATTATTATAGGTTGCCAGTCATGATGAGAAACCAAACAAAGACTACTTGAAAATTTTGACAATTGGTCATTTCGAACCAAGCAGAGTACTATAGGCCGACCGCTGTAAGCTTTACCCTCCTGATGGTTAGCGAGACGCGGGGTGGCAGGTGTGCACAGATGGATATACACGCTATTGATATACCCTATATCTTAAGATCAATAGATTATGCATGTTATTGCAACTGGGACAGATATCTATTGTTAAATCTAAGATATAAAATTCTCGTGTCACGGTGTGCGTGATTGAACTCCTCCGAAACGGCTCGACCGATTTTCGTGAATCTTAGCGTGCATATCGGCCAGGGTGGAGAATCGGACAACATCTATTTTTCATCCCCCTAAATGTTAAGGGTGGGGTCCACCCCTAATTATTATTTTTTATGTTTTAGACAAAAAAAAAGTTTTTATTTTTTTATAATACAGCATACAAAAATACATATAACCCTAAATTTTTAGTCCTCTACGATCAACCCTTAGATGAAATAACATACATGGCAAAACAACGTTTGCCGGGTCAGCTAGTAATATATATAATACACACATTGTTGTCCTTATAAAATGCGAATCAAAAACTACTAAACTGATAAAATTAATGTGCGTGTACCATTACACGATTTTGAAGTGAAACTTCTTTGAATTTAATAGTATATATTGACTTAAAATGAGTTAATAAAGCATTGCTTTTCATTAATTGTATAGTTTTTAAAACGCAGCATCCATAATTCGATCTTGCTAAAATAATCTCATGTGTAGCTGTCACAAAAATCAAACCGCGTAAACACATATAACAAACGTCTATTGCTGCCGGCGACCGGCAACAGAGTAGCTTATTGGTTGGCCTTGTTCCCCGCAAACTATTTGGTGAGTTGTGCTTACGGCGGTCAAGCTATAAGAAAGTATTTTTGAAAATTAAGTTTTAAAGACATTGAAAAGGGACATGAAAAATTTATAGCGCAGCTGCGTTACTTCAAAAGACATAAGCATGGGGGGGACAAGAGTGGGCACTGAAAATTTGCTAGCTACGCCAATGGACATAAGTTTATATTAATATAAGACTCTTTATACCTTTTCAATAAAATCTTTTTTCATCCATGAATCATTAAACTGTGTATGGTCTAAACTAGCCGACTGTAACACATTCTTCGTTTTAACGTCCCAATCACATTGTGACTCATCATTGGATTTATCTTGAATTATGAAGGGTTTTTCAACTTCAACATGAAACACTCCATCATTTGCAGCCCATACAAAAACTTCATTTATGTCGTTAATTTGAACCTTGCAGACAATTATTACACTTATTATATTGAACAAAATAATGCCCAATTATAAAGCCAAAACAAATTATCATAATTCGAAATTTAAAATAAAAAGTTCCTTAGGTGCATTATAAGGCATAAACTATTATGTTCTAAACTATATACCTAACCGAGTGTGAATAGCTCGGACACAAAATCTATATACTTGTTTTGTAGACATACCCAGATACAAAAATTGCGTCATACATAGTATAACATATGCTTCTAAGGAGAAGAAACTGACATAACTAGTCTACTAAAAATGACGTTGCAAGTTTTACATACTGCGAAAAAAAGCTGATACGACAAGTTACAGGCATCACTGTAACTGAGATATATTTATATATAACCAAAAAAAGTAAAGATCGGCAACAAGAGTCACCATCGTAGTACCAGCGTGATAATCTCACTATTTGCCACTATCTAGTCATATAAGCTGATATAACTTTTTCAATTATCAGGGCGGTGGGCATAAATTATTCACACGAGTGTTGTTTTAAAGATGAAAATTTCTATAAATATTCTTAAGAGTACCTTCTGGAATTTTTAATATTCTCGAAAATACTACAATGTTTTCTGGAAACATTCTATAGATCTGGCATTTCAACTCTAACCACTACCATGCCATAAAACGTATTTTATTTCTAGCCATTTTTAAAAATATATGTAATGTGTATTCAAGATATGTATTACAATTGTTTTTTTATTGAATTATTATTTATATTTTAATTCTTTTAATGACTATGTAGGGATTTTTTCAATACCTACCTACATATTGTTGACGCCTAATAAAATAATAAACAAAATAATTTTAAAAGTATTGTATACATAGAAAGAAGCCTTACTCACCTTTAAGTAATCTGATAAAATAAATTTTGAAATAGACGTCAACGACGCGGGACAAAAAAATAGGTCATTAGGTATATTTCTTGAAAAAGACTGCAGAATATCCAACGCTACCAAACCGTCAGCGAGAAATATTGGCATTCTAGATTTCTGTTGTGTTTTTGTATTTTTTTCATTAAATATTAGGTTCTTTCCGAGTTTTTGCTCTATAGAGGATTGCGGCATCGAAAAATTGTGAGCTATTTTTATAATCAAATAGAAACTATCGAAGTGCTCATTTGATTCTACGTTAGTAAAGTCTATATAATTTGGATTTGGAAAGTTTGTTATGAAGCAAAATACATCAGCATCTGAAACACTTTAGAAATATAAATACAATGTATAGATTTAAGTTAATTTAATAATACATTTAAATAAAATTGATGTACGCAGTAACTCATTTATTTGGAACATTCCACCTAGTATGTACAGCTGGCACATGATAGAGGCAGTGGCGAGTGTTTAGCCTTTAGAAATGATCTGAAATGTTTTTTTTTTTTCGAAATATTCTACTGATGAAATGCGAAATAATACTTTCACTACATTTCTGTAGTAGTCCATGGTTGGTATTCCAAATAATAAAGTACGATGATTCCTCTAGTATGTGCATGTAGAAATGATTTCAATGATAATATGATTTACGTAACTACTTATTATTCACCAAAGAAAATTCTTGTATCAAAAAATGCATCAACCAAAAATTATTTTCCAAAGTTCGGCATTTGAATTCGGCGATAAAATACTTATCTTAAGAATTCACATACAATGGATACTATATCTGATTACCTAATAAAAATTACCTGGGTATTCCGGAAGAAATTTCAATGGAATTCATACATGAAAAAGCACAATTCATCAATTCTAATTTAAACGCCTCTGCTGATGCTACTTCATTCGTATAAACTAATAGGATTAAATCTATCATCTGTTTCTGTCCGAATACTATGCCAGATAAAATCTTAACAATTGTTAATTGTGAAGCTTTTACAAGGGGATTCACTAGAAGAACTTTTAATGGACTGAATGTTTGAGAGTACTGAAGATTCATAGTTATTAAAATTTCAGTTTTTTACTGGTTTCTATAACCATACTATGTGAAAGATTGTGTCATACAGTTTATTAAAAAAAAACATTGTTGGTTTTTTAAAGGAGTTTAGGTCTGATTATCTGATGACAAATAATTGTTTTTCTAATAAGCAGGTATACTTTCTATATTACAATGCCATCTATATGAAACATTTGTAATAACGTGAACCTTTTTTCATTTGCAATATACCTCCCAGCGCCACCCTTAGAAATAGAGATGTAACGATATATAATTTTGTCAATACGAAACCGATACTGATTATTGTAATGATTAATCGACTATACCGATATCGAAAAATTAATAATAAATCAAATAGGAATATAATGAAGTAGATACGTAACCTCCCACATTTTTATCCGACTTGCAGAGTATACAGTTTTTTGGGTGATTGTATGAGTCTCTATTATGCAAAAAATAGGTATTTGATCTTTAATTTCAAAAGGAGTATTAATAAAAATCATGACATATTAAAATGAAAAATAAATAGGCGAGAAACAATACATTGCTTAGTAAAGACGTTAATGTCGCCGCTAGCACCACGTGCGCCGAAAGGGGAACATCGTTGCATCGCGCGCTTTTCAAATTGTTTCATATCAGTTAATCAATAATCGACTCTTTGGATATATCGGCCGATGTATCGTATCTGTATAGGTATTGTTACATCCCTGCTTAGAAATATTACGGCATAATATCTGCTTTTACTAAAACTTTTTCAAGCTTTTAACTTGCCTTGTAGTATATATAAGTCAATTCTTGCAACTGAATTTTAAAACAGTTATCCCCGACCGATTGACCTGAAATTTTGCATACACGTTTAGTTTGAACGGCAATGCATGGTTAGCTATGTGACGTCATTATAAATCCAATATGGTGGACTAGTTATTATTTATACACTCCTATGATATAGGTAATAAATGAAAGGGTTTGCTGAGAAGAATGCGAAAATAAAATTAGTACCTTCAGTTGAAATATTAAATAAAAGCTTGTTTAAAAAAAAATACTCATAGGACGATCACAATACGAAACAGATGTATTTAATTATGTTTTTTTATACATTTCGACAGCTCTCATTATCTGTTTTAGAACTTGGGACATTTTTGACCACAGAGTCACAGAAATCTTCAAATCTTGATAAGTGACATAACCACAGAGTAAGGTCTAGGTACGGACATAACTTTCAGTAAATAATGTACTCTGTGGACATAACTGATAACATTGACGTGTCTAGTTTTTGTTGTATTTTATTGCACTGCTATTTCAATATTCATCGTGCAATGTTTTATAATTATAAGTGAAATTATGGCTTCCTCAAATGAAAAAGACGTGGAAATATCACCGGCGACATCAACAGCCTCTTTGAAATCGCAGTTTCTTGATAGATCTCCATCTATTTCTTCGACAAGGGAAGACAAATGGCCCGAACTGTTGTTATCAAGACCATATAAATCATACTACTATAGTTCAAAAAGTAAGTGTTTGGCTCAACTTTAGAATTGCTACCGTCTAGTTAAGACTCCAAAGTTTTATTACAGTTAGTTAACTCTCTAATTAGGCTAAATGTAAAATTTTACACTGAAAATAAGTAGTTTTTGAGTAATTAATTTTAGAAAATTGCATTTTTTGTAAATTTCACAATACAAATGTCAGTTATAAGTGGTTGTCATAAAGTTCACTTTTGCGAAATAGGTAAGATTTTCGAATATTGTAATTTTTTTCTATAAAATTTTTGTTATTTTTTGGACGATCATTGTTTGGTTTACGTTAAATACAACTTACTTCAACATTTTGAGTGACATGTTTTCATGTTTCCGTTGCGGCGTAAAAATTGGTAAGGTTATGTTTGTACTGTCATCATAACACCAGAAACAAATAATTATCTGTTGAAAGCTCACATACAAATCCTAGATAATAGTAATCTCAAAAATGAAAAAAATAATATCTCTAAATCTAATCATTTCTGCATTTTTTCCTTCACAGAAGAGTTTCCTTTCACCCTCCTCCACCTTTTCTACCCCTTCACATCATCAAATTTAGATGTATTGAATTCTAAAGGCAAATGGATCTTTTATATAAATAGTAATTATAAAAAACAAGACATTTACCATTTACACATAACAGGGTTTAAAACTGTGTTTATCTCTAAGAAATGTTGTTATTCAGATTATAAGTCATAATAATTTATTATAGTTTTATTGTAAATAATTGTTGATATGCCTTTATAAATAATTAAAACTGGATGTATTTAAGGTTTGTAGAGCACACTGGAAAAAGAAACATTTATTAAATATTAACTTGTGCTTAATATTAATACATTAAACCCAATTCTTCTGTTCTGGAAATAACTTTTAGCATTTCAAGTAAGAAATCAATCTAACTTAATAAAAACAATTGCACAAAAAAATAACAATTTCAAGTACGACTATGACAACTATATTTCCAAAACAAAGTTCTCTCCTTAATGGCCGCTTCAATGTGTATTGCTTTTGATATTCATCCCAAAGGAATTATTAAAACTACCAACTTTAAATTAGTATTGCCTTTCATTTTACATGATTTATCATTGTACGTCTGTAATCAAAATCAACAATATTTTGTTCAATTTAGGCACTAATGTATGTAGTAATAATAAAATATTATACATTTTAAAATTTAACAAATTACATAATTATTTATAAATATTATATATGATATTATTTACAGTTAAGATAATTTTTAGTAGGTATACAGTGGTTTTTTTTTCTAACTGACTATACTGTTGGCCGGGAGGCCTTAACAGTTTCACTGTGCTTGTGGGCGAGCGCTTAAGGCACTCAACCGAGGATATACAGTGGTGTAGGAAGGTGCACAATAATGTTCTCATTATTGTACTGTATTTTTTGAGGGCTATAGTTAAAATGTATTTAATATATTGAGGCAATATGCTAAATTTTTAATGACAAGTATGGGTATTCGTGCCTAGGTTGTTAAAAAAATAATAAAAAATGCAGATATTGACAACTGTCTTGTAAAATAAGAATAATCCTATCGATATGTTATACCTATAATATTTATCGATTTCAGATATTAAAAGTGTAAGATGGCTACTTATTTTTGATGAAAAATTGTTTTTTTTTTCATTTTAAACTCTGAAAACGCTGTTGGTCATGTTGGCACGTCATAGGACTCTAAGCAAATATCATGTCGGATCTTATATGTAACGTGCACGATGAATATTCCGAATCTTTTACGCAAATTGACATTGACTTCAAGTTGTAAAATAAACACATTAAACATAAACAATAAATAATGCTGTGCATTTTATTATATTCCTTACATTTATTTTTCTTATTTTACATAGAGATGTAGCTAGCTAGCTATACATAATTATGTATTAAAAAGTTTCGGAATAAGACCAACAGATTGCGCCACGTTCAACATGTTGGCATTTTAATAAAAAGTACCGACTTTTACACAATGATGAACGTTTGAAATAACAAATATTTGTTTTCAACCCGTATGACGTCACAGCAAAGACAATATGGCTGACAGCGTTTTCCGCTGTTTACGACTTTTAAAAGAAAGTTTTATGGTTTTCTAGGTCCTAATCGGACAATAATTAATTATTTAAGACCTAGTTTAAAAAAGAGTCAACTAGTCTATCACGAAAACTATGTTTTGAAAAACTTTACAGTAAATCAAAAGTATTGCTCTAATGCATTTTTATTCAATTATATTGTCCATATATACTATTAAATTCATAGAAGTTTCAGTTGAACTGTGGTGTAAAGGTTACAATTTTAATTTAGTTGTTACTTGTTTAGTTTTTGTAGTTTTTGGTTAGCATTTTAATAAAGACAACAATATTATATGTACTATTTATCATAACATATCTGTCTCAGTTGCAATAACATGCATAAACTTGATCTTAAGATATAGGGTATCATCTCAATACCGTGTATATCCGTGCACACCTGCCGCCCCGCGTCCCACAAACCATCATGAGGGTTGCGCTTACAGCAGTCGGCCTATAGTATAAAAACAATGTTTATATAAATATATATACTCAATTTTTAGCTTTGTAAGTGTACAGTAATTAATACTAAATGTAAAATAACAAAGTGTGCATGACAATAATATTATTATAATAACATTTAATATCAAGTGAAAAAATAAACCTTAGTGCCTGATTTAAATATGTTTCTAACTTTCCCGTCCAGCTTAGCTAGGATCCCCGACGTATTAGAGTCAACAGCAGACGCCGACTTAGCGATCGATTCCCTGGTCGACTACCTCCAAACCGGTGTAAGGGAGGCCTCGAGAGAGGTGCAAGCGGCGAACGATCGCCGCTTTATACTCCCCCCCGGCTTACAAGCGTTAATCACGGAAAAGAACGCCGCGACACGTGCACACGATTCTTATCCAACGAGGGATAACACCCGTAGGTTACGACGACTTCAGAGAGAGGTCAGAACTCGCATCGGCGAGTTCAGAGGCCACCGGTGGGATAACCTCTTAGAGGGTCTCAAGCCGTCCCATCTGGCTTACTGGAACCTCGCCCGCTCTCTGAAGTTAGAAGCTTCCGCCCAGATGCCGCCCCTCGAAAGGGGCCCCGATCTCCCACTCGCGTTCGATAGCGACGATAAGGCAGAATGCCTTGCCGCAAGCTTGGAGAGTCAGTGCTCCCCAAACTGCGACAACGTAGACACTGCCCACATCGAAACTATCGAGACCGCCGTTCAGGAACTCACGTTGATTCCCCCCGCGGAAACGTTAACCCTGGTCACGCCAGATGAGGTCTGTTCTATCATCAAAGGCCTTAAGCCTAGGAAATCTCCCGGTCCTGATGGTATCAGGAATGAAGTACTCAAACTTCTTCCTGATCACCTCATAGCTCTTTTGGTCTGCATCTTCAATGCAGCCATAGCCCACTGCTATTTTCCAGCCGTCTGGAAAAAAGCTATAGTTATAGGTATTCGCAAGCCCGGCAATAAAGCTTCGCTTCCCGAAAGCTATCGCCCGATCAGTCTCCTAAACACCCTAGGGAAACTCTATGAGCGGATCCTTCTGAACCGTCTCAAGGTCGTTATAGACGACAAGAATTTATACCCGCCCGAACAATTCGGTTTTCGCGCCCGTCACTCGTGTACACATCAAGTGCACCGCCTCACGGAGCACATCACGAGTAACTTCGCCAAGAGCAATATTGCTCCCGCCCGCACGCTTGCGGTCTTTTTCGACGTAGCCAAGGCCTTTGATAAGGTCTGGCACGCCGGACTGGTCCACAAGCTACATCAATTAGAAGTCCCGGATAGGTTAGTTCATCTAGTTCACGATTTTTTACGCGACCGCACCTTCCACTACCGAGTGGAAGGAGTACTATCTACCGCCCACCCTATACGCTCAGGCGTCCCGCAAGGTTCCATTCTGGCGCCTTGCCTTTTCAATCTGTACGTCAGCGACCTCCCGAAGCCCCCCGGGGTCGAGGTAGGGCTCTACGCTGACGACACAGTCATATACGCGTCAAACAGACATAGAAAAAATCTCGCCTGCGCAGTCCAACGTGCCGTAACCACTCTCGGGGAGTGGTTTCGAACGTGGCGAATAGCTATTAATCCGGTAAAGAGCGCCACGATTATGTTCGAACCGCATACATGTAAACTACCACGCACGGTAGGACCCCTCTCATTATTCGGTAGGAATATCCCTTGGGCCACCAAGACTAAATATCTGGGTGTCACCCTCGACTCGAAGCTTAACTTCAACGCACACGTTACTATAGTCCGGAATAGGGCCGTCTGGATCCTTTCCCGCTTGCGGCCCCTGCTCAGTTCGGTAAGCAAAATGTCCTTAAGACATAAGCTTACACTATACAAGATGTGCGTCCGTCCGGTCTTGACATATAGCTGCGCAGCGTTCGCACATATGTCCAAACATAACTTTGTCTTGTTAAAGACTTCGAAAGTGCAGTGGACAGTGTGACTTAAATAATTGTTTTGTAATAGTCAAGAAAAATAAACCTGAACTTAAACAATCCGGGAGTTGACAACTTTTGGAAAATTATTTGAAATAGTTTATATATGGAAAATAAAACCCGTAAATTATTATATTTATTTATTATTGAACCTTTAAAAGTAATGTATGAAATTTCTTTATCACATATAATTTTAAAACCACTATTTCATCTCTTAGACGCTTTATCACAACAACACTCAACTGTGTATATTCAAGAAATTATGACGTCACATTTTCTGTATGGCGGTTACAATCACGCGACTCGCAGATAAAAATGTTTAATTTTCGGAAGGTAAAATTAAATAAGTAAACAATTATTTTTTCCATATTTGTATTGTTTTAGCCTTTTTGACAATAGACCAATATTATAAAATATAAACTTAAAATTTTAAACATAATGTCAACTCGTGGATTATCGATATCTCTAAATCTTAAGATACAATAAAATCAAACATTTAATTTTTACGCTAATTATTAATCATAATATATTTAATCATCAATCTTCTTCGATCTTCATATACGTTTATATGTACACAGTTCTAATATGATTAATATGACGATGACACAGAGTACATTCGTATATAAGAGGACGATGACGTCACTTTCATAACGTTTTTTTGTAGCATTAAATTGAATTTCAATAGGTTCTTTAAACAAATAATATTCTTATTTAAAACGGATATGTACTATTTTGAATAATGATTTCGTCACGAATAGATTACCGATCTGTATTGTTTATCCTTGTTGTCTCTCAACTTTTATAAATATCGTAATGCCTCCCTTGTTAACCTGCGCATAGATGGCGGCGCTTGCACGAAGTATTGATTTTTCCGTATGGTACTCGTCTATGCCGCGAAATCAATATTTATTGTGAACATACTGAAAAACCATTTCACTCACGGCATCGTCTGAAGGATTTTCTTCTTTAACGTTGTAATCTTCTCAAGAGTTCTTTTAAGTTCGAAATGAAGTAACAACATAAAGTCTTGACTGAAACACGAGGTTACATTTACTTTGACCTTCAAATTTAAATTAAGTGCAATGAATACAAGCGACTGATCAAGATTCAAGAAAAAGTGACAAAGTTTTCGCTTGATAGTTTATTTGCTGGTATATTATGCGTTCTCTTTCCGCTGTCCGTGGGGTGGATCCCTTGCCCGAATTAGGCATTCCATCGGAAATACATCAAGGCGACGGTATTCCTGACGCCGATATGGCCGGTGCTCAAGACACTATATATTTATGCAACTTCCGCGTCTCTGTTGACGGGGAGTGGCTTTGTTTGAAGGAACTACACGATATGGAGATGCAGGACTCTTATATACGTCCTTCCAACAACGGTGCGATTACTTCGCCAGATGATCCTATGCATTCTTTAATGGGTAAACGTAAATTAAAAACGTGACAGATTGATTTTAAATCAACGATAGAAAATGTAACGTAATGTTGTTTGTTATAGCTCGCGACCCAGTTGTTATTGAGCGGAGCAATCTTGTGAATATATCCAAGCTTATTGTGAAGGAGTTGATTGAACAATCGCTGCGTTATGGCCGAATGCTCGACAGTGACCATTTACCATTACATCACTTCTTTATTGTTCTCGAACATGTTATGCGTCATGGACTTAAGCCAAAGAAGGTATTTAACGAATTACATATACAGTAAAATATTTAAACACGACTATTTATAAAGACATAAGCACAATTATGAATAATAACATATAATATTATTCTCTTAATGATACCATTAGGATTCAAAGCTTAATTTTAAAAGTAAAACGAATCTCGTTTGCTATTTTATAGGGACTTCTTGGTCCAAAAAAGGAGTTATGGGATATTGTTCAAATGGTCGAGAAATATTCACCAGAGGCTGCTGACATTACGGCAAGTGTCAGAGACCTTCCCACTGTTAAGTGAGTATATTACGGGTTTGTGTTGTAGATTGTATCATATTTAATTAAATATATTTTCATAAATCAGAATTTTCACACAATTATCTTTGTACTAGTACTTAGTGTAATTTCTAATATTCACATTTTCTGTCACAAATCTTTCATTAGTCATTTGTAGGTGTGATATTACTCTTATTTACATTATCAATATAAAAGTAATTAAATTAACAATATCAAATTTAGCTTTTAAAATAATTATTATAACGTTTTAGTGTGCATTGTTTTTATTTTTTGCCAACCTTACTACTACATTACTATTTTTTTTACTATTTTACGTTTTTAAATAAGATTATTAATCTATTTATAAATCGTTAAATATTATAAGTGTCAACCTTAGATTAATGATTAGTCTCTGCTGCGCTCTTGAAGACTAATCATTAATCTAAGGCATGTGTTAATACTTAATAACAAAATACCAGTAAAGGCAAATACCAGTTCACCTGACTCCCTTGTAGAACCGCGATGGGCCGTGCTCGAGCTTGGTTAAGATTGGCGCTGATGCAGAAACGGCTAGCGGATTACCTTCGGATTCTTCTCGAACACCGCGAAGACACCTTGGAGGAATACTTTGAGCCGCACGCTCTCATGCTAAATGAGGAGGCCGTTATTATTACAGGACTACTGGTCGGCCTTAACGTCGTGGATTGTAACTTATGTGTAAAGGTTAGATTTTAATTGGCAACATTTTAAATCCTTAGTTTTCAAGCAATATTTTACCTTATATGAACTAGTTTATAAAGACACTGTGTCTCACGATTCCACCCATGTTAAATTGCTTCGACCTACTCTCCACCGTGCCCGCCGCAAAAGTACCCGTATAGCCTATCGTTGTTTACACTTTCGTACTTGCCTACAGCTTGCCAGATTACTTTACTCGCATAGTAACTGCTACACTACTTAGGATCATAGCGTGAAGTTATACATTTATATTAATATATCATAAGCCTATAAAACCATCCTCAATAAATCTATATATATAAAGTAAGAAACTGACTGGCTGACTAACCGACTAACTGATTGATCAACGCACAACCTAAACTACTGGGGGCTAGGACCGTGAATGCGTGCATGCGTGTAATACACGTCCAAATACACTGTAGTTGAACACTAAGGAAGGATTTTTGGAAATTCAACCACTAAGTAGGTGAAAAAGGGGATATAATTTTGTATGAAAATCCGTCATTTTTGAAAATAGATATATGGATATTAGTATTTTGTTTCAGTTAGAAAGTAAATAGATGGGGCATAGCTCAATTATGACGCGAGCGAAGCCGCGGGAAAATCGCTAATAGGCTATGACATTCAAAAAGAATTTTTAATATTTGACTGGTTGTCCTCGAGATTAACGCGTTAAAACAATAAATCACTTGAGTTTTATTATATTATAATATTATTATATATACGTCGTACAGAGTTTTAAGTGATTTTATGATATAAGATTAGATACATGAATCATAGCGATTTGAATAATTTTCTCATTCATTCTATACTTATCTACTTCTTATGATTAATCGCATACATTTAAAGTGTTTGTGTAAACGTCTTTTTCTTATAAAACTTGAAACTCATAATAAAATACCACAGGAAGAAGATCTCGACAGTCAACAAGGTGTAATAGATTTCTCCCTATACTTACGTGGAAGTAATTCATCAAATGATATCGCCGGCAACGAGAACAACACGAACAATGAACCGAAACAGCGACACATCAACACGATGCTAGATCAGAAGAATTACATCGAGGAACTGAACCGGCATCTCAAGTAAGTGTGGGAAATATGCATTTAGAAATTACATTGTTTAAAAATTCTCATATTTTGCTATAATTACATTTCTCTGTGAACTTCTAATAAGAGATAATAATTTGAATAGTGCTAGGTTAAAAAATGTTAATTAAAGATTAGTGTTTTAATTATAAGATTCGTAAACTTATTTCAATTTTGTTCAACATATCAATTTCTTTAACATTCTACGAAATTCTAATAACAAAGTTTATATGTGTCTAAAGTATTTTTACGGAAATACATAGAAACTGATACAAAATATATTTACTGAATTGTTATTTTAGATTGTTGAATAAGTTGCATGTTTTAGTAGGTAAATAGGTTAGAGTGGTATGGGCATGTAATGAGGAGGGATGAAAGTTATAACTAGAAGAAAAGTAAGTTTTAAATATGAAGATGGGTGGATATAGGAGTAGAGGAAGAAGGTATGGATGGATTGTGTGAGAAATGATATGTATCTAGATGGTAGAGGAAAACATGTTCACTTTACTAATTTTGCTGACCTTACTGGAGTGGGATAAGGGTAAAAAGAAGTTATAAGATTTATCCATTTTTTAGCGCCACTGTTACGAACCTACAAGCGAAAGTTGAGAGTTTGACTACAACGAACGCACTCATGAAAGAGGATTTGGCTATAGCTAAAAATACCATGATTCAACTCGTGGAAGAGAATAATCAATTGAAGCACGCTTTAGGTGAGTAATTAATTATTCATTACTACATAATATGCTTTTAATAAATTAATTGATAAGCAAATGTTAAATTGATATATTTGAAGTGTTATATTGTAATATCACTATCCTGTACAGGAGGGACCTTTTATTGTACACACTTTAAATACAGAGATACAAACACACACACACACACACACGTTCTAAGATGAAATGATTAAAAATCACTATCTTGTACCGTCTCTCTATATGTTTTTAATGATAACGAAGTAGCAAACTGGTGTGAAATTACCATCACTAATCATAAGGTCAGTCAATGATTGAAATTGACATCAGATAAATGTCTTTATTGTATTCATATTGATTTTGTTTGTGATTTTTCATTCTCTGTCCATCGTATTGCTATAGTAATGGATAAACGACGAGCAAATAATAAAAAATAGACATGGTACAAATTCCTTCACAAGGAATATAGGATACTAGCTATTCCCCGTCTCCGCTTGTGTGGACGTGTAACTTTTCACTGTCGTGATATATATTTTTATAAGGACCAAGAATCTAAGGAGTAAAACAATATTTTTTTTATCAAAATCTATCCAGTACTTTTTGCGTGATGCGCGCACAACGGCAAACCTATTTTTTTTTAATTTATATAGATAGATGAATAATTGGGACACTTCGAAAGAACAATAAATAACTCCTAACCGCATGTTTACTGTATCGCTGTAGGAGATTCTGCTTACTCGAAATAGATTCTAGATATTATTAATACGACGACAATAATAAATTTCATGGAATTTTTAGTTTCGTTTAAAGTAAACGTTTTTGAATAATCTGATTAAAAAGAAACTATCATATTATAGAGCAGTGCGTAATAAATATAATAATAAATAATAATTAGTATTATAATAATTAAAGTGTATTTTATTATGTTTAAATTCTTGGTACATAAAAAGGGTACAAGAGGTCTCTCTTGCATGACTGCAATCGGTTTTAAAATCATAGTAGTAGATAGTTCTAAAAAGAAAAATATATATTTTGTTCAATTTAAGCCCTAAGAAGGCGTTTATGAATGTCAATAAACTATCAAAGGTTCTTAAAACATCTCAGTCGTCGGGAAGAGCTGGCAACTCAACTGGGTTTATCAAAAAAAATTTTAATTGTACGTAACGTCTGTCTTTAGATATACGTAGATATAGCAATAGTTATGATTTAATCTAATCATAGTTTTGTCTGTTTGAACTTCATACCTCTCGTGGGGATTATCGCATTGATCATTAACGTGAATACAAACATTTTTAACCGACTTAAAAAAAGGAGGTTCTCAATTTGAATGTTTTTTTTTATGTTCAGCCATAACTGCTTTGTTTATGAATCGATTTAGATGATTCTTTACACCTTTGAGGAGTACCTCAAGGGTGGGGTCCCATTTTAATTTCATTGGCATTGGACCTTCGACTTCGAACTTCGAACAATTGAAGTTGGTTTTCGTTTTTTGTTAAAAAATTGTCTTGTTTTGTATGTTTATTTTTACATTCATCTTGCTTCATATTTCTTTCATATTCATTTGCTTCTTTCTAATCTATTATTTTTGTTGGTTTAAGTGATTGTTTGGTTTCTATGTATTTTATCCAATTAACATAAATGTAATTGATACACTTGTTTATATACATAATACACCAAATATGTCTTAATATCTGTATGTTATGATTTTTTGGACTGTATTTTACTTACCATCAGGTATAAATTGCAGTAATTTTACCAACCTTAGATTATTAATCTATTAAGTATTCGTAAATCATCGAGATAAATTAAGTTCATTTTGTCTTAGAATTGATTATCATATCATAAGATAACTGATATAATTAGGCTGAAGCTAAATATTATCATTAATCATACAACAGAGAACAAAATTATATTCTTATTGAAACCTTGTAATAATGAGTGAAAACAACAAGTTTTGTTAACAAAAAAAAACAGTAGCAATAAAGTGAACAGCGGAAAGCGAAACCTCACGGTCACAGGTGATTGCTATCGAAATCACAATGCAAATAATAATATTGAAACTCAGCTAGATAACAACTTACAATGATGACTCATATTGTACCGCTTAGTGGGCATTAGTATGCCAATTCCGTCGGTCGCGTCTTTATTTTGTTTGATATTATTAACCGCGTCGTGTCACCGTTATGTGCTGTAGGCTTACACCAATGGGGAATTCTAATACGAAATCTAATATAAAAGAGTCTTTATGGACAAATAATTGTGAGTTGTTTTCAATTGTGATTTTAGTGCGTCTTGTTGTTAGATGTTTTTGTTTATTTTTGTATCGCACGTGTGTTTTTGCAGGTCAAGATATAACTAAGGATTCACGGATGAAAGTAACGGAACTGCAGTCGGATGAGGAGGTAAGGATGATATAATGCTGTGTTCAATTAATACGAAACAAGAGTCTGTAATGGCTATGATTTGCGTGTATAGGATTAATATTAAATTATGCAACGAAAAAAAAAGTAAATGATTCGAATGTACGCATTTATTATAATTGAAAAAAAAATTTGACTAGTTATGAACTAGAAGTTTATTTTTAATTTTTCTTTGTTTCCATTTTCAAAATATTTATTTTTCTACTAAGCCGCAAACAGTATTGTAATTTTATAAAATCAATAATATAAAGTTATTATTTAAACGGTGTGCTAAACGGTGTGAGTAAACGGTTTACAGAGAACAATTCGAATGGTATGAGTATAGCGACGAATTGACAAAACAAAAACGAAATAACAAGTATAGTGATACCACTTTATAAATAAACCCCTAAAGAATGGATAATTAACTATTTTCTTTCAGTATTACGTTTTCCGTATAAATTATATTTAAATATTTAAAGGGACATCTATTTTTAATTGACTATTATAATTTAGCATTATATTTTAATAGATGTGTTAATATATTCATTTGGTATCATCACTCTTACTACGTACGGTGCCTATAGTGTTTTTTTTTCTTTAAATAATAATGTTTGTTACATTTATGTAATAAGTGTTAACTGTAATGTAACAAGTGTTAACTGTACTTAACACGTACATCAGGTGACATGGCACAACGATATGGTGGTGAAACGCCAATCTACAACCCAGTAAAAACAAAAATGAATAATATTATTCAATGGAATTCACCAACTGCAGTTTCCATACCTACATATTTTTCGCCAAACCGATTACAAAGAACAAATCGTCGTCAGGTTTATTGTACAGAAATTTCCTGTTTATGACATCATCAAAGATCGTGTTGATTATACTTTACGTGTAATAATAAAATTATATATTCATAATGAGCTATATATATATATATTATATATATTATATATATATATATATATAATATATATATATATAATATTATATATATATATTATATATATTATATATATATATGTATAAAAAAAGACTATTGTTTTATTTGTGCGCCGATCTTTTATATGACTACTAACATTTATGAAACAATGCCCGCCTCGCGGAACAGAATATTCGCGGATGTTTTTTCATTATCAGGCTAATGCGGTTCGCGTTAAGTTGTAACCTGACACCATTATTAGCAAACATAATATTATACATAATAATTCACAATAAAGAAATGGCTTTATTAACGTTAATAAGATTTCTTATAATATGTAAGTGTGTGTATATATATTATAACTTAGTGACTCGTCTACGTTTTGTATATATGAAAATTTTTAATTTGAACAAAAACTCGTCTGTGTTATGTGTCACATGCATAATAATTCGTTTGCAAATATATTCGAAGCGATTACAAAAGTAATACTTATATTAATAACAATGTCATATTTATTGACAGGAAAAACGTAGCGTTAAAAGTACCACGTCGGATCGATCTAAAACGGATAAAGAGAGTGAATTGGGAAAAATGTTAGAAGAAGAGAGAAAGAAATATCTGGAATTACAAAGGGAGTTAGATTTACAGGTAAATTGAATGTATTTGATTAATCATCCATAAATTATAGTTCCACAAATTAAGACATTCGGTATATCTTACATACGTCATTGTATGAATTACATACGTAATCATAGTTTTACTTGAACTTTGATAAGTGTCCCTTAATAAGATGGAAGCATTATGTTTAAGTATAAAAAATAGCTTTTAAATAGAGATGTACCGGGTGCAGATTTCCCTATTTAGTTGGTTTTGTCCTTCAAGTCGGTCCAAACATATCAGACATGAAACAAAATCTAGAAGATAAAGTTAAAAAAGTGACTGTTCAATCAGTTCATGCAGCAGTAATAATGAGTCGAGTTATCTAAAAAAATAAATAATTAATTTAGATTAAAGTAATGCTTATTTTTAAAGTTACTATTTGGTACTATCTTTTACGAAGAACCTATAAATCCTATTGCCTGGAATTAGGCTGGATTGATTTCATTTGTATTTAATTGCTTATCATTTTAATGTTTCTTACAGTTATAAAATGAAAAACTAGTTTCATTAACATAAATTAAATGCGTTGTGTTTTTGTTGCCCTGTATATTTTACAAGCATTCTTTATTTAACATTATTAGGTTTACTAACCGAATACCCGGCCAATATTCGATCATTTAACTGAGCTATTTGGCCGAGTATGGGTAGTATGACGAGTACCAACTGATAAACGATTACTCGGCCCATCCCTACTTTTAGAGTTTTGAGAGTCTTAACTTTCAAACGTATGTATATATTCAACATAGATTAACTTGAATCAAACTAAAATTATTAAAAATGGATTTTACAGGTTTCACTAAAAGCTGAAATGGAAGTAGCTATGAAACTACTTGAAAAAGACATACACGACAAACAAGACACAATTATATCCCTTAGAAGACAGCTTGATGATATCAAGCTAATAAATCTAGAAATGTACAAAAAGTTACAGGTAAGCCGTCTAAATTCTCAAAGAGCATGAAACAACTTAATTTTTTATACTTAACACTTATAATTTACCACTTGTCCGATTACATGCGCTTGCGACAACTCAATTGACAAATTTAACACCTTCACGGTCTTTAGGTGGTCAATATATTGCAACTTTTAAAATTCTCAATAGAGATTACATTTCAATATTATCTTGTATTAAACCAGAAAATAATCGATTTTGCAAATGGTTTATCTTATTTGAACTGTATTAAATTGGTATTTATCTTACCTTTAGCATGACTTACTAATGTAAGTCATCCTGACATGTAAGGGAGCGTTCAAGTATAACGTAACGCAGTTTTTGGAGATTTTTGACCCCCCTCCCCCCCATGTAACGCGCCGTAACATTTTTCTTTACCCCCCTAGTAAAACGTTACGTAACCACCACCAAGTGACCATTTTTACCTGAAAGTCACAATTATGTCACACAAAGGTCACAAAAGTCACAGAAAAACCGTCTGTAGGGTTAAAACAATGTTACGTAACGCTAGTTCAAAACCCTCTGCCCCCTGTAACGTATTTTAACGTTTCAGAAGCCCCCCCCCTCTCCCCCTAATTCGTTGTGTAATACTTGAACGCTCCCTAAGTAGCAGAACAAACGGTTATAGCATAATGTCATTAAAATAAATATTTTCATAAATACTTAACTAAAAAACTCTTTGTCGAGTTATGTGATAATAAAAACAATATTTCAAGGTAGTGCGTGGGCGCGTAATTCAACGGGTCTTATATGCCGCCCATACATATTCACTGCGTCTGATTAATTACTAACCTGAGTTCATGGACTATTATTTATTAATTTATAATTTCTTATGACTTATCCCTTTCTTTATTTATCATTATATTGTTTATTTTATGATAATACATATCTATGCAATGATATATTATGTACTAAACTTTAAATTATTTATGGTGTACTAATACGATGCTCTATTCACCAATGCCGCGTTATTGTACGGAAGGAATGCGAGATGGAACTGACGCAGAAGGGCGAAATGGTGTCGAGACTCCAGGGAAAGGCCGAACAAATTGGCAAAATACTACACAACCTCGAAAAATATAATCACTTCCTAGGACCCGACCACGAACTAGTCAAAGCCCTCCGCTCTCCCTCCACTAACGAAAGTAATTTAGGTGAAAAATTTGAAAAAGTAAAACTACACTGTAGCCACTCACAGAAGACTTCCAAGTCTAAAGATGAGGGCCCTCCTAATAAAAAGTTGAATTTACAAGAGATACCACCGTTTAGAAAAAATAATATTAAAGATAAAAGTGTAGGCAAATCAGAAGAATGAACACATAATTAAAAAAAATACTATGCTCTCTCATATTAACTGACCCTATTTTGGAACACTTTATCCTCATTGACCGTCAACAGACTGTTTATCCTCAACACATCAAATAAATTTTATAATTCTACGAAATTTCAACTGACACAATTCTACTCAATTAGGACTAATATAATCCAAATCCCAGTTATATACTCGTGTAATATACCTAGTGGAAAAACATTTGCTATAATTTGATGCGATATTATTTATCAATTGTATGTAATTTATAGCAATTTTATGTATGTAGTTATCACATATTTGGTATATATCGCCACTAATATTAACTAACAAAACACTGGAATAAATAATTATTATAAAACAAATATGGTGTTATGTCGTTTTGAAAATTTGATATGGAAATTAAAACTCGATTAAAACGACTAGAGGTTTTAATGTTATAAATAACATATGTTTAGAAAAGTAATAGGTACATAAACATAGAAATAAATTCAGTCGCAACTGTTATAAAATTATTAATTCCAGATTATAGACGTAAAATTTTATCTCTTCGTTTTTAAGTATTTTGCCAAATTAATAGCTGTCATTCATAAACATCAAAATATGTACATAAAACTCATTTCGTAATTGTGGATTTCTCGTGATATTTTATTTTTGGCGATGCGCAATGACGAGATGTTATTATCGATTATTGGTCGTTTTCTGTTGTGTTTCTTTACAGCCAACTGTGAAGTTAGGTACTGCAAGTATGCGATTAGTACGATATTCGGACATTATCTAAATACGAACATTTGACAATGTTCGATTTTTTAAGTAAGTCTTTAAAGAAAGACGCGATCTTCTAATTCATAAGTACGTACAAGTCGTTAAAGACGGTTAATTTGTCCTTCCATAATCCGCCTCCTACCAATTAAGCCGAACTAGAAGCGAAAACGTCTCGAAGATTCCATCAAAGTAATATATGTTGAGTGGACTAAAAATTTAGACAAATGTCATTCTTTGGATTGTTAAAACATCTCGGAATCGCTTGCCGCTATACTATTTCGTATTATCATTTTTATTTATATTATTTTATTTAAACGAGTTTAATTCAGTTTAATTACGTTGACCTTGTTTTAGGAATGTGAAAGTTCCTTGAAACATAAAACAGAACTAATTACCAAATTGGAAGCAAAGACTGAGTCAATGGGCAGCACTATACATCAACTTGATGAGAAGTAGGTTTCACTAGTTTTTTTTTTTTGTTACTGCGCAACGGTCGAGTACATAGATCGAAACAGTGCCTGGATATTACATAAACGCTATTAAACGTAAAGGAATGCTTGAGATTACTCGATACGCCGATACGCACATAGGTGTGAACAGTGCACAGCTTGCATCAAACTTGTAGCAGCGTCATATCTCTATTAGCTCGATATTGGCAAACCCTCACAATTAACTTATGTAGTAAAAGCAAATAAAAGAAATCAATTATTTTCATATTCTTATTAATAATTATTGGATAGTGATATTAAAATGGTATTGCTACTGTTGCTTTAGCTTTAACATTGCTATGTTACGAATTGTAAATTGGATTTGTTTATTAAGTTTTCTATGATTTTAAGATTGATGTAAGTTCAACCGAATAATAAACACGTTATTTTTAACTATATTTTAGTTATTTTTATGTAAGTCTAAATCGTAGTCATTTAATGTGAATTTATTTAATTTCTACTTTGTATTGAAGTATTTCAAAATGTGATAGTATTTTCTATATAATTTTGTAGTGAGTTTACTATTAACTTTGTGATTATTTGGATGTATATATATTTTTCAATAACAATTGATCTCATTTTCTCCTGTTTAATAATATTATATATAGTTATGTATAAATTGTTATTGTGCTCGTCTATATTTAGCGTGTTTTAGAATCGATATATTTTCTTTACATAGTTTTGTAATTTCGATGGTATAGTATTGTAAAAGCCTTAATTAAAATAAAGCATATTCAGTCGCATATCGTATTTTATTGATCATGACGTCACAAGATATTATTTAAACTTTATGTTGATTGTGTAGGTTTGCCATTATCAATCCATTGTTATGTTGCATGCTTTTGTGTGTTAACAATAACTCAAGTTTATTACAAATAATTTTCTATTAAATCACTTACATGGTTGAATAAAATATAATAACTATACTATATTTACTATAAGAAGGGCTTGCATAACATATTAACACAACGTAAATTGTGTTACATCGTGCAAATTATGACATAACCTAAAAATATGCATTTCAACTATCAATTGTCATTCAAAAAATACTGATAAACGTTATAAAATCATTTTGCACGTCAAAGTCCCGACTTCCTCTATACAAATGTTTTTTTTTTTACTATGTATAGCGATACTTTCTATGTTACTTAAAACTAGAGTAAACCAAAATACCGAAACCAATGAATTGACAATAAAATTAATCGTACGAATCGAAAAATAATTGAATTGAGCGAACGCCATTGTACGTTTAATTTATTAGTTTCTTTTTAATTTTGAATAAAAATGTACCTACAATTTTAATGCAACAACACCAACGTTCCGGTAAAGCTGTAAAAGCCGCAAAGGCTCCAGGGTCGCTCAGGCTAACAGTATAGTCAATTCGAAAAAAAAAAAAAAAAACCTACGAACAGTATTGACTAGAAAAATTAATCTTGTTGTTTGGAGTCAGGCATTCAATAATTCAAGTGTTCCAGATTGCGATCTCAATTGCTGTTATAGTTTATTTTTGTTATTTATACAGCTTATACACGTCTTATTTGGTTTAAAGCATAATCATATTATTATCGATTATATTTCTGTGCTAGATCTCGGAAATACACATTTGACATTTGTGTCATGCAAGCATTCTTATGATAAACCAAGTATAGTTTGATTATAAATTGTATTAATAGTTACCAGAAAAACTCCGTACCTTTTTTTCTCTAGTCACTTGTAAATTTATTTATATTTCTCAAAATATATCAATCGCATTGTAATCAAACCTAGTATCATTAGTTAAAAAACTATATTAAAATACAACATATCTTTGCCTCACCTAAAAGGGTTTCACCAAACCGAAAAATATTTGTATAATAAACACAATTGATTTATTTGGTAGTTCAAATTCATTGTTGTCATCATTATGTTCCTAGAACACTCCGCAGTATCTACTTATATAATGGACGTAATTAATCTTTTGAAAAACTAACATTCTATTATTATGATTTTTTCTCACCGTAATCGTGAAACTTCCCGAAAAATTGTTATGTGATCCAGTGATTTTTGCTATTATTTTGATCTCAAACGAATTCATGCAATATCAATCGCTGAAATGCTTGCATCATTTTTGAACTAATAACCTATATCAACAGATATATACATTATACATTCTTAATAAATAAAACACACAGTCCACATATTATTTAATGTTGAATTGAGTCCACAATGTAGAATTACCTATCTTTCATTTATCATGATTGTTTATTAAAACTTAAAAGGATAATACAATGGATCTGTAAGAAGAACTTGGACATAAATAAAATCTATCAATAGATACCTAAATATTATTTTTCTGAATACCATTCCTTCTATCCAATTAACTATTCCATCTAATACTGTACATTTAAATCAACACCTTAAATCACTCGCACGTTTTCAATATATAACGAGCACACTAAATAGGTTACAGGAAGATAAGTTAGCCAGGAAAAGCTTGGAGGAAAACGCACGCACATTAGGACAAAAAGCAGCTACCGCTGAGAAGAGAGCAATAGCGGCCGATGGTGATCTTAGAATAGAACGAGAGTGGCGGATATCTTTACAAGTAAGTATTATTAAAAGTTAAAAGGCTAAAAGTCATATACTTCGTTAATAGGAAGACAAAAATACATAACCTACTACGTACCTGTGAGCACCAGAATGAGTTACCATACTTGATCAAGCTTGTACGTATCGCGTATACGTATGGTTGTTTATAGGGTCGCCAACTTTACTATACAATATACATAGTAGCCTCTATATTAGACGACAAACTAAATTTCTAAAAAAAATATATAAAGTAGGCAAAACTATTATATCTTTATTGGATTTTTTTTTATTTCATAATGTTTAATCGTGAAACGGAATGCAGGCCGCAGCACCCTTTATCTCTTTGAGTACCTAATATATCCTTAATTTGAACTTTATCTTTTTTTAACGAGACTTAGTATGTCATTTTCATTTTGATTATTTATCATTATCATCAAAATCTGTCTATCAAGTAGTAAAAAATATTTTTTTATTAAAATGTTTATATAAAAATGTTGGCAACCCTAGTCGTATACGAAGCGTGAGGTGTTAGAGCTGCATATAACGTAGGTCTACATAAATACGCTCGTTTATCCTAAGTTTGTCAATGTCTATAAATGAATACTTAATATACTAGCAACTGTCTGTGACTTCGTACCTACGTTTTAATTACACTAAAACGTAATAAAGTTGTAATTTGTACTCAATTTTGTTTGTCTCTAACAAACACGTCATAATGTAAAAAATGATTTTTCAAAACAAGTTTTTATCGTTAAAACAGACTACCATAGTTAAATGCGCATTCAAAATTTCGTGTCTGTGCCGCTGACCGTCGAGGAGTTTCCTCGTTGACAGCTAACCCTGGGTACAGTACCCAGTCAAAATTTCGTATCCAAGCTGTTGACCGTTAAGGAGTATTTCGTCTGGAGTCAATCGTGGGTGTTGAATCAGGTCACGCTTAACATAAAAATCCATTGTTATCGAAACTGAAGCAACAAGTAATAATTCAACTCCGTAAGATAAGGGGAAGTGGGTCAAATTTAACTTACAAGATTTAATTGCAAACAGACACCGGGACAGATGACACTAAATAAAACCTTGCAATAAATTACAGGAATCGATGATGCGGGATCGAGACAAAATATCAATGTTAACTCAAGAAGTGGAATCTCTGAAATCTATCGGTCAGGTATCTTTACTTTCATATTTTTCTCTACATTACAACACTAAAAATAACTTGGTCTATAAATATTAAACCTACTTAATCACATAATGTGTATATTGAAATATATAATATGTTTATTTTTTAATTATGAGTATTAAAATATTTTTAAGTTTTATTATTTGGTTCTTAATAAGTAAACAGATGTATGAAGCTGGTCGTGCTAAAAACGAATTAAATCGTCAAATACTTTTATTTCACTTAATTTGATTGTAAGTATGATTATTTCCTTGAATATGTTTAACAGTTGTTTCGGAATTTTTTGATAAATATATAACAATAATATCTCTTATTTTTCAAGTTTTATCAAAACAGCCTAATAAGACGTTTTTTTCATAAATCTTTGGATTCTTAAAATAGTTTGGCTCAAAATAACGTGTGGTATTTATTGTTGGTGCCTAAGTCCGAAAATGAAACCGTTCGTACTTAAAATTAATTATTACTTGGAACTTATTCTGCGTGGTCTTATTAACATACATTATTCTGAAAATGTATGTTACTAAGCATAAACATGTTAGTTCTTATGCCAAAAATTAAACCACACAGTTAAAACCTCAATTATCCTGAAATTGCTTAAAGCAGAAGCACGTTTGATATGTATCGACTTAGTTACAACATAATTTTGGTATTTGCGTCGTAATAGATTTCCCTTATTAATTTTAAAAGCTCTTATTTTTAAATAATTTAGTTCTTTGCAAGATAAAGAGACTTATAATAGTATTTACTGAAGCCTAAAGTTATTTCTAAAACAATGATGGCTCAATGGTAGCGCGTACGGACAACGCGTCGATGGATGTGAATTCGAATCCCTGCAATGAGCCTGAGTTTTCGGTGAAGGAAAACATCGTGATGAAACCATAGTATGGTGGTAGAGTTTTTTCTAATGCCCGCCTGGCTAGCTACCACCCTCAAGTTGAATATCTGTCGCCAAGCACCAATAGGTGTGTTCCGGCAGCTGCACTTGAGAGCCACTCCTCCCACTAGGCTAGCGTGTTACCATCTTGGGCCACATCGTCACTTAAGATCAGATGAGAATGTGGCCGCAACACTAAACCTACAACGACAAAAAAAAAGATAATAAATGACAATAATTTTGTTGCAAATTTAAATATTGTTTTAGAGTACAATCATTCAATGAAAAACTATCATTTCCAGAAATATATATCTTTACAAGAAGAGCAACACAAACTTAAAACTCAATATAGCGAAGCGCAGAAAACCCTTGAAGAAGTCGGTGCAACATTAAGCGAGAATAAACTACAATTAGCAGAATTATTAGAGAGAGAAGCGACCTCGGTCGCGACGGACGAGACTCCCACGTGGACGAGTGATAAAGATGCTACAGCATGTACTGCTTGTTCTAAAGAGTTTAATATTACGAGACGAAAGGTATTATAGCCAGAAATGTTTTCACCTTTCTATATCATTACGTGTACAAAACTTGCTTAAAAAGCACAGAACTACTTTTTGAATCTTTAAAATATTATTAAAGAATCTTAGTAGGTTTTCAAATTGTGTAAGTTTTCTCTCCATTTTTATTGATTTCATATTATTCAAGGAGTTCAAAGGTATTATAATATGGTCCTGTATTAATTAAATTACATGTCAATTTGCATACATTTTATTCAAAGACTTTTTAATTATATGTAGTTTCACTGGATTATATATTTGCGATATCCCGACACGGCATAGACAGCATTCAATAACTGAGGAGAAAGTAGATTCCACTAGATGAGAAATAAGATTGACAATTTTTTAAATACTACTGATTTAGGCATATTTACAGTAAGTAAGTTTAATATTACGCAACTTGTAGGAATGTTTTTTTATTTATTTATTTCAGCATCACTGCAGAAAGTGTGGTCATATATTTTGTGCAGCTTGTAGCGAGAAAACGGCCGCATTAGCTGGAGGTACGAAACCCGTTCGCGTTTGCGACACTTGTTACACAGATGTAATGAGGCTCACCTAGTATACACAAATAATATATAGCAAATGTGATAATCGAAATGTTAATAAGTTCCAAAAGGAAGATGTTATTGTAGTACGGTTATAGTACATTTTACATGAACTAATGTAGTGCGGCTATAGACGTTACATTAAGTAATGCAGTACGGCTATAATACATTACATTGAGTAATGTAGTACGGATATAGGTAGTACATTATAAACTAATGTAGGCTATAGTACGAAACATGAACTAATATAGTATGGCTATAGATTGTTACATTAAGTAATGTAGTATGGCTATAGTACTAAACATTAACTAATATAGTATGGCTATAGATCGTTACATTACGTAATGCAGTACGGCTATAGTACAAAACATTAACTAATATAGTATGGCTATATATTGTTACATTACGTAATGTAGTACGGCTATAGTACGAAACATTAACTAATGTAGTACGGATATAGTACCTTTACATTAGCAATGGGACATTGTGTGCCTTTATACTGAGTTGTAAAACATTTTGTTTCCTCTCAAATTTAAATCTAAGGGAGTCATGTTATAAAGAGTACCTAGAATCATTTGAACTTTAGTGAGATATAACAAAAAGAAAATAAAATATTTAAGTTATAATTGACACATAACATCGAGACGGCGTTTTTTCTTCTATTGTTTAAATGTATAAGTTATAATGAACTATTACTTTATGAAATAGATGGATTTATATGAAGTGTTCAGAATATTTTCTTGTACAAATTGCGCAAAATATAATTACAAACATACGTAATTGTTTGAATACTTAGCAGTAAAGTAGTAAATAAAATATTTGAGACTGACAAGAAATTTTGATGCAGATTTATACTCTAACAGCGTGGTCGTAACTGTAGGAAAATTATTTAAAATGTAGTTATGTTGGGCGTCACATCTCCAGATTTTAAAGGTAACTTTTATGGCTATGGCCTAAATATTTAACTAAATAAAGGTCTAACATCGGAGTAACAGATTACGAAATCTTTTAATGAAGATAATAAGAAAAAGAAGAAATTACGAGCTTTTGAATAATCAATATAACCTCATGGCGTACAAGTAATTTTATATTATTGTTACCAAGAATAATAAATTACTAAAATTCATAAATAATTTAGGTTTTAGGTTGTATCAAGATTAAAAATTAATTTTGCGACTAATAATAAAATATTGTCTATTTTATAACTTTCTTCACGGCCGTGTTTTAATTTAATGCACTTCCACGCTGTATAATATATCTTCTATCATAAGTGATACATATTATAAACGTCTCTCTGTCCGTAAAATGTTATTTTCACGCGAAAACCACTAATCAGATTGAAATGGTTTTCCATTTAATTCATAGATACGTTATCTGGCCAGGTTATACGATATATTTTGTTACATGAAGTAACATACAAAATAAACAGTGACGATAATGATGAATCAATTCGGAAAACAGACGCTTTCTGAGCTCTTAAATGGTTTACACAGAGTAAACCATGCGAGATATCATATCAAATTAATACATAATTGTAGATCTTTTTTTTCTTATGTCTTTTGAGCTGGAGCAGCAGGACTCGCGCGTGCGCTCCACCGACAGCATTCTGTAGTCCACGCGAACGGAGTCGCGGGCATAGCTAGTATATGATAAATGATATAATATAAATATAGAACGGTAAATATGAATCAAATTACAACAAACAGAATATAATGGGAAAACATTGATGTTATAATTACCTTTTTTTGTACAATGATTATTTATACATTACTAATATTTCTATTAAGCTTGGTAAATTTAATATATAATTTTACTATTTTCAAAACTGGAATCAAATGTTAATGTGATGATTTTTTTTTCTTTATACTATTTTGAAGTTTCGTTCTAATACCGCGTTTTAATATTCTTTTTGTATGAAATTCAAATTATTTGAATAACCCTCGCTTATTATTTAATGTAAGTAATAAAATGAATTATGTATATAGGAATATCGAATATCGGCAGTTAACAAATTAGTTTATCACCAACGTATTTATCTCAAGGAGTACAAAGCTGATATAGTTATAAATGTAAATAGTATGTATAAATAACTGTGGTAAACTAAAACTTTTAAAGGGTTAACAATACAAACAAAATTAACATAAATTATATTATATTAGGAAATCATTAAGCTAAGTGCGCATACGCGCGGGCTATTTTAAAGCAATCAAAGATTTCCCACTGACTAAAAATAACCAAAACTTTTTGAATGTAATTTCATTTTACGATGATTTACTTTCAGTTAGTTTTTGTTTTTAAAAATATGACCTTAGTTTATACGTAACTGAAAAATCCTATCTTCAGCTCTGCGATTTTTAACTGAATTTTCATTGACGCGAAAGCTATTTCGCAGTGCATACATTTTATAATTACGGTAAAAGTTCTCACTATGTGTTAACGCCAAAATATATAAATGTATATATTAAATAATTAATAAATATAATCAATAATGTAATAATCGAATGACATGTTATTTTTTTTAATACATATGATAATAAACGGATGTTTTATTGCGTTCCATTGTTAATCTTTAATGAAGTTTTATTTCCTATCCTTCTTTTTCATCGTAGCAAGGCAAAGTGACGGCACTGTGTCTGATGGTGAGCCAACAACATCGGCAACAGAGTTATCTACAAATCCATCGTCAGTCGTCGCTGTGACGCCTGTGTGGCCTGCTTAAATATCTTTTCACGTTATGTTGAAGGACTCCCATGTTGTAGAAAGAAGGGAACACGGCCGAGAAACAGTTCCATAACTTCACAGCTTCTATTTAAAGGAATTGTTTTCTTAATCTATACTTAATATAAGAAAGCAAAATAGATTTTTGTTTGTTTGTTTAAACACGCTAATCTCTGAAACTACCAATCGGATTCGAAAAATTCTTTATATGATAGCCAGATTCACGAGGAATAGTGTAGACTATCTTGCATTAGGCTTTACACTTCTCAGCTAGCCTTAAATATTGATTATTGTTAAATAAGATGGAATAAATAGCGCACTCTAACTGCTTTATCCGCGTGTGTCGGTATAATGGTTAGTGATACGTAAATACAATGTTCTACAAAAATATTGCGCCTTAATACATCTAAAAAAGTGCGCGATACCATATGCCTATAATAAATACTTACAGTGTAAATCTTTGATTCTGCTTCACTCTACCTATACCTCTACTAAAGTAATAAATATATTTTAAGTGTTAAGAATTTGTTATTAGGTATATTTTCCGTGTAATATACCAAGTTATTAGCATGTGTTTCATACATTATCCGTCAAAATTGTCCCACAAACTCTTCAATGCTACTTTATATTTTTCATTTCAAATTTATGCCTAATATATTTATTAGATATAAAAAAAATTTCGTGGCGTTAAACATTTTCCTGGACATCTAAATCGCTATCAATAAGATGATTAGAAAAGCCACAAAAAATATCATACACTTTTTTAATCATATTTTAATTAACAAATGCATTATTAGTTATTACAGATAATAACAGGTATAGATTACGAGTATATAAGACACAATACGAATATTTTTACACATAGTTTTGTTCTGCTTCATCATCCGTCATCAAATATTGCAAAATATGCTCCATCGCTGTAGGATTCTCTTCGGGTACCCAATGTCCCGATTCAAACACCGACCAAAAACTTAATTGCTTCATTTCTTTATAATATCCATTGTTTACACCTCTTATTTTATGTCGTTTCGCGTCGCTAAAATTTACTCTGCCATGCCAATTTAATTTGTGGACCCAGTTTGAAGCCCCTGTTAACATTGAGGAAAATTACCTATTGAAGTGAAAACTTCTTTAACACCGTTGTGATTTCAAACTAGATGAAACGAAAAAGGAACAGTAAAAAGACATAACCATATTCATCTATAGGATTTAGCCTACGAGAGAATGAGATAGACGTTTACATTATGCACGGTTAATGCAAGTCCTGATTTTCATAATTGTGGTCGTTGTCGGATTGGTTTAGTGGTGTGACATGACCAGACTTCATACACAGTACGCATGAGTGGTTGATAGTTCGAATCCGGCTGATTTAGGATATTTTTTAAGAACATATTTTTTCCAGAAGTCTCACCTCTGTCTACATGTGTGGACTGTTACACACATAATTTGTTTTTTGTTTTACCTTGTCTCAGCTATTAGGAAAATTAGCTAACATGACAATCGATATACACGTATCGTATATCAGAATTCTAGTTGTGCCCCACGGTTTCACCCGTGCTAAATTTATTTGACCAACTCGACCGCGTCGCCGCCGATGCACCCGTATAGCCTTTCGTTCTCACTTACCGTACTCACCTGCAGCTTGCCAGATTGTTTGACGTTCTTGGTTAATGTTCCACTCCTAGAGTCGTACCCTGAAGTCGTGGATAGCGAATTTTTTTTTTTCAAATTTGACGTCGCACGTTCACACAAACATTGGCCGGCATGACAGCGGCGACTGGCGATGGATTTCGATCTCTTGGTGGGTCGTCGTTGTATTTGGATTCTACTGTGCTTACCATCAGGTACATAACAGTCAATGTACCGAGTTATTATAAAAAAATCATACAAGACGAAAGTCTCTTATGCTTTATAATATTAGTAATTATTAAATTAACCATTAATTTATTTAACTTTCGGGTTTAGAGTACCTAATGCTGTAAATAAAAAGCTTATACATTCAAAAGGTATACCTACTATTAAACATATAAATAACCAAAAGTCAACTGCCATTACTCATCCACTATATAACCAGGAAACAGTAAATTATGTATTTACAAAAAACGATATAAATACCTGCCAACGGGGTCACTACATCCAAATTTCCATTATAAACCGCAATTTTCAAAGATGTGCGATTCAGAAGTGTTTCTACTGAAATTAAATGAAATTATTAAATAAAAAATATTATATAACTAGCAGTGCTCGCGGCTCCGCACGCAAGTAGCCTAAGTTATTCCTTATAACATCAGCCATTGAAAGTCCCGTTAAAATCGGTCCAACCGTTTCGGAGATTAGCCGGAACAAACAGATAGAAACACAAAAAAATTTTTTTAATGTTTTTTTTGTATACTTTAATATGTATAAATAAAAGGTGTTATTTTGACATTACAAACAGACACTTCAATTTTATTATATGTATATATTGATTTATTGCTCATTAAAACCTTTGTACTAGGAAATTAATATAGTAAGAATCTATTGAATGACAAATTTTCCCAAATGGGCAACGTGCTGTACGTTGAAGTATTTGCACACAGCATCAGATATTGTACTTGTATTAGATTTTTTTACATCTGACTATACAATTAGCCTTAAAGGCCCTGAAGCCTCAGAAGGCATTTATAGTTTCACCAGGCTTGACGGCGAGCGCTGAAGGCACTCAGCCGCAAAAGCAGGCGAACAAGCTCAATGGTGCCAATGTTGCCGAACCTCGGCTTGAGCTGTTAATTCTCTATCCGTAATTCGATCTAACTATACATATATACAAGTTTCTATCTTCTGGTATATGTATTTAGTGATCTGTCAATTTTGGTTTAAACTAAGTAACCCAAAAAGTGAGTTACCTCAGTAATGTGCAAATTACCTGATTAATGTGCATGTGTGAAGTGCAGTGTAATGATTGTATGTTGATAGATAGTGAATGCAGTATCACTGTATCGCGCAAGCGGCTACTGGCTCAAGGGCTCTATGCCGGAAGATCGGACCTAGGCTTAAGTTGTCGTAGGAAATGGGAGGTCGTGGGGAGCGAAGTTAACCGCCTGTCCCCTACGGAGGGAACGGTGGTTTCGCGAATGTGAGCGCGAGCACGCTTGGTTTCTTAACACAGTGGAGTAGAACGTGTTAGCTGCCTCGATTCCGCTATCGGGATCTGTTAAAATGTCTGGTTTCGATACGTCTGGGACTGGAGTGTATGTTGCGATGGATACCACTAACGGGTTCGGGTGATTCGGAACGCCCAACAACCTCAAGTGCACGTGGTGCACCCTGCTTAATAACGAACGAGAATATGGTGGTAGCAGGGTGGTAAGGTTGTTTTGCCGGACTGGGTCGCGACCACCATGCATATGGTGAAAAGTCCGTCATAGTGACTCGCTTTTGCGGGTCGCGTTTCGGGATCAGCCTGTGCATATCCAGTTATTTTAGTTATAGGCGATCTCCGATGGATTGCCGATCTCTTGGTGGTCGCCGTTGTGTTTGGATTGTACTCTGCTTGCCATCAGGTACATTACCCTTATTTTGCCGTGTTACTATAAAAAAGATACTTGTGTAGTAATCTGTTTTGCAATTTATGCATGTGGTAAAATTTCGATTTAGATATATGTGCAAAAGCGGCGCAACTATACATAATTCCGGTTTCATACTCACGCAGTGAACACCAGTGAAAGGGCGTGAACGCGAGTGTGGATGGAATCACGCCTGTTCACGGGGTTCACGCCTGTTCGCGTCTCGGTTCCCGTTCCGAGTCGGTTTTTTGTGTCTGCGTCAAAGGGTTCGCGGCCGCGTAACGCGAATAGCGCGAACGAACATTCACGGCGCGACGTCGCAGTTCGAAACGTTATAAAATGAAAATGTAACCTTATTGTAATAATTTCATTAAATGTTTAAATTATTCAATATTTAAGTAAGATAATATTGCCAGATTTGACGGTACTTTAGGTGTATCATGGTAAAGTAAACGTGTCTAAAGCATAATTAAGTCATTGTGTTGCGATGTATACTCGTTATCCTTCATCTTACTTTTCTCTCTTTCTTTAGTTTGTTTTGTATCTTTAAAATTACCTAATTATAAAATGCCAGTGCACAGTGTATTTGGTAGATACACTTCTTCATCCGTGTAATTGTTATTATTATTATTTAATACACTAGCAGCTCTTCGAGCTAATGCGTGTATCGCTGCACTTTCGTCTTTTAAGTTTTTAAATGTTTGTCGAATCTATTTTAAAACAGTTCACTGATGTTGTACTAATATCTCTTCAAGTTTTCCACATGTATGACTCAATTAGGCACAGTTCAACAAAAACAAATACAATTCCAATTATAGATAGATTTCTATATAATTTTACTTACAAAATGATGTTGAAGGGAAAAGAAAATTACTTTTCAAATTCTGGTAAGGTATGTAAGATAAATATTTCCATTTCAACGTTTGATTTACTTGCGCTAAAGTAGGTTTGACGTATTTATTTATTTTATGATTCAATAGATCCAGGGCTGGGTAAGGGCTCTCTGCTTTTACATTGTTGAAATTAATTTCTCCATTTTGACTGAGTGTCGCAAATAAAATGTCATCCAAATCGTCAGCGCTTGTATAATCATTATTTTCGATACAACGTTTCATTTTTTTAACTATTCTTAAAGATGCAATATATACATTACGGTCAATCGCTCCCTGTAAAGAAATATGATTGTGAACTAAAAACTAATAGCCGAATGTCCTTAAAACTGAGTCTGAGTTTGCTGGGTGATAGGACACGATAATTGTATCTGACTGGATGGCGACCACCATGCACAGGTGTAAAATCCACCATGATGCACGTTTATCCGTATCGTGTTCCGAGTCAGTTGGTGCATATCTAATTGCCTAGAAGCCTGTCGGCCGGCATGACAGTCATGAGTCCATAAGTTTACTTATAACAAACAGTAGGTAATCTTGTTTTAACATTGACACGTCTAACCAACACTTTATTTATTGTTCCTTTGAAATATCAAATAATAGTATTTAATTATACAGTAGGAAAGTAAACAGTTCAACCTTTTATTTGCATCTACAAACTTACCATATTATACAAAAACTCTGGTTGTGTCAATAGACTTTCTTTCGGATTTACAAATCCACCTCCAATGCCGATGCCTTTAAAGTTCATTTTCAAGTTTTTCTTTTTGATCGCCTAAAATAAAACGTTTTATCTTGTTATATATGACCTAGAAATCTTCATTATCTTTGTACCAGATAATATCTTTGTCCCAGATTGAATCACATATTAACATGGTATTAAAATATATGATAATGATGGCTCACGGACATCGCGTGGATCGAAGTGAGATCGAATCCCTGCAATGAGCCTGAGCTTCTGGCGAAAATTATACCAACTTTCTAATGCTTTAATTTGAATGAGCAAAATTTTTCAGTTGCCACGAGGGAGCATAAAATAGTAGAGTATTTAATTAAACTAACATCAAAGCGCACTTTAAAGTCCACTCGGATTATAGATTTAAGTTAATTTCAAAAAGTAAATTTACGCTTTAGTAATAATACATATACAATTTTTAAATAACTTACTGTGTATAAATACAATCCCAATCTAGGACATATCTTACCACCATAACTTTGACCAATAAGATAAGTCGGTGTTTTGCGAAATTCTTTAAACCTTTTATAGAAACCTTTTATTGCTCTTGATAAGTCTATTGCTGAAAGTGTAGATACACACAATATTATATGTTTAGGTGACATCATAACTGCTTCAGGATAATAGCTACTTAAGCCTCTATCAGCCTAGCGTTTGTCCCGCGTGCACGTTTCTCTAACGTTTGACCAGCGCGGACGCTGCGCGCACGCGAAGCTTGTGTCGCGCGCCTGCTGATCACAGTACTCGTGTCGCGTCGTCGTGTCGGCACGCTCGCGTCGCGTTATACTCTCGCTACAAGACGGCCCTTTACGTCAATGTTGGTCATACGTTGGACGAATGCGCACGCTTGACAAACGCTAGTATGTTTGCGGCCTTACTTACACGTGACTTGTAATTGTAGTGTTTTTATAATTTCATATTTGTTACATTCATATGACTGGCATTACCTAAATTGTTGACGCCGGATAATAGATTGAAAATCCCCGAACTTCTTAAAAAATTTTTGTATCCAAAAAAAATATTTATTTACTTTATGTATAGTATATGTCTAACTTCTAAGGATGTAGTGAGTAGGGTTCTCAGAGTTTCTTAAGGAAGGGGAATTCAAGGTCAGCAACGCGCTAATGATACCTCTGAACTCTGGTGTCACAAGCGTCCACAAGCTAGGGTAACCACTTACCATCCGGGCCGTACATTTGTTTGCGACCTTAGTTGTATACAAAAAAAGATAAACAGGGAGGCTTCTCGTTACTTGTTTTCCACAAAAAAAAACATTAGGATATAACAGAGATTTCTCTGTCAGGATAACTAGATAACGGTGCGGAACCGTGAATCCTATTACCGCTAGGTCTGACTTTTATTCATGGCTGTTCAATTCGCAACAGAACTGTCATCCTGCCTTTTAACTTGAGTTAGGATAATATTCCTACCTAATAAAAAGGAAACAAAATAGTTTTTAAATATAATTATGTGCATACCAATTTCACGATCAGTCTTGACTAACAATGAATTGTTTGTGGCGTAACTGAAGCCGGTACCAACAGGATGGTCTATAAGTAAAACGTTTCTTCCTTTCACCTAAAATAAAATTACATACCACATCTATACACATTTAATGAATCATATTAATTACGTATTTCGATTATATTCAGGGTTAACTACTGATATTAATTTGATAGGTATTAAGAAAGCTACTAAGTAATATTTTATTATTGCAAGATAGTTTATTTTTAACCAATTTTAAAAAAAGGGAGGTTTTCAATTCGTATGTTTTTTACGGATGTTCTGCCATAACTTCTTTGTTTATGAACCGATCGATTTATATGATTCTCTTTTAGTTGGAAAAGATATAATACCTCAGGGTAATCCCATTTTAACTCCGAGGGAACTCCACAAAATAATTAGTTGTTTTTTTTTTTTGTTAGAAATTGATAATTGATTCGAAAAGTGTACCTGATCATGTCGCTTATATATTAGGTCTTTACCTATGAAATTGCCGTTTTGTATGAAACAATTTAAACGATGTTTTTTCTTGTATTTTTTATTTGTATTAATCGAAGTAATCACCCATGCAATCAATCAATCTTTGCCAGCGCAGTGACAGTTTATTGATGCCCTTCTTAAAGAAATCGGCTGGACGGGAGGCAACAAATTCTTCAAAGGCATTTTGTACTGCCTCTCGGGTATTGAATTTTTTTTCCGCCAAGGAGTTATCCAAATTCTGGAAAAAGTAGTAGTCTGTAGGCGCAAGGTCTGGTGAGTAGGGCGGATGACGGAGAACTTCCAACCCCAGTTCTTGCAACTTGGAGACCGTCTGTTGTGCAGTATGAGGTCGCGCGTTGTCGTGCAGGAGCAGCGGAGATGAGTGATTGACCAATGCTGGTTGGAGATGTGCCAGTTTCTCCATCATTGTGTTCAGTTCTTCACAGTACACATCTGCAGTAATGCTCACCCCGTTTGTTAAGAAGCTGTGATGAATCACACCGGCGCTAGACCACCAAACAGTGACCATCACTTTTCTAGGGGTAAGTTTTCGTTTAGGGCATTGTTTAGGTGCTGAACCAGGATCCAACCAACTTGCTGAGCGCTTGCGGTTATCAAACAGAATCCATTTTTCATCGCAGCTAACAATGCGGTTCAAAATTCCTTCATTTGTGTGTCTGTTGAGCAGTGCAAGGCACGTCTCGACGCGCACTTCGCGCTGGCGATCATTGAGTTCGTGGGGCACCCATTTGTCAAGCTTTTTTACCTTGCCAATTTGACGCAAATGGACCAATATTGTTTTGACGCTAACGTCGAAAGCTGCTGCTAATTCAGCCGTAGATTGTGTATCATCAGCTTCCACAATCGCCTTTAATTCGTCATTGTCGACCAAAGTCTTCGGACGACCGCGAGGTTCATTTTTCAGGTCGAAATTCCCAGAACGGAAGCGAGCAAACCAATAACAGGTGGTGCTTGTGCCGCGTTACTGCCACGACGGTACTCATATTCCATAATTACTCGAATTTTTAACGTATCCATGAAGATAAAAAAGATTGAAATGCGATGAAAATGTAACACTAATCAATAAACAAATGACTACTTGTGGAAAAAGAATTCCATGTTTTTAAAATAAAATTAATTTGAAATTAGAATTCTTAGCCAAACAAAAATTATTTTGGTTTGAAATGGCCAGTACTGCAGAACGGCAATTTCAAAGTAAAAAGACCTATTATTATGATAAGCAAAAAAAAAATATGTCGTATATGCAAGTAAATAAATAATAAAACTATTAAGAAATTGTTGGGAGAACAAGACATGTTATGAATCATCATAATTTTTGACCCTCGACGACAAACAAAGGAATTTTATAAGTGTAACGTATGTATTTGTGATACTGCGTGTGTCTGTCTGTGGCATCGCTCCCAAACGGCTAAACCGATTTTAAATTTATTTTTATTTTTATTTGAAAGGTCGCTTTCTTAGCTATGATTCAAGAAAATCTATTCAGTCGTTTGGAGGTTATCAGGTCTTTTCTAGCTGATGATAGGATATGAGCACCTTCCACAGGTCTGATCGAGTCGAAATTTGGTATTCTAGTACTTCAATGATATTGGAAGAATATGGTAACCTTGACCTGACACTGTAGCATCAACTGAAATCTTCCCAACTCCTCACCGACTTACAGTAGAGGTATCGTGTTTAGGCTCGTTGGAATGGTCTCAATGAATAGGTCATTTCTGTCGAGGGATTTTGAATTTTTGTAACTCTTGCGATTCGATATTAACTTGAACAAATGTTTTTAATTAATAATATTGCAGTATTATAAAATGAACAAAATTAATTATGTTTTAAATAAAATTAATAATATCAGATGTAATCGATATTGTGTCTTCAGACATAATTATTTACAACGATTAGCCACATAAAGTGAGGTATCGAATACTCTTTCCGGGTCCCATGTTCTTTGCAAACTTTGAAAATTTCTTCTCAACTTAAGTATAAAAATAAATGTGTTCATAAGAATATGTTTAATATCTTCATCTAAATACAACTCATCACGTGATCTCCGAAAATATAGGTCCGACTGACTTAAAATTTATTATAGTTACTCCTTTCGCGATGTAGACGCTCACTAAGAACGGATTTTGACTAATTATTTTTGTAATAATCTATGCAAAAACATATTTAAGTGCATTAAATATATATTAATAAATCTTTAGTTTGTATGTACGTGTATTTTTTTGTATGTATTGTAGCATACTATATAAAGGATACTATTCACGGATATGCCATTAAAATATTATTATTTTTCGAACTGACTATACTGTTAGCCTTATGGGCCCTGTAGCCTTTGCGGCTTTTACAGCATTACCAGGCTGGGATTAAAAAATGTCTGTATCACTGTTTGTATGTCTGGATTTAACTCAATATAGGCTTGACCGATTCTTATGAAATTTTGTACTTGGGAAACTTATGTCATTGGTTATTGATAGTCATTAGATTTTTTTAAATTAATTAATAACCAATTTTTATGAAATTCTGTACACGAAAAATATAAGTAATTCCATAATTTATGGTCTATATAACAACTGTCTATATTACTTTTATAAATACATAGTAAAAAAAACACATCAATTATCAACCGATTCTGATCAAATTTTGTAGATGGGACATGGAATTATGTAATGACGTACATTCCATAATTGATAGGCTATAAGTAATGTAAATAGTAAGTACACTTAGAACATGAAAAAAAAAATTGTCAACCGATTTTTATGAAATTTTGTACGTAGAACCGCGGGCGCACCGCTAGTATATATTATATTAGCAACTGCACGTGACTTCGTTCCCACCAATTACAACATACAATTTAATAAGAGTAACAAATAGCCATCACACAAGGATACTTTAGTTTAGTTTTTTATCAATTAAGAAATTTATATAATTCGACCAGTAGTTCCAGAAATTACTTCCTACAAACATAGCCTTTTTGTAATAAGTAATAGTATATAGCATTAAATATGCATATTTTTTGTAAGTTACGTCTTACCCAAGTATGGTTACGTGGTTCCATGTCCATATTCAATGGTCCGAATTCGGCAAAATTTCCAATACCACTGGCAGCAAAAGCTGGCCCCCCTTGAATCCATATTATTAACGGCTTATGATCAGCTTTTACCGTGGTCCCGTCAGCGTAATAAAACCAGTAAAATAAATGAGCACCAGGACGCACTTCTATGTATCCGTGGGAAAATTGTTGTGCCAATGGATTTTTACGTAAAGCTCTAATATAAGGGTTTTGGTCTGAAATTAGATAATCTAACGTTAACGCATATCTGGTAAATTGTTTTATTGAACAAATATAAAAATAACTACAAACCTTCATCTACTAACTCTCCTCCAATACTGCACAAAATTGTTATCAAGATTAAAATTACAAACATTTTCATGTTTCACAAAACCCGCTTACTAGACAACATGTGCACTGTAATGTCACTCTAAGCCGATTAACAATTTAACAGGCTACACATGTGATGATATCATAATACCATTTGCCTCTAATGAATTAATGAGGTAAATGATCAAAAAATACATACGTGTGGCGATCCTAAGTTTTTGTCACGCGCTTCTCATTAGAGAACACAATATTGCGTGTTATGTACCCCACTGGTCGATTGAACAATGACACTTGTCTTCTGTTGAAGCTATTAACGTAAAGTATTATGACAAAATATTTTTGATGCAAAGGTTAGGCTTTGATATTTAATCACATCGTATACTCATAGTTTCTTCGTGATTGGGAAAGAGGTACGTACGACAAAGCGATGAATGTTCAGTTAAACTTTCGAATACAATTAATATCTTATAAAAAATAACATACAAAGAACGCGTATTGAACTTTATTTGAAAAATAAATCAATAAACGATCCAAATATGGTGTTTCCGTTGTTCCTATGAGTCGGTTGTCTCGTTCCATGTAAAGAAGTAGAAGTGGGGTTAGGAACATGGGAATAGTATCGTGGAGTTCTGACTAATTTCATTTCTTCGTTTCTATTTGTGGTGGGCGTTGGTGTTGAAAATCCAACAATGTGACCGAGAGGCCCCCCCACGATGTGAGGTCTGTAGTTCGCCTGGGCTGGTTTAGTATCTTCATGAACTGGTTTTACATAATCTGGAATAAAATATAAGTACATAATTCGTATAATAATCCATACCAATATTATAACTCAAGATACTAGTAGTATTTGGTTTGTTTTTTAAACTCGTTATTCTCTGGATATACCAGTCAAATTTGAAAACGTCTTTTTTCATTTTATTGAGGAAGATTATAGTCTATAGAACTTCACGCTATGACTCTAAGGACTGGAGTAGTAACCATGAATATCAAGCAATCTGGTAAGCTATAGGCAAGTACAGGAAACGAGAAAAACGATAGCTACACGGTGTACGAGTCGGTGATGACGATGACGCGGTGGATAGTCAGTCAAATAAATTTAACACAGGTGAAACTGTGGGTCAAAGCTAGTTAAAATCTAACATGGAAGGACCGTACAATCCAGAGAGACCTATTCGCCGAATATAGCACAACTCGCACGGCTCGTTCGCACCACTACACCTATAGACAGACCCGAACAGAGTGTTGAATTATTTTAATTTTACAATATCTCCCAAACTATTCTTCCAAATGACATGCTACAAAGGGGAAAGATTATCTACATAAAATTTTTCATGCCTAATAATAATGCTCATAAATCACATATCAATTTTCAATAAAAAAATTAATCACAAAATACCTTATTGTGGCTTATGTATCGCGGATAATGGCAGATTTTTTTTTGTACTTAGGAGCAATATTTTTGTAGAATATTGTATTTACGTATCACTAACCATTATGACAGCGCACGTGGATAAAGCAGTTCGATTGCACTATGTCTTCAGACTTACTTGACAAAAATCAATATATAAGGCTAGCTGAGAGGTGTGGTGTGGTGAGATCTAATTATTAATTTTAACCAATAAATTGCACCAACATAAACATTAGGCACTACTGCGGTAACGTAGATATCACGGTGCGGTGCGGTACCGTTGCAAGATCCTTAAAAAATAAACATAAAACCATAATCATTTTCCTTGTTTTGTCTAAAGCTTTTGACACTGTCTCTGTCCCACTACTTTTCTTAAAACTTGGAAATATTGGCATTAGTGGGCTACCCCTTGACGTTTTTACGAGTTATCTAAGTGATCGTCCCCAAACAGTTGAAGTAGGAAATTTTATGAGCAATGTAGAGTTTCTTAGCTACGGGGTGCCACAGGGCAGTGTCCTTGGTTCTACAATGTTTTTAGTATATATCAATGAGCTTTGCAGACTGTCCCTAACCAAATCCAAAATTTTGATTTATGCAGACGATACAGCAATCGCTTCATCTAGAAAGGGTGCAGAGGACATTTCTTCAGGTCATTATGCACAAACCCATTTGTTTTCCTACGCACGAACTATGTGCTCTTTTAATACAATTTTATGCAAACATTCAGAACTTTCATTTGACTCTTAGCCTCAGTAGGAAAAAACGCAGATCAGATAGACTATGTCAGACAGAATCAGCTACCTACGATTATAATTGTTAGAAGGCAGTAATCAGTTTATTAGCTCTGTTTTGTACAACAGGATAAACAAAATTCTTAATATTTATCCTCTTACATTACGGAAATTTACAACTGTCATACATGATTTGCTCAGTTCCCTAACATATGATGAATTGAAAACTTTTATGAAAACATTATATTCGGCATTCATTCGTTAATTTTCGAACATATCATACACAAATACATACATTCACACAAACTACATAACACACAACTTATATAATTGAACTTTATTTTATATTTTAATTAAGTTAATACTTATATATACATATATTATATATATTTGTAACCTTCTTTTACTGTAGTATAATTTGTACTTTTATATAATTATTGGAAATCTGATTCCCATCTTGGCAGGAGGGCGCTAATGGCTAAGACACAGTTTTCCAAACTAATTCAGTTTTTAACGTACACAAAAAATTTTAAACCTGTTTTATGTTCTAATAAAAAATTGATTTTGAATTTGAATTATTTTTCATAGTTTCAACTTTGCTTAGGCGCGGATCTAAGGGAAGATACATAGGGGTCATGGACCCACCACAAAATTTGCAATTAATTTTTATAATTTGTTCGATGTTGAATCTTCGAGAAACTTCAATCTATAACCCCCTCCAAACTTAAATTATAAATTAGCGCCCTCTTATGCTTACTATTTCTCGAAATGTTTGTAACACAAATTTTTGAGCGTCAGCTAAAAAGGATAGTACTTTAGTTTGCAATAAGGTTAAAATTTATCTTACTTGATGGATTTTGGTGTGGTGGAGGTCGATAAAGGTTACCACCAAAAAATCCACCAGACCAAAACGGTGGACGATTAGTATAATACGACGGTCTCTGTGGTTGAAGCGTCACTGGTGGTTTCTGTATTGTACCCAGATATGGACCGTTGAAAAAGTCACCGAATAATCCATTGTTGTACCTAGCGCCTTTTCTTCTTTGAGATTTGGGTGTAACTGTTAAAATAAACTTAATTTAATAATAATTTTAACGGTCTATTAAATTCTAAAGCCGGACAGTCAAATAATTGAGACTAGAGAACAACGACGTAAGATAGCGATATGTAATTATATAATTTAATTAGGGTCCAAAATAGGAAGGAACCCTATTGCTAAGCCTACGCTGTCCGTCCCGGCTTCAAAGGCCGGATTTTTTGATCCGTAATAATAAGCCGGTTAAAAGTTCAGAGAGGAAGTGATATTAAGGTGGATTATCTAACAATAACAATAAAAATCAATAAAGGGTCCTCATACAAAAAACGTGCTTTATTCCACGTTTTGTAAGAACTGTAAAATCAAAATCTTTCAATCAAATAGATAAATTTGACTTCAACTTTTTGTTAAATATGTCATATGCTTAGTAATAATAATTGGTATGCGCTCCAATTGTTTATTAATGTAATGTTGAAAAGAGTTACAATAAATAATTTATTTTATTCAGTAAAAAAAAAACTAATCAGTCAAAATACTAACATACAAGTTATAAATGTCAAACTTGGTGTGGTTATAGTGTTAACTGTAAAGTAGAGCAACATTAAAAAAAACCGGCCAAGTGTGAGTCCAGGTCGTGCTAAGAATCCCGAATTGAATAGAAAATAAAATATTTTTCTTAAAATACATAACTCAAAAATATATTGTATGGTGAAACGGAACCCTAGGTGCGCGAGTGTCTAGTTCAATTGGCTGATTTTTTATAACAGATTCAAAATCGACTTAAACAAAAAAAAATGTATGTATGTAAATGTGTATTCTACCAACCTTTCTACTAAAACAAAACTAAACTAAGTATATGTACTAAATTAATATAAAAAATGCTGGCTGTAAGAAAAGTAAAAAGCATTCGGAACTGGCGGGGAATATAAGCATTGATAAATAAATTCAAAAAAAAAAGTAGAGAGATGTGGTCTGCCTACCTCAGCAGAGACTTTACGTGATAATAGACAGAGAAATAGGACAAAATTATTTTTCTATAAGCCCTTTTTGTATTATTAAGCGCGAAGATTTTTACTGTAAAAACCATTTAAATCTAATATTCGAGGCCAATAAATAGATACGTCTTTCAAAATTTGCTGTATCTGTCTTCATCGTTTACGGCAATTAACAAACTCTAGCAATAGCATAAAAGACGGTAAAACTACTAAACAGTGAATAGATTTGGGCTATGTAATCATATGGATAGAATTACACTATAATGTTCATATAAAAGGCAGTAACCTGAACTCAGGTCGTTTTCATCGTAATCCTCGATCTCGCCGCAGTCGTCCGGATCGTCTTCCTGCGGTTTCTCTTCCAAATCACTGGGTGCATCGTTCTGTGAATAACTAGGCGCAAGCAAACTATAGAATGCTCCAAATGTACGACCGCTACTATGGTCCAAATTCGTAAACTTCCGACGTGGAGCTATTTTATTAGTTGGACACAAAGGATTTACTGTGATAGCTTCGAACCTGGCAGCAATACTAATAATCTGAAAAACAAATTTAATGAGTTAAAATAATACAATCAAAATTTTGTCCTAAAGTCATCGAGCATCATACGACCGCGTTTACCTACGAAGGTTTCAATTAATAGCTTAAGCTAAGTCCTTCTTAAGGGTTCGAAGCAGTAAAAGATCGTAATGAAAGCATAGCTGACATATGGTAGACAACTTTTACTATTTTCGGTACATCGTCACTTAACATCAATTTGATAAAATGCTAGCCGAATCGATTGCTTATGGCATCAATAAAAAAGCCCACAATGAAAAATTTTAAATTTTAGTTCTCTTTCCTTTTTTTTTCGAAATTTCTTGATAATCTTCATCTATTTCGCATACATAGCACAATATATATAACATTTTTTTTGCTGTGGGTCGGTGTGTATGTATGTCCAGAGAAGCTACATTGCTCAATTGATAGGCTACAAGAAATATTACTTTTAAAAATCATTTTATTAAAAAATTGTCTCTTAGTTAATATTAGGTGATAATCTTCCGAAGTGTTAAATTAATCGTAAAAGAGGCTGATTAGGAACGGAATATTATAAAAATACACTATTAGGCCCATTTAAAACTAGTTCGTGCACAACATAATATCATAACCCAATATAATGCAGGGGAAACCGCGGGCAGAAACTTTTTAAATCATACAAATAATAACTCACATACCAATATACAACCGAACGTATAAATTTTCTTTTCAAATAACATGGTCAACCTACTTATAAATATTTAACTTTTATTTAAAAAAAACATGAGAATTAATAGCAATTAAACTTAACTTTTCACTGAGGAGTCCAAAAAATATCTGAATGTGACACAAAAACATCATTGTTATTACAACTCTGCATCTCCCACGCTTTAATTAAATGAGTTCGTCGTTTGAGCAACAATGTCCATATATGAGATAATATCATTATTTTGATCAGTATACCAAAAATGTATTAAATGAATAAATTTTATTTGCAATCGTTTCGTATATTGTGTAATAAACATTTCTGTTCTATTTCATTTCTCTATAATACGTTGAAGTCTGAAATGTCTAAATAACGACCGAAAAAATCCTATACAGTTTTTAGGACAGATTCACCGGCCACCATATCACGTATTTCACAAAGCGATAGCAGAATTCCCTAAATATTTGCTTCGAAATAGCAAAATCAGATTGTATTTGATACCTGCATTAGAAAAAGCTCTACCACCATGCAGTGGTTTCCTCACGATGTTTTCCTTTACCGAAAGCACAGGCTCATTACAGGGATTCGAACTCACGTTAATCGACACGAAATTACACGTTAAGACACGTTACCACTGAGCCAACATTGCTTTACTGAGCCGTCATTGCTTCAAAATTGCCTGTTTCTAGTAATTATTTTTATAATCCACTTCACTTGTTCACAGTAACCAAAGTACTCCTACATCACGTAAAATTCCGCCAAAATTAGCTAATATAGAGCCAGATAACATAAGTTTATGATCAACCACATGACAGATCAATAACACGTCAAAAACTTAACCCAAAATTAAAGAGTAGATAAACATTTTACCGGCGACATAACTTAATGGGTGTTAATTTGAAAAATTAGTAGTCCAGTTGTACCGCGCAGGGCTTTGAGTTATAAAGTTAACAAGACAATTTTTAACAAAAAGGAAAAACAACTTCCAAGTATTTTGAGGAGTTCTCTGCTGTATCTTAGAAACCGAACATATAATGCCACTTAACGAAAAAAATAATCAAACCAAAGAAGAACTTTCTCCTTTTTTTGAAGTCGGTTAAAAATTGTTCAGAGTACTCTAATATTATGTAGATAGTTTTACTATTAAGTCAACTGATCAAAACATAAATGAACAATCGCTTTAAGTTGTCCTTGACAATATTTTAGTTTTAGAGCTTAATAGCGACTTTTATTTTGCGAAACTAATATGAATAAGTTCTTTTAATTTTGGATTTTACGTGTTGCTTAATTTATGTCAATGTGTCGATGTAAAAGGATAACATAGAAGTTTTGAAACAATAAAACGACGTGTTTTGTTAATAAAATTATTAATATACTTCGCTATGTTTCAGTTTAACGTTTTTTCAAGTATTAATAGATTAATTATTCATTCAAGTATTAATAGATTAATTATTCAGAGACAGTCGGTAGAATTCAATTTGGTGTATATTACTATTGTTATGGATATGAGTTAAGATCTGGATACTGAATACTAGATCAGGATATGTTAAAAGTACCTATTTTATGGGTTTCAATTATGGATACGAGAATACGTATTGTATTTAGAAGGAAAATAGATATTACAAGAACAAGTTGTAGATGAACTATATATACTTTATTTTACATAATTGCCTATTAATTAAATTTCAAATTATTTATGGTATTTGACAAATATCTCCGTCATATATTTAGAATACGGTTACGGTTTCTGATATTATTTAGGTCGGGTATCCGATGGTTTCACGGTTAAGGACTTCCATAACACTTGTAGTAGAATGCTTACGGCTCGCCTGATGGTAAACGACTACCGTAGCCTATGGACGCTTGTAGTAACACCAGAGGTATCTAGTATCCAATAACGGCAATCCAGAGGTAGCGCCGTCGATGATTATTACAAAATACTTTGAAAGAAATATCAAAGTACCAGTGTCAAAAAAAAACAATGAGCGGCATGTGTCATGCTTGAGAGGAGACTTCTCAAGGTATCACTAGCCAGTGGCCGACATTAAATCCCCTTCCCTAAGGAGATCTGGCAACTCTACTCATATATATATATATATATATATATATATATATATCTGTGTCTACCTCTCTTTAAACCCTTTTCTCCGTTCTGGAAACTATAATGACCGCAGGAACGCAAAATAAGGTAATTAGCGGCGATTTTCTGTAGGGTGAAGATATTTCACCTGCCAGAATGCCACAAGAAGAGAAAAACCTCAAAAAAAAAAATTGCTGTGCCCTACCTCTCTTTAAACCCTTTTTTCCGAGGAGCTCTAGAAACCTCCCTATTTAATTACTAAAGAGAGAGAGAAGGACAGAGACAGGGTAAAGAGAGAGATTGAAACAAATTGACTTGGAACAGGTTCTTTACTCTTCTCTGTTATTTTGGAACCGGTTTTTAGAAGTGTTATTTTTCTGAAACAGAAACAGCTCGAAAAGTACTTGTTATATCTCACCCCTACAATTAGAGACGTCGACCAGCTAAGGTTGTGTAAAGTTGGATTTGCCAGATTAATGATATAACTGCCGCGGAGTAGGTACATACCGTGGTCGCGTACCATACATGATAATAGGTCGTTACCTGCGATGAAAAATAGATTCTGTTTGATAACCGCAAGCGCTCAGCATGTTGGTTGGATCCTGGTTCAGCACCTAAACAATGCTCTAAACGAAAACTTACCCCTAGAAAAGTGATGGTCACTGTTTTCCGGTGTGATTCATCACAGCTTCTTAACAAACGGGGTGAGCATTACTGCAGATGTGTACTGTGAAGAACTGAACACAATGATGGAGAAGCTGGCACATCTCCAACCAGCATTGGTCAATCGCTCGTCTCCGCTGCTCCTGCACGACAACGCGCGACCTCATACTACACAACAGACGGTCTCCAAGTTGCAAGAACTGGGGTTGGGAGTTCTCCATCATCCGCCCTACTCACCAGACCTTGCGCCTACAGACCACTACTTTTTCCAGAATTTGGAAAACTCCTTGGCGGGAAAAAATTCAATACCCGAGAGGCAGTACAAAATGCCTTTGAAGAATTTGTTGCCTCCCGTCCAGCTGATTTCTTTAAGAACGACATCAATAAACTGCCACTGCGCTGGCAAAGATGCATTGATTGCATGGGTGATTACTTCGATTAATACATATAAAAAATACATGAAAAAGCATCGTTTAAATTTTTTCATACAAAACGGCAATTTCATAGGTAAAGACCTAATATAATCATTTTTATACGTGGTTGATGTAGTTACACGTCACATACAATTTATCTGAAAATTTATATTTCTAATGCTCATTTCTTATATTTTAGGGTCCGACATTAAAATATCAATTTTTATAGCTTAGGTATATCAATTTTTAAAGCTTATATCAATTTTTATAGCTTATTTTTGTTATTACCTCAAAACAATAATTAATCTTGTTCAGATGTATTTACTGTCTCAGAATAGGAGGGTCAAACATTATAAAAGCTGTTTCGTTTTTATGAATCTATACTTCTTTTAGTAGAAGCGCGTTTATTTGGATAATACATAATACCTCCTATAACAGAAATTAATATATACAAAGGAGGTATTTTTCATTTTATTTGTTTCTATCGTATAAATGGATAACCATTAAATATAGTGTGATTATAGAGCAAACACTAAAGTAAACAAGAATCAATAAAAACAAATTACAATAATGTTGATTATTATACCTATTTAATTTTGATATTGTAAATAAGATAAACTCTTAATTAAAATTATATTTAGTTGTATTTATTAAGTTAATAAATAAATAATATTGGCAAGATTTTAGCATTTTCTTTGGTACTGTTTGCAGTATTTGGCAAATATTTAACGAAAACATGGTATGGTAAGATTGCTTTTTGCTTATACTCTGTGTTGCTTATCAATAGATGGTAGTGATGGACATTGTTTTTTTCGATCTAATGCATCGCATAGTGGCATCGATGTTATATCGATACATTGAAAAATACATCGATCTTTTCCAGCCATCGATCGTTTTTTAATAAATTAGATATGAATGTGGCATAAAACATGCCAAATTGGCAACGCTGTACGAGAGATCGGCAATTTGCATTTATTTTTGAAGAACCGTAAAACTTGGCAACTATGTTCCAATAAACGAACTAGTACAACTAATTGGAATAGATACGCCAACTTTCTCACACCTGGTATCGGTCTCCAAAGTTAACTGGGTATTTAATAAAATTTAAAAAAATATATATATATAGTGCCACTGAAATTTATTAATTTTGATTTTTTTAGACAAATTACCTTTTCTCATACATCCGTTTCAACTATTTATATATAAAAAGGTATCTAATAATAGAAAAATATAGACAAAACTTTTGTTACTTTAACATTTTATTCTCTGTTCCTGTAATGACATCTCGCTGATTATTAAATAAGTTTACGTCTTACGTATACACAAACGAATTAGAAAATAATTATTATGTTGTCCTTTGAATGAAGTCTCGCTGACTATTAAAGTCTTACGATAAAAAGGTATCTAATAATAGTACGTATACACCAAGTGGTGCATGTAAGTATAAATTTTCTTATACTAACAAGGGTTTGTATATTTTTATTGTACATGTTCTGTAGTGGATATTGCAATTGAAGTAATAAAAAGAAATATAACGAGTGCCAAGTCCGATTAAGCTATCAAACCCTCCAATGGCTCCAGGGCCCTTAAAGCTAAAAGTCTCAGTTCAAAAAAAATTACAAAGGTAACTAAGAATAGAAAAATGTAGACAATATATTTGACATGTAGACAATATATTTGACGTTACGTATCAAAAAAAATACTACTAATTCTAATAGTCTATCAATAGATAATTCATCGATTGATCAAGCTGTTTTTGAGTTTAATACAAAAGAATCTAGAAAGACAATTTATACATCCTAAACGTGATGGAACTTTAAAAATAACGTGCATAACACATAACGTCCATTAAATAAAATGCATCACGCAACAGTAATACAATGAATCCTAGGCAAAAAGAACAAGCAAAAAGAACAACAATGAATCCCAACAAGGTTTTTTTTTATGTTATAGTTATGATTGGTAGGACATGACAGTTGTGTACGAATGGATCGAGACCACCAGTTGTGTACGAATGGATCGAGACCACCATACACTGGGTGAAATACCCGCCATATAGAGAAAGACGCGCGTGTCACTTTCCGCCGCCATATAGAAATATTACGCGTGTTGCATTCCATTAGCCGCTGTTCCAGTAAGCAAACGGAGTGTTAGGGATTTGTAATCGATTATACCGCGACCACTTACCACATCATGCAAGCAGGCAGGTAATCGGAGCCGAAGCCGCAGCCGCAGATGCAGCCGCGTCACGCCGCAACCACCAGAGCCGGAGCTAGAGCCGCAGCCGGGTCAGTCGTCACGGTACAAAGCAGGCAGGCAGCCGGAGCCGCTGGCAGCCAGCCAGCCAGCCAGCCAAGCAGCCGGAGCCGAAGGCAGGCAGGCAGGCAGCCGGAGCCGAAGCCGGGCCAATCGCTTCGGTAGGCAGGCAGGCAGCCAGAGCCGGAGCCGCAACCGTGCAGTAGTCACGACAGACAGGCAGCCGGAGCGGCAGCAGTATTCAGTATTCACAGCCGCAGCCACTGCCGCAGGCGGGCCTAGCCGGGCCAGTCGACCATCTGCTAACAGAAAGCAAACAAAGCAGAAGCTCACGTACTTTTTTTAAGGTGCTCGACCACTCCTGACAAATAAAGTCGTGATGGAAACATGATGGAACTTTAAAAATAACGTACACAACGTGCATTAAAAATAAAGTGCATAACGTGCTTTAAAAATAACAAGCGCGAGCAAACTATTTGACTATGGCTCCAGGTTTCATCTGACAGGCAGCCCGCGCCGGTGGACAGGCAGGGCAGCCCGCGCCGGTGGACAGGCAGGGCAGCCCGCGCCGGTGGACAGGCAGGGCAGGCAGGGCAGCCCGCGCCGGTGGGCAGGCAGGGCAGCCCGCGCCGGTGGACAGGCAGGGCAGGCAGGGCAGCCCGCGCCGGTGGGCAGGCAGGGCAGCCCGCGCCGGTGGACAGGCAGGGCAGCCCGCGCCGGTGGACAGGCAGGGCAGCCCGCGCCGGTGGACAGGCAGGGCAGCCCGCGCCGGTGGACAGGCAGGGCAGCCCGCGCCGGTGGACAGGCAGGGCAGCCCGCGCCGGTGGACAGGCAGGGCAGCCCGCGCCGGTGGACAGGCAGGGCAGCCCGCGCCGGTGGACAGGCAGGGCAGCCCGCGCCGGTGGACAGGCAGGGCAGCCCGCGCCGGTGGACAGGCAGGGCAGCCCGCGCCGGTGGACAGGCAGGGCAGCCCGCGCCGGTGGACAGGCAGGGCAGCCCGCGCCGGTGGACAGGCAGGGCAGCCCGCGCCGGTGGACAGGCAGGGCAGCCCGCGCCGGTGGACAGGCAGGGCAGCCCGCGCCGGTGGACAGGCAGGGCAGCCCGCGCCGGTGGACAGGCAGGGCAGCCCGCGCCGGTGGACAGGCAGGGCAGCCCGCGCCGGTGGACAGGCAGGGCAGCCCGCGCCGGTGGACAGGCAGGGCAGCCCGCGCCGGTGGACAGGCAGGGCAGCCCGCGCCGGTGGACAGGCAGGGCAGCCCGCGCCGGTGGACAGGCAGGGCAGCCCGCGCCGGTGGACAGGCAGGGCAGCCCGCGCCGGTGGACAGGCAGGGCAGCCCGCGCCGGTGGACAGGCAGGGCAGCCAGGCCGGGCCGGGCCAGTTGACCATCTGCTAACAGAAATCAAAAACAAAGCAGCAGCTCACGTGATTTTTTTTTAAGGTGCTGGGACCACTCCTGACAAATAACGTCGTGATGGAAACCTGATGGAACTTTAAAAATAACGTGCATAGTAACAAGTTAAAAATAACAAACGAGAGCAAACCATTTGACTATGGCTGGTTCTAGTAAAAAACCTTACCTAGTGCAAGCTTCAATATCTCCTTTCACTTTGTCGTTTCTTTTGATTATTTCCCGGACTCTAGACCGATAGCATACCTTGATTATTCATCTGAAATAATTAAATAATGAAAATACTATATTTCTCGACAAATAAACAAGGCATAGCATTAGTTTGACCATAGTTATGAGTGGTAGGGCATGACAGTTTTGTACGAATGTATCGAGACCACCATACGTTGGGTGTAATACCCGCCATATAGAGACATGCCACGGTAGTTGTCTGACAGACGGAGCGGCAGCGGCAGCCACAGCCGGGCCGGGCCGGGCCAGTCAACCAGTTGGTTAGCAGTTGCTAACTTGTGTGCGAATGGATGGAGACCACCATACGCCGTATGTAATACCCGCCATATAGACACAGGCAGCTCACGGCAGACACAGGCAGCTCACGGCAGACACAGGCAGCTCACGGCAGACACAGGCAGCTCACGGCAGATACAGGCAGCTCACGGCAGACACAGGCAGCTCACGGCAGACACAGGCAGCTCACGGCAGACACAGGCAGCTCACGGCAGACACAGGCAGCTCACGGCAGACACAGGCAGCTCACGGCAGACACAGGCAGCTCACGGCAGACACAGGCAGCTCACGGCAGACACAGGCAGCTCACGGCAGACACAGGCAGCTCACGCTCACGGCAGGCACAGGCAGCTCACGCTCACGGCAGGCACAGGCAGCTCACGCTCACGGCAGGCACAGGCAGCTCACGCTCTCGGCAGACACAGGCAGCTCACGCTCACGGCAGACACAGGCAGCTCACGCTCACGGCAGACACAGGCAGCTCACGGCAGACACAGGCAGCTCACGGCAGAAGTCGTGAAGGAAACGTGAACTTTAAAAAAATAACGTGCATTAAAAATAGTGCATAACGTGGATTAAAAATAACAAGCGCGAGCTTTTTCGTTTCTTGTTATTATAAGTTTTGATTATTTCCCAGACTCTCCGATAGCATACCTTGATGGGCCAATAGACCATCTGCTAACAGAAAACAAACAAAGCAGCAAGCTCACGTGCTTTTTTTTATATAACTTTTAACGTGCATAACGTGCATTAAAAATATCGTGCATAACGCGCATTAAAAATAACGTGGATAACGTGCATTAAAAATAACCTAACAAGTGCCAGCAAACCATTTTTGACAATGGCTAGTTCTAGTTAAAAACCTTACCAAGTTGCAAGCTTCAGTATCTCCTTTCACTTTTTCGTTTCTTCGTTATTATCATGTTTTGCTTATTTCCCAGAATCCTTAGACCGATAACATACCTTGACTATTCATCTGAAATAATTAAATAATGAAAATACTAAATTTGGTTACAAATAAATAACTATGACTTCACAGTTCTGGTCTTAGATGTTTTTACTACGAATATAATTCGACTACAAATATTATTCGCACACTATAAACTAGTGACTAGATGATGTGAACTGTTCCACGATCCACGCGAGAATAATTTCCCTTCCATTGCGCTAGGCCTTATAAGGCGTACCCTACCACTCAGTGCGACCTGTAGGGTAGTTATTAATATTCGCTTATGAATATTTTCTGATTGTTTAACAACCCGCTAATAATATATAACAAAATTAAACGAAATTTACATACCAAATTTCATCAAATTCGGTCTAGTATTTTATGTTTGATTGGCGAATAAATTAACACACATACAGACAAACATACAAAATTTAAAAAATTATAGAAATGGATTCTGTCCTTATTTTTTTTGGGTTATTATATTTATGTCCTAGTTTTTTTTTCTATCGTTATAGGTTTGGCGTTGTGACCACAACGTTGACACAACGTACCGTATAACCTATTGTTGTTCTTACTTCCAGTAATAATTCCAGATTGCTTGAGGATCATAGTTACTGCTCCGCTCCTTAGAGCCGTAGCGTGAAGTTACATAGCCTATCACCTTCTTCAATAATGGACTGTCTATACTAATATTGTTTGCATATTCAAAATCCAAGGTCGTCACTACTCAAGGGTTAATCCACAGTAAGCTTTTTTAGTCCATTATCATCAAATTAAAAGTGTGATTTGTTAGTTAATTTAAAAAAGACAATAATAAACTATCATTAAATAGAAGATGTACATAATTTGTTTTCGAATTAACTTTTTTGACAACATTTCAATTACTTTTCTTCCGAGATACTAATTATACTGTAGCAGACGTCCTATTTTTAAATTTAATTTGGCATTTCAAGGAAATAGGTACGTACTTGTATGCACACGTTTAAAAAATATGTATTAAGTTTTTGTTTTTTATTTTTATTGTTGTATGAATTTGGTAAATATTATGTTAATTGATTATCTTACCGTCTAATTAGTTCTTTTTTTTTTTTTTTTTTTTTTCGAACTGACTACACTGTTAGCCTGAGGGGCCCTGGAGCCTTTACGGCTTTTACAGCTTTACCGGGCTTGGGGGCGAGCGCTTAGGGCACTCAGCCACGAAAGCTAAGCAACAACATCCGAGGGTGCCAAAGTGGCCGAACCTCGGCTCGTACTGTTGCGCGTATGCAATTAAGTCGCGATCTGACTAATTCCCTATCCGTAATTCGATCTAAACTAACTATACATATATACATGTTTCTGCCCCCTGGGAGGAGGGAAGGAACATGTGTATGTGTATTTAGTGGTCTGAAATTTTTGTCTATTCTAACTAGGCAAAAAAAGAAAAAAAAAGGTCCCTTACAGAACCTATGTACCTATGTGTGTTGTGCATGTGTGTATAATGCAGGGTCATGTATGGCTGTGAAAGCTAGTGATTGTACAGTCACTTGTACCGCGCGAGCGGCTGCTTGGCTCAAGGGCTCCATGCCGATGGATTGGACCTAGGCTTGAGTTGCCGCAGAGGAGGGTGGTCGTGGCGAGTGTGCGGGCGCGAAGTTAACCGTTCGTCCCCTGTGGAGGGAACGGTGGTTTCGCGGGCGTGGGCGCGAGCACGCATATGTTGCGGGAGCGGACGCGTAGAAGTTATTAGCTTTCTCGATGTCGTCGTCGGGATCGACAAAGAGATCATGCGGACGGCGTTTGTAACGTTGGACAACGGGTATCGAGTGGTTAGGCGTGTAGTTCACAAAGGACTTTACAAGCGGGTTGGGATGATTCGAAGCGCTATCGAAGTATCTCCTAGTGAGATATTTCACATAGGCTTCTAACGAGGGAAGCCTCATGTCCCTGTGTAGGTCCATGTTTCTAACGAAGGCTGGAGGGTCAAGCAGGCGACGGAGGAACCGATTTTGTACTCTTTGCAAGCGGGCAAAGTTGTGTTTGGACATATGTGCGAACGCGGCGCAACTGTATGTCAAGATCGGTCGGACACACATCTTGTACAGTGTAAGCTTATGTCTTACGGACATTTTGCTTACCGAACTGAGCAAGGGTCGTAAACGGGAAAGGACCCAGATGGCCCTATTCCGGACTCTAGTGACGTGTGGGTTGAAGTTAAACTTCGAGTCAAGGATGACACCCAGATATTTGGTCTTGGTGGCCCAAGGGATATTTCTACCGAATTGCGTGAGAGGTTCTACCGTGCGTGGTAATCTACATGTAGTCGGTTCGAACATAATCGCGGCGCTCTTAACCGGATTAATAGCTATACGCCACGTTCGAAACCACTCTCCGAGAGTGGTTACGGCGCGTTGTATTTTATGAGCGAGAAAAGATCTGTTCCTATTTGACGCGTATATGACTGTGTCGTCAGCGTAGAGCCCTACCTCGACCTCGGGTGGTTTCGGGAGGTCACTGACGTACAAATTGAATAAGCAAGGTGCCAGAATGGAGCCTTGCGGGACGCCTGAACGAATGGGACGTGCGGTGGAGAGTACTCCTTCCACTCGGTAGTGGAAGGTGCGGTCGCTTAGGTAATCGCGGACTAAATGTACTAACCTATCCGGGACTTCTAAATGGTGTAGCTTGTGGACCAGTCCGGCGTGCCAGACCTTATCGAAGGCCTTGGCTACGTCGAAAAAGACCGCAAGCGTGCGGGCGGGAGCGATATTGCTCTTGGCGAAGTTACTCGTGATGTGCTCCGTGAGGCGGTGCACTTGATGTGTACACGAGTGACGGGCGCGAAAACCGAATTGTTCGGGCGGGTATAAATTCTTGTCGTCTATAACGACCTTGAGACGGTTCAGAAGGATCCGCTCATAGAGTTTCCCTAGAGTGTTTAGGAGACTGATCGGGCGATAGTTATCGGGAAGCGAAGCTTTTTTGCCGGGCTTGCGAATACTTATAACTATAGCTTTTTTCCAGACGGCTGGAAAATTGCAGTGGGCTATGGCTGCATTGAAGATGCAGACCAAAAGAGCTATGAGGTGATCAGGAAGAAGTTTGAGTACTTCATTCCTGATACCATCAGGACCGGGAGATTTCCTAGGCTTAAGCCCTTTGATGATGGAACAGACCTCATCGGGCGTGACCGGGGTTAACGTTTCCGCGGGGGGAATCAGCGTGAGTTCCTGAACGGCGGTCTCGATAGTTTCGATGTAGGCAGTGTCTACGTTGTCGCAGTTTGGGGAGCACTGGCTCTCCAAGCTTGCGGCAAGGCATTCTGCCTTATCGTCGCTATCGAACGCGAGTGGGAGATCGGGGCCCCTTTCGAGGGGCGGCATCTGGGCGGAACTAATTAGTTCTAGATGGACCCGCTATATATAGCCAACCGATGTGAATCCAAATAGAAGTCCATCTAAAAGTTTTCACAGATAGTTACAGATAAACATAAACAGAACAAAAAAATAAAGTTGGACATGAAGAGAACACAAAAATTAACAAATTTATTTTAGTAATTTATATTTATTATAGTAGATTTGCCTCTTCGATGCATCAAATATAAAACATCGACGTTTACTCGATGTTGACGAATTAACCATATATATCGGATTGATTCGATTTATCCATACTTTACATCGAGTGTTTTAATACATATTTATATCGCACAGGTATATCGTCCATTACTAATAGACGGTCACCCTATATGTGAGTTCGATAAAATTTGACAATTTATTGATTTTATGGTAAAAAATGGCAAAACAAAAAGGAAAGGTTTATTTAGGATATGAAGACGAATGGATTCGTGACAAAAACCAAGCTCTTCTAGTTAACTATAAAACAAATAAAATTGGCGGTCTACCTGTAAGCATTTTGTAATGTAAACTTGACCAACCTCAAAGTTTTAGATTTTTGCTCTATAAACCTGTTGGGATTGTATTACAGGATTGGCCTCCCTTGGAAAACTTAAAATTTAATGCGAAATGTCCCATATGTGGATTACATAGACTTCTTATAATTCAATGCTATGCGCCTCTCGAAAATTCAGTATATCATCGCACTTTGTATGTTTTTGCGTGTATTAATCCAAATTGTTGGACCCAATCAGAAAGGTAATATACAGTATATACATTCTTTATAGAAATATTTATTTTATGTGTAGCGTTATTTAAAAATCTAACATAGAGACATTGATTTATTTAATTTTTTAATTGATTAAAGTTTAGCCTAATAACATCTTGTATTAAGGGCGAATTGTAGTAAATACTAACATCTTATGTTAATTGAAAATGGTAGTGAATCCTGAGAGGATATATCTAGTCGCTGTCTCTACAGGTGTTATTGGCCTTTTAACATACTACTGCCATAACCAAAACGTACCTAAATATACACTGTCTGATCCTAAAAAGTGTGTAGCACTCTAGATCCAGCCATAATAAAGGATTTTTATCAAATGTGTACTAGTCACAACCAAGTTGGATACATGTACACTACCACTCTACTAACAATCTCTTCATTATTATTTAGCGAAATGTATCTGTGCTGGTAAAGCTGGCTTCGGAGTCTCAGTATGTTATTTGACACCCTTATATATAATAATTAGTCTTTGTTATAATTATAATATGGCACCAAAATTATAAAATACAACTGGCAAAATAACAGATCAAAAGAACTTATATTATTTCTAGTATGGTATTTATTATAATATGGATATTGTGTTTTATTTTTCCTACAGGAAACCATAAAAATATCATAATGTTATGTTATATTATCAAAAAATATGTTTTATGTATCATATCAAATTCTATCTAAATGTTTTATTATTATTTTCTAAATATGCAAAAAAAATATTTTCTAGTTGGTTATGCGTTCGCAGTCAATATCATGATAAATCAGGATCTGAAACAACTGCAGTTGTTGCTGTACCAGTTAGTGATACTAATTTGACATGGTGCAGTGGCGCTGATGAATGGGATGTAAATGACAATAGCAATTCTGTGAATGGAAATATTATGAACATTGATAATGCTTCTGGTCCCAATAATCAAAGGTGAGAAGACTGTCTACTCAATATAAAATATTTAACTATATCTACTCTTTTGTAAAGTTTCCCAGTTTGTAGGAGGTAAAATCCAGAAGCTGTGCTGATGACATTTTATTCTGCAATTAACACAAATGAAGTTATGAGAAGTTTTAGTTATTTATGTTTTATTAAGATAAATATTACTTACTATAATGATCTGTGCTTGCTTTTTATATCTTTTTTTCATTATTTTGTGTAATTGACATTTATATATATGCATATATAAACATATTTACATGTATTTACATACATCTAATACTTTTTTTAAATTGTCTATAGGGTTAGTAGTGTTATGACAACAATCTCATTTTTGTTAAGTAACAATGTGGCCCAAGATGGTAATATGCTAAGCGTAGTAGGAGAATGGGCTCTCAAGTGCAGTTGCCAGAACTCACTTATAACAGGTGTTGGACAAAGTCCAATCACAATGCTTTGGGTTGAATTCAAACTAACGTCCTTTGTTAAATTAATTTAAAATTTTACTTTAATATTTCAAATGCCTACCACTGCATAAAATTAATTTAGTTTTCAATAAATCATTATTTGGATTTGTCAAACTGCAGCCTATAAAAGTCTAACATTTATATAATAAATAACATTTTGATTTATTATACAGGAATTCAGATGACGATGAAAGCAACTCTTTTGACTTAGATACAGTTGAACACGCATTTGGGACTTTGCAAGTATTTGATGCTCACAATGCAAATACATCTCCAGTTCAAGGTATATTAATATTTTTTATAAGGGCCAGGTTATACAACTCAAACAAACTTTCGTGTGGCCATCTCTCGATGCCAGTATGGTGGCCACGCTCTCATGTTCGTTCATTAATGGCCAATGTACACTCTATTTACTAGGCAACAACAACATTAAATTTTTCACAACAGCAATCCACAAAATATCAGACACTGTAAGCTCATTAAAAAAATATCTACTGGAAGGCCATGATGTGAAGTATTGTATAGCAGGGAAAATGTTATGTTATATGTAAGTAATAAAATTATTAATAAGTTTTAATTTACTCTTGTCTTACAATTGAGCAAAGACTATTTATTGAACAACTTCTTTGACAGTCTACTTTATCACAGATACTTCAAAAATAGCAATATACTAAGTATTTACTAACTAAATGGTAAACTTATTGGATATTTTTTTTTTATTAACTAGCTTGTGACGTGTATAGACAAAAAAACGCTGCCAATTTGAAATTTTTAATTACTGAACAAATTGCTATCAAAATCAATATACCTACATGTTGCAATTTTTGTGGTTGTACCGTTTTTAGCTATGCATAATTGAATTTGGCACTCGAATTAGTATAAGAGAGAAGTTTTTCATAACAAAATATGTATTAGTGTCAAATCAACGTCTTTCAATAATCATTTAGTTAATTAATCAATGAGTTTATTGAGATTTGAATATAATTACAAACAAACATTGAGACCCTAAGTTCTCTAAAAAAAAACTAAACACCGAAAATTGTATTTGAATACCAGATTTACCGAGTAAATTACTGTGCTGTTAATACCTATCAAGCAATGTGGTTGAGTTAGGTTATGTCACACTTGTGATAAGAAACAGCAAGAGACGATCGCGGAACACTATCGGTGACTGTCAGATATTAATAATATTGAAATTTTGGTGGTCACTTACTATTTTTGGGTTTTAACAATGATTAATTTGGTAGTAAACATTTTTGGTTATAATTTCACATTAAAATGGTGATTTAATTTTGATGATCAGTTTCTATTTTAGGCAGTGTAAAGTGCTTTTTGAGGTTATACTTTACTATATCTGGTGGTATTAAGTTAAACACAAGCCATTTAAATTTTCATGTGACAGAAGAAGTATATCATTATTGCTATTTCTATCCTTAATTAGAATTGTGAAATTAAACACTATTAATTTGCAATGAAGCAATGATGGCTCAGTGGTAGCGTGTACGTTTTCGCATCGATTGACGTGAGTTCGAATCCCTGTAATGAGCCTTAGTTTTCGGTGAAGGAAAACATCGTGAGGAAACCATAGCATGGTGGTAGGGCTTTTCTAATGCCCGCCTGGCTAGCTACCACCCTCAAGTTGAAAATCTGTCGCCAAGCACCAAAAGGTGTGTTCTGGCAGCTGAATTTGAGAGCCAGTTTTCTACTAGGTTTATCATGTTATCATCTTGGGTCATATCGTCACTTAACATCAGGTGAGATTGTAGCCACAAAGCCAAACCTATAACGATAGAAAAAAAAACTAGCACATAAATATAATTACCCTAATGCTTAATAAAACTGTTTATGTAACATAAACAATACTTTTGACTGTTGTTAATTTGTGTCCATGATTATGCACGTGTATTGTAGGCGCTGTGGGGGCCATTGGCGCTCCTGTTGCTGCTGCAGAAATAGAGGAAGGAGGTGATGACCCAGGGCTAGTCATTGTAGATGCGCCATTGGAACCAACAAATGACATTGAAGCTTTACTGCAACTGGTAAATATTTTATAATATATTATGTCGTCTAAATTCAATTACATGTATTTTATGTACAATAAATTCATTTTATATACAAATAAAACGCAATCATATGACAGATCAAAAACTGAAAGCGAAAATTTATGATAATTCTAGTAAATATTAGTGTAACAGAATTAACAGGTATTGCTATAAAACTTTCAATGTTAAAATTATTATTATTAAAGTATACAAAATAATAATAATTTTGCAGACTCAGACACCTTATAAATATTAATTTCTATGAAATATATAAAATTGCTGCATGCTAGACTGAGCAATCGGAATACCCACTTTGTTCTGATGTTCCAGAGAACCACTTTTAGAGGGATAATTTAAATGAAAACTATTGTATTACTTAAAACGAATATAATTTAGAATTGAAAAAATACTGCTTTGGTATATAATTGTTAGTTACATATATTAATTGGGTACATATGAAAATGCAGTATGTAAGATTATTTAAATGAGCAATATCTATGCGATTTAAACAAGGCTGACTATAGCTTTCATCTTCTATAAAATGGCCAAACTATATATATTACAGAAGAAATATAATGATCTGATATGAAGGTTGTTATGAATTTAAAGATTATATAGTTTGGCCGCTTAGAGAATACGCTCCTGACGTCTGTAATAACAGACGACTATTTTAGCTACACAAAATGGCGGCCCATCATGCCATTTAGAGGTTACCATTTTTTTTACCAGAAAGAAGGAAAATTATAGTATTTTACAAAAATGAACAGTATTTTATATATTTTTTTTATTTTAATTTTTTTTTTAATTTTATATTTTGGTAAAAATGGCAACCCCAAATGGCGTGATGGGCCGCCATTGTGTGTCACTAAAACAGTCATCTGTTGTGACAAACGTCAGGAGCGCATTCTCTCAGCGGCTGAACTGTAATGAGGATTTTCGTTATTATTATTTATACATATTTCATAATTATAATTACAAAAGTTTTGACGTTTTTCTTACAGCCAGATGAGTTACCACCAGACTTGAGAACTCATCTCATGTGTGCTCAGTTACAGTTTATCCCCAAATATATTTACGTTGAAGAGGAATGGAATAATTTGCCTAACAACGATGAAAAAGTTAACGAACTACTTAATAAATATAGGAGAGATAATGGTTAGTGTATTCAAATTATTACCTTATAATTTTAGAAAATGTCAACCGCTACTACATACTAATAGTATTTATTTGGGCGCCTTTAATGCACCCCGTGTGCCCGTATCGCCATCTATTGATAAAATGTAGTACTTCAAAAACAATAAATCCTCAATGAACTAATTAGTGTGAATTAATCTTGGACGCATAATAATTATATAAATTCCTTTATAACGCGGTTCTACTCGCGTGAACTACAGAAAGCCGTCGATCGTGCGGTTATTTTAATGACAAAAATTGTTATTGTTGGTGATCCTTAGAAGATAAATATATGCTATCGCTAACATTTTTGTAGATCTTTTTGAGATCTACAATTATGTAATAAATTAATTTGATATATCTCTTATGGTTTACTCAGCGTAAGCCATTTAAGCGCCCCAAAAGCGTCTTTTTTCTGAATTTATTCACCATTGTCGTCACTGCTTATTACGTATGTCACTTTATCTAACAAAATATATCTATATCCTAGCCAGATAACATAGCGATGATTTAAAAAAGCATGTAAATTGTATAAGTGGTTTTCGCGTGAAAAGAACATAAAAACAGACAGAGAGACATTTAGTGTTATAATATGTATAGATAATTATATATGTAGTATTATATTCAAATGACCAGATATAGAGTCGTATGGTGGTGATAAAATGGGTGCACCAGTCGGCGGTGGTGATGAGGAAGCATACGAAGAAGCGACTCCTCTACACGGTGATAAGTTGTTTCACGCGTTCCTTGTTCGTCTGCAGAGGAACCCGGGACATATACTAAGGTATTATATGTGAAAATTGGTATATTTAACTTTGTATTAAACATTTTTTTTAATGTTTTGATGTTGCATAAAGTCTTCTTTTTAATGGCAACATGTGCTTGTCAGCGTCAATCAAAACCTAAATCTGCCCGAGTGAAGGGCAAAATAATAATGAAATGATGGGTAAGCCTTATTGTAATACCTCAAGGCTAGCTCAAAATCTGTGACCAAGTACCTATTGGTGTGTTCCGACAACTAGACTTGAGAGCCAATCCCTCAAGGTTTAAAGTGTCAAGGTTATTCGGCATCAGGTCAAATTGTGATAAAATACTAAAACTACAAAGTATTAAAAATAGTTTATATCAATATTACAAAGCTCAAGAGATTGTTTGTTTGAACTCGCTAATCTCTGAAACTACTATTTAGATATCAAATCTTTTTTGTATTTTATAATATACAAGTGGCCCGCCCCGGCTTCGCATGAGTAGAAAAACATTTTAAAGACGGGTTTTCATACAAACTTTAATCTCCTTTTTCACCACCTTAGGGGTTAAATTTCCAAAAATCCATTCTTATAGCTCACATACAGTGTAAATTGAACACGCAGTAAATTTTCACGGTCCTAGCCCAAGTAGTTTAGGCTGTGCGTTGACCGATCTGTTAGTCAGTCAGTCAGCCAGTCATTTTCTCACTTTCTATATATAGATGGATTTTTTGAGGAAGATTATGAGTTATATAACTTTACGCTAAGAGTTTAAGGAGCAGAGCAGTAACCATGAACGATAAGCAATCTGGCAAGTGATAACAAACTATTAACGCGAACAACAGGCGTCGAGCGGCGGCGCGTTGGAGAGTTAGTCGAATAAATTGAACACGAGTGAAACTGTGGGGCACAGCTAGTTTACTATAAATTGACGTGTGTTATATAACTTTTTTAGATATTCTCGTGATGAGCCCCCGATTCTTGGTGCTCCTCTACCAAGCGCTGGCAGTACTCCTGAGGGTCCGGTGCTACCTGCGGGCTGCACGCGGTGCGGGGCGCGGCTCGTCTGCGAGTTACAACTCGTACCCGCATTCGCTGAAACTATGACCATGTGCACCGCTATGCCTCTTAACCATTTACATTTCCTTTCTGTGTTAATATTCACTTGCTCGCAAAGTTGCTGGCACTCGACCGATACTCTAGTCCCTGAACATGTCGTCTTTCAACCAGAAGTTATTTAAAAAAAATATTTACTAGTAATATTCGGATATGCATTGATTATGAAATTTCTATTCACTCTATATAATGAATATTTGAATTATTTCATGTCTATATTAAGCGTCTGTCAATTTGGTATGAATCAGGGATGTTACGGATATGAGACATCGGATCTGGATATGTATATCTTAAGAGTGTTTAATCTGTTCGGTTATGGATACGGATATGAAATTATCTCATATTATGTCTAATGGTAATTTCAGTTACACATTTTAGTAGGAAATTGGGCATTATTCGAACTATATTGAATTTTTGTAGATGATCAATGTTAACTTTATTTTCGATAATTATTAGTTAAGTGTTAAGTCGTTTTTGGTATTCGATTGTCTTTCATTCGATTTCATCCCTATCCGAGGTTATTCGAAACATCTGTATGGGATAAGGTTTCGGATATCCGAGAGTTTCCGTTATAGTGACAAACTTGCACAGCACCCTTGGTGTGAGTTATAAAATGTTAAAGAAAGTTATAAAAAGTTAAGAAGTGTTTTTTTTTGAACTGCCTATTTGTTAACCGTGAGGTCCCAGAAACCTCAGACAGTTTTTATAGCTTCACCGGGCTGGGGACGAGCGCTGAGGACACTCAGCCCTGTAACCTGTAACCAAACTCTCAAGGGTCCCAAAGTGGCCGAACCACCGCTTTAGGCTCCTTGCCGTAGTTGCAAAAATAAGTTCCGAACTGGCTAATTCCCTATCCGTAATTCGATCTGACTAACTCTACATATATACATGTTTCTTTCCCCTGTGAGGAGGGAAGAAACATGCATATATATATTTAGTAATCCGTCAATTTTGGTCTAAACAAAATGGCCAAAAAAAAGGAAATAAAGTCTCTTACAGAATGTATGTACATAAGTGGTGAACCTACAATGTGATTGAAATAGGTCGTGAAAGATAAAGAGACTTGATAAGTTTAGTTATTTTATTTAGATTATTATAAAACGTATATTATTATAGATACGAGCGTTCTCAAGTAATTGAAATCTATTAAATGTAGAAAAATGGAAGAGTGAGTCAAATTCACTCTGTTTCATTTAAAGAACATATTGATATTGATTTGAATTAAGCTGACCGCTTGAGAAATGTTCTGTGTGTGGGAAAAATACAAATTTGTTGATTTTTCGGTGTTTGAAATCGACAATACGACGCGCGCTGACTTGATGATTAAGCCCATACCTACCCTAAGGCCTTAGGCCTTCGTCCAGCAGTGGGACACATACAGGCTGATATTATTATTTTTCATTTATTAATTTGATGTTAAAAGACCTAGTCATAATAAAGTAGAATAAATGTTTTAAGGTTTCATATTACAATTTAAGTGTACTCTGTACAGTTAAGTAACTTATAAATTATGAATTTTAAATCTATATGAAGTCCATAGGTTAGTTTCATGTGTATAATAGGAGGTACAAATAAGAAATATTTGCCAATAAGTAGTGGTCAGCATAGTTTTTAGTCTTTACTCCGCTTAATATAGGAATCTAACATAATGAGGCTGGAATACAGACAAATAAACAGCTTATATCAAAATTTTGTGAAAACACAATCATAAAATGTAGGCGACCAGATGGTCTGCTCTCATAGAGTATTTCAATTGAATTAAAATAATATAAAAACGAAATAAAATAATATATATAATTAGAATACTAAATGTCTCTTCATTAATTCACCAGAACTAAGTGTTTCATGTAGACTCATAATGGGCTGTCTTTGATTCTTTTTATTACGGTTTGGCTCCTACAGAAAATCTTAACTATATTAAGTCTACATCTTCCTCAAGTTTAATCCCGAATACTACATTAAAATCACCGAAAACATTATAATAAACACTCATTTGAGATGTGACTTGTGCGCCATCTATTGTACGTTAACGGTACTACGTCAGAAACTAACGCGAGTGCTAAAAGTTTCTATTAAACGCGGTAAAAGAAGTTAACTTCAAAAACGACCTTGTGAAACCTATAAGTAATAATCTATGTTATTAAATCAAGACAGCGAAATAGTCTGTCTACCGAGACACTGATCTATCGGATACAAAACTATAAATTCGTAATCAGTTATCAGCTATAGCCAAAAAATATAGAAATTACAGGTTTAAAATAGATTTTTCTTATTTCTGATTCAAATCTATTTTACTATTATTGATTATTGTCTATTCACTTCATGTACATAAGTACGTATTGTAAATGTTAGATGTCAATTTTATTGTATGAGTTCTCTCTCAAAATAAGTTAAAGATTCAAATAAAGAAATCTGAATTAATGAAGTTTTTTTTTGTTTTACCTTGTTTGAATGTATAAGAATTGATTTTTGAATGTGAAACAAAACCACAAAGTACATTTATATGTAGGGGACTACAAACTTTAAGAATATATATACAGAATGTCCGGTAGCGAATGGATAATCTTGAAATGGCTTATAGCAGCACTTATGGTGGTCCAGAAAAATATACAAAACAAAACATATCCTAAGTATTTCCTAAGATTTTTTTTAACCTTATTTTACATTCTTGTACGCTACGACCACAAAAGACTAAATTCCATCGGTCTTTTGTTTTTCTATTATTATACGATAACTATGCCGGTAGATAGGCAAAAAATATTATGACAAGCCTTAAAAAAAAAACTAGTGAGAGATTTCCATCAAAAAACGATTTTGGAGAAGTTTAAGCATCTGGGGTATAAAAAAATGTATGAAACATGAATGACCAATAATTTTAAAATAATGTCGTTTTCAAGTATATTTTATAATGGCATAATTCATTACTGTATTTAATGTAAATAGTGAACTATTTCTATTAATGTAAGAAAAGGAGTAAAATTGACTAAATAACAAAATTTGCATTATTGGAACATTTTACATTCAACTGCACCTGACCATTCGCGTTTAATAAAAATTAACACTAATAATACTTTATTTGACATCATTTAAAATCGTAATAAAAATTTAAGTTAAAGTTTCATAATAAAAGTTCAAACTGTTTGCCATTCACTCTAATAAGCCCTGTAAGAACAAGACTCTGTGGCACTGTTGTAAGTTACTTTGAGGTAGCTGTCGTTAGGATCTTTATTTGCGCAAATCTTGATCTAAGAACGACACACAGCCAGCCTCTGATTGACAGCGTCAGCGCATTCATGACGAACTAAGAGTGTAAGAGTGATTCCTGACAATATCGAACGAAGGAATGTAATACTCCATTTCAAGTCGTATCCAAGTTAATCCGATCGCCGCCCGCAACACCTGCAGGTAGCGAGCGAAAGTAAAACGCGCGGAGCGAAATCTTTCTTGAATGATTTCAACAACGTTTCTCTTTGTTTCGGGTATACCTTCAATTCCGACCGAACACTTACTAGGGAGGTAGCGAAGTATTTTGTAAATGATTTGAATACAAAGATCCTTAAAATTATTTACTCTTAGTTTCGGGTGCACTCCGACCGATCTAGCAATTAGCAAGTCCATGCTGGGGGAGCAGCTAAGTACCGGTTACGCCCATGCTGACTCTGGATATAAGTTTATAACAAGGCTGCCATTTGTACGATTTTTTTACAATTATACGTGCGAACGACCTAAGCCAGTGCTGCCAGATGAAAAAAACGTACTGGGCGCTAGATTGGTGCAAAAAGCGCTAGTATTTAATTCATATGTCAAAAAAGCGCTAGACTCGACGCTAAACTATCTCGCTGTTTGCTAATCTTTTGCTATTTCTCTGCATGAAATTAGATCGCTAAATAACTTGAGTTCATAATTAATACTTTCATTAGTGTCTGTCTAAGTCCACTTTTGATTGTAAACTACTACAGTTCGCGTAAAATTTAATACTCAAACACGCGCGATTCAATAATTCTAATAAATTAAATAAAATTAATTAATAATTTTATTAATATATATATAATATTATATTTCAATAAATATTTAAAATAATTAAAATTAAATTAAATAATAAAAAGCCGAAAACAAACGATGTATATTAATACGTATGTATGTAAATAATACGAATTGTAATCTAAGGAATTCCCCAGAAACATGAGCAAAAACATACTCATAGAGTATTTTTGGCTTATTCCTTTCGCCTTATTTGCTTCTATGGAAAAAAAATGTGTAGTCATATAACAACTTAAAACGCGCTAAATTATTCGCTAGATTCTAAATTTTTGTGTCACGCATTAGTCTCATCATAAAATCGGTAGAACTAACGTCGAAAGCGCTAAATCGATATTGTACAGGTAGGGGATACGGTATTGAATCAAAAGTAACAATACTGAACTCGGCTCTAGTATCGATACCATGGGTATCGAAAACTTTTTTTGAGGGAATTGATTAATGGCAAATTAAACACAACATTAAATGAGGTTAATTATTTAAAAAATAAGCGTACATAACGCACGTACATTAATTAAAAATATAGACGATGAGATAAAAGTGACTAAAATGCACAAGTTTGAGACGTTTTTTCACTGAAATCAGTTTTTGTATATGTTTTGATAAATATTATGCATGCCTAATTAAAATCAGTTAAAATAAGACAAAACTATTTCCTCAACATTCTGTATACTAAAACTGCATCTGTGTGAGTACTGTGAATGTGCCAGCTTTCGTTAACCAATCTGTATTGAAAGTACGGGATAATTGGCAGGCCGGCCCTGTTACGAAGAAAAAATTCGCTATCTGGCAACCCTGTTTTTAAATTATAGGTTATAATTATTAGTTCTGTGTCGACGACTGTCAGCTATCTTCGCTTGTCCGTGAGTTGAAGTAAAATCTAGAAATTTCTTTATTGAAGTAATTGAATATTTTATTAGTGCTGTTTATAATTTGTGTATCTTCATAATGACCAACGAATCAGCAGTACCTCCCCCTGTTATGTGGGCGCAACGTAAAGAAGACGTTTTTCTCACCTTTAGCGTGGAATGCAAAGACCCGATTATTAAAATAGAGAAGGACTCTGTTTATTTTAAAGGTGCGAACACTCAAGATAATACACTCTACGAGGTGACAATACCATTATACGATTCCGTGATTCCTGAGTCTAGCGTCTTTGTTAATAAAGTCAGATGTATAGAAATGGTGTTGAAAAAAGAAAAGAAAGATGCTTCATATTGGCCCTCACTAACTAAAGATAAAAAGAAACCACACTATCTTAAAGTCGACTTTAACAAATGGAAAGACGAAGGTGATGAAGAAGATGATGGAATGGGTAACCCAAATGATGTAGAAGAAATGCTACGCAGCATAGGTGGAGGAGACCATCAGTCTAGCACAGCGAAACCTTCATTTGATGATATTGAGAGTGATTCTGATGACGAGAACTTACCAGATTTGGAATGAAGCTTTTAGTGTGAAACTATACTTCACATTTACAGTACATTATTTATAAGGTTTTTACAGTTAAAATAAAATTTCTGTTTTAAAATAAATTGTATACAATTAATTTAGCTCCATCTTGCCCTCATACAAATTCCAGGTTGGAATTTAAGATTATATATCATTGATTTTGATGATGTATGTGGATAGTAGAGAAGGGGATTGGGAGGAGGCTAATTCTCTGTGAATAAATAAGCAATAAGGCCGTAAAATTTTTGGGAAAAAATTTTTTTAGGTCATATGCATTAAATAAGTAAAATCATGATACTGAGATGCAAAATATGAATTTTTATTGGCTGACATGTTTTCGTTATGATTGCAGTTTCAACCTAACCTAACCAATCTAGTTTGAAACTAAGATTAGCTACAAAATAAAAAAATCTTAAACAGCACAATAAAATGAATTACTAGAAGTACCACAGTAAACCAAACAAAGATATTCAAAAACAAAAAAAAAGGAATATTTTAAAATGAAACTACAATATTAAAAATTATAAGTAATTCTTTTTATAATAAGTTTTAAATATTAATATTAGTGGTATGCAATTTAATAATATAATGTCAAAAACGAAAATGATCAGAATCTTCTCAAAAACTTCTTCAAAAAAATGTATTTCTGCTATGTAAAATTCTTTTATTAGCCTCATTATAAAGCGATCTATAAAATAAAATGAAGTCTCAATCCGATAGTATGTAATCGATAGTTTTTCAAATTCAACTATATTTTTTTATTGTTATAGGTTTAGCGCTCTTGCATAATCTCACCAGATCTTAAGTGACAATGAGTCCCGAGATGATATTACACACTATATAAGCCTAGTGGAAATTAAACTATTAGTAATAAGAAGTAAGAATAAGTAGCATGATGTAAAAAGTTAAAAAAAAACGAACTTATAATAATTACTTCAATTGATCACTGCTGAACTAAAATATTTAATACTAGCTGTGCCCACAGCTCCGTTCGCGTAGTCTACTAAAATACGTTTTTTAGTTTTTGTATGGAACCCTCCTAATTTAAAAAAATAAATAAAGTAGCTTATGTTATGCCTTATAACATAAGCTATCTGCCAGTAAAAATCCTGTCGAAATTGGTCCAACCGTTTCAGAGATTACCCGAAACAAATAGACAGACAAAAATTTTAATAGTGTGTGATAATCCTTACCAAGTATCATATTGGGCGTAGAAGTCCTTACCTAATTTTGTTAAATAATTTATAGGTTTATAAAAAAAAAAAAAAAAACAATTTATAAGATTCATATTTACTCTATGTTTGATCATAATACCTTCAAGTAGTCAGAATAAAGTCATGGTATTTTTGTGCCTGGTATAGTCAATGAAGAAACAAATCTGCTTTCTAGAAAAAATCTGTTTTCTTCAGATTTCTCTTTCCGAGCACTGTTAAAATCTATACAACTGTTTTTGAGATTAGCCGGAACAAACAGACAAAAAAATATTAAATATTTTCTGTTTGTTATAAGGACCGTATACACTTTCATATGCATTTAGTAAAAGGTAAAAAGCTGTCATTTTGACATTACAAACACACACTTCAATTTTATTATTTGTATAGATTTTCAACTGGATCAGCACAACTACTTGCAGCCATTTTTATCCCGCCAACTTGATTGTTTTATTATTTTTATTTTCTTCTCCCTATGATTTTTGTTTAGACAAATCAAACATGCTCGTAATGGATTGAGGAGCCACTCCAGATTTTAAAAGGAAAGTCGCACCCTTATTTAGTAGGATATGGATTATATTTAAATGGATATTTTTGTAGGTTGAATTCTGAAATTTGTAGTACAATGTATCAAAGTTATATGAATGTAAAATTGCCTCCTCAATCTAACTAAAGAGCCACCTGTTACTCGGAAAGTACCAATGAATATTTTTGAAAGATCTTTAAAATCTGGAGTGGCTTCTCAATCCATACGGACATAAATCAAACCGATCTCTAATGGTTCTGACGTTTGAATAGGAATTTGAAATTATTGGCGATCATTTTGAATTTTTGATTGGAACCCTAAATTCTCTATAATTTGCACTTTGAAACCATATCGCTATCTATCTCATTCAGTATTACCAGACTGTTGCCAAACAAACATACATAACAAAATTAACGTACTTATCGTTTTACGGTAGTTGGGTTGTAAATAAAGTATTAAAATATTTCATTATTTGCGGCAAAGTGACTGCACTGTGCCTGATGGTAAGCACAGCACAAACCTCTCGGCAGCGGGATATACACTGGCTGATCCCAAAACGCGGTAATCCAAAAGAGAGTTTGTGACGGGTTGTAAATGCATGGTGGTCGCGCCCCAGTGGGGTACAAATCCATGGCATCCCGTTTGATTACTATATATACACCGGCTGATCCAGGAACGTGAACCACCTAAGCGTGTCTCTATGGCGGGTGCAGGGTAATAGGGTTGCGATCCTGTTAGATTTAAAATCATACACAATTGTTGTGCTCTATCACCCAACAAACCAAGCAACATTGTTGAAGTTTTGTGTTCCTAATGATGAGTAACAAATAACACGAGAATAATAATATCAACACATCCGTTCTTATCAACGAAACGATATTCCATCTTCCTTTTTTATTTTGTGGAAACCATTTTTACTGTGTACGACTCAGACCAAAAGAACAATTTTGGTCAGAGGTGTATAAATACAAAAGACGGTATAAAAAATATATTTTGAAGTTAACTAGTATTGTCCAATGCAGTGTTTTATTTAACACTAGCTGTGCCCGCGGCTCCGCTCGCATGGACTACTAAAAAACCTTTTTCATTTTTTGTACGGGACCCTAATTTTGTTTCTAAAATAAAGAAAGAAAGAAACATTTATCATAATGACAAGACACAGCAATACACAATACATACAGATATTGTAAAGAAAAACAGAAAACGGTACATAAAAGAAAAAAAAATTCTACATACATATAAAAAACAAAACAAACAAATACATTAATAACAATATTGACTGCAACAATACTATATATAGTCTAGCAGCGTGCCCAGTCATTACGAAAAGGCGTCCAGCTCGGCATAAATGCTGAAGTGCCACGAGGCACTCGGCGCTGATTTTCAGCTGGAACCCCAGAGCAAGTCACGGAGCGCCCAAAATTAGATTAAATAAAATATACTAAATTAAACAAATAATTAACAATAATAATTCAATACTACTTAAGGCTCAATATGTATTACATATAAAATAAAATAAAGTAAAGGGGGCATGGCATATATAAACAAAAGAAATGTAATATACCAGTGTGCATAATAATATACAAATCAATATATGATTTATACTGTATATAAAGCAGGCTATTTATAATATAAAAAAGCACAAAAAATAAATAATTCTTAACTGAAAATATTCTATAATAACATGTTTTTAAAATGAATTCTAAACATATTTATAGTTTTAAATTCGCGCATTGGAGGGGGCAGGTCATTCCAGCATCGGGTAGCAGCGAACCTAAAACTACCTCGGAAGGAAGTGGTAGCATGCCGATGAGTGCATAACATGTGCTTAGAAGCTCTGGTGTCATAACGGTTCTGATCCCGCGACCAAACAAGTTTTTCATAGAGATATTCAGGCAATCCGGTTTTTATTACACCAAATAAAAGTGTAGCTAGGTGTAACTGCCGCCTACTTTCCATCTTCAACAGTTTTCCCTGACTCAGAAATGGCGTAACTTGACTTCGTGGCGGAATATGGAAGCAAAAACGCGCGCAGGCATTCTGAACCCGCTGTATTAGTCGCTTAGTTTTCGCAAGGATACAAGAATCATACACAACGTCAGCGTAGTTAAGTTTAGAGAGAATGAGAGATTCATATAACAATATTCTAACTTCATTGCTAATGTAAGGGCGAATATTGTATAGGAGTTTGAGTCTATACATACAATTGCGCGTAGCCTCCAAGACATGTTTTTCAAATCGCAAAGATGAGTCCATAAGTAAACCAAGATTACGAGATTCTGAAACGCGTTCTATAGGCTCATTGGCTATTGTGATCGATGGCTGCCGTAGCGTTATATCTAGAATTTGTTTCTTTGATATTAAAACTATAAACTTAGACTTGGTTGGATTTAAGACCAAGCAGTTGGCATCTGCCCATTCTCTTACACTAGCAAGGTCATTATTCATCATGCGTGCTGCCTTTGCAGTGTCATGTGGGTAACAGTGCAAATATAATTGCAAATCGTCAGCGTATATATGGAATTTACAGCGCTTGATATTTTTAATGATGTCAGAGCTGTATAAAATGAACAACAAAGGCCCTAAAATTGATCCCTGTGGTACACCTCTCTCCACCGACATAAGAAAAGATGAAAGCTTATCCCTACTTCCACCCCCTATTTCCACATATTGGAATCTATCAGTGAGGAAACTATGAAACCACTGAATAGTAGCCATATCAAAACCAAAATATTTTAATTTAGATAGTAGCAGGGTTATATTTATCGTATCAAAAGCACGCGAGAAATCTAACAAGGTCAACAAGGTACCCATACCTTGCTTGAGCTGATAGTATATTATCTACCACATCTAGAAGAGCTGTAGTTGTACTTCTTTTTTTCCGAAACCCTGATTGAAATTTAGGAAGAATGTTACACTTTTCCACATAAGCTATTAATTGAAGTGATACTGCTTTTTCCAATATTTTGGAAATACACGGAAGTATACTAATCGGCCTGAGGTCTTGAACGCCAGTAGGGTTGCTTTTTTTCGGAATAGGCTTTATAACTGCAATTTTCCACAGGTTAGGTATAATAGATGAAGCTATTGATGCATTTATTATAGTAGTGATGGCTTTAATAGTAAAGGGAAGAGTTGCTGTAATCATTTTTAAATCAATGCGGTCAGTGCCTACTGCATTTGACTTTAATGCACGGATTATATGCGTAACTGTATTTTCGTTTATAGGATGTAAAGAAAATGTATTAGTACCATGCCTGCTAGACTCAAAGTAATCACGATACGAAGTTTCCACAGTAGTACTACCTGGTACAGTCAAGAAAAATGTATTAATACTGTTAGGATCACTGCAACAGTCAATAATATCCGTGTTATTGGAACGAGGCTGGATGGCAACTTTCTTTTTCCAAAGCAGTTTAGGGTTTTTTTGATTTATATTTAAGTAGTTCTCAAAAAATGCCTTTTTTCAGAGCGGATAGCGTTAATAACAACTGATTTAATCTCCTTGTAAAAAAAATTATGTGATTCACTTTTAGTAATTTTGTTTCTATTATAACTATTATTGCGTAATTTAATCATTAATTTAACAGTTTCTGTAAGCCAGGGATAGGAACGTTCTTTAATAAGGATATTTCTCTCTGGTGCGTGCGTATCAAAAATTCTCAACACGTGGGAATTAAAAGTGGCTTTAAGTGGAATTAAAATAGGCTAAGTTAGTCCTTATAACATCACTTATCTGCCAGTAATGGTCCCGTCAAAATCGGTCCAACCGTTTCGGAGCTTACCCGGAACAAACGGACAGACAAAATATTTTTAAATAAGTATGTTGGTATAGGTACCTTGTATACTTTCATATGCATTTAGTAAAAAAGCTGTTATTTTACATTAAAAACAGACACTTCAATTTTATTATATGTATAGACTAGCTGTTGTTACCCGCCAGTCCAAGACTTACACCCTCAAGTTGAAAACCTGTCGCCAAGCACTTATAGGTGTGTTCCGGCAGCAGCACTTGGGAGCCAGTTTCCCCACTGGGCTTAACGTGTCATAATCTTGGGCCTCATCGTCATCAGGTGAGATTGTAGCAATAACGCTAAAAACGATAAAAAAGGCTTCGTCTGCATGGAATTTAACCCTAATTATTTTTGTAAAATAAAAGTAGCCTAAGTTACTCCTTATAACATATCTATCTGCCAGTGAAAAAATCGCGTCAAAATCGGTCCAACAATTTCGGTGATTAGCAAGAACAAAAACAGACAAAAAATAATGGTTTTTTGTTATAGGTACCGTACCTATATACTTTCATATGTTTAGTAAAAAGGTGTTGTTTTGATGTTATAAACTTTTATTTTATTATATTAATCGAAAACCCATCATTTTAGGATCAAGTACCATCTAACTACTACCGACATCATAGTATGTAGGTATTGTGTAGTCATAGACTAAAATAATTCTTTGGTCCGAGTGTGTAGTATGTAAGTAAATGTAGCTCAAGTTGAATGCCCTCTATTATATTTTATTTTATGGTATGAAGTAGCAAACTGAAATATAGTACACCAGATGTTAACATCAACTTAAGTCGGCACTCAGTGGCTACTACTCCCGAGAGAACCAAGTTGAAACCCCTCGTGTGCCATGGCAATACGTAACTAATTGTTATTAGTTTCTGGTGCGTCCGTGCGTCTTGTCAACCCAACTCAGCGGGGATCTAAGGGGTTATTCATAGGGATCATGACACGCAGCCAAACTAAATGTAATTTTCAATTATCCTACAAAATCTATTTATTTTTATAATGTGCTCGAAGTCGAAACTTCAATATATAACCTGCTCACTCTTCGGATCCCACAATACTGCTTTGCGGTAGAAATAGGCGTGGTACAGCTTCTGTAGTCAAACCTTAATCAGGTACTACTCATATTAAATTAAAAATATGAAGAATACATTAAACCAAGTTTTATTAGAAAAAGAAACTCATAATAATGTAAAAAAATAAAATCTGCAATTTAAGCGCCAAGGAGGCACTTATGTATGCCGAAACACTACCATCGATTCTGTTAACTTCCGTCATCGATAAGAACCGACAAAAAACTCGCTAGAGTTTATCAATAATATTGTTTTTTTTTACTGCATTCTACACCCATTAATCATATTTATTTGTGTATGTACCAAAAACATGTTCCAAAGTCTGGTATTACATTAGTCAGAGATTTGCATAACGTTTTTATTTATGCATAAAGTTTTCAATAAGTTCTTTGTTTTTTTTTTGCTTATGAATTGAAATATTTCATGTTACATTTGTATATTAATAATGTAATAAGTCTACCATTACCTACACAAAAAATTATAATCAGTTTGCATCACACAAGCATTAATGCAATAAATTTATTTTGACATTTCAGAGAGAGTTATTGATACATTGTATAAGTGAAATTGTTGGCCATGTCTTCTAACATTCAAAGTGATTGTAATGCAGTAAATAAGTCTATTTAGACTTTCACATTTTAGTATATATGCTGATCCTTGTCCTGGACAAAATATTGGCGATCCATAGCTCTGACAGTCAAACATGAAATACGATATTCCACTTCTTCCAAATGCAAGATTTTTTGTTGGACTCACCAATAAACCTAGATTATTCTTTTCAAAAAAATAAGCCAAAGCTTTACTCAGATTGAAACGATCCGGCAAGTTATTGTACATGAAACCAAAAATTATTTTTTCAAACTTAACCGAAAAGGTATATGGAAACATATCATCGAATTTGTTATCCAAATCTTTCACAGATAATTCGTAGTTTTTCTTTTTTCCGATTTTCGATAGGCTTTTCTTATGATACTTGTAACCTGTTTCTACTATACCATCGAGAAAACTTGCAGTCCATGCGCTAAGATTGCAGGCTTGAGTCATAACCAAACCGACGACACATGTCGCTAGGTACTGTTTGCCACGATGCTCTTCGTCAAATTTACTATCTAATGGATGTAGTGTGCCCCACAGTGAATAAAGATCGCCAGGAAATTCGATGTCCCAATTTTTCCATAAAGTTCTTGGAGTATTCCTATCGAATCCTAAATCGTTTATAGCATTTATTCGAGACCATGGTACTGTTTCAATATTTAACCAATACATTTTCTCATCCACAATGGGTCGCAGTTTCCTACGTTTTAGATACGGCAAATTGGGATTATCATCTGGTTTGAATAAAGGACTTAGTCTGTAGTTCAGTGCTGAATGTCGAGGGGCAGTCTTAATTGAAGTCAATTCAAATGTGTAAAACTCAGGCGTGTCAGCAGTTTTACCAGAGGCAACTTTCTTAATTCGGTGAATTAAGGCCTCAAGGGATCGATACAGGGTCCAGGTTGCAACCGCGCTCCCCTTTTTCTTTCCTTTATCATCATCTTCTTTTATTTGCGGCTCCTCACTAGGCGGTGGATAAGGATCAAAGAGATGAAAATATCCTTCTACCTGGCAAATGACCATACTGCATTGAGGGAACCTTATAATAACATAACGTAGTCTTCGAAGTACAGCTTTTAAATATTGATCTAATCTTTTTTCGGGATTCTCATTAACTACGATAATTTTCTTAATATTGACATTTATAAATTTTCCGTCCAAAATTATATTTTTTATAACTCGTTTTTCACAGATATTTAAGTTTATTGCTTTGTCATATATTTCGAGGCCTTTTTCTATGCAAGTATCAACCATAATATGATCCCAAGTTCTGATTGGATGCATCGCTGCCATTAACATTGCTATTAAACTAACGAAATGACAGGGTTTGATATCTGAGTTTGGTTTGTGATCTTTAAGTGACGTGGTGCCCTCTATTCTATAAACTCCATCAACAAGTTGATAACCTACTATCGTTTGACTCTTAGGTTCAGCCATATCAATGCTACTTTTCTTATCCGAGCCCTTTACAGAAGAAACAATCGACGGTCTCGATTTTTTAGAAGTAGGCATTCCCGTTTTGTAGTCATAATCTTCTGGTAGTTTTACTCTAGGCTCTGTGAGCAATCTTCGAACTATAATTCTACTTAAAATAAATTGCTGGTCTTCTGTTCGTCCATCTTTGTTGTACAATATTCTAAAAGCAATACACAATGAAAGAAACATTACAAGTATTATATTGAGAACTAAAAAGTACCTATTGCAATACTTTACCTGCTTACTAAATCATGTAGAGATCGGAAACGCAAAAAGCAAGCTTTTCCTTTATTTTTTTCATCTCTGAGGCCCATGGGATTGCAGGGACTTCCGTCAAAAAGGTAATAAAGGCCATTCCTTTTGAAAAATGCACAGCTATAATTTGTCGTTGTAATCATGCCTCTATCATATTTTTCAAGAAACTTTCTTCCCAATACGTCCTCCAATTGCCAAGTGGCGCCTTCTCCTACCACATCGATATTAGCGTGGTACGCCTAAAATTAGAAATAATGATGATATTACTTTGGTGATTATACAATTTTCTCTCAATTGAACGGTTTTAAGTAAGACATATTGCTTGAGATGCTGGCAGGATAAGGATTTTGCCTATACAACCTGCTAAGTGAATTATATCAGTGTTAAAAATTTAAGCGCCGCGTAATTACCTATTGTACAATACTTTGAGTATACATAACAAATTTTTCTAGGAATCAATTTATTTTGTACCAATTATTTATTCTAAGTTCCTACGAATATTTTTCATCAATAGTTATAAACAGAAGGATTGCTTGAAATACAATTTAATCAGGCGTTCTTTTAAGTAAGCGATAGTAAACCGGCTTTTAATGGTCATAATCGCACTGAAGTTATTAATACGTAAATAATGCAAATACACAGATAAAAAATAATTTACACATTGAGAACTGAGTTCTTCATACCTACATCTGTTTCGTTTATTACTGAAAGATAGACAATATATAAAATTATAGATGATTCATTGTTTTCTATGGTCTTTTATAAATAGCATAATAGTTTTTAGGAAATTATAAAAACTTGTTGTGAAAAACTACTAATTGGATCAAAGACTGAAAAACTTATGACAAAGGTAAATTGTTAACAAAGTATTGTTTTTGAAATATCATAACCTATATACTTAAACAGCTAATTCTTAAGATGAAGTTATAAATTTATTTAAATACATTTATACTATGTATAAACAGATAACACTGAGAAAATGGCCTTGTATTAAGTGCAAAACCCATAAAATACAGTTTGCAGAACATTATACCTTTGATAAAGTGATTCATGCTGTTATAATTTTTACCAGATTTTTTTTCACTAGGTGTGTTCAAGCGCTCTTTATTCATAATTCTTTAATTTAAAACTATTTATGTAACAATTACAGGTATGGCAAGGATAAACTTTTTGAATATTGGAGCATTTTTTATGCTTACAGTATTAGTTCAGGCGAGATTAAAATGTGAAACGTTTATGGAAAAAGACGTCGTGTGCACGGGGGGAACGCAGGATTATGTTTTAAAAAGAGGAATCGTTTCTGATAACAACAAAACTACGAGTATCACGCTAAGAGGTTGTAGAATAACCGAAATTGATTATGAAGCATTCGAAAATAATTTTAATCTCAAATATATAGATCTTTCGGAAAACAAAATAAGTAATTTGAAATTAGGTGTTCTAGATGGGAATACTGCCGTAACCTATTTAAATTTATCGCACAATCTATTAACTGGATTCCCTTTAGGTCTGTTTGATCAAAAACCAAATGTAGAAATACTTGATTTGAAAGGAAATATGATTAACAATCTGGAATTAGGTATTTTTGATAATTTTTCTAAGTTAAAGCATTTGGATTTGTCAAGTAATGCCCTTTTTGGTAGGTACATCAATCCCTATCTTTTTGATCAAAGTCAGCAAATTACTTTCATGGATTTTTCTAGAAATGACATGTCAGGAACGCCAGATAACCTTTTGCACGCTTTTCAATCATTAGAATTTCTAAACCTAGACAGGTGTTCCTTGACAATGGTTCCAAAATTTGCCACAAGAGGTAATCTAAAAACCATGAAACATTTAATGATATCTACAAATCAAATAAGTAAGTTAAACAATTTAACAGATTTTAATAAATTAGAAAATTTGGAAATATTAAACTTTGCAGATAATATTATCAGTGAATTAAGTGAAGACGTTTTATGGCCTTTGAAAAAACTCAAAATTATAATTTTACGTAATAATAGGCTAACTAAAATTCCAGATAAATTATTTTTTAATATTCCAAAACTAGCAAACATTGATTTGTCACATAATTTTATTGAACACATTCCTGTAAATGCTTTCCGTGGAACGTCTTTGAAAAACTTGAATTTGGCGTCCAATAAATTCACCTTTTTAGAAAATAACTTCTGTTTGGAGCTACGGAACTCTGGAGCAAGATTGAAAAAGTTTTATTTTAATGAGAATCCTTGGCAATGTGCCTGTTTAATGGAAATACTACATGAAGTAAAGAAATATAATATTGAGTACAATAAATCAAAGTATAATGGACAGAATGTCGTATGCCGTACAGAACAAATAGACAACAATGGATTGAACTGCAAAAGAGGTCGCTCTTATTTCGGGCTGTCTACTTAATGAAATCATTTCGATGATTTCAGTTATTTAAAAAAAGTACCTTTAGTTACAACACTATCTTCAGTTTGGGACCTAATAAATAAATTACTATCATAAAATTCTTTGAGTAAAAGTGTATTTTGGATACTTTATAAATAAAATAATATTATAATAAATAAGTTTTAATTAAGAGATTTATTATTCCCACATATTAAGTATTCACATTGTTTTACATGGGGAAGTGAAACATAAATTATTTGGGATATGAAACACGACTTTTCTAAACCATACGAATCTAGTTTTCTTCTAAAAAATTAAAGCACAATTGCAATATATAATAATACTTGATGTACCCGCGGCTCCCCTCGCGTGGACTACAGAATGTTGTCGGTCGACCGCACGCGCGAGTTTTGCTGCCACAAAAATGCTTATTGTGGGTGTTCCTTAGAAGATAGACATAATATATGGTAACGCTAACTTTTTTGTAGGTCTTTTTAAGATCTACAATTATGTAGTACATTAATTTGATATATCTCTTATGGTTTACTCAAGCCATTTAAATGCCCCAAAATGCCTTTTTCCGAATTGATTCATAATTATCGTCACTTCTTATTTCGTAGTTACTTTATGTAACAAAATACCTATATCCTATAACCTGGCCAGGTAACATATGGATGAATTAAAGGAAAAACCATGTAACTCGGATTAGTGGTTTTGGCGTGAAAAAAACAAACGGACAGACAGGCAGAGAGCCGTTTAGTTTATAATTTGTATAGAAGAAATAACTATGTTAGTTACTTACCTGATGTCCAATAGCAATCTTTGGAATTATATGTACAGGTGCAAGTTGAAACTTCTCTTGCTTATTTTGATATAGTTTCTTAGCTGTGTCCACTACAAAATTAACAATACCAGCAGTCCATGAATTTATTGTATACTTGTATGACGTTACAACAGCCATTATGGCCGCAAACGGAAATATGTCTACTGCATTATCTTCTGTCAGAGCTGATGAACCTCTGACAATTTGAGTATTGTCTGGCAAGTCTCTGAAATTACTAGGTTTCTGTAATTCTTCTGATGGTGATAATTCGATGTTGCCCTCTACGAGTGGCGTTGTTAATTTGTTTCGCAACTGTCTTAGTTTATAACGGTAACGTGCATCTTCTGTTAGTAACACACGACGATCAACGTTTACAGGCTGCATTGTTTGGACCTCATCTTCCTCAACTTGTATTGGTGCAAGCTAAAAAATTTCATTGATTATGTAAAATCTTATACAATTGAAAATCTCCATATGATAGTTCATTAGTTCGTGTACTAAGTTATGACTAAGAGAAGTTAGAGGTTTGAATACTATTGGGACAAAACTTCGTGGGAAGTAGCACATTCGTAATAGGTTTTCAACGCTTTACAAATTGACTTTCAATAAATTCATTTGGCAGGTGGAAAAACGAACTGGTGTAGTTCAATTCATATTGAAAGTTCGAAGTTTGTATCAAAGTCGGAAATAAAAAAATATTATAATTACTTACGTGCATATAAATGCTCCTATGATTATTATTTGAGTTGACAATTAAAAAATGAGGTAATAAACGTGTTTAGTGCATCCCTAAGATCAATTTAGCTTTAATTAAATTCAATCAATCTCTCTGATGATGAACACGTAGAAGAGTCATTTACATAATACAAAATTAAAACGAGAACAAATAAAATAACAACTGAAAAGGTTTGTTATCTCTGAATAACCGCATCGCTCACCCCTCCCCGTACCAATAACGCGTTGCTAAGTGTTGTTTTAGAAGAAATGTATGGAGAGCGATAGGTATCGTTTTCTATCGACGCAAGCATAATAGCACCAGTGTCATTATTCGTTTTTCCGCCTGCCTTAGAAATGCACGCTATCAAACACCAATAACAATTCTATATATCCGTACGGTACTAACTTGCTATTGACACCCTCTTCTGTTTTAATTGTGCTAAGAAAAGAAGATTATAATTAAAACATACCGGCAGCTCCGGCTCCGGCTGTGGCGAAGGCGGAGGGGGTGGCAAAGGCGGAGGCAATTCTTCTGCTTTTCTACGCGCTTCTTCTTCTGCTCTTTTCCTTTCTTCTTCTTCTTCTTTTCTCTTTTTCATAGTTTCTTCATCTTCTTCCTCTTCACCTAATTCTTCTTCCTATAGTTCAAAATAATCAAGCATTTACTTTTATAAGTATTGCTGATAAGTTGAATATATAATAGAATATATTGTGTTTTGAATGTTAATGTGGGTGCTATCCTTAGCCAAGTAAAATATAATACCGAATTTAATAGCACGTAAGGACGCTCGATTAATATGATTTTTATTACTGTCTACATTACCACTCACAATCTACCACGGCAATAATTAAACTGTATTAAAAATAACTTACCTCTTCTACTCCTCCTTCAGGAGGCTGAAAAATACAACTTAGGTTCGTTAAAGGTTAAAACGTAACAACGTTTTTAACTAGAATGTTTGCAAATCTATCACAAATTAATATCAACGTTTTTGGAACCGAACTCAAAAGCATTTTGCGTTTGCAAAGAAATGATGGATCCGTGGTAACGTTTACGGACACCGCGTCGATCGACTTAAGTTCGAATCACTAGGATGAGCCTGAGCTTTCAGTGAAATAAAACATCGTGATTACACTATGTTTCATGGTGATAAGGCACTTTACTAATGTCCGGTTAGTCAGCTACCAACGTCAAGTAGTAAATTTGACGCCAAACACCTGTAGGTGGGTTTATGCAGCTTGCTTTGAGAGCCGGTCCTCACACTAAGCTTAGCATGTTACCAATCTTAGGCATAAAGCAAAATTTTGGCCAATCGCTAAAAACAATTAAAAATAAAAAAGCGTTTGTCAAAAACCATTTTATTTACCTTTTTGCCTTGAATTTACTTACCTACTGTATAGATATGTCCATCAAGTGTATTTAAAAAAAAAAACTTACAAGCACCGGAGGCGGCGTTGGCGGAGGCGTAGGTTCAGGATCAGGATCAGGCTCCGGGAGTTCGTTTGATTTGTCTCGAGGCTTGGGCCACGGAGGCACCACTTGTGTCACAGATACAGTCGGCGAGTCCAAGTTCACTAGAAACAATTTTCAATTTCTATGAAAACAAATTACCAGGCACGAGCGTCCTATATCTATGCAAATTATAAAACTCAGCGTTTCCCTGTCTGTCTGTCCGTTTATGTTCTTTTTAAGCGAGAACCGCTTGTCCGATTTAAATGGTTCTTTTGAAGTGAAAACTTCTTTAGCACCGTTGTGATTTGAAACTTGATGAAACGAGATAGCGACAAGCGATAGGATTTAACCTACGAGAGAATGAGTTAGAATACATTTACATTATGCACGGTTAATGCAAGTCATGATTGTGATGGTCGTCTGATTGGCCGCCTAGTGATGTGAGACCACCACACTTCATACGCAGTACGCACGAGTGGTCGAAACGGTTGGACCGATATGGACAGGACTTTAACTGGTAAATAGCTGATGTTATAAGGCATAACTTAGGCTACTTTCATTAAAAAAAATACATATATACAGTCAAACCTGGGTAAGTGAGAACTGGATAAGCGAGAAAACTCTATAAGTGAGAGTAATAGCCAGGTCCCGTCATTTTAAGCTCCCAAAACCTCTATTAGCGAGAAACAGAAACCTCAGTAAGAGAGAGTCGTTTTTCCCTCATGGACCTCCGTAAGTGAGACTGCTACTTATCTATACCTCTATAAGCGACAGTCGAGCTTTATTTATTTATGTTATTTAGGAGGAAGAAATGACAAAAAAAATTACAAATTTCATATCTGCTATTTTATGACTCATTCTTAACTTTCGTGGAACTTCTACCATTGTTTTTGTATTGTTTTCTCGTCAATAAACCGAACAAACCGATGACGAAATCGTTAAGAATTGTGTGAACACCTGTACTGCTGGAAATGACAGTGAAGACGAGGCACAGATTCCAGAAACAGAAATAAAGATCATTCCAATGATAGCTTTAAATGCGTTGGAGACGGTCCATCAGTACTTTGAATACGCGGCGGTTGTTGATCAAGCAATATTCGACAAAATTTATGAGTTAGAGAAAAACATTAAAAATACAAAAACAGAAACCCAAACGAAATTGACGGATTTTTTAAAGTGTAAATAAGTGATACCTACCCTTATAAAGTTGCTGTGACTTGTTATTGCTGCGTACCTCTATAAGAGAGAAACGCTACCCATGTACCTGCATAAGCGAGAAACTCGGGTTAGTGAGAAACCTCTATAAGCGAGAATGAGATTGTGCTCCCTTGAACTCTCGCTTATCCAGGTTTGACTGTTTTTTTTTTTTAACTTTCTTTGAGTTTTTTTTTTCCTTTTTCCTACTAACCAACTCTAGGCGCCAGCTGTTCCGGACTCATATTTTTGTATCTTAATGGGATCGGAGGAAGGTAATCATCTTGTACACTGTCTACTAAGGATATAATATCACCCATTTGTTCCTCGTCAATCTTCCGCTGTTAAAAGAAATTTTTACAATTGTAGAATCATAATTACCCGAATAATGCATATTAATTTCCATACGAACATTTTTAATTTAGTAAATATAAGGTAATTAAATCTTAATAATGATATATAGCACTAAATTACACGAATGCATTGCAAATTATTATTCCCGTTATATGTTCTAGTGCATATACATATATCATTAACATAAGATAGTTTATTTTTTATAGATATTTTTTACATACGCTCGTGTTGAATAAAATACCGTTCACAGCGGTCACGGAATGTTTTCGTCCATGGAGACAAACTAGAACAAACACTATACAGTGGTTCTTAATCCCAATCGTAGACGTCTTATAAATTTCTTCGGGTTGTCGCTTCTAGTATTTATTTGATGTGTAATTTCTAGTATAGCTTTAATGTCCGGAATAGTATTTTTGTTTGTCCGAGTGTGGCTGTATCTTATTATATCCGATAAAAACGAGAGGTCAAAATTTCAATAAGCGTTTATTATAATATGTTTGTTTATTCATACCGATAAAAAGGAAGGGTGGAAATTTCGAGCCATTCTATTTTGTAATTTCGATACTTCTATCTTTATATAATACTTGAACATATACGATTTCAGTATGTGCGTGTTCCGCGAAATGATGTGCGTGCTTCTACGAATTTATTATACACGGTGTTTGTAGAGAATTCAAGATTTTTCCAGTATTATAAATAGTGCATTTGTAATATAGGATTATATAGTATGTTAAGTAGATTTATAAAAAAAAACATTTCGGTTTTTATTATTATTTGTTTCTAAAATTATACTAACGTCTGGAAGGTTTCCAGCGGGCATGTCTGCGGGTATAACGTCATGGTAAATTTCTTTCCCGTCTCCTTGCGCCTGTCTCGTCGGTAAAACTTTTCGTTTTATTCTCTTAGACCCTGGTAACTGCTCGTCGCTTAAAGTGCAAACTATTTGCATCTGAAATAATTTTGCAACTGAATACAATATGTACCTATCTATATTCAATTTGATTATACATTGACTTATTCAATACTGAATTCTAACTACCTAAGCAAAATCAGGTAAGAAAACATACATGTGTTCAATTCACATGCGGTATAAGTGAAACCTTCAAAAACTAAACTAATAGGAAGTAATTATACCAAATTTCTTTGCTACTACCGCCTGCAATAGATGAATAGTAGTTTCAGCTACCTACAACACAAAATGTTTATTTTCAACATTTTCAATGACTCTACAGCCGATTCGGAAGGCACTGTCTTTTAGAGAAGAATCGGCAAGAAACTCTAAGGTTGCTGTTTTTAAACCAATCTCTTTACAATAATAATCTACATTAAATAATATATAAATATATATATGAGTAATATTAAAAAAAAAATAAAAGAATATGTTGCAGATGATATTCCTTATGTATCTGGCTATCATATAATAATATATTTTTTCGAATCTGACTGCTAGTTCCAGAGATTAGAGCGTTTAAACAATCAAACAAAAAATTCTTCAGCTTCATTATATTAGTATAGATTCTATCTCATTCTTTCGCAGGCTGCATCTTATAGAGGTATGTAGTTGCCTCTTTAGTATCGCTTTTTCGTTTCATCGGGTTTCAAATCAGAACGGCACTAAAGAAGTTTTCATGTCAAAAATATTCACCTCCTAATAATCACAGTAACATTGTAAAATGGAAGTCAACAATAAAACTGAGACGAAAGACATATAATTGTATAAAGAAAAAATTTATATGTTGTACCTTTTGTTCTTTTTTCTTCAATTTCAATACTTTAAAAGCATGTATGTAAAACTGCGTCGTTATAGGCAAATAATCCCAATTTTTTGTAAAAACCGCAGCCATTGTTTCTGTATTCAATAGCATCCAGCAACAAGATCTTCCGACCTTAACAGACCTCAACCCATCATTCGTTCGTGGATATGGATCAAACAAATAATACATATCTTTTTGTCTCCAAACGGCAAGCCAATAATTATTGAAATCCAATATACCAGCATTATACTCATGGCTAAAGAATTCCTCTAAACCAGTTTTAATGTTGAATAAACATTCTTTAGTAGTGAAGAGTTGACCTTTCACCCTTTCTCTGTAAATAATAATCTCGCACGCGTAGGGGCCCACAGTTATTTCGTTGGGAATATTATCAATGGTTAAATCAATCATGACTTTTGGATGTATACAATCAACAAATAACTTATTTCCTAAACGTAAAATTTTATCAAGAGTCTTCGTGAACCACGTGTTTGGTGGCGAGATTTTTGCATACGTCATAGCCACGACAGCAACTGCCAAGGCTTGACGAAATTTAGCCTCCTCGAAACATGGATCACCCAAGTGCATATTCGCATTTACAATTGCACAATTTTCATTAAGAATCCTATACCCCATCATTGCCTTCTCAGCTTGTGTCAACTCTTTATCAGATTCGAAATCCTCATCGCATTTCTCATCCACCATTCTTAATACTTTAACAGATGCTAAAACGAATTTTTGGTCTTCTACTACACTCCGTGCTAATAGTACCTCCGCGACCGATTCCAAATCTATAACGTTTACGAGAGCGGCAGCACCATTGGCAAAGTTTGAGTAAGCTCTTGCATCTCTACCGGCGGGATCGAATATATAATAACAGACACGGTCTTTCCATATAACTACCTTTAGTATCCTAAAAAATACTTTACATTATTCAAAAAACCAATGACGGCTCAGTAGCGTGTACGAACAACCATGTCGATTGAAGTAAGTTCGAATCCCTATAATGAGCCTGAGCTTTCAGAGAAGGGAAACATCGTGATGAAACCATAGCGTGGTGGTGGGGTATTTGCTAATTGACTGGCTAGCTACCACGATCAAGTTGAAAATCTGTCGCCAAGCACCAATAGGTGTGTTCTGGCAGCTGCACTTGAGAGCTAGTTTCCCCAGTAGATTTAGCATATCGTTATCTTGGGCCACATCGTCACTAAACATCAGGTGAGATTGTGGACATAACACTAATCCTATAAACAATAAAAAATAAGATATTGGTATAAAAAAGTAATGTGAAATCCTAAAAATAGCGACCTTGCGCTTAGTAAAAAATTTTTGTTAACTTACTGGTTACTAAAACTACCACGAGTATACCCAAGAAATTGAGAAAATATAAGTTCTATTTGAGAAATGGTTAATATCTAGTAAAATTTAATTGAGTTCATAATAATATAGTTTAAAAATTACATGATATCGCTATAGGTATAGATTTTAAGCAACAACAATCATTATTATCTAATTTTTACCTTGTTAAAAAAACACCAGCCCGATTATCTTTAAAAAAGGCCTTTAGTCCTCTGCACAAATTATAAACAGTAGGGTCTAAAGACATTGTGTATCCCACAATATCTGGTTCACATAACAGAACTTGCATTCTCTTCGCGTTTAGCACTAAAGTTTGCTTCTTACCAAATGGTAATACTTCACACATGCCTTGTGCAGCGGAATGGTCGTGGACTTTATCTAAACATTGTATGTACCTGAAAACAAATAACCAAATGTTAATCATGTCAATGGTTATGTTCAATATTGTATCGTAGAATAAACTCATTTATTTTGACTAACCACTTATCTCCAGCGTCTACTAAATGATCTACTAGTTTCATTGTCCATTGCTTAGGATGGAAGTGAAAAGCCAAACAATATGCCATGACACTCATCGTTAGTGCTTGTCGACCTCTTGAACGACCACCTGTAAAAAAGTAGGTATAGTCTGAATCAAGACTCCTAGACTAGCATGAAAGTCTATTTGAAAAAAATTACGGCTAAATGACACCTCTTCACAATGCACCAGGGATACCATCAAAATGAGTGCGTATCAATTACAGCACAAAATTAATCGAATTACACCTATTAATAAAAAAATAACTTACCAAACTTAGAATCGTACATGTTAAATGAACCGGTTAAGATACCATAATGAATATCAGGCTTTCTTTCTTTTGTACAAGGTAACACTGTCAAAGAGTGTGTTTGCAAAGTCCCCTTCTGAAGATTAGCTGGAATTTTTACCTAAAATATTTCTTATATATAATTATTATATTAATAACTGTCAAATTCTTGATAATATAGTGTGTTAGACTGACTTATAATCTAACATGATAACTATAGTGGAATATTCTTCAGATATATCTTTTTTTTTTTTTTTTTTTTTTTTTTTTTCGAACTGACTACACTGTTAGCCTGAGGGGCCCTGGAGCCTTTACGGCTTTTACAGCTTTACCGGGCTTGGGGGCGAGCGCTTAGGGCACTCAGCCACGAAAGCTAAGCAACAACATCCGAGGGTGCCAAAGTGGCCGGATCTCGGCTCGGACTGTTGCGCGTATGCAATTAAGTCGCGATCTGACTAATTCCCTATCCGTAATTCGATCTAAACTAACTATACATATATACATGTTTCTGCCCCCTGGGAGGAGGGAAGGAACATGTGTATGTGTATTTAGTGGTCTGAAAATTTTTGTCTATTCTAACTAGGCAAAAAAAGAAAAAAAAAAAAGGTCCCTTACAGAACCTATGTACCTATGTGTGTTGTGCATGTGTGTATAATGCAGTGTCATGTATGGCTGTGAAAGCTAGTGATTGTGCAGTCACTTGTATCGCGCGAGCGGCTGCTTGGCTCAAGGGCTCCATGCCGATGGATCGGACCTAGGCTTGAGTTGCCGCAGAGGAGGGCGGTCGTGGCGGGTGTGCGGGAGCGAAGTTAACCGTACGTCCCCTGCGGAGGGAACGGTGGTTTCGCGGGCGTGGGCGCGAGCACGCATATGTTGCGGGAGCGGACGCGTAGTAATTATTAGCTTTCTCGATGTCGTCGTCGGGATCGACAAAGAGATTTCGCGGACGGCGTTTATAACGTTTGGCAACGGGGATCGAGTTGTCTGGGACGTAGTTCACGGTGGATTTTACGAGCGGGTTGGGGTGATTCGAAGCGCTATCGAAGTATCTCCTGGTGAGATATTTCACATAGGCTTCTATCGAGGGAAGCCTCATGTCCCTGTGGAGGTCCATGTTCCTAACGAAGGCTGGAGGGTCAAGCAGGCGACGGAGAAACCGATTTTGGACTCTTTGCATGCGGACAAAGTTATGTTTGGACATATGTGCGAACGCTGCGCAGCTATATGTCAAGATCGGACGGACGCACATCTTGTATAGTGTAAGCTTATGTCTTAAGGACATTTTGCTTACCGAACTGAGCAGGGGCCGCAAGCGGGAAAGGATCCAGACGGCCCTATTCCGGACTATAGTAACGTGTGCGTTGAAGTTAAGCTTCGAGTCGAGGGTGACACCCAGATATTTAGTCTTGGTGGCCCAAGGGATATTCCTACCGAATAATGAGAGGGGTCCTACCGTGCGTGGTAGTTTACATGTATGCGGTTCGAACATAATCGCGGCGCTCTTTACCGGATTAATAGCTATTCGCCACGTTCGAAACCACTCCCCGAGAGTGGTTACGGCACGTTGGACTGCGCAGGCGAGATTTTTTCTGTGTCTGTTTGACGCGTATATGACTGTGTCGTCAGCGTAGAGCCCTACCTCGACCCCGGGGGGCTTCGGGAGGTCGCTGACGTACAGGTCAGATAGGTACAGACAGACAGATATATCTATATACTAAATATGTCCGCGGTTCCGCTCGCGTGCACTAAAAAATGCCGTCGGTCAAGCGCACGCGCGATCGTGCTGCTTCCACTTAAAAGACGGAAAATAAAAATGCTTGTTTTAGCTGATTCTTAGAAGATAAATATATTCTATCCCAGACTTTTTTGTGAGTCTTTTTAAGATCTACAATTGATTAATTTTATATATCTCGTATGGTTTACACAGTGTAAGCAATTTAAGCGCTCCAAATGCGTCTTTTTTCCGAATCAATTCACCATTATCGTCACTGCTTATTTTGGATCTTATAAAATATATCCTATAACCTGGCCAGATTACATAGCTATTAATTAAAAAACACGTAAATCGGATAAGTAGTTTTTGCGTGAAAAGAACATAAACGGACAGACAGACAGACGTTAAGTTTTAGTGTATAAGTATATAGTTTACCGAGATAACAAGGTCACTCAAACAAATGCAATGAAAACAACAACACACATATCCAACCACCATAAATAAAAAATAATATGTAGAAAACTAATATAACGGTTCCTAAAGTGAATTCCACGGAATCCGAGGCATCCGTATTGGGTTCACGTGAAAAACTCACCAGAGTTTCGTAAATTACCTACATTTGAAATTGAATCGCTGAATTATTTCAATTTTTAAATAATTCCGCTGTCATAAAGTTTTTTTTTTTCGAATTGCGCTGTTTCATTTGTTATCACTTAATTAAGGTTTTGATAAAATAAAACGGATTTGTTGAGTGTTCCGTAGCTTTAAAACTTTAGGTACCGCTGCACTAATTATTAAACACTCTCAGCTTCTAGTTGTAACCAGCGACGATATTATTCAACGATAATACTAAAGAGGGTAAAGAGGGTTAGTATTGAGACTATAAAACTCACATGTTGTGGTTCTGGTATTTCATCAAGACCACATACTGAGTCGTTATCGTTTAAATATTTCTGGACGCCTTTGGCTCTAGGTTTCCCATCAGTAACACCGAGTGTGGTGTATGGTACTTCAGAACGAGAACTGTTTAATTTAAAAAAAAATGTATTTCAATAAAACACGAAAAAGCTTGCTTTATACTAGCCTACAAATACATAACTGTTTACGTGTGTTAAATGCATTTTTGCTGAAATCTTAACTTAAGAGAAAATTAGTAGTCACCTTTTCACTTTGTGAGTCAACTGTCGGTTTTTCATTGCTGCACTGTAAACAAATTACACAGTTTCATCATAATATTTAACTATGGAATTAAAATAAACGCCTTTTGAAATTTGTCTCTTAACGATGACGTCAATGAAGATCTCCTAGCCCGATCCCCCAGGGGATCTTCGTGAACTCATTAGTTCATCAGGATCCCCTTTAAATAAAAGTATGTAAAGACAATAATCACAAGGTGTTTTCTCAAAGGATTATTAATTGTTTCTTGTTGTTATTATTTATTGTTATGATCACAGTTCAAACCTATAACCTAAGTAATTATATCGCCACATCGGAAAAATAAAAATGTCTCATTCAATACGGCATAAAATGTTGAAGTAAGTCGTATTTAAGGTAAAACAAAATATGATCGTTCAAAAAGTAAGAAAAAAATCGAAAAAAATATTAATAGTATTATAAATATTACTATAGCTTAACCGATTTTTAAATCCAGTCCCTCCAAACTTTATATGTATAAAGGTGATATCCAAAACTAATCGTCCTATTGATACATTTCAAAGTTTAAGTTCTGGGACACATTTTCTAAATGAATGTCCCAGAGATAAAGTTCTGAGTATTATAGTAAACAAAAAAAAATGTAAAACACATATGCCTAGATTGGTACGGTACATACCGACATTTTTTACTTTTGCATGCTTTCCTGCGACATATTCTGAAAACAAATTAATAAGTTAACATAAGACTTACCTTCTGATTTAGCATTTATTCATAGTATGTACATAATTTTTCATATAATTCGGTTACCATAACATTAATTACGAATACATATTCAAAAACGACCAGCATATTTGTTAGAGGACTATAGGCTGACCGCTGTAAGCGCGACGCTCCTAATAGTTTGCGGGAAGCGGGGCGGTGGATGCGCACGGATATACACGGTATTGAGATCATACCCTATATATTAAGATCAACAGTTTATGCATGCTATTGCAACCGGGACAAATGTTATGATAAATAAAAAATTGAGTGCACATATTATTATTGCCTTAATTAAAATGCTAATCAAAAAACTAGTTTATTTAAATAAAATTGTCCGTGTAACCTTTACACGCAGTTGAAATGAAACTTTTATGAATTTAATCATATATATTAACAATATAATTGAAAAAAAAAAACGAATTATAGCATTACGTTTCATTAAATTGTATAGTTTTTAAAACCTAGCGTCCGTAATTCCATCTTGATAAAATATTCTCATGTGTAGCAGTCACAAAAAAAACCGCGAAGGCCCACACGTTACACGTGTACTGTTGCCGGCGGCCGGCAACAGTCTTATTCTCCTCCCGCGTCCCGTAGACCATTAGGAGGGTCGCGCTTACGACGATCGAGCTATAGGTAATAAGATTTAGGAAGGGGTTTATCGTCTTTGCAATGTAAAAAAAAACAAATTGTTTATCATATAAAACCGATGAAATATATCAACTTTAAATAGGGATGGGTACATTATGAATATAAATAAATACTCACTTGCACTTGCGGCAAGCTTTTGCTTTTCCCTTCTTATCTCTGCAATAAATAAAAAACTCATTATAAGCACTGTACTCCAATTGATTTCAAGTTCCCTTCTAAATTACGAATAGGACTCGGAATGTGCCTGTCGCCTTTCGGGATCAATCAGTGTCTATCCAGCTGCCGAAAGGCTTACAAGCCGGCATGCCAGCGGCGACCGTTGATGGGTTCCAGATTTCTCGGTGGTCGCCGTTGTTTTATAATTGTACTGTACTTACCATCAGATACGGTCACTTTGCCATATAAAAAAAATCGGGAGGCATGGATACAACTCGCTCGTTTTTTTTTATCGCTCATAGGATTAACATTATGGCTATAATCTCACCTGATGTTAAGTGACGATATGGCCCAAGACCAAAGGATTCTTTTGTTCCGAGCTATCTACATTACAAATGTTTAGTTAAACCTCTTACCAGATTCTTACACATAAATCTAGTTTGACTATTCAAAGAAGTGTATTATTTCTAACGCGCGTACATAGGACACAGACACACTTTATTATATTTAGGTTATTTTTAATATTATTAATACCTTGGTATCTTTCTAGGCCCAGGAATGTGAACCACGTCCGGAACAAAATCTTTATCTCTATTTATTACCAATCCACTGTGAGGCTTAAATAATCTGAAACATTTCAAAGATTTTTTTAAATTAAAACCGATTGATAGGTACCTATATATATTCAAGTTTTTAAATACATAATTATTAAGCATAATCTACTACATATTTTAGGGAATATTGAACGTATTTATGAAACTAATGTTATTAAAAACGAATAAATTATCAACCAATTTTAAATATCCCTTACCATACGGGATACCTACACTAATACGTAAATATGCTTTCATGTCACATACCGGTATGTGAAACAGGCACGTAAGAAATGCTTTTTCAGTTTACAGTTTACTGGTGACTTAACAAAAACGCTTGAAAGCAATATCATATTAAGTACCAAGTAAGTTAGTATTAAGTTTATTTTGACTTTCCTTACAAATATTAAAGTGACTTACTCGTGACCGGATTTCGGTGGCAAAGGTGGTTTAGTTTCTCCAGGTTTGGCTACTGCTCTTTGAACTGCAATGAACTCGCCACTAATTTTTGGACTTGCCACCTAAAACCACGCCCACATTACATGACTTATTTAATGTACCTACTGAAAAATTCAGAAGTGACGCAATTCATTGTTATCCAGGATCAAATGTATAAGATTTTATCACATGCTCAATGATTACATCTTACACATCTGATTCTGTTTTAAATGTTATGTTATAGAAAATTATTTCAAAATACTTATAGTATTAATTTATATACATTGAAAACCACATTGTTTTTTTTCTCAAAGTCGAACCCCTTTAAGAGATCGACATATATATAGGCATTAGTCTACGTTACTTCCGGTATTTCAGATTTTCTTATAGCAAAAACCTTAACAAAATCTATTGAGTAGTTTTTAAGTAATGCAACTTAAAAAGTATACAGAATGAAATTACAGTTATATTTTTTTTTTATTTCAATCATGATGAAAAGATGTTTCTAAAGAACCTTTTTTATTATTTAACAAAATATTACAATTATTTTTACTAACAAGTTGATTTAGCTAAGTTTGTGTACACGTCTCTTCTTTCTCGTAAACAAACACTGTAGATCAGGGCGCTTTTTTATACAATTAATTTATCTACTGTATTATACCAATAAAATATATCTTTGATGTTTTTCTTAATTTAAACAAATCATAAAAATAGCTCACGTTTAAGATAGATTTATCAGAGGCAGTGTGTTTGATAACTGGTACCGGTGTCGGTAACATCACGTCACCTGGTAAGAGATCAAAATATCTCACTCTCTTTTTATATTTTTCCTTTTTCTTTTTTTTCGATAGTATGCCATTATTTTCTTCGGTTTCTTCTTCGGAAGTGGATTCAAAAACAAAACCACTGTATGTTCGCCTATAAGTACATAATATATATTTAGTATTTCTTTTATATTTGAAATTCTAAATCCGTAAACGAATAACTGGAACAGCTTGTGGAAAAGCCTTTACGTCATTGACCTGACGAAAGCGTGACGAGAATTAACCGTTTTCGCCGACTGAGCGCTTACTACAAAATGGGAGAAAATTCTAGCGCAAAACTAGTCTATATGGGTCACTTACGTTATCGACTTCCCTATTATTCATCTCAAATCTTACTTTAGTTTTTTTGGTGGAAATAGGTCTTCTCTATCTGTACCTTTAAGTGACCGGCTGAAGAGACAGCGAGAAATGGCGTGCTCTCGTTATTGAAGGCCAAACTCACTTTGGATTTTTGGAACATTGAGCCAACGAAGTAAGTAGAAAGTATTTTATACTTATTAGAAATTTTAATATATGAAAAGTACAGTATTATTTTTGTTATATTATGGGCATTGAGACAATAATTTATTATATATCAATATAGATTATTTATTTCGGTGTTACCTATATCGAGCGTTTCTTCCCCTACGTAATCTAAACATGTAAAAACCAAAATTAAGTTATTTGCATAAAGAACAATGGATGCAAAAAATAAAGTAATAGAATCTTGCGTTATTCCACATGTTGTTACGAGCAAAGCAAAAATAAATTCAAACCTGGCTTTGTCATCTGGAGGCCTTGGAGATTCTATACCACAATGCCCGATGTACCGCAATCTAATTAAAAACATGAACGTTTGTATTTAAATATAATAGTGGTAAAATATTAAATAAGGCAAAGGCATTGACCTCAAGGCCGTGTAATAAAATCAATATTGATTTATAGAGACTTAAACTCAGTGCCTGCCCTGGAGAAGAGCGAAAGAAGAAGTTGCTTTAGGCGCTAGATTGCAAAGGGGCGCCAAATGCGTATAACAATTTCATGAAAATATATATATATATATATTCTATTAAGGATAGTGTTGATTATTAAAAAAAGCTATATTTTATTAAACAAAAAATGAAATAAATATAACCAGAAAGCGTTACCTAATAGGTATAAAGGGCGCCGAAAGACAATCTCGCTCTACTTTGAAAAAGGACTAGGGCCGGCAATGCTTAAACCATAATAAATCCTACAATTTTCGAAGGTTACAATGTATAAAGTAAAATCATGACAAGAGACCGAACCGTTCTTCACTATGATCTTAAGTTTATAAAACTATAACCGTAGCATACGAGAAGTAAAAAAAAATCAAACAACCAACGCTTCCAACTATCACCATAACTACCATAATTCTCTGGCGGGCTAAACTAACTACCTAATTTAAACTTTTACTGGTGATTCATACATAATTCTAAAAGACAGACAAATCACTAAACCAAATTCCCAATTTATTGATGCATTATAAATTATGATTTGGGATTTACATAATAACATACTAATTTATGCTTAAGTAGCTGTGCCCGCGACTTCGCTCGCGTGGATTACAGAATTATTGTTTATGAAGATATCGTTTTTTTTTTTTAATAAGGACCAATTATCTAAGGAGTAGAACAAAAATAAAAGAACAAAATCCTTGAAATGAGCCTGATCTTTTGGTGAAGGAAAACATCGTGATGAAATCATAGCATGGTGGTAGGGCTTTTTCTAATGGCTGGCTAGCTACCACTCTCAAATTGAAAATCTGTTGCCAAGCACCAATAGTTGTGTTCCGGCAGCTGCACTTGAGAGCCTGTCTTCATTTAGCTTAGCATGCTAGCATCTTGGGCCACATCGTCACTTAAGACTAGATGAGATTGTCGCCATAACGTTAAATATATAAACGATAGTAGTTTATGAGTGATGCGCGCACAACGGCAAACCACAATCATTTTATTTATATAGAAAACACTATTCTAAATATGAAATACATTAATTATTCACTTTACCGTGTATGCATAGAAGGCACCATAGGTACACAAGTATCTTTATAATGTCGGGGCTTAAATGGCTTCGTTTTAAACTTTGGCGGCTTTGTTCTTACCGCTTTTCTCTTACCTTTAATAAGTGTACATAGAATTGTTACATAGTTTACGTGCGTGAAAAAATATTAAGTAAATATATATATACATATATGTGTCAGAGAATCGTGTCTATGTCATTATTTACAGATCCTAACAGGAATTGAAAATACGACGAATATAAAATAAATGGAAAGAAAGTAGAGCTGCCGCGCGCTAAAAACAGGTGTGTTCTGTGATCCATGTAGGTACCCATATAAGCAGCCAACGTCGGGCTTGAACGATGGTTCTGGCTCGAGCCCTCGCACTGTGAAGATTTCTGTTAATATGGATCTTAACATTGTCCAAGGCTACCTACTAAGTCGGAACCCGAAACATCCTGTCTGGAGCTTGTCGAATCGTGAGGGCGTTGAAGATCAATTACTAGGTCGCCTACGGGCAGCGATAATATCAGACATGCGAGGCACGGGGTGGCTATATAGGGGAGGTTGGAGGCCACTGGGGACAACCCCAAATTAAACAGACGTCACTCTCACTTGGATTGTCGGACCGTGTACATCTCTACAATACTTGCACTTTACCCAGATTACGCCCACAAGATTTATGATTCCGTAATTAAGATATCAAGGAAAATCTTGGTGTCTTCGATAGTTTATTCTGATGTCTCTCTCTCTTCGACACATATATATATATATTTATATTTCTGTTTGATTACACTTACTTTCTTCTTGAAACGTAAGGGCTTCAATGATTTCTGCAACATCCTTACAATCTGTAAGTTTTGCATGTTTGCAAACTTTTTTTAATCTAGGGGGACAATTGCATACTCTGAAATATATTAATAGAAATTTCACCAAAATATACTATTTTAATTAGGTAAGTAGATACTCACAGATATTGTCAATATTTCAAACATTGCGTACTGACCGTTCTTTTTTACTCATTATCTTCACTCCGTTTTTACAGCAATATTTATTTTATTTTTATTGTTGAAATAACACAGACAATTTTGATGTACATCAATTTGACAATATACCTGCAAAAAAAAAACACTCGTAAACCAAACCGTTTGAAATTAGAAAATATAAAATCATGTAGGTTCATAACTACATTCATAACAGGTAGGTACGGGCAAGAACGGTGCGTGTTTTCTGACCAAGAACTCTTTCTTCAGAACTAATCCGTTCTTCTTCGCTAGGTTGAGGATATGCGTTCCAATTATTAGGTATTTATTTACCTTTATGTTTTTAACAGTGACGTTACGGGTATGTATGTACGATATTAATCAAAAATCGTCATTTATATATATGCACACCTATATTTGTACGCAGAGCATGCAAAATGTAACACGGAATAAACGTGTCCATCGTTAAGTAATTAAGATACTCGTCCTTTCACAGACATATCTATCTATATATATATATATATATATATATATAATAAAATTGAAGTGTCTGTTTGTAATGTCAAAATAACAGATTTTTACTAAATGCATATGAAAGTATACACGATACCTCTAACAAAAAAGCTTTTTTTTATATTTTTGTCTGCAAATCTATCTGGTTGTTCCGGGTAATCTCCGAAACGGTTAGACCGATTTTGACGGGACTTTCACTGGCAGATAGCTGATATTATAGAGCATAACTTAGAAAAATAATTAGGGTTCCGCACAAAAAATGATTTTTTCTGTGCCTATGTGACTGAACTCCTCCTAAACGACTGATGGCTGACGGCTTGATGTTTTTTTTTGTGTTTTTCGAGGTCCTCTGGGTGGTTTAGCTTCACAATTGGACCGGGCGAAGATGGCGAATTGAAGATAGCGCTTTGGTCGAGTTCTAGGTTTTTTTATTTTTAGTCAACCCAACGTTTGGGCAGGACCACGTCTGTCGGGTCCATTAGTTTGTTTATAATAGGTAACATTGCTTTAGGTCGGTACCTGATATTATTTTGCGTCGATTTCTAAAATGTTATTCAAAATGAATGTCTTTGTATCACTCTACATGTATAGCTCTACAAGTCTACAGGGCCAATTTAATTATATTGCATACAAAGAAGTTTTACTGCCCAGAAAATAAAATGATATACGATCATTAATTGTACAATATCTTCGGAGGATATATCTTGGTTACAGACATTAAAATCAATTTCGTACCAACCTTTCTCATAATTGCTATCCATAATAAACTCAAAAAAAAGATAAATAAAACAACTAGGTATATAACGTGAAAATTAAATAAATTTTCTTTGTGTTTATATTAAGTGTTTATATACGATTCCAATAATATTATACGTTATTAATCGTAAGAAGACTTGCATGACACATCCACAGAACGTAAATTGTTACGTCGTACAATTTATGGCACAACCTAAAAATATGCATTTCGACTATTAATTATTATTTAAATAAAATTTTGATACTGATAAACGTTATAAAAACATTTTGCACGATAAGATCCTAAATAACTTCCTCTGTATAATGATTTTAATGAACTTTCGTATTTTTTATTACTACGTGAATCGTTACTTTCTATATGACTTAAAATTAGAGTAGACCAAAATAATAAAACCAAGGAGTCAAAAATTAATCGAATTGATCAAACCCCGTTGTATATTTAATTTATTAGTTTCTTGTTTAATTTCGAATAAACAAATATATTTACGTAATTCCTACATTTTTACTGCAGCAACAAGCAACGAAGAATATTGACTGAAAGAATTAATCTTATTGTTTGGAGTCAGGCATTCAATAATTTAAGTATTCCAGATTGCGATTTCAATTGTATTTATATTTTATTTTTGTTATTTCATTAACACAGCTCACACACCCTTCATATCATTTATAGTATAATCGTATTATCGACTATATTCTGTTCTAAAAATGGATCGATAATCATAAAATCAAATTACTATTTAAATTGTGCTACATCTCTAAAATAAGCATTTGACATGTGTCGTGCAAGTCTTCTTAAGATTAATTGTTCATATTGAATATAAACTACAAAATATTCAATTCAATATAATAATCAGATGGTTCAATAAATATCAAATCACATGTGATTTACTTATTTAATATAATATTATACCATAGATCCCAATCATACAAACTATCAATATAATATAATAAACTATTATTGCCCAAACTTGCCCTATTGGTTGCGCCGCTTTCATATCGTTTTGAATTTACCGCGATATTGTGGTCAGTTCGCGAGTCATTCCACCCACGCTTTCCCCTTCCTTGGCACATACATGCAGGACGAACGATTTCGTCGCCGCGCCGCTACTGAGTCAACGGTTTTCGCTCGTCTGTATCGGTAACAAGAATCACTCGCTGCGGACAGTACGTGCCGCCATTTTCGTGTCGTATAATTGTTTGTGTTGAATTTAAATATAGACTAGTGCCTGTTAGTGTTAACAGAGTGTCGACAGAGAACAATTTGTGTCTACGTCGAAGCCGGCTAGCCAGGTGATACTGCAGACGTCACAAGGTATGTGCCAAAATCCCCTTTTCCAAATATAATGTCCATAGCCCTTCGCACCGATCCGGAAACATATTCGTCTCGCTGATCACAATATTTTAGTAGAAAACGCACCCGCAAATATACAGTCCACTCAATATAGAAAATAGTTCACCGTCATCGCAACCGCGTCACCATAATTTTTGGTCCTTCGAGCCGGATATTGAATCGATCGTTAATTTAATTAATTGCTGAATAGTACTTTTATTCCATAGGGAATAATCGTTTTGCACCTAAATATCTATATTTTAGTAGAAAACCCGCAATAGATATTTAGGATTAGAACTTAGGTAACCTATCTAGTGCATAGGCATAGAGTAGGTCTCTTAACGCTCTAAGTATTTGTAATCGCAATTTATTACCCATTAGTTTTGTCCGCACCGCAACTCTCATTGTAACTTAGATTTAATTTCAAATGTAGGTAGTTAGTCAATTCGAAAGCACGTACAAAATTATTTACTAAGCGAGTGATTAATCTTTCTTTCTTTGCTTCTTTTAGGTACCTAGGTAGATTTGAAGTTTTAACTCAACTTATTTAGATAATAGACAAGTTATTTATATATTTGGTAGATATTGTTTGATCTCTAAATTTATCGTTCGACCGCTCCGCACTGTGATTTGATCATACATACACCTAATTAACTATTAATTAAGTGTCGCGCGTTACTGTTCTCCATCGCTTGATTTACGATTTCGTTTATTTGTAAGTAGGTAGTTGTTATTTAATTATCGCTATGCCACCCAAGGTTATTAATCGCGATAATGATTTAAGAATGTTATATGCTAAACGAGATATGTTATTTTCTCGCATACAATTCATATCTGATTCTTCTAAAAATATTTTCGATGAAGACACAAAAGAATCATTTTTATGTTCATTGGAAACTATATATGATATTCGTATAGATTTTGAAAAAACGCTTGATAAAATCAATTTATTTGAATTGGAAGTTAATCCTGATTTTTTAGTAAATTATCAAATGTTGTCTTTGTTTGAAGATTTGTTTTGTCGCGTAAAGCGAGCCGCGAAGTTGTTACAAAAACATGAAGCTACAAAGAAAATTAATTCCGATCGTCGAATGGATGCGGTATCCAAACCTCTCAAGTCAACTCAAACATATTTAAATATAGCATCGCAATCTGTTTGTTCGTTGTGTCACGCTCATCATGACCATATTTATAAATGCTCGAGTTTCTTAAAACTGACACCTAGTGAGCGTTATAAATTTGTTCGTGCCAATAATTTGTGTATCAATTGCCTTAGTGATGGCCATCGTGTTTCACTTTGCAATTCAAATTCTAGTTGCCGTAGATGTCAAAACAAGCATCACACATTGCTTCATATTGATGATAATAATGCCGCATTCAATGTGAGCAGAGTTGGTTTATCGCGCTGTGGTAATGATTCACTAGTAACAAACTCGGCCCGGCCGTTTCTACGAAGTCGCACGGCCGCCGTCGCGCCGCGCCACACCTCCGCCCGCCACAACCCTGCTACCATCCACTGCCGACGCGCAATCGGGCACTGCGAACGCGCGCGCCGCCGCCACTCATACGGCGGCCCTATTACATAAGAATTAGCGATAAGCAAAAATTGCGCGTCGGTCGCGCATGAGGTGCGCAATCTACTGCTTTAACAGGAATCATCTATCTCGTTGCTCGCTAATGGTTCGCTATGCACTTTTGCGATAATACTAGCGCCAGAAACCATTTTGTAGCAATCAATGGAACTAATGAATTATCAAACAATGAACAAATGTTTATGTTAAATTGTGTACAGGGTTGCCAGGTGTTAGCTTTTTAACAGAAATGCTCGGTTTTTTTGTCACTTTATCCGTGTTCGGTATGACAAATATAACGAATTGTGGGTGATTAAAGTTAAACTTCTTTGAGCACCGTAAGGAAGTATTTGTGTCACGTGATATTACGTTACGCATTACGTTACGGACGATACATGTCTATTGGTCTAAAATATATAAAAATCAAATTCAAAGTAGTTTCACTTCAACCGTTCAATGTAATGGTTACGCGCTCTTTTATTTATTTAAACCTCTAGCTGATTATTTTACTTACGATACAAGTGGTTGGTGCACTCTTAAATAATGGTATTTCCGTAGAGAAATGCATACGTAGAAAGACTGTATTTAGTCATCTAAACATGTTATTTCTTTTCGAACACACCAAAACAAATTAATATCAACATGCTCAAGGATGACATTAACAATAATAGTAATATTTGTTCGAATATTAAAGCCAAATATGGTGAATTTCACTTCAATATTTACTAAAAGACTGCAACAGTAATGATAAATGTTTTTCTTTCAATTTAGTGTGGCTTATGTTTTCTTATTAATCTTCATCTTTTCTTCCTTATTTTCATATTTTTGCCAAATGTCTAGTTCATTTGGCAACCCTTACTGCTCATGTTTCCAAGTTGTGATTAAAGTGTCCTGTGTTTTTTTTGAAAATCCACTTAAATTCAACAAAAAATGAGTAGAGTTTGTTTCAATATGGTTTTAAGTAGTTCAGGTCAGTGTTTGTTTGATTCTCAAGTGATCAACTGGTGCTTTAAAACAACAAGGTAAGTTAAAAGTGTAGTTATAATACTGTGTAAACTGTTGGAATGGCCTTATTTTATTTAAAAATATGTCTCATCGGTTCCAGTTAAAAAATATAGCAAACAGAGTGTCAAATGACCAACTTGAGGAGCTCTTGGAGTTCCTCGCCCAGCGTCCGGCTTTAGCCAAAGGCATGGGCCTTGGGGCAAGGTCCAAATAAACTGTAGACAAACATTGGAATGATCTGCCACAAAGCTAAACTCTTATGATTCTGGATCAACTAAATCAGCAGAACGCTGGAAGAAGGTAAGCTTTATTTGTCAGAAATGATTGGTTAATTTTAAAGTTAAATAGAGTTATTTGTTTATATAATTTTGTTTTTAACTGAATTTAAAAAGATTATTATACTTTTCCATAGTATATCTGCATGATTTTTATGAAATAATTTATAGCGATTGCATATTGTAACTTTGTGTATTTTTTACTGGGTTAATAAACCACTTTTATTGAAAGAATTATAATATGTTTAATGTTTATATTTAATGCAGTAGGTTTGTTTTTTAATAGTACTGGGCTGACATTAAACATCAAAGTAAAGCCAGACTAGCAAAACGGAAGAGGGAAGCTTTGAGTACTGGTGGTGGACCATCCAGCCAAGAAGATATTTCAGAAGTAGACAAAAAATATTGGCTATCATCGGTGAGCAAGCTGTGTTTGGTGACAGAGAGCCCCAAATACCTGTTTTTGTAAGTTCTTAAATTTTTTGTAATATATGTGCATGGTCATTCAATTTTGTAGATACTACTATTTAATAATTATTTTCCAGAACACTAACCCTACCCCAGAACAAGTACCAATAACTGATCTAATAACTGTTCCTGAGGAAGTACTAAAATCTGGTAAGCATTACAAGTACTTTCATGAATATTCTATTACACTTTATCTTTTATGAAACATTAGGTAAAATTTGTTTTAGATAATGTGGCAAATGATGACATCTCTTTTCATAAGACTGTTGAAAGTTCACCTTCAAAAAGAGGTCAAACATGCAAAGTGTGTAAGTGTTTCTCTTCTATGTATGTTCCTCTTACAGTAATATGTTTTTATTACTTTTTTTTCGATGGCTATACTTATATTTTAAAATTGTCTGTAAAAATGCTTTTTCCAAGTGAATAACCCTAATACAATTATGTAATTTATACTCTCGTACATATTATATAAATGTATTGTGTGCAGATATTGAACTTCCAAAGGCATTCGTGATTCTTATTGTTACAGACTTTAGCATATTATGGTGAAATGAAGTTGTAAATATGATTCACGATTTTTTTTGTATATTGGTTTCATGTATATTGCTATAAGTATACATTTGTTTATTTACAGACAGTTCAGAATTTCCAATAACTGGGACCACCTCTACAGTTGATACAGAAACACTACCGCAATACGTATCAGAAGAACCACAGAGAGGTAATTTCAAAAAACAATTATAGTATTTTTATTTTTTTATATTTTAGTGATAGTGTATTTCCTGATGTTAAGAGACAATCTAGCTCAAGATGGTGACATTTTAAACCTTGTGGAGGACTGGTTTTTAAGTGAAACTACCAAAACAGACCTATAGGTGCTTGTCGAGAGATTTTTCACTTGAGGGTGGTAGCTAGCAATGCGATTGTCGAAAAAGCCCTACCACCATGCTATGCTTTCATCACGATAATTTTCTTCACTACAATCTCAGGCTCATTTCAGAGATTCGAGCCCACCTCAATCGACGCAATGTTTGTATACTCTACCACTGAACCACCATTGATTCAAAACACACAATAGGAACAATTAATTTTAAAAATTACAGGTACACAGAGTCCTGTGAGCCGACCTCATGTTGACCGCCCTCGCCTACGACGCAGTAGAATTAGTATCTCTAATACTACCAGTGAGTATACGATCTACTTAGGAGACATTACTAATTATTTTTAAAACTAAATATTTACTTTGTAAAACTGAATTTTTACTAGCCTGAGCATACTTTATTCAATTGAACATATTATATGATATGACACCATATCAATTAGCTTTTATATTAAAAAATAGTGTTATCTATATTTAACTACAAATATTAGTAAATCAGAAAATAATAAAACATTTCTTATGTAACTTATAATTTACTGATATGTTTTACTTATACTTTAACTTAAAATCATTATGCTAACTGTTATAAAATGCTTGCTGTGTCCTGAAGTTGAGAGAGCACATTTGAGCACATGAGCCTCACTTACATATTACTGTAAATGCCATGTTGAAAATCCTATTAAATAAATAGTTAAAATTAAAATCTTACGTTTTCAGCTCAATCTAGAATCGACCAGCAGTGGGTTATGGATTTGGAGCGGCGCAGAGTAGAGGCAGAGACAAATCTCGCCAATGCTGCTTTAATAATGGCAGAGGCTTCGCGCTTGCAGGCGGAGACATCGCACTTGCAAGCGAATACGTTGCGCGCGCTTGTGGCCATTATAGAAAAAAGGGAAGATATACGAACAGCCGACAAAGAAAATTAACTTTTTAAATTAAAATAATTTTATGTATTTTGTTTTTATTATGACGAGAATAACAGTCCTAATTATCAGTTGACAATTATTATTTACACTATTTTAAAAAAACAAGACTTACATACTCAAATTTGAAGCATTCAAAGTCTAAATTATTTAAAAAGAATTATGAACAATAAAATTGTAGTTATAGCATGCTATCTGTTAAATTTTTAGCGAACTAGCTAGTTGTAATACGAATCACGATGTTGACATTTTAAAGGGATTAATAAGAGCGATTTTTAGAAATTTTGAGCCATAGTGGTTCTGCAGTTTTGATATAATACCAATTAAAAGCAAATAGAGATAAATCATCATCATCATCATTGCAGGTTAGTTTTTAACTTTGGTCGTAATAAGAGTTACCCAATATTACGCGTTTGTCTACAGCAGTTAAGTAGTAATGATAAATATAAAATTAAATGAAATCATTTTTTTTATTATAAGCTATAAACAATGTGGTTTTCCTTACTAAAATAATAAAACGAGTCATTATTTATACAATTCTACAATATAAATTTCCACTTAAAATACTTTACAGCATTTAAATGAAATAAAAACTCATAGAACAACAATACAAAAAATAATCAAATATTAAAGACAGGGCAAAAAAATCACTATCTTCGTGCTAACCACAATCTTTGAACAATACGATTTCGTTGTTGTCGTCCGTTAATGAGGAGTTGTTGCTCAACACTGGAATCTTCGTTTTGATTTGATGGTAGCTGAGGAATTTGGTAGAGTAGATCATTCTGTATGTCAGAATTTGGTAAATGAGGTAGTGGCAGTTGGTTTCTGTTACATATATTGTGTAAAACAGCACAGGCATTTATGATCTTAGCCACGATTTGGTGGTCATAGTGCAATACTCGATGAGATAGTAAACATCTCCAACGAGATTTTAAAACCCCAATCCAACGTTCCACTGTATTTCTAGTTAGACAGTGAACATTACTGTAAGCTCATCTGCACTACCAGGCACAGCATTTACAAAAGGAGTTAAAAGCCATGGTCTCAGTGGATATCCTGAATCACCTGCAAAATAAATTCAATATGTTAAAACAATTATTATGTAATTATAGTAATTATTTATTTGTCTGTAATATGTTAAGATATTTTTACCAACCAAGTAACCAGACGGCTTCTCCTGTACTGTTTAGATTTTGGAGATATTCATGTATTACACAATTCCTCCAAATATATGCATCATGTGTAGCACCACCAAATGATGCATCAATATGCAAAATGTTTAAATCCCTGTCACATATCTGAAATAAAAAACATGACTTTTTAAATAATTCTTACATAAGAAATATATAAATACTGTTCATTTATAAATTACTTACTATTTGAACATTTCTGGAATGATATAGTTTCCTATTAAAAAAGCGTTCCTCATGTTCTGTTGGCCTAATCAGAGCTATATGAGTACCATCAATACATCCCAGGCATCCAGGGAATCCAAATTTATTTGAAAATCTAAAACATTTTATCATAATTACAACTTTTTGTCTTAAGTTGAAGATACATAGATTTTAAATGTTCTATTTTGTTTTTACCCATTTATAATTCTTTGTCTTTCTTGCTGTGTCTGAGGAAAAATTATGTATTTTTTTAACACAGTATGTCTATTTAAAGCCTTTGTTACTTCTCTAACAGCATTAGACAGACTGGCTTGACTGAGGCTATGAAGGTAGCTTATGCCCACTGGCTTTTGATAGGAGCCAGTAGCATAAAATGACAGCGCTGTAAGCACCTGTAATATCATACCTTTATTAAATTAATTCTAATAAAAGTCAATCAAGCACAATAATATCTCACTCCAATTTTCATACCTTACATTGTACGCTCACTTTTGTTCTCCTTTTCAATGGACCCATGTATGGTTGTAACTCTCTACATAAATTTATAAATAACTTCTTAGAAAGTCTGTAGTGTGCCTTGAATTCAGCGCCAGACAAATCCAACGCCTTGGCCTGGTCTCGGAGGCTACGTCTCAATAGTGCTGAGTTTCGATTTTGGTTTCTTCTATTTTCGATGTTTAGAGCTTCCATCAACAGAATAGCACGAGCCATGTCGAAGGCACAGTCAATTGATTAATAATATTCACTACACAATACTTTTGTCAACACAAAATACGCTTTTTGTGACAAAGGGAATTGGTTTATATAGGATAACGAATGGTGGGAGACGTAAAAATTCAATATCGTAGCAGGACAAATGTTCGTGAGAAAAGTGAATTTCTTAAAAACCAAATTTACGAGCATATGCACTAACACTCCAATGTTGTTTGTTATCGCTATACACTTCACACACTTAATATTTGATACTCATGTTTGTAATAAATTAAGGTTCAAAACGAAGCAGAACAACGTTTCATGGGATAATTGCATACACTTGATATTTAGATTAACAATTCAAACAAAAAATAATAAAATACTAAGAATTATTGAGCAAAGCGATCAGCAATCGATCAAAAAATCACTACAAAGGTTATCGCAATTTGACAGGTCAAAATGCTCTCGGATGGCTCGGCTATTGCTTCCAAAACTCATACGTAATACGAAAACCTTCCCAAGTCTATAGAGAAACGTGCACATTTAGTTTACCGATTGTTCTACAGAGGCAGCACTGTCATACAATTTGCTATGGCTCTGTTATGGCTATTACATAATTTGAATTCGCCATTTTTTAGCAAAAATTTAGCAATTTTTGCTATCGCTCTGCTATTGTGAGATATATAATAAGGCGGCGGATCATTCAAATGATGTCGCCTTATGCTCGTTATCGTTGTTGCGATCTCCAACTACTGTTCTACTCGCAACCGCTCGTGTAATAGTTATTGATTCTTATGGAAAGGAACATAGTGTTCGCGCTCTTTTAGATAGCGCTTCGCAGAGTAATTTTGTTACTCTCGAGTGTTGTCAACGCCTTGGTTTAGATATAAGTAATCGCTCGGTATGTTCTATTGTAAAAGGAATTGGAGGTTCTACAAAAGCCATTCAGGGCTCTGTAAAAATTCAATTTCACTCACGTTTTGACTCGAAAATTAGTTTCGATATGGATTCGTTAGTTGTAGATAAGGTGACTGAACGTTTGCCGACGATTTCAGTCAACACTTCAATGTTGTCGAATTTTGGTAACTTACCTTTGGCTGATGATACGTACGCTATTCCAGGAGATATTGAGATGTTGGTTGGAGCTTCGATTTTCCCGCACCTCCTGTTATCACGTAAAGTTCAAGGTCATCCGTCACAAACCGCACCGCACGCACTGGAAACAGTTCTTGGTTTTGTTATTGTTGGTACCGCTCCCGCTCGCGTGGATTCTTTTTCGACCATGTCCTACTGCTGCGCCGTTGAGCCACTAGAAGCAGCAGTTCGTAAATTTTGGGAAATTGAAGAAGTCAATTGTCCTCCTATTCTCAGCCCAGACGACAAAGTCTGTGATGAGTTCTATAGCCGCACGACTACTCGTGATGAAGATGGTCGTTATATTGTTGCGCTTCCCTTCAAGGGCGATATTTCTTCTCTCGGTGATTCTCGTCAATCAGCCGAAAAACGTTATTTTTGTTTGGAGAAAAAACTGCAAGCGTCTCCTAAGTTGAAACAAACTTACGACGACGTTATAAACGAGTACCTAGATAAAGGCTACATCTCGCCCGCGCCTGTTGAAACTGTAGAGTCTAAGGACGCTCCGTCGTATATCATACCACACCATGGAGTTATTAGAGAAGATAAATCTACTACGAAACTACGCGTAGTTTTAGATGGTAGCGCCAAGACTAGTACGTCAGTTTCTCTAAATGATATTTTATATAGTGGACAAAATCTGCAAGGTAACTTGTTCGATATTATAGTTAACTTTCGCTTGTTTTCGATTGCACTCTCAGCTGACATTCGTCAAATGTTTCTCTGTATCGGTGTAAACGAACGCGACCGCAGATTTCAGCGCATTTTGTATCGGTTTTCCCCGCAGGAACCTTTGATGATTTACGAATTCAATCGTGTTTGTTTCGGTCTGAAATCGAGTCCTTTTCATGCTCTGAGAACAATAAAGCAGCTTGCCTCGGATGAGTGACCTGCATATCCAAAGGCTAAGGAAACTATAGAGACTGGCTTATACATGGATGATTTTGTTTATTCTGTAGAAAACGAGATAGAGGCCATTGAAACTGCTGCTGAAGTTATTAATCTCTTGAAAACGGGTCAGTTTGATCTAGTGAAATGGAATAGCAACTCGCGAAAGGTTTTGAATTCAATACCGCCATCGCATCGCTTGTCAACTGTTAAAGAGTTTGACGAGAGTGATTTGCACAAGATTCTAGGCTTATGCTGGTCACCTACATCTGATTCGTTTAGTCTTAAAATTTGTTCTTCTCCACCAACTTGCACTAAACGCACTATATTATCTTGCGTAGCGAGAATATGGGATATAATGGGATTTGTAGCGCCTGTAGTTTTGTATGCAAAGCTTCTTATAAAAGATCTTTGGTTGTCAAATTGCGACTGGGATGACAAGCCACCAGATAGTATCGCTCATTTGTGGGCTCGTTTTAGGGAAGAGCTTCCTTTGCTCAACCAAATTAAAATTCCACGGCATATTGGTACTAATAAAGATAGTGTCGTTACAGTTATTGGTTTCGCAGACGCTAGCGAGAAGGCGTATGGAGGTGTTGTTTACTTCCACGTTCAAAATAATGATAGCGTCTCAGTGAGCCTTATTACTGCCAAGTCTAAGGTCTCACCTCGTAAAGTAGTATCTCTTGCGCGCCTCGAGCTTTGTGGTATACTTATACTATCAAAACTCATTGGTACAATTGTCAATGCTTGTCAAACCCGTATTAGTATAAATAGAATTTTTGCATTCTCGGATTCAACCGTGGCCTTGTGTTGGGCTCATTCTTCTCCTCATCGTTGGGACACCTTTGTCGGCAATAGAGTCGCAAAAATTCAATCGGAATTGTCACCGCAAAATCTTTACCACGTGGCTAGTACGGATAACGCTGCCGATTGCCTATCTCGTGGGCTAACTCCTGCTCAGATCTTAGATCATTCGCTATGGTTTCGCGGCCCTTCATGGATCCAAGCATCACCCGAAGAGTGGCCTGTTAGTCCTTTCAACCCCTCAACTGTGTCAGAACCACCAGAACAAAAGAAGCACACTTTGGTTACAGCTGCACCACGTGAGGAGTCACCAATATTGTTGTTGTCTAGTAGACTGTCGTCATGGTCTAAACTCTTGCGCTGCGTAGTGTATATGTGTCGTTTTGTGAAAATATTACCTCCGCGTGAGTATATAGTTGCCGCTGATCTCGATAAAGCCGAGTTTATTGTACTTCGTGAGCTTCAGCGTAATTATTTCCCTACAGAATTTAAAAATCTTGAATCCAACAAACTTTGTAGTCGCGCTTTTCAAAGTTTGAAACCTTTCTTACAAGATGGGCTCATACGAGTTGGTGGTCGTTTGAGCCAATCAAACCTGGAATTTGAACAAAAACATCCAGTAGTTTTACCGCGAAAGGATCATGTTCTTAATATTTTAGTGGATTACTATCACAAGATAAATTGTCACGCTGGTCCTGATTTGTTGATGTCCATCCTGCGACAAAAATACTGGATATTTTCCGCTCGTAATTTGATTCGCTCTAGGGTACACAAATGTGTGCCGTGTTATAGGCTTCGTCCGAGAGCTGCAGCTCCGGAAATGGCCGACCATCGTTCTTGTCGTGTAGTAGAGTCAGTTAAGCCATTCGTACACACCGGAACGGATTACGCCGGTCCGTTTAGAGTAACGATATCACGTGGTCGTGGTATACGCTCGACGAAGGCTTATGTCTGTATTTTCGTTTGCATGACAACTCGTGCAATTCATATAGAGTTAGTTGGTGACTTAAGCACGTCAAGTTTCATGTCAGCGTTTAAGAGGTTTCTATCGCGTCGTGGCCCTGTGGGACAAATGTATTCGGACAATGGCACAAATTATGTTGGAGCTAAACGTAATATAACAGAATTGCATGCATTTTTAAGATCAAAGTATTTTAACACAGAATTTGCTCAAGTATTAGCTGAAAACCGCATCAAATGGTCACTAAATACCCCCACCGCTAGTCATTTTGGAGGAAATTGGGAGGCCAACATAAAGACCTTAAAATCGCATCTATATCGCGTGATAGGCGAGCAGATTCTTTCCTTCGGAGAGTTAAGCACGGTGCTTGCTCAAGTGGAAGCGGTAATGAACACCCGCCCACTATGCCGGACTTTGTCTAGTGATCCTTCAGAGCCACTAGCACTAACGCCTGCACATTTTTTAAATATGACTTCCCTCAAGTATTTGCCTTGTAGAGATATTGATGAAGATCGACTGCATGTTCTTTCGCGTTACAATTTAATGGATAAACTCGTTCAGTCATTCTGGAAGCGCTGGAGAACAGATTATTTGCACACTTTACAGTCGCGTCAAAAATGGAATACACCATCGACTCCAATTACTGTTGGAACGGTCGTGATTCTCATAACTGAAAATACACCCCCTTTACATTGGCCACTAGGCGTTGTTGAGGAAGTTTTTCCTGGATCCAATGGAATAACTCGTATTGTTCGCGTTAAAACCGCAACCGGATCCTATTTACGCCCAGTTGTCCGTCTCTGTCCTCTGCCCAATCAACAGTAGCAGTGGTCAGTTTACTTTAGGTTTAGTTTAGTATAGTTCCCTTTTAGTTTAGTTATTTTGAAGGGAATCCTTCAAGCCGGGGGAAAATGGTTGCGCCGCTTTCATATCGTTTTGAATTTACCGCGATATTGTGGTCAGTTCGCGAGTCATTCCACCCACGCTTTCCCCTTCCTTGGCACATACATGCAGGACGAACGATTTCGTCGCCGCGCCGCTACTGAGTCAACGGTTTTCGCTCGTCTGTATCGGTAACAAGAATCACTCGCTGCGGACAGTACGTGCCGCCATTTTCGTGTCGTATAATTGTTTGTGTTGAATTTAAATATAGACTAGTGCCTGTTAGTGTTAACAGAGTGTCGACAGAGAACAATTTGTGTCTACGTCGAAGCCGGCTAGCCAGGTGATACTGCAGACGTCACAAGGTATGTGCCAAAATCCCCTTTTCCAAATATAATGTCCATAGCCCTTCGCACCGATCCGGAAACATATTCGTCTCGCTGATCACAATATTTTAGTAGAAAACGCACCCGCAAATATACAGTCCACTCAATATAGAAAATAGTTCACCGTCATCGCAACCGCGTCACCACCTATAAAAAAATAAGATCGAAAATACATGTTTAGATCGACAATTCACGTCAAATCAATGTTAATTGGGGTTTCATGAAAAAATGTTTTGTTTTTTTTTTTAATTTAAACGAAAAGCACAAAAATAAAATGACATAATTGAGTTAACATTTTTTGAATTATCGCGTTTTGAACACATTACAAATCTCTATATATCTCTCATATTTATCAAAGGAATTTTCGTGGCAACGCCATATATACCTTAATTATTCATGAAAATTAATGATTCAAACAACATTTTAAAGCTTATGTACTTTTCTATTGATAAAAAGGTAAATAGCTGGTACTTAAAAATGTGTTTAACTAACATCACAGCTGTTTAGATTGTTTACATTCTATAATGTACGAAATATTCGCATGGATCAGCTAGTAAATATTTAATATGGATCTAAAACACGACGGGGTTGCGATCAACAAACAGTGGATACTTACGAGTGTAGGTAGTTAGTTACTACAAACTGCGCTCGGTAACGAAGACACCGCGACATATCAGTCTACTCGTGACCTCGGCCGGTGTTGCCAGGGCGAAACGTCGAGCAATCCGCGATTTGACATTATTTTCAAAAATTGAACTTAACTAATTAATAATATTCGTCTATTGATAAAAAGCCTATTTTGATTATGATTTACTATCTAAATGTAAAATGCGTGAAAGTATGTATTTTCGATTAGGATTTAGTAACTATATGTAAACTTTAAAACGGCCACCCTGAAAAGTACCTATGCATTTTCGATTTGTCAACATATTCACGCTCTGTACGAACATATTGCCACCCCATAAAAATTAAAAATGGTCCTATATTAAGCCATATGTAGCTTTCCATTAAATATAGTACCACTCTCACATTTCCCAATCCCATATAAATATGTGTGCTCATAAATTTCTCATACTAGCTAAACATAGAATTATGCAATGTATCTAAATCTTCTTTTCTTTGTACAGCTCGTTTCTTTTCTTTCTTAAAGGCTTCATAGCTTTCATTGTCTGTAGGCAACTCAAAACGGCAAAATGGACATGTATTGGTCTGCAAAAAAATGAAGAAATTTCTTAATAAATCTATTTTATTAATTCCTCCCACCTGGTTCATAAAAATATTATTTTTTATCATGTTTTTAATATTTGAACATTTCATAGGATGCAAGTTTTTGTAGAATTTTATAATATAATTATTTTACAGAATTTTAACAGTCATTTAGTTAATTTGATGACTTTACACGTCAGTATTAATGTAATGTCTTTAAGTTTCTTTAAATTTTAGTTTCATAAATTTTCATATTAGTGAACCAACTATGTCTTATCTAAGTAATAGGCGATTATTCAGCTAATAGAATAGAATAAAAGGATAAGTAGGAAAATAACCAAGATAAACTTTAAATAAACAAATTGAATATGAAAAGTCCAGAATACAGGGTTCACAACCTAAAGAGAGGTAATTAGTACCAGCAAGCAACATATAATTACAGTATTTTGGACAACATGGACCAGAATTACTGTACTTTACGAGCATCCAGTACGGATGTCTTTTTTTGCTCGTCGTTTAACAAAATTAGCGAACACTGCAAAGCTTATTCTGATTCTCGCCTCGGTATGATCTTTTTTAGCTCTGTTGTTCCGTCTTCCACCACATATGACTTTTTATATGAATTCTTAGAATTTTCAAATTATCGTATGATAATGTACTATTAAAGATAATTAATAATAATTATTGCATGGTTGTGAACCTTACCATAAGAGCCAAATAAATAAATAGTATGCTAAAATTGTAAAAAATGAAAAATTACCTTTTCCAACCAAGTCAAAATGCAATTTATATGGAATAAATGGTGGCAAGGCATCTCTTTAGCTTTGTCACCTATAATGAAATCCTTCAGACATATTGGACAGTTTTTATCCCCACTGTTTATTGGTACTTCAGGTAACTGATTAATGGCATCCTTTGACGCAGGAGGTGGTAACCTGAAACAGATTCATATTATGAATATGATAAAGCAGTTTTAAGTAATTTTAGAAATCTTTACACCAATCACAATAGGCTTATATAGATGTTACGGTAGAGAAACTAAGTAAAATTGGTAAGAAGAAAAAAGTACTTTCTGAAAGGAAAACTTCTTTAACACCATTGTGATTTGAAACTCAATGAAACGAAAATTGATAGTAAAAAGAGACAACCATATACATCTATAACCTACGAGATAATGAAATAGAATACATTTACATTATTCACTGTTATTGCAAGTCCTGATTTACATGATTGCGATCATCGTCAGATTGACCTAGTGGTGTGAGACGAACTTCAAATGCAGTACACACGGGCTGGTATTAATATTATTAATTCTATTATTAGCTTTTTTTATTGTTTATAGGTTTAGTGTTATGGCCACAATCTTACCTGATGTTAAGTGACGATGTGACCCAAGATGATGACATACTAACCCAAGTAGGAACTGGCTCTCAAGTGCACCCGCCAGAAATTTCTACTGGTACTTGGAGACAGATTTTCTACTTGATGATGATAGCTAGCTAGGCGGGCAATATAAAATACCCTACCACCTAGCAAATAACTACTGATCATAGCACTATTACTGAGAATAGAATCAACACTTTTGTATTATATGATTTTGGGCTATGTAGCAATAGAGCTAGTCTCTTTACTTAAGTCCATGGTGTCTATCAGTGGTAAAACATTTTTAATAAAAATAATACACAGATACACATATATATACATATATAGAATAATACACATATACACAGACCTTGGCCACTCTCCAGTAAAATTATCCTCAAAAATTCCAAAATCTAAAAGTAATCTCGCCAGATGTAATTGATGATTTGGTGTCTCGCCATCTGCTAGTTCTCTCCAACCCATCTCCTCAAAATATCCAGCCATAGTTTAAAAAAACTGTAAAACCATTAATGACAATTTAAATGTTATATCACATAGTGCCATTAACAAATTTATTGTTATTGATATCTATATATGCATATTGAAAACAATATTTTACCCACAGATTTGAGAAAAATCTGTGATTTTATCATAAATAAACCTTAGTCTAAACAAGACAAGTGTAATGCTAATTTTACAATACAAATAACTTTCAATCTAAAATAATATTTGTATTCTAATTTTGTACTCACATAATCTGACAAAATATTTTATTATTTACATATAAAGGTAAACTGAAAAGAATATCTTAGTTTGTAGAAATCACAAAAAAATTAAAAATATATTAAGAAATGTTTTTCTAAATATGTTGTTATTGGAACTTGCTGTATATAAGAACTTGGAATTCTTGGAAGTTGGAACAATTTGAATAATCATTTACAAATATCACAGTAGGGATGACAATCTGATATCATATAATTGAAGAATCGATTTATTAAACCACATAATCGATTTTTAAGTCTATACAAAGAAATAAGCCCGGGCGGCGCGGCGCGGCGGCGCACGGCTAGGTGTAACATGAATCATCCATTAGAGAGAGGTCTTTAAATTGTTATTAATGGAATTTGTATGAAATTACTTCTCCAAATACATTTTATAAATTGAGTAGCTATGGCCCGCGGTTTCACCCGAGTATCATTTAAAAGAAATCGCTGATTGATGATTTATAATACTTTCATATACATACATATCCCACGACTCGTTCGTGCCACTATACCTAAGAGATAGGCATATGGTATCGCGGACTTTTTGTTAGAAGTACTAAGGAGCAATATTTTTGTAGAACATTGTATTTATGCATCACTAACCATTACGCCAGAGCACGCGGATAATGAAATTCGGGTGTGCTGTTTCTTTCAAGTTAATTAACAAAAATCAATATTTAAAGCTAGCTTTATCGCATGTCACATTACAGCTGACCGTGGAGTAGGGATAAAGTGAAAGGCACAAAAAAAGTTTCACTTGCATTGTGGTTTCATAAAACCACACAATATTTTTTATATTATAGTATAGATTATTCTTTTCATTACCGTGTCATTCTCATGGTGTCATTTACACATTATAACACGATACATACCAGCAAATTAACAGCAGAATATCGGCAACAGTTTATAATAATAAATTATCTTTCTCTATACCTGAAATAAATTCTTTTCCTCTATAACTTTCTGTCTTTTTCTGTACCTGATACTTTAGTACGGTTGTAAAAACAACTTTAATTAGTAAAAAATATTGATTATTACGGTGTCCTTTTTTGTTTTTCATAATAGGGATTTATATTGTAAATACAAACTCGAAAATCATATCAAATAAAGATCGATTATTGAGATATCGATAATTTAGAACTCGTATTTTTTTGTAAATCAATTGATCAGATTTCAATTCAACTCGAATTAAAAATTGGTCTCTTTCGGAAAGAATCACTTTCCTGTATGACAGATTAAAGCGTAAATATGGAATAAATTTCAGTAAAATAAAGTATGTAGGTACTCTGTGATAATATCATATATGGAATAAATGGTTTTCCAACATACCAGATAGCTGTTTCGAGTTCCCTCCAGGTAGCATCCATATTCCCTCAAAAATATTACAGTAATGTATACTACAAATAATCTGTGAATAATAAAACATTCTTTAAAAAAATATTGTATGGTTTTATAAAACCACGATGCAAGTGAAACTTAAAAAATAAAAAAGGTGTGTGTGCGATTCACACACGATAGAAGTGAAACTTCATTTTAAAAGATATTTTATTTAAACAGTGTGCAATATACATACACACTGACATTTGCTCTCTCGCTCTGGCTCACACAAAGAGGAGAGAGCGATAATATATTGCTCTCTCGGTCTGGCTCACACAAAGAGGAGAGACCGATAATATATTGCTCTCTCGCTCTGGCTCACACAAAGAGGAGAGACCGATAATGTGCGTTAAACGTTTAACGTTTACCAATTTGACACCATATTTAAACCGTCCGTGTGCTTCCAACTATAACATGGATCGGTATACATAAAAATCAATCACCTAAATTCAATATTTTCTGCATAGTTAATAATAATAAGTTGTAGAAAAAATTCTCAAAGTCATCGTTATGTTTTGTATATAAATGCATACATAAGAGACATGAACTATTCATCAAAATATGTAATACTTATCTTCTAGTGAAACACATATCAATACTAATTATTTATTATGTTTCCTAGGCTAATGTATATGGAATGCTTGTAGCTATACATAAGACCTTCGTAAATAAAATACCATAACACGTAAATATCCGTACATACATATAACACGTAAAGATATATAATTCTTATCGTAACGTAGAAAGACAGAAACTTTAATCATAAACCAACGATAACGCTCCAGGGACCGTAAGGCTAACAGTATAATCAGTTTGAAAAAAAAAAGATATCTGCTCATCAGTCCTCAACAATAGCAGTTTTTTGTTTACCATTTTAAAATGTAGGTATGTAGTTATATTAATTATTTTATTTATGACTTATCTGTCAAAGTTACAATATAGGGGGAAGTGGGGTACTTAGATACAAGAGGCACATTGATACACCAACAATATTTCAATATTAACAAACATTATTAGAGACCCGACAAAACTAAAACGTCCATATACATGTTTTAGCTCCACAGCTATAACCACGCTGGCCGCTTGTTAACCGTTAGCGTTGGAACAGAGTAAGTGTGTTTTTAGTGCGACTAACTAAAAAATACTTAAGTATCTGAAAGTATTTCTCTGCTGTTTTATATGATATAATTAAGATTTAAACTTACGAAACGTTAGTTAATCTATCCAATATTCGGTATTAGAAGTATTTTTTAATGTGTTCGATGGTTTTATTGAATTTTTTATTTTTATTTTTTAATTATCTGCTGGGGCACATCGATACATCAATATGCGGGGCACATTGATACGTATTAATCACATCCATGTAAGCGATACGAATGTGATAAAATCGGTAAATACAATAGAAGTCGTATTTGTGGATACTGATACTAGTGCAATTATTAATGCTGCCGAAATTGTGAAGAAAATGAAATATCTGCAATTGAAACTGACCCTATATCTACGAAAAAACCTGCATCTAGTAAGTTTGTGTTTGTGTGAATATAAGACAAGCGTTTATTTTGGAGCTGCAACTGCAATACCTGTGCTTTAGAAGTTACTATTTCTTTAAAGGGAACGTCTCGAACTTATTTCTTTTGTACTTTTTGAAATAATTTCAACGTATATAACGTTCAACCACACAGCGGTGGTAATGGTGCCAGCATAAATTGAGATACCTTTAGGAACTTGTCATTACTGAATAGAGCTCAGCTTATACCTGGAACTGTTACCAATGGTGCAAGGTTGACTGTACCTAAACATTTTTTATTGTAGTTATTAAATAATTAAATCCATAGTCGTTTCTATAGTTTTTTTTAAAGAGAAAAGCCTTTGAAACATATAATTTTTCCTTTATTAATAATCTTAAGTCTTATTATAATGTCCACCAGTTAAACGTTATTTCCTATTATATATTCGTACATATATATTGTCGTACTAAAATGTCCCATTCTATGTACCATTGTGCCCCGTACGTGGGGCACAATGATACAAAACCCATTTTTTATTAAATTAATTTTAATCTCATTATTATTTAACTTTAATGATTCTTATGACTCATATTATAATATTGATACAATTTAACATTCAATAAACATAAAATAATAATATTTTATTAATTATTTATTTATGCATAAAATACGACATTGAATTTTTCTGTATCAATCTGCCCCACTTCCCCTACGCATTAGCGTATAAAATTGATCTTAAGATATAGGGTATCTTAAATACCGTGAATATCCGTGCACACCCGTCGCGCGTCCCGCAAACCATAAGGAGGTCGCACTTACAGCGGTCTGAATATAATGCTAAATTTATTAAATAAAAAAATACTATAAGGCTCTTGCACACAGTACTATGTTATGTACCTAGTGCTAGATTTTTGAAGTTGCTTCCTGAAAGCACTTTGTACTTATCTGAGTCAGGGATTAATCGAATATCATTTTCCTATATTCAGTGCGTATAATAATTACTATTTCTGGTTTTTGGGTCAAATTAGGCAAACGAGAAATGATACTTCCCTTAAAAATTGATAAATATTTTGTGGATTATGATATTTTTCTTACAGAACGGCTTTTTTAGACTTTTTTATTTACATCATACTTAGTCTATATTTCGATGAGAATAAGAATTAATGAAATTATGGTAAAGTGAAATAAATTCATTTCTTTGGAATTACTTCTTGTTGTAGGAATCTCACATTATTGAGGTAGATGATTATGAAGAGAGTTGATGTAGACTTATTCAGTCCTATATAACCAGTATTAATATTGTTTTACTTTTGATCCTATATATTAGTAGGTACAACCAAAGTTTTCTTTTTCATGTTATGAAGTAGCAGATAAGCATGCAGTCCGCCTGATGTTAAGTAGTCATTTCAGCCTTTAGCTATTTAAAACCAACCTGAAAAAGGGTCACAATATTAACAACTGGGGTTAGTGATAAAAGGTTGCTACTCCTGAGGATTGAATTAAAATGCTTTGTCAACGATAACCTTCAGGCGGAAACCTCAGATCTAAGGACAGAGAAAGGAGAATGGGCTCTTTTGTATGGACTGTGGGCTATCGGCGGCCATGAATCATTTTGGTATTTATTGATGTAGTATAGTCCTACAACTACTATGAAGAAGTTTCATTACTGTGAATCACTTATAAGTGAAAAAAAAACATTATTGTTTTTCAGAACTTAATACAGCTTTACTATGTATTCTAGTTTACAAAGAGGTAAAAATTGGAGATCAATGAAAAAAAAAAGAAATCAAGTAGTCCCATACTTATTTATTGATGTAATGAAGCACATCTAACATTGTTAATAGGTACAATAACAAATGAACTATAATTACACTTAATTCCGCTGCTGGTAAACGAATCTCTTCAGGCTGGTTTCTAGCCCAATCTAGGTATCAAATTACACACATACTCGTAATATGTGCGCAGCATCCGACTGTGCGCCTTCTACTCAAACAAGAACAATAATAATAAGCGATAGCTTCTCCTCCGTTCCTTTGTCGGTCAATAACAATATAGAAGTAATAAATATATTTTTAAATGGAATACAAAATGTAACGTCCATAGTAAAAGTTATTCGTTAGTAATAAAACTTTCATATAAAAGTAGTTTCATTACCTACTGGCCGCCGATAGCCCAAAACTGCCCATTATCATAGAATATTATAGGTATATTTATTATTATATAGAATGTTACAAAATGAATCTCCTCAGATACAGTGGTTCTCTAATACTGATATCACCAAAACCCAAATTATTATCGCCCATAGATTACGTTCCGATTACTTGGCCCTCAACAAATTTTGCAATCTTATGAAATAACATACCACGCCCTACTAATGCGGTATGGTCGACGACATGCAGTACCTACTACCTACGTATATATCGATAGAATGTGCTCGGAAAAAATCGACGGCTCCCACGCATAAAGTCGAAACACATTTTTTGTGTAAATTGTATTTTTGTGTCATTAGAACCATAATATACCGTATTAAACATTCCTGAACCCTAATTACTGAATTCCTGAATACTAATATCTTCTATAAATTATGAGTTTTTGAATTACACAAATGAACTATATCAGTAACGTTTACAAAAATAGCTCTCCTGAAAAATATCGTTTTTTGCCTTACGACCTTATGCGTTGGAGCCGTCGAAATTAGAGAATGTATAAAGGGGGAAACATACTATCGGACGCGTCTTATAGATATCTGGATAATGAATGTATACTGAACTGTGCAAACTATCGGACGTAACCTTGGGCCGTCCTTGAGCGTTCGGACGTCCGATAGAAATCTGGCGCACTGGATGTTTGGCGACTCCAAGCCCGGTAAAGCTGTAAAGGCCTTAATGGCTCCAGGGCCCCTAAGGCTAACAGTATAGTCAGTTCCAAAGAAGTTATTTGGCAACTGTACACACTTATCTGTCGCAGCTTATGGACGTGTCCAATACTTTGTTTTCAGCTTTATAGAGCGCTTATTGGTCTCAGTATGTAAAATCGGAGTAAATTTCGTGCTATACTATTAAAATCAAACAGTGCTGACGCCATTTCGGTATACCATATAGTTGCTAGTTATTTTAAACAAGGTCTATGCAAATAATTGGGCCGGTGTAAACCCAAGGGTTTATTAACCCTAAGTAGTAAATTAGAAATATTAACTTAAAATTTAGACTAGAATTCCCAGCGAGTTACACTGATATTGTAAGCTAGATCTGCAGATTCGAACTCTTACATACCTAATTCACCTCTTTAAAACTTGATGTTCTAAAAGAACTATGAAACACATTTTTATTGGTCTTTAATGCAGAGTGTAAACACTTTTCCTGCGTTTTTTAGCTTCAAAGCTTCTGATTTACATTAAAACGGTTCTAAACGCACAGAGGTAGGTATGTTGAAAATCTTATCCTACTGGCCACTGCCACAGGAGTGAAACCTAAAACGATGAGTAGGTAATTTTGTTTACTATAGATAGTAGCAGTAGCTAGTATTTAATTGTTAACTGTATTTAACAATATACAAACTCCCTTTCCTTGAACGAAACTAACGAGTGTCGTACTTAGATACTATATAATATATATCGATTGATTAAATCTAATGCTAAGCAATGCATATTAATTTAATTATTGGGAACGTAATCACGAAAACAAGCACATCGTAGTTCGTATTCGTAAAGTTCACATAGCGTCACCTAGATTACTCATTACCTTAACATAAGAGTACCAACATGCGAGCGTAAAGTATTACTCAAGGTTTATATGTACTCGTAAATCGTAGGCCGTAGTTTCACGTTCATAGCCAGTGCTACGTGCAGTCAGTCCAGTCAGTTTAATAGTGGAAAGTGAAGCGACTAGTCGCAGTTCCAATTTTGTGATACCATTATCAAAAAACCGGTAAGACGTTTGCGTTTACACACGTTCTAAATATAAAAATTATCTAATAACAATAACCTCGTTGCGTTTCATTAGGTTTGTTAAAACAGAGCGGACAAGGTCTCATAAATAAAATATATCTAACATACGTAACTATGTAATTTATAATTTTATCTAAACTGTTATATTCGTGACGTTTAATCGTTTAATAATTTGTTTAAACATTGCCATAATTTTGAAATATTTTAGTTTTACTCGGAGGAGTTTCGCTTATATTATCTACGTTTTATCCATGTGCAAAATTCATGTATTTTATATGTACTTTTGTATGTATAAAAATAACCTAATTGCGACAACTATGTCTCAAAATTACATTGTACCTCGGCCGATTCCAAAAATAGCGATCTAATAGAAAATCTAAAGTGTAAAGTTCTACACAACAAAACAACTATGTATATAGCGTGATTTGGTCAAATTATAATTACTTAAATTCTTTATGAATCTTTATTTCCAGGTCAATTTTTTTATACATAGACTCGTTCGAAAATAATTATTGAACATTACAATTAGTCAAAATATATACTATATAACATAGCGTATATTTTGTTTTTCTTCAAACGAAGATGTAACTAACTACCTACGGAAGCGTAGAGAGATAATGTCAAACCCACCTAGGAGTATATTGTTTATAATTATTTCTTTGGAGATTTCTCTCTATTTAGGGTAGTTACTTAGGGACGAATACCTCCACCCTACAGAAAATAGCAGCCAAATGACCTAGTGTTGTGTTCCTGCGGTGAGTAAGCTTTCCAGAGCTACTTGGAGTAGGGGGGTTCAAGGTCGGCAAAGCGCTTGTGATACCAATGGTATTACAAGCGTCCATAGGCTATGGTAGCCACTTACCATCAGGAGAGTCGTAAGCTTGTTTGCCACCTTTGTACTATAAACAAACTTAGGATTTTTAACTATTATCAATAATTCTCCAAATAATATTACTTATACATATCCTCACGCTACATAATTAGACTTATAAGAGATAAGCTGAGACATATTAATTACGGACTTAAACGTATCCTAATTGGATATCCGTTCCAATAAGGACTTTACGGTTGTAAAAGGATTATGATAGTATACCCTCCCTCGACTAATTCTACCGCGTATAAATTAACTAGCTGTGCCCTGCGATTTCACCCGCGTATAATTTAAAAGAAATAGCTGATTGATGATTTATAATACTTCAGTATAAATAATATTTTTATCGAGCAGCCAGGGTTATGCGTTACAACTCACATGACTCGATCGCGCCACTACACCTATTCATAGTCATAGACCTGAGCCGAGTGTTGAATTATTTAAATTTTACATTATCTCCCAAACTACTCGTCCAAATAACATGCTATAAAGTGCAAATTTTATCCTCATAATTCTGTCGATAAACATAAATCCTCATAATTATTATGAGGATTATATATAAAAATAATTTTTCGAATCCGACTGGGAGTTCCAAAGATTAGCGTGTTTAAACAAACAAACAAGAACTCTCCCGTTTTATTATATTAGCACAGATCACATACCGTAATACTCTGGTTAATTCATTGGTTAGGTGGTGATATTTGTTTTGTAGCAACGTGTCTTCCATGGTACTACGAATTCTACAAGTACCTACTACACGTTTGTACTTTATTTTGTACCGCTTTAATTTCTTACTATTCGTTAGCATTCCGCCCGCAACACAGACGAAATTACTTTTCTCAAATAAGAGAAAGGTACTTTTCATACCAAGATCAATACATTCTCCTATCACTTCAAATTAGTTGTAAATGTGTGATCCGTGGAGTCTAGAATTTAATTGTAAATAACGAGAAAATTTAACATATATTAATATGTTACTTGATTTAAAAAATGAAAATAGTTATGAATAAACTTGGTATCTAATTATTATTTATGAGTAATATATAATGAATGTTTACTATCGCTTTACCTTATAGAATGATTAAAAAATAACAAGAAGTGACATGATTCATTTTGTTGCGATCACAAAAATCACTTTAAAGTTGATTTATTGTTAAAATTGTTATTGAAATAACAAACATAACGAATCGGCCCTGACAAGAGAATTTCTTAAAAATTCTATGGTCATGACAATTTTCATGCAACTTTAAAATCTGAAATTTATTATAGTTTCAATTTAAAAATTTGTTTCATATGAGGACAAACAGTCATATAGTTATTCTATTTTACAACTTCTCAGCAATTACTCATGCTTTAATTTGGTATCCTATATGCACTTCCATTCTGTTTACCTGACTTTCTTTCCAGTATAACTTCAAATTTTATCACTGGTTCTTCACGTGCCATTTGTATGGAACAAAAAAAAACTTACGATCTGACAAATCATCATTAAATAAAAAAATAACTATAGGTAAATATAATAATCTATATTAATATTATAAAGCGGAAGCGGAGTTTTATTGTTTGTTTGTTTAAACACGACAATCTCTGAATCTACCAGTCGGATTCGAAAACTTCTTTTTGTATATAATAGCCATATTCTCGAGGAATCGTATAGCCTCTCAGCTAGCCTTAAATATTGAGTTTTGTTAAGTAAGTCGGAATAAATAACTCATCCTAACTGGTTTATTCGCGTGCGCTGGCGTAATGGTTAGTGATACGTAAATACAATATTCTACAAAAATATTGCTCCTTAGTACATCTAAAAAGTCTGCGATACTATATGCCTATCACTTATACATAAGCCACAATAAGGTATTTTGTGACAAGTTTTATTGAAAATTGATTTGTGAGCATTATTAGGCATGGCATATTAATCCTTACGAACGAAAGTTACTTCATCATAAAGACAATTTTATGTGGTAAACTTTGCCGTTATAGCATGTTATTAGGACGAATAGTTTGGGAGATATTGTACAATTAAAATAATTCTAGACTCGACTCGAGTCTATGACTATAGGTGTGGCGCGAACGGGCCGTGTAAGTTGTGACGCACAACCCTGTAAGAATATTATCTAAACTGAAGTATTGTAAATCATCAAACAGCGATTTCTTTTAAATTATACGCGGGTCAAACCGTGGAGCAAAGGTAGTAGCTGTATAAAAACCTTTAAAATTGGGTACATATACGGCAATTAAGAAATGACCAATAGGCAGGTACTGGAATTTATTTTAAATGGTCTCAGCTGGCTTATCACATATTTTATCAATAAAAATGTTATCTCAAATATCTTTATTCGTGTTAATATACTCGCAACTATGCGTAGGTATATGTGTTATTTCGAAGTTGACGTAACTCTGATCTGCCTTCATTAACAGCAAATTAGCATAATTGAATATTACAAATTACAATCTGTCACATAATGTAATAAATAATAATAATACCAGCCTGTAAAGATCCCACTTCTAAGCAAGGGCCTCTTTTTTAAGGGAATTCATGGATCGAATAATTAATGCAACATTATTTTATATACCTACGTATGTAATGATAGCGAATAAAAACATTTATATTCATAAACATATCTTGTGCCATTGATTTATATATTTTTGGAATAACTATTACCTAACCACTTTCGGAAGGTCTGTTTTACCTTTACAATTTCATCGGGCTCGATCAGACGCGACTGATTAAGAGAAAATACTTTAGATGTATGAATAAACGAAACGATCCTTTTTTTACGCATTGCGCTTTATTTTTCTATAGTTATTAGTAATCATCAAAATAATTATATAGAAAAGAGTAGGAGATATTAAAAACTGCGGCTGCAAGTTTCGCTTGATGCACAGTAGAGAAGAAGTGTATGCACTGGATTATAATTTTTAATTAGCGTCATAGCATACATTTTTGCCCGACCGAGCTTCACTCGGTGCCTTAATAAATAAAACACCACTTTACGTTCCTAAGTTTGGAAAAAACATTGTCTAAGTACAAAAACACGTCAAAGTCATCAGAGCCCCTTCCAAGAAACCAATAACACATAATAATATACAATACACAAAGAAATTTAGTTATAGGTATTAAATAGGTGTAGGCAGGCCTTTGGTTTCAATGGTTTCTTACTTTTCCGGACAAACGGAGTCGGATATCATAAATCTTCTTTTCCTGTTTATTTTTGTTAGAGTTTGGTCAATCAGTGACCATGTCACCCCAGTTAATGTCACAAAAACATTGTTGATAATACAATAAACAAACTCTCTAAAACTAAGTATCTTCAAATTCAACGTTTTCTAATGCCCATAATGACCATTTTGTATACGTAACATAAAAATTCAAAGTACCTAATAAAAAAACCACTCATTCATTTAGGTACCTACCAATATTGTTAATAGCATAAAAACTGCGGTAAATAGGTACAAAGTCCCTGGATAAGAAACGATAGTTAATTATTTCAGATTTTTTTCTATATATTAGTACTTTTATCTTCAAACAATGATTTTATTTTAAATTTAAATTGTCACGTAATACTTGAATGTCTACATAACCTTATCAAACTCGTATGTGTCGTTTGAGCAAGATAAAGAGATTGTTAACGTCGTAAATTATAGCATAGGTAAAAATCTTTATATAATGCATAAATATTTATAAAATATTGCAAGAGATTTTGGCGGGATCTTTATGTGTCATGTGTTGGTTTTTTAATTTATAAACATACGTTATTTGGCCCTATATTATGTAACATTGGAAGCATTTTGTGTGATATAATTTGGTCTTTATTGTACATAAGTGAAGTGAATTATGAATAACAATAATTAATAGCCATGAATTTTAAGTTGCCACAAAAGCTTTCTGGACAGTTTTAACAAGAGAGCCACCATCTTTTAAAACGTTGTTTGAACTCTGAAGATTAGTAAAATATTCTATCCACGTGACATTGGCATAATTGGTGTATACACACGATGCCATTAAATAAGAAGATCGATATTGATATTTAATACATACTGAAGTAAATGCCATGTATCTACGTTGTTATTCATCAAAAAGATTATCAAAGTTTAGTATTTTGTAGGTTACGTTCACAGATAAGTAAAACAATGTGCAATAGTTTTTATTAGTACAATTAGTTTCACATCGTACTGGGTGAACTCCAAAGAGATGCTAAAATGTAGCTCTAGAGCTAGTGTGGTTCTAGAACCATACCTGAATTAAATAAATGTAGACCTTCATAATTATGTTCCTTACAAGGGCTGAACTTGGATAAGTTTTATTTTATCTATTTCATCAGAGTAACCCTGAAATGAGGTCGGCGTAAAAATTGAGCAACGATGAACCTACAAAATTATATAAACAGTAGTAAACGATGACGAAGTCGTGATTAACAAACCAAATAAGGTGCAAGGTGAACATTTTAATATGCCGTTAAAAACACGTCTTACGTATGACAGTAGTTTAAAAATAAGACAAAAATAATGTAAATTAAGATATAATAAAAAAACATTGTGATCAAAAATGTACAGTTAAAGGGTTTTTGATGCGCTATATCGTTATGATAAAATGGGCATCTTGTTGCAAACATTTTCGTACTTAACTAAACCTCCAATGTAATAGGTAGGAGGTACCTATATATGTAAATATGATGCTATTGGCAGAGTGGTAGCCGTAGCGAGTACGGATACAGCATCGAACGACTTGAGTTTTAATCCCTACTATGAACCTGACCTATCGGTGAAGGAAAACATCGTGATGAAACCATAGCACGGTGGTAGGGAATTTTCTAATGCGTAACGTTCTACAAAACCTCCCCTCCCCCAAATTTCGTTACCTAATACTTGAACGCCCCTAAACTTAACATACCAACATCTTGAGCCGTGAGATTTTGGTCATAACGCTATAAACAATTGATATTTAAAAAACGCAGAAATCATGGTGCGGGCGTTTCGCACGGGTAGCAGAGTAGGTAATATTTGTTTACGTGGCGCCAGTAAAGCTGCCAGTCGGCATGTTTTTTCTGACATTTTCAACTATCATCGTCATATTTCTGCCTATTTAAACAAAACCCTAATGAATTATATACTTAAACCTTCCTCATGAATCACTCCATCCATGAAAATCCGTTCGGCGTTTTTGAGTTTATCGCGTTGAGACAGACAGACAGGCGGACTTTATTTTATAATATGAAATGATTAATAGTTCGTACTTACTACCAACATATAATACTTAATATATAAGTATTATAAGTACATTTATAACAACCTCGGTTGTAACGCCTAATTGGTTATAGAGACGTAACACTTTGGTCCCTAGAATTTAAAGTATACTTTTAGAGGAAAATAATTTGGCTTTAGCGACTTCGAAAGTAACGCCGATTTAGGGTTATAGCGACTAGTTTTAATGAACTATTTGTAACAAGTTCCTATAGGATTCTATAGAAGTCCTTGTAGATATTGCGACCGGCGATGACAGAGTCATCAAACAAACACGCAAAGGTTCATTCTTCAAACACAAAGCTTTCATATATATTGTTTACATTCGCAGATGGTCAGCAATTGTAATAATACGCTTCTGTTAATAAATGTCCAGATAGGTAAAGTTAAATCTAAAAGTTTAGACATCATATCATAATAAAATAGTATTGTTTTCTTTCTTTTTTTGCTTATATTTCTTTCTTTCTACATATGTATATAGCGACTTCCGGATATAGCGACAAAATTATAGTGGTCCCTTCATCGCGTTATAATACCGATATCCACTGTATATACATACTTATAAGTATACTTTTAATAACAAACAAAATTATGTTTTCACGTGTCATTAATTTGTTTCAGATCATGGGCAACGTTCTGTTTTCTTTAATATGGCTGATAATTCTTATATTTGTCGCTTTTTGGATTGCTGGTATAGCAGCTGGTCTTTACATCATCATTTTACCCTTCACAGTCTGTATAGAGCCGTTAGCGGTAAGTATTTCCGCTATAATTGAATTTTAAGTTTTAAGTTGGTTTTTTGGCAACTTTTTGATTGTTGGCAACAACTAATGGCTTGAAACTAAATTTATATAATTTATTAATAAAAAAAACTATATAATTATCAAAAATGACAATTAAATAGGATTAGAGATTCTCCTTTGAAAAGTCCAAAAAACCTTTAGACCGCTCAAAAGATAGTGACTTTTTCGATATTGTTGTATTTTTTTCATGTTGCGCATGAGAAGTACAAAAGGTAAATAAAAAAAGTCTATATCTCAATATTTCTAATAAAAAAAAGCGATTTTAATTTATTCAAACTTTTTTTCACTCCTCGGAGTACAACAAATTAAAAAATTCTACGTTTCTAGGTAGCAAAAATATTTTCAGAAAAAATTGTTTTCTTCCAAATTTGGAATGCCACTCACTAAGTATTTGAATTTTTTTTAACAATTTATCTCAAACGCTAGAGATGGTAGGCGCCTCAATCAAATTTCTGCCCGGATCAAAAAATCATAGATCCAGGGCTCGTCAATAATTAAAATGTTTTAAATTAATGTAATAGACACAGTAGATTCTAAATAATGGAATTTAACGAAGATAAGCCAAATTTAAGCCATAATTATGCGTTTTCTTATATCAATCTCCCAGACTTGGATTACTATCAGATTTTTACTACTTTTTATATACAAATCATCTCAATCGAGACTTGGCACGGTTTTACGGTATGTTTTTTATGGGTATTATTTTAACTTTAATATTAGAAGCATTTCGCTCATAGTTATAAGGTATCCTGTAATCAGTTTACTTTAAAAGTATATAACACATATTTTATAAAGTATTACGGCCACTGAATATTAAAAGAAATAGGTGACAGAGAAATTTCTTTGGAGATTTCCCTGTATTTAGGGCAGTCCGACTGGCGGCAAGCCTCCACCCTACAGAGGATCACAGCCAAATAATCTTGTGTTGTGTTTCTGCGGTGATTAGGGTCTTCAGAGCTTCTTGGGGTAGGCGGGGTCAAGGTCAGCAACACGCTATATAGTGATACCTATGGTATTACAATAATCTATAGGCTACGGTAGCCGATTACTATCAGGCGTTTTAGTCAGATCGCGACTTTAGTCAGATCGCGACTTAATTGCATACGCGCAACAGTCCGAGCCGAGGTCCGGCCACTTTGGCGCCCTCGGATGTTGTTGCTTAGCTTTCGTGGCTGAGTGCCCTAAGCGCTCGCCCCCAAGCCCGGTAAAGCTGTAAAAGCCGTAAAGGCTCCAGGGCCCCTCAGGCTAACAGTGTAGTCAGTTCGAAAAAAAAAAAAAAAAAAAAAAACTATCAGGCGTTACTATTAGCCATTACTACAGACAGCGTTTCAAAACGCTCTAGCTGGAATTTTCTATTCCACTTCACTTGTTCACAACAGTCAAACTATATAAGCAAAATACCAGCTATATTTCAGAATATAAGTCAAATAACACAATCCAAAATAAAAGCCACATAATGACAAGTTGCCTCCAAAATTACATATTAACCTAAGGTATATTATACATATAAACGTTGTTCAAATATAACCAAATACTGTAATCGCTATTTTTTTTACCTTTGAGAGACTTTTATATGTAAAGCCGTAAGTTAGGTTAATCCATTGTTCCCATATTTTCGTTACCTACCGTCAATAAAACTATTTTATAGCAAAATAGAAATTAGAATCTTTAAAATTAAAGTTACCTCTATTTAATATGAAGCTCGCATATTTAAGGATTTCATCCAGAAATAATTTAGTTCTTCTCTTGACAATTTACACATTAACAGGTTCTGTAAACTGTATTTATTGTTTTTTATTAATTGTGAAACCAAGCAAGTTTTTATAAATTTAATTCTGTATTTAAATGTTATTTTGTATTTCAGGGTCTCACAGATTTTCTACTGTTAGTAGTCCAGTTTCCAAGGTATTGCGCCCAAGCTATGGTGGAAGGCAGAGGTTTCAACTAACTATAAATATATTAATCTAGTCGTAATTTATAAGGTCATAGGAAATGGCAATACAACACATCTAATAATAGAACGTTAAAAAAAATATTGTGTACTTACCTACTATGAATGTACGTAAGAAGTTATAATTTTCAAGGCTGATGAAACTGTAACCGTCTGAGGCTTCAGGTCTCTTATACCTAACTGGGCATATCGAAAAAAAAAGATAAAGTTGTCATTCTTTGGAGTAACAAAACAAAAATAGCTACAAACATTTTATCCCGCGTGTCGTAAACATTATGAATTTAGCTATCAATAATAATAATTTAAATTAATTTTAATGACATTTTCAAATGTGGTATTTGATTAAAATAATATCTGTTTATAAACAGTTAAATTATTTTTACATAAATAAAAAATTCAGCAATATGAATTCACATTGTTAATTGATGGTTAATTTTATCATATCGCACGTTACACACTACGCACAACAAAAGAAAAGTCACCAGCCAAGCCCGGTGAAGCTGTAAAAGGGCCAGGCTCCAGGGCCCCTAAGGCTAACAGTAAAGTCGGTTCGAAAAAAAAAAGAAAGTTGCCAAAGTAATTGCACTACACTTCAAATGTTCATACACATGTCGAATCACCAATGTAATTAATAATCAATGCTTGTTTGTATAAATATTTAATTTGTTCTTACAAATTACGATACTCTTATGTTAAACGTTGATTTTTAAGATTTTTATGTAATTAAAAACTTAATGTAAATTATTTTATTTTAAATATGTTAATCTGTCATAATATGTACTAATAGTGTAATATAATCAAATTACGGCAATAGGGTTGCAGCAAAAAGACACTGTATTTTAATACCTTAAAAACAAAGGATATTTCTACTAAGATATATAAAAAGTAAATAATAAGAACTTTAAAATTATCTATTTCTAATTGTCTATTTCCTTTGTTTATTATTTAAAACTGTGGATCGTTTACAATCTAGAATAAATATCTTACTTTAATTATCTTATGATTATATTTGTGTTCATTAAAATATATATAGTGCCATGTTAAATCTTATCTAGAAATATAAATATTCCATTTTATTTAAAAGAAGAAATCTTATTCAAACAAAAATGGCCCCTATATACAAACCTTGGGAGCCTGGTATATATCGCCCTACAAATTTAGATATTTTTGGTAAGTACATATATTTTTAATTCAAAATCATAAAAATAATTGTTTAATGTATTGGTGTTTATATTAAATAATTTATAACAGCTATTGAAATGGAATTCCATTGAAATAAAACAAATTATTAGTATAAAAATGTTTTAAATAAAATTACTTATTATATACTTTTATTTACAAGGATCACAACGACACTTATTTTATTAAAGCCTTGACAAATGCACACAATACGATGTTACATAATTTTTATAAAGTATCACAAACAAAGAGAGGCATTCATTTTCGTAAATGTGTCGTTGTATAATAATTTGTAAGGTAAAATTGCATTCTCTGTTTTTTAATAACTACATATTATATACATTATCGTAATAAAAAGTTTTTTGTTGTAATATTTTCTACCGTATAACCCTTAAATATGCTTGTTATATTAGTGACCAGACTTCACATGACACCAGTACCAGTACATTTATTGTGCAGTATTATAAATCCTAAAATTGGAGTTTTTGGAGGGATTTTGAATGTCATATGGCGTTTTTATTTTAATTCATAAACTTATGCTATTTCTATCAATCCAGCCAAAATATGACCACTGCTAGATATACTAAAGATCGCCACAATGAACGGTCCTGCGCTGCTCACATCCAGCGGCGTCCCGATACCTTCAATGGATCGTCGATCCGCCTTTTGGCGGGGCTGCTCACACTGCGCCTTCCTTTCCTTCATTTCCACTGAGAATTCTACGGCCCCTCTCATTGGCCATCAGCTCTATGAGCGATGTGCCCTAACCACTACCACTTAAGTCTAGCAATTCTGAGAGCTATGTCGATTGTTTTAGTTCTTCTGCGGATCTCCTCTTTTCGGATTCAATCACGCATCCATTGCCCTTTGAGTGACTTTTAAACTTTCTTATGAAGCCTATCGTCCATATCTCAATACCGTATGTCAGTACTGGCAAATGATCAAACACGTCTTGAGACACTGCGGATTCTGGACTTTATATTACATAATATTGGTGGCATTTTACGTGATGTATTTTTGCTATTGTGCACAAGTGAAGTGGATTGTAAATAATAACTAAGAACTACAATTTTAAGTTGCCACAGAAACTCCCTGGACAATTTTAACAAGTGGTGGCCATCTTCTTAGAGCTATGTTTAAAAATTACAAGAATAATTGGAAAAACATTGTATTCACTTGACTTTGGCAGATTAGTGGATGAACACAGTTGCCAATAAATAAATAATATAAACGTCTTAAAATGAGTATATAGTAAAAGAAGTTTCTAATAGGTTATTTATAATGCGTATTATGGATTAAAGTACGTACTTAGAAAATTATATCCCTTCATAACATTCATTGCTGCGATCACTGGGGGAAGCCTATGTCCAACAGTAACATCTTTCAGATGAGATGATGATGTTATTGTATTAAAAGCACAAAATTAAACAAGCCAATTTGTGGGGTATTTCCCAAACTGAAGATAATCATAACTCGATTGGGGGTTTTGTAGAGATTAGCACTCTGCCAGGATTCTAATAATTTACTATTTACTTATTAATCTATCGATAGCAGATATATATCAGATCTACTCTCTAGATATAATCTATATCTCTAGATACTCTAAATAGTAATTAGGTTAATACTTCAAAGATAATATATATATTACAACATCGAAAGTAACTCATTACAAAACATTTCAATAGATATATAATTTTTTACGTGAAAATACTATTCTTTTTTTTTTAGTTTTGAAATTTATATGTATCAGAACGGCAACTGCGTATCTGTTACGTTTGTTTCATTTTCACTTCGCTCAATGCATTTAGTTAACTTTTAGTCTCATAAACGTTTCGCTTGAATAAATGTTATTTTATTGAAACTAGTTTTCGGAGTATTTGACATATTTTTGTGGGGAATTTAGAAATTTGACATTGGCAACGCTGATAATGAATAATAATAACTAATAAAAATAACAATCTCGCCTTATAATGAATATTAGGAAACTATTGTATCTTTATTAAGAGTAATAACGGTATTTAAATACGAAAGGTATTCCTTTGCTTGATCCATACATTTTGATATTATGCTCCTGAAAAGTAAAGTACCCGTCATTAAATATAATAACCTAAACATGTAATCTATAAAGCCATACAACAAATATGGTACAAGGTTAAGATGTACCGGTTAATTTGCGACATTTTGTTAATATACAAATACACCAGAAATCTGTTGCTTATCAGCGGTGATTTGCCTTCACTTCCGGGGCACAAAAACGGGGAGAAGCCGATAAAAACTTAATTGCTACTTAAACCAGGGAAGTCACTTTTTACAAGACTTAGCCCACGAGCTGACGTGGACTAGCAGAGTGTGGTCGCCCCGCGCATGGCAGCTTCTTGGAGCGACTGGTAAGAGATTGTAGTTTGGATAAAGTTGAACTTTTCGTCACCCAAATGGCGACCGGCTAGAAGAGTGAAATACAAACAAACTCGATACCCTAATGAAGAATACGACAGGTTTCAGCAGCAGTTTTTTTTTTTTTTTTAATAAAGTAATGAATTAAAACTTCCCTCAAATGCTCTTTTTGGGTACAAATTTCGACATATTAATTTAAAAAAATAAGTTGTTGTTGAAAACGCGTACGACCAAATAATTTTTGTAGAAGAACGCAAACTATTGAAAGCCTACAAGAATTTCAATTCTATCCAACAAAAAAATGCCAATTTTGGATCACTACATTTATGTTTAACGCCATCTATGTGTAAAATTCGGAAATTAACCAATACACTTGTTATTTAAAATATTAAAATCAATAAAACCTACTTGTATTCGTTAGTCAATCTTTGGTCAAAAGAGATGTGAACACCAGCTTTCTTCATTAATGTTTGTATGTCTTTATCAGGATTCTCCGCTTCCCGATTGAGAATACTACGAGCAATATTTAAAATAAAACAGTTTTAGTATTCGTAAATGGTAGAAAATTCATTAGTTTGATTGTAACACTTAACAAAATACACAAGGTTATTTGATTTTTTTCATTTATGGGCTTGGGGTGCGTTATGGAAAAATGATGATTGGGAATTTTTAAAATGTGCGCGTTTTTCTTTTTATCGTTTTAGGTTTGGCGTAGTGGCCACAATCTCACCTGATGTTAAGTGACGATGTGGCCCAAGATGATAACATGATAAACCTAGTGGGAGAACTGGCTCTCGAGTGCACCTGCCGGAACACACCTATTGGTGCTTGGCGGCAGATTTTCAACTTGCGGGTGGTAGCTAGTCAGGCGGGCATTAGAAAATGCTCTACCACCATGCTATGGTTTCCTCACGATGTTTTCCTTCACCGAAAAGCTCAGGCTCATTGTAGGGATTCGAACTCACGTCAATCGACGCGAAGTCGTACACGCTATCACTGCGCCATCATCGCTTTTAAAACACTTGCATTGTAACAATAATTCTACACTATGAAGTTGCCTGCTAAATCTCTTTTATTGTGACCAAACAAACAGTCACGCACTCCTATTTATGCGTCACATAGAAACTATTACAGACTATACTATGTTCATAATAAGAAATGTTTCATGACAGATATTTAATTTTTATTTTAGAAATGTGGCATCTCTTAAATCTGATGTGGGTTTTACGATTATCCGATTCTTTTTTAAAGCTAAATATTTTCGATTATATACTTGTAAAACAATTGAGACGTCTGTAAGCTGTGCATATAAAATAACATAAATAAACTATAACTATTAAGATTCCAATTAAAAACGCTTGACATCCATGGATTTCGCACATATATTGAATGCCTGACGCCAAATAACAAGATGGCGGCATGTTCATTCGACAAATGAATATACTTCGCTCCGTATCGCTACAGTAAACAATGTATGAATTCCTAATAAATTAAATATACAAAGGAGTTCTATTAATTCTCGATTTATTGATTTTTTTATTTTGGTCCAGTCTAGTTTCAAGGACCATAGAATGTTACACAGCATGCAGTAAGAACAAAACAAAATATGAATTCCCAAAAATGGAGAAAGTTATTTAGCATTTTGTCGTACAATACTTTATAATGTTTATCAGTATCATTATTTTTTTATAATATTAGTTGGCAGTTGAAATACATGTTTTAGGTTATGTAGAAATTAGCACAACATACCAATAATTTACGTTCTAAGGTTTATGCAAATTTTCTCATGAAGAACAAAGTATAATATTATTACATCACGTGATAATATATTGAAGAGTATTATTTACCTTTCTAGAGATTTAGATAATTTATCTATATACAAATGCGCCTTCTCCGCCTTTTTGTAAACCTTTTTGTTATCCAGATTAGATTGTTTACATTCAGATTCAATAATGTTTTTACTGTAAAATAATTAGTACATATTCAATCATTATAATATTAAATAAAAACAATGTCAGCATGACGACGTGTACTCACCAAAGTGTATGCACTTGTGTAAAAGTTTCCTTAATTTCATTTACAAACAATCCTATGAAACATCTAAACCTTATCATATTATCTTCAACATCTCCAATGGTATTTTCACTTTCAGTTTCTTCGCCTCTATTTATATTATCATCTGAATCGTGATTTTCACCACCGTAATTATCTTCACTATACTCGTCATTAGAATCAAAACTATCCGCATCCCATTCCATAGATTTTGATTTTAGATTTTTCAATCTGTTTTCATATTCGACGCATTTATTAAACTGTCTTATGATCTTCGGTGAATTTTTAACTTGAGATTCATTTTCATTACCATCATGCTGGAGTGTGGTAGCTGTTGCTTGTTCAGAAGAGTCGATTAAGTTATTTATAGAAGAATATAACGACTTTTGAAGTTCAAGGTTTGACAAAAACGAGATTTCCTGATCATCGTTTTTCTCAAGCAAATTCTTTTCACTCTGAAATTAAATGATTGATTATAATATTGTATCGCTTACGTCACAAGCCTTATGCTTAAGAATCCCACAGTACTATATTATCAGATACGTTAGGCAATGTGACAATGATGGCTCAGTGGAAGCGTGTATGGGCATCGCGTCGATCGACGTTTGTTCGAATCCCTGCAATGAGCCTGAGCTTTCGGTGAAGGAAACCAGAGCATGGTGGTAGGGTAGGGATTTTCCTAATACCCACCTGGCTAGCTACCACCTTCATGTTGAAAATCTGTCACCAAGCACTAATAGGTGTGCTCCGGCAGTTCCAAATTTAGAGCCAGTCTTCCAGGCTTAGCGTGCTACCGTCTTGGGCCACATCATCACTTAAGATCAGGTGAGATTGTGACCATAACGCCAAACTAATAACGGTAAAGAATATAGAATATGTTTCTTATTTAAATTATTAGAATAACGTCGAAATTAAGCGACTTGCGCGTCACAAATTAAACTGGTTGTAATAATACAGAACCTTAAAGGGTGTACACATAACAACGCATAAAACTTTCAACCGATTCTTATTTTATAGCCTATTTATTGATGAATGTTATATGGTTATATGCCATCTAACTTTGCGGCTATGACCCTTAGAAGCGGAGCAATAGCCGTGAATGTTGTCTGTTGGCGAGTACGGGGAGTGAGGCTACGGGCTACGAGGAGACACGGGTGCGTTGTCGACGACGCAGTGAACAGTTGGTCGTATAAATTTAAAACGGGTGAAACCGTGGGGCATAGCTAATGTATACTAACATTTTTTTTGTTTCATTGTTTGTTTGCTTTAGACGCGCTAACCTCTTGAACTACCAGTCGGATTCGAAAAATTATTTTTGTACGTGATAGCCACATTCATGAGGAATAATATAGGTTATATAACTTCACGCTACGATCCTAAAGAGCGGAGCAGTAACTATGAACATCAAGCAATCTGGCAAGCACGGGGAGTGAAAACGATAGGGCTAAACGGGTGTGCCGTGGAGAGTTTGTCCAATAAATTTAACACGGGTAAAACCGTTGCGCAAATCTAGCAATATTATAAAACTCAAGAAATTTCTTGTTTTTTGTATTTGTTTGAACGCACTAACTCTAGAATTACCAGTCTGATTGGATTTTTTTATTTGCATTATGTCTATGTAGTGAAAAATGTTATAGGTTATATAACATCACGCTAAGACCGTTAGGAGCGGAGCAATTACCATACGAAGTGTAGGTCACAAAGTGTGCTAAACGGTAACGAAGTAATAGTACGGGAGGACCTTATCAATGGCCGATGGCGGGTTGGGCGCTCGACAAGAAGCGATGATGGCGCAGTGGTAGTGTGTACGACTTCGCGTCGATTGACGTGAGTTCAAATACCTACAATGAGCCTGAGCTTTCGATGAAGGAAAACATCGTGAGGAAACCATAGCATGGTGGTAGGGCATATTCTAATTCCCGCCTGGCTAGCTACCACCCTCAAGTTGAAAATCTGTCGCCAAGCACCAATAGGTCTGTTCCGGCAGCTACACTTGAGAGCCTGTCTTCCACTAGGTTTAGCGTGTTATCATCTTGGGCCGCATCGTCACTTAACATCAGGTGAGATTGTGGCCACTACGCCAAACCTACAACAATAAAAAAAAAGAGAGAATGGTTCGAACCGAGATGGTTCGTACTGTTTTGCCAGCCGACAGTTCTGTGAATGTCTAAATTAATAATATTTTACTGCCGAAGTACTGTAAGTTTTCTATCAGTAACCGTGGCAATGTTGACTCCGTGGTCTATGTACATTTCTACGATCGTCATAAGTTCGAATCCCTGTAACAACCCCCAGGCTTTCAGTGAAAGAAAACATCTTAAAGAAACCATAGCATGGTGGTTGAGTATTTTTTTAAAACCCGCCTGGCTAGCTACAACTCTCAAGTTGAAAATCTTTTACTTACCTCTTGTAAGTTTCTTTCGTTAGATTGAACATCATGTCTTGCTACACTGTTTTTACGTAATCTTTCTACGATTGTGGTATTTGAATCTTCAATAACATCCAAAGAAGGCCCTGAAAAAAGAAAAATAATTCATTACTGGTAACACCTAAAATTTTAAGAATAATAGAATTTAAGATGTCGTTTTCCATTTGGCTGTTTTTCCAATATGATTCATGTAAGTACAATCCCAATAGTAACATAAATATGAAAAAGAGGCCAAGTTTGGTAAAAACGATGTTCCGGGTAGTCACTGTCACCGATGACAGAGCTGAGATCTACTAACGGGTGCCAAGTTCCATAGAAGTTTCTTTATTATAGCTGTAGGATTTTATGTTCTTCAGTTCAGCGGTTTCATCTGCTGAAATCACTGAAAAGGGTAAAGCACCCTGAAACAGTTTCCTCACCGCCTCTGCAGAGGAGGGTGCGAAGACCAGAAGAAGACGCGCCAGTTAATAATTCGAAAGCGAAGCGACAACAAGAAGCGAAATAAAAGAGAAACAAACAGTGTTATTCTGCGAGTGCCTACAGGTTATTCTGTGAGAATATTCGGTGAACGATTTATGTGTTTTGTTTTCTTATTGTGTTTTTTTATTTTAATTTGTGCTAGCTGAGTACGAATAAATTACTTTTCGAGTGACACTACGGCATCTTATTACCCACGAACGTAACAATATTATAAATTGAACAAGATTTCGTAGCTTGTTTAGGCATGAAGAATAGTATATAATTACTTCAGAATACGAAAAAAATGCGTTTCTAATGTGTTGTTTTGTTTGTGTAAACGTTTTTACTTACAATGATAGCTTCACCAAGCTATAAGTGTAAGCGAGCATCGGGCAATCTTTGAATAATTACACAAATATTATCATTAATATTCTTAGAACTAGTAGAAAAAAGTGCATTATTGCATTCGATAACAATGTGAGTACGTAAAGTTTCAAGTCCTATCCTATCACGTGACGAGGCACGGTTCATACATTCTTTTTGGTGGTTCAAAATTTTATAAACAATGCCAAGTCAACAAACAGCGCAATACAATTAAATACAGCGTAATAAGCAAATCGTCATAGCCGAATACCTTGTTTTGTATTCCTGCGCTCCTTGGGGCAGAGGGGGGGCTCAAGATCGGCAACGCGATAGTAATACCTATAGTATTATAAGCGTCCATAGGCGCTTACCATCAGGCGGGCCGTATGCTTGTTTGCCACCATAGTGATATAACAAAAAAGAGTCATAAATGAATCTTCTGAGAACACTGAACCGACATCAAATACCAGGGGGTTACTATAGAAAATAATTCGAATTTCATTTTGATTCCGATTCGATTTGACTTTTGTTTGGAACTCGATCCTAAAGGCGTACTCTTGAACCAAGCCGAATCGAAAATCAAGATCGAGTTTTGTTGTTGTTTTGTTATCTTATATTTTGATGTTTATTTTCCATTTAGCAACTCGATTCATAGCTGTCAAATTGCGCCAAGAGAACGCATTTTTCGATCCTAACGAACAAAATCAATCGAAGTTAGTTCCGATTCGAGCTACATACAGCAGTGCCCAATTGCATCAAATCTAAATTTGTTGAACTGTGTTCTCAAGGATACAGTTAGATCTGTGAAAGTGCAATTAAAACTAGTAAAAAGTTACCGTGTGTATGCGACAATAAATTATTTCATCGCAATACACGGCAACTTGTTAGTCGCAGGCGGTAACAACACATTAAATTTTCTATTTATTTGTATGATTGATAAAACTTACTTGATACAACTTGTTCAACCATTGTAAGTTCTTGTAAAGTATTATTAAAAGAATCGTTTGGGCAATCTATATCTTGATTCTGAATATCATGTAGTAACTTTTGCAGCGATTCTCTCGCGTTATAAAGATCTTCACAGTTTTTACACTCATTCTGAAAATAATATATCATGTAGATTTTATTATATTATATAGCTAAGTGTACATACAGTGGCCCAACGCCTGTGATGTTTACGTAAAAGCCGGCAAAGCAAGACATTGGCCACATCACCTAGGGCTGTCACACTTTTTTTTATACAATTTAAAATACAATTAATCTACATACTAGCTGTTCCCGCGACTCCGTCCGCGTGGAAATTAGTGTATGAAAAACAGCGATAAAAATTATAGATGCTGCCGTACCAGACGTTACGGACAAAAAAAAAATTCAAAGTGTCCAATGTTTTCTGTCCTTCATTGTAAACCCCTTATAAAATAGATATAAAGATTTAAGATTTTGCATTCCGTTCCATTTCAGTTTGACGTGACATAACAAAATATAAGTACTATAAAATAAAATTTATAGTACTACAAAATTATTGGCTCAACGGTCTATTACTTATCAATTTAGTTTATATCATTTACAATAGGCCGACCGCAGTAAGCGCGACCCAAACGATATGCGGTATGCGGGAGGGTTTTTTTTTCGAACTGACTATACTTTTAGCCTGAGGGGCCCTGGAGCCTTTACGGCTTTTACAGCTTCACCGGGCTTGGTATGCGGGAGGGGAACAAGACCGGCCCATAAAGCTAGTCTGTTGCCGGCAGCAACGTTTAGGCGGTTTTAATTTTGTGACTGCTCCATATGAGATTATTTTAACAAGACGGACTTACGGACGCGTCATTTTAAAAAAACTCTACAATCAATCTAAAGTAATGCTTTAGCAAGTTTTTATTCTATTATATTGTCAATATATACTGTTACTCACGTGGGTAGTAAAATGTCGTAGTGTTTTACGAAAACAATTTATTCGTACGTACTCAAAGAAATACAAATTAAAACAAATTCACAAATCGTCCCTCGCGCCTCGCACGACTGCTCTGTCTAGACATCGTCGTTGAACGACTGTATCATGTGTGGATTTAAGGGCTGTGATTATAAGCAAGTGTTTTATACATTTCTTTTTTATTAAAATTATTAATCTAACATATAAATCATAAATCTATATTTTCTATAGGATCTGTCTACAATTTCGTTAAACACAACAGACATACACACTCACTATAATAATTTTCTTTTTCCGGAATTTAATTTATGCCGATATGGTATATTATTCAATAGCATATACAAATAATTTATGCAATATATATAAAAAAATATTAACACTTACCATTAAAGCTTTTACTAGATACAGTCCAAAACTATACATTTTCATAAAATCTGTAGGTTTCATGGGCATGACGATTTTACCTAAAAATAATTAGTTATTTCAGTTAATCTAAACTTAATTACAAACAAGTATTAACATTTTAAGTCGCTATTGAGCTGAAGCAAGGTATTCAATAAGTTTAACTATAAGAACTGATCACCACGGGATTTTTGAATGAATATCATGAAATGAGAACTCATTAGAGATTGATTACTATTGATTGACGCAAAAGGGAATAATAGCTGTATTATATACTGAAGTAACGGAACAAAGTGTAATGTCGAATATCATCTTGAGAACTGAGACGTCCAAGACAACCTCAGCTGTATGTGATATACCCGGCTAAGTAACAAGCGAGGAAAGAAAGTAGGGTTGGGTTGCGACCACAATACATATTGCGAAAACTACGTCATATTGATTCGCTTATGCGCTTTGCATTTTGGGATCAGTCGGTCAGCGATCAGCGGCTTTTTTTATTTATAGTAGTTCGGCAAATTGACGGTACTGTCCCTTATGGTAAGAACAGTGCAATCCAAACACAACGGCGACCACCTAAAGATCAAAATCCATCGGCGGTGGCCGCTGTCATGCCGGCCTGCATGAATATCTCTTCACGTTACGCTTGAAGGACCCGATGTCGTAAGAAGGAGGGAACACATTGGCCGGGAGATGGCTTGTTGATCACTCAGTGGTCGCTGCCACAGTATTTGAATCGTACTGTTCATATCATCAGGCACAGTTCTATCTTTTTAACGTGTTTCAATAAATTAAAACATTATACATATTCATGGATTTACAAAATTCTACTTGTATAAGAGGTGAAAACGGTTTAATTTAATGCCGCTGATGCAAAGTCATTTATATGATTGAGATATCCGCGATGCGGTTTGTAACCAGTGCAGATACCAACATTGCTGTAAATAATGTACCAATTACAGAACAATAAACACTTTGTATGTTTGCATGCCCGTAAGCTTGATGATCAAATTTATTATTTGATACTCACCACTAATATCACTTAATTTATGTATGATTATTGATAAATTATTTGCAGCGTCGACTACATAGAAACAATGACTATATTTTTTGATAATACATTGTGCTGCTTCTTGTAATATCCACGGTGGAGGCAACTCATCGCTAATAAATGGAGGCTCTTGGTGTAAAACTTGTGACAGTACCTCCTCCATTATTTGAACAAACCTTGAAACCCATTCATCACATCTCATAGTCAAATTCTCTTCCATATTTTTGTCAGTGATTTCAAATATCACTTTTATATTTGGTTCATCTGGATCAAATCTAGATATTTGTTGGTTTCTGTCAACACTCTCAGAAACAAAAGCACTTTCAGCTGTTGAAATTAAACTGGCTGATTCATCAATAACAACGTTGTTTCTCATCTTTTTTAATGGCGTACACGATTCACTATTATTCTCATTATTTCTACACTCTGAAGTATCACATGATAAATCCACAGAATTCGCAGTATGTTTACATTCAATGACATCAACAAACTCATCGCTTGTTTTCTGTTCCATATTGCTCTGTTTTGTCGAAATAGGAGTATCTGTAGAAGCTAAACTAATATTTTTGTCACCAATTGTTCTTTTTCTATTACTCCAACCTTTCTTTGTACTATTAAATTGTTTTTGGTTACTCTGATTCTGTTTTAATTTTATTACTCGTTTGGTATAACTAACACTAGGAGTATTTGTATTGTTTACTATACTGGGTCCATCAACATTAGAATGGGCTTTATCCATTCCATTCTCTTCAGCACCTAAGACTGGCTGAAATTCTTCAGGAATTTTTGCAATGTCGACATCATTTTCTGGCATAACATTGCTATTTTCTTTAACAATATTTGCCTGGACGTCTATGTTAGATGATTCAGATAAACACGAATGTTGATCTATTAAACTTTGTCCACTTAGAATTTTTGATGATGTCTCACTATTATTTCGTTGTTCATTATTAACAACGGAAATTATTCTTTCTGCGAAAAACTTGGTTTTTGTAGGTTCATTTAATGTATTACTGTTTGTCAAAAGGTTTTTAAATTCTTGTATAGTAAATATAGGTATTTCAGTGGTATTTTTCAATTTTAAACATTCCTTATCACTTGACACAAGCACCTGAAATAAATATACGTTACTCAATAAAAAGATATCCACACAAATGCAAAATGATATGACCCATAAATTGGCTTGACATGATACAGTTATAATTCAGTTAATAAAAAAAAAACATGTAACCTTACGCAATCTTATGCGGCAAAGAACATACAAAATATACATAAAAAGCCCAAACTTTAGTATATTCTAAAAAAATACCAGAAAAATGTCTAACAGTTGTTTTAAAAGAAAACTTTTTTACTTACCACATGATAATTTTCAGATGATAACTTTAAACAAACCTCAAAAGTACTCAGATTTTGTTCTGTATTCAAGTTATCGCCTGTAAAAAAATGTTTTTTACATTTTTGTTTATTTTAACCATGTTTCAATTTTTTTCATGTTTTATTATTATGTTATTTTCAAGGAAGCTATTTAATATTCTCTATATTTATACTTTACTTCTCTAAGTAGCCATAAGTCGTGACGATAAATCTGATAACACTTCTTTTTTTTATAAAAAAATATATTTAACAATTACCTTTCCATCGTCTTCCACTTTCTATTTCCTTACAGATAAATCGAAAGATACGTCGTATATTGACAGCGTTGTGATCATCTGCTAAAGTACGTAACTCTGTAAAAACGGACTGAGGCACCATGATACGACACCTGTTATCTGTAATAAAATAGGAATATTTTAATCTGTTTGTTCAATGAATTTTCGATATTTTAAACTACTTGGAGTCTGACGGTATCTACAATGAAAGAGAAGCATTAATTAACGAGTAATTCGGTAAACCACATCATTGCAAGTGAAGTAAAACATCGTAAAGAAACCTGTGCTATGGAGTAATTATTCCGTAGTTCCATCATCTAGCTAGAAGGAAACTGAAATACGCATTTCTCGACATCAGAATACACCAATAACATATGGATTGGCATGGTGACAAAACTTGCGCCTTTGTTCAATAATCAATAACAGATTAACATTACCACAAAGATTTAATTTTATTTTAAATAATTTACTTATTTTTTAATTCTACACTAACAAACTCGGCCACGCGTGGCACGACAGTGACTCAGACATTTTTTTTTATTTCCAAACTTTACATGATCACCTGTTGGGCAAATGTGAAAATTTCTTAATAATCGCTCCATCATTTCGAAGTCCATAGGAAACATACATACAAACATCAATTTTTATATTAGGTCCTTACATATGAAATTGGCATTTTGTATGGGAGGAATATAAAGTCAATTTTTTTTTGTAAAATATATTTAATAATAAAAGTATGCTCCGTTGTTATCTATGCACTTTTGCCATCTCATAGGAATTTCATTGATCCCTTTACTAAAAAAACCACGGGGGCGAGAATCAATAAACTCTTTGAAGGCGGTTTGGACTGCCGTATCGGAGTTGAATTTTTTTCCTTGTAAGAAGTTGTCCAAATTCCGGAAAAAAATGGTAACCTGTTGGAGCAAGGTCCGAGGAGTACAGTGAATGTCGCAGTGGATGTCATCTAACTTAGTCGTTGTTTGTTGTGCAGTGTGTGATCTTGCGTTTTCGTGAATCAGCAGTGGCCTAGAGCGATTGACCAATCTCGGTTGACTAGCATCTAGTTCTTCCTTCATGGTTTGCAGCTGCTGACAATAGATATCTGCCGTAATCGTTTGGCCAGGTTTTAGAAAACTGTAGTGATCGACACCGGTGCTAGCCCACCAAACACTCACAAGTAACTTTTTCTGGGTCAATTCAGCCATTGCAACGAGCGCTTCCGATTATCGTACAGTATCCACTTTTCATCACAAGTAATGATTCGATTTAAAATCCCCTCATTATTGTGTCGGTTGAACAAAGTAACACAGCAATCGACGCGTGTTTGCAAGTTCGATTCACTCAATTCATGAGGTACCCATCGTTCAAGGTTTTTTACTTTCCCAATTTGCTTCAAGTGGATTAATACAGTTTTATCACTTACCCCGAAGCCTGCAGCTATCTCTGGAGTGCTTTGTGATGGATCCACAATAGCCTTTAATTCTTTATTTTCCACTTGGTCTCCGGCCGTCCACGGGGTTGGTTCTGAAGGTCGAAATTTCCAGAACGAAAACGTTGAAACCAAAATCGTACTACGCTTCCTTTTGCGACACCAACGCCATACACATCATTAATCCTTCGAGCTGTTTCTGCACCACTGGTGCCACGGTAGAACTCGTACTCGTAAATATACCGATATTTCATGTTTTCCATTGTGCGGTAATAAGCGACGCCAAAGAAAAAAATAATGAGGAAAAAACAAATGAATGACTGTTTACAAAACTCAAATGTACCAGCTAAATGAATTTATAAATTTGAATTTGGAATTCTTAACCAAAAAAGAGATATTTCAGATCAAAGTGGTCAGTAAGACAAAACGCTATGTAAGGACCTAATATATAAGAAGAAGAAGATAAGATGAAGCAACGATGGCTCAGTGGTAGTGTGTACGACTTCGCGTCGATTGACGTGAGTTCGAATCCCTACAATGAGCCTGAGCTTTCGGTGAAGGAAATCATCGCGAGAAAACCATAGCATGGTGGTAGGGCATTTTCTAATGCCCGTCTGGCTAGCTACCCCCCCTTAAGTTTAAAATCTGTCGCCAAGCACCAATAGGTGTGTTCCGGCAGCTGCACTTGAGAACCGGTCTTCCACTAGGTTTAGCGTATTATCATCTTAGGCCACACCATTACTTAACATCAGGTGAGATTGTAGCCACTACGCCAAAACATACAACTATAAAAAAAAAGATAGGTTTAGCTTTATGGTCACATTCTCATCAGATGTTAAGTGACAATGTGGCCCGAGATGGTGACTACGACGGTGACCCGACATGCTAAGCCTAATGGAGGGAATGCCTCTCAAGTGCAGCTGCCGGGACACAGCTACAGGTGCTTGACGATAGATATTCAACTTGAGTGTGTTAGTTAGCCAAGTGAGCAATAGAAAATACCCTGCCACCTATATTAAAATATAGGTTTGTTAAAGTATATAATGTTATTTCTGTTTATTACTTTTACTTGATAGTAATAAAGACCGATTCCTGTAGTCAGAAATAAATCGAATACCATTAACATAATTTATTTTGTTTTTTAATGAGACAAAGTCAAAAATCACAAAGACAAGATAATGAATAGAAACCATTTCATCATCATCATCAGCTTCCACCATCTAGAATAAATCTTATTTATAATAGTCTCAAGTTATAAGATTTATAACTCACCTGAATCTATTAAATTATTTAAAAAGTTAAAGTTCTCTTGTATTACAGTCCTATCTGCCACAATATACCATTCATCCAGATTTGCATTTGATGTAGACAATTCTCGTATCACATTCAAGTCGAACCGTTGAGATGTTTCAAGATATTTTTGTATACCCTACAATGAAATCACACATAAGTAATATTATACAAAAAAAACTATTATCATTAGGGACATTAGGAAGCCTACAGGTAAAAATTGTTGATATTTTCGATTTTAGTAATTTTTTATTATCTTATACCTACATATGTCCTCAACCCAGATATAAGGTATTTTTACAGTATAAAGCCTGGTTAACGAGTTAAAGAGTCTTGAAATTTTGACTAACAGGCAAGTATGTGCTACTTCTAATCACATTACTCAGTTTTAAAAGGTTACAATAAAATGAATTACCTTGTGAAATTTATACTTCACTTAATGAGCTTTTTAACTGCATTGTTTCGCAATTAAGAAAAATAAAATGTTTTGAAGGAAAATGTACTTTTCTTAGAAGACTTGAATTTCACAAATTTAGGGCATTTTTAATTTTTTTCTAGAAACATCTAGTAGTATGTAGATTATCCTTGCCAAGTTTCATAATGGGCATAGAAGTCATTTTATTAGCTAGACTGGTGTCAGTGACGAAGAGCGACGGCTGACACTAGCACGACCTTACAGAAACTTTCAAACCAGATTGCTTATCTAATTTTGTTAACTTTAAGTAAGCACATCAGAAAACCATAAAATTATTAAACAAAATTAGGTAAGCTCGTGTTAGTGTCTGCCAGCGCGCTTCATCACTGAAATCAGTGTAGCTCCCAAAATTACTTCTACACCCATTATGAAACTTGGCAAGGATTATCTACATACTATAGCTATTTCTAGAAATAAAAAATCTTAAGTTTGTGAAATTCAAGTTTTAAAAATTAAAATAGATTTTTCTTCAAATAACTTTTTTTTCTTAATTTCCAAAAAAGCAGTCACAAAGCTCATTATATTAAGTATAAATTCCATTGCACAATTTGTTTTATTGTAAATTTTAAAACGTATTAGAAGTAGCACATACCTTTCACTTACTTAAAGTTTCAAAGTCCTTTAACTCATTATCCAGACTTTATATCCTGTAAAAATATTACCAGATACCCAGATAGGGCTGAGGACATATATAGGTACACCAATAAAAAATGGCTAAAATCAGAAACATCATTGTTTTCTACCTGTCCACTTCATGTTTCAAAATTTAATTTACCTGGTTGTTCTGATATGTGGATGCAATGTTACAAACTTTTTTTTTTTGGGAATGGCGAACAGTTTCCTCATCTTCATTATTACTATGTATATTAGAATCATGAGTCATGTAGTATTCTTTAGAAGAAAGAATATTCCTTAAATCATCTTTTCTTTTACGGTAAAATTTTCTATGCATAATGGGTCTTCTTTTGACACCACAGTTTACTTTATATGGCATGGAATTAAACCCTTGTAATGTTCCATGACCAATATTTACAGAGTCATTTTTTAAGTCTCTGACAGCTGGAGTTAATATATTATGAGGTAGATTGTTGTAACCGACTGGAATGAAAACTTGTGATTGATCAAGCAATATTTGCGGTTGGTTGATAAGTGGTGTGACAGCAGGTGTTACAATCAATTGAGTTCCTGAAGGTACATTCCAAATATCACGTTTATATGCAGGGATGGCAGATATATTTACTGGTACTGTATTTATAAAATTGATTGGATTGTAAATTTTTTCTTCATTCTCAAACACTGGAATATTGCAGTTTTTATTTGGTAATTGGTTATTAATAACTTCTTTTTTATATATCTTTGAAGGACCATCACTTTCATTAGTTACAAAGTTTGGCTGGTTGGCTTTTGCTTCAGAGCAGTGTGTTTCATTGAATATAGGCTGATTTTGTGTTGAATTTTTATTTAGCTTCGCTTTATCAACCTGTCATAATTAATTATTTTGATTAATTTTATTAAAACTCCTATAAAATTATAAAGATAAATCACAATTACATAATTCATACTTGTACATCACAACATATCCACATAGATTGCTTGGTCTCAGGATTGTAGCAATATTTCCAACCAGGACGTGACTTTGATTCATGGACACGCAAAACATGTTCCATAGGTTTTCCATTTTGGTTATGATTATCTAAGTGTTTCTCATTTTCCTCCATTATCATATAAAACAAATCTAAAAAAAAAACAATTTTCCATTAACGTAAATATCCAAGATATAGAATCTGCTTATGACAATGTTCTGCTTCCATTACTCAGGCACAAACATGTTCAGTTGAGCATCTCAAAGAAGCTGATGAATTATATAAGCAACCTCCTAATGGAAAGGTCAGATTATATTAAAACCCAAGAATCTATTATTTGCTAAAGACTAGCATGGAAAGATCTTCTGCAAGGTTCTGTACTTAGTCCCCTACTGTCCCCCGACCTGTACCAAACTGTACAATCATTATGCCAGATACTGTATACACAGATGACATACCATTGTATGTCTCTTCAGATTTGATGTTAAAGGCAAGGACCAATTAAATTCTGCTCTTTATTACATGGGGCAGTGGCTTACAAATCATGGCCTATCTTTAGCAGTCCCTAAATATTTTACAAAAAGAAATATAAACCCTCATATTGAAATTATATACAAAGGTGAATATATTCTCTTTAAAGATCAGATTAAATTATTAGGCTTAGTGTTGGATAAAAAATTAACTGGAATTCCGCATATAAATTTAATTCATGGCAAATGCGAAAAATGCATTAATATACTTCGAGCTTTATCTGGTGTTTGGTGATAATCCCAACTCATCTCGGCATGAACTACGAAATTTACTACATTTTATCTTTGCATACTGTGAAGCTGTGGAACTGCTTCCACAGCCAGTACTTCTTCCCTGCCAGTATGTTCCCTCCTTCCTACAACATGGAGTCTTTCCAACAACGTTAAGATACATTTGAGCAGGTCAACATGACAGCAATGTCTGTCAATAGATTGTAAATTCCACTGAAGCGCCAATGTTATTGGATTGCTCTGTGCTCACCATCAGGTACAATGGAGACAATAAAATACTAAACACTTACCTTATATTTTCGACACTTTAATATTCCCCTTTCAGAACCTCAAAACTAAGAAGTACATATATGACATCCATTAAACTATATTTTGCTAAGCATTTCAAACCATGATAAGAAACATAACGAAATAAAAAAAAAATAGCTGTGGTTATACGTTCAGGAGCTTTTCATAAGTTTTAAAAATCTTTAGTTAATATTTAGTTTATGAATGTAATCTACAAAGTACAAACGATAGTTACAAACCACATTACAAAATAGCAAAATACAAACACATGTATTTCCTAAGCGTTTGTAAATATAAAAATAAAATAAGCCATTCGCACGGAGCTATGTTGCCAACCTAAACTTGTCAAAAATTGGTAGACTATAAAATGAAAATTCGATGGATCTTTTACCTACTTACCCAAGCACTTTAGTTACGTAGATTTCAAAGATTAATAATATGAATATTCGGAACTGCTTAAGAAGAACTTACTTATTTATTTAAATATGTCCTTTTTTGCAATTAATCTTTTAATACTGTGTAAAATCTATTTCTCTGATGACAATATTGATAGAAGAAAACAGTCTCTCAAGGTTCAAAGTTGGCAATACTACGTTGGAATGCGAGTCATTTTATCACAAATTTGTAGTGACGTTGATAATCGATCAATTTCATAATCAAATAATTGGTCACTAGTAATATACCGCAATCGGTTATTTTGTATATAATGCTCAAAATCTTCTTCTTCCGTCTCCAAGCCCGGTAAAGCTGTAAAAGCCGCAAAGGCTTCAGGGCCCCTAAGGCTAACAGAATAGTCAGTTCGAAAAAAAAACTTACGTCTCTTAATTATCCATTTATATGGGGTCATTCTTGTCAAGGAGTTCGTCGCATCGGTTATACGCCCTAATGTTCTTAATTATCGCCTTATCCACATTTATGTCGCTTGCGGGGAACATTTTGGTATTATTGCCCTTTCCTATTTAATTTTATTCAAGTGAAGAAATTAATTCATTTATTGTTGGATTTACGAACGACTGCCACCTGACGCGAAGACACTAACTCTTCTGAGGAGCTTTAGAGCCGCAGTTGATCCTCTTGTTAAAGCCTCTTCCGCCACCATCCTTAAACCTTTAAACACAACTCTGCCAGGTAGCGTGGCTCCAGCTGAGGACTACACTAAGCCTCATTTAACTAAATTAGTGCTTCTTTCGCCTGCTCTGCCTTCGCAGCCGTTGAAGTTTTTGTGCGTAACCCCAGGCATGGGACCGCAACATACCCTGCAGCATGTGATCCCTATCCCCCCGGTCACGCCAGATGAGGTCTGTTCTATCATTAAAGGCCTTAAGCCTAGGAAATCTCCCGGTCCTGATGGTATCGGGAATGAAGTACTCAAACTTCTTCCTGATCACCTCATAGCTCTTTTGGTCTGCATCTTCAATGCAGCCATAGTCCACTGCTATTTTCCAGCCGTCTGGAAAAAAGCTATAGTTATAGGTATTCGCAAGCCCGGCAAAAAAGCTTCGCTTCCCGATAGCTATCGCCCGATCAGTCTCCTAAACACTCTAGGGAAACTCTATGAGCGGATCCTTCTGAACCGTCTCAAGGTCGTTATAGACGACAAGAATTTATACCCGCCCGAACAATTCGGTTTTCGCGCCCGTCACTCGTGTACACATCAAGTGCACCGCCTCACGGAGCACATCACGAGTAACTTCGCCAAGAGCAATATCGCTCCCGTCCGCACGCTTGCGGTCTTTTTCGACGTAGCCAAGGCCTTCGATAAGGTCTGGCACGCCGGACTGGTCCACAAGCTTCACCATTTAGAAGTCCCGGATAGGTTAGTTCACCTAGTTCATGATTTTCTACGCGACCGCACCTTTCACTACCGAGTGGAAGGAGTACTATCTACCGCCCACCCTATACGCTCAGGCGTCCCGCAAGGTTCCATTCTGGCGCCTTGCCTTTTCAATCAGTACGTCAGCGACCTCCCGAAGCCCCCCGGGGTCGAGGTAGGGCTCTACGCTGACGACACAGTCATATACGCGTCAAACAGACACAGAAAAAATCTCGCCTGCGCAGTCCAACGTGCCGTAACCACTCTCGGGGAGTGGTTTCGAACGTGGCGAATAGCTATTAATCCGGTAAAGAGCGCCGCGATTATGTTCGAACCGCAAACATGTAAACTACCACGCACGGTAGGACCTCTAACATTATTCGGTAGAAATATCCCTTGGGCCACCAAGACAAAATATCTGGGTGTCACCCTCGACTCGAAGCTTAACTTCAACGCACACGTTACTATAGTCCGGAATAGGGCCGTCTGGATCCTTGCCCGCTTGCGACCCCTGCTCAGTTCGGTAAGCAAAATGTCCTTAAGACATAAGCTTACACTATACAAGATGTGCGTCCGTCCGATCTTGACATATAGCTGCGCAGCGTTCGCACATATGTCCAAACATAACTTTGTCCGCATGCAAAAAATCCAAAATCGGTTTCTCCGTCGCCTGCTTGACCCTCCAGCCTTCGTTAGGAACATGGACCTCCACAGGGACATGAGGCTTCCCTCGATAGAAGCCTATGTGAAATATCTCACCAGGAGATACTTCGATAGCGCTTCGAATCACCCCAACCCGCTCGTAAAATCCACCGTGAACTACGTCCCAGACAACTCGATCCCCGTTGCCAAACGTTATAAACGCCGTCCGCGAAATCTCTTTGTCGATCCCGACGACGACATCGAGAAAGCTAATAATTACTACGCGTCCGCTCCCGCAACATATGCGTGCTCGCGCCCACGCCCGCGAAACCACCGTTCCCTCCGCAGGGGACGTACGGTTAACTTCGCTCCCGCACACCCGCCACGACCGCCCTCCTCTGCGGCAACTCAAGTCTAGGTCCGATCCATCGGCATGGAGCCCTTGAGCCAAGCAGCCGCTCGCACGATACAAGTGACTGCACAATCACTAGCTTTCACAGCCATACATGACACTGCATTATACACAAATGCACAACACACATAGGTACATGGGTTCTGTAAGGGACCTTTTTTTTTCTTTTTTTGCCTGTTTAGAATAGACAAAAATTTTCAGACCACTAAATACACATACACATGTTCCTTCCCTCCTCCCAGGGGGCAGAAACATGTATATATGTATAGTTAGTTTAGATCGAATTACGGATAGGGAATTAGTCAGATCGCGACTTAATTGCATACGCGCAACAGTCCGAGCCGAGGTCCGGCCACTTTGGCACCCTCGGATGTTGTTGCTTAGCTTTCGTGGCTGAGTGCCCTAAGCGCTCGCCCCCAAGCCCGGTAAAGCTGTAAAAGCCGTAAAGGCTCCAGGGCCCCTCAGGCTAACAGTGTAGTCAGTTCGAAAAAAAAAAAAAAAAAAAGATCCCTATCCGAACTTCGTACCTGAACGTAGCAATACTTATATAAATATCTGTTTTTACATCAATATTTATTCCAAATAAATTACTTATCGATATTCCACGAACATCACAAATGAGGAAGAAATAGCTCAGCCTAGTTAGACAACAACAAATCAACAAAAACAAAAAAATAACTCGATCTTTCACTATTAGTGTTGATTATCTATACATACATATATATTATAAAACTCATCGTCTCACTGTCCCGATGTCGGTCTGTCCGTTTATCTTCTTTTCACTCGAAAACCACTGATTCGATTTACATGGTTTTTGCTGTAATTCATAGATGATATGTTATCTGGCAAGATTTTAAGACATATTTTGTTCCATAAAGTAATATACGAAATAAGCAGTGACGATAATGATGAAACAAATCAGAAAAAGACGCTTTGGGGGTGATTAACTCATTTACGCCGAGTAAACTTTAAGATATATATCAAGTTATATATGTATATAATTATAGATCTTAAAAAGACCTACAAAAAGTATGGAGTAGCATATCTCTATCTTCCAAGGGTCACCCACAATAAGCATTTTTGAGGCAGAACAATTTGCGCGTGGGCTCGACCGACAGTCTGTCTGTCTGACAGTCTGTACAGACTGACAGTCTGTAGTCTACGCAAGTGGAGCCGCGGGCACAGCTAGTTTCAAATAAAGTCATAAATAATTGATAATGATAGTCTTATCTGCACTCCAACAGCGGGGACCAATAATTTATCTAAGAATAACATGTAATGATAATTTAATCTCACATTATTGCTTGTTAGCTGGAAGAAAATGTCATATGGCATTTAGCTCGCCAGTTTACTATTTTATGTTCAGATGTAGCAAATATTCATGGTGTCCATCTCACGTAAAGTGATCACTGCAGCTTATAGCTACCTACATCCAACCTCAAAGGGAACACAAACATGAGGCCAGTCATAATAGGTTTTGGATCACCTCATGTGTTAGTGTGTGTTGCCAACAACATTCCTCGAAGCAAAACACAGCAGCTAGAACTGCTCCTTTGTAGCAGGAGTAGTACAACGGTGGTGCTCATACAGTGGAACTTTGCATAATTTTTAATATCACGTTTAAGTAGTTTTTCCGAGAGCACGAACTAAAGTGCAATAAATATTGCTTCATTCATTCATTTTCTAATCAGGTGTAAATAAACACAGAGGACTGTAGAGGAATAGCCATATATTTAACATATACTAAATCTATGGAAACAATAGGTGTAAACTCAAAGTGCCGCTTGGGCAAAGTTCACTTGTGTTTGGGCCAATTGTTTCAATTATTTCATTTTCTTGATTAAATGGTCAAAATGAAATCGGACGCACCGAAATCTTCTAATCTGTGTCTTTCCTAATGTGGATTGCCTGACGACGCTGTAGCGTCATACGACGTCACTCTTGGTGGGACACCGTGGCGACCTCCTTACCAACGTCATCAACAAATGGTTTGAGTGCGTGTGAAGGAATTTAAGTTGTAATACGTTAACCGATCGTCTCGCGGTTGATTAACCGCACCGCTCCGTGTTTGCATTTTTTCTTCAATACAGTTTATTCCGTTAAAGTGGTGAGGAACAATTTCGTGGACTCACTGTGTGCTACGTTGTGACCAGCTTACGTTTCTAAGCCATAGATTGCATTGGAAGAGGAAGCATTATCTGAAAATCAAGGTTAGTGGATGATTTTCCTATCCATATAAACAATTGTATGTAACAATTGAAATAGTTGTCTGACGTCCATTGCTCACTGAGTTATATATTGAAGGACGCACCAGACCAGAAGGCAAGCAACTCAATCTAAAACCTCTCCTCCATGTGGTATGTGAGAGAGTAAAGTAGGGAAGAACTCAGAATTAAACCCTGGCATACACAGCTTGCTTACTTATGACGTCATGCTCTGTGATTGGTGTTTCGTTTGACATGGAGAACAGCGTAACTTAAAAATATAACATCATTATAATTCATAAAAAATTGATTCAGTGACCATTAGAATATTACAAACTTGATTTTCAACTACACTTAAATATTTTTTTGTAATTGCTGTCCAGTTGCCTATTGTTATAGCATACCATTTGATTAATGGCACAAAATATTACCCGTGTAAAAAATATAATTAAAATCCTTTGAGAATGAATGAAAATTTAATTTATAGGTTGATTTTACGTGTCATATAATTATATTATTGATAATTCTTATAGCTTTATGAATTGTAAATTTACACATATTACGATTTAAAACATTTATTACTTTACAACTGACGAATGATTTAATTTCGTGAAAAATTGGACAAGCCATTTTTCAATTAATTTCAGACAGGCACATAAAACACCCAACATTATACAGTACTCCAACGTATGATAATCAGGCCCAGGATTACCGTCTTCCTTTTCAATTATTTTTCATAATCGATTATATTTTACTCGATTGATTAAGGCCAATTATTGAAATAATTGGTTGTTTAATTATTGATTATCAACATCACTACAAATTTCTCCTCCGTATTGGTTACTGGTCAGATGCAAAGATTAATAATATGAATATACCGGTAGATGAAACATGCTTTCTGAACACTTTAGGTGTAGAATCCACATTTCTTTCTGTGAAGAAGAATTCACGTTTCTTCATTTTTGGTCTATTTTGATAATGTTTTCTAAGCGTAGTTCAAACATTTTTTAATACATCATAATTAAAAGTAATTCTTGATTAAAAAAGATAAAATAAGTATTTTTTCTAAAAAACTATAACACATATCTTATTGTAGCTTTTTTACCAGCGAATTATAAGACAGCAGTGTACCCCTTCGAATAAACAAAATTTTAAATAACCATTTTGCGAGATCTAGGAGATATTGCGTTTCTAAGTTTTTTTTTTTTTATGGAACTCTATAGAAATAGGGTTAGCCGTTGAGTTATTATGTACTACGTACATGTACGTAGTAGTAGTACCTCAATGGGGTTAGCACGAAAAGTATTCATTTTAATTGATTAATATCTAACGACTACGGGATATGAAATAACTATCAAAATATGTTATTCGACTTGTAAGAACTTATGAATGTTAAAACATCCCAGTAATTGCGAAGAGCCGGTCTTTAATTGGTCTATAATTTCCAAGATTTCTTGTATAGCCTGTTTCAATAAAATGTCTATTTTACTTATTTCCATCAGATCAGAGATAATTCTCGCTATGCAACTAGTCTATATATATATGAAACGATAACTGACACACAGCCCAAACTACTGGACCTAGGACCATGAAAATGTGTAAACAGGTTCCTTTTACACTACAGGTGAGCAATAAGAAAGGATTTTTGGAAATTCAACCCCTAAGGTGGTGAAAAGGGGGATGGACGTTTGTATGAATATCCGTCATTTTTGAAAATAGATCTATTAAAATTGGTATTTAGCAATTCGGTTAGAACAGTGGTTTTTTTTTTTTTTTTTTTTTCGAACTGACTACACTGTTAGCCTGAGGGGCTCTGGAGCCTTTACGGCTTTTACAGCTTTACCGGGCTTGGGAACAGTGGTTCTTAACCTTTTAGTGATGAGGGACCATTTCACACAATTTCTGTCTTACCACGGAGCACTAACTGTTTGGATGTAATATAAAGTAAATGTTAATGAATAAAGGGTTATTCTAGTTATCACTTTTAAATGAAACACGCATACAATCGTTCCAAGCCAACAGTATTTTATTTTTATTTTAGTCAGTTGCATTATTAAATAGATAAAAACAGTACCTACATAATTTTCATGAGATTATTGTGACTGCATACTCTTTACTAACTTCTCAATCTTTGGTTCAGTACTACTCAAAGCCAAACGCATGTCGGCACTGGCATGCAACCGATTTCGGTGCTTGTTTTTAATTATCAGTAGCGCCGAGAACCCCTGGTCGCATAAATATGTCGATGAAAACAAAGTTAGGTAACGTATACCTAGCAATGTTTCGAATATTTGGGAAAGAAATTACCTTTTGGCTCCAGAATCTTCCAGATTAATTCCTGTCTCGAATGTAACTTTCAAGTTACAATCGTGTTGAATTTCAATCAATTCTTTTTGAATTGCATGAATGAAGCACTTCAGAAACATTGACAATGAAAGGATTTTGGATCAGTCTCCGAACACCTTTGTCCTCGCAGTCAGGAAAATAGCGATTGTATTCACTTTTTAAGTGTTTCAAATGGATGGTAATGTTCTTTCGTATTTCACCTTTAATCTCACCACAGTGTGTGTGAATAATAATCTGATTCAGCGTACCAAAAGCTCATTGAGGCAATTGAAGCAAAGATGGCTCAGTGGTAGCATGTACGACTTCGCGTCGATTGGCGTGAGTTCGAATCCCTGTAATGAACATGAGCTTTCGGTGAAGGAAAACATCGTGAGGTAAAAAGAGCATGGTGGTAGGGCATATTCGAATGCCTGCCTGGCTAGCTACCATCCTCAAGTTGAAACTCTGTCGCGAAGCACCAATAGGTGTGTTCCGGCAGCTGTACTTGAGAGCCAGTCTTCCACTAGGTTTAGCGTGTTATCATTTTGGGCCACGTCGTCACTTAACATCAGGTGAGATTGTGGTCACTACGCCAACCCTACAACTATAAAAAAAAAGCAGAAAAGTTTTGTCTTTGGACTTTGTTGATCCATAGCTCAGTTTTAGCGATAAATGCACTGATTTTATCATCATATGCAAATATATATTGCTCGTACCTTGCAACTTCACATTTCCTGATCCTTGCAGTTGACGATTTGATTTATTTAGTAGTGCAAAAAAAATCGACCAAATAAATAAAATGTATTTGAAATTTGGACACAGAACTGATCAAGCAACTCTTTTTTCTTGTCAGTTAAGAATGTTTGTATTTCTCCTCTAAGTTCGTACAACATCGACAGCATGTTTCCTTTGGATAGCCAACGCATAGTTCATATCAGAGTACAATTGTTTGAAGAGGTGAGTGTTAAGTGCACGATTTTTAATGAACTTTTTAGATTTTTTCGCAAACAAGTATTCCATGTGTTTTTTGTGGCCAATGTTTGACGATGAATAACGCAGTGCGACGTAATAGTGGATTATTTTTTTTGGTTTTATCAACGCTGCAAGACGAGAAGGGTAACCGAGCATTGCAGGAGCACCATCCGTACAAAACCCTGCAAGCTTTTGCCACATAAGTCCATGTTTCTCCAAATATTGACTTACTGCTTTCATAAGACCTGCACCTTTTAATTTCGTCCCCAGTTCTTGAAAATATCAAATAGCAACTCCTCTTTAAAGTTTTTATTGTCATTAAAAAATCGAATAAATGTAAGTAATTGACAACATTGTGAAACATTGGTAATCACAATGTAGTGCAAAATAAGGAATACATTTTATCTTGTCAATAACTTGTTCTTCAATATCATTTGAAATTTTTCGAATACGTGATTTTACTGTGTCGTTAGAAAGTAGTATTTCACGAATTTTCTTTGAGCTTCCTGCCCTAAAAGCTCTTCTGCAGCTTTAAGCATACAAGGCTTTATTAGAGATGCAGCTAATGTATTTTCTGATGTTACATAACTTGTCCCATTGCGTCCAAATTTCATTTTTTTTTTATTTATTATTTTGCCTTCGAAGATTTCTAGCAAAAGGTCACAATAATTCATTCAATTATTACTAAAAGGACTAACAGAACAAGGAGTGTACTGACAGGTATTTGCCGTGGATGTGGTGCTGGTTTTCTCCGGAAATGGGGTCCTTGCTATTGAGGAACAAGTAAATAATACAATAAATTTTGTGAATGAATGGGGCGGGGCTACAGAAACAAACTTAAATTCGCTCCAAATAAAACTAATGCAATGATTGTAACAACTAGACTAAAATATTAATCCCCAAACTTAAGAATGGGCAGCGTAAATGTTCACATAACCACGAAATTAAATTAACAATCGATAGAAAATTAACATTTAATAGTCACATCAAAAATACCTGTTGCAAAGCAACCAACTTATACAAACAAATAGCAAAATCAGCAAAAATCTCATGGGACGTAAATCCGGAGAAAATCAGAACCATGTACACGGAGGTGACGGGGCCAATTGTCTTACATGCAGCAAGCGTATGGTACAAAGCAGCTAATAAAGGCAAAAAAACAGTTGAACACATTTCAAAGAGAATTTGCACAAAAGATCGCAAAAAGACATAACGGTTTCCCTACATGCAGCCCTGATCCTGTCTGGTCCGTTCCCCTTGTATTTAAGACTAAAGGAGGCGGCCACAATATACGAAGCAAAGAGAGAAAAACCATGGACAATTTAATTAGTGTTCCCCAACAAGCAAAATTAGTAGAAATATAATTCGCATATATTGAAAGTATAAAGAAAAAAACAGCACACCTAAATAATAATGATATATTAATATACACCGACGGCAAATTGAAAACAAGGTCGGCGGAGCAATATCAAGATGGTAAGACTGCCTAATTTATGGAAAAATAAGAAAAGAACTAGAGTGAGAAACTGAAATATTAATAAGCAAAAACCAACTAAAAGAAATAATTGACACAAAAATGGTCCACGAATCATTTTCTAAATTTTGCCACATAATAATAAATAGATGTAAAGTAATGAACAAATAATTTATGTAACTACAATGAAATGGTTAAGATGTTTACCAGGTAATTAAAAGAAATTGTTAAAGAAAAAGTTTGAAATCCTGATAAGGAAAGTAAAAAATGAAAACATTGCCGCTACATCTCAGTACAAAACAAAAGCTCCGACCTATGTTGAAGGCAAAATGAGCTACCGAGACAACGATAGTAGTAACGGTATTTAAAAAAAAAAAACACTTATATTTTATTTAATTGTATATCGATTAAATTAAACATTCTTCCACATTATTTACCTTGTTCCTTAGGATAAGATACCCGATTCCAAACAAGAAAAAGATGTATCAATTCAGCTAAAAATCACGGTCGTATAAAAAAGGGCAAAGGGTTCGCTAAGACAAAAGTGAAGCACAGCAATGGCCTAGGAGTATTATTATTCTATGGAACATTCCGTCCGCCCTTTTTTATACTTCCATGCTAAAAACATAGAAAAACAAATAACAAGACGCACGCAGGCAAAATTATCGATGCGCAGCGCTGCTGTTCTTTGGTACACAGTTTTAAACGTATTTCAAAATTTAATAATAATTTAATAACAACATTATGTAGTTAATTAATCTAAATAATTAAATTAATAACAACAAAAAATTCTTAGTCTTATCATTTTCAAATAAAGCTTTTAAAACAAAAAGAACTGGGTAAAGATTTCCCCCATTACGTCAGCCAATTCATGATTTATACCTACTCTATATTCATAATTAAATAGAAATGCTAAAAATGCTTGTTTGCTGGAAACAACATAATAATAACTTTTAGGTTTTAAGCATATTTTACAAGAATCAAATTATTTGACATTTCACATCACGTTATTTCCGATAAAATACACCATGCAATGGTAACAACTCAGTGGTAGCGTGTAGTTATGATCATCGTGCCGATCAACGTGAGTTCGAATCCCTGCCTTAGTTTTCGGTGAACGAAATCATCATCTAAAACCATAGTGGTAGGATCTACCATGGTGGTAGGATATTCTATAATGCCCGCCTGGCTAGCTACCACCCTCAAGTTGAAACTCTATCGCGAAGTACCTATAGGTGTGTTCCGGCACATATAGTTGAGAGCCAGTCCGCTAAGCTTAGCGTATTTAAATCTTAGCCCACATTGTCACTTATTATCAGGTGAAAAAAGGGGAAAAATCAATGAACATATTCCGAACCTTAACTGGTATCTGGTGGGTGGCCCACCCTTATTTGCAGAAACTTAAATACAATGCTATTGTCTGTAGACATTTTGACTATGAGTTCTTTTTATTAGATTCTTGCAATAAAGCTGCTTTGGCAAAGTTGAATAGAATTCAGTCCAGGTGCCTGAGAATAATCATAGGTGCTATGAAATCCTCTCCAACGCACTATAAGTGGAATGTGTAGAACCGCCACTTTACCTCCAGTGACAATATCTGTCAGATAAGTTCCTTTTCAAACTACTCCAAAACTCAAGGCATTCTTTACTACCCACACCCGATTAAAAAGTGTTGGTTCACGAGTTTCGATGAGTAAATGGACCTTTCGCTTTGTATATGATACAAGTTATCTAAAACAACTTGTTTTTTACTGTTTAGTTGGCTATCTGGCAAGGAAGTAGTGTTTTTTTTTAATCTTTATTATTATTTTTTTTAATTTCACTGTAATTTATATATTTTTGGAATATGCTAATCAAAACCTTCAATTAGATACCCATATAATAATTGATGGTTCTTTCACATTTGAAAATAGAGCCATACTGTGACTATATTGAATTTTTTCAAAATTAAAGCCAGGGTCATTCGGGATTATATAAGGATTCCAACGGAATTAAGTAAGTCATATATATGAACCCTGAAAACACTACAATCCTTTTTTGGACAGTTGTGCCAAAAACATATCTTTACCCGCCTCCTTTCCCTAAATTTATCCAATGCCATACCTATTATGTAATATAATATTACCTACTATATACAGATCATATTAATCTAACATAGGAACTTGTAGTTATTTCTTACATATTCTTAACAAAATAATATCTTCACTCCTATAATTTGTATGCTGTTCATGTTCTGGTATTTTTTCCACATAAAAAATATTTATTAGTTTCTCATAAAACATTATCCATAATGCTTTTTGTATTTCTGAATCACGTAATTCTTGTGTCAAATATATTATTGGTTTCTTTGAAGACGTTTTATTCACATTTTTCAGGGTGTCAATTAAAGAATCAATAGCCTGAAAAATTAAATATAATATTGATTTTTATAGTAAACTGTGTACTAGATTCGGGATGGGGAGATGTAAGACAATTATTTCAGTGTGGTAATAAGTTCTTGATACAACAATAGTAGAGTAGTTATAATTTACAGGTATATTATAATACTCAAGAGATTGTAGATTGTTTGTTTGTACAAACAAATCTCTGGAACTACCAGTCAGACATAAAAATTTTTGCTTTAATAGCTCATATGTTTAGGAAGGTTTTATTAGGCTATATAACTTCACTCTACAAACCTAAGGAGTGGAGCAGTAACCATAAACGTCAAGGAGTCTAGCTAACTGTAGACATATACGGAAAGCGAGAACAACAATAGACAGCTAGATAGACTCAGTTGAATAAATTTAACATAGGTGAAACCACAGTTTCCTGCTAGTTTATATTATATAATGTTTTTATGTACTTAAAAATGTTATAAACATGCACAAATACTTTTATCATTGTGAGCATAAATTCATTGAAATAAAACAAATATACCTCATCATAATAAACACAATCAGCCAAAACAACCACATCAAACTCTTCTGTAAGTAACTCTGAAGTGTTATCACCCCACACAAGAGATTCCGCTGTAGCATATCCTCCCATACTACATATTTTTGCCTTGTTTTCATTAATATTCAATCTAAGCAAATGCAATGTTTCAGGTAGGTCGGTAAGTGTTACTTGAGCTCTGCAAATAAATAAACAATCAAAATATTATTATTTTTACTTTTTAAGACTTTCAAAACTTAAAATCTATACATAAATTGAAGTGTCTGTTTGTAATGTCAAAATAACAGCTTTTTACTAAATGCATATGAAAGTATACATAACAATAACAAAACACCCATTTCTAAAGTTTTTGTCTGTCTGTTTGTTCTGGGTAATCTCCAAAACGGTTGGATCGATATTGACGGGGTTTTCACAGGCAGATAGCTGATGTTATAAGGTATAACTTAGGGTAAGAAAAATAATTAAGGATCCACACAAAAAATAAAAAATCTTTTAGTCCATGCGAGCAGAGTTGTGGGCACAGATAGTACTTAATAATTATATAGATGTCTATTTATAAATATTAATTATTATATTATTATTATATTAAAGTATAATAGCAGATTAATTTTTGCTAATATGGGTACATTCTAATATAACAATATTGTATTATATACAACAATGATAATTTCATTTACTTTATATACAACTTAAAATCATTAAAACATAAAATTCCAACATAATACAAACCCTAATGTAGCAGCTGTCAGTCCAACTATTCCAAGTCCGGAACCCAATTCCAAAACCCTTACTCCACTTAAAAAATCAGATTTTTGTAGGCACATTTTTTCCAAATATTTTGCTAATACTAAGGAAGCATCCCATACTACACAGTTCACATCACCTTCCATTTTTTGATATATTTTTAAAGTTTTTAAACATATTTCTACATCAATTTCTCTTGGAAATAAATCGTTAATATGATAACTAGATCTTCTGTGTGACATAATTTTAAACAAATATCTATTATTAAAAAAGATTAAATTAACGAATACTGATACATAGGAGTAACGAATTGAAATTACATAAATATAACATGCCTACAAAAATATAAATTTGAAATTTCACTATTCAAAGCGTACACTTCTGGCGCAGTTACACCATTCTCATTCTTAATGATATTATTTAATAATACATACAATATATTTTTTGTAATTTCTAATATTGACGATTGATATTAATTTATTTCTTATATTCAACCAACGAGATGAATTTTTTTTTTTTTTTTTTTTTTTTTTTTTTTTTTTTTTTTTTTTCGAACTGACTACACTGTTAGCCTGAGGGGCCCTGAAGCCTTTACGGCTTTTACAGCTTTACCGGGCTTGGGGGCGAGCGCTTAGGGCACTCAGCCGCGAAAGCTAAGCAACAACATCCGAGGGTGCCAAAGTGGCCGGACCTCGGCTCGGACTGTTGCGCGTATGCAATTAAGTCGCGATCTGACTAATTCCCTATCCGTAATTCGATCTAAACTAACTATACAGATATACATGTTTCTGCCCCCTGGGAGGAGGGAAGGAACATGTGTATGTGTATTTAGTGGTCTGAAATTTTTGATCTAGACTAACTAGCCTCAAAAAAAGAAAAAAAAAGGTCCCTTACAGAACCTATGTACCTATGTGTGTTGTGCATGTGTGTATAATGCAGTGTCATGTATGGCTGTGAAAGCTAGTGATTGTACAGTCACTTGTATCGCGCGAGCGGCTGCTTGGCTCAAGGGCTCCATGCCGATGGATCGGACCTAGGCTTGAGTTGCCGCAGAGGAGGGTGGTCGTGGCGGGTGTGCGGGCGCGAAGTTAACCGTTCGTCCCCTTCGGAGGGAACGGTGGTTTCGCGGGCGTGGGCGCGAGCACGCATATGTTGCGGGAGCGGACGCGTAGAATTTGTTTGCTTTCTCTATGTCGTCGTCGGGATCGACAAAGAGATTTCGCGGACGGCGTTTGTAACGTTGGACAACGGGTATCGCGTGGTTAGGCGTGTAGTTCACAAAGGACTTTACAAGCGGGTTTGGATGGTTCGAAGCGCTATCGAAGTATCTCCTAGCGAGATACTTCACATAGGCTTCTAACGAGGGAAGCCTCATGTCCCTGTGTAGGTCCATGTTCCTAACGAAGGCTGGAGGGTCAAGCAGGCGACGGAGGAATCGATTTTGCACTCTTTGCAAGCGGGCAAAGTTGTGTTTGGACATATGTGCGAACGCGGCGCAACTATATGTCAAGATCGGACGAACGCACATCTTGTACAGTGTAAGCTTATGTCTTATGGACATTTTGCTTACCGAACTGAGCAAGGGTCGTAAACGGGAAAGGACCCAAATGGCCCTATTCCGGACTCTAGTGACGTGTGGGTTGAAGTTAAGCTTCGAGTCAAGGATGACACCCAGATATTTTGTCTTGGTGGCCCAAGGGATATTTTTACCGAATAATGTTAGAGGTCCTACCGTGCGTGGTAATCTGCATGTAGTCGGTTCGAACATAATCGCGGCGCTCTTAACCGGATTAATAGCTATACGCCACGTTCGAAACCACTCTCCGAGAGTGGTTACGGCGCGTTGTATTTTGTGAGCGAGAAAAGATCTGTTCCTATTTGACGCGTATATGACTGTGTCGTCAGCGTAGAACCCTACCTGGACCTCGGGGGGTTTCGGGAGGTCGCTGACGTACAAATTGAATAGGCAAGGTGCCAGAATGGAGCCTTGCGGGACGCCTGAACGAATGGGACGTGCGGTGGAGAGTACTCCTTCCACTCGGTAGTGGAAGGTGCGGTCGCTTAGGTAATCGCGGACTAAATGTACTAGCCTATCCGGGACTTCTAAATGGTGAAGCTTGTGGACCAGTCCGGCGTGCCAGACCTTATCGAAGGCCTTGGCTACGTCGAAAAAGACCGCAAGCGTGCGGGCGGGAGCGATATTGCTCTTAGCGAAGTTACTCGTGATGTGCTCCGTGAGGCGGTGCACTTGATGTGTACACGAGTGACGGGCGCGAAAACCGAATTGTTCGGGCGGGTATAAATTCTTGTCGTCTATAACGACCTTGAGACGGTTCAGAAGGATCCGCTCATAGAGTTTCCCTAGAGTGTTTAGGAGACTGATCGGGCGATAGCTATCGGGAAGCGAAGCTTTTTTGCCGGGCTTGCGAATACCTATAACTATAGCTTTTTTCCAGACGGCTGGAAAATAGCAGTGGGCTATGGCTACATTGAAGATGCAGACCAAAAGAGCTATGAGGTGATCAGGAAGAAGTTTGAGTACTTCATTCCTGATACCATCAGGACCGGGAGATTTCCTAGGCTTAAGGCCTTTGATGATAGAACAGACCTCATCTGGCGTGACCGGGGTTAACGTTTCCGCGGGGGGAATCAACGTGAGTTCCTGAACGGCGGTCTCGATAGTTTCGATGTGGGCAGTGTCTACGTTGTCGCAGTTTGGGGAGCACTGGCTCTCCAAGCTTGCGGCAAGGCATTCTGCCTTATCGTCGCTATCGAACGCGAGTGGGAGATCGGGGCCCCTTTCGAGGGGCGGCATCTGGGCGGAAGCTTCTAACTTCAGAGAGCGGGCGAGGTTCCAGTAAGCCAGATGGGACGGCTTGAGACCCTCTAAGAGGTTATCCCACCGGTGACCTCTGTACTCTCCGATGCGAGTTCTAACCTCTCTCTGAAGTTGTCGTAACCTACGGGTGTTATCCCTCGTCGGATAAGAGTCATGTGCACGTGTCGCGGCGTTCTTTTCCGTGATTAACGCTCGTAAGCCGGGGGGGAGTATAAAACGGCGTTCGTTTGCCGCTTGCACCTCTCTCGAGGCCTCCCTTACACCGGTTTGGAGGTAGTCGACCAGGGAATCGATGGCTAAATCGGCGTCTGCGGTTGACTCCAATACGTCGGGGATCCTAGCTAGGCTGGACGGGGTCGCGTTATCGGATAAGTAGCGATTTAAGATCGCGTAGTCAACTATTTTGACTTTTGGCGGACTGGGGTCGAACGGTTGCCCGAGTTGTAAGATAACCGGGCGGTGGTCGGAGTCTAGTTCGTGTACGACTTCTATAAGTCGTAACCGAAGTGAGACACCTTTGAGGAGGGCTATGTCAAGTACTGTCGGTTGACAGTTGTCTTGAAAGTGCGTGGGCTCTAGCGGTGCTATGACGTCAAAGCCGAGCACGTCGCATAATAGTTCTAGTATAACCCCGTTACGGGTGTTGCGCGGGTTGTTGAAAAGGGTGTGACCGCTATTGAGGTCGCCTGCTATTATGACTGATTGGTCGAGTGAAAAAAGCGCCTCCAGATCGGACTGAAGGAGTCTTTTATTCGGGGAGAGATATGCAGAGACAAGCGTGATTGACGGATGGCCAGTCATGCCTATTCTACAGACGGACACTTCCATATTGGTAAGTGCGGGAGGGTCTATTGGCATGCAATAGAGGGAACGTTTATAGTAGATGAGCGTGCCGCCTCCTAGGGTGGCACGGTCATTTCTGACTATATTGTAATTTGCTATCTTAGGGTCGCGCCTACTGGGTTTTAGAAGTGTTTCTTGTACTAGAAACACGTCTATCTCCCGTTCCCTAAGAAAGGTGGATACTAAGTCCCGTTGTGGAAAGAGGTTTCGCGCGTTAAAAAAAGATATATTGAGGCTTCTAGGCTTAATGCGTGCCATTGATAACCGTTATCTATTTCCCGGCACGGGCCAGGCGCATTAGCGTCGCTGTCATCAGGGGGAAACGCCTGATGGATTCGCCGGGACCGTACTCAGCGACGCACTGTTCGTACGCCAGTACTTCCTGAGGGTCATGCTCACGGAAGAGCATGACCATGTAGTCAACGCCGCGGCGCGTGTTGACGGGCGGGGGGGCCTGAGCCTTAGGAGGCTGAGGGCGGGGAGTGGAGACCCATGCTGCTTGAGGAGCTCGCATGGCCGGAGGGGGTGCGCGGGGCGCAGGGGCGGCTGCCACCGGGGCGCTGGAGGCGCCCGGGAGGCTGGGGAAAGCCTCTGGCGTGAGCAGGGGCTTTGGTTGTCCTACGGCGGGACGTGTCCTCTGAGGAGGGGTGTGTCGCGTAGGGCGCATGGGTCGCGTAGGGCGCGTGGGGCGCGGGGCACGGGGACAGCCGCGATAGTTCGCGGGGTGACCTTCGTTGCCGCATAGCACGCAGCTCGGAGGGGTAGCCGACTCACGAGTGCGCGAGCACTCGCTTGTCGCGTGGTCCCCGAGGCACTTAACGCACCTGGGACGGAGATGGCAGTTGCGTGCCGAATGACCGTACAGCTGGCAGTTGTGACACTGCGGAGGACTGCGGTTCTTGTGTGGGGGCTCTACGGCTATTCCGGAGAGCTCACACACTTTCCTAACGTTAAAAATGGCTCTGCCCTCGGGGGTCAGTTCCAATATGACTAAGACCATGTCGAGAGGTCTGTTTTTGGATTGTCCGCCGTGCATTCTGTGCACTTCGCGGACAGGGAAGGCCTTGGCTAAGAGGTCAGTTTTGACCTCCTCGGGTGTGATTTCCACCGGGATGCGGCGGATTACAACCCGGAGTTGACGTTCTTCCTCCAGGGAGTATGTGAAATATTCGAGGTTGCTGTCCCGGAGCAACCTGGTAAATTGACGGTGTTCGTCCGAGGTGGAAACCTGGACGCGGATACCGTTGGCCGTGTTACTGGCCTGAGTGTAGTGGATGCGAAGTTCTCTCAGTTTCTCTGAGAGTTTTGTCCAGACCGATTTGTTCTGGACCGTGACGGGGGGCGGGCGACGCGCCTTTCTGCCGGCAAAGGTACCGGCAGGCGCTGAGGGCGCTGCGGAGCGGGGGGCGTGGCTATCCAGCCCGGTTCGCTGCGCTTTTTGGGGTCTCGACTGAGTCTCCGGAGACTCTGGGCGCGAACGCGAGGCCCGTTTGGCGGGCTTGTTTTTTTGTACGAGGGTGAAGCCCTCGTTGTCTGTGCGTATTGCCGTGTCCATTTCGTTGGACTTCGGTTCGGGGTCCGGGCTAGCGGGAGAGTAGCTGTCGTTTGTTGCTACAAGCGACGGTGTCTCCGCTTCGGGAACTAAAGTTGCGAACGAGTTTGATGTTTGCAGCGCAGAGGGCGCTGGGATCGCGGCTTGTTTGCCGGGTGGTGAGCGCGAGCGCGACGTTGGCCTTTTATACGGCGTCTTGTTAAGTGCTCGCGGTGCCGTTGAGCGGGACCGCGAGCCGGATTTTTTCGCGGCGGGGGTATGGGAGGTCCCGGGGACCTGTTCGGACGCGGGTGCGGGATGCGGGGCCCCGGCTATCATCGTGAACTTCGCGAGAAGATCATGGTCCTTGAGGAATTTGAAAACTATTTCATTGAACCTAACTTGGTCTAAGTTTGCCATTCCGGCGGTGGCGGTTGGGCGGGCGGGGGTGAAGTTAAACCTCCCTGCCGGAGAGGCAGGGGGGTGCGCCGAGTGAATTTAAACGGCTATCCCGAGCCGTGTAAAGGGACCTGCGTGTCACGGTGTAATGACTCGCAGGAAAAGAACCTACCGGGCCCTACGTGGAGGTCCCTATCAAGCCCGAGGCAGAGAACGCAGCCGGTATAAATACCTAGCTACGCCCAAACAGACACTCAGGGATGGATGTGTAGCAGGATCGGAAGGGTGGGAAGGAGACACTCAGGGCTTGACTATGACTCTATCAAGGGCCAAGATTCCTGAGCCCGACCAAGTACTATCGTTTGCCTCTGAAGGAGGCAACCGAGGGGCGCTTGGGTCACGCACCCACTTGCTTTCGTTGGCACCGTCAGGTATCAGGCAAGTGACCACTAAAGTGTGGATTTCGTCGAAATAGAAACAATTTGCTCTTAAAAGAGCAGTTTTATGGTTGTGTAGCGCGACACAATGGGTGCGAGCGAGACGGCGATACGCAGGTGCGGCGCAGGTGCGATGCAGGTGTGCAGCAAGGCCGGTCGGTCGTAAAACTTCACAAAGGCGGCAGAGAACAGTCGTAAACACGTCCGTTCCCGCCGGCGGTCGTGATCGGTCTTCCCTCAACGAGATGAAGCACAGAATTCTCTTATATACAAACGTACTCTGTGAATGAAATGGTTCAACCAAATTGTGTTTGACACTTGACAGCATGGTTGATAGGTCTTATTTCAGAATTTTCCCCGTATTCATATTTTGTTTTCATCTAAATGATATGTTTTGCAACTTTTTTCCCCATTTTTGTTTTCAAACAGAATATATATCAAGTGGAAAGAAATTAATTAAAAAGATATATTTTTAAATGTGTATTTAAGAAAATGATATTGAATTAAAATTGTTTATTAAAAAATATATAAATATAATATAATAAATTTAAGGTAACAAAAAATAAATTCAGTTTAAAATAACAGGTTATTACAAATATCAGTTTGTAACTGTTATCTGTTAACTGTAAAAGCTGTTAGTAAATACTACGTACCAGTTCCACATACGGGGGTGTGACATAAAAATAAACTGTTTCAGTTTGGAACATGATCTGCTCTATTCAAGCTAAAGGATCTTTACTTTGTTAGAGAGAGATACAATCAACTAAGACTTGGAACAAGCTCTTTACTCTTTTCAATTATAGTAATAGAAAGAATTATTTTCATATAACAGCCTGTTACTTTGGAACAGGTTTAGGGAATTGTTATTTATCTGAAACAAGAACAGATATTATGCCAGTTAAAATTCACCTCTACTGCCTAAAGATAAGTAGTTACGAATCAAATAGTACAAGCAAATTATATGCTCTACTGGAACGATATTGGTTCAATCCTAAAGGTCAACTCAGATAGTTCCACATATTCGATATAAGATCGAACGGCATTCGTTATAACAATTTATTATTAAACATTACTGAAAATATTTTCAACTAGCGAGTATAGCGTAAAATGTAATAGGTGTGTTCAAAAAACTCAAAAATTTCCCTGCTTGATTTTCAATTCCCCAAACTTTAAGCTTCAAAATCTTTTAGTTGTTTCCTTGACGATACGATGTCTTATACCAATTTATTTCTTCATACTGGCATATTATGTATTTTATTTTTGACAACACTGTTTTTTATGTTGACAATAAAGATATTTTATTAATACTACGGGCAAGACTCTAATCATATGACAGTCAGTCATTTATTTTCGAACAAAATGGCTGTGACCATGGTTCCCTTCTGGGTTTCTCTTGTTTTATCCATTATTGGTAAGTAATATCTTTGCTAACTCTGTTTCAATATAATTTTCATGAAGCTTCATCTTTATGTAATTGTGTTAAACTTTTTCAAGGTACCAATGCTGCAGGCGAGTTCAGCGTACTTTATAGCCCTGATTCTTTGAGTTTTTCAGGATCAAATAAAATCTTGGAAAGTCATTTAAAAGAAATATGTTCAGCTTCATTGGGACTTTCTGTGGAAGAGGTAGTTATTTCTATCGTGTTACAGAATTTAATATCTTTTCCTTTACCAAAATACCTTATTACTCTTATCTGTTTTTTAGAATTCCGAATGGAATGGACTGATAATCACAGACCCTTTCAATACTCCAGAGGCTGTAGTCGAAGTATACATTGACGGAGTATCTAGCCTAGCAAATGCCGTAAGTATACCTAATGTTAGATATCCTATTAGGATGAATTTTAATAGTTATTTAGGTCTTAATATAAACCTAATAAGTAATGCAGTTTTTTAAGGCAAATCTGGGATCCTTCATTTTTTCTAATCATACTGTTTCTATGTCCTTTTTGTAAATTGTCAAAATGTTGAGTACATGTATACATTGCATTGTACCTGATCATTATCATAATTTGTACAAACAAATTTAGTTTAAAGAAATTATGAATTTATAATATATATGATACTTTAATGTAGGAGTTTCTGCCCTCTCTTTGTTTTGCATTGTTTCTTAGATTTGAGATAATCTTTAAGATTATTTGGTATAGAAATCTTTGATAAATAATACTAACTAGATTCCCAGTCAGCTCTTCAAAAATGGCCCGAAAAATTAGGATACATATACGGTTGTGGTCTTATTTCAAATTAGTATAGTCCAATCATAGCCAACATTAAGACATCAAAATGCTGCATAGTGCGTTCAAAAATTATGCAAATAACCATCGTAACACAATATTTAGGAAGCAATATCTTTTTTTAGGTAAATTAAAAACAGAATTAAATGATTAAAATGAATCAATTACCAAATGTTATGATTGTTTAACCAATGTTTGCGATAACGCGTCAACTATTGTAATAAACATTGACTGAACATCACTTCAGACACTGACATAGTGAATGCATCTATAAGCATTGCGTTTAAGGTTGAATTTATATTAATGTATATTTATTTAAAGTAGAATTATGTAAACACAATTGGTGACAGTTTCATGAGAACTTTTGCATAGGATTGTGTATCTAGGGTATTATTGATCAAAGATAGAAATAATGAGTACATTTTTATACAATTTTACAGGCAAAACTAAAATCAAAGAATTACAACCTGATTGTGGATGAATATGAACCTGACACATTTGATGCCATTGAACATAGGATCAAGCAAAGATTTACAAATGGTGGCAATAAACTGGTTAACATTATGTTGAATGAACCCGAAAAGGTGAAATTGTAAAATTATCGTATTTTGTTTTTTATTAAAATTACAGTAGATTTAACAAAATTTCAATTTGTAAGGTTTGGATATAACTCATGCCAAAAAATTCAATTTGTAAGGTTTGGATACAGCTCATGCCATTACTTAAAATGGAATGATAGGACTGCTTAGTTTATTTGAATATTGATATTATATCCTATTACATTTTACTCATATCTCACATATTAATTTTTGTTTAAAATACTTTATACATTATAATCATAATATATTATTTTAATTACAATTATTTTTCTAGCTTAACACTTTCTCAAATGTTTTTGGAGACATACCAGTGCCTAAGGTTACCAAGCAATCTCTGCAATATTTGAAATATTCTGTTGAAGAAGACTATCAGTTTCTCACTGAACTTGCTGTACTGAAAGCAATTACGGAGAAGGTAATATCTTATAAAATTAAAAGTAAATAATATATGACTGAGTTTATTATTATGAAACATAATTTTACCTACTTACAGGTGAATGATGAAGACATCAAAGCAGACAACAATATTGATTTCTACAATTTAAGATTCCGATCACTCCATGCACTATCTGACTTTCATGGACCCAATTCCTTGCAAACCAAAGAAGCTAAGAAACTTTTAGGTAAGTTATTGGTTTTGCATATGTATATATTTTAGCTTTTAATTTTTTTTAAATAGTATTTTATAGTCCTCTAAAACATAGTATCTTAAGTAATTTATAAGATCTCAATTTCTAATTAATAAAATTATTAAAACTGATTGACAGACAAAACATAGCTTAAACCAATGAGTCTAGAAGCCATGGTTTTCTTTATATAATACAGATGAGCAGTGAGCACAAAGAAAGGATTTTTGAAAATTCATCACCTAAGATAGGATGATTCCTGAAATGTTACTGATGGGAAATCTTAACGAGCACAGGGCTAGTAAATAATTATTTTATCTTTCCATAGGTGAGGCTCTCGAAGAACTCACAAAGGCATTTGTCAAGGCATATGACGGTTCCGTGTTGGTTATTACTGTGACAACTGATGTTGCTCACACACGTCGTGCTATCCGTTCAATTCCTGATGGAAAGGATTTGAAAGACAGCTCTGTAAGTATTTTATGTGCTCTGTATGTACCTGTATCGTTCCCTCTAGCTTAAGTGGATAAATTTAGAGTAATCAAATTTAATCAATAAGCGTGACACAGTCGCGATGTTTTCAGTTGAGTAAAAAATAAAATAAAATTGTAATAGCTTGTACTATAACTGTTGATATGTTATTTAGGTTTTTTTTTTTGGCCTCGAGAGTTGGCACTGATTGCTAACTAACAATCAAAATGTCTCATTACAGATACTTGGGAATCTTAATATCCTATAAAAGTATAATTGTTTTGTAATATCCTCTAAGCACAGTTCGATTATGAATATTTAATATTGAAATAGTCCAATGCAACAGTACATTTTAATAAATCTTATATTAATATTGTTTTTAAAAGTATTTAATGTCAGTGACACATTACCAAGTTAAAAGTGCCATCCATAGGTACATAAATAAGTGGTACAAATGTTAGTTTTCAACTACTTAAATTATGACTATTTTTGTGGATAAAACTAGAGATACTTGGAGTATTTAAAAAAAAACTATGAGCTAAAAGGCATATTAATCTCATTACATGCACTAGCTTACCTGCGTGAATATTTCGCACGTTATATAATGCACACAATCTAATTGCTGTCATGTTAGTTAAACAAATTGTTAATAGATGGCTCTTTCTTCATTTTAATTTTAAACTATTCGTTGTATTTTACATCTATAGCAGGGAACATAAGATTTAAAATGATGTTTGAATTGTTTTGATGAAGAATTGAGGGATATATGGAGTTGCCACAAAAATTCTCAAAGGAATTAAGATATAGAGATTATGTGAATGTCTTGTTATATTATTATTTCAGCCTGATGAAGATGGCTACTCTGCCGACTATGCTGCAATCTTCAATATTATCCTGTGGTTCGGTGTAGTATTTACCTTCACACTGATTTCTATTGTGTACGCACTGGTGGACATGGATCCTGGCAGGGACTCCATAATCTATCGTATGACTAACACTAGGATGAAGAAGGACAATTAAGTGTTTATTCTCCTATGGCTGTTTAGAACTTTGTGAATATTCGAAATAAGTTCTATATCCAGTATTGTAAATGTTTACTGTTGAATTTATTAATATTTATATCATTTTCATTGAAAATCTCGAGAACCATTGGTGTTGCCTTATGTTCCTTGATTTTATTGGACTTGCACATTCATGTTTATAGAGACATTGATGTAAATTAACACCTAAGAGATATTAGCATATTTGTTAAGGAATAAGTGTATCCCTGAAGCTTGATAGTAGTGTTATGATAGTTTATTAAATAATTTGTTGAATTCCTACAACGGTTTTTATTTATTGCAAATGTTCTTACTGTAAATAAAAGAGTCTAGTTACCCATAAATGGTCTTAATTTATTGAATTATTACTGTTTTGTTCTTCCAGAACGTATGACAGTATTTTTACCATAGAAATTGTTAATAGTTTTCTTATAGGGTTACGTATTTACCGTATGTGTATAAATAATATTCTGTATAAAATAAATGCATTCCGTCAGCTTATATTTATTTCCACACTTCCTATCTTTATTTCCCTTTCTAACGACATTATATTAAATGAACAATTAAATTAAATTAACAAAAAAAAAAAATTTAAAGAGGTGTTACAAGTCGCTGTTTGTATCTAAAATTTATTTGTCAAGAATATGTTCTCCCTCTAACATACCGAGTTATCAAGATACTATTTTCGATGGTTTCGAGATAACCGACTTGTAAGAACTAACGAATAGAGCATACATGCCGATTAACTGTGGTGAGTCACGTATGTTTACTCTATCGACTCAATCTTTCCCCTATGATCATACCTACGATAGTAAAGTATCAATCGAGTACCTATCTCAAAATTAACTTATTTTTATCCCGATAAACGATCAAGTAATTTCGTATACAATATTGAAACAAATAATTAAATTTTTTATACTATAAAGGTGGCAAACAAGCTTACGGCCCGCCTGATGGTAAGCGGTTACCGTAGCCTATAGACGCTTGTAATACCATAGGTATTACTAGCGCATTGCCTTGAAATCCCTTAAGAAGCTCTGGAAACCCTACTCACCTCAGGAGCAGAACAAAAGGTTATTTGGCTGCGATCAGGTAAAGGAAAACAGATGTTAATTTTTTTACCAGCTTGATAAAATTATTTTTAGGAACACTTCGACCGCCAACCGTCCCTTGCTATGGCAGGGGGCATTTTCCCCCTGCCCGTACCTTACTACGCCCATGCTAACAAACGCCCGTGGTTTAAATTATGAAACTTAATAAGAATAAAAATACACTTTGGAATAAATCCCTATTAGTGAAAGAATTTTTAGAATCGGATCAGTAGTTCCAGAAATTACCTCCCATAAACTTAACCTCTTTGAAAAAGGCTACTTTAGGCATTCAAGTATTACGTAAGCAGGTTTAGGGGGTGGGGGTTGAATTTTTTTTGCGGACAAATCTTACGTATGTACGTGAAAATTGATCAAATAATGAAAATGTTTTTAAACCAGTAATTTAAATTAATAATACCTACTATTTATACTTATAGTATATCGAATTTCTTTTCATTTTACTTACTACAAGTAGTGGATTGTTGAAATAAAACGCATACAATTGAATTTGAAGCGATGATGGCGCAGTGGTAGCTTGTACGACTTCGCGTCGATTGACGTGAGTTCGAATCCCTACAATGATGCTTTCGGTGTAGGAAACCATAGCATGGTGGTAGGGCTTTTTCTGATGCCCGCCTGGCTAGCTGCCACCCTCAAGTTGAAAATCTGCCGCCAAGCACCAATAGGTGTGTTCCGGCAGCTGCACTTGCATCGTCACTTAACATCAGGTGAGATTGTGGCCACTACGCCAAACCTATAACGATAAAAAAAAAAACGTGTATGATAAATCTGCATACATTTTGAAACAGGACAAGGGTATTTAAAATGATGCTATTTAGAGTAATTAGTAACATGTAATTGATTTATTTCATAAAAATAATATTAATAAACGCACAAAACGACGTTAACACATATTTTAGCTTTAATTAAAGAATAATATTATTATCTTACACTACATTTGAAAATAAACATTAGATATTTAACAAAATTAAGAATTTTAATTATCAGAACGTTAATTATTATTTACTTAAACTTTAATATTACCTTCATAGTAATTTTATAAATGTTGAAAATCTGAACCCATCGCATTAATTAGTTACCAAGTTTTATAAAATAGTACCTAAACATAGTATTTCTTAACAATAAGGCACGATTAATAAAGCATTGTTTTTGAACAGGATTAGTTTCATTATACGCAATATCTACCAGATAAATAATAACATATTAAAAAAAAATCTAAGCCAATTTCACAACTCTTTAAATACATTTAGACCTTCTACAGTGCCCTAGTATATTAAGCATTTAAAACACTTTTCAACTTTTAGCTTTTGTATTCATAACATAATATTTTTTTATTTAATCTTGCTATATATTTTAAAAAATAAAGCCTCCCGCCACGTCTATCTATCCGTTTGAACGTAATTCAAAAAGAAGCGAATGGATTGTCATACGGTTTTTCTCAATGGATGCAGTGATTCATGAGGAAAGTTTAGGTGTATAATTTATTAAGGTTTTGTGTAAATTGGCTGAAATATGACGATAATTGTGGATGTCGGAAAAAATAATGCCGACTGGGAGCTGTACTAGCATGCGCCGCGTAAACCAACCATATGTGTTACTCCGCTACCCGTGTGAAGCCGGGGCGGGTTGCTAGTGTATTTATAAAATAATCTATATTTGACGTGTCTATGAAGTTGATCAGTAATTTTTGGTTCTATTATAGTAAAACCATATTCGTACAAACCGGTTTCATAGGTTTAAGAAAAACTACTACAAAGACATACTTTGATAGTCATACATACATATAATATACTCTACATAGATATAGAGATCTATGGTTTGGAGGGGGACATAGATTGAAGTTTCTTGGATAATATATTTACTTTTGGGGAGAGGTTATGACTTCTATGATCCCCCTAGATCTAGATCAGCTCGTGATCTGTTCTTAATTCCTTTATAAATAAATATAAATAGTAAAAATAAAATTATCATCATTGTACTTAGACGATAATCAGAGATTATTAATTTGTTTTTTCTGCCAAAATATATGTCAGCCGGTCGATCAAGAGAAAAACAAAATTTCGTAAGCACCTTTTGAGATTCACGGGACAATCAATTCATCTGATTTAAAAACCATATTACGCACATCGGTATTCTGTTTTCTTACAACTATGTTACTACGTAACAATAATTTAATTTGTTATAGTAGTAATTTTGTTTATAGAAAAAAAGCAGGAGTGCAAATAACTAGAGTATCTTACTTTAATTTAAATTCAACAGATGTTTTGATTATTAATAAATACAACAGACGTGTTGGTAATTGATAAATTCAACAGACGGGTTGATTATTGATAAATTCAACAGACAGGTTTATTAATGATAAATTCAACAGACGGGTTGATTAATGATTAATTCAACAGACGGGTTGATTAATGATAAATTCAACAGACGAGTCGATTATTGATAAATTCAAAAGGCGTGTCTTTTATTGATAATTTCAACAGACGTGTCGATTATTATAAATGTTGGTATAGATTGAGGGGCCACTTCAGATTTTAAAAGCACATCATCACTACGATCAGGCGAGGTAGTGGTCAAACACAAGCCAATTTATAGTAGGTTTTTTAGGTAATAGTGTTAGGTTCTATAGTAAGATCCCGAGGCACATTACTGATTTGCCAGACAATGAGTTCAAAGACCATGTCAAGCAGATTTGACTGTCCATTATAGGGTGGATCATTATATGAATGATAGTGATGTCTGGAAGTGGCTCCTTCTATGTGTATCTATTAAATTATTAATATGATTATTAACTCTAAATATTATTTATACAGTTTAAAAAAAAGATAAGCCCAATTGTGGTTCTTGCCGTTTCTTCTCGATGACTGAGATGTTTTCTGAACCGGTAGAAGTGTGTAGACTTCATAAGTGCCTTCTTAGGGCCTAAATTAAATTATTTTTTGATTTTGATAGAAAAAAACTAATATTTTAGCAAAATCCTTTTGAAACCGTCGACCAATACAAAATGGTGTCGAAAAAGAATCTCGCATTACTTTGATAAAGGGCTAGGACCGGCACTGATGACACCTGATGGGAAGTGTAGATGAGGCAGAGGAGTAAAGGAGCGGTTTAACGTCGCACGGTGTAGTGGTGAGCTCGGCGCAGACGCCGGCGCAGCTCCGCCGGGAACTTCTCGTAGCAGCGGCGACACGCGGGCCGCTCGTCGTACTCGTAGAACTTGCTGCGTGTGCTCAGAGCCGCGTCGCACACGGAACACGCGAAATGGTGCACGCACCACGCCTTGTTTAACGCCGTGAACACTGTACAAATTAAATAATAAATTAGAAAATTAATTAAAAATAAAAAAAACATTGCAAACAGCTGGATGCCTTTTTGTAATGACGGGGTCACGCAGCTGTATATTATTACTATTATTCTTCTTCGTGTATTTTGTGTATATATATTATTTTTATGTATAATAGAACTTAGTATATTTTTATGCACAGTTTCCTGTTTATCTTTATGTATCGTTTATTGCTGTGTCTTGTTATTGTGAATGAATGTTTTCTTTCTTTTTTTTCAATGTACACTTTCACTAATTTATATCCATAACTATCCAAACCTTACTTTTTACTTATTTTTTTGTGGCAACGCCATACCCCCTTTAATCCTTTATCAAAATTAATTATTCAAGCACCATTTTTAACATTGTATATTTCAGGATTGACCAAAAATAGACAAAATAGTTGAAACTTTTAATGTTTTCGTTAAAAACATTGTTTTCTTTTATTAAGAATGCCGTCTGTATTTCTAACATGACAATTGTCAGATTATTTACGTTCTATAATATGCAAAATCTTCATAAGGGTTAACAAATTAAAAAAATATACACATAAAATATATAATTACCATCTCCCGAGATAACTTGGTTGCAAACATAGCATAAGTTTCCAAATAGTTGGTGATAGTGTTGTTCGCAATATGCTAGTCCTTTCTTCTCGTAATGGCGATGACCGTGGAACGGTTTCTCGCATTTCGCGCAAACGAAATGCTGAAAAAGTAAACAAACTTTTTTCTCATATTCTTTACTTCAGTCAATTTTTAATAGTCGTGTAATACGAAATTCGTTCAGTAATAATATAATCTTTACATTTACGTCTATATTTCATTGCTACGTTGTAAAAGTACAGGAAAAATCGTTTTTCTTTATTTGACCAAGGATATCATAAAGTAAAACATTTCGTCCTAGAGTAGCGGTTCCTAAAATTTAAAGCTACGGAACATTCAACAAACCATTTTTAGATCGAATCACTCAAACCTCATTCAATTTCAAAAGATAGTTCAGTTTGAAGTTGATAACAAAAAGGTGCGTGTCAGCTCCGACGCGCGACTGGAGGTTACTCTCTTTAAGAAAGATTATCTTGCAATATATACAATAGCCAAGTTAAATTATATACATATATTATTACTTCCGTATATAAGTAGAGTACACGCGTTCAGTATAACATGCGCGAATATGTTGCGCGGAGAGGCAACATACGACTTCACTTTTTAACACTCTATTTTGTTCCCCATCTAATTAGATCTAACAAACGTACCGCGGTCTATCTATTTTTAAGCAGTAAACTTCTAAAACCTATATTAGATCATTCTTAATTATTCCAAAATAATATCTGTAACTGTGAAAATGTTTAACAGTCAATTGAATTAAATGACAAATTTAACTGATCTGGGGAAGCCTGATGACTTTTCCAAAGAACCTTTCGGTTACGTAGAACCAATTTTAGGTGTCGCTTTTCTAGAGAATCATTAATAAAAATTTGACACTGAAATAATAGCAGATAAAGTAGATGGAGATATAAAAAGGTTTGTTTACCTCAACATGCCAGTGCTTCCCTAGGGCGGTTACAATCCTCTCCTCAATAGGACGGCGACATGCACCGCAGATGGGAATACCCATTTTATCGTGGCAACGTAGACAAAATAGATTATTCTAAAAAAAAAAGTTTTTCTCTTTCAATGGTATTCTTAAATTATTATCACTAACTTTTGTGGAATCTAACTTTCCCTGGACTACCTAATATTCAAAGCTTTTTTTATTAAAATATTATTATACGGCAAAAGCCATTATTTATATACTACAAAGGTGGCAAGCAAGCATACGGCCCGCCTGATGGTAAGCGGCTACCGAAGCCTATGGACGCTAGAAATACCATAGGTATCAATAGCGCGTTGCCACTCACACCCTACTCAACGCAGGAACACAACACTAATATTCATTCATCGTAATAAGACTTACTTGCACGACACATGTCAAATATTTATTTTAGAGGTGTAGCATAATTTAAATTGCAAGTTGATTTTACGATTACCAATACTTTTTTAAAACTAAATACAATCGAATATACAATTATGATTTAAATAAATAGAGGGATGTACAAGCTGTGTAAATTAAATAACAAAAATAAACTATAACAATAATTGAGATCGCAACCTCATCATCACCATCATTTCAGCCGAAAGACGTCCACTGCTGGACATAGGCCTCTACCAAAGATCGCCACAACGACCATCATTATGGGAGGATTTGCCATAATCGCCACGCTTGGCAGGCGGGTTGGCGATCGCAGTATGGTCGTGGATATATACTCGAAGGGCGCTGCTGCCCGTTCTTCGGATAATCCTTTAGTCGCCTTTTACGACACCCACAGGATGAGATGGGGTGGTGCGATTCTAAGCCGGCACACACACGGCAAGCCGGCACACACACGGCAACCTGGTACACTTGAATTATTGAATACCTGACTCCAAGAACAAGATTAATTCTTCCAGTCAATATTTTCGTTGCTTGTTGCTGCAGTAACAATGTAGAAATTACGTAAGTGTATTTGTTTATTCAAAATTAAACAAGAAACTAATAAATTAAATGTACAAGGGCTTTCGATCAATTCAATTAATTTTCGATTCGTACGATTAATATCGATTCCTTAGTTTTATTATTTTGGTCTGTCTACTCTAGTAACAAAAAAAAAAAACAAAATTCACAAATATCATTGTATAGAGAAGTTATTTAAGATTTTATTGTGAAAAATATTTTTATAACGTTTATCAGTATCAAATTTTTGTTTAATGATAATTGATAATCGAAATGCATGTTTTTAGGTTATGTCATAGTTTGCACGACGTAACAATTTACGTTCTGTGGATGTGTCATGCAAGTCTTCTTACGATGAATACGGCATAGGTCATTTGGCTGCTATTTTCTGTAGGGTGGATAATGAGTTTTGCAAAACAAAAAACATGATTAATTTTTTGTTCAAATTTCCAACACGCTTTTTTTTATTAATGGAATTAGTACAAATTAGTTGTAGTCTTCCATTGGCTTTACAACTGTGGTAATCGTCTACACAATTATCCATAGAAAAGTGGAGTACGCCCGATTTCGTAATGTAATAATTGTAATAAAATATTATCTATGGTTAATCTCTGAAACTACCAATCAGACTTGAAACAATATTTTGGCATTTTATATCCTATTTATTAAAGATGATTATAGGCTATATAACTTCACTCTATAACCCTAAGGAGCGGAGCAGTATCCCTGAACGTCAAGCAATCTGGAAAGCTGTAGACAAGTACGGGAAGTGAAGACAACGATAGGCTACACGGGTCCGTCGGCGACGCGCCACGGTGATTTGGTCGAACAAAAACACGGGTAAAACAGTGGGGCACAGCTAGTGGAACATAAACCTATATGATGGATTTCTAGAAAGTAACGTTTTGTTCTATTGATCAAACATGTTATAATATGAATACTTACAACATCGTTAGCCGCATATCCAGGGCGATTCTTCACCTCCCTGGCGGTGTGGTCGAGTTCAACGCCGCACGTAGCGCAAGTAAAATGGTAACCGTGGTAAACTTCGCCGCGGTAACGGAGCGGTTCGCCATCAATTACACCACTTAAAATTACATACAATACAACATTTAATTATTCATTTTTAAAGGCCATTTTATTTGTCTGGTTCAAATAAATTGAGTTTGATGAAACTTACTCAGAATATGCATGCTAGTTTCACAACTTCACTTACAATCGAATAAGAAAAATAAAGAGATCAAACATTTTAAAACAACCTATTTCTAGTTAAGGCCAGAGAATCACAAATAAATAAGTTTAATTTGAAACATACACATTATTGCAGAAAGAGCGCATGGGGTGTATGGTACAATGTTGGCCTATACTTATTAGTACATATTTACTAGTGGCATATCAAAGGTTTGGCGATTAATTAAACGGCACCATACAGTTGCACTTCAAATAATAATTCATATTGAAAGTTGTAACTAACACTTCATGGAGGTGTTATGATTTAAAGTGCAACATAATGGCTAACTTTATATTTGGATACCGCGGCGGCAAACGGTGTACGTGATTTAGATTTGATTGATGAGATTAGAAAAAGAATTCACTCTGGAAATTTGCTCATAGTACAAAAAGACAATAAAAAAAAAAGCTAAAAACTTACTGGCATTTATGGCACATGTAGTTTTGCAGTCCATCAGCTTTGATACGAGCATTGCAAGTGTGGCACAAAGCGCGCCCGCCGTGCTTTATGAAACCAGCATCAGCAAGCTCTATGTTGCACTCCTCACAACGAAAACAGGCAGGATGCCAGTTCGTATTCATTGCTTTTATCACGCGACCGATTACAAATTCGCCTGTCAATTTTATAATATTTACATTATTTAGCAAGACATCTTAATCTATTTTCTGTATATTATACTAATACACATAGGCGTAGCCAGGATTTTGCTCAGGGCCGGGGGCAGGCAAGCGAAAATTATGTTAAAAGTACGGTATAGTCTAAAAACAATGGCGACGATCGGTGACAGACGATCGGTGACAGATTTCATCGACTGTTGCCGCCGTCATACTGGCCTGCTGAAATGCCTTTTCACGCCTCGTTTGAGCGACAATCAAACCCGCATGGTTACCACGCACTTACTACCAACATAGGGAGGATGGGACAGCTGCCTTCCTCTGCCCGTACCTAAATACGCCCAAGCCAAAATTTATATATTAATCTAGTCAATAAGTAAAAAACCTGTTAATTCTTTTTACTACAAGTAAACATACGTGCGACACCTCGCTAGATTCGTAATGAGATCTAATTTTTTTTATTCAAAATGTAAACCATCACATAAAGTATTAAAGCTAAAAAAGGGACCTAATTTTTTACATAATACTTCAAGCTGAGTAGTGCTAGAGAAGTTAAAAAAACAGGTTCTTAAAGAAGAGGAAATTTCCGAAAACCATGTCAACTCCAGGGACTTTATCTCAATTACTGGGCGACCACTAGTATATAAAAATGGATGTTGGTAGCATATATGAGATTGATAACCTTCAACACCATTTGACCAATTACCATGAAAGTCTGTATTTATAGATGAAAGTGTTTTTTTATGGAGAAGATTTGATCATGCTATCTCTGAATGCTATAGGTCATGCTGTGGTCAATTTACTGACTCCTGGAAAGACAGATCAATGTGTGCAGGGTCAACTAGTGTAATATAAATCTTATAATGCATTTATTAATTAGTTTTAATGAAAGTAAAACTAGTTTGGTTGTTTTAGATTTTGCCAAAATCCCGCCATAAAATTTCGACTTTAGTTTCTGTCTGTAATTTTAAAAATGGAACCAAAGTAAAAAAAATTGCATTAATCATGGTAGTTCCATAGCAAGCATAAATCAACACGCCTGAAGAACAACAACTTACCACATTTACCGCAACATGGTGCAAACAAAACTTGGAAGTCGCGCTCGCAATATTTGCGACCTTCGAACTCGTAAAATATTCCTTCGGGAAATACGCGGAAACATTGTGCACACCTGTTAACAAAGATGTTTGTTATTAATGTCCCAATAAGAAGATTTTAATAATTTAATTGTAAAAAGGTACACATTTCCATTGACGTAAAAAGACTACTTCATGTTCTTTGTTTATCTTCATGTAACTTTATAAAAAAGTATATAAATATAGATAAAGGTAAAAAATATAGATAGAGATTATTTTAAACATTTACAATTATTGTTAACCTAATTTATTTTGTCTCTAAAGAGTATATTTAATTCAGTTTCCATTACATATATCAACCTATAAAATATGAATTAACAATATTTCCCATGTCAACCAACAAATGATAAATTCTACCAAACACAAAATTCAGCTAAGTGTAAAAAACAGAGCCTTAAATTAGTACTTTTATTTCATACTCATTACTTTTTTTTAAATTGATCATAATCCTGAAGCAGTGTACATTTATAAAATAGATTTGGAATAAATAAATGTTAACTCACACAAAGCAATTTGTATGCCAAAGTTCTCCATTGGAATTGACAATTTTCTCATTAGTTTCAAATCCATCACCACAGCGTGTGCAAAACATGTTATCAAGAGACATGGTAGCTAATCTGTAACATAAAATAAAAATAAATTTTAATAATCATGCGGTTTCTGAGTTATATACAAATTTTAAACAGCAGTTCATTTTTATAAACAAAACTTTCTGTTCAATTTACATTTCAAACTTTGATCTTCTTCTCAATATGATATATATTTTTACAGTTAGAAGTTAACACAATAAATATTTATAGGACCTGCGTAAAACTAAAGTAATAATACATATGAACAATAATAAACTGTTAATAGTCCCTAAAGGAAAAAGGTGATTTATAAGCTATCGTGTTAAATTAACAAGCATGTGTACAAGGATAAAAATGTTAAACAAACATGATGTCATCAATCTAGAATAATAAAATAGACTGATTCCTTTAATTATTACCATATAAGGTCAGTAGAGAAATTTAAGCTAAAATATTAATTTTCTCAGAGGTTATTATTAATATTAATTTTCTTATTACTATTTTTTTACCTAAATATTTCAATTGTAAGATAAATCCAGGTAAAATTATCAGTTTACAAATGAATATAATTTAGCAATAATAATTCAGTTTAATCTTATTATGTCTGTTGTTATTAGGTCCCCAGTTTGAGGATAGAATTTTTTTAATAGAGAAGTAGTAAATCATATATTCATCAATTTATGTAATCACCTACCCTTATTTTTTTCCCTTCTAGGGCACACAGAAAGAATGGCATACCTACCACTTTTCTCAATCCATGCAAACCTACTTCTGTCATATGAGTCTTATAAAATCAAAAGTGGCAAAGTAGCATGAACAATAATTTGGTAATTAAAAAAAAAACAAATGTATCCATTTTAGTGTTAGCTTCACACAAAGCCATTAGTTAAATATTCACCATGACTGTCCATGGATACAATTGAAATATATTAGCTTTTTTTTATTATAAAATTATCAGTCAGATCTACTTTGCTGCATTTGATTGTATACAACTCATATACAAGTTTCACTACCATCCATAAAGCAACAAATACCACTATACACTATTAAAAGTGCTTTATATTTCTACTCTCTATAATAGAATCCAATGCATCATTTACTTTGTTGCCAGCAGTGACTCACCTATAAACATACATCCAAGACACACAATATCATTCATTTATTCCAAACTTAACCATTTGCTTTTATCTTATATTACTTCTCTTTACTAATCCATTCTTTCATCTCCTTATTTAAATACTAGAACTTTATTTTTATTTGCACCCACATGAAGACCTTTACTTTCTTTATATGTTATTAATACAACAAGACGTTGTAAACGGTTTTCTGACTCTTATAAGCACTGCATCATCAGAATAATATATTTCCTAAAAAAACTTTTTTATAATAATCAATAAATATAAAGTGTTAGTTATTTTAAACACATATATACATAAGTAGTGCTTTCAATGATATAGTGTTGTGTACAATTAGTAATAATTATATTTTTAATCCAATGAATTTATAAAATCATGACTGGATCGTGAAGGTGATATTATAAAATAAAAATTATAGTAGGAGTAGGTTAACCACTCCCACTGTACCAGATGTAGCTTACCCTGGCATTTTCCACCTCTAACGTACGTAATATAACTAAAACTTGATCTTCACAAGACCTCTGTAGAAAGAAGAATATTGTATAAAGCAAACTATAATCTAATATACAAAAATGTACGCTAAAAAAGCGATCAACAAACAACAAGTACCTACACCATGATGTAATGTAATATATATAGAATACATCGATTTCAACAAAATAGGTATAATAGGTACAACTTGTCAAAAATGTAACTTACTTTTTATTTATCACTGTAAACTTTACATTAAAGATTGTAACTTATATAGTATTTTAAGTATGTAGGTACGTAAAAATTAAAAATAAGCGAATTCCAAGAAATAACAAAAAATTACTCAATCAGTACTCAATCACTCATAGATAAAATACTAATATACACAGAGTACTAATATATAATGATGGGCGAATGCAAATGATTCATACGAATGAACATTCGAAAGGGCAGTCATTCGAACTATTCATTGAAGAAAACAGCTATTCGAATGAAAATCAAATAATTTTATAAATGCGCAAGAAGTGTGAGTATGTGTGTGTGTGAATGTTTGTTCACACGTAGCTCCTAATATTAAAAACTCTTATATGCTGTCAACCAATTATCAAATATATTTTCATTGGAATTAATAATTGTTATTTATAAATATTGTAAAAAATATTTTTTTAAATAATTAGTAGTTTAATAGTAGTAGTAGTAGTAGTAGCTTAATAATTAGTTTTTTTAAAATAAAATTAGGAACGTTTTGGTTTGACAATATTTTATTGTAATGAATAAGTCATAATGTTATCCATAAAGATTTAAAAAAAAATGGCACCACTGCTACCCTAACTAACAAAAGTGAAACAATTATTGGCACAACTATGTACTACCGATGAAAAATAAATAAAAAATTAGTACCAAACAATAACATTAGAAAACTATTAATTGAATCCCAGTTAAGAACCCGTTAAAAACGTAAGGAAATTATTGGTTTAACAATATTTATTATAATCGACTACCACCCTCAAGTTGAAAATCTGTCGCCAAGCATCAATAGGTGCGTTCCGGCAGCTGCACTTGAGAGCCAGTCTTCCACTAGGCTTAGCGTTTACCATCCTGGGCCATATCGTCACTTAACATCAGGTGAGATTGTGGCCACTAAGCCAAACCTATAACGATAAAAAAAATGAAAAATAAAATAAAACAATAACTTTTGAAAACTATTCATCAAATCACAACTTAAAACTACGTTCATGTTAAAAGAAAACATAATTAATCATAGTAGCAAATAGCAATATTATGTTGTAATATCTACTCCGACAAAAGATACACGAAAATTCGATCATCGTTGACTAATAAGAATGCAAAAAATTTACGTCGTGATAGTTTTACTGCAACTTATGCATAAAAACAGTGACGCACTTGCTAAATAAACCTAATATCATTAGAATGATTCATTCGACATTTCCACTCGATTCAGTTATTTCGTTCAAATCATTCAAATAGCGAATGATCATTCGAATAGTGCTTCTATTAAAATATTAGTAACTTAATAGTTTTCATAAATAAATATGCCCTTTTATCAGATGAATAGTTTTATTTTTTCTCATAATACACACGTTGACGTTACAATCTCTTGTTTTCCATAGAGTAAGCGATCAACTTATTTTTAAATCATAAACAAGGAGTTCTTTATATTCTAACATCCCCCCTCAAATTCAAATCTTACAAAACATCTTTACAAACTTCAATTCTGTCAAAAATAATTTGAATTTGCACAGAACATTATAAACTATTATTTTAAAATTATAATTTTACGAATTACTTTTTACAATAATCTTAGAATTTTACGGAAATGTGTAAGTTTTACTCTACACAATGCTTTTGTCATGATATCTGCAACATTTTCTGCACTTGATACATATTCGAGTTGTATTAACTTTTTAGCAATAATGTCTTTTATGAAATGTAATTTTATATCAATATGTTTTGATCGCTTTGTATTCTCATAATTTAAAATCATTTTAATAGCACTGTTGTTATCTAATAACATCACTACACTGCAAGGTCCAAATTCACTACATAGTCCTTTCACATAAAGAAGTTCAGCTGCACACATAGCTGCTGCTACATACTCTGCTTCAGCTGAGGATAACGCAACTGCAGTCTGTTTCTTCGATGACCAAGAAATAAGGTTCTCGCAATGAAATATGCTCATTCCACTAGTACTCTTGCGATCAGATGTATCTCCAGCCCAGTCTGCATCTGAATATGCCATTATCTTGTTACTGTTGTGTTTACTTTTTGTATATGTAATCTTCATTGTCTTGGTTCCTTTAAGATACTTTAAAACTCTTTTTCCAGCATTCCATAAGTCTTCTGTGTACTTATCAAGATATCTACTCAGGTAACTGGTTGCATAGGTGATATCTGGTCTAGACATCATCGACAGGTAAGTTAAACTTCCTATTAATTCTCTATATGGTTTTTTAATAAACTTTTTCTTTTCAGGTAATTCTTCAGATTGAATATTGGAAATCATCGGAGTTTCTACGGGTTTACAGTCATACATAGAAAACTGTTTTAAAATTTTTTCAATAAATTTTTCTTGAGACAATGTCAATGTGTTACCATTTCTTTCTATTTCCATTCCCAGATAATTTTTAACATGTCCCATATCTTTTGCATTGAATTTTAATTTAAGCTCATGTACTGTTTTATTTATATTTTCTAAGTTTCCAGTCAATAATATATCATCTACAAATACTACAAACCATATATTCTTCCCAGTATATAAACATACATCATATTTTGATCTTTTCATGCCAATATTTTGACAGAAATTGTTCAATGTTTCATTCCAACATTTTGGTGACTCTTGTAGACCATACAAAGCTTTCTGTAACTTAAGTACTTTTCCTTTATTATTCATTCTTACTCCTTCTGGTACTTTTATGTATACCTCAGTATCCAATGATCCGTTTAAAAAGGCTGATGGTATATCTAGCTGTCTGATCTCCCAGTCATTATTAATCGCTTGTGATAACAATAATCTGATAGTTGTCATCCTTGCCACTGGCGAGTAAATTTCTAAGCTGTTATTACCTTCTTGTTGAAATCCTTTCGCAACAAGTCTAGCTTTCTTCAGACCATCTTGTTTAGTATGAAAGATCCATTTTGTTTCTATAGCCTTCTTACCTACTGGTAAATCACTTTCTTTCCATACTTGTAAATCTTCTAATGACTTGATTTCCTTTTCAATAGCTTCTATCCACTCTTGACTTTGCCCTATTGCTTCTTGATATGTTAGAGGATCTCCTTCTGAGATTAAAGCATATGCTAGATTTAGTTCATAGTCTTTATACCTTGATGGTAGTCTGACGTCTCTTTTTGGTCTAACTCCATGTTCATCATAAAAACATCTTCCTGTTTTTACTGTAGATTGTTCATTTTCGTCTGTATTTTCAGCTGATATATTTTCTTCTTCATATTCATCTATTTGAACATAACTTGGGCTTTGTTTTATGTCAGTATGATTATATATAAAGTCACTTTCATCAAACTTCACATCTCTAGAGATTACAATCTCATTTGTTTGTGGATTCCACAATCTGTATCCACTGCCACTGTATGCTACCATCCTCATTTCTGTAGTTCTTGGTTCCAGTTTTCCTCTTTTGGGTAAATTAACAACCCATGCTTTACTTCCAAACACTATTAGGTTATTTAATTTGTTACTTCCATACATTATATTTGCAGGTGTATCCCCTTTTAATGTCACAGTAGGTGATCTATTTAATTGATATGTTGCACACCTTAGGGCTTCTCCCCATAATTCCTTGGGTAGTTTGCTTTCTAAGAGTAGAGCTCTCACTTTATTCATTAGTGTTCTGTTCATGCGCTCTGCAACTCCGTTTTGCTGTGGAGTGTATGCACAAGTAAATTCATGCTTTATACCATTTTTCTTACAGTAACTATTTAGTTCTTCTGCTTGAAATTCGCCTCCATTATCAGTTCTTAACTTTATTATATTGTATCCTTGATTTTTCATTCTTTCCATATATTCTATTATATGAGTTTTTGCTTCACTTTTAGTTTTCAGCAAATAAACTTCTGTAAAATGTGAATAATCATCTATTATTGTTAAATAGTATTTTTCATCATTTCTTGTGATTTGCTGTATCGGCCCTCCAATATCACAATATATAATTTCACCTATTCTCTGTGTTCTTGGTGTTGGTATATTATCAAAAGGTTTTCTTGTTCCTTTTGCTTGCATGCATATGTTGCATTTTTCATTTGTCATTTGCAGTCCTAATATTCTTAAGCCAGCATGATTTAGATGACCTAATCTTCTGTGCCATACTAAATCTTTATTTACTATTAAGCATGACGACTGAGACTTCATTGGTATTGCACTTACTATGTATAGGCTACCATTACATCTTGCCCTAAATTCTCCATAATTTGGTATTCTTACTGTGGCTTCTTGTTTTTTGAAAAGCACACTGCAACCTTTATTGTTTAATTTTCTAACAGACATTAAGTTATGAGATAAGTCTTTTACTATTAATGCTTCCATTGACAACACTAATCCTCTTTCTGTCTTCAATCTTAACTTTCCTTGTTTTGTTATTTCCATAATTTGTCCATTTGCTACTTTGACATTTACTGCATCTATTTCCACAATATCTTCCATCAAGTTTGAATATTTTTCATCAACCATATTGTATGTTGCACCAGAATCCAGAGCAAAAGTAATTTTCATATTTGTTTCTTCTGCACTGTTTGCCATTGCTATAAAACCAAAATTGTCATTTTTTATAGCTACGCTTGCTGATGAGAATGGTTTTCTTTGACTTTTACCTCTTCCTCTAAAATGTCCTCTGTATTGGCCTCTTCTCTTTGGACAATCCCTCATAAAATGTTTAGGATCACCACAAGTGAAACATTTTCTAACTTCTCCTGTAAACGAGCATTCAACTTGGGAGGCAGATGGTTTATTTTTATTTTTATATTTGAGTTCTGCATCTAATAATTTTCGTTTAACATATTCTAAGGTTAGTTCCATGTTTGTAGCTTCTAATGCTGTGATTACTGGTTGATAAGTCGAGCTGTCAATACTCAACAATAAGTGACATACTTTATCCGTCTCATCCATTTTTCTTTCATGCTCCAATTCTCTAATTATCGAATCAAAAGTATTGAAATGATCCTCTAAGTTATTTATTTCTGGTTTATGCTTTAAGTTTATGAGTTTTTGTCTTAAGTACAATTTACTTAGAGTACTTTTCGTTTCAAACATTTTTCTTAAACTTTCTATCATTTCCTTTGCAGTTTTACAATCTTTTATATATTCTAGATGTTTATCTTTAATTGAAGTAACGATTATTTGCTTTGCTTTTGAGTCTTGTTTCTTGAATACTACGTCTTCTTTTGTTTTCTTATAAATTTCTTGTATTGTTAAGTTATTGTCAATAGCTTCTCGGCACTCTCTCTCGTCCATAAGTGTATGAATTCTAAAAAGCCAATTTGAGAAATTTGTCCCCTCTAGATAGGGCAACGGCACCATCGTTCCATGCATATTTGACGCAGCCATTTTGTTGTACCTACTACGTATTTTATTTTTACACCTTTGACTTTCTAAACTAGTGTCATCTGACTTACTCGGGCTTCTGGGCCCATAACCTATTAAAATATTAGTAACTTGATAGTTTTCATAAATAAATATGCCCTTTTATCAGATGAATAGTTTTATTTTTTCTCATAATACACACGTTGACGTTACAATCTCTTGTTTTCCATAGAGTAAGCGATCAACTTATTTTTAAATCATAAACAAGGAGTTCTTTATATTCTAACAGCTTCCTCAATCATTCTAATAATTCGATTTTTTATTTTTGAAACAATCGCCCATCACTACTAATATAACATAAAGATAAGCAACTCTCAGTTTTATTGCCTTTATGGGGTACAGTAAAACTATTCTACTGAGCTCTCCCAGAGATGGCACTACATGCATTATTTAGCTTAGGTGGCGTTTATATCAATTTATTACATTTTGCAACACCCACAATTACAATTTGTTTATTTCTATAATTTTCATATATTACAATCTAGCATGTATGTAGCATCATTGTAGTTCAAATCTTCATTGGGATAAGTTGAGAATTGTCAATTACTTCATGTTCTAAAATTGCTACTGATTTTTCTGGTGAACCTAAAATTTAAAGATTAGCCTAAGAATGTACCCATAAGGATCACAGATGACTATCATCTGTTAAAATGTTTTTGGTTACTGATTTAAAAGTAACTAACGAATAGATTCTGAATCAATATCAGAAGATTTTAATTTTCTTTGCTTTATTATGAAATGTTTTAGCCAGATTTTAGTAGAAAATTGAATTTTTCTTTTCTATGTTTCTAATAATAATATAAATATACGTATAAGAATGTTCAGCAGTTCTGTGTAATATTTTGAAATTCAGAAACTTATCACCCTGAAACAACAGTTCAACTGTGAACATAGCTGCTTAACCTTGGAATACTCGGGTACCAGTTTTGTACTGCATTACATGTGTATCAACAGTTGTAAGACACGCATTGGATTAATGATGTAATGTCAAACTTTAATATTTATGGTACCTCGTGGCAAAACTTAGAAACATTTTTTATAAATTTTGTCATACAGATTATTTATCATTAATAAAACATGGCATTAATAAAATTAAAAGTTTTATTTATAAATGGCGTGAATTGCTAATTATTAAATGTTTTAGGAAATATTTATAATATATTGGTGGCAACTAAAGTTATAAGTTCATATTTAATTTCTTTATCAACAATACATTATCTAATTTATAATGTAATCCTTAGAGTAGGTTGATAGTATTATTATAATTATTGTTTTATCATCAAATAATTTGTCAAATTTCATGGTGATAAAATATTACTTGTAGGTAATGGAAAAAAATCACCAAAACAGACTTTTTACACATACACATTTAAAACTTATAAAATCAACATGTTTATATAATATATTGCTGTAAAAATTTACTTTTACCCAAAACAATAAGAAATTTTTAAAAATAGTAATTAAAATTATTTTTGCCTGATATTTCTTAAAATATAATTCATACTTAAAACAACCATTATTGTGGTAATGTATATCACTAGGTTTAGCGTGTTATCATCTTGGGCCAGATCGTCACTTAACATCATGTGAGATTGGCGCCACTACGCCAAACCTATAACGATAAAAAATATATGAATGTATAAAAAGTAATGATTGAATGTAAAGTAAGCTAATATACTTTATCAAAATGTATCTAAAAATTAAATATTGCAATAATGATTTCTATAACCAAAATTATATCGATATTACGTCCGACGTAAAATTTATCTAAAAAGATTGCTTTTGTGCTATCGGCCGCTTCGTTTTTTTATTTATTATTTATAGATTCACAGTCGCTAACTCGTTATATATTGGTTATCATTACTTACTTTGTAAAATTAATTTTCATAATAACAATGAACCACGGCGAGATACGACGACGTCAAATTGACATTCGTAATTGTTGTAAAATAATTTCTCAGATTTATAAAATTGACATTTACTTCTTATCTTGAGGCCTCTACAATTGATGACACAAAGTTTAAAAAAATGTTACAAAGTAAATGCTAACAATTTAAAATTGAAAAGGATTGTAACTAAATTGACATTCAATTCTTACCTGGAGGCGTCCACAATTGAGGACACAAAGTTTGAAAAATGTTTGAAATTAAACAATTTTAAATTGTAAACGATTGTCACTTAATAAGCAGCTATAATAATACTCATAGCGCCATCTATTACCAATTTTAAGCATTTTTTTATATCTAATTTATATGCTTGTACATGAGGAAAATTATTTAATCAGATCTTAAAGGGTTAAAGCTTAAAAGAGAATTTTTTTTAATTTTTGCTTAAGCGCCATAGAAAACACTCCAAATAAATCAAAATCTGAGATTAGTGAGAATAAGAATCAATGTCTTATTTAAAATGTCACCCGATAGATTTACTCTTTCTCTCTATAGCACGTATATCAGCACTGTTTGTCGCCTTCGCACCTGTACTGTAGCTTTGTCATCACACGATGGAAAGATCATAGAAGTGAAGTCATTGAATTACAAAAATGATAAAGCTGCGATATTGCGATTTGCTATGAAGTGAAGTGAATTCATATGATGGCGCGATATATTGCAGACGTATGAATTTTGCGATTTGTAATTCAGTGTAGCGGTTTTATATGATTGTGAGATATATGCTGTTTATGAAATTTGAGATTTATATTTTAGTGAAGTGAATTTATATGATCATGCGTACATATATGCGACGAGTATTAATTTTGTAATTCAGTGAAGAGTATTTGTGTTATCCTGCTCATTGTTTTTAAGACAACTGAACACATACTTTTTCATATTATGTAGTAGATATTTTGGATTCAATATAGCAGGTGACAAATTATATTTGTCTTCAATGAAAAATAGCAGTGATACATTAAATTTCATGCCTAACCACCAGAGACAACTAATAGTTATATATCACCTACATCGCGTATATTCGCAGTAACGAGGCGGGAGATGTATGTCAAGACGTCCGGTAATACTAGGTCTGGTTTGACTTTCTAGTCATCATTAATTTTTTTGTCGGTTTATCTTATTAGGACTAACTCTAACGTAAAATACAATATATTACTCTTTATGATTTACTATGTTGTTGATGTTGTGTATGTAGAATTTTACTACTAATATAGTGGTGAGATGACTGAGATGTGTCTGTAGTGTCACATCACTATTAAGTTAATTTGTTTATAAGTTTAAAAACTAAATGAAAAATATACTAAAGAAATGATTTAATGGAATACACGTAAGTAGTGCTACATAACATATCGAATAAATATTTACTTCATTATAATGATATAACATTTATAAGAATAAAATTATGTAAGACTTTTACTTGCTACTACAATTAATTATTTCAAAATAACTGAGTTAACGCATCATCTGATAGTTAGTTCGAAGTTGAAGATGTATGTAATGTTACATTTCTATTATGTTTATGCACCTAAACTTTACTCGTTTATGAACGTATTTTATATTGAAGATATAACATAATTATATTATCATACATTTCAGAATAATAAATATATTTGTTAAAATATCGAATCAGTCCGATATATTGTAAGTAATATATCGAATAAATTCGATATATCGATGTTAAGTGAATATCCCTATAACCTAGTAACTCTGCTACCATCCCTGATTTTAACATAATAAAATAAAAGGTTTTGAATTTTTTGAAAATGTGTGATAATGATTTTGAATCGAATTTGAAAACTCTAAAAGAAATTATACTTGATGAACAAAGGTTAGTTACATATATAACTCTTAGTAAGGAATTGTGTGTTCACGTGAATGAAGCAAAACTGTTGCTTAGAAAAGCTGTAGAAGAAATAAAAGCAAAGCTACCGGGTACAGAGCTAAATGTTACTTATATTGTATCTGGAATATCTGATCTTCATAGGTGTCAAACTACAGTATGTTCAGAGACTGATTTAAATAGCGTAAAGAGAACTTTCGAGACTATATTTTTCTTACACATATACAGTCTCAGCAAAGGTCCGTCTTCTTTAGACAAAGTTGGTATTTTAGCAACGAGTAAATTAGACGATTTACCACTATGCCTAGGATTAATTAAAAATGATTTGTGTTCAAAACGTACATTAGATGAAAAAGAAGCGTTAAAATTAGACAGTCTGGTAGCTAAGAATGATTTGAACACTACCAAATCGCAACAAAATAATACAAATAAATCGAAAGCATGTACATTAACTAAGAAAGACGAAGATGCGCATAGAAGTGAACATGATAAAAGTAACAAAAATAATCAAAATGTTTCTGACGTCAATGTTAAAAAAGAGGTAATTTCACCAAAGAAAAGCTCCACAGGGAATAAACTTGTGAGTAGAAATGGATCTAAAAGTATTGCAGGGTTCTTCAATAAAGTCAATACTGTACCTAATATAAAAATAACAAAGGAGACTGTAAAAGAAGAACCAATTAAAAAGGAAGTTCAAATAAAAGAAGAGAAAATGGAAGTGGACAATCTTAAAGTTGAAAGTGAAAATAAACAAACCGTTCAAAGTAAAAGGGCAAAGAAATCAATAAATGATATAAAAAAAGATTCAAAGGTGGATAAGAAAAGGAAGAGGGTATTACACATTTCAGACAGTGAGAGTGACAGCGAGAGAAATGATCCTTTTACAAATGAGAAAACAGCAGACTATCAATCTGAAGATGAAATACCTCCAACACCTGATAATAGAATCAAAATAACATCTGGCATTGTCAATCCTAAGAAACGGAGGAAGATAGTTGATAAAACATATGTAGATGATGAAGGATATATTTTGACACATAAAGAAGAAGTTTATGAAAGTTGTTCAGAAAATGAAGAAGAAATTTGCAAAAAAGAAAATTTTAATCATAAAATACAAATCAGTACTGAGACATCACCTAAGGAAAAGAAAACGAAAAATAAGAAGAAAAGTCTAAGTCCACAAAAAGGGAAACAACCAACTATGATGAACTTTTTCAAGAAAATATAGTATTATATTTTTCCATTCAAATCATGAATATGAACATTTATGTTCCAATTTTCTTCATAATAATGTTACTTTAAAATGATATTTGTTCATATGTTTAAAACAGTTTATTATTAAGATTTATAAGGAGTAGGTAAATAAAAATTCTTGTTTATTTTTGTTTTGCCTCAGTTTGGGCTAGTTTATTCATATAATCTCATTGAAAAAGCTTGATTTAATCAGATGACACAATAAAAAATTAATTTTGCCTCCAATTTATATACCAAATTAGATCTCAGATAGGTTAATCATGTATTTGTTTTATCTTTTAGTTCCAATAGCCACCACCCAATCCGGATGAACTTGGACATCTACTAAATATGTGCACTTTGTGTTATATGTAGAGGTCAGCACATCTTGATTGGATCCTTGTCTGTAATAAATGAATGAAGAAAATATATAGTGTTTTAATTTTATGTAACAGACAAATGAAAACCTATTGTTTAATAATATCTAATATAGTATGTACCTTAGAAGTGTAAAGAAGTCATTCTGAACAAATGACTTTTAATTTATACCTTTATGGTTCTAAGATCAGCTTATAATATTAAACATGCAATTTTTTTTTCAGTGATTACTTTCTATAACACTGACAAATTATATTGTATCACATTTTAGTAAAGAACTATGCAACTATAGGGTGATATGCTGATCGAAAATGTTTGAAAATATTTCTATTTTTTGGGCTCCCCTACTATTATGTTATAATAAAAAAAAAACGCAACAGTAAACTATAAATATTGTTTCAAAAGTTCATGATAAACGGTACTTAAAAAAAGAAACTTACTTGCTTTTTGTCTGGCCGTCCCATACCATTTTTACAATTCCATCCATGCCAGCTGAACATAATAATGAATTTTCTAGGGAAGAATCATTTGGGTCTGGCAATATTCTGTTCGTCAAACTGGCTTTTCCAACTGTAGACCAGTCAAGTGCAGTGACTTTACTATGATGGCCGCGGTATTCATGTACACATGTACAAGCAGCTAAATCCCATACCTTTATTTTCTTATCATCACCTGTAGGTGTTAGAATGAACATAAATTTCAGTTATATTTTTTTTCGTTATAGGTTTGGCGTGTTGGCCGCTATCTCACCTGATGTTAAGTGACCTAAACCTAGTGGTAGACTGGCTCTTCAAGTGCAGCTGCCGGAAAACACCTATTGGTGCTTGGCGACAGATTTTCAACTTGAGGGTGGTAGCTAGCCAGGCGGGCATTAGAAATAGCCCTACCACCATGCTATGGTTTCCTCACGATGTTTAAACTATTCAAAGAAAATTTTAATATAGTCATGTTTGTAGATAATATGTTCCAAGGACAGGCGAAATTTAGGACAATGACACTTAGTATAATGTTAGCGTTAACAGATACGATAGGTATATGTCGCTGACTATACATCTATTTATTGTTAACGTTTTTTACCACATAACTTGGTAGGGGGTGGGTGTAAGAGAAACGGTCATTGAGAGGTAACCAACCTGTTTATTTTTCTTAATAACTCTAAAATTATTTTAATAATAACTCCGACATTATATTTTATTAATATTTTAAGAAACACTTTTACCGGAAAACGTCATTAGAAATGGTGGGAAATATATTCCGTGTGTCTAGATAATAGTTTTATTTTATAAACATCTATGTTTATATTTATCATCATCATGAACAGCTTTTTTCAACCAACTGTAGGGCTTATGCCTCCTCCCTTTTACGCCATGCCAACCTTGTCCAGGTCTCCCTAACAAGATTACTGATGTCGTCGACCCATCTCGTCACTTCCTACATTTCGCTTGCGCTCCTGCCCTCTCTCGGCCACCATTATTCTGTCAAGGATCTACTACACCTGCAGTTACCACATCTGGCCAAATTACCCGTCAACGTCATTCGAGTTGAGTCTTATGAACACCAACCAATATCTTCCACTTTCATGTTTTTTCGCATATCCGTATTTTTTACTTTATAACTTAATGTGATGCCTAACATGATACGCTCCATGGCTCGATGTGTGACCCTCATTTTATGCACTATTTCTTTAGTGAGCGTTCATGTTTCGGCACCGTACGTCATTGTGAACGTGATACATTGGTTAAAAAGACGGGTCTTCTGACATTGCGGCATTTTTCGATCTCGCAATTCTTTATCCAGTTTGCTGAATACAGACCATCCTAACTGAATACGTCTTTTGATTTCCTTATGTCGATGTACTCTGTTAAAAGATAAACAGTGCCCAAGATTCATCTATTAGAATTTTGGTCCAAACCTTTTGTCTTTGACATGTTCATTTTGAGGAGAAAGTTCTTGTAACATTTTTTGGGAATCAAGCATCTTACCTCTAATACCTCTTTTCTTCCAATCGAACCAATTAAAAACATTCTCTAAGACCGATACAGAAAGCTTGGGAGATATTGTGTCGCCATGTCAAACGCGTCCTTTAATAGAGATGCGCTCAGTGAATGCATGTAGACGAACCTGCATCGACGCTGATCACAGAAGTTTCGAAGGACATCCACATACCGTGCGTCAATTTGGAAGCGATTGACAGAATCGAAGACGCCATTGCGGCATGTTGAACTTTTCCATCGACTGCCTCACGGCGTAAATATGGTCGATAGTTGAAAATCTGCTTGCTCCACAGGATGGAATTCATCTAGCTGGTATAAAATTCTATGGCACAAACCTTTGGCAAATAAATTGTATGTTTGAGCAAGGAGGCTTATCGGTCTACAGTCTACTAAATTTGCAGTAGGTATATTTTTACATTATAAAATAATTGGCAGACATTGAAAAAAGAGTTTAAAATAAAACTGGAAAAATCGTAAATTAAAGGTTGATTACCCCTGTGATACGCTCAAAGGTTATATTACGAAATTCTGCCAGTCCTTGGAACAAATTTGGACAAGTTCAAGACGTTAATGTACTCAGATCATAAAATTTATTATGTAGGTAATATTTACCAGAACTAGCTAAATAAGCGCCTGAAGGTGCGAAGGCTAGTGTTCTCACAATATCGCGGTGGCCCCACAGAATACGCATGAGCCGTGCGTCGCACACCGACCAGAGCCGCACGCTGCGATCTGCTCCACCTGCTGCTATGTATGACTCGTTTGGATGGAATTTGACACACTAAAATTTAACACATAAGTATGCAAATGAAACGTATAAAGAAATTTTAGATAAATACATTGTTGCCACTGTTTCTTTTGTTATATAGAGTGCGAGGCAAGTGGTAGCTAGCGCAAATTGGAAGAAAATTTCCATCAAGTTAGTTTAAAAATCAAAAAGTGTGAGTGAACTTTTTATTGGACGGATTCCGTATCTAAAAATATTTATTTCTAACTAGTACACAAATCTAATCTAAGAGACTTAATATGTATCTTACCGTGACATCAGATGTGTGACCAACAAATATTCTAACTGGGAATGTTCTGTTAAGTGACCACAGTTTTGCAGTTCGGTCATGAGATCCGGTGACTATAAAGAGGCCGCTTTTTGATATATCCATACACCAGATGGGATAGTTATGACCTCTGTGAAGCAGGTATAATATTAATATTATTATTTAAGGCTTGTGCTGGATGGTAGGACACGAGAATAGCATCCGACTGGATCGCGATCACCATACACTAGGAGTAACGACATGGGCGCAGGATTACTTACAGGAGGTGTAACAGCATCAACCACACTATATTATTAACTAATATTACATATAATTTATAGATGACTAGCTGTGCCCGCGACTCCGATCGCGTGGACTACAGAATGCTGTCGAACGAGCGCACGCGTGAATTGGGCTGGCTTTAAAAATTCTTTTTATTGACTATTATTTTATTTTCTTAGAAGATAGACAAACGCTCGCGTCAAATTTTTTGTAGGTATTTTTACATTTAAAATTATGTAGAATATTAATTTGATATATCCCTGGTTTACTTAGCGTAAGCCATTTAATAGCCCCAAAAGCTTCTTTTTTTCCAAACTGATTCACCATTATCGTCACGGTTTATTTCGTATGTTACTTTATGTAACAAAATATATCATATAACCTGGCCAGTTAACATATCTATGAATTAAAGGAAAAACCATGTAAATCGGATTATTAGTTAGAACATAAACGGACAGACAGACAGAGAGACGTTGAGTTTTAGAATATGTATTAGATATAGATTAAACATGTATTGTACAAATTTGGACAGCAACCTAGACACCTAAGTTTTTATGCAAATCGTAACTTAATTTAAAAAAAAAACTATTTTGTGTATTTTCTTTCCCGACACCCACGAGTAACGCCCCCCACAGTTGCAGACTTAGGCGTGTCACGTTCCGTAGTAAGGACCTGTATTAGACTGGGTTTTGACCAACAAGCACATGGACATAAACCCGTCACAGTGACTATTTTGGTTTGTAGTATTTCAGGATTACTCAGTATATAAGTAATATATCCAGCTTCAGCTTACAGGCCGGCATGGCAGCGACGTGTGGTGAAGGACTGTCGATCTCTCGGCGGTCACTGTTGTTTTTGTATTGTAATATGCTTACCATCAGTTGATCAGTCAAAGTGACGTCACTTTGCTAAAAAGGCTAAGTTATATTGTACTTCCATGCTACAGAGGAAGAAGTACATGCATGATGATGATGTTCAACAAGTCAACGTCGCGTTTAGTCACCCTTGAGTCCAAATACGGTTTGATTTTCCAAAGTATAAAATAATAAAAATACTCAACCAACATTTTAAATTTATTAGTGCTTTATAAATTTTCAAAATTGGTTCTGTTGAAGTCTTTTTTTATACAACTAAGGTGGCAAACAAGCTTACAGCTCGCATGATTGTAAGCTGCTACCGTAGCGTATGGACGCTTGTAATACCATAGGTACTACACTCAGGTCACTAGCGCATTGCTGACCTTGAACCCTCTTCCCCAAGGAGCTCCGGAAACGCTACTCACAGCAGAAACACAACACAAGGTTATTTGGCTGCGATCTTCTGTAGGGTGGAGGGCAGGTATTGCACCAGTCGGGCTGCCCCGAGTAGAGAGAAATCTCCAAAGAAATTTCTCTACGTCCTAACTATCTTTGAACAAACACCATACAAACCGATAACTCCAATAATAATAATAGATCCATTTTATTATAACTTTTGTGAACTCGCACCTGTATATAGCGGCGCAAGAGTAGTCGGTGAGTCTCCAAACCCTCATAGTGTTGTCATGTGAAGCTGATAAAACTAAATTTTCTTTCGGGAATAGGCCAACAGCTTGTATTGGACCTGAATGGCCTCTGAGAGGAAGTCCTGCACCAATTTGTCTGAAATATATTATTAAGCTCAAATGGTATAAAATTTGTATATATAAAATTTATTGTCTCTTTGTTTGTTTACCCTTAAACGCTCTTAAATTATTCATCTGATTGGCATCGATTTTTTGGGAGAAGGTGAGCACACGCCCTTGTTGGTTTCTATATTATTACAAACAATTTACAAAGGGTGGCACGCGAGTCGCTTCATTTTGAAGACAACGGAAAGGAAACTGAGGCCTGTCTCCGACAAACCCATACATAAAAATAAACAGACAGTAACTTAATTATTATCAACGTAACCCCATCCAGGAATTTATATCAATCTTACGTCCAAATATTAAGCGTCAGTTCAAAGCGTATTAAAGTGTATAACAACAATGCCATGAATAAAATTATTTTGTGCATTAATCAGGGCAAAATTAAAGTCACTGTGGCCGAAATCTGCCGCGATGACACACACATGTTAAACCCCGAAATTGATTATTTCACATCACGTTTCGGAATTCATCTGTCGGTGGTTGCATTTGTCCTTGCAATTTACTGAACTTAATACCAGGTCAATGGAGTCATAATATTGCAAACAGAATTTAAAAAGAATCCACTTGCATAATAATCTTTGATTCAATGTAACATGGTAGTTATTGACGTGCTAACTAAAAATTTATTTAGTACTTTACTTATTAAAAAAATGGTTTTGTAAAAACTTACAACGAGTCATCATCTGGCAGCGATTCAAGCGGCATGTAACATGCTAATTCCACTTCAGATATATTTTGACTAGCTTTTCTTTTAACATTGTTTTGTCCGAGATCCCACAGTCTTATCTCAGAATTACTAAACCCTCCACATAATATGTTGCACTTTGGATCTGTTTTAGCGCATACTAAGCTAGAAAAAATAATTAAGCGTTAAAAATAAGTAGGTGCGGAAGTTACGAAAATTGGGTTTCTCACACCCGCAATATTTTTGAACGAGCTTTTCAAAGACACCCCACACTATGGGATAGACAAAACAACCCTAAAAAATTTTTTCATGATTTTATTTAATACTTTGTCATGGTAAATATGAATACTCATACCAAATTACAGCTTTCTAGTACAAAGAATCTCTGAGCTAAGCCACGGACAGACAGACGGACATAGCGAAACTATAAGGATTCCTTGTTGACTTCGGAACCGTAAAAAAATGCACATATGCAATTTCAATAACGCGATATAACGAAGGTTAGTTAGTGAATTAGTTTGAATATTTTTCTGCCTTACTATGTATCAGGTGCGGCTATTTTATACAATTTTAGCGGCGCCATTGATTCTCTTACTCCCTTTATTGCATCTTGCAGTTCCAATACCTCCTCATCGACACATTGATATTCTGCATGACCATTGCATTTCGCAAATATATCTGGCGAAAAAAAAAACTGTGTGTAGACTTGCACGCACGTAAAAAGTCATACTTTGGTGAAACAAAACGCTTAGCTATCAATGATAATAATGTACATTCATTTTACTAATCGTGTAAAAATCATTGATTTAAAAAGGTAAAAATAGTTTAATTTTTAATGGGATTTCAAACTGTCATGTCATTTAACAACAAAATCACAAAAATAACGTGGCAGTAACACTTTTGAACAAACAGTGAAAATATTACATTTAAGTTGTCATTTATCCTTAACTCTTACCATTTGTGTCTGACACTTTCTCCTCAAAATTATTTACAGTGGCATGTACACTGTCTTCCATTTCTTCCTCGTCTTCCTAAAAATAATCATAGTTTTTTAAATTCTACTACATTTACTTAATTAAGTTATCAAGTGAGCTAAAAGTTCATGTGGAATCATGTGGTAATATAGAATTATTAATAAATATAATATATGATGTTGTTCTAAATTACATATCCATTATAAGCCTATAAACAAAACGTCGGTACTACTGCAAAACAGGCTAAACAGGCTATGACACTATGAGTTGATTTTACAGGAGAGAGAAAAGTTTTTTTACTACTCGCTACGTGTGTGAAGTGCATATTGTTGTGTTATATCATAAGTAAAATCTATAAAGTGTTATACAAATTAACCTTGATTGTGAAAATAACTATACAATTTAACCATACTAAATTATGATATTCTTATGAGTCTAATGACATGTCACAATAACACAGTAGAGTCTTTCTACTTCTTCATGTAAAGTGTTAATAAAACCATATACCAGTTCATATTGTAGCTGTTAAATAAGTTCTAAGCACAAAACAATATAAGAGGGATTAGAAGAGCTAAGCCAATGGTAAAGATTAGTTGTCCATATCTACTCAGACTGAGAGACAGTAAAGAAAGTTGGGAAATTGGTACTATATTACTTTTATACTAAAATTTAGACAAAAATAGAAATTGTTTAAATTTCAAGTTAGTATAGTGTATATTTCTGGTATCGAACTGATCATAGACATGATATCATGAAATTACTAATATCCAGAAAAAGTAATTATATTCTTGATTGAACATTAGTATGAAATAAATTATATAATTTATTGTTAAAATACTTAAACTTTGTTAACACTTCCTATCTCTCTTATATATTCTGTGCCTACAAATATTTAACTTTATAATAATGTACTTTATAATAATGTACTTTATAATATAAATATAAAACTTTTAAAATATTTATACTTTATAATATAAATATTTAACTTTATAATATAATAAAAATTTTAATATAAAAATTTAATATACTTACTGAGTTTTTCTTATTTGTGTCATTATTAATATCAATGTGGAACCATGTTTGTAATACTTGTATTAATAAAACATGGCTATGTTTTGCCAAATAAGCTTTTAACATATTAAGTGCATCTTGTGATAAATAAATGTCATATTTACATGATCTGTAAAATAAATATTGCAGTCATAAATTTCATGGCATTTCACTAAAAAGCAGTAGGAGTAACTTTATAAACAAACTTAAACTTAAACCCTTTTTCTTTTAGATTATTTTTTTTACAGTTCTACAAATATATTTATTTTATAATGATATTTTAGATGAAAATACACTTATAGCTTGATATGTGATCTTTAGTTTTCAAAAAACACTGAAAGGCGTCCAAACTAAAATTTCAAGGAATAGATAACACAGTTACCTGAATGCAGCTAGTGATGGTCTGGTCTCAATTTCTTGTAAAGTATATATTGAACCAATATCATCCAGTATTTGATTCATATAGTCCTTTTCTGGAGTTTCATTGTCGATTGTTCCATTTTGTAATGAATTAAACAATTGTTCTAAGCTATTTGGGCGGTATAATGCTGATGGTAAATTACCATCAATAGGTTGGTGGTATGATAAGTCTTTTTGTGGTAATGTTGTCAAATGTCTCTTCAAAAACATCTGTGCAGCACCTCCATGTCCTCCACGGAGCATTTCCAAATATAAATGGCAGAGTAAAGGACTCAGCAAGCCTAAGAGTTCATTCTTTACTTTCTCAATTTTAATTTCCTTTATAAAGCTGACTAATCTGAAAATATACATTAAGGTTATTGAGTAAAGTGTTATAATCCTACAAAATAAGTTTGTTCACAGTGTTTTACTAAATAAGGTTTAAGATATTTTTATTTCTCTAAGAATATACAATTCGCTTTATAGAGAAACTTACAGCTAAAATTCTAAAATGTTACTTAACCAGTGTACAGTATACTTATTCATAACATTTTTAAGTAGGTAGTTTAAGTTAATTCAACAAACAGTGTAAGTAGGGAACACAAATTCTATTACAATTCTATATATATACAATTTGCTTTACATAGAAACTTTCACCTGAAGTTCAAATATTTAACTTAACCAATATACATTATAACATTACATTTTTAGGTACATAGTTTGAATTGATTCAATAAACAGTGTAACTAGTATACTATTATGTATTGGAGTGTTAGAAATTAGTTGCTATCATAATTTCTAATTTTTTATATTAGTGTTGTGAAATACACTCAAAGCAACTCAGAAAAACTGTTAACTTATTTAAGTACTAGATTTATATTGTATTTATCTACTAAATATTAATAAATATAAAACTTAATATTATATTAATTACCTGCTATAATTTTTATTTATTCGCATATTAGGTGGAGTTGTTTTAAATGTATATTTAATAATTATTTGTGATATAATATTTCAAATTCTTTTTATTTAGTGAAAATGTTTAAATGGCTTTAATACTATAGGTAACTTATTATTTTAGTGCCTTCATAAAAAATATTGTTAATACTGTAGTTAGCCTGTGGTTCTTGTAAAGTAAACTTAACTTAAGTAAAGCTCAACTTTGGAATTGCTACCATCGAGTTCAGACTCCAAATTTTTATTACAGTTAGATAACTCTATAGTTAGGCTAAATATAAAATTTTACACTGTGTAATTAAATAGTTTTTGAGAAAGAAAGAAATTTTTGGATATTCACATTTTTTGTAAATTTTACAATACAAATGTCAGCTTTAAGAATTTGCCATAAAGTTCACTTTTGCGAGATAGGTAAGATTTTCGAAGATCATAATTTTTTCCTATACATTTTTTTGTGACTTTTTGCACGATTAATATTTGGTTTACGTTAAATACGACCTTCTGCAACATTTTGTGCTGTACTGAGGGAGATATTTACATTTTTCCGTTGCGGCGACAAAATTGGTTAGGGTAGGCCTGAACTGTGATCATAACGCACAAACCAAGCATGCAAAGCAAACAGGCTGCGGGAGCGGAAAGTGTGTGCCAGAAACGAATAATTATCTGTTGATATTTCATATACAAGTCCCAGGTACACATAACTTCAATAATGAAAAAAAAATAATGTCTCAAAAACTGTTTGTGAAAAAAAAAAACTGTTCAATAATTGTTTCTGCACTTTTTCGTTCACAGAGGAGTTACCTTTCACCCTTCTCGCCTCTTCACATCATCAAATTAGTGGTAGTAATTCTAAAGACCAACCTAGATGTCAACTTTGATCTTAGATTATAACGTATTTACAATCCTGAGTACTTATTACACTTGTTTTGACAAGCCAATATAAGGACTTATTATGTCCATACAGTTCATGGTAATATCTGTTTTATATTGGTTTATTATGATAGGTTAGTAGGTTCGTAGTGCGATAACAGATTAAAACCAAATAATACATTACCTAGTGTACTGTACATCGTATTGGGCAGAATCGTTATTAATACATGAAAATAAGATGGAGTTTGCTCGACTCGCTTCACATTGTACAATAGTTGCTACTGCCATTTGCTCTGCACTGTGACTATGGGAAAAATTATTGCCGAACACATCCACATCCTATAATAAGAAAAAAGTTTTACATGACACAAGAAAATCACAAAAACAAAGGCACAATTTTTAAACTCATAAGAATTGTGCTCACTGGATAATTTCTTCGTTCTAAGTAAGAAGTTACGGCGGCTTTAATTGCATCGTTCCTAGTCTTTTTCATTAGAGACATTCAAATTTGTTGAATTTCAGCAGACAGAATGTCAAACCTGTGATCTCTACACTACAAAACAAATCAGCGTCAATATAACTTATAAAGGGAACTCTGTGTCCTGTCCTGTGTCACTTGTCAACGTCAAATTCGGTTATAGTGCCACAAACTCATCTGGCCCGGTGAGAGAGTCGCTGTTATCGCATTTGGTGTTGTCAGTAAAAATAAATTTTGCAATAAAATGGATAAGTAAGTCGATATGTAACAAAAACATTTTTGTCCAAATCTTGAAAATAACTGTATCGATTTTTCAATCCAATTAATAGTGTCGGAAAAATACGTGGACAAACATATTTACATACAAACATATGTACATATCCATAAAAACTGAATATTTGTTTGCAAGCATAATAGATTACGTATATATAGTGCATTTCCAATAATAATAATATATAGATACGTGTCAAATTCATAACCTCCTTGTTTGAAATTCGTTAGTGTGAAATTATGTACACACTACCTTACATAGGACCTGATGTTAAACTCCTGACGATTTGAAAGAACGTAGGTAAAATGTTAATGAAATAAATAAAAAAGAACATATTCTCTAAAAATATTTATATTTTAACACAATAATTATGATCATCTATATAAAATGTATGGCGGGTGTTTTCTAACGGGAATACTCCAGCTATTCTTAAGCCACTGGAGTTATTTGATTCATTGGTCACTTCATCATCAAAGTCACTACATTCGCTTTCACTGTCACTGGCCAAATTAATGATGAAAGGCTCGTCTAAGTATGCACCTCTACTTCTATACACGTTTTCAAGTTTTTCTTTTACGTGATTGCAATGCTTTCATTCACTGTTATATTATTGAAGGCGTCTGCAATCAAATAAGCATTTCAGAATTTGATTTATTAATGTTCTGATTAACTACGTTTCGTTTCATCGAGCTCCAAATCATTTCGATTGCATTTAAGTCGCAACGATATGGCGGTAATCTTAACACGCTATGCCTATTCTTTTTCAGGTATACAGGTTTTGGTTTAAGTCTTTTAATAAGTGCGTAGAGTTGCGGTTTTCTAAACTGTTCATTAAATTTTATTTTATTTTCTGTCAGCCACTTCTGCATCTCGGCCTTTTTATAATTTGTATTAGGAGTTTTGTTTATGTAAATGCTATGATATGGGGCATTATCCAATATTGATCCATTATCCAAAATTATGTAAATTAGGCAGAAGTTTATTGGTAACCCATTTTTTGAAATTCGTACTATTCATTTCGTCGTGATAATTGGCAATGTTTGTATTTGATTGGAACAGCAATAATGCATTTACCACAAACACTGCTTGTCTTCCCGCGTGAACAATTATCGATCTGTTTCCCTTCGGAGACTGGTTTTAGCACACCATCAACTTCATCACTCTGCCACCAGCATCCAGCTATATGAGATGCGTGAATATAGGTCTCGTCCAAAAATATGACAGGTTTTTGTTCACCTCGTTCATTCTCTTTAATTTTTTGAAGATAAATTGTTCTCCATGCAGAAATATCATTTCGTTCTATTAGAATTTTTCTGTTCGATTTTGTTTTGTCGTAACGATATCCAATTTTATGGAGTATTTTCCGAAGAGTTTCTCGACCCACCTTAAAATCAATGTCTTCTTGGAGTACATTTAATAACTTTGCTAATGTGGGAATTTCTTTGTGCATGATTTAAAATTCATGAATTTTTCTTCTTATGACACCGAGATCAAAATCATCCACTTAATTTTATCTTTCCTCCTTTTCCTTATCTTACCTGGCGTAGAAACTTTTGTTCCAGTTTCATCTGCCTGTTCTTTTCCTTTACAAGTTTTCTAACAAATCGCTCCTCAACACCTACAACAAAAGTAACGAAAAAATCAAATATATGATACTTATACCTATTTTACTAGCACGTGCGAAATAATGTTTATGTAAAATTACTTTCAAAAGCTGGCAGCACTAACCTGTGGCGGCAGCTACGCGTTCATACAATTTTGCGAAGTGTATTATCGGTGTCTGAAGACGCTTTTCTTCCTTCATTAAATCTAGGACTTGTAATATAACGTTCCTCGCATAACTTTTTAAAGCTTTCGGCATTTTTTACTAGCTATAACCACGAAACGAAAAATAAAAGCACAGAGCACACAACCGATGGCGGATATGTCACCGACTGGCAGGTAGATTGACATTTCAAAACGGCGTGATTTGTTCCTCTTTAGGCCACCGGGACAGAAAAGTTTGTGGCACTGTATTTGACAGCTTCACTTTTTTTGGCATAGTTCTTCACTTTCATTTCGTGGAAGGAAAGGCAAAAGTATCTAAGACCATGCAGCCAAGTATGGCGCATATAATAATTTCAATATCCTAACATTTCTTGTTACAAATTCCTAAGAATTTTTTGTGGCATATCAGAATTCATGGCCCATGTTATTATTTTCAATCCAGTTCACTTATGCACAATAACCAAGCTTTTTTTTATGGAAAATGTCAACTGTTTTACACAATATAGGGTCAAAAACACAAATTAATGAATACAAAACAAAATCACTACATGACAGTCTGAGATCCCGCCAAAACTCTGACAGCTTTCCTATGTAGATGTACTTTCTTCTTCTTCTTCTTGTTTTGGTGTCGCAAAAGCACTTGCCAGTGTCAATGTTTTTAAGCTTATTTGTCTGCCTATGGTACGTCTTTTCTAATATTCAAAGTGGGGTCTAACATATACATAAGTAACACTACGCTAAGTCGCGCCATTGCGCCAACTCCGTTTACTGTGCCGGATATGTCATAACACTTATTCCAAAGGTGTTGCGTCGGTCAACCGACTGTTCATTTCTTTCACTCGCTGAGCCGGCTGAGTTAACACAGAGTCAAAATGCACTGCCTAGATATGGGTAACTCAGCAAAATTTATTGCTTGAACTTAATAACTAACTCAAGCGCAGCTTATTGCGCCGGTGCGACGCATTGAGTTAACTCAAATATGCGCCATGGCACAGCAAAATGAGACGTGCCAAGTACGACGCTGTGCTGCAGCCTACGCGCTGCTCTGAAATGCGCTATGCACCAACACATTTGGAATAAGTGTGTTGACTCATTCGGCACAGTAGCGTTGCCTGCGTTACGCGCAGGGTGCGAGTGGCGTGCCGCGCTTAAATGGCTTACGCTGAGTAAATCATACGAGATCTTAATAAGACCTACAAAAAAAGCTGCGATAGCATATATCTGTCTTCTAAGGATTACCTACAATAAGCATTTTTGTCTTCCGACTTTTGAGCGGAAGCAGCACGCTTCGTGCGTGGGCTTAACCGACGTCATTCTTTAGTCCACTCGAGCGGAGAACGGACACAGCTACTAAACTTGTATAATATAGTATAACATGTGTGTAATTATTGGTTTCTTGGAAACGTTTGTGTTGGTATATGTATTTTACTTTCGTAGTTTACCTACATAGGTGTTTGTTTTTTCAAGACACCGAGTTAGGTTACTTAAATATTTATACATAAATTCAAATAATTAATTAAAAGAATGGAATTCCGAAAAAAAAAATTGTTGTTTAAGTGAACCTATGATTGCTCAGTGGTAGCGTGTATGGACATCGCGTCGATCGACGTGAGTTCAAATCACTGCAATGAGCCCAAGCTTTCAGTGAAGGAAAACATCGTGATAAAACGATAGCATGGTGATAGGGCTTTTTCTAATGCCTGCCTGGCTATCTCCTACCCTTAAGTTGAAAACCTTTCTCGCAGCTGCACTTGAGAGCCAGTCCTCTCACTAGGCTTAGCGTGTCACCATCTCTGGCCACATCGTCAGTTAACATCAGGTGGGATTGTGGCCATAGCGCTAAACCTAGAAACTATTAAAAAAAAAGTGAAACTCATCCAGCGTTTGAAAGAGAATTTAAAAGGCCGCGAACTGGACAGCGCGCGCAGTGGCGACTTACAAGTGTTGCGCTGTGAACGAATTCTTGAACTCTGTATTGTCTGTGATTATCTCTTAGACATTACTTATATGGCCCAAAAGACAGAAATGTTTTATTTTAACTACGTGTATAAAATAGTTATACAGAGTTTTTGGCGGGATCTTGAGCTGCCATGTTGTTATTTAGGTATCTTATTTTTATTCATGAACTCAGGTTCTTGTGGTGACATTTTGCGTGATGTAGTTTGGTTATTGTACATTCTTGAAGTGGATTATAAATATTATCCGGAGACATGAAATTTGAGATGTCACAAAAACTCCCTAGATACTAGTAGTTCTAACAAGGGAGCCACCATCTTGTTGGTCCAACTTTGAATATTTAAAAAATACTACGAAAACTTAAACACATTGACACTGGTAAGCACTTTTTGCGGCGCCAGATCAAGAAGAAGAAAATAGTTGTACTTCAATACGAGCGATGGCAGGCACGACTTGATAAAATACATTACATTGGTTTATATTAAGCTGCTCTTAACAATAGCGGCGCAGGCGGCGGAACATGAGCGTCAACGGTTCACGAAAGATCGCCAATATGCAAGGACAAAAATAATAACCATTAAAATAGAAGGATTGTTAATTAATTATGGGAGGAAATAAAAACGAATTGAACAAAGGACTTCTTCTGCCTAACTTGGCAACTAGTCCTCTTTATTGAAGACCATTACTGCTATTATCAAGTGAATATAGAGTGTTCTGACCTATGATGATTTCAGTATTCTAAGAAGATGGTGGCTCCTTTGTTAGAACTTTTTGTGGAGTTTTTGTCGCATCTCAGAATTCATGGTCCATCCAATCCACTTTAGTTGTGCACAACAACTAAGCTTTATTATTATTCAAAATGCTACCTGTACTACACAATATAGGGTTAAACAACACAAATATATGAATAAAAAACAAAAACCACTACATGCCAGTTTGAGATCCGCCAAAAACTCCAACACAAAGGACTTATTCGTCTTTGGTCTTCATAATATCATTGACACTAGCCTTTTTGCCCATAATAACTAAAAACGAATAAAAGAACTAAGTACTAATAAAAAAGGTCACGTCGCAGTACCTATCGACATCGCGCACTCTCTCGTCACGTCCGCGCCCGCTTTCGTCCAGTTTTTTTCGAAAGGCACTGCTGCTTATGAATCCAGATAATCATGTCAGGAGTTTGGTTATCAAAAACCGTATAGTTAATAAGAAAAACATCCATTCATATTATCTGCCCGCAATAGTATTCAAAGTTACCGTAGAATAAGGGGCTGGGTAATTTTCCTTTTGATAACGAATACATTTAATAGCGAAAACTCTAATAGTTTGATTTAAGATGGCGTCATGTAAAGAAGTGTTTCTCGTTTTGGTCTCGTTTATATCTTTCATTAGTGGGAAGGAAACACTTAATAATATTCTCTTTAATGGCGTCTTTGAATTTATAGATTTGACACATCCCTTCGATAACGAAACTGTGTATTTTCCTGGTACTAAAAGCTTTACATTTACTAAAAAGATTGAAGATTATTTAGGTGAAGATAAAACATGGTAAGTCAGTTTTTTTAATCTTCTATATAAATAAAATAATTGAGATTTGCCGTTGTGGGCGCATCACTCAAAAACTACTGGATAGATTTTAATCTTTTTTTGTTTTACTCCATACATATAATAAAATTAAAGTGTCTGTTTGTAATGTCAAAATAACAGGTTTTTACTAAATGCATATGAAAGTATACACGAAATAATAACGAAAGACCTATTTTTTTTTAAATTGTCTGTCTGTTCCGGGTAATCTTCGAAACGGTTGGACCGATTTTGACGGGACTTTCACTGGCAGATAGCTCATGTTATAGCGCATAACTTAACTTTGAATTTAGAAAAATAGTTAGGGTCCCCAAAAAAATAAAAAATCTTATTCAGTAGAACACGCGAGCGGAGCCGCGGGCATAACTAGTATGAAATAAAACATGATAACTTTATTCAATAAAAAGTTAGGTAATTAGTTTTAAGAAATAACGATTTCTTCTGTCGTCCACGCGAGCGTAGACGCGGGCACAGCTACTTTTTATATAAATTGTAGACGAATGATCACAGTAATTTTATTTGTGGAGATAAATTTATTTATACCTACACAACATTAATTGTTATAGGTTATCGACATGGTCACTGACAACGCGCAACTCATATTAGAGAAATATTTAATTTCAGTACTTGCTTACATATTTATCACAGCGGACTAATAAATAATCGCTTAATCAATTAATAAACACGAGCTTCTGCCCGCGTCTGCATGGAGTTCAAAATTGGGTCCAGAGACAAATTAAAAATAATTCATTGTCATGTTATGTTAAAAAGTATCCTATGCGTTAGGTAATCCAAGGATTATGTGGTATTCTTAATCGTTATATGCCATTAGAAAGCGGCATCACGTCTTATTCTCTTTCTTATTCGACGGATAAACATTTTTTAAGTAGTTTTAGAATTGTAATATATTATTTTATCTCTCGGAGAATTTATGACTAGCTTCTATGATTTGTAGGCAGCTCTGCTTCTAATTTGAATAATTTTTATGTATTACAATAAAAATTCCTATTTCTGGTTAGGCGACTTTCAAATTCGTCGGAATTTGATTGTTCGTTAACAACATATTGGAATTTTGCCGCTGCTATTTTAACCGGTACTGTATCAACTGAAATGATTAGTATAACAAAAATCTTTTTTTGAATACTTCTGTCGGCCAGTTAATCTCCGAAACGGTTGGACCGATTTTGACGGAACTTTCACTGGCTGATAGCGGATGTTATATATACTTTTATTTTAGAAAAATAACTAGGGTTCCGTACAATAAAAAAAGGGCTTTTTTCGTAATCCATGCGAGCGGATCCTCGGGCACTGCTAGTTTCGTATAAAAATGATAGGTCGAATAAACATTCTAAAAATTACTTTTGCTTAAATAAATTACTTAATAACATATATATCAACAGGTATGCCACAAACGAATTTGCAGCAGGGGAGCACGGCGGCACACATTTAGATGCACCCCGTCATTTTTCACAAACAGGAAAATATGTTGGTGATATACCTCTTGAGAAACTTATATTACCATGTATGTATGGAAAACTTCGGTACAAATTTATCGATTAACGCATTAAGATAAATATAATATAAGCGACATTAAACATAATATAACTATAAAGTTTTGAATTATGTTGACGCGATTAGAATTATTTATTAATTACAATAAGTAAAAATATAGCAATAATGGCTCAATGGTAGCGTGTACGGACATCGCGTCGATCGCCGTGAGTTCGAATCCATGCAATGAGTTTGACCTTTCGGTGAAGGAAAACATCGTGATGAAACCATAGCAACGTGGAAGGGTTTTTTCTAATGCCCGCCTGGCTAGCTACAAGTTGAATGCCGTGGGTCTCGATTTAGGTACTCACTTCACAAATCACACAGCATTGTGTTGCCACAACTTAACGTTTTCTTTCTATGAGCCCTTTACGAATCGATTTTATAATAATGTACCATAATTTTTCAGTAATCGTGGTCGACGTCTCATCTATCGTCAACGATGATCCCAATTTTGTACTGTACAAACATCACTTGGAACATTTATTGGATTACAATATGGGTAAACCTTGTGTGATGATATTTAAATTTGGATGGAGTAAATACTTTAAAGATCGTACAAAGTATTTAGGTTTGAATGACAAGAAAGGTGGATTGAATTTTCCAGGTGCGTTTTCTTTGTGGAATAAATGTTTCGTGCTTCTATAATTACCTAGCTGGGCCAGTAGACGTCATTCTGGCCTTTAGTAGTTAATGGCTCGACCACAGAGTCATCTAACGATCCTAACACATTTATAAACCATTGTCTCTATAAAACAAATATGTAGATATGAGCTCAATCGATCAAGTAATTCAGAATTTATACAAAATTTAATGGTATTATCTTTATTATAATATACTTACAAGTCCTTCGGAACTTACAGTGTCATTGAACGGGTCAAGTTAATCGGTATACCTTATATTAAACTACGATTATGATTTTTCAGGATTAAGTTTAGAAGTGGCAGAGTGGATCATGTCATACAAAAATATTGTAGGTATTGGTGTTGATGTGGCGTCTGTCGATCCTGGTTCTAGTACTGATTTTCCTGTACACAAATTAGCATCAAGTGCAGGCCTTTATAATATTGAAAATGTGAAACTGGATAGGGAAATACCGAGTAAGTCCTAAGCTACATATTATCATTTTACTTACATTTCGTTAAATCATCATTTTTAAAATGAAATTTCCTTGAGAATTTATTAGTGTCAAATAATAAAGTTACTCAAGATGACTGATACTCAAGATGACATACTATAAATGTATTAAATAAAAATATTACAGGAGCAATGGAAGATAAATGGACTTATTGCCCTGTGTACCTACTATTAATCGTATTTTTTTGGATTAATTTAATTTTTCTTTGTCAAGTATACCGATATTAATTATTTTTAGGTAACGGATGCACTGCCCTCGTTTTACCAATGAAGATAGCAATGGGTACTGGAGCTCCATTACGTCTTGCGGCTATTTGCCCTAAATAATGTTAACACATAAGGTTAAAGATTATATTAAAAAAAAAAAAAACAGAAAAAAGAGTACATGCATTAAACTGTTATTATTATCTATATACATCAATGAGCATTGTCATTTCAATTATATGATTTAATAATAAATATATACTCATATTTTTTTATTCTTTAAGGTTTTCGCATGTCGGTTACCGAAATGATTAGGTTTATCTACTTTTACCTAGCACTAGCGATGCCCTATGGTTTTACTTGCGTCGTGTAAATTAATTCGATCAACTCTCCATGTCGCCCTTGCCAATGCACCCGGTAGCCTACAGATGTTCTAACTTCCTGTACCTAAGCTTGCCAGATTGCTTGTCGTTCATGGTTACAACTTTTATAGCCTTATAATTTTCCTCAGCAACCTCTCTAAAATAATAAAATTGAAGTGTCTGTTTGTAATGTCAAAATAACAGCTTTTTATTAAATTCATATGAAAGTTTATACGATACTTATAATTAAAAAATAAAACTTTAATATTTTTGTCTGTCTGTTTGTTTCGGTTAATCTCCGAAACGGTTGTACCGACTTGGACGGGACCTTCACTGGCAGATAGCTGATATTATACGCGGCCTCGGATCTGGGGGGAGGGGCAAGCCCGGGCAATCGCGCCAGGCGGCAGATTCGGGGGCCGTCAAAATAATTATATAATATGGTTGGAAAAAAAACTTTGCTTCAGAAAGCGCCTAGCATCCACCGCAAGTTGTTCTATCAATTATTCATTTGATTTTAAACGCCCACTTGTTTTTTGAACACATCCTAAGGGTTAATTCCGAAAAGCAGTTGCAGCGTAGCAGATTATCTAATGGCAGGAATTTTATATATTTTATTAATTTTATAAGTAAATAGCAAACACGGCCACGCAAAGCTGTGGTTCCCAAATTTTGCTTTGCATAAAATGCCATCCTTTATATATCTGTGAGCTTTTTTAACAACTTATCTCAAACGCTGGAGAGAGGGAGCGCTACTATCAAGTTTCTGCCCCGGTTCGAAAAAATCGTTGATCCGGAGCTGATTATATGGAGTAACTTAGACTACTACTTTAGAATTTTTTTTTTACAAGATCAGATTTTTAGCCTAGTGTGACCATGACGAAATGTGTGAAAATACCTTCCTATCGCTCTCCAACGCAATTTCTACTAACTCTTCCTATTATATATGTATAAATGTATTTCTGTTCTGTTATTATTTTTATATCTTTCTTGTATGTATTGTAATCATTATTTTTTTCTATTAACTATGTGTTTATTTTTTATTGGTGTCCATGACATCGATTTAGGAGGCCCAGTCAAATATGCTGAGACTGGGACCTGTTTATTCCCACACAACATGATACTCATTGTTTTGTTTTAGTAGTGTTTGTTTTATACTGGTATCTCTCTATACATAATTTTATATACTTATGTTTTTGTTGTGTGATGGATAAATAAGTAAATTCTTTCTTTCTTACTTTTATTTTAGAAAAATAATTCGTAGAACAGCTATAGTATTAGTATATAAATTTATCGATGATTAGCTGCGCCCGTGACTCGGCTCGAATAGAATCTAAAATAAAAGTAGCCTAAGCTACTCCTTATAATATCAGTCCCCTCAAAATCTGTCCACCCATTTCCGAGATTAGCCTAAACAAAGAGAGAGAAAAAAATGTTTTTTCTTATAAGTAAGTACCGTATATATTATCATTTGCATTTAATAGAAAGCTGTTATTTTGACTAATTCCCTAGCATTTGATCTAAACTTACTATACATATATACATGTTTCTTCTCCCTGGGAGGAGGAAAGGAACATGTGTATGTGTATTTAGTAATCTGAACATTTTTGTCTAATCTAACTAGGCAAAAAAAGAAAAAAGGTCTCTTATAGAACCTATGTGGCGTGCATGTGTGTATGATGCAGTGTAATAATGTGTATCTGTGATAGCTAGTGAATGTAGACTCACTGTATCGCGCGAGCGGCTGCTTGGCTCAAGGGGTCCATACCGATGGATCGGACCTAGGCTTTCTGCCTTCTGATAGGAAGGAAGAAACATGCGTATATGCATTTAGTAATCTGGCGGTTTTGGTACAACTCTTAAGCAAAAAAAAGAAAAAGGTCCCTTACAGAACCTATGTGTCGTAGAGGTATGCGTGTGTGTAGGGATGCAGTGTTGCGGGCTCCATGCCGGAGGCTAGAGGAATGTAGTTAGGCTTGCCGCTGGAGAGGGCGATCGTGGCAGGCTTTTTAGTTATGCGGCTGTACAAAGTACTGCAGGCTGTTCCCATTTGATTTGATTGAAGCGGGCCAAGATCATAGCGGGCTTATTCCGGACTCTACGGACATGTGCCCTGAAACTAAACGTATGGAGGGTGACATCCAGATATTTACTCAGGATGGCCCAGGGTATTAGGATACCGAAAAGGAGAGGTTCGAGTGTCTTTCGTTGAGTTGTCCGAGATTAAAGAGAAACGCGGTTGAGAGCTATGCATCAATTACGGAACCATCTGCCGAGTTAGGTTATGACGCGTTGGACGCGCGATCTGAGGCGAGTAATATCAATTGACATTTAATGACTTCTTAACTTCAACTTTAAGTTATTTGGAATAAAATAAAAAAACTGTAGTTTCGAGTTACATATGTAGAAATAATTTAAAATATAGGTACATATTTAAAGATATGACATTCCAAACAATTTTTTACGTACTCATAGCTATATACATAAACATTATTGTCATGCGCCATGGAACTCTTTAATAACAAACAAGCATCAACAAATAAAAGATGACGTGTTTCATAGTTCTTTTGAAGACGATTATCAGTAATACAATAAAAATACTGACAAATTTACGATGTTTTTTTATTGTTGAATCAAACTTATACAACATTTTTGACAAAAACTAAAATAATACAGGCAAGCCTTATTACCTTTAAACGGAATAAAATGAATGAAAAGAAACTAAATTAACTTCGTAATCAACGCAAAAAAATATATGGAGACATATTTAGGCTTATAAACCACAGTTAATTAACAGCAATATCCGCCGAAAATAATTTACTTCTAATAAGTATATTCTTAATCACCTCATCATTATCGTATCTTAATTATACATTTGGCATTTAAGCCTCACATTTAATAGAGTTTATTTACCTTTAAATGAAATGGAATGAATAAAGAAAATACTTAACTAAGTTCCTAATCTAAGTAAAAAATATAATGGCGTTTAGTCTTATAAATCATATTTAATTAACAGAAACATCTACCGAAAATAAACCACTTTTAATAAGTATGTCATTAATCAACTCATCATTTTCGTTTCTTAATTCTACAAATGGTATTGAATCCTCATATTTAACGACTCTGACTTCAAAGGGTCCTTTATCGAGCAATATATTTTCGTATTCTTCTAAAACAGCATTTACATCAATATTACTATTTAATTTTACACCATATAATTTCGCTGTAACTGTTAATGGCGGTAAAGTAGCCCATTCTTCATTTGTTTCTCTGACATCATCTAAAGATATAGTTTCTATATTACCGAAATCGACATATCTGACTTTAACTTTGCCTTTACTTTCACTGTATTGTAGAATCAAAGCTCTGTACCAGAGTCCATCTTCTGGGTACAATGCGATACAAGCTTTGTTTGCTAAAATGCCGTTTAATGGCGGCAAGTCATCTGCATCGTTTTGTATTTTCTTAAAAATTTCATCATAAATATTTTCAGTACTAGTATCATTAATTTTCAACTGCAAACTATATGGATCGTTTATAACATGTATGTTGCATTTAAAATCATCTTTCTCATATTCTGGATATGTTATAAACGTGCAGTTATCTTGCAGAGAGTCATTATCGTCTTCTAACATTTCATTCCAATTTATGCCTTTCATGTCTTTTATATCCATAGAATCATGAGATGCCGCAAGCGAGGATGCACTTTCTGGATCTTCTTCTACAATAAAGTCAGGACCAGAATCAGATTCAATAGTAATAGGTTCTGAAGTTGCATTTTTAGGCGCAAACTTTCTTACAATAGCTTTCGATCCGTCACAATATACCGCCATATCAAGTTCGACGATGTGATCGTTAATCCATAACCTGTCGTATTTCAGCTCTACAGGTGTTATATCACCAATAGGATTTCCCGTTACTTTAACATAGAGTTGTTTTTCAACTATACATTTATGTATGTAATCCAACGCTTGCAGATCCCATTGTTCCTCTTTAGGTTTTATTCGATCCAGGATACATTTAGTAGCTTGTGTCGGAATCTGATGTAAGATAATGTTTTTTCTTAAGTTGATAAAAGAGCATTTTTCTTCGCTTCCGTAGTCTATGTAACGTACGAGGCATGTAGACGCTTCTTCGTTTACTTCTATAACTTTGCCACGGTAGAAACTATTATCCAAGTAGAATAAAGCAATACAAGGTTCCCCGACAGTCCATTTGGCGTACTTAGCCTTTGGATCTGGATCCTTGAAACGAACATTGAGAGCTTTACGAATTAGATCCAATGTATCTTGTTGTGATACATCATGTAGATAGATAATGCCATCGTTGTCGATATACCTAATAAAATAATAGTACGGTTATTGAAGGTTATGATTTCTTATTACTGAGCGATGATATGTAGATCTACAGCTAATTAAAGCAAATGAAGATCTTTAATTATGAGTATTTAAAAAACAGTGACAAGTTGCTTTGCCAGATAAAAATGCGTCTGAAATTAAATTACTTTATAGGTCCACTTATGGGTGTATTGGGTAAATTTATTATCAAGACAAATTAAACATCAATTTTTAGTACTTTATGGACTGTAAAATAACTTAGTATTGTCAAACATAGATAAATTCTATTATATACGCTGTTTTACATAGAAAACGATTGTGAAGAAGAGAATGACAAAGTTTATGAGAAAATGCATTGGTTGCACATTCTCTCAATCAATCAATTCTCTCTAAATCAATGTAGTTTGATAGAAAAAAAAGATATACATACGTGGGAATCCCTGTAAATTCTTTGTTTGGTAAAGGTTCAGGAGGCAACCAATCTGATATAAACATGACATTAGAACCATCTGGTTTCTGAACAATTTTATCACTATTATCATCAAATTCTTCTAAATTTGAAGAGTTCGAGTTGGAATCGACAGCTGCTTTGGCCTCCATAGGCTTCATTGGCATGGGATCTAACAGCAACCAGTCATGTACTGAACCAGTGATATTCAAAAATGATAGCATTTCATCATCAGCAACAGGATTTGCATCGGGATTAATAGACTGTAATGAAAAATATGTAACTAAAGCAGATATTTGTTTGCAGAATTAATTGTTATAATTCACTAAAATAAGTAGTCGTAATGAGTTTTTGTAACAATTTAGTGCCATATGGTGGTCAAATTGTTAAACTAGTCGAATATTAATCCAATGTCAGCTTTTACAAATTTGTCGGAATTCGCATAGATTTACTAATTTCAGTATAATTGGTAATTTTATCGGCTGACAATGAGGCAAAACATCATGAAAGTACAGAAAAGTATAGCCTTTTGAAATCGCTAATACGTTGTGGGCTAGCGTGGTGAATGAGCATCAACAGATGGCATTCCTAATGAAGAAGTTTGATTTAATCAATTGTTTTAACAAAAGCATTATTTTAAACTATTTTTCACAACAAACTTTTTCCATCAATACCGACCAACATCAACTTTAAAGTAACGTTTGAATCGTTAATTTTGATGAAGAATTAAGAGACCTAGACGTTGCTTGCAAAAATAAATTTAATCAAACATTATATAGAGATGGTTTTCTCCTAAGTAAAAATATGTATGTCAAATCAAAGCAATGTCATGGTCCAATTTGAACAAAATGCAAAATAAAAAGTATACTTACTTGGTAAGATTTGTCAGGAATACCGAGTCCTTGTTCAATAATTCTCTTATTCAAACACCGCCATTCCGATTTGTCCGGCTCTAAAGCCCCCCCTGGAATGGTGTGATACACCCAAATTTCGATGGGCATACTTTTGTTTTTGAAGTTTCCGAGTTTTGTTATGAAAATTCTTTTATAAGCATCGAGCAACTCTTTTAGGTACTCTTTAGTGAGAGATGGCCATTCCTCTCCAACAGCCGGTATCACACCGCACAAGTGACATTTTATAGCGGCATCTCCAATCGATGTGAATTCTGGAGTTAACTCTCTAAGCTGCGACACGGGAACAGTTTCAATACAAGCGAAATCGGAGTAGAAAACTTTCGCTTTTCCATTTTCTATCTCTAAAATGACAGCCCGGCGCCAAGTTTGAGATTGGACGCACAACGTGCAACACCTATCGTTTGCTTCCCATTTCCTCTCGCCTTCAGTTGTTGTCATTCTCGCATAATGTTTCTGTATCTTTTCAAATAGTTCGTTAAACGTTTTCTGCTGATGAACTAACGACAAGTAAATAAGCGACGGTGACTGATAGTTTAATATTTTAGCTTCTAATCGGAGAGGTCCTTTGTCTTTTGCCTCCAGATCATCATCATTTACCTTTTTCACCTTTGTTTGTGTTTGTTTTTTTAATATAATATTTCTTTTCGGTTTCGGTTTTACTTGATCTTTTGCCTCTACAGGTGGTGGACATTTATCTATTATTATATCATCTGCAGTGTTTTTATTAAAATTAAAAATCCTGTGAATTATAGAAAAATATTTGAGTTAGATATATTATAGTTTTATTTGCAATATGCATGTAGCAGTCATAAATTATAAAATATATTTAGATTAATTTAAAAATGTGTCATTAACTAGAAATACAATAATCTAGTATTAATAAAAAAATCGGATATATTATAGATATAGATAGCGGATAAGCTGTGTAAACATGATCTGGTCCATGACTTTACACAACACTGAGGTTACGGCAATTGGACGATAGTTGTTAGGGTCTTATCGATCTCCCTTTTTGGAAATTAGCTGCACATTGGCCTCTCTCCAAACTTGGAGCACAACACCAAAACGCAGGACATGCGGTATAGGCGTGTCAATGCTGGAAGCAACTCAGCTGCAAGTTTTTATTTTTTCTTTGTTTTACTTTACATTTTTACCAAAATCACAAGAAGTTGCACACATGTATATTACACCGTTATTACAATTAAAAAAAAAAGTTTCATGAATAGAGGGCCCCTTAATATTTTACTTTTTTTTTAAATTATTATTAGTTAAGATAGCAGCCATAATAACACAATCGGTGTGACCTTTTAGTTGGTTAACTATTCATGTTCCAAAGACACGAGCTGACAGAGCCCTTTCAAAGTAGGATGGACAATATGCTTAGCAATAAGGTTCCTTCTTTGGAAACGGAACTCTAACAGTAGAAAAACTTACCCAAACGTTACAGCGAACTTATGCTTTATCATTTCATTGTTAATGCAGACAACTTCTTCAGGATCAGTCTTGTCGTAGAGTGTGACGCTCAGCGAGCCGCGGTTACGATTGTCCTCTATGTGTAATTCCAGTAAACGGTTCTCGAATTTGTGCAACAGGGCCACAGAGCCAGTGCTCCATTTCTTTTTAAGAGGCGTGACACCAGCCAAATGGCATTCAGTCGCCTGTAATCCCAGTAAAATAATTATGAAACTTGACCAGCGTATGATGTTAAATTAAGCTCGTGTGTTTACTAGTATAATGTAAAAATTGTACAAGAATGATAAGAAGATGATAATTAAACTAATGTTAGTCAGCTTATACTTAATCAGGGAACAGAAAAAAAAGTCTATGATATGTTTGACGTGTTCAAAGAAATAAAGTTGAAATTACGACTATTAATGACGTCACTTTTATATTATAATTCGGAAAAACGAGCACGATACGCGCGTACGCTCGACCGACAGTATTCTGTAGTGTACGCGAGCGGAGCCGCAGGTACAACTAGTCATAATACAAAGGTATAGTAATAATACTGACCAATGCGTTAAGCGTGGTGAACTTATGATGTATGTATCGCAACGCTGAATAATGCAAGAGAAGCTGCTCGCCCGTGTCGGGCAACAGTACGGTGACGCGAGCGCGGCCCAGTACCTCCCGCACGAGGGCGCGCGCCCACACGTGCGACCCATTATCCTGACGGTACTTCTCCACATTAGCCGCACATACCATACCTGGCAATTTCAATTATACTTTTTCCCTTGAAAACGTCTATTCGCTCGTTAAGTACAATAACAAAATTATAAAGTTATAAGTTAAATTAAAGATTTAGAGGAAATGTCGCATCAAAAGGAATTTAAAAAACCTAAAAAGTCCAGTGCCGAGCAGAAGCGAGAGCTGCAGCAGCATGGAAAAGGAAATACAAACGATGTTTTCACGGAAAATCTACGGCACGGGCCTTGACTACGCCTTTCGGTGTTTATTTGAAATAATACTTTTGTCGCCTTTACTAGAGGAGAGAGAAAATGGAGAGCGCGCGCGTCATATGACGGCAATGTCACATTAAGTTGGCCATCAACGATAGTACTGTAGTAGTTTAGCTTCTTGGGCAACCAGAACTTTGCTTAAGATGTGTAAAATCACACACAAGTAGTGCAGCGTGTCGGTAAAGATAAACTAAAATGGACATGTAGTACGCCAATACGACGAATTAAACAGATTTCTTGAAAAGCTCGTATGTTATTACCAAACGAGGAATAACATTGTCCAGACAGTATCAGATTCTGACCTTCTCATCCCGGTGACTCAAGGGGCGGGCCCTGTAGTCACTTAGTTATGAGACCTAATTAATTGCTACAGAAAAAAAAATAAGGGGATGTATAAAAAAACGCTTTTCGTCCTCAATATCACTACCATGTTTTAAAGTATAAAATTATACTCGTCTATACTTTTACGTCGTGTATAATTATAATGAATCGAAAACGTTTTTTTTAAATACAATTAAGGTGGCAAATTAGCTTACGGCCTGCCTGTTGGTAAGCGGCTACTGTAGCCTTTGGACGCTTGTAATGGTAACTAGCACGTTGCGCACTATGAACCAAGAATACTTGATAGCCCTATTCACCCCAGGAACATAACACAAGGTTATTTGGCTACGATCTTCTGTAAGGTGGAGGGGAGGTATTGCACTAGTACGGGCTGCCCCGGCCCCGAGTAGAGAGAAATTTCTAAAGAAATTTCTCTGTGCCCTACCTCACTTTGCCCAGATTATCACATGAAATGTTGCAGAGGTTAAACTAACCAACTTCTGGCAGATATACAGTTCCAGTCTGAAGATTTAGGCTATATTCCTGTTCCATGTCTTCACAAAGCTTCTCATAGGCGTTTTGGTGATGAGCCTGCAAAAAAAAACATAAGTGATTTTTCATTATTGGTATTGAAGATGGTGTAAAAAACACGGTCAAATATCTTACAAATACACTAATACTTACTTTTCTTACAAAAAAATTGTCCGGGCTCACAATGTGTGTTATATACACCTCTTCAACAGATTTTGGTTTAAAACAATCGTTACTCATATATATTTTGGGCTTTTCTCTTGGACCTAGCGGCATGATGTACTGAAAATATAATAAAATATTATCTAGTATATTAAATGTACCATTTAAATATTATTTAACAAAAGTCATCATAAATTACCTATGCGAGAAAAGCTATGGACAAAAGTAATTAGTATAATATTAAAGTATAATTATATTTCATACTAGCAGTACCCGCGGCTTCGCTCACGTAGACTACTAAAAAACTTTTATTTTGGGTGCGGAACCCTAATTGTTTTTCTTAAATCAAATTAGCCTAAGTAATGCCTTACTTATAACATCAGCCATCTGCCAGTGAAAGTCTCGCCAAAATCGGTCCAACCGTTTCGAGGATTATCCGGAACACACAGACAAAAATAAAAAAATGGGGTTTTTAATAGATAGCATGTATACTTTCATATGCATTTAGTAAAAAGAAGTTATTTCGACATTACAAACAGACTCTTCAATTTTATTATATGTATAGATTACCGGGAGCCCGGGATTTGGCATTTTTGCGCGTTCGTGGAATACAAGGGCGTGAGCAATGCTGACTCCATGTTCGAAAGTCGTGATATCACACTCTATTTGCATCGTGAAGTGGTTAGATGTGGAACGAATGTTACGGATATGCATCACGGCTTGCTTGCTGAAACATTTACATATATTTATAAAGTTAAGACAGATTAGACAATATTAAGATACAACTTGTTCATATTAACCTTGTGATAATCGTTATGAATGCCAAAAACATTAGATTCATAAGAATTATTTATGATACATATTATTTGCGCTTTATTTTATTTATAGTATTACGGCAAGTGGAGGCACTGTGCCTGACTGTACCAACGTACAATCCATAAAACAACGGCAACTACGTAGACATTAACAATCCATCGAAGGTCGTCGTTATGATGCTGGTTTGCAAGACTAGGCACTGACTGATCGTGAAACGCGGCAAACCAAAAGTGAGTCACTGTGACGGGTTTATCACCATGAGAATGGTGGCCGCGATCTAGTCGGGTAGATACAGATCCCTACCACGCAACGCTTGATTACTCGATATACACTAGCTGATTTCAGAATGAAACATGCCCAAGCGTATCCCTATAATTGGTGTTATACCTGGCGTATGGTGGTCGTAATCCAGGCAAACACAATAAAAGCAAATTTCATAAAACTTTCCTCAACAAGATGGTGAAGCCTATAATAGTACCTTTAGAATAGTTATGACTGCAATAGAATATTGTAATTATGTTCATATTTGAAGAGCATTGAAATTGGGGATACTTATATAGGAAGCATACATTATTACTTTAACCTCACATACTATATATACATACATGCCCCCGGAATATTGTTAGAATTCGTTAGTTTATAATAAACCTATACTTTGTTCATCATAAGAAGGCCTACATGAAGTGTCCCTAGAACGTAAATTCTTATGTAGTCCAAACGAAATAACCTTTAAACTTAACGACCTTAAGTATTATGACTTAACCTTAAAACATGAGATGAGAGATAGAGTGATCGATATTACTATACTTAAGCCAGTCAATTATATCTTGTTTACGACTACTTGAGTTAGGAGTGGGATTTTCTAACGAATTGTGGTATGATGCATTGTCTAACACCATAACGCTATTGGGCTTTAAATTTGGAATTAATTGCGTTTGTAACCATGTCGTGTAGTTTTCGGGATTATTATTGTTATGGTAATCACCACTTATTTGCAACATCAGCAGCAGTGCATTTGATATGAAACCATCCTTTTCGCCGGCATGAACTATTATTAAACGATTTCCTTTAGAAATTGGTTTCTTCAAACCAGAAGCGCTGCCATCTGAATAAGATTTCGAAGAAGTGTGAGTGGTGTCTATGTTTCTTTGACACCTATGTGATGTGAAAGTTGATATTTTTCCTGTATCTGGCCTTTTTTAGAGATTTAAATTTGCTGCCATCTTCCAAAAGACGTACCTTCCAATAAAACTCTTTTGACAGTGGAAAGCGAAATTCCCGTCGATATCGCTACCAATTGGGCTGATGTAACTTGATATGTCTTATCGTTCATGTCTTTAAAATAACTATTCAAATTACACAAAATTCCTTTAACTTGGCTATTTAAAGGTTTTCGTATTCTTTGTTTATTTGTGTTAGCAGCCATTTTACTAATAAATCGAACACAAAAACAAAATATTAAGAATTAAACAAGTCACGCTGCTAACAGTGCAAGAGGCGCGTGTGGAAGGGGCGCGGTGGAGGTGCGTCGCGCGAGGGACGCACCGCGCCTCAGGCCGATTGTATAAACCGGTTTAAACAAAGCAAAGGACCCGTCGCGCTCTAGGCCGACGTCACACCTACACTATCTATGTGACTGTACCTTTCATCCATAAAAAAATATATATTGTTGGACCCCTGAAGACCCTTCACTGGTAGATAAGTTCTTTTAGCTGCCACCAGGTGCTCTTTTTGACCAGAAGAGACCAGAAACTGTCGTTGACGATTATTATAACTTATTGCAGTACAAATCCTTGACGACGAAATGCTCTAAGGATGTTGACTTGCGATGAAGCACGGATCCTTCTATTGTTGACGGCAGATGCCCTAAGGTTGTAGGTTACTGCTTCTACACCTTTATCCCTATATTGTTGATGATAAAATGTCTTAAGGATTTTAGATGTTTGAAAACCAAGAAAAATAATCTTCTATCTTCTTTATTTACAACTTAATTCACAGTTCCACTTTAAACAACAACTAAGTCTGAATAAATATGCGCCTGTGAAGCTACCGGGGCTTCGTTTATATAGGGTTTAGGTATTGCGCAATGTTTACGTGAAACTTTCTAGAATATTTCACAATTACTTGTTTTTATTACACAATGTTTTGTTTTTATTGCGTCAGCCTAATGACGTTTATTTTAATTAAAAATGCATAATTGCAATTTTTAGCTACGCAACAATATATATTTGGTAAGGAATATCTCTATAATTCATACCGATGTTTCGTTATTTTTATAGTAATTTAAATTGATGAATGAAATAAGCGTCTTATATGGAATAAGTAAACCGAAAAAAATATTATGAAATTATACATTCAATCAATCGAAGTATATACCATTATTATCTATGCACTTTCGCATTGATTCCATTGCTGAAAAAACTGTAGGAGCGAGAATAAATAAAATCTTTGAAGACGGTTTGGACAGTTTCCTCAGAATTGAATTTTTTTCTTTTCAAGAAATTGTCCAAATTCCAAAAAGTTTATAATTTGTTGGAGCAAGGTCCGGGAACCATACGGTAGGTATCGGAAATATTCCAACCGCAGTTACTCTAATTTAACTACCGTTTGTCGTGAAGTATGGGGTCTAGCGTTTTGTCTTGAAGCAGTAGTGGACTAGAGAGATTGACCAGTCTCGCTTGTTTAACGAAAGCTTTTTCATCATGGTTTGCAAATGTCGACTATACAGATCTGCCGTTATCGTTTGCCAGATCTTAGGGAGCTGACACCAACACTGGTCTACCAAACACTCACCAGTGTACATTTTTCTGAGTCAACTTTTACTTGGGACAGGATTTGGCCGCTTCTCCTGAGTTCAATCACTGTGATGAACATTTCCGATTGTCGTAAAGAATGCATTTTTCGTCACAAGTAACAATACCATTCAAAATTCCATCGTTATTGTGACGGTTGAGTAATGTAACGCAGCACTCAATACGTGTTTGATATGCTTGTACCCATTTCTTAAGCTTTTTCACTTTTCCAATTTGTTTCAAGTGCATTAAAATTGTTTTATCACTACCGAAACCTGCCGCTAACTCTGACGTGGTTTGCGATAGATCTGCTTCCACGATCACCTTTAATTCTTCATTATCAATTACGGCTACGGGGCTTGTTTCGTAGGTCAAAATTTCCAGAACGAAAACGTTGGAACCAAAAACGTACTGTGTTTTCTTTTACAGTAGCTTCCATATACACATTAATACTTCGAGCTGTTTCTGCAGCGCTGATGCCACGATGGAACGCATATTCGTAAATAACGCGATATTTTAAGTTTTCCGTTTTGTGAAAAGAACGATGTCAAAAAAAAATCAAATGATTCACTAAATTCGAAACACAAGCCTAAATTTGAATTTGGAATTCCTAACCAAACACCAGATATTTGAGATCAAGGTGGCCAGTTCAACAAAACGCCAATTTTATTTGTTAGGACCTAATAAATTTGATCTCAAGAAATCTATTTAACTGCATTGTTAGTAAAAACTAGTAAATGGAGTTTTAATTATAAAAGCCAAACTTATGATATATAATAATAATAATGTTAAAGTTTTAAAACTCACTTGTCGACGATATTTTGAATCAGGTATGCTTCGTCATTAGTCCATGCACCAAATTTAGGCACACAGTTAGCTAGACAGCAATTAATGGCTAGCGGATAAGGCGACTGTACTCTAGCCGGCGGTACTAGTCTTAATCTGTGAATATTAAGAGAATGTTAGTTTATTATTTAATAACTAGAGAGTTTTTATGTTTGCGCTAATCTCAAGAAATGAGTCTCATTTGAATCCTTTTTGCTTTAGATAGCCCGCTACAACCCTAAGAGGCAGAGTAGAAATTCAACGCAAGTGAACTGTGGAACTGTGGGACACTATTAGTAATTAAATATACAGAACTAAATTATGGAACAAGATGTTGTTAGGCTTCGTGGCGTAGTCTTAGAAGACTCACTGTTGAAGTGAGTAGTCATAGTTTGATGCTTGTAAGGATATACTTCTGCGCAATGAATATGAATTATCGTTATATTGGACATAGAAACCATGCTCAGTTTGAAATCAAACATCTGTTTTGGGGCTTGGTGACAGATTTTTAAACTGAGATATGTAGTTACTCAGACACGCATTATAAAAGTCTTTTGTATGATTTTATGACTTCATCACGATGTTTTCCTTCATCTAAAGTTCGTGCTCATTGTAGGGGGTACAAATTCACCACGATCGAAGCTGTGTTCGAACACATTACAAATGAGACAACATGACTTCAACGCTATAATTGAAAAAAAAAAACAGTTATATCAAGTAAAAGTACTTTTACTTGTTATAACTGTTTTTATTTTTAAGTGTATTATGTGTGCAATCTTGTATGTAAAAATCTTGTGCTTCTTGTGATTCTATAACTTCTGAACGAAAACAGATTGATCTCATATTTACACAATATATTTGTTTTATCAAGACGATGGTTTATAAATATATAAGAACCCGAAAGGTGGCGCAGTGCTTATTAACTACCGGAAAGTGCAGAATAACTTCTGCCGGCCCAACTAGTTCTTGTATATGTATATTAATCTGTAATTGGTTTCTTGGAAACAACTCTAACGATTCAGATGTTTTTTTTTTTAATTTAAATAATGATTTACATTCTAAGTACACCGAGCAAAGATCGGTCGCTCAAATATTTAACGTAAAATACTTACTTGTCGATGGTAACAATTTCAGTGCTACCAAAATCGAAGCAAAAAACGCGAAACATAGGTTTGTTGACGTCACGTCTATCGATGTCAACAACTCTGCATCGCTGCCAGATGTTATCAGCTTTGTGGAAAGCTAAATATGTTTTACCTGCAATTTTTTTACATTAAAATTTTGATTTACAAACTAAGTACATTTAATCTTTTTTTTCAATCCTACAATTTTAACTTTTTGCAAACTCTTAACCCTGAGGTTAGCTATCGTTATTAAATTATAAGCTAGTAATTTTTTTGTTGACCGGATATATTCATTCACAACTAAGCTGCATATAACAGCGTTATCTGAGAAGATTCTTTTCTTACAGAATTTTTTGCTAGACAGTAGTTAAATAAAACCAAGAACGACGGCGACCACAGAGAGCGCTCATGTTCCATCGACAATTATTTTTTTCATACCGACCTGCTATAATACCTTTTCAGTTATCGCCAGAAAGTCCCTGTATAGTAGGAAGAAGAACGCACAATGATCAAGAATGTTGAAGAAGATTCAGTTATATCGAAAAAAAAAATGTGAAATATATTTTAAATTAGGAATCTATACTAATATAATAAAACGAAACATTTTTTGTTTAAACACGCTAATCTTTGGAATAACGAGTCGAAGTGGAAAAATTCTTTTTGTATATGATAGCCTGATTCACGAGGAATAGTATAGGCTATCTAGTATTAGGGTACACCTCTCAGCTAGCCTTAAATATTGATTTTGTTAAGTCGGAAGAAACATCGCATCCGAACTGCTTTATCCGCGTACGCTGGCGTAATGATTAGTGCTACGTAAATACAAAGCTCTACAAAAATATTGCTCCTTAGTACTTTTAAAAAAAGTCTGTGATATGCTTATGTCTTAGGTGTAGTGTTGCAAACGAGTCATGTGAACTGTGACGCATACTCTGGTCTCCTGATAAAAATATTGTCTATACTAAAGTATTATAAATCATGAATCAGCAATTTCTTTTAAATTATAAGCGGGTGAAACCACAGGGTACAGCTATTATTTAATATATCTTGTATGCAGATAATAAAATTGAAGAGTCTGTTTGTAATATCGAAGTAACAGCTTTTTACTAAATTCATATGAAAGTATATACGATATTTAAGACAAAAAAAAAATAGCAATTTTGTCTGTCTGTTTGTTCTGGCCAATCTCTGAAACGGTTTGACCGATTTTGACGGGATTTTATTGGCAGATAGCTGATGCTATAAGAAGTAACTTAGGCTACTTTATATTTTAGATACTGCAATCCACGTGAGCGGAACCGCAGGCACCGCTAGTTTTAAAATATATGCTGAGAACTGTAAAACGAACTATGAATTAACTATGCAAAATAATTAAATCTTTTATATTAGAAGTCAATACTGTAATAAAAAAATTACCATCACTTTTGTGTAGGAGAGTTGAAATATTAATCTCGAAAAATTAAAAAAATCTTGGTAAATGTAGTTAAAATTTTTGTAACACTTACCTTCAGCCACGTGGTTAATAGATGGTTTCGGTAAAGAAATAGCGTTGCGGAATTCGTTCATCATTTCTTTAACAACCGCCTGATGGCACGCTCTTTGCACATAGAAATTATGAGGGTCTATTATGTGTGAGATATAAATTAATTCTTGGGAACCTGATTGAAAAAAAAGGAAAAATATTTTGCTAAATTCACATCAAATACACAAATTTACACAAAACAATAATATCTCATACCTTCTTGAAGGTGTTTCGGATATTGACTTTCTGAGAATGGAGAGACTGGCTGTATCACTGGTTTTTGGCGCGCCTCACCTAGAAATATACATACAATTTATTCTATCTATAATTTTTGAATTATTTTAAATCTTACCCATAATACATTACGAATAATATAAATTGATAGATTTTAATTTCTTTATACAGTGGTAATACGAGTTTCTATATATATATATATATATATATATATATATATATAAAAGCGAAATACCACTCATCACGAGATCTCCGAAACTATAGGTCCGATTGACTTGAAATTTAGCATAGTTACTCCTTTCGCGATGTAGACGCTAAGTGAGAACGGATTTTGGAATATTCAACCTTTAAGGGTGTAATTGGGGTTGAAAGTTTGTGTGGGGAGGGTTAAAAATACTGTTTATTGACTTAAAATATTATAACTACTTGGACTCTTTAATAAAAAGTAATAAAACACACAGATGTGCATGCATTTATCAAAATTCATCAGTAGAGGGTGTATAAATAGGGTTTGAAAGTATGTTAAGTAAAAATAAATTAAATGTAAATCGTCTTATAATTTTGTACACATATTATTATGTCTATTGACCTGAAATTTAAAAATACATCATTGAAGGGTTACAACTTTGTATGGTAAAAAAAATTGTTTTGTTTATAGATCTAACGTTAGTATTAACCGCACATGAACCACACATACTCTTGAAGCGGGCGCATCCCTAGTTATTTATGTTTTGAATACATATACTCGTACAGTAAGTACAATTTATCTTTATCCTAGCTTGGGCTGTGTGTATTTTATATTATGAAAGTACTTCACGGATTTTATCAGACTATACATGTTTTTAAACTTGCAGTGTAATATATAATATTCTTCAATTTGAGTACGTTCATTGAGGCACAAGTTATTAGAGAATACACTAAGCCACTGATTTAAAAAGATGCTTTAAGAGTCACAACACCGATACTGTTATAAATAATCAATAAAAAATGTATATATAATTATGCAATTTGATTTGTTAATTAAATTGAAAATGTTCTTACCACTTACGAAACTTCTATTATAAGAATCGGCGCTGTCGCACGAGTTGAGTGAAGCCATGGAACCAGACTTACTGCGATATTTTGGGACAAATTTGTGGAACGCTTGCCCCTTTTGGTTATCTTTGTCTTGTTCTGTTTTCGGCTTTTTCATTTGTCTTACATCTGTGATTTGAAATCAAATTACATGAAGCGTATGCCAAGTTATATGATACGCAACACATATTTATTATAAAAGTTTTCGAATTACTTATTAAAATTTTAATAATAATAATTGGCCTTTGTGTGCGAGAGATTTAGTGAATGCATTTTTAGCATACGTTAGGAGGGTATCTACGTCATAACTTTCAACAAAACTTCAGACTCCTCGTGTTAACATATAAAACAAACATTTATTGGAAGTACACTTAAAATTAGTAGCAAATAATTACAAAAAACAACTAAAGAACTTCAATAAAATAAGAAATAAAGCTAAAAACCCAAGGCAATGAAACAGAAATAAGACGTCAAACACAGCACTGCATGTTGTGTAGAAATCGTTTGACTTGCCGTATTACCGATATCTATATGTTATATAGACTATACTATTCCTCGTGAATCTGGCTATACAGTAGCCAAACTAGCAAAACTACTTTGATTCATTTTCTTTTTATTTATTACTAGCTGCACCCGCCTAAATTTTTTGTGCGGAACCCTAATTATTTTTGTAAAATAAAAGTAGCATAAGTTATGCCTAATAACATCAGCTATCTGCCAGTGAAAGTCCCGTCAAAATCTGACCAACCGTTTCGGGGCTTACCCGGAAAAAACAAACAAAAATTTAAAAAATGGGTGTTTTGTTATTGGTATCGTTATACTTTCATAATCATTTAGAAAAAAAACCTGTTATTTTGACATTACAAACAGACATTTCACAAGGTTTAAATTAAGAATTTGATATTTAATTATCATTCAGGCATTAAAAGTCCATAGTGGTGGTGAAGATAAATACTGAGAGGGTCTATTATTGTTAGGTTTTTTAATTAGTACATTTACTACGGGCTAACTTATTAACTACCTCCATAAAACTGATCTATGCGCAACATCTTTTTATAATACAATTAATATAATAAAGCCGAAGAGTTTTTTTTTTGTTCTTTTGTTTGCATAAAAACGCTAATATCTGGAAAAACCTGTTGGATGCGAAAAACTATTTTTGTATATGATAGCCAGATTCACGAGGCTATATAACTTCACGTTACGACCCTAAGGAGCGGAGCAGTTACCATGAACTTCAAGGAATCTGGTAAGCTGTAGGCAAGTAGGGGAAGTGGGACGACGATAAAGCTACACGGGCGCGGCGGTGGCACCGTCATGTGTTTCACGAATCAATTCAACACGGGTGAAGCCGTGGGTCACTGCTAGTAATATAAAAAAGCTAATAGTAATTAATATAAATAAACCGCACACGCTCTAATTCTGTAAGGCTACATTCTGTTTCGAAGTAGATGAAAAAAGTTGTAAGTGCTAATCTGGAACACTGGTCATATCAAATGGGACAAGTAATAAATCTGTAATCCGTCTGTCCGTTTATGTTCTTTTCACGCTATAACCATTATCCGATTAACATGTTTTTATCTTAATACATAGCTATGATATATTACATAGATATATTATCTGGTCACGTTATAAGATATATTTTGTAAGATAAAGTAACATACGAAATAAGCAATGACGATAATGGTGAATCAAATTGGAAAAAATACGCATTTGGAACGCTTAAATGGCTGACCCTGAGTAAACTATACGATATATATCCAATTCTATCTTAAAGAGACCTACAAAAAAGTCACTGATAGCATACGTCTATCATCTAAGGATCACCCACAATAAGCATTTTTGTCTTCTGGCTTTTGAGCTGGGCAGCACGATACGCGCGTGCGCTCGACCGATAGCATTCTGAAGTCCACGCGAGCGGAACCGCACTCACAGCTAGTGAAAGATAAATGTAACCTTTAGGCAATTCTGGTGGATAAACAAGTCCCGTTGGCGGTGGTGGTATTTCAACATCACTTCCTAATTCGGACGTAGAACAGAGTTTATACACAAAGTTTGAATTTCCATCCAAATGTATGTAGTCACCTATTAGTGTACAAAGATCTTCATTCACTGTCAACCTGAAAAATTGAAAAAAAAAATGGCATTTATTATTTGAAATATTTTCCTGTACTGACCCATAATAATTTAAAGAACATATTTTTGATTTATTAAGTTACTAGCCGTGCTCGCAGCTCCGTTCGCATGGATTACAAAGTGCCGTCGGTCGAGCGCACGCGTGAATCGTGTTGCCCAGCTCAAAAGACGGAAGACAAAAACGCTTATTGTGGGTGATCCTTAGAAGATAGACATATGTTATTGTCGACTTTTTTGTAGGTATTTTTAAGATCTACAATTATGTAGTACATTCATTTTATATATCTCTTATAATTTGCTCAGCGTAAGCCATTTAATCGCCCCAAAAGCGTCTTTTTTCCCGAATTGATTCACCATTATCGTCACTGCTTATGTCGTATGTTACTTCATGTAACAAAATGCATCCTATTATAACCTGGCCAGATAACATATCTATGATTTAAAGGAAAAACCATATAAATGGGATATAAATCGGATAAGTGATCGGATCGGATACGCTTTTCTCGTGAAAAGAAACAAAACGGACAAGCAGGCAGAGAAACGTTGAGTTTTATAATATATAGATTAAGACAGGTAGGGCAAACTGAAATTTTATTGGAGATTTCCCTCTACTTGGCAGTCAGAGTGGTGGAATACGTCCACCTTACAAAAGACTGCAGCCAAATAACCTTGTATTCCTGCGGTGTGTAGGGTTTCCAGAGCTCCTTGGGGTAGGGGGTTCAAGGTTGGCAACGCGCTAGTGATACCTGTCGTATTACAAGCATCCATTGGCTATGGTTATGGTTGCCAACCCAAGTATATATTATAGTATCCTACTATATTACACACCCAACTACTATATTTAAAAAAAAAATAGTAGGCGAAACTACTATATTTTATTGGATAAAAAAATTAGGCCACATTATTTATTCCAAAATGTTTAAACAGGCCGCAGTTTAAGATATCTTCCTGAACGACACTAAAAAAAGTTGGCAACCCTAGCTACGGTAGCCACTTACCATCAGGCGGGCCGTAACATATTTGCCACCTTTATAGTAGGTATACAAAACTACCAAGCCGCTCCGGCTTCGCAAGAGGGGGTAGCTTACAAATATGGCGTCATTTTTGTTAAAAAAATCCTGTTCGATTAACGTAGAGTTTATCGCTTTGGTATTTATAGTTCATTGTTACGAAAAGTAGCAATGATGACTCAGTGTTAGCGTGTATGGACATCGGGTCGATTGACTTAAGTTCGAGTCCCTGCAATGAGCCGGAGCTTTCGGTGAAGGAAAACATCATAAGAAACTATAGCATGGCGGTAGGGCTTTTTCTAACGCCACCTTCGGGTTGAAAATCTATCGCCAAGCACCAAAAGGTGTCTTCCGGAAGCTGCACTTGAGTCAGTCCTCCCACTAGGCTTAGCGTGTTATCATCTTGGACCACATCGTCACTTAAGATCAGTATTGTATTGTGGCCACAACGCTAACAAAACTATAACCATAGAAAAAACTACGTTTAGCTCACTATTCATAAGTAACCGTTTCGCTGCGAGTAAAATTTTGAATCTGTGATATCATCTATGGCTGTATTCATTTAATCTTTAGTATAATTTACTGTGTAAAAATAAACTAATATGAATTTATATTTGAAATAAAATAATAATTATTATTATAACAAAATATTTTCTAGAGTATTTAAAGTACTAACTTGAGATTATCTTTGTTTTCATCATCCTTTTTTAAAAACCAGGGTGTATCAGCAACCTCTTTCGCCATTTGTAATAACTGTGATAGATTTATCTGAAATTATAATGACAATTAAGTATCAATGTTGTTTTTTTTTGTAATTATAACGAAATATTAAGATATATTTAAACCTGCTTAAGTTTATTGGCATCGGTAGTCATCTCTATCATTTTCATGACTTTATTGATTTTTTTAAGAGAATCAGCAATATTTTCTTTGGCTGTTTGTAAAGAGTATTTTTCGGAATTTTTAAATTTAATGATAATATCAAATATTTCCTTCTTATGTTTTTGTATTACGTAGCAGAGTTTTGAGAAGTTTTGCTCTATGTTTGGAATTAATTTCGTTAGTTCGGATTCAGATTCAGTTTCATTTTCAATGTGATGTAGTATGTTACCAATATCCTGTAAAATACAAATTTTAGTGTTAAGATTTGTTTATTTATTAACGACTGAAACCAACATTTTTCTATTTCAAATATATTTTGTTACACAGTTTTCCTATCCAATCTTCTTCATCCAGTAATAGTTTCCGTTATATACATAGATTGATAGAAACCAAAAATCAAGTATCCTCCAATTCCCCGTTCAAGTATAATATTTAAGCAAATTGTCAATGATTTAGACCCCACTGAGTAAACCAGAATAAGAAAACAAGAACAAGAAAATTCTGAACTCCCTCCCGCCTCCAAATGACAAGAAGTAAGAATTTTTCAAATCTTATATAAAATACATCGAGTTACATATATTTCTTTCAAGCCGTCCTAGTCCTAGTACATCAGGAATTCACCGAACTAAGCATCGGTTATACATTTAAGAAAACTCTGTATTTGGTAGTGTCGAGATAAGACGTATTTTGGAACACCCACTTATCTCTAGTAAGATATATGAAAATAAATTCGGTATACCATAATAAAAATATTGTTTGCATAATAGTTTTTAATCGTAACCCTATGTTCTCAACGTCACACAAAATGCGCCTAAAATTGGGAGTCAAGTTATTAGGTAATATTTATAATATTCCCCCGCTCCATTTGACAGCAAAAGTAAGGAAAAATTGTGCCGCCACCTAAGTCGGCTTACGTAATACTTGTACACATCATATTTAGTTTATAATAATAATAATATCAGTCTCCACGTGTCTCACTGCTGGACAAGGGCCTCTTCCAAAGAGAAGGTAAAGGGACTTAAGCACCACGACGTATTGGTGATTTCAAGCACGGAGACATCAGCAGTTCTATATTTACTCACATACATTGGTACTACGAGAATATTTCTCAAGCACTCAAATATCCTTAAAATGTTTTATTGAAAATATTCTTCCTAAATTTATAAATTAGTAAAAGTTTCTGTATTCTCATTTTCTCTTTCTAAAATAACTTACATATGAGTAAATACATTTCTAATTAATGAATAGTTCATTTTCACTTACTACAGCACTTTTTGTTAGCCTTCTAAATATTTCATTAATTTTTGGACTGATATCACCCAGATCTTGCATCATATCATCATTCTGTAACAAATATTCAATAGTTCTTCAAATTGTTTTTAAATTAAAGAAATAAAAATTAGAACATTTTTAATGATATTGATTTTATCTTCATTATTATATTTATTATAAAAGTTATATAAAAATAATCTGAGTTTAAACAGAAACCAATTGATGCATATTATCATGTAGTTATTGAATCATTTTGATACTTACAACTTCTTGCATGGAAACAACATTATGGTTTTTACAGGACTTCTCATTACCAACCATCAAACAATCCATGCATAATGCTTTGGCACAATCTTTGCAATAGTAATCCAGTGGCTTATTATGAATTTTGCAATTGTTGGCTTCCAAAGGTGTTTCTGTATATAATGTATTTTGTAAATAGTCAAACTTTGTAAAATTTTCAATAAATAATGTTGAATACTTTCTAAAAACGCTTTTTTTCTACAAATTCAGATTATAAAGAATATTTTCATAATTAAATAAGATGAAGCCAAGGTTTAGCAAAAATAAGCAGGATTTGTTTTGATAATGATTAACACATGAAAATGGTCACATATCCCCAACTCATTCTAACACAAGCGTATACTATGCTCTATCTCTTTCGAGTTGCTGAACTTTACATATCAAATCTATGGTATATTCTATGTCAAGAGATGACAATTCAAGTTTAAAGTTCGAAAAATAGTGTCTCTGTTCCAAGTATAATTTACTCCTAGTTAGATTAAGTATTCAAAATAATATATACCGCAATCTAGGTATATGTATAACAGATTGTTATTTTTTATTGACAGATTCTCGTCAATTATAAAAGGTCTTTCTTGGATTGTAACTCAGTTATCGTTATGATCAATGCAGCAATTTTGCCAAGCCAGATTAAAAAAAAAACTTAAGAAATAAATACAAATAACTTACCAATAGTTTTAAGAACATGGTTCTTAAATATTACAAAATTATTGTGACTCTTTTTAAAGCAAGAATCACAGAGGATAGTATCACATTGCTGACACATTTTTGATGTTGGGTTGTGACATTCAACACATTGGCCTAAACATATAAAAATATTTATTATCCATGATGAACATAAAATTACATTTATGGAAATAACTAATAACTCACATACCTTGTTCCTTATTATTATCAGTTAATAACATTTTTATATCAATATAATGGTCTTCATCAGATTTTTTTACTGTAGTTTCAGAATTCTGTTAAAGGAAGAATAAAATGTAAAAAAAGACAATAGTGTAAAATAAATTCTTTTGGTTTTATTTTATATAGTATGACGTCGTTTTATATAGTAGTTTTAAACCCTGACGCAAACAGAGGGGTGTTATAAGTTTAACATATATGTTTGTCTGCCTGTGGCATCTAACTTCCAAATGGCTAAACCAATTTCAATCTAGTTTTTTTGTTTGAAAGGAGACTTGATCGAGGGTATTCTTAGCTATGATTCAAAAAAATCTGTTCAGCCATTTGAAGATTATCAACTCTTTTCTAGTTGATGAATGGATGTGAACATCTTCCATGGGTCTGGCAACAAGCATATGATCTGCCTGATGGTACTGTACCCTATCAACGAATGTAATACCATAGGTATCACTAGTGCGTTGCCAACCTTGAACCCTCCACCGCAAAGATCTGTAGAAACCATACTCACTGCAGGATTACAACACTAGGTTATTTGGCTGTGGGTGGAGATGTTTCACCAGTCAGACTGCTACATGTAGAGATAAATCTCGAAAAAAAAATCTATGCCCTACCTCTCTTACTTTGGTATTCTGTTACTTCAATTATATTAGAAGATGGTAACCTTGACCTGATGCTGCAGAATCATCTGGAATCTGCAGGATACCTAACTCCTCACCAACTTACAGCAGAGATATTATGTATGGCCTCATTGGAATGGTCTCAATAAATAGGTTACTTGTGTCAGGGGTTCCTTAAGTTACAAATTTAACTTGTTATATTAATGAGTTTTTGTACATAATACTAGCCAAAATGTTACTTTTGGACCACAAATTTGTCATTACTGTTCATATACTGAGATTAAAATTTAATTTCTGTATATATAATACATTTGGCAAACAGTAGTAGATTGTTCTACTCCCAGAATAAATTCTAAAACCTTAACCCTTTGAACTTATTTGAGGATAGCTATAGTCTGTTTAGCAAAAGAAAAAAGAGCTTTACCTAGTCATACAAACATATCAACTCCTGCTTTGTACTGATTAGTGAACAGGGTGCAACAATTCGGGGTAAGGTAGAGGCCAGATCTCCATTAACTTATTAACATATAATTGTTATAAATACACTGATATTAACTTTAAATTATGAATAATATTTTTGGTGCCATACCTCCAGTACCTCTAGAGCCAACTCTCCAACCATAAAGGTGTTGATAGGAAACAATTGGTATATCTTAAGTTTGTTTTGGGTAAATGATGTTACGGCAGAAGCAGCAATCTGTGTGTCATTGTGACATATTTTACACTCTATTGGCTCTCCAAATTTGACAATATTTGTGATACATTTCTCACACATTGAATGACCACATGATAAAAACAATGGTAAATTAATTTTTTGTGACTTCGCAAATGCTGAAATACAACAGAAACATGTTTTTTTCTAATTAATATGTTTTGTATAATATTATCCTGGTAAATAAGTAGTCTATTGCTTTTATATCATATCAGAAACCGACTACCAAATCCTCAATTTGTCATAATTCAAATTTAGCTAACCCTAGATAGGATCATTACCTACTGTAAGTAATTACTTATATTAGTAAGTGGCATATCAAAAAAGTATGAAAGTAAGATTAGTGCAGTAGAAATGGGATCACTCAGATCCTATCTGGAGTTATATTAACAGATTATATTAGGAAGGAAAATATACGGCTGAAATTTAGATTACATACTGTCAAATTAAGACTTCATATTTTTCTACAGTTAGATTACTATCTAATTAGGCTAAATACAATATTTTACACTGCGGAATTAAATAGTATTAGAGAAAATAACATTTCAAGTGATACTGAAAATTTCTTTGGACTTTTATTTTTTTTTGTAAATTGCATGCTATTATTATTTATTAACTCTTATTATTATATAAACCACTAGTTATAATTTTATCCTTAAATTTTAATACTAATAATTTTCTTTTCTTTGATGATCTTTTCAATGATGTTTGTTTGTTTTACTTAGGTTGTTATAGTAGTATTGTTTTTTATTAATTAATATGGTTTATAATGTAGCCAAATCTTGGTTTCACACTTCGTTGGTAAGGTTTGGAGGTTATAACTGCGATCATAACACACAAACTGAGTAAAGTGAGTGGACCACTGCGGGAGCCAGTGATTGCTAGAAACAAGTTAGCTATTAAAAATCACATTTTGCAAGTCTTATTGTGTTACGATTTTGCTAATTAACTTAAAAAATTCAACATTTATTACAATGTAATTGCTTCTGCTCTTTGTATTCACAGAGGATTATCTTCCAATCCCTTTCTTTCCTACCCTCTTACACCATCAAATGTAGTGTATGCAATCTGAAGTACAACCACATAGAATTACTAATCTAGAAAGGTATCACCAACATGAAAAGTTTCAATTTATACTTTGTCAGTTTGGAAAGAATGGCGAAAAGGACATACAATGAAATTGTGTAGAAATAAAAGTTAAGGATAACAAAAACTGACTTGTACAAAAAATATAGAAACAGTTTTTATGATAATGTAAGTTAGAATTACTGAGAACTGATGTAGAAATACGAAATGAAAGTAGACTTGTGTAGCTTGAGAACGAAAAATTAAGTGATATATAATCCCAACAGAAGAGCAAGTATATCAGTAGCTCACTTGTTTATAAATTGTAAGATCAGATGAATAAAATATACACCATATTCTTGCGTAAGAGATAGCTGATTCAATCTAGGAATGATTATAAGAAAGCTTACAATATGCCTTAACAATAGAGCACAATATTGGTTTTGTAATTCCTGTGCCAATCTTTATGTACCAAATTTGAAGGTTTTTGTTATTAACATGGATGTTTAAAAAAAGGATTACAGGGTTTTAAATGAAATCCTTTAATTATCACTGCATTACATAGTTTTTCATTTCTGGGTTGACAGCCTGCTGAATGCTGAGTTTGAAAGGAATCAAATAATCAAGGAATCAAAATCAAATAGTTATATATTTTTCAAGACATATATATTCCCCTTATTCCATACAAAATAAATCTTTTCATACATTTTTGTTTATCTCTCTCTCGGCTTCATCAGTCAAACATTTTTGTTATATAGCTCATAACATTCAGGATGTTTGATCTCTCTCACTCCGAGCGAGATATATATATCAAACATTGAAAAGATATATATGTCTCTTTTCTTCTCACTGATATGTTCTGCGCAAGGCTATAATGAATCTGAAGGAAGCTACAGCAGTTTGTAAAAAAAGTAATGCTTTCTCCTTTCTACCTAACCCAGTAGGGACATGCAGAGATAATAAATAAATAGATCTTTGCTAAATAATTTGTATACAATAAAGATCAAGTTGAATACTACCTTCAGCTATTTTATGAACTTGTACTGTGCAATGTGCGACATTTTCTGTAGAGCAACTTTTTAAACCGGGTAGAAGGATCCAAACTCGTATCTTTGTCATAGTTTATGTTATTTTCAATGAGAATAATGTGGTTAAAACTTACATTGTAGAATATACAGTTGACTGCAATTGGGGCAATATTTCTTTATTTTGCTGTCCATCTTAGCGTACCTATTTTTGGTGTTAAATTTCGCTGTGTTCAGAATTTTACTTTTATTTTAAAGTCATCTATTCTAATTACCAAACTTTTGAACGTAGGAAACTGTAACACAGATTAATACAATTTTTATAAATGAATTATTACAATAATATATGTACCTCAAGACAATATTAATATACATACCAACAGTTACTGCACGCCGCACCCGTCAACAAACAAAACAAAATACAAATTTGCAATGATACAAGACAATAGTGTTCTAAACACCAATTAACGATCGATTATTAAACAGTCGTTTACACAATCGAATAATTGATAGTTAGGGATAAAACAATAGATTGTTTATTTAATACGGAGTATTTTTGAGATTACAACACAGACTTGCGCGAATGACCTTTTTTAGCTCGTCTGCTTACCACACTACGAAAGTGCGGCACTCACTTACGACTTTTTGAAGTGAAACTTTTTATGCGACATCCAACAAGGTTGCGTTAAACGTTTAACGCTACCATGGAGGGAGTATGAGAGCACATTATCGGTCTCTCCTCTTTGTGTGAGCCAGAGCGAGAGAGCAAATGTCGGTATGTATGTATATTGCACACTGTTTAATACTTGCTTGTATTTCAGCATTTAACGTGTGTTAGTATATGTGAAAAGTACGTGAGCTAATACTACTGTACACTGTATGTGGCTGCGTATTACATCTTTTTAGTAAGAAGTCTTATGTAACATATGTTAAATAAAATATAAAATATCTTTTAAAATGAAGTTTCACTTCTATCGTGTGTGAATCGCATACACACCTTTTTCTTTCGCTGTCGTCGCTCGACGTTCTTACACAATATACATTTCGTACTAAGAAAAACAATCGATAGTAAATTGATTGTTCAATATTTTTTTTTAAATAAACGATACTATAATATTTGCGTACAATTTTACAACACTACAAAATAATCATAATACAAAATCAGTGCTGCCAGATCTGTAAAACGTAATGGGCGCTACTAATGCAACGTGACGCGATGCAAATAGCTCTAGATTGTATGTAAATCACATATCAAAAAAGCGCTTATATTCAGAGCTAAAATACCTTATCTAATCTTTTAAATTTTTTTACTCGTTCTCTACATGTAATTCGATAGATACATAACTTCAGTTCGTAATAATTAGTTTCTGTCTAAGCTAAGGCCACTTTTTAATGTGAATTACAAAATACATGTTAGAGAAATGAAATATTACTTCATTCAAATGTATGTATCTATTAAAATAAAAACACAAAATATTGGCAACCGCCATGTTTTGTGAAAAACTAATCAGAGCAAATGACGTCACGAGTCAAGGCCTTTAGTAAATACTAGCTGTACTCGCGGTTAAATAAATCGCTGATTGATGACTTATAATACTTCAATATAGACAAATTTTTGGACGCACAATGCGTCACAATTCATACAGCTCGTTCGTTCCACTACATCTAAAGTCATAGGCCCGAGCCAAGTGTTAACAAATTTTAATTTTAAATTATCTCCCAAACTATTCGTCCAAATAACATGCTACAAAGGGCAAAGTTTATCTATATAAAACTGTCTTGATGGTGAAGTAACTTTCGTCCGTAAGGAGAAATATGCCATGGCTAGTAATAATGCTCATAAAATACTTTTCAATTAAAAAAAAACACCAAATATACGCATATAGTTTCGCAGACTTTTTTTTACATATACTAAGGACCAATATTTTGTAGAACATTATTTTACGTATCACTAACCATTACGCCAGCGCACGCGGATACAGCAGATCTGGTGCGCGGTTTCGTCCAACTTCTTAACAAAAATCAACATTTAAGGCTAGCTGAGAGGTATATTAGTATAGGTTATATTAGTTTAGATTATTTTGTTGCGTTCGAACTTCTGTTGTGTTAACGCTTATCGATAATCTGTTCACAGTTTTTCAATTATTTTAAAATTTGCCCTGAGTATAAGGTACATGTAAAGTAGTATGCAGTGAAATTAATACTTAGTAAATAAAATAGAATAAGTAGTTATTTCCGTAGCACGTTATGTGTTGTTTCTCAAGGGTATTAAACTTGATAAAACCATTAAAAAGTGTGGTCTAATGTCAAAAAACTACCCTGTCGTATCACGAACACACGATGGCATTTGTGAAGATGGCTTTAATGAAATCAAGTGTCATACGAATGTTTTTTTTTTCGAGCTGACTATACTGTTAGCCTTCCAGGAGCCTTTGCGGCTTTTACAGCTTCACCGGGCTTAGGGGCGAGCGCGGAAAACCTCAGCCGCGAAAGCTAGGCAACAAGCTCCAAGGGTGCCAAAGTGGCCGAACCTCGGCTTGGGCTGTTGCAGATCAAGCGAAAAATTCGCGATCTGACTAAATCCCTATTATACGAATCAAAAGACGTATAAAATTTTGTTAAGGAAGGTGAACTTATTTTATTGTACATTTGATTTTAGTAATCTATAGCATAAATAAAAATATCGAAATTTTATTATTAATTTAAACGAAAGAGTCAACTTTGGTACCAATAACAAAACAATTTTTAAGCGTTTGTCAATATGCAATGATCTTTTGTACCTTTGATCATTTGAAATCAATTCGCTTGAAATAGTTTTGTTGATTTTGTCTGGAGTGTTATTGATTCTTTTTAGATGGCATGCTATCCGATTATCGGTTCTCAATTATATTTATTTTGGACACAACCAACTTAAAGAGCTGCCGCTCGTATTTGAATACGGCCATTGTTTTTTCTTTTCATGTCTAAAGTAAAATCGGTGTCCATTTAGCGAGATTGAAATCGATCTGAAAAGCACCCATAAAATCCGTATGAGCTAAGCAGCTAAGGCTAAATGCGCTTTATTGATTTCAAAGTCGGAAGTAAACCTAAAATAAAAGATCCACTCCTAACCGTTGTTCCGAGTACATTATTTTTCATAATATTTTTTAACGAAAATTACAATGCTCACTATACACTGTATTTATAGCAATACAGTGTACAGTAATTAGACTTAAATAAAGTAAAGGTACTGTAATTACAGTGTATCTGGACACACTGATTTACGACAAAAGATTTAAGACGGAAACGGAAATCAGTATTCCCAGAATCAATTATTATATTATAACCATTGAAGTATTATACCAAGTTTGTATAATACTTTCATGATTATAACCTCTTTGTAAAAGACTCACTAAATTGAAAGTTTTTTTTGCCATGTAATAAAATACTACGTAGGTATAAATTCTGCTTAGGTAAAAATATTAAACACATGTTGGTCGCTAAAAATATTTTCATTTGAAAAGTTTTATATGTACTTACTGTAATAAATATTAATAGGAAATATACTAACGTCATACCCTATAGCTTATATTAATTGTTTATAAGTGCATAATATGATAAATCAAAATATTGGAAAGTGGAACTATTTAGGCTATATCTTTGATTTAATGAGCAGTGTATTATTGCTGCATAATAAGCTTATATTTTTATCCATGTTTCAACTTTAGGACGCGATTTTGATACGCCATCTTATATTATCGCTTTTAGAAAAGGTTCTGACTAAATTTGTTCAGTGACTTTTTTTTAATTCACTTTAAAAAATTTGAAACGCTTAGAGTTTTGACTAACTTTAGATTTTAACAATTTTTTATGGCGCAGTAGAATCAAATCTGACTACAATTGACAAGCATGTATCTCAATAATTTATATCTCTGTGACCAATAATGTCTTGTAAATGAAAGATCGCCAAAAAATACGAAAACAGTAAAAACTAGAAAACTATGAAAAATCGCAAAACATACATTAGGGTGATTCGAATACCCCTAGGAGTGATCTACCTCTGGACTTCCGCTTTTCACAACTTTTGGAACACCTGTATATTTATTTCAGTACACCTGTACATTTACAGGTTGATATTATTATTTTATTGTTATGTTATCAAAGAAATAATTGGACTCCGACGACTCAAGCCACAACTACTATGATGAGGTCATGATAGATATCGTAGATGTGATACCACAGGGCCTACTCATTTATAATACCTACTCTATGGTGAATTTTGCCCCACTACTTTTCCCAAGAATAATAAAAAACCCTAATAATGGGTAAACACTGTATTTGGGAAAGCCCCTAATTTAGCAACAATGTGAGGCTATTATAATATCATTCAAATAATATTTCATTTCAAACGTAACTTTACACGACTTATGACTGCATTTATTTATGCAACTTTTGGTATTACTCAAAATCATTAAATTCTTCAAACTCCTTATTTGAGTTTATTCTCACATTACTGTATTAAGTTTTAATTATATTAGTATTAAGGTTAGCGGCTTTGAGTAGCTAACCCAGTGTTTTAATTTTTTAGGGTATTGGTCTACCTTCGTATTGGTAGACCGTCTATAAGTAGATATGTTTTTTCCTTAGTAAATCACTTCCCTTAATTTCAATTTCTTTATTAATTTTTAACTAACTGTAGTTTCCTGCCTACCTCCACTGCCCTTTGGTAAGTGGTCATTTTTTATTTTCCTCGTGAAATCCACGTCTGACGACCACAAATATGTTATTGTTGGTAGCAGTCCCGTATATTTCGCTGTTATTTATTTATACATACCTATATATTATAATCTTACAATCATAGAGAGAATTCGAGAGTATTTCATTTACTGATTAATAGGTAAGTTAATTACGTAATGCGCGCATATATTGAAAGCGGCGAATGTTTCAACAAATGTACATAGCATTTAATTTTACAACAAAAAAAATTATAACGTTGGTTAGACATGCTGGGTCAATAGTTGGTCTAACGTTTGATAAAAAAGTCTATGAGTAAGTAGGCATTGGTAGGAAATGGAATATAATCAACTACATCCGTCATGATGATTGAAATTCCTCGTTAATATCTCTTATTGATTAACGTCAATAAACCTGATTTTTATTATTTGAATTAGAAGAGTGTAGCCACATCTTATCTCGAATATTAACTTAATACATAGGGCGCAATAAATATTCCTGGAACTGGCCACTTACATAAAAAAATATTTAAAAACTAATTATCATATTAGAAAATGGAACTCTTTAGCTTTAAAATACAGTTCGTTTCTTGTATTTATCACTTGTTTTTACGTTTTGGGCGCATTTTAAGTATTGCGTGTCTGTTACCATGAATTTAACTCGTGAAAATTTTCGTATTATGATCACTATGATTTTAAGTTTAGTTTGACGCCTCAGCAGAGTGTCGCTCGCCTTCAATGAAATACCATGCAAGTTGACTCTTTGCAGATGGTTTACAGAATTCTAACGTGGTCGTGTTAATCTCAGTGACAAATTTCGTGATGGTCGCCCGTCAACGGCTGTGAACAACGAATCTACGCCGTTTGATCGAAACAGACCGGCATGTGACCTATCATGAGATTCGCGCATCCTTAGGAAAAGCATGAGTCAAACACAAGCAAACCTAGAAAAACATTTGGGTGTGAAAAAACTGTGTCCCGATGACAATTTAACTAAGGATCAAAAAACAGACCGCGTCACCAATACCAATACCATGCTTATCAGATTCAACGAAGGGACGTCAAATTTGGTGTGGGACATATGACAAGTAACGAAACATGTATTTACAGCTACGACCCCAAAACAAAGCAGCAATCGACTGTTTGGGTCTTTCCAGGTGAGCCGAAACCAACCAAAGTGGTGAGTGTGCGATCTGCCGCTAAGCTGATGATTGTTACTTTTTTAATAAAACTGGTCACTTGGTTACTTTCATTTTGGAGGATCGTCGTACAATGAATAGCGATAAATTTACATTCTGGTAACCAGTGACGTAGCTAGGTAAAATGTGAATACCGAAAATCACAATGAGTTTTTGGCGGGTTCTAAAACTGTCATGTAGTGGTTTTTATTTTTTATTCATAAATTTGTGTTATTTGACCCTATATTGTGTAATACAGGTGGCGTTTTGCATAATAAAGCGTGGTTATTGTGCACAAGTGAAGTGAATTGGAAATAATAACATAAATCATGTATTCTGAGATGCCACAAAAACTCCCTAGAAAGTTCTAATAAGGGAGCCACCATCTTGTTAGGATCCTGAAATCATCATAAGACTGGAAACTACTTTCACTCGATAATAGCAGTAATGCTCTTCAATATAAAGAACTGGTTGCCAAGTTAGAAAAAAGAAGAAGACCATCACAATATTTTCAAATTTAGAAAATATTTCCGTAACTAGGTGAGTAATTGCAGAGAGACCACTAATAAGAGTATTCGTCCTAGAAATCAGCACCTATTTTACCTTTTCTTCTCTAGCCGTCCTTAGAAGCGCGATTTGCTGCTACAGCACTACAGGTAACTACAACAGTGGTGGAGTGTAATGGGGTTGTGGGATACTACAAATATGTCAGACTGGAACGTGAACAGCATATACCAAGTGTAACCCACCATAGCGGCACTTTTAGGGGTCGCGAAACCACCGTTCCCTTCGTAGAGGACGGGCGGTTAAGTTCGCTCCCGCACACCCGCCACGACCACTCTCTCCAGCGGCAACTCATGCCTAGGTCCGTCCCTTCGGCATGGAACCCTTGAGTCAGCAGCCGCTTACGCGATACAGTGAAACTGCATGCACACCACTCAGGTACGTAGGTCCTTTTTTTGTCTTAGTATTTATCTCTTAATATTCTCTAGTATTTAAAATAAAACACTAGTACCTACTTCTTCTAAAATATGTTAGCGACGATGTTTATTTGAAATTATCCAATCAATATAATTATAGATTATAATAAAAGATTACGATCTTTAAAATTTAAAATATACATTTCAAGGCTCCCCTCGTGCATAATTTTTTGTTACTATCATTACTAACTGATGAAGAAGTTTAGAGGTCATAGGTTTCGTGTCTCTATCATGATTCATGGAGATGATCGTGCTTAGTGTTCATTGAATGGTCATACCGCGCTCGTCTGTCTCTGAATGCGCACGCAAGTATTACTGTGCTTTTATGCAATGCATATAAAACAAACAGAGTTCACTGGAAACGCGTAACCGTCACTGCAGTATTACACACAAACCACAAAGCAAAACCATAGGCGTGTTTCGTAATTCATCAGTCCTGAGACCTTCGGTTTACTTCAATGCCGGCCGAAGCCTTTTCGATTGTGACACTATCGAGTTTTTTACGTTTACATATGTTATTGTGATAAAATTTTCATACAACTTTTTAAAGTAAAAACAAAAATGAACGGTTTAAAAGTTTTTTCTTTAATAGCTGTGATAGTATTATCCTTCCTGGCGATAACAGGTACGTATTAAATACAATGTTTAGACCAAAATTCTCTTAATTAAGTGTATTTATTTACCTACCTATTTTTGTGTATTATTTTGTTATCAATATTAAGAAAGTGTCTGATCTGTAATAATATTCTAGTAATATTATTTAAAAGTATATTATTCTTCGGTTTTTTAAATTAATATACTTTTGTTTTCCAATAATTAGGCTTAAAACTGAATTGAAGTTTTTAAAAGTTAAACAAGAGTTAAAAAGACATCGGTTGCATATAGTAGAATAGAGCCTTTGTCCATTTTTAAATATATTTTAAATCAATTCATGAATTTTTTTTAGTTGTCATTGACTCAAACAATTTAAAGGACAATATTTTAGCATGAATAAATGGATAGGTTTTAAATAATTCTATGTCTGGGCATCTATTTATATAGATTATAAATATCTATTTATATTTTTAAGTTCTATATTTCATTATTTTAAGATGTTATTTGACAACATTTTAATAGTAGTAAATATTTTTCATCCGAGTTGGAGTCAATTTCTCAAATTGAACCTTACAACATTGACTTAAAGGTTATTACAAGAATACTAAAACATTAAATCGATAGTTACATAACGACACCGGGCGACAAAAACACACACGCAAACATAAACATATATCGCAAATCGGCTTGCTGAGCGTGTTCTACCATCTGTATCATGGTGAGTTTTCTGAAGAGCATTTCAATCTAATTCCCTCCTCTACTTTCCACAACAGAACCACACTCGCTGGGTTTCGGAGTCACAGTTTTACGGTAATTCCATCTCGGCATCAACTAAGAAGTTATCTATTATTTATCTTATCTTTGTCGTACCGTGAAACTGTGGAACTATCTCCCGGCCAATGTGTTACCACCTTCTTATGACATCGAGTCTTTCAATCGTAACATGAAGAGATATTTATGAAGGCCGGCATGACAGCAGCGACGGCCGATGGATTTCGATCTCTCGGTGGTCGCCGTTGTATTTGAATTGTACTGTGCTTACCATCAGGGACAGTACAGTCAATGTGCCGAGAGCTATTATAAAAAAAGCACACACAAACACAAACACACATGCATGCATAAATGTACCACACACATAGGTGGAAGGTATATGCATATGCTTACGTGTGTTTTTGATGCTGTGTGTCGTTATGTAATTATCGATTTAGTGTTTTTTTATTCTTTGTACCTATTGTATCATTTTGTTTATGTGAGGTTCAATTTGCGAAGTTATTATCCCTGTTTATATAACCATATAAGACATAAAATACATACGTAATATTTATTGAATTAAATATAATCTCGAATTTAACATAGTTATTATTATAAAAAGTGTGATGTGTGCACTGTTGTTTTTTTGAATACGTTGAATGTATTATATTGCGTCATGTTGGTTAATTTTATTACAAAAGCTAAAATAATATACCTGCGGTAGATTCAGGCTGTGATCACGTGGGTACATCCACATAAAGCGTGTGCTGTGGATGACTTGACCAAATGTGGTTAGAAAAAAAAAACAATTTCAAAGAAGTATGGCTATTGAGCAAACAGGCTGTCTTATCCGAAACTAACCGAAATAAGGTTTTGCGATAGTAATCTGATTACAGTTTATATATTACCTAGGGTGCCAGCCTTGATACGCCTCTCTAAGAGACAGTATTAATACTAAAATATGTATGTTATGTTAGTATGGATGTATGTATTACATCTAAGTATACACTTTTGTACCACTAGTCGCCTATTTATAGTGTACTAGCTGTGCCCGCGACTTCATCTGCGTGGACTTCAGAATTGGGCCTTTACCAGGATAATAAATATCCTATATTTTAATCCGGGTTATAAGCTGTCTGTGTGCCAAATTTCATCTAAATCCTTTAGCCGTATTTAACAAACCAATAAACTCACTTTCGCATTTATAATGTTACTAGCTGAACCCGCTGCCGTCGAATGCCGTCGGTTGAGCGCACGCGCGAATTGAGCTGCCCTCGGTCAAAAGGCGAAAAACAAATATGCTTATTGTAGGTGATCCTTAGAAGATAGAAATATGCATATGCAGTTTTGTAGGTCTTTTCAAGATCTAAAACTATGTAGCACATTAAGTTGATATATCTCTTATGGTTTACTAATTGTAAGCTATTTAAGCGCCCCAAATGCGTCTTTGTTCGGAATTGATTCACCATTATCGTCACTGCTTATTTCGTATGCTACTTTAACTTACAAAATATATCCTCTAATCTGGCCAGATAATATAGCTATGAATTAAAATTAAAAACAAAAGCTGTAAATTGGTAGAGTGGTTTTCGCGTGAAAAGAACATAAACGGTCAGACAGACAAAGAGACTGCATTTTATAGTGTGTATAGATGAAGATATCGTGATATATTTTTTTGTTAAGGACTAAATATCTAAGGAGTAAAACAAAAAAAAAACTGATCAAAATCTATCCATGTTTTTTTCGTAATGCGCGCACAGTGGCAAACCACAATATTTTTATTTATGTAGATAGATATCTGTATTTATTTATAATAAAAGCCTAAATAATATGTCTTTATCACACTTTACCGATTTGTCTATATATATTATATTGTCTTTTTTTGTATTACTAATTAACGGCTAATTTTTACTAGAGGATACCTGTAGTAATAATATTTGTTATTATGATTATTAATTTTTGAAACATTCTAATTTATAATATACAACTGTCGTATTGGGCTTTATCATATTTTATCAGATGTGTTATGATTTAATTAATAATACTTTAGTTATGTATTGAACGTTTTAATTTAATATGTATTGTTTAATTGTATTGTTTAATATGTATTTGTGATGTAAACAGCTGGTTTAGAAGAAGGTGGAAGGGTGAAACGAGTGCGTGCAGATACTGGGGCCGTCGCCCGAGAGCCTGCACAAGCACTGGATGCGCCAGATCCGGAACCAGACTCTGTTCCTGTGCCTCATGCTTTTCTAAGCCCATCCGTTAAGGACTATCTTGTACTCGGCATGGCCATTCCTGGTAAGTAATACTTTAAGTTGTTAAAAATTGATAACCTGGATGCAAGGGAATTTTGCATTCTTAAAATGAAGAAATGAAAGTATAAGAAATTTTAGTTTGCTTATGTTGACTTTCACGAATGATAAAAAAATAATCAGAAGACGTTGAAAATGATGCAGACGTTTCTGAGTTCATTGAGCCGCTTCAGTTGCGCAGGGACATTGCCTCGCTGAGCGTGTTCTACCTGTATCATGGCGAGTGTTCTGAAAAGCTGTTCAACTAAATTCTCCTTCATAATAGAACCACAAGCTGTGGTTAATGCTGTGGTAAATCATCATACGATGTGCAGTTTAAACACAACTTGTATTCTACATTCACGGAAATTGTAATTTAATTGTAATGACCTAGATTAGCTATAAAAACGTCCAACAAAACTAAGATTTAATTTGCTCATAAACAATTAAAATGTTGTTGTAATATAGGTTAATAGATTGACACACTCAATACACTGATACAAGTATAATAATTTATGTAGCGTGTCGGTTCCATTGCTGGCGTCTACTACCATGAAGATACGAATGTGTTGATAAAAAGAAAACTATATATACTTTATTTAAGTTAATAAAACAATTATAGGTAAACTATAGGTGAAACATGGAAAAGTCTTTTTAAAATGTCATATTACCTAACCATAAAAATTCTGGCTCTATTTAACTCGGTGGTGTTAAGATCGTTAAGAATAATTTCATTAAAAGCTGATGGTAACGCTTAGTAAAATGGTAAAAATTTATTTATAATGTATATAATGTATCATGATATATAATGTAATTCTACGATAATACTGAAATCCATGTTGGGTTATCTACTATTAAAGGTCAACTATTACAATTAAAAGCTATCGATTTTTTTTCTTAATAACTTAATATTGAGGAATTGCTTACATACAACAAGTTTTTAAATTGCATACCAAGAATACTTTGTGTATAATTATTTATATTTCTTTGTGGTCATAATGTAATGCGTTATTATTTTTAGGTAGATCAATCTGCGCTTGATTAGTAAATATTAGATAAGTACAACTGATAAATATATTTTCTTTTTGTTATTTAAGTTTTTATATATTACATGGTGGTATTATATATCCAATATGATACATGTCTTGTAATGGATATTTCATTGAATGAAGTCGATTTGTTTTACATATATTCCTTTAGGTAACTTAAGAAGCTGTAATAAATGTGAGGAAAGTTATGTAAAACCAACCTGGCGTAATCCACTATTTGATCTACAACACGATTTTAAATAAAGTATAAACCAGGTACATTGTCGGATCTCATAAAAATTTAAAAGTATAGTAAATTATTTAGTCTGTTTTTGGCCTCGACATTTCTACATTTTATTTAAATGTTAACGGATCTTCGAATGTTTATTGAGTATGAACTGCCGGCAACTTCGTTATGTGAATTGCTTTTGATGTTTCACTGGAACTACCTGTATTATTAGCATAGATCGGAATAGGGAGAGTATGCTTAACTAAATTTTGAAGAATGAAAGTAATCTAGAGTAGATACTACCTCTCTTTAATATTCCATAATTATTTTAATTATATTTACATTCAATATTTTATTTGCCTGTATATAAATTTCACAGTTATAGTGGTACATCCTAAAAATGTAATAAGACGTCATTACTTATTATAATTCTTGAATTTAGGGAGTTTTGGTATCCACTCTATGTTACTTCCTTTCTTGAAGTTTAGGAATACTCTACCTATTCTGATCTATGATTATTAAGATTAATCAAATTGCCAAGTGCGTGTCGCGCCACGCGCAGTGTAGGGTTACGTAGTTGCCAGTCACAATATGCAGATTTAAGGACCATTCAAGTTACGCCGGACTTGCGCGCGCCGGGCTGGGTCCAGGCCAGGAACACCGGCCGCGACACAGTATAACATTTATGATGTACTTTTGTATGAAGTAATTCTTATTCGAACACGGATCCGATCCTGGTATAGCAGGAATTACTTCATACAAAAATATATTATAAATGTTTGATCATGTCCCGGCCGGCGCAACGCCTGGCCCGGTGTAACACGAATCATCCTTTATAGAGGAATCTTTAAGTAATTTTCGATGGAATTTGTACGAAATTACTTGGTGGACACACACACACACACACTTGAATCTAACAAAAATTAGCACTTTATTAATGGTTAATATTTCGGAAACGGATCCCTGAATCGAAAAATGGTTATCACAGAGTTCTTTTTGAACGACCTATCTATCGATACTCCACACGATGGGATAAACAAGAGAAAAAACTTCCCACTTTACATGTAGGGGAGGTACCCTAAACGTTTTTTTTTCAATATTTTATTTTACCACTTTGTCGGCGTGATTAATATGTATAAGAATTGTAAGTAATACTTTTATAAATCGTAAAACACGAATCAAAAAATTAGAATTGTATTAACTCAAAGCAATGATGGCTCAGTGGTAGCGTGTACGACTTCGAATCCCTGCAATGAGCCTAAGCTTTCCGGTGAAGGAAAACATTGTGAGGAAACCAGAGCATGGTGGTAGGGCTTTTTCATCAAAAAATCGGGCATCTGCCCGCCTGGCTAGCTACCACCCTCAAGTTGAAAATCTGTCGCCAAGCATCAATAGGTGTGTTCCGGCAGCTGTACTTGAGAGCCGGTCTTCAACTAGGTTTACCGTGTTACCATCTTGGGCCACATCGTCACAACATCAGGTGAGATTGTGACCACTACGCCAAACCTAAACCGATAAAAAAAAAACTCTCGTCTGGGTTTGATAAAACTTTGTAGACGAGAGGGATATGTAATTTTTTAATTGATAGACCTTATGTTATTATGTTATGAGCTTATGTTGAGAATTGTTAATATTATAATTAAAAATTAAATTACTAGATGAAACTAATTACTGAATCACAAACGCGCGCGGAGCAATGGGGCACTGTTAGTTTTCAATAAAAATTTGACAAATTTTAAATTAAACAAATCTATCACCATCTCCTGCGCCAGAACATAAACAAAGAGTAAGTAATGAAGACAAATGGCATAATTTTCATGGGACTATAGTATCGTGCAGCACAGAACCTTGATCTTTCGTAGTTCAAATATTATATTCTTGTATGTACTAATGATAATTGTGTTAACAATCGTACGTTAAGAACGAGGTCGTAATGCAGTACCGCTTTGGGTATGTAATACATAAACTGTAAATCGGGCATTTGCGTAATTCATTAACACCATTCATTAGGTAGGAGTTTATGTAAGAAACAAGTCTTAATTTGAAAAATGATATTTCAAAACAAGCTTTTATCTTTAAAACGGACTATTATAATTGAATGCACATTCAAAATTTCGTGACTGTGCTGCTGACCGTGTTGCGGAGTTCCCTGGTCGAAATCCATCCCTGGGTGCAGCAGCCAGACTATGGTGCAATTTAAAGCGGGTAATCAAAAATAAATTTGCATACAAAATTTCGTGTCGTGTTAAGGAGTTCTTTCGTTTGGAGCCACTACTGGGTATGGAATAAGGTTACGTTTAACATTAAAAAAATCCATTGTCATATGAACTGTATCAACGTTTAAAAATTCCACTCAGTAGGTTAAGAGAAAGTGGGTCAAATTTAATTTGCAAAATTTGATTTCAAACACCAGGACAGGTCAGACTAAATAATAAGTATGAAACTAGCGTTTTATATGGAAAATTAAATATACATTTAATGAATCGAAATATGTAACATTATTATCTATGCAATTTCACCATTTTATAGGTAGTTCACTGATTGTATTGCTGAAAAAACTGCGGGAGCGAGAATCAATAAAATCTTTGAAGGCGATTTGCACACTTTCATCGGAATTGAATTTTTATCTTTGCAAGAAATTGTCCAAATTCCGAAAAAAGATAATCTCTTGGAACAAGATCCGGGGTGTATAATGGATGTCGGAGACGTTCCAACTGCAGTTCCTCTAATTTAGCAACTGTCTGTCGTGAAGTATGGGGTCTAGCGTTGTCCTGAAGTAGCAGTGGGCTAGAGATTGACCAGCCTCGGTTGTTTAACGGCTAGCTTTTCCATCATGGTTTGCAATTGTTGACAATACAGAGCTGTCGTTACCGTCTGGCCAGATCTTAGGAGGCTGTAGTGTATGACACCAGCACTGGTCCACCAAATACTCACCAGTACCTTTTTCTGAGTCAACTTTCGCTTGGGACAGAATTTGGGCTGTTCTCCTGGGTTCAGTCACTGTGATGAACGTTCCGATTGTCGTAAAGAATCCATTTTTCGTCACAAGTAACAATACAATTCAAAATTCCATCATTATTGTGACGGTTGAGTAATGTAACGCAGCACTCAATGCGCGTGTGTTTCAGTTAATTCATGCGGTACCCATTTCGCAAGTTTTTTCAGTTTTAAAATAAGATAAAATAAATAAAAATAAAATAATATTTACTTCAGATGAGCAACATCCATATTTGGTTAGTAACCCAAAATAAAATATCTTATACCTATGTTAGTAGACGCTAATATTTAGTAACAAGTTCGATTCCTGAGATACAATTCCTAATAAGATGATAAATAATAGAGGAATCGTACCTCCCTGCTATGGATTTCATGATGGAGTTGGAGCTGGCCCGCACTCTGCAGAGCAGCGAGGCAGATTTTTGTCTGATGATGGCATGAAAGCCATCAACGTGTGCCTGTGCGAACATGCCAGATGCACTGCAGAAACGGGGCAGCCCCATTAACATCCTGAATCCGTTATTATATTGGACCCACAGGACGCTGATAGCCCGCTGAGTATAATTGGTCCACAGGCTACACGTATAAAACACTTGGCAGTAAGCTTTAAAAAGCGTCACTTTGACTTGCTTGCTACAATGTGCAAACCTGCGTACCAACACGTTACATCGGACTGCCAGCGCCCTATGTTCCCTTTCAATATCCACTTGGTCATTAAGGTCGTCGGTTACATAATGCCCCAGGTACTTGAATTGATAGACCCGCATTAACTCATTACCGTTCAGTTTTATCGCAGGCACGGTTTCGGGGGATTTACCACCGTCGGCCCTAAAGACCAAGAACTCGCTTTTCTTCTCGTTATATAATAAGCCATGCGCCTGAGCATAGCACTCACAACACTTAAGCAGCTCTCTAAGCGCCCTAACCGTTGGGCTCAGCAGCACCATGTCGTCAGCATAACTAATGTTGTTGATACTGATGTCATCAATGCGGCATCCTATTTTCTTACTACTGAACTCCACGATCAGATCATTAATATAGAGGTTAAACAGTTTTGGTGACGTTATCCCCCCCTGTCTAACCCCACACTCTAAACCATATGACACAGAGAGCTTATCGGCCCATCTCACACTGTTTATCTGGTTGTAGTACCAATACTGAAAGATACGCAACAGTTCCGCCGGCACTTTTCTCTCTCGCAACTTTTCCCACATAACATCGTACGAAACCAGATAAAAGGCTCGGGAGAGATCTAGAAAACAAGCATAAACTGGTGTTCGACGTTGCTTATAATATTGTACCGTATGCTTGAGGCCGAGAATCGCACTTTCAGTTCCTAGATTATGACGGAACCCAAACTGTGCATCGTGTAGTTGCAATAAATTATCTAATCGCAAGTCCAGCAGGCTGTCAAGTACCTTCGCGACAATAGTAGCCAGGGAGATGGGTCGATAGTTACACTTATCAGCAACGTCACCCGTTTTGTTTTTAATAATAGGCACGACAATAGTTCGCATTAAATCACAAGGGAGGTACGAGTGACACATACACAATGAGTAAAACATAGCGATCACTCTAGATATATGAGGACCGGTATGCTGTAAGTGCTCAATATTCAGACCATCGTGACCCGGGGACTTTCCCCCAGCCATATTCTTAATTATGCTAGACACCTGCTTGCCGGAAAAAACGAACCAGATCAGAATCACGACAGCATCCATCATCGAGCACTCGCAGCGGTGAGCCAAGCGGTGACTCTACTTTAAAATGTTCCATAAACATGTTAGCGATGCTGTCTGGCTTATCAGCACCCCCAATACTCACCGGCAGGCCTGGCCTAATATCAAACTTTTTTGTAGCCTTCCAGAACTTTTTAAAATTATTGGTTTTACGATGAGAAGCTATAATATCAAGCTTTATTTGTTCTTGATGCCTTTGGCACCACATAAGTTTGCTTTTAAACACGCTTCGCGTAAGGCACATGTCATTATATACATCACCAGACGTTGGTTTGTTATGCCATACCCATAGTTGATATTTAAGCCTGGCCCTCGCATGAGCATCACGTACGTGTTTATTCCACCCGACAACACGTCCTACGTGCCTAATTGCCCCAGTTTCCACATGACTCTGTACAGCACCCTCTGACAAAATATTAACAATATTTGCATACATTCTGTCAAGAATTTGCCTATGGTCAACATTATCACAGTGTGTATTACTGCACATACCGAATTCCCGAGGGTAATCAATTAACCTTAAACTACTGTTACATACGTTATAGTATAAACCTATTTGCTCACTATCCCTCTGCCCCCAAATTACTTTATTACGTGATGAGAGAATTAAAATTGTTTTATCACTCACACCGAAGCCTGCCGCTAACTCTAATGTGATTTGCGATGGATCCGCTTCCACGATCACCCTTAATTCTTCATTATCAACTAGGGTCTCCGGCCAGTCACGGGGTTTGTTTGTTGTTTGTTATGTTCAAAATTTCCAGAACGAAAATGTTATAACCAAAAACGTACCGTGCTTTCTTTTACAGTAGCTTCCTCATACACATTATTAATCCTGTAAGCTGTTTCTGCAGCGCTGATGCCACGGTGAAACTTATATTCGTAAATAACGCGATATTTTAAGTTTTCAATTTTGTGAAAGGAACGATGTCAAAGAAAAATTAAATGGTGCGAAAACAAGTGAATCACTAAATTTGGAACACAAATACACAAGCTTAAATTTGAAATCAATTTGAATTTCGAATTCCTAACTAAACGCCACATATTTCAGATCGAAGTGGCTAGTTCAACAAAACGCCAATTTTATATGTAAGGATCTAATAATAGCTTGTAAAAAATATTTATCACTTTTTACCCAACAACACTATATTTATGTATGTATATGTATATTAAATTTTAGTTAATTAATTGCTATTTTTAGATAAAAATATGTTAAAGTCTACGTCTGTCTATATATAATGACGGTTTTGTTAACTTAATTTATTAGTATTTAAAATAATACAACAGTTAAAACACTTATTTTTTAATTTTATTCAAGGCGTTAATTTTCGATATTTGCTTAAATTTGATACATGACCACGTTAGGTATCACAGCTTTAAAATTTAAAAGTTGTTTTTATATCATAGGAAGGGGAAATCGTGTTTGAAATATGAGGTTAAGAAGAACGACGATATATTGTTAAACTGAAAACGTTGAAAAAATATTATAAAAGTGACAAGCGCCATTACAGCGTTCAAAAAATTGCGGTAGAAAAGTTTAAGTCTTCATTTAACTTGTCAGGAAATGACCATGGAGTATTTTGGCTACGCTATGTGTCATACAATTAAAAATGAGTAATCAACAAAAATGTTATAATATAAAAAGCCTTAGTGTGTTACCAATATATTAAATTTAACGTTTTATTCATTACTCAGATCGTATTTTTATATAATACATTAGCTAATCGACGTGACATTCTGCACGGTACTTGAGGTCACACGAAGGCAGTCTTGTGTAAGGGTATATCATGATACATAGGTATCACAGGAAAACTGTGAACAACTTTTTTCTGTATCTTATTATTTGATGCTTATTTAAGCGTCAGATCAAATTGAATATGTAAAGGGAATGTAAACAGTTTGTGATTTAAGATTTTCATCAGACAAAAGAGAACGCGAAACAAAAGCAATGACAAAATAGATAATATGGATGGAGTAATAGATGAGTTATTAAGATACAATTTATTTTAATGGCGTGAGTGTTAATATTTTAAACGTCATATTATAGCTTTTAATTAAATTTATATGGCAAACGTTATAAAGTTCAAAATTCTTTGGACAAAGTTGTTAGCATTTGAATACATCGACTTCCCCATTTAGCAGCCGTGCGATGCAGCCTCGGATCTCTTGCGACACAAGACACAGCGTTGCGCTATTCATTGGTCATACATAGTTATTATTAATGAAATAGAGATAATACCTTCAAATACTCACTGTACGCATTACATGTAATTCATAAAAATATTATTTTGATGTCCTATTTATTTTAAACATAACATTTATTTATGTTAAACATAATTTGAAAATGAAACATAATTCATGATTATTCTATTCAAATTACTTAGAAATCTGAGGTTCAAAAATTAAACTAAATATTGATGTTTATGCAAGAATGGTTACATAGGATGGTTACATTATAAGGTACATGTATGTTGGAATATACTAAACTGACATGAAATCACATCTAAATAAATATATTTAAATGAGCCTGTTCTATAAAAGTGACTTAATTTGTAAATCCAGTAGAGCCGGTTTGCGTTTTAAAGATGTTCAATAAACAAGACCATCAAGATAACATGAACACATTGCGGCTCTGTGAATGTAAATTAATGATAGCTGGCAATATTTAATAACGAATACAAACATGTGGGCAAATTAAATTGGTAATCGACTTATTAATTAAGTTTTTTATTTTGTATACACAGATCAACAACCGCAAGGAGCAGAGACATTAATACTTAAAATTGCGTTCTATCTAATACTTTTTTATAAATTCAAGACAATATATACTATAGTTTGAGATTATAGATTGAGAAAGGGATGCTTAGATGGTTTGGGCATGTAGAGAGGATGAATCAAAGAAGATTGACTAGACAGATTTATAAGATGAGCGTAATTGGGAACGTTGGAAGAGGAAGGCCTAGACGAACGATCCACCATCAAATCGGGGACGTTTTGAAGAAAGGTCTGGGCAAGAGTACTCTAAACCGACAAGCATGCATGTGAGGAATGTTGAGGAAGCGAAAGTTGTATTTCAGGATCGTAGCAAGTGGAAGGACGTGGTCTCTGCCTACCCCGTTGGGAAAGAGGCCTGATTTATGTATGTATGTATACTATAGTTTTACACATTTTCAAAGTAAACTGTAGTTGTCTTACTTTTCACTATTAACTTAGCCTAATATAATAGTATGCTAGTCTCATAACTTAAAACCTACTTACAAAACATAGCGAAAAACATGAGTAAGTAAAAAACTTATATCTTTCTGTACGAAATTATTTTCTCTAAAAAAAACTAAACCAATATTCTTTAAATTTTCTTTTATATTATTTGCCAAACCTTACCTTACCAAATTAATTTTACCAAAAGGTTAGTTCTCACGTTTCTTACCAAGTATATAGCCTGTGAATGTCTCACTGCTGTGCTAAGGCACTTGGGAAGTGCCCAAGGGAGAAACTGGCTAAATTACTACGCCAGGCCAGGACGTATTTACGATAACTTTTAGGCCTAACATTTCAATAATAATGCACATTGATTCTATGACATTTTAAAATCACTTTATAAACTGTATGAACTTTTCCGTATCAAGAAGCAAATCGATAGCATTGCTGAGGATTACTGAATCTAACTGCAAAAATAAAAATAAAAACTGAAAATTATTATCAATAAAAAAGTTATCATTATTTCATTACGTATAAACACTACAAATGTATATTTATATATATACATTAGCTTCAGTTAAGGAAGATTCTTAATAAAACCGTTAAGAATAGACAAACACTTATCATATTTTTGTTTGGTGTTTATTCAGAAACATTACAAAACTCGTAACTAATACAGTTTCCTTCTATAAAGTATGAAAGTGTTTACATAAGTCGTCTAGACATGTAAAAATGATGTGCAAACATTATATACGTATTATTATATTATCGTAGCTAATTTATTACAATCATTTTAGATTATATTTTTCAATAATCTTAGTATAAACATAATAATATTATAAATAAAATATTCTCAAAAAAGAGTCTTACTCTTTGTCAACGTAAAAGGATTATATATTTATATGAAATTATTATGTCAGTGTTAAGTGACCTTCCACCTGCATTAACCTTAAAATTGGTAGGGTCGATTTACTTGGCACCTCGATTGTAACTTATGCGACCGAGAGAGGCCTTACAATTTATTTCCTAAATGACATTTAATGAGAATGAGTTTACTTTACAGTTAGAATGTAATTGTTGGGAAACAGAAGTTGTGAAAGTATGGTTTTACATAGATATTATGTTAGAGAATTATAAATTCAATGTTAAATAATATTTAATTTATAAATTTGAAATATAGTCCGTATATTTTTTTAAATAATATCATTATTGTTAATTTAAGATCAAATGTAAATTGCAAAATTGTTATAAATAGTGTGCGCTTCGCCTTCCATGTCGAGGTTCGAACTTTAAACAAGTTGTACCACTATTAGCCTTATGAAATGTTTTCCTTATCTACAAAGCACAATGATGTGTTTACTCGAAAGTTTGGTGATGTTATCTATAAATTTTTACAGTCAATGTCAAGCCTAGGATTATACGACATTCTGTAATATAACCCTGAACTCAATTCGCCATTATTAGGTAATGGAATTTAATTTTTTTTTGTTGTAGTCGTACATATCTGTACCTTTATTAAATTTAATATGAGATTGTTACTGTCACATATTTCATAAGCTACAAAATTACATTAAGTACACGTTTATTTTGTAGCTTTGTTAATTCACATCTTTGTCATAAATAGTTTACATTATAAATAAAACTAGCTAATGTTTATTTTCCATTATATTTATTTCATCAGATATCATTACCGATTCATCATATCAGTAGTTATTTATCATCGCATAAAATAGAATGCAATAAGAAGTGCGTTGCGAAAAATACCACCTTGGTTCGTTGAGAAGATTCGAAGCGAAGTAGTTAGATCATAGATCGATCACATCATTTGACTATCTCGGAGTCATGCTTACGTGATCTGATTACATTGCAATATTAAAATTAGTCTAACTATTAAAAAAAAAAATAAACGAAGAAGTGGGTAAAATAGTAGATTATACTTTGATACTGATTGTAACGCGAAAAGTAGATTTGGTTTCATTACTCAGAGACTAGGTACTTTTTACAAAAAAATTACTGTATTTTGTAAAGACAGATTGTGACATCGATCATTACAGAATATATACCATACAGTTATATCATCCTCAAAAATATATATGGGTATAGTAATGGGTCAATAGAAAGTATAAAGTTCTACGTTGAACAAAAACGGCAATTTTCTATCATCATTTAGTCACGGAATAAGAAGGGTAAGAAGGTGATTGTACCTGCGGTAATTGTTTGTACCGGTGCTTACTATTGATCCTCGAAGTACTTAAACTCTAAATCTTACTAATTCTAATAACATCTGATTACGTGATAATTATTTTGAAATGTGTTAGTGATTATTTTTATATAAATATATAACTAATATTAATAAATATATTACTTATTGTAATGTATAAAAAGTTATTTTAAAAGAAATATAAATAATTTAATTCATTAAAAATCATAATCGCACAATATGGTATTATACTAGGACTGTATGTTAGTTTAAACCTAAAATGTTACAGTTTGCTGTTATATTATTACATTTAGTTATCGAAAACCAACAGGTTTGAGTGAAAGTGACCATTGCAAGTAAACTTTCGTTAACTTACTTACGACCTGGAGTATTCTGCTATACGCAAGCATAGAATGTGTTCAATAATTGAGGCCGTTCCTTTTACGAGACCTCTTAGTAGAGTTTATGTGTTATTTAAAACTAGCTATGCACCGCGGTTTCACCCGCGTGTAAATAAAAAAAAATGCTGATTGAACATTTATGATACTTCAATATAGATAATATTTTTGTCGGACGTCCAGGATTATGCGTCACACTCACAAGGCTCTTTCGAGTACTACTGCTAAGTCATAGAGCCAAACCGAATGTTGAATTATTTTAATTTTCTATTATCTCCCAAACTATGTGACCAAATAAAATGCTATAAAAGTCAAAGTTTATCTACATATAATTATCTATTTAATTTTTAAATTATGAATTAATATTTAATACATTAATTTATAAATTATATACATATATATAATATAATAATAATATATATAAATTAATATATTAAATATTTAATTATCTAGTAAATAATAATTATAATTGTCTTGATGATGAAGTAACTTTCGTTCGTAAGGATTAATATGCCATGCCTAATAATAATGCTCATAAATCACTTACAAATTTCAATAAAATTTTGTCACAAAATACCTTAGTGTAGCGTATGTGTTTTTTTAGATGTGTTAAGAAGCAATATTTTTGTAGAACATTGTATTTACGTATCACTAGCCATTGCGTCAGCGCACGGGGATAAAGCAGTTCGGGAACAATATTGCTTCCGACTTACTTAACGAAAACCAATATTTAAGGCTAGCCGAAAGGTTTAGCCTAATGTCATATAACCTATACTATTCCTCGTGAATCTGGCTATCATATACAGAAATAATTTTTCGAATCCGACTAGTAATACCAGAGCTTAGCGTGTTTAAAGAAACAAACAAACAAAAAAACTCTTCCGCTTTATTACATTAGTATAGATTAAATAACATACCGTGTAATAATTTAATAATAAAAAATAATAATAAATAATAAATAAATAAAAAAATAATTTAATAATAAAAATAAATATTATAATAATATTAAATGAATTAGGAAACGAGTCGCGTGTAATGTACACTAAGTAACCGGTAATACAAAAGACTTAAACGTGCTCATAATATAAATCAGTTTTAATAACAGACTTCTAATCGCACGATATTTATGTTTCAATCATGATAGATACTTACAATATCTATAAATCTTACACTCTTATTCCTACCCAAACTCCAAAGAGATCGAAATTTAAAAAAATACGTTGTGAGCTATCACCAAATATTTAAATGTATTTCGTTATAATTGATTAGTAATTTTTGTCTTAAATAAAAAAGAAATAGATGTTTAAAACATTAGTTTATCTATACTAATATAATAAAGCGGAAGTTTTTTGTTTGATTGTTTGTTTGATCCGTCCGGGATGATGACGCAATAAAAACATAATTTTGCCTCGTAATTCGGCATATATTCCGAATAAGATCGCGTACGGGTTAAACACGCTAATCTCTGAAACTAGTTCTTGTGTATGATAACCAGATTCACGAGGGATACTATAGGATTAGGCTACATCTCTCTGCTAGCTATAAATATTGATTTTTGTTAAGTAAGTTGGAAGAAATAGCGCACCCTCACTGCTATAACCGCGTGCGCTAGCGTAATGGTTAGTGATACGTAAATATAATACTATAAAAAAAAACTTGCTCCTTAGTACATGTAATAAAAAGTTCATGATAACATATGCCATAATAAGGTATTTTGTGGCAAAATTTTATTGACAATTGAAAAGTGATTTATGAGGATTATTATTAGGCATGGCATATTAATTCTTATGAACGACAGTTACTTCATCATTAAGACAATTTTATAAAGATAATCTTTGTTCTTTATAGCAAGTTATTTGCACGAATAATTTGGGAGATAAATTAAAATAATTCAACACTCGGCTCGGGTCTATGACTATAGGTGTAGTGGCGCGAACGAGCCGTGTGAGTTGTGACGTATAAACATGACCGCCCGACAAAAATATTGTCCATACTGAAGTATTATAAATCATCAATCAACGATTTCTTTTAAATTATACGCGGGTGAAATGGTACATACGGTGAAACAAACGGCAATATATATAGTAAAATTTATTTATATAAACAATTTTTTAAATTTCTTCTTTTCAGGTAAACCTGGAACAGACTATCCAGTGCTAGGGGCAGTACCGTACACGAACTTTTACTGTGATGAACAGCCTTATCCAGGTTTCTTTGCTGATATGGAGACACGTTGCCAAGGTAAACTTAGAATTAAAACAACTGAAGTAAAACTACGTTGTTATTTCAATCGTTGTGTTAAGTTGCAATTATTTTGAACCTATAAATATTATATAAAACATGCCCAAGAGCATAAATTTTCTATTTATTGTAAAACGCCTATTTGCACAAAACATGGGTAACAAGACTTTATGACTTTTTATAATAATAATCTAAAAATTAAAAGTAATGTGTTTGTTTCAATAATTTGTAAAGTTATTTCGATTACCGGTAACAATGAGTATTATAGCATAATCTACCTTGCTAGTAAGTACTTTAAAAGAAGATCGTTGCTTATCTTTTTTAAATTTTTATAGAGGCATTCATGCAATTCGCATATTATGCCAGCCTCATCGTATCAATCTATGTAGCACATAAACAACAAACGATCCAAACAAATCCTATTGTGGAGGTATTTAAAATTTATAGTTTTTCATTGTTTATGTTTATTTGGTAGCCATCTTGAGCCTGAGAAACCTTGGGCGTGCTATGATGATTACCCGTCTGACCTTAAATGGTGATCAAAGGTCAACTAATTATAGCAAAAAAAAATTGCCCGGAACATGTTCTGAACGTTATAAAGTTGGGTCGAAGACGTGAGATCCGCCATATAATTGATGTATAGATTTATATTATACAAAAATATATTACATAGTTACTTAAATATATGCGTTTTATCTGTTCAATCTTTCCGTTAGGAAATAAATGATTTATAATATGGCTATTTGGGCGTCATAAATGAATATGCGTCTTAATTAAAATTAATAGTTTTAATATAATTTAAGGAAGTCGTCTCGTATATTAAGTTTTTGTAAAGTTGCATATTTGTTTTATTCATACGTAGGTACTGATCGTGGGAACTTTATTTTGTTAATGTATTGCATTATATAGAACTGGTTTAACTATATTGTTGACGATAAATTCGATTGTTGTAACCTCGTGACAGCCTAGATAGTTTGTAGTTGAATTAATAGTAATTGAGCAATTGAACAAGTCAAAAGCATGGATTACCTTTTTATGTTATTTAAGGAAACATGAAACTAAAGGAACTAAACACTTGTTCACACTAACCCATTGAAACATAACTTTTTAATATTTATTTTTCATGCTGACTCTACGTTCTATTTTCAAATCTTTAAAAACAAAAATACCGAGACTACATTTTAATTATTTACTCACCAAATAATTTTATATTGAATTATCTATAGAAGAAACTGAATACATTGTTGAAATTTCATGTTTGTAGCTTTCAACTCATTGTTGTATTCGTAATAATCAGTGATAATTCTTAAAAAGAAGTGCACAGTTATTCTATGGTAATTTTTCATTTGTAACAATGTATTCATTATGATTTCAGCTTGGCATTACTGCGACATTGATGGCCGACAAGCATCGTTTCTATGCCCCAATGGCACAGTATTCTCTCAGGGCGTAGCTTCTTGCGACTGGTGGTTTAACGTCCGATGTGCCCTCTCTCCTGCCCTGTACCCACTGAACGCAAGGCTTTACCGGCGTAAAAGGAAGCAGAGCAGACCCAAACCTCACAGACTGATAGACAAGAAACTAGTTGACGAAATATTTTTGTAAATAAAATAATGTTAGAAATTAAGAACGAAGTCGTGTTTCAATATTATATAAATATATTCTTTTTATTACTACTTGTTTATTCTCTTTTGAGTGCAATTTTTAACATAATAATATTATTTTTGTATTATCCAATAATCCCTATTCTTTTTTAGAAAGTTATTTTCATTGCATTTTCTATTCACCGTGTATATGAAAATAATAACTTACAACAATTAAAAGAATTTACGTTTTATTGTTAAAAGATTGGTCTTAACTGACAATTATATTTTTATTTTACTAGCTGTGCCCCACAGTTTATACCGTGTAAAATGTTATTGAACAACTTCTCACCGCACCGCGCCACCTCCGCCGCGCCTTAGCCAACGCTGCCATGTAACCTATTGTTGTTCTCACTTCTCGTACTTGCCAGATTGCTTGAAATTCATGGTTGCCGCTCCGCTCCTTAAAGTTGTAGCGTGAAATTATATAGCCAATAATCTTTCTCAACAATTAGTCTATAAAATACAAAAAATAATCATTAATCTGACTAGCAGTTTAAGAGATTAGCGCGTTCAAACAAACAATTTATTCAGCTTTATAGTAAATATTGTGTTGTTGGTTATTAAACATTGCAAAGTATACAGGTATCTGAAATAGATTACCGCCATGAACGTGTCGTTTGTTTAGGGTACTGTTAATGTTTTTCGATATTATATTATCATAGAGCCGCTTTCATATTTAATTAATGCCAACTTCTCAGTTTAATTGTAAAAAATATAGTATATTCTCATATATTATACATTGTTTACAATTTGAAAACTGTTTTGTTGTTGCAGTCAATATTAGATAACTATGTACAGTTTTAAGTAGCGACTACATGTGCGCACACGTTGTACACACGAGCACACAGAGTGATTATGTCAGTCAAGAAAACCTTAGATACAATTACATTGTATTAGGTGCCTCGTAGATGTAGTTTATGAAATAATGTATTTTTGTAATAAATATAACTAGGAGCAAATAATGTTTTATTCAAATAAAAACCAGCCAAAGACAATTTAAAAAATTATAAAATTATAGGTTATGGCTCTCGAAGTCTCCGTACTTCAAAATATGTTGAGAATATTAAAAAGTTGTAAGAATATAGTCCATAGTGCTTCATAACTTTGTTTATTACGAAATCTATGTTTCAAAATAACCTTTAGTCTTGGTCACTCTAATATCGAATAAGGGGCACGAATGAACACAATAAAATTAGACAATTATGATTATTCAAAACTTCAATATTGGTGAGACTATGTAGACGCTTGCGTAGATAATTATGTTTAAACATAGCAAATACAATTCGTCATAGTAGATTACTACTAAATAGTTTGTTATTTTTAGGGAAAAATGTTATTTATCTACAGAATCACGGAATGGGTTACCTTCCAACATTGGACTTAGAAATCAATTCTTCTATTATCTAGCTTAACAAAAACAGTTATAACAATTTTGGATTATTAAGAGACATTTTATTATCTACTAACAAATTTCGAATGACTTAATATAAAACTAAGCAAATTATTTCGAGTACCTAATTAAAATAATAGGTCTTTACCTATGAAATTGCCGTTCTGCAGTACTGGCCATTTCAAATCAAAATAATTTTTGTTTGGCTAAGAATTCTAATTTCAAATTAATTTTATTTTAAAAACATGGAATCCTTTTTCCAAAAGTATTTATTTGTTTATTGATTAGTGTTACATTTTCATCGATTTCAATCTTTTTTGTCATCATGGATACGTTAAAAATTCGAGTAATTATGGAATATGAGTACCGTCGTGGCAGTAACGCGGTACAAGCGGCACGCAACATCAACGACGTTTACGGAGCTAACACTACAAACCAACGCACCACCTGTTATCGGTTTGCTCGCTTCCGTTCTGGGAATTTCGACCTGAAAAATGAACCTCGCGGTCGTCCTAAGACTTTGGTCGACAATGACGAATTAAAGGCGATTGTGGAAGCTGATGATACACATTATATCATTCATAATCTACGGCTGAATTAGCAGCAGCTTTCGACGTTAGCGTCAAAACAATATTGGTCCATTAACGTCAAATTGGCAAGGTAAAAAAGCTTGACAAATGGGTGCCCCACGAACTCAATGATCGCCAGCGCGAAGTACGCGTCGAGACGTGCCTTGCACTGCTCAACAGACACACAAATGAAGGAATTTTGAACCGCATTGTTACCTGTGATGAAAAATGGATTCTGTTTGATAACCGCAAGCGCTCAGCAAGTTGGTTGGATCCTGGTTCAGCACCTAAACAATGTCCTAAACGAAAACTTACCCCTAGAAAAGTGATGGTCACTGTTTGGTGGTCTAGCGCCGGTGTGATTCATCACAGCTTCTTAACAAACGGGATGAGCATTACTGCAGATTTGTACTGTGAAGAACTGAACACAGTGATGGAGAAGCTGGCACCTCTCCAACCAGCATTGGTCAATCGCTCGTCTTCACTGCTCCTGCACGACAACGCGCGACCTCATACTGCAGAACAGACGGTCTCCAAGTTGCAAGAACTGGGGTTGGAAGTTCTCCGTCATCCACCCTACTCACCCACTTTTTCCAGAATTCGGATAACTCCTTGGCGGGAAAAAAATTCAATACCCCAGAGGCAGTAAAAAAATGCCTTTGAAGAATTTGTTGCCTCCCGTCCAGCTGATTTCTTTAAGAAGGGCATCAATAAACTACCAAAAGATGCATTGATTGCATGGGTGATTACTTCGATTAATGCAAATAAAAACTATATGAAAAAAACATCGTTTAAATTTTTTTATACAAAACGGCAATTTCATAGGTAAAGAGACCTAATAATATTAAACAAAGTACACGACGCCTAGTAAAAAATATAAGCAAATATACTTACGTTATTTTTATGTTAACCATTGCGTTAGTTGTTATAATTAGTTCTAGAATACAATATAAAAACAGATTAGTTATATGACCTAAACTAGGTTTAACCCTATGTTAGTTAGAGGTTATATTCAGAAGGATACTACAATATATTGAACACACATTATCTTAAATTTTACAGGTACTGTAGTTTTTTTTTATTGCCAGGCATTTTTCATTTCTTACGGAGTATGTATGTACGCGTATACAGGAAGAAATATATGTAGACCAAAAAATCTACTATGCCCACTTTAATCATAAATCCCATATTATTCAGAAACAAATTCTGTTCTTCAAATATGTGATACTATTTTTACTTAAAATTATTAATTGTTACTGCTTTTATAATACTTCATGTACTTAGGTACATAAGTTTAGCGAAAAAGCCACTTATCTTCTGATGTTCATTAAATTATAAGGACATAAGGACAGCGATGCCATCAAGAGATGAAGATACCACATCAGTTTTCCTTGCTATGCTAGCTCGTACAAATTCCACAGCGGAAGCCTCCACACAGGCACCTGGAAAGGTTCTGGTATTGTTTCTATATCTTATGTAGGTATGGCCAGTTTAGCTGTTGGGATATTATTCCACAACTTCTCTATAGGAAAACCATTATTACTACTTTCACCCACACATGCCTAAAAAAGGAACCTACAGTGTATTCGAAGTAAAGTAGAAAATCAGTTGCCAAGTACATATAAGTGGCTTCCGGCAGCTGCACTTAAAAGTCAGTCTTCCTCTAAGTTTGTTGTGTTACCAGTATTACCATTTTAGGCCATATTGCCACTTAGCATCAGTTGAGATTGTGGTCAATCGTTAAATCAATAAAGTGTAAAAAATAATTTAGAATGTACGTACCTTAACTTGTAATGTTGCAAAGAAAACTATAAAAGTCCCTTTACTGTGTCAAGCCCTCTGCCTAAATGAAGGTACAAAAGCTCAGTCATTACGTCAGGATACGATGTTTTGGTTATTCTTAACTCCTAGAAATATATTTCAAACCGATCTTCTCTATAACATTCAACAGATAATTTTACTAATTATGTTTAAATTTATGTTTTTATGCTCGTATACTAAAAATAAAAACGTTACTATAATATATTATGTCGAAACGTAAACCTGTGGAAGCTTTGTGGGACTTTAAGTGATTTCTTCTCCTTGTACATTTTATAAGTTGGTCGAGTATTACTCGTTAACTTGGAAAGCCAACTTAGCTATGATAGTTTTCCTTTTGACTTAGTTATATATAACGGAGCAGGCACATAGGCAGGGTGCTTGTTTGATGCTTGATATCGCTACTTAGGGCTCTTTTAATTTATGGATGGCTGATGAACCACTTCATCTTCAGAACGGCTTCGTTATGGACGGCACACCATAATTTCTTTTCAAATGACTACTATGTCAGTCGTAAAGGCCCTGAAGCCTCAGAAGGCTTTTACAGTTTCACCGGGCTTGGGAACGAGCGCTTAAGGCATTCAGCTGCGAAAGTGAGGCAAAATGCTCAAGGGTGCCAAAGTGGCCGAACCTTGATCAAACTAATTTCCTATCCGAAGAAAATGCGAGCTACCTAACTATACATGTTTTACAGAACCTATATACGTGAATGGTGTGCATGTGTGAAGTGCAGTATAATGATTGTATGTTGATAGCTATCGAATGTAGTATCACAGTATCGGAACTCAAGGGCTACATGCCGAAGGAACGAACCTATGCTTGAGTTGCCGCAGGAGAAGGAGGTTTTAGCGGGTGTGCGGGAGCGAAGTTCTCTGCCCGCCCCTTCGGAGAGAGCGGTGATTTCGCGGGCGTGGGCGCGAACAGGCTTGGGTTAGAGACACAGACAGATATGAAGCGTTACCTTCCGTGAATTTATAGTCGGGATCGGTGAGTATGTTACACGGCCTACGTTTTACCTTCGGAGCGTTTGGGACAGAGGTGTATGTAGCGGTGGCTACCACTAACGGATTTGGATGGTTTAACGAGCTATCGCAATATCTTGTCGTTTGCCCATACCAAATTACATATTTGTAGTACTGTAAATCTCTGAGTAAGCCGCGGACAGACTAACGGACATGGCGAAACTGTAAGGGTTCCTTGTTGACTTCAGAACCTTAAAAAGGGCAGTTCATTTTATAAGCATACACATAGGAGCTCGCGAATCACTGAGGAACAAGTTTCAGGAATTTAGTATCTTAAATTTCCCCGCCCTATACATCCTTACAAATTTGTATATTCGGAAAAAACTTACAAATAAATAAGTTTCATAAGATAATCTTATTAGATTCAGTAAAACAAAGCAAGGAATTAATTATTAGATTTGGTTATTAAGTGTTAAGTTATTAAGTTTCACCTGTGTTAAATTTATGCGACCAGCTCTGTACCGCGCCGCCGCGCCGCGCCGTCTACGGACCCATCGTTCGACTCTCGACCATTGTTCTCACAACCAGTACTTGCCTACAATTTTCTAGATTGCTTAAAGTTCATGGTTTCTACTCCGCTCCTTAGTCGTAGTGTGAAGTTATATAGCCTATAAGGTTCCTCAAGAAATGGCTATAAAATAAAAAAAATTATAAATATGACTGGTAGTTCCCGTGATTAGTGCGTTGAAACAAACAATATTTTATGCTACTTAGTATAGATTTAGCACGTAAATAACTACTTACTTAAGAATAAATGCTGAATGCGTTAGTCGTGAGAACTTTTTGGTGGTCACACTTAAACCGTGTTTTTCTTCGGTTATTGTAACCGTTTGGAAATGTAGAAGGCTTGCATTCCGCGAGAAGTTGGCTGCATGGAGTAGAGAGTAGAGTCTAACCACGGTGTTATTTCATTTGTTTCGTGAAGCGCGCAACACGCACACGCGTTATCAGTGTTAGCGATTAAATCTACGCGTATTTATTTACGATAGTGTTCGATCGGAACATTGCTATAATTATTTGGAGGACGGAATAAAACAATTAAAAGAAAAATGGAGCACGTAATGGAGATTTTCATGGTTATGTTTTGCGGTAAGTATTAGATTAAACTTATTACGAAAGAAAACTATTAATATTTTTTAATGATTAGATTAAAAATAATAGAATTGTGAAAGGTGAATCGATTGAAGTTTAATAATTAAGTGCTATAATTATTGTAAGACTATGACATTATTAAAATAAGTAATTAAGTAAGGTTTAAATAAAATAATCTATTAGTTGTAAAATGAGCCTGCATAAATAAAACACGTGCATAATTATTTATATTTTAATAAGAAACTTTAATATAGCTAAGGTACCAATATATAATTATATATTGTAGATATTTGCTTCAGCTGAAATTCCAAAACACAAAATTAATTTTATTTTATTTTTTTAACGTTGTGGTGTGAAAGAAGATATAGTGATAAGGATTGTGGAAGGGATACTTAGATGGTTTGGGCATGTAGAGACGATGAACGAAAGAAGAATGAGTAGACAGATTTATAAGATGACCGTGAATGGGAACGTTGGAAGAGGAAGGCTTAGACGAACGTTCCACGATCAAGTCAGGATGGAAGGTCAGGTCAAGAGTACTCTTAACCGACGAACATGCATGAAGATTGATGAATGTTGAAGAAGCGAAAGATGTATGTCAGGATCGTAGCAAATGGAAGGACGTGGTCTCTGCCTACCCTGTAGAGAAAGAGGTGTGATTTGTGTGATGTATGTATGTTACACAAATACTATATACGTAAAACTAATCAAACCCGATGTTAACGAGCTTCACTGTAGGATGTACCTTTTTGCAATTAATTATAATAAATACCTCAAGGTTAAATACTTTTCATCCGTTTATATTGCAACCTTTAAGCAAAGTGCTAAAAAGGCTGTTAAAATTAGATTGCGCTCAATGCCAATGTCTTTTTATGAAATCCAAGTCATAACGTAATAATAACATAGGTTACGTATTTTGTGGTTGTCGCTTTAGCAATTACTATGGTCATGCACAGGCCTCACTTCGGTTTGTTTGTTAATGTTTGCATTTTTGTTTACTATTATATATATATATATATATATATATATATATATTCTGGACATTCCTTCCACCTGAATCTCTTTGGTCATAGTTGGACAACAGCTATCCTAAAAGAAATCCAGGTCATTCCCCGTTACCTTTAGTGAAGTATGCCGATTTGGCAATCATTCACTTGACCGATGTCATTCAATTATTTATTTTTATTGAATTTCACTGTCACGGTAAAAGCAATTTAAACGGTTAATTAAAAAAAATCGTGAACTCTTAAAAGTATTGAGATATGTGGGTATTTTGTATAAAATCTTCGACAATTTTTACAGCTTTCTTCACTTTAATACGAAACTATCATACGCAATTTTCTAATTTTCGAGTATGATGATTCCAAGTGGTTTTAGCTATTTCGAGCTTTTTTACAAGCTTCCTAATATGAGAATATGAATACATTTAATTTTAAAACAAGAGTATAACAGAATATAGCAAATTGAAAGAACGTAATAAGGTAGAGGACTATGCCACATTATCGACGTGACGGCGATTAAACTATATGATAATAACAAATGTTCGTTAGTTCTCAAAACTTATTGCAGAAAGATTTAATTATTTTATGTTGTAAATTGCTTTATAAATTGTGTTGTTATTTAAAAAACATGCCTTTCCTATAAACATCAGTCTGAACGTAACTTTAAGTCACTTAGTCACTTTAGCTCTTTATATAATAACAGTGCAGATTTGGTCATAAAATTTGAAGGAACCGACAGGAGAAGGACTTTGTAAAGTCACTTTGAACTCACATGTTTACTCACTTTGAATAAACACGCATATTTTTTGGTTTTTGAAACTATGATATTTCGATGAGGGACACGAGCTTGTTTGCTTGTTGCATTGCATATGAAAGATCATGAAAATGAAGTAACATGAAGCCTGCAGCCTATAACTAGAATATGTACAAACAACCTCAAAAAGACCATATTCCTGAGTTCAGTTAATGATAGGTTGCTATCTTTGAGACTTGAGTTTGAAAGCCTGGTATACTAGTACGTGTTGTCGACCGCTTTCTTTGGACTGAAACACAGCAATGCTATGCGGTAGAAATATGTGACTATATGTTAAATAAAGTTTAAAAAGTATTTTTGGACAGCCTGTATAATGCATGCTACAAGATATATACACTCATTTGCAAAAAAAAACGGGTTTGCAGGGTTAACAGTTTTGATTTCTTTTCCTGCCTGAAAAGGTTTTAATTATTTGAACATGTTATTGGTGGGTTATAAAAGTGCCGTGGTGTTTAAAAAAGCAAGTTCCAAAGTTAAATTTTTGCTGATTTTTAAAGAAATCTTTCTATTCCTATATTTTGTGGCTCGAATTCTCGAGAAGTAATATTGACTCTAAACAACTTTTAGACAATTGTTATTTAATTATCTCACTTCATTAACATTTCAAAGTATTGCCATTGCTGTCGCTATCAAGAGACGGCCTGGTTCTGGAAGAAAGCCATGTACTGAACCACGAGATGATCGTTTTCTGTTGAGTCAAGCGTTAAGAAATTGTAAATCTTCGTATGTGAACATACTTACTATCATGCCCAGACGAATGCCAGCTGTAAATACAGCTAGAGAGGGTCACACTCCAAATTAAACATTTATCTGCTTTTAAATTATTAAAGAAAAATCAATAAAAAAATACTTGTTTTTTATTTAGCGAGCAGGTACACTACTAGCTCTTTGAACTTTATCGTTAATTTCATCAAAATGTCATGATAAAACTGATGAACACTATTCTTGCTTATTAATTTACAAAATTTTTAGGATAAAACTACCTAAAGTTATCAAATAATCTATAGTAACAATAAAATTGGTTCCTTGCTTAGGTGCTCGTATTTTTTTCCAAAAGGGTTTATGTATTATGTAACATTTGTGTTAAGACGGAATGTATGTTTACGCAATAACCGCCTTCGTCCAAAAAGCCCTAACCGTAAGTTTACTTATCAAGTATGTGCCATGAAAATTATTAAAAATTTAATGTTTATATTTTTTATTATTCTTTATAGTTGAAAGCTTTGGGTCACAATCTCACCTGATGATAAGTGACGATGTGGTACAAGATGTTAACACGCTAAGCCTAGTGGAAGACTGGCTGTCAAGTGCAGCTGTTTGAACACACCTATAGGTGCTTGGTGACAAATTTGAAGCTTGATGGTGGTAGCTAGCTAGGCGGTTTAGAAAATGACCTACCACCATGCTATGGTTTTTATCATTATCATTGCAGGGATTCGCACTCACGTCAATCGAAGCGATATCACTCTACCACTGAGCCATCATTGCTTCAAATTGCATCAAATTCAATATGATTATTCATTGTGGTTGCGGCCTCAGAATTACGCATGTGGTCAAAGTAGGTTGAATGCATTCGCTCCTGACGTGTTTTTTCGTTGACTGGCGACATTAGTTGTTTCGTATAACATGTAAAATATAATATACTACAAATAACTCTACTGTTATTGACTTCAACTACGAATTTAATAACTAAAACCTTAGATTATGCGATTTATGTACATAAATTGTAACAAGGTTGCAACATACGCTCAGAACTTAAAATAGTAAACCAATATTTTCGTTTATAACTACAACAATATATATTATCAAAGTCAAATGTATTACCCTGACCTGAATCATTTATATTACATACGAGCTCAATTTTGTTGTTTTAAAATTGATTACATAATTTTATTTGACTCCTTTTTTCGGTTCTCATTACATTTATTTCGTCTCATTGCTTAATAATCATAGCGGTCTACTTTTGGTCAGATATCTCAAATACCAGTTTGCCAAAGCCCTGCTGTATAAGACCAAACATAATTAATATAGTTTGCTTTAGCGGAAATCAAACCGCAACCGTAGTTGTGGCGACACCTTTGAATAATTTTATTTCAAATTTATAAAAAATATCTATAGGTGCATTATAAAATTTTCAAATAAACCGTATGAAAATCTATGGTACACTATTATAGGGACTATTAAATCTTTCTTATCATAAGTTCAAAAAGTCGTAACAGTTTTTTGTGTCGGAAAATATTTATTATTATGTTACATATAGAGATTTTTTTAACATTTCCTCAATGGAATATTAATGACAAATAACCCGATTTAAATAATTTTATGCTGCATGAAGATATATGGTATATGCAACTATCTTTCAAACTTTTTATAATATACCCTACCAACCAAACGCGATTTTTTCTGGAATCTTGCAAAATGTATGGTAATAATTCTACGAATAAAACTACGAGTATAATAAGAATTAAAATATTACACAACGTATTCAGCAATTTAATGACATGTTGAATATCATATAATGCAATTTTATAACATTTAAATATGAAATAACTTGTTTTTTAATAGATTTTCTTTTTAATGATATCAGAGATTAGATTTTTTTTAATAATATCTGACGATGTTTATGTTTATTTTTTAAATCAGTATAAAAGTAAATAAGTACAACGTTTTTATGTTAAAGAGCGTATTTAGATATTATAATATTACATATAAAATAGTATAACATAATGACTTCATTTTATTTTATTATCATTAATTTTCGCTACGATGTTTTGTAGCTAGATTACAATTGTGATTTTATATTTTATAAATGTGTAAGGTGTATGTTATAGGTTCGCAAATCAGAAATATATTTAAAATTAAAATAAGTAGTTTGCACGCTGTTGGTGCTGCATTTATTCAATATAAATACTTCGCAATATAAGCGGGCAACACAAGGATGTGGTTTGTTATTATACCTAACGTAACGTACTCGGACTGGTAATGCAACGCGGCACCAGCGCGACGCGACGCGGTGCGCGCGGTTGGCCGCATAATATAACGTAGTTCTACGTCATTGTTTTAATCATCTACACACGTAATAGGTGGAAAAACAACTATTAACAAATACGAAGAAAGTTAAGATTACTTAATCAATCGTTAATTAGGTATGAGATATTTATATACAATAATATACCTACATGCATAACATGTTCATGCATATTAACATTATAAAATCATTATTCAGTTTTATAATCATGTTTGTTTTAGGGTATGACGCAATACAAACGGATATTCCAAAATTATAGAGAGATAAAGATGCTGCAGTATTGTCTTCCATATCTTACTATCTCTAGATTATAAGACGTGGAATAAAATTTAGTGTACAGGCTAATTGAATATGTATGCAGTATATGAATATATTGGTCGTATTTGTATTGTTGTAGTTAGTTTTTTTTTATAAGGATAAAGGTTATCTGTCTATGTATAATAATATATCTGTACATATATTTTTTCCAAATATTGTGATACATAATTATTATGTACGTTACTGATTTCGAATTAGATATTTAGATTAACAAAAAAAACAATAATACTTTTAGAATTGATACAGCAATAATTTCTAAAATTTAGGTTTTAATTTTTTCTGGACCTATTTAATGATATTTTTATATATAGGGAGTATATATTATGTAATTTCAAAATTGATAGGCTATAAATATTTTAAAATTTATATAAATATATTTATATAAATTAATATAAAAAAATATTTTAAATTATATTATTATTTATTCTCCGATTCTAATAAAGAATTCCCTGATTTATGGAAGTTTTGTATACAGAGAGTGATATAATTATAATAAATATTCCGAAGTTAATAGACTATAAGTGTTATCTATATAAATAAAATGATTGGGGTTTGCCCTTGTCCGCGCATCATGCAAAAACTACTGAATAGATTGTGATAAAAAATTGTTATACTCCTTAGATACTTGGTACATATTAAAATATATATATATATATATATATATATATATCACGATATCTCTATAAACAATAATTCTGTAGTTCATGCGATGCGAGCGAAGCCGCTAGTCAATAATAAATACTATTACAAATCATAAAAAAACATACCGTCGAAATATCTAGGGAACTTAGAATCGAAATTCACCGGTCTAACCAAGACTTTTTAATTTGCAAATAATACGTACAACCTCAGTCTCTTTATTTTATTATTTTTTAATATCCTCTTACCTTCCGTTCCGTTCCATTCTTACATATTATTATTATATTATGTTTGCTCGGCATAATAACTGCAGAGTACCTCATGGCACCTATTATAAAACGCAACGTCTGTCTGTCTGTCTGTACGCGAGTGTACTCTAACTCGAGGATTACTTGTTCAATTTACGTGATTGATTTTTAATTCATAGAATAGTTGTCTGTATAGGTTTTAGTATATATTTTGTATAGTATATATTTTAGTATATATTTTGATGATATAAAAAAGGACGGTGATAATGCCAAATCAAATTATGAAAAAAAATCACAGGATTCCCTAACTACAATATTTAAATCTAACTATTTTTAATTTATTGATTTTAACTTACATATCTATTTTTCACTAAATTTTTAACAAAGAAAAATAAGAATGTTTCGTTGTGTTTACTAAATTTTTGAATGGTAGTCGAGTGGTTCAGACCGACGGAATATCGATTCGATGTCCGCAGGTTCGATCCAGGCATGTACTGCCAACGAGATTTTCGGATTTCGCGTACATTTACTAATTAAAATTGGTAATATTATCAGTCGACAGTGAAGGAAAACATCGCGCAACCTGAATACTTGAGAAATGCTCTAAATCTAGTACCACTGTATGTGGGAAAAATATAGAACCGTTGATTTTACGGTGTTTGAAGTCACCATTACGTCATGGGCTGGCGTGGTGTTTAAGCCCATATCTTCCCTTAGGAAAAGGCCTTTGCCCAGCAGTAAGACACTTAACAGGCTGATATTATTATTATTGATAATATTTGGCCCCTAGAATAGAAGTCCTCAAAAAAGAAAAATCGCAAATAAACGCGTGTGGAACCATGCACAAAGCTAGTTGTTTTTAATATTTTTGATACGGATTCTTTAACTCTGTTTAAAATATTAGATAATCATAGATACGAGGAATAATATAGTCATATCCATCGAACAATAAAATTATAATATTGGATAATATAGATATTTTATTTATTCTTTGTAACTAACCATTTTGCTAAATACATTATGCAGTATACTTTTCTGAAGTTATCGAAGCTTAGATTCGATAAGCTTAGCATAATATTACCATAAACGTTTCTACTGATTTCGATTATATTGTTAGAAAGTTTTAGATAAATGTTTGTGATTTATATGAAATATCAACTGTGAGGCACACATTTTCATGCGCGTTAAATTTCTGTTTTGTTCTTTAGGCTCGTCACGTAATGTTATATAGCCTAAAATCGTCTTCAATAAACGGGCTAATTAGAGCAGAAAGATTTTTCAAATCGGACTGTTCCTGAGATTAACGTCTACAAATATATGAACTCTCTAGATGTATGTGGATATTTGTATAAAAAGACATTTTCAATAACGATATTTTATTTTACATTATTTGTATAAGGCCATGATTTTAATATTTTAATTTTATATTAATTATAAAAAATGTTATAAGTATGTTTTGATTGATCTGGAGATAATAGAAAAAATATATTTAGTATGAAAACAAGGGTATTACATAAATATAATGACCACTAAATAATATATTGCAAACAATACAATGAGTATCCAAATAAAAAATATCATGTTGATAAAAATTTTGGTGGTCTTTTACCTACTGTTCTTGGATTAACAGTGATTAGTTTGGAGGCATTTGCTTTAATAGCATAGCAAAATGTAAAAAGTATGGTTATGGGGTTGTAATTTTGGTAATCATTTACTATTTTTGGCAGCATAAAGTTATTTTTTGAGTTTATATTTTACTATATCAGGTAATCAATTAAACAGTCAAATAAGTATATTTGAAAATATACATTCACCGCGAGTAGGACCATTTAAATTTCGTTATACCTAACATATCAATTAAGTAAATAGATTTACTTAACTTACTTTAGCTACCAGGAACTGGACATCGTTATAATGTTACCTACACGAATAAACGATTAAAGTCTGAAGGCACAGTGAAAGCGATATACTTGCTGTCAAAGATTTATTTAAGCACTGCAATTATTTTTTTACATACTTAGGTACGTAAATACTGTTGTACCTATATATAATTTTATATTTATATAAAACGTAACCAGGAAACTATTGAGTCATTATGCGATATAATAATCTGTGACCACGGCGGCAATCACTGAGCGAGGTCGGTATTCGTAAAACATTCACTAGCTTGGACTTTTTTGTCGTATAAAATGAAAACTATCATTGGTAGGTGAATGTGTGGATCAACATCTTTATTTATTATGCTTTTTAGTTCACTGTGGAACGAAAACTCCAAATCTGCACAGCTTTGTCCGATGACTTTCGTAACCAGTTCCGCTATTATCTAACTGTAGTTAAGTATGTATGGAATTTCAAACTGTTATAAAAAGAAATAAATAACCGTAATATTTTAAAGAAAATATTAGTAAATAATTATACAACTACTCAACACAGATCTATGTACATGAAACTACTTTTAAAAATAGAACATAAGTAAATAAGTGGGACAACAATTTTATTATGACTCGACTAAGGCGTAACACCAGCCATAGTAGCCGCATTCCGGTATCAGCCGACTGACTTGGTGGCGACCACCATGCACATAGTTACCATAAAACGTTAGAGTGACTTTCTTTTGGTTTGTCGCGTTTCAGGATAAGCCAGTGTATGCTGTATATAATTACGTAGTGTATGCTAAAAGGCTTACAGGCCGGTATGACTGTGACAACCGTCGATAGATTGATAATGTCACAGTGTTTGTAGATTTTGTATATTAAGTATTTATTTATGTGCTTGTATCTATTATAAAAAGCCCGCTTCATATTCAGTGTAAGTCATATATCGTTTTATGTATTATTATGCACCCTAATATTATGATTTTTTTTTTGCCAAGAGGCACTTTAGCATTTATGCTAAGCTGGACGCCTTTTCTTAATGACCGGACACGCTGTTCGACTATATATAGTATTCTTATTCATGTATTTGTGTGTTTTGTTTTTTATATGTATGTAGAAATTAGCTTTTTTTTGCACAGTTTCCTGTTTTTCTTTACATTTATCTGTATGTTTTGTGTATTGCCGTCTTGTCATTGTGAATAAATGTTTTCTTTCTTATTCTTTTCTTAGATCTCTCGATGGTCACCGTTGTTTTTGAATTATTATGCTTACCATCAGACAGTACGAGAACATTTGCGTGCTAATTTACAAAAATAATTTTTAAAATAAAATTTTACAGTGAATGAGACGACAATGCTGGCAATCAGTAAACGCAGATACAGTTCTTTTAATAATGTCTTTGTTGGCTCGATCAATGGTTTTCTTTAATTGATAGCCTGATGTCATATAATTGACATACTCTGTATACTTTATAACTGTCGTTATGAAAACCAAGGTATAACATATTTCATGTACCAAAAATTTGAAATCAATTTATTCCAATCTCTAGCTGACACTTACGTACGTGGAAGTCATTATAGTGCCAAGTATATTATTATTGTAAGGTATATTTTTGTAGTAAATTAAACTATATAGAAAATTGAATGCATAGCTTTCGCGTAAATATTTATTTATTACAAAAATATATTTAAAGTCGCTAGTCGCTAATCGTCTGCCGACAATATTCAGATTTGATTGTGTAACAACGTGAATCAAAACAAATATATTTTAATCCTTTCATAATTACACAATATTATTTCTTAACTTGCATTGCGTTTGTAATATGTTTGAACGAGTATGATTGGTTGATACAGTAGTCGCTGCTTGATTATTCAGGTCGCCTTAAGAATTTAATTCAATCGCTATATAAGTAGGTTATACAGTCAGGATTGATAATTTTTTCAGACCCTTATGCATGGACTTTCTCCTCCAGAATTCATTTCAACTTGTCAAATGATTGTTTTTTTCTCGAACATACAGGAGAATTTTATTTATTTATATTTCATACTTTCTACTATCTATACAGGTTTCCCCAATGCAATAGTGAAGCCAAAAAGGTAGGTATATAGGTATATTTATAACATAGTTTTACATTATTATAATGTTAAATTTTATGATAACTAATGCTATCCTGGTGAATTCACTGAGTACAGCAGAATAGGTCTGCCTCCATAACTATGAAGTTGAGAATGCGAAGCTCACGCATCAGCGGCGTCTTATGCCTTCATCAGTAAAATAGAGCGCGCACGAGGTAACGTCAGCAGTTGCGGCCAGCGACGCGGCCACACCATACATATCTGTCCGGAACATACATACCCAACTTCCCCAATATATCCGCATTTTCCATCTTCCCTATAAATATTGTAAAGACATAAAAGACGAGTGTGAGATCTGAGATCCCTCCTTACCTTCAGTTCATTATTTGAAAGTAATTTTAAAGACCCTGAGTATAATTAAAAAAAAGTGGAAATTTGTATTTTTCCATTTGGTTTTGCAAAGGACTGTTCTATTATAGCACTTAAATGCTTGGAGGACGCTAAAGAGTTTTATGTATTCACTAGCTGTGCCCCACGGTTTCACCTGCGTTAAGAGCCACCCTCCATTACAACGCCGCCGCGCCGCACCGCATAGTACTCGTGTAGCTTATCGTTGTTCTCACTTTCTGTACTTGCCTACATCTTGCCAGCCATCTAGCTTGATGCTTATTATTTCTGCTCCGCTTCTTATAGTCATAGCGTAAAGTTATACTACCTTCCTTAATAAGTAGAGTATAAAATACGAATTTTTTTTCAAGTCTGACCAGTAGTTCCAGAGATTAGCACTTTCGAGCAAACAAACAAAAACAAACACTTGAGCTTTATAAAAAATTTGGATAGATATATATGACTGGTCATATGTGAATTCTAGCTGTGTCCCACGGTATCAGCCGTATTAAATTTATTCAAAAACTTTCCACGGCGCCTTCGCCAACGAGCCCGTGTAGCTCTATCGTTGTTCCACTTCCCCTACTTGCCAAATTGCTTGACGTTCATAGTTACTGCTCTGGTCCTTAGGAGCGTAGCGTGAAGTTGAACTATATAGCTATAATATACCGCATGAACCTGGCTATCATATAAAAAAAAATAGAATACGACGGGTAATTCCAGAGATTAACGCGTTTAAACAAACAAACAAACAAAAAGTACTTCCGCTTTATTATATTAGTATTATTTAAAATACTAGCGACCCGCCCCGGCTTCGCACGGGTGCAATGCTGATACTAAATATACCTACCTACTACAGAATGTCCCTAAACAACGTTTACAGCTTTTTTTCATTAGACAATACAAAGCGCAAAAAATGTGTTTATTTACGACATCACATTAGAAACCTCTAAATTTATCAGTGTTTCTCTACAATATTATGCATGTATTATATAATATATAAACCTTCCTCTTGAATCACTCTATCTATTAAAAAAAACCGCTTCAAAATACGTTGCGTAGTTTTAAAGATTTAAGCATACATAGGGACGGACAGAGCGACGTGACTTTGTTTTATACTATTTAATGATAAAGTATAATAAAACTAAATTATAAGTATAATTAACTAAGATTAAACTAATTGGAGCATGTTAAAAGACTGAAAGAAGTTTGAATAGGACAGAGAACTCTGCTTGGAAGCATGTAAATCCACATTATATCGAACTATCATCGTAATACAATACAGTAAGTCATGCCGGTTATTACAAATATCGAGTAACGTTTGTGTCAAGTCATTTAATTAATGTTTACAAAATGGCTCGGAATGCAATAGTCTATGAGTAGGTTTTCCTTTGAGATTATTGACAAACCGTGCGTAACTGTGGCACGGTCGTATATAAAATATTAATTGTCTGTTGTAAGGTTCCCAATGAATAATGTGATGTGGGAAAGCAGAAATAGGTGTGAGTGCTTATATTTGCAAACATGTTATTTTTACATCCACCAGAATAAATGTGGTTTTGATCTTTGGTTATAACCTTTTATTAATGTAGATATGTGTAAGTGACTCGTTATTTAACAGTCCTGGAATATTAATTAAATAAACCGTATACTATCGTCTTACATTTACAATAAATGTTTAACAAGAAATTAGGAAAATAAATTACCAGACAGCATTACAGATTAATAATATAGATTCGCTTTTAGATGTCAATAGTAGGTACCTATTTCACGAATAAGATGCTAGAAAATCCACGATATATATTATTATATATATATTATATAATTATATTGAGGTAAAAATTGGGCACAAGTTCGGACGTTTACTTATGAGAACGTAAATACGAGTACCTACATATCTAGTTTCATATTACACAACGATGTGATATAACTATTTGGTTGCTATTGAATATACATGTATAATTTACTATATTTATTTGATCAGTAATATGCATTATGCGGTTAATTTTTCATTACCAAATCCATATGTGCGGAATTCATTAATGTAATGAAGGATATCCTATGCATTTACTTAGGTACTTAAATGCTTTCTGATTTGGATATATTAAGAAAACCTGTATTAAACCGAACCGGTAATTTTAAATTTCTCTTAACAGCACTGTTCTTGTGGCAACGCTGTTATAAATATTTAAATACACGGCCGAGGATTTCATTGCGAAATCTCTGCCTCACAAAGTAATGAGTTCTAGGATTTTTATACCTATGTGGAATTAAAACTATGTGACATTAGTACCTATTAGTTATTAGCATAATTATTTAAAGTTATTAAAAAATTAGGAACGTTTATCACACAAATACATTATATCGCATTAACATATGATTTAAGTTTATAATTTACTACTACTATGTAATATATGTGTCTCATATAAAGTAACTATTAGTACTTAATCGATATAACTTATGGTTTAAGTTTATAGTATTACGAGAAATAAGAGGCATCAATAGGTATCTTTAGGATCTAGTTAGTTCAATATTACAGAAACAATAACATTCCTGGTTATTTTGTTTCTTTCCCTGTTTTGTTGATATTATTTTATATCTTTAAACGAGCAATTCTTGTATATATGTATATATAATCTGAATCTCGGAAACGGCGCCAACGATTTTCACGAAATTTAGTATACAGGGGGTTTCGGGGGCGATAAATCGATTTTCAGAAAATGAAAATGAATTCGTGTTTTCAATGATCAACTTTATCGATAATAATTTTTTTTTTATTGGAAGAATAATAACAAAAAGGTGGCGTTTGGGTAGTCTCAATATTGCCACTTAAACAGAAAAAAATTAGCTATTAACAGGAATAATAAAAGTCAATATGATAATACAAGTTACATTTGTCTGACTGCAACAAATCCCAAGAGATCACAAGCTAATGACCTTTTTTCCAGACACCGAGCATAGCTCGGTCGCCCAGATATTTTTATTAATATGTTGATTATTTTGTTAGACCGGCGTTAGGACTGTCATAACACGACGAATTTTTCTTGTCATACATGCCATTGACTACTTAAAGTTGAGGCTTGTAAGTCTGCTACATCCACTTATTTAGAACAGAAATACTTTTCTAGCGTAACATTAAATTAATGGTTGACACGGGTATTTTCCAGAACGGTGGTAGTTTCGATTTATTATCAGGGCCTAAAAACTATCTACTTATATTCTAATTTAATTATAAAACTCTTGGCTCTAGTAATACATTTTAATAAAGAAATATCAATAATACCGAACGATATTTTTCTTAGTTTTTTTTTTCCAAATGTTTTCGTAGTTATTCGCTCTTTGTCAGACAACGTCCATTCTCTTGAAACAGTTTTAATTTTTAATTTACAATGTCAGATGTCTGTTGTAGGGCCGGTGAATGGATATTATGAAATCTAGTTTAAATGTCGTTTTGTGTATTTATAGCTGGACCGCTGTAGACGCGACCCTTCCTAATGTTTGCGGGACGCGGGAAGGGAACAAAACCGGCCAATGAGTTAGTATGTGCCGCGCCGGCAGCAATAGACGTTAGACGAGAGGTCGTGAGCGATTTTGTCTTTATGACTGCTATACATAAGTTAATTTTACCAAGATGGAATTACCGACATTGTGTTTAAATAGTCAATCAAAAGTAATGCTTCTTAATGTAACAAGCTATTTCAAAAAAATAAAGACTGAATTAGCGTTTCGGGTGATTTTTTATTGTGTATTGAATTTAAATTAATATTGGAACGTGGTTCCAATAAAGTTTAAATTATATTGCTATTTATAATGTTGTAGATGAAGATTTTAATGTAAATAAGGCATTTGCAGCGGCTACTAGCGTGTATTTAACAATAATCAATTATTATTGTCTCGAAGTCGTTCGAATGATATTTTACAGATGTCATAAAATCGTTATTGAAAAAGAGAAAACGCGTTGCCAAGATATTATTTTGCTTACGATTTAAACAAGACAATAATATAATTTAAATTAAACTATTTTATTTATTCACACTCGCGATAACATACGTAAAATTATCTGAAGATATAGGACTTAATATAATACCGTGTATATCCATGCACACCCGCCGCCCCGCTCCCCGCAAACATTAGGGAAGGTCGCGCTTATAGCGATAGGGTTATAGTTTCAATTAAAAGTTCAATTAGATATCTATTAAAACAGTGTGCCTGCAGATAGAAATAATTGATTACCTAAATTACGAGTATGTAGATAACTAAAATTAACTCTTCATGTCTTCTTGTATTTGCAAAATAAAATTCCCGGTCTTTATCTTTTGAAAGAACCCATTAATTACTAAACTATCAATTAGACTAAGCTGTGAGATAGCTAATAAAAGAACAATCGAAGAAGGTATCGTTATGGTCTTGACCCGACTGGCGAACACGTTGTTGCTGTGAACGTGGGAACATTTTAGTAGGCGTTTCAAAACGTTTGTCATTATGTAGATTAATATTATGATAGTGATTTGAAATTTAATAATGGTTTTGTTTATTAGTGCATTAGGATAGTAACTTCTCACTTCATTATATTACCTATTATATTAAAAGATTGCACATACAACACTTTTTTTGGTTTCTTATATTTGTCTAATTGTGGAAGTTTTCTTGATTTCGAATTTATTACTCACGGCTGACACTAACGTGCTACTGTCCATAGATTTACAAATGTAATATATAGGACATCAGTTTTAAAATATTTTATGGGTAAGTTTTAAAGCCTATTAATATATAGACAGCCACGAAAATAAATTTTGAGTATCTACTATTATATTTATAAATAAAATAGCAATCCGCCCGGGTAGCAGAGTAATATTTTCATATTCACAAATCTTCACATGTCTCATCGTCATATTTCAGCCAATTTACACAAAACATTAATGAATTATACACATACACCTTTCTAATGAATCACTCCGTCCAAAACCGTATGAAAATACGTTCAGTATCTAATTTTTGAGTTTATGAGTTTATTTTGAGTATGGCAGATACCTTAGATTTAATATATCCTTAGATAAATAAATCTGTGGTAGAGACATATAAATCACCTAAACTAACGTAACAAATGAGACAGGCGACAAATAACGTGTACATCGACTATTCTATAAGTTTCTATTTCTATGTTGCTTGTGGTCTCGCTGTCCGATTGCGGTCAGAGATCACAATTTCAAAAACCTCACAATCTCACCTAATCGGTAAACAAGACTCGATTTATATAATAGCTTTTGGCGTCTGTCCCGTACATTCTGGTTGAGTTTCACTTTCACTTAATAATACTTTCTCAAACTTTGACTTAGTATGTGTAAAGCGATATGTAGCTGTCTGAATCAATCGTTTAGTGATCAAAATAAACTAGAAAAGAAAAAGACCAAAAGTTTACCCACTTAAGTTCTTAATTGGACTACAAGTCATTTGTAAATATTCGTGTTTAGTTTACATCCTAGGCAAAATGAAAAGACAGTTTAAATTATCGTTTATTCCCGATATTTGAAATAATTGAATATTCCCAAAAACTGTAGTGTTCTATGATAAGGCCATAGATATATACTTATACATAATATATATACTGAGAGATAATAAATATTCTAGTACAATAATAATAATAAAGATTCCAGTTATCACCTAAAGATTTTGTAAAACCTGACTAACCGTAGGTACTTAAACTCAACGCAATTCTCAGGAAAGTAGTTAGCTATATGTAATACTTTTATAGTTTATTGATAATAAATAATCTTTAAGTAAACCAGATTATAGTTTATTGATTTTCCTATTATAAATAGTCTATAATTTATTAATTTAATTAAAATTATATATATAAGTTATATATATAAGTATCAAACAGCTTATCCTGTATCGGTTTAAAATACTCGTGTGTATTTTTATTTTAAAAACTTTTTTGTTTCCTGATCTTATTTATACCTAATCATCTGCAAAATATTAGCCAATTTTATCAATTCATGTAAAGTTATGATTCATGTAAGTTTTTTTTTTTTTATTCAATTGTTTTTTTAAATATTAGCACGGTATAGTGACTACACTGTACCTGATGGTGAGCACAGTGCAATCCAATAACATCGGCGACTACCGCGGGATTGACAATCCATCGATAGTCGTCGCTGTCATGCCGGCCTGCTCTAATATCTTTTCACGTTATGTTTGAAGAACTCCATGTTGTAGGAAGGAGGGAAAACACTGGCCGGGAGACAGTTCCACAGCCTCACAGTACGGCAAAGAAACGACTGGTTTATGGGTCTATGGGTTTGATGTGATATTATTGGTCGTAGGACGATGTATGAAGTAGCGTTTTGAACATATTGGATTCAAATCTTTCGATATTAGCTGGTATCAGTCCATGTTCTACAAGAAGACAAAGATATTCAGTGACGTAGCGCACTGGTTATGGGGGAGAGAATGTCTATATTTATATCTCCGGTAATTATTAATTGAATCAAAGAATTGAGTGAGTTAAGTGTAGTCTCTAGTTCTAAAAGAAAGTTTGTTGCAGTGAAAGAGGGAGATCTATAAAACTGAGAATTGTAATTAGGTTCGGTATATCCACCAGTAGGCAGCACGCTTCATTGAATGAGGGTTTTGTACAGGTCAAAGTGAAACGGTTGTTAATGAGGTATTTGGTAAATAAAGTAAATCATTTATGTATTAAGGAGAAGTTGCCTTTTTTAACATGCTTATATTAGCTTCATTTGTAACTAACTAACTAAAAATGTAATAGAATCTTAGACGTCAATTTTACCCTACTTCTAATTGTCGTATCGAAAATAAACTTTGTATGTATATGTAGTTTGGATAACAAAACTATAATTGGGTATCTTGGAGCTGATTTGATGATGGATCCAGGAGGTGGATTGTGGAACACTTCAGTTGCTACTAGTAAACCCCTTGAGTTTGGGCTCATATGATTTGTTTTGGCAATTCCAATAGATTGGGTTTGGTAACGAGGGTCTGGTAATGGAGCCAGGAGGTGGATAGTGGAATTCTTATGTGGTTATGAGCAAACACCTTGAGTATAGGCTCATTTGATTCGTTTTGAAAAGTCCAATAGATAACAAGATGTTATTATAAGACTAAAATGATTTACAATTTTTAGTGCGCAATTAAAGCGTGTTTTTAGTTTTTTAAACCTATTATACTTTTTTTTCTATGACAAGGCTTTACGAAATGAATTTACTAATTAGAGGGACGTTCGCATTGTGCGCGTTCCGCGATGCTTGCGCCTGCGCACCGTGACAGCTGTGAGGAGGTACTTTAACTGGCTTGAGAATTTTTTTCGCAATCTTGAATAATTGTTCGTTGGTTTGACAGATTATTTTATAATGAAGAGAAATTAGTAAATTATGTATGTACCTATATGTTAACAAGTAATTCAAATTCAAAATTGATTTATTTATTGTTACAAAGTTATAATATGTAGCTACGTTAGATTTTATACAGTAACTTACAAACTGCAATGGCATAAACATCTCACTTGGCCGTACAATTTTCTTAGACGCTAAAAATAAAAATAAAAAGTATTTAAATTGAATACCTATACACCATTTTCATTGTGATTTGAATAATTCAATGGCAACTAAGAATATAAGTAATAAATATATAAACTTGCGATTTTTTATAAGTATTCTTACTTACTTTAATTTTGACCTTGCTTGATACTATTCAGAACGCTTGTTATGCGTGTATGTACCTATATACCAGTTTAATTCCGCCATTCCCAGTACAAAATTTACAAATTACTCTTAAGTATAAGTACCGCAGCAGGGAAAGTATTATATTATTTAAATTGTCGATTTTCAAAGTAGTTAGTATGGCATATCTTTAAGCAAGAAATCACTTAAAATTTTTGGTCCCGTTGTCTTGGAAATGATACGACTTACGTGTAAAAAAATGCATTAATTCAGGAACATGTACCTACGTATGTGTGTATTACAATTAACCAAAGTTTCATCGCAATCGGATGAATGATATAGAATTAAATATTGAAATAATAAAACAATTGTAGGTGCCTAGGCATGTGTAGTACCCTTTTAAATGCCATTTATTGCTTAGTTCCACCAGTAAAATTGGGTACATTAAAATATCTGACTTAAAAATGTTACTACTGACTTTATTAACAAAATAGCTGATACCAACGAATTCGTCTGCAGTGTTTATTATATTAACACCTTTTTTTATATAAGGGTCTAATCCCTAAGGAGTAAAACAAAAAAAAGATCATAATCTATCCAGTAGTTTTTGCGTGATACGCGGACAACGGCAAACCTCTATCATTTTATTTATATAGTATAGAAGATAGATAAGTAGGTATATACGTATTACTACTTTGTAACTACAATACATAAAAGAAACATTACTCAGATTTTAATTTTAATGGTCAGAATAACCGATCTCTCGATTACGAGGTCGTGACATTGTCAGATTGGATTGATTATTGTATGCCGGTTTATTCAATATCCTGTTTTGACTGTGAGTTGATTCATTTACTCCGTTCATACTTCGTAATAATACCTATCATTGTAGGATTATCTCAGGGCATTAAGTTTAATTTGAATCGCTCAGAAAATGGTAAAACATTGTTGTAAATCAACCTCTGTTCTAGAAAATTTATGATAGTCAAAAGTCACCGCGATTCCGGTCAAGGTGTTTACCAAATGTCACTAATGAATTATTGTGCTTTACTTTTTGCTTAAATCTATTTATTAGCAACGTGAATGCATTAACATAACATTTTAGCTACGATGACTACTTGTCTTCCTTTATATAACCGAATTTCAAATCGAAATTTTTGATAATAACAAGGCGTTATATATATTTGTACTTTAATGTTTTTTTGTTGGTGTAGGCGACAGTTTTTGGAACGGAACGATTTATAAGTTATAATAAAAAAGACTGGGATTATTTTAGGAAAATAATGTTGATATGCATGTCTATATAGGAAAAGAATAAAGGAAATTTCTTAGGAGGATTATTTTCAATATATACCAATATTATACAGAGATTGTTTGAACGCGTTAATCTCTGGTACTTCAAGTCAGATTTGGAAAAATTACCTTGTTTGTTGAGGAAGGAGGCTTTATAACTTCACGCTACGACTGTAAAGAGGGGAGCAGTAATCGCTAATGTTAAGCAATCTAGTAAGCTGTAGGCAAGTTCTGGAAGTGAGTACAAATGGGGGCATTAACGGCGGTGCGGTGAAGAGTCGATCGAATAAATTTAACATGGACCGTGAGGCACAGTTAGTCCTTTTATATTATAATAGTATCAGCCTGTAAATGTCCCACTGCTGGGCAAAGGCCTCTCCCCAAGGGAAGGTATGGGTTTAATCACCACGCCAGCTCAGTATTCTGTTACTTCAATAGAAGAACATGGCAACCTTGAGCTAATGCTGCAGTACATCTGGAATCCCCAGGATACCTAACTCCTCACCAACTTACTGCAGAGATATCATGTTTGGCTCATTAAAATTGATCCGAATGAATAGGTTACTGGCGTCGGGTTTCTTAAATTTGCAATTTACATTTATATTGAAATTTATACCACACGGAATGTATGAGTAACAGATATCAGGCACGAAATGGATATTAGTTATACCCAGCCAGGACGATCTTGACGAGAAATCTTAATGCCGCTCACTTGCCCAAGGCTTTATTAGAACTCGATACATTAACGATACATCCTTTCTAATATCTTCACAATAAAATTCGATTATTTTATAGATTCGTTACAGATTCGACGAAATATATTTGGCAATTAATTTTTATTATAGTTAAATTAATGAATAGGATGGAAATGTTATTTTGTAATAGGTATTTATTTCCTCAATTTAAAAGACATGAAAAACCTTTATACCTACTGATATTGAAATTAACCACGTTCCTTCGTGAATATAATGATATAAATGACTATAAAAATAAACGCAAAGACCACTACTAAGTGTGGTGTCATGCTCGCTGGTTGTCCAAACCGGCGCAAAGCGCTTGGCGTAAAAAAAGAGACGCCGCGCCTCTACAACTGTCACAAGTCATAACTGAATTGATGCTCGCGACTTATTGTTGATTTCTGCGGCATATGCCGGTATCATACCCGCGCGGGTAAAACCCGCCGGCATAGCGTATAGCACCAGCCTTTATATGCCAAAATCTGTGTCTTAAATGTTTATTCAAAATGAAAATAAAAATTTATACAATTTAGGCCCTAAGAATGAACTTATGAACGTCAAAACACTAACGCTTCGGAAACATTCCAGTCATCGAGCAGTGCCGGCAAGAAACTCGATCGGTATTATCGCTTTACTAAATAAAATGTTTTTATTTTTTATGCGGAACTCAAATTATTTATCTAAAATAAAAGTAACCTAAGTTATGCCTTATAACATCAGCTATCTACAAGTGAAAGTTCCTTCAAAATCGGCCCAACCGTTTCGGAGATTACCAGGAATAAACAGACAGACAGACAAAAATTTTTAAAATGTTTTTTTTCTTACAGACACTTAATTTTTATAATATATAATTACATATATAGATTTAGTGGATGCACAAAGAGGGAGTCACTTCCAAACATCACTACCATTCACGTATCCATTCTGTAATAACCTTTTGTTAATAAAACCTGCTTTACATGGTCCTTGAACTTATTGACCGGCAGGTCTCATGTTATAGATCGCTCGAATTGTACGCTTTTGTAAGATATTAAACTATAAAAGTAAGCGAAAAGTAGACTATAGGAATTGGGCAATAGGGTGCACAAAGTGCTCTTTAGTACTCATTATTATAATTTCTAAATTTTATAATTGTATGATCCATTGTAATCCATGTTGGTATGCATAGTGTAGTGCAAAACTCTTGGTAAATTCTGTAGTAATTAAGGCGCTTTTAAGGATGAACTCTAAATCGCCTCCTGTCTACAGCCCTGCATCATAACAAGACCACGAAGGCAGTTAGACAGGAATTATGAAATACCCTTATTAATAAAAATATAGCTGTTATTTATGGACTGCTATTGTATATATACCTACTTTAGGTGCATACGTACCTGTTTGATTCATTTAATAAGTAAGCCGTTTCTTTTTTTTACGTATGATCAACGGTATCAAGGTTTCAATGCGTTCTAACACATTAAGAACTAGGTACCTATCTCTAAATCTTTGTTATTTCAATTATATATTTCTACCTATTGTGTGGAAAATATAGGTATTTTAAAACGATAACGAAAAACCCAATTCCTACCCAGTTCGTACGACGCACCATTCAAGCGATCACTGAACCATCATTCATCATCATCATCAACCTATAATAGTCCACTGCTGGACATAGGCCTCCCCTAATGAGCGCCATAGCGCCCTGTCTTCAGCTGTACGCATCCAGCATCTGCCTGCAGTCTTTCGCAGATCGTCATCCCATCCGGCCGGAGGGCGTCCTAAACTACGTTTGCCGAGTCGCGGTCTCCAGTTAAGAACCCGTTTACCCCAGCGGTTGTCGGTTCTTCGCGAGATATGGCCGGCCCACTGCCACTTCAGCTTGCTAATTCTTTGAGCTATGTCGATAACTTTGGTTCTCTGTCGGATGTATTCGTTACGAATTTTATCCTTCAGAGAAACTCCGAGCATAGCTCTTTCCATAGCACGCTGAGCGACTTTGAACTGGTGGACCAGCCCTACTGTTAGTGTCCACGTCTCAGCTCCGTAGGTCATTACGGGTAGGACGCACTGATTAAAAACTTTCGTTTTCAAACATTGCGGTATGGATGACGAGAAGACTCTACGTAGTTTCCCAAACGCTGCCCAGCCCAGCTGGATCCTCCTCTTGGCCTCCTTCTCAAAATTGTTTTTACCAAACTGTACAATCTGCCCGAGGTAAGTGTACTCAGAAACAATTTCAAGAAGGTGACCATCCACGAGGATCGGTCCTGGATCAATGTGGCCATTGATAATGACTTTGGTGGAACCATCATTGCTTCAATTGAAAATTCACTTATTTTATTTACCACTAGCTGTGCCCCGCGGTCTCACCCGTGTTTAAATTATTCGACAAACACCACGGCGCGGCGCCGCGCCGCCTCCAACGCGCCCGTGTAGCTTTATCGTTAGTCCACTATCTGTATTTGCCACTTGACTGTTATAGTTAACGCTTCGCTTCTTAGGGTCGGTAGCATGTAAGGGTATTATAGCCTATACTATTCCTCATGAATATGGCCATCATATAATAAAATAATTTTTCAAATCACACGGGAAGTGCCAACGTTTAGCACGTTTAAACAAACAAACAATAAAAAACTCTTCAGCTTTATTATATTACTAGTGGTGCCCGCGGCTCCTTTCGCGTAGAATGTTGTCGGTAAAGCGCAAGCGCGAGTTGTGTTTTTTAAAATGTTTATTGTGGGTGATCCTTACAAGATAGACATACGCTATAGAAAACTTTTCTGTTTGTCTTTTTAAGATTTACAACTACGTAGTACATTAATTTGACATATATCTTATGGTTTACTCAGCGTAAGTAATTTAATGGCTCCAAAAGAGTCTTTTTTCAAATTAATTCATCATTATCGTCACTAGTTATTCCGTATGTTACTTTATGTAACAAAATATATCCTATAACCTGGCCAGTTAACATATCTATGAATTAAAAAAAAACCATGTAAATCGGATTAGTGGTTTTCGTGTGAAAATAACATAAACGGCATAAACATAAACAGAGAGAGGCGTTGAGTTTTATAATATGTATAGATTAGTAATAGATTTACATTATTAAATGATTTGTAGGTCCTAACGTATTATTAACTAATGTACTTTATAATAAAGGAAAGATGTGTTAACATGTTTTTTAACTTTGTTACAGTTTTTGCAGGTTTAGTTTCATCAATAACGGTATCACCGAATGGAAATAGCCCTGAAATAAAAATGATTGGCGGTATAATGGTGGATAGCCTTAAAAGGCAAATTAATGTGACACCGACAGAAGTATCCGCAAATCCTTCACAACAGAAAACTCAACGAACGGAAGCTTCAGGAACAAAATTAGCTATAACTGAAAGGTATAGAAGGTTAATACCATACATGACTTTTTACTATGCAAATAATCTTACGACACCAAGTACCGATAATAAGAAGACATTCGAAGTCGAAAAGGCAGAAATAGTGGAAGCGAATCAATTTGAAGAATATAATCAACGAAAACCAAAGAAAATAATAAATTTTTCATCCAGGATCATTCCAAGATATCAAGGCAACAGATTGACACAGGTCAACTTGGCCTCAGCAAATCCTACAAGAATATTTTATAAAGATGGCATCCCTTTATATCAAAATCCAAATAAAGTTACTACCAATTTCAATCCGTTATTGCCTGAATACGTTTTAATTAACAGTGATTATAATACTGGAAGAATTATTTCCAAACCATTAGCCAAACCTAACCTTGTTCCTTTTTCTTCGTCGTTATCTAGAAAGCCTTATTTAAACATATACAAGCCCGATGATGACACACCAAATGTAAGATATTATCTCTCCGAAAAGGAAACGCCACCTAAGTACAAATTGGTACCTTATGAACAAACACCTCCAGTCAAAGTTATACCACAAAATTTCAATGTGTATGACCCGAAGAATCCCTATGTTGTGTCTGTATTGAAACCTAAAGAACAAGTATATATAAAGCCTAAACCTATTCGACCTCAGTACTTTCACGTTCCAATAAATGCCCCATCTGCGATGAAGAAACAGCCCGTAATAGTAACTGAAAATTTTTACGAGAAGCCACCATTAACAGCTCCTCTTTTAATCGAAAATGGTTTTAAACCAATATTAAATCCTACTTTAAGTTATACTACTGAATTACCGGATTATACCGTAACTACACCTCAGACATATGTTACAAATTCAGAGCATAGAAAACAAAATATTATCGTCGAAACATCTGCAGATGAGTCCGTCGATAAGAATAAAGAAAATTTATACCAATATATTGTAGAGGATCACAAATATAATCCAGCAGAATATACAAGCTCTAATTTAGCTGCGATTCTAAATACTTTGCAACAAAACCAATCTATTCCAAAGCTAATTACTAGAGAAAACGTTGGTTCTTCGATAAGAACCCTACTACAAGCTTTGAACGCTTTAAAGTCTGCACCAATGGAAATTTGTCATCAAAGCCCGGTATTGAGTACACCTAAGCCGTTTGAGTCGTCTAAAAATGTAATAGATACTACCTATACAGCATACGAAAAAGACGAAAAACCTACAAGTCCAGCTCCAAATAATGATAAAAATGAAGACATATATATCCCTGTCGAACCGTATCTTGCTCCCGTAAAAACTCCATCACAACATATAGATGGTAAGAGTTATATTATGCTTTACAGTTAACATTCAGAGGTTTACCATTTTAAAATACAAATATTAGAAATTTTTTACTTTAAAATTTTCAGACAATAAAATAAAAAGTAGCTAATTATAAAGGTAGGAAAATGTATGAAGTATATACTAATTAAATCATTAATTTGAAAAGCTTTCATATTACTAAAGAATTTCACTTTTAGCTTTAGTATCACCATAAAATGTGCTAAGTCAATAAACTGCGTTCTGTAGATTTTCAGACGGGTGAAGGTACCGTTCAGCATTTCCCTATGCTGGTGACATCTGGTGAAGAAGGCGGAACTCCAGGACGACCGGGCATCGACTATCCCATTATGACTACGATTCCACACACGGCTTTTGACTGCAAAACTCAACGTTATAAGGGATTTTTTGCAGATCCTGAAACACGGTGTCAGGTTATTATGCTCATTAAATAAATTAAATCTATAAAGTTCAATATAGTTTTATAATGTCTACTTTTATAATAACGTAGATCCGTACCTAACTAACGTTTAATATTTAAAATGAAATATGGAAATCAAACAAAGAAACTGACTGAAGCCATGTAGAGCAAGTACCCTAAGGCTACCTACGTAGATGCTATTTTGATATTTATACATTGCGCGTATAGGGAAAGTAGGTCGACCAACTGCTAGTTTGTAAATACCTATTCAAATCAATCTATTTGTGTTAATTATTTATCTCGTTATGGATGTAAATCCTAAAATGTAATTATTGTAGGTATTTGCTTTGGAGCACATTCAGGGTCTTTTAAGTTGTGAGATAATAATTATTTATCAGTAATTCTATCAAGCCCCTATTGAGGTAGGCAGGTAGCATCTTGTTTGCTTCTTTCCGTACTTGCAAATTTATTTCGTTAAGATTAGTTTTCTACAGAGTCATAACGGTGCCAGTTACTTGTTTTACAATTTAGATTCTAATAAAGTTTACGGGAGCGAACCATAACTTTAAAAATGTTAAAAGATATATGAACTATCTACTATTCTAATAGTGTGTCTTCTGATTGATATGTCCAGTAAGACTGTTTCTAATTAATTGTTGTAAGGGTTTATCTATTCGATTCCATGAGTTACCTATACGAACGCTAAGAGGACAGCTTTTTTGTATGAACGCGTTGTTATCGTTCATTCAAGCACATAATTATTTCTCCAATGTAGATCACTCTTGGAAGGCCAGTATTTAAATTTTCACAAACATTTGCTTGCACACCTATTTTATTAGCAACCGCTCGCGACTTCGTACGCGTTAGTTAAACCTTAAGATATCTAACGATTTTTACTAACAAGATAGATATATTTAGTAAAAACCCTTATAATTATTTAGATAAACAGGTATCTACGTAGCCTGGTATACAATTTTGTTTACAAATGTAATGTCTGTGTATCCGAGTTCTACAAGTATGTGTTCGCGCATCGGTCACCCGTTTGAACTTAAACTTTGTACAGATATTATTGGCGTTTACGTGAATGTTGTTAAAGTACAGTAGGTGGCGTGTGAGTCGATTCAACAAATATGTGTCCTTTTTAGTTTACGGTCTTATAAATGTAAGTTTTGAGGACGAAACCCGAAATAAAATCTATACTACGTATCATTACGCTGTTAAGTACGAGTCTAAGCAGTCTGACATATTAAATAATACGATTGGGTGGTCATGTCCTACGGATTCGTGCTTTGTTACTCCAGTTGGGTTGAAACTTTATATAGTTATTGTTGGCCCCCGCTTAAAGGTTTCTAGCATACTTGTTTTTGGATATGTGAAAAAATTCACGGTAGTAGTACCTACCTATATATAATGTGTTTAAAAGTAAAACTATCAGAGGTAAGTAGGGTTTACACGTTAAGGAGTAATAGTCAATCAACTTATAAAATTTATTTAGAGAAGTAATTTCTTACAAATTCCATTGAAAATAACTTAAAGACCCTCTCCTCTAAAGGACGATTTATGTTACATCAAGCCGGGCGCCAGCCGGTACACGGTCAAACATCTATAGTATACTTTTGTATTAAGTAATTTATGCTACATCGGGCCGGGGCATGGTGCATGGTTAGATGGTGGTAGGGCTTTTTCTAATACTCGCCTAGCTAGCTATCACCTTCAAGTTGAAAATCTGTCGTCAAGCACGAATAGGTGTGTTCCGGAAGCTGCACTTGAGAGCCAGTCGTCCACTAGGTTTAGCGTGTTATCATCTTAGGCCACATCGACATTAACATCAGGTGAGATTGTGGCCACAACGCCAAACCTATAACGATAAAAAAAACTACGGAACCCTACACTCACCTGACATTTTTTTAATAATTACTTTACTTTTTTTACTAAAACTTTTTCATTAGGAATGCTACCTGTTGATTGCTAATGAAAATAAAGTCAAGGCGCCATCTATAAAAAAAGGTGTGTGTGTGCGGTTCACACACGATAGAAGTGAAACTTCATTTTAAAAGACATTTTCTATTTTATTTAAACAGTGTGCAATATACATACACGCCGACATCTACTCTCTCGTTCTGGCTCACACAAAGAGGAGAGACCGATAATGTGCGTTAAACGTTTAACGCTTGGAAGTCGCATAAGAAGTTTCACTTCAAAAATCTGTTTACTAACATGACAGCAATTAGATTGTTTACGTTCTATAATATTCATGCATAATATTTGCACGATTCGCCTAAGTAGGTATGCAATATTTACCATTATAAATAAATTTTGTACATAAATTTTGATAAACTAATGATAATTTTTATTCTTACAATTATAGATGTTGCATATTTCTATATATGTATATTAATTCAGTTCTAATTTATTTATTTAGGTTTGGCACTACTGCGATCTTAATGGCGGTCAAGCGTCGTTCTTGTGCCCGAACGGGACTATATTTTCTCAGGCAGCGCTCACCTGCGACTGGTGGTTCAATGTAAGATGCGCTTCCACTACCCAACTCTACGTTCTCAACGAGAGTCTTTACAAATACATACTACCGCATTCACCAAAATTCCCTGAAGATTTTAGTGGACCCTTGGTTGACAAGTAAGTTTACTTACCGACTTCTATATATTGATAAATATTTCGGAGACCTACACGGTCACATACAACCTACACAGTTGATTTGTGTGCTACAGTATATGTGGCAGCATAGAAATCAGAATTATCACCCTATAAAGGTTTGTATAAAAATCTGTGGCCATCGTCGCGCTATTCCCTAGTCGCTTAATAAGCACTGAACACGAGCACGAACTGCAGCGCACGTACACCAAGCGACTATTTATGACCAAATGAGGGCGCGCGCTATACTTGCATTTTGTCTACTAATATCTATATCTTTGAGGAGAAAAAAAGCAGATTTCTAATCTGGATTTGTTATGAGTTAAATTTTGTAGAATGACATTGTCAGTGTTCTGTGCTCAGGCTTGCAATGTTTCAGATACTTGACTTAGGTAGATACTTTCTAAATTATGCGTTATACATATCTATAGTGTAATTCTCCCTTCCGAATACTATATAGCACAGTGATAGCGTATTCGGACGCTAAACGCAAACATAACTTCGATCACTAAAAAACATGAGCTTTTGTTAAACGAAAACGTAGTGATATAATCAGATATTGATAATTTGTTTGGGTTCGCCTTGCGTATTATTGCCAAATTTCTCACCAAGAATCTTGAGAGCCAGTTCACTTTCTTGGGCGACACGATATCGAAACTTAGCATCACTCAGCATACTACTCAATTTGAATTTATTTAGGTCGCCGGTGAAATAAAATATCCACATTTGTGTTTGAAATCACCAATAAGTCGTGGGTAGGCATAGTGATTAACCCATTCCTTCCTACATGAAGATGTTTTTTTACCAACAGCTGAACATTTACAGGCTGATAGGTATTTACCAACAAAATATATCTAGTGTTGTTTCTCATATTTCAGATATTTAACTCTTAAGTTCAAAGAAATGGAAGAGGAATTTAAAAAGAATAAAAACAAACAGAAGAAGACAGATAAAGTTGAAAGCGAAGAATCCGATGAAAAAGGATCAGAGGACGATGATGATAAAAATAATGAATACGAAAAAACCAGTACTCAAAGCGCGGTCAGCGAAGCGAGCGTTATAGTTGAATCGGCTGGGGCCAGTGGCAATGTGGAGAGATTGCGCGATTATTAAAACTATGTACATGTATGTATTTTATTGTAAATAGGTAGGTTAAGAACGATTGGAAGGTATATTTATTTATAGAGTCTGTAGGGTTGAGGTCCTCATGACCTTCAATAATAATGTACGGATTTTATACGAATTAGCGTTATGTATATAAATTCTTTCTTGATTACTGAGAAATCCCCGCGGCCTTATGCTCAATGAAGTTAGTGTTCTTTTGAAGTTGGTATCACTTTCTAAGAAGATACAAAAAGTATAATCTGTGATAGTTTAACACATAGTACTTAAATATATGTTTTATTAAATGTGATTGATTGAAGTGAAATTGAGAACAGTGAATGTGGTTTATAATGTATTAAAGTAGCACGTAGCTTTTATAATTTGACGTCTACGAGCATAATATAAATGATTGCTCGTATTCCCAATTTCTAAATGCATGTATAAAATGTAACAAAAATATTTATATGAAATATAAAACTCGTCAGAAGTTATAAAATTAAGAAAACTTTGTAATACTAACATTTTGAAATAAGAAGGTAGGTACTGTAAAAACTCTGTTTAGAAATATCTACTACTGAATAAACATTAAAATATAAGAAAATGTTTCGTGATACAAACTAGTTCTAAAATGTGTGAATGAAATTATGCATCGTATTTTTAGTTAAAAACTGCCTGAACCTATGTAGTTTGTAATATTGAAACGCATCTTAAATTTATATGCACTTGTACCCGACCAAACTTGCCATATATAAGCTGTAAGAATTTTAATTATTTTTCTACCCGATAATAAATTATAGATAAACACATATTGTATATTGTCGTTAATTATTGTAGTAAAATATTTTTACATTTGTGTATATTTTTGTATTAAAAACGACAACAGCCTCTCATAAAAATTAAGTGTGAAATAAATTATAACGTGCGAATTGAAACACCAATATTTTGTGACATTAAATTATGATTTTATTTACAGCATCAAATGGATTATAATTATTAGTTAATATATTTTAATAATATCGAACAGTATAATTTAATTGAACACAATATGTAAAATAAAACTTTGAATATAACAAATACATAATATAATTATTTAAATTATATTTTACTAATATTTCATGACTAGTTGCGCACATTAAGATATTTTATTTTATGTATCTATTATAGTTCCTACATTCTCAGATTGGGACTTGGTTAACACTGAAATTCCTTATTTATAGTATTTATATTTTATACGGTTTAAATTGGCAACACTGACTACATTGCATGTAAGAACATGAGATTCCTCAAAGTAAAACTGCTAATTTATTGTAAAAGTACAGTAAAGCACATTCAAGAAATTGATGAACGCTATTTGGACCATAACAATCTAAACATACATACTTACATCAATTACAATGTCGCTAAAGAACATTTGATAAATTCGTATGTTATTCTCGTTATTTCACAGATCTTACACGTCTACGAAACAACTTATAGGTACGTGTTAATTAATTGTTATATAGACATCGTTTTCTATACATTTGTGTTTTGAAATATAATTTCTTACGTATAGAAATTGCCGTTTTTGCATTGTGGTTTGTTTATGATGCGCGTTTCATGTTCAAATAAACCTCATGTGTGAGATTTTATTTTAAATTGTTTACCTAAATATAATCCCTAATTGATATTCTGTCGTTTCTTTTTACTTTGACATTGTTAATAATAATTTCGATCTCTAAACGAGCTACGTGGCTGGCCACAAATTAAAATAGATAATGACCAATTGGAAGTAAAAATTCAAGAGCATTTGTTTATCATGTCGTTGTGAGCAATTGTCTTCGGCATGATTAGCAAAACAATATTCATACAGATTGCCATTAAAATTAGAAAGTAAAGATATTATAGCAAATAATTATGAATCATAGAAAATGTCATCAACGGACATGCATTGAAAGTTGACTATTTTCTTGAATAGGTATAAAAATAAGGGACTTCCAAATAGGCTTACTGCTAATCGTTATGACCTTTTTTACGATAACCATACATGCTTATAAAAATGGAACCACACAGAAGCAACCAAACTTGTAAAAGAAACTTCTAGAAATTAGGATGCGCTGGGCCGACAATCGATATGTGTCGTCATTATTCACTACAGTGTCTTAAGACTATAATGAATGTCTGCAAACTTGGTAGTGTCTTAAAATCAAACCTTGTTCATAATAGCAGCCGTCTTAACAATTCCAACAGTTTCAAAATTACAGTACTCTAGAACTGTAACTCTATTATCCATGGTCCTTACCAGACCGTGGTGCCAGTAAATTTTATTTTTACAGTACTATGTTTAGTACTTTTTCCAGAGGAAAAAAGAACACTTCATAATGCACTGAAAACGCCTTTAGGGAATTTATAGTATAGGTATCAGTAAGGTAAGTAAGGTATAGTAACTAAGGTATCTTTTATTATTAACGCTGTATTGACAAAAATATAAATACTTCAATATAGTAAATAGATGTTATATGTATGTTTCTATACAAAACGGCAATTTCATAGGTAAGGATTTCATATATTTTATATACTACTTACCTATTCTACATATATTAAAATAATTATTAATATGACATAATTATTAAGCATGAGTATAAAAGAGAATTGAGTACTCATAAATTATGGTTAATATTTTTTAAATTAATTGTTATTATTCTTATTACAAAACTATATTCGTAAAGTAAAATGGGCAGAATCATGACAAGTATTTGCGACGTCATTCGTTACCTCATCAATATGCAAGGTTACCAAATAATATATATATAAAAATATTATCTTATAGTGTATATTCAATGACTAATTAAATTTTTTATCATATTCAACTTTTATTTTAAATTTTGAACACCTATATTTATTCCGTGTCTTTGCCAATTTTTTCCAATTGCCAATCCCAACATTTTGTATATTATTTACAACCTCATCACCATAACTAATTCATATTATCACATCACAAGTTGTTACCGATTCAGTCTTATTTTTGTCACACTCACAGCTGGTACGTTTAGTCGCATACGTTTAAAGTATCCTTACATATAAACATTGATTTATCTAAATAAATAACTTGTATTTTTATATTTCACATATAATAATATAACTAAAAATCAATAGACAAATCAGTAACGGCTGTTTACCGAGGATTTTAAAATTTAATTAGTTTCATTTATATTGATATTGAGAATGATATAAGTAGCTAAAAGTACTGACCCGAAAACTGCAGACAAATTTATGAAATAGCATAAGCAATTCATATCCATAAGAAAACTGGCATTATTAAATTGTGATATTATAGAAATTACTTTATAACAACTACTAGGTAAATACATAAGTACTTGTTATCTTTTTTCCGTATAACGAAACAGATCTTAAGATTTTTTTTATATAACCTATACATAATGTTATAAACAACTTATGTATTGAAATTTACCCTGTTAGTTATAATAAACACATGAAAATACTTACCTAATTAAGATCAATAAATGCATAAAAATATGTGAACGAAATTGTTTCCTTTTCTATATATAAGGTATATAAATATATATTAAAAACGTGTAGAGTAGTGCAGGTAGGTAGGGGCCGGGTGGTGTCACACGCGACATGTGACACGCGACACGTGACACGTGACGCGCTTAGTGTTTGAGCAGCAGAGCGGCGTGTTTGAGACGCAGGTGCGAGCGCAACGTGTCGATGCGGCTGTAGGTCGCCGGGCAGTAGGGGCAGAGCGAGCGCTGCGCGGTGTGCGAGTGGAAGTGATGCCAGCGGTTAGAAACCTCCTTGCCGCACGACTTGCACCGCCATAGTGCTGTACTCTCCGCCGCCGCCACGAACATGCTGTGGTACGAGTACTGAGCCGCAGTGGGCTGCACGTGCACGTGCCCGCGCTCTGCAAACAATAACTCGCCATTGCATCCACCTCACCTCACTATACCTACACTCGTCCTCACCTCCTCACGTCTCTCACACATTGTATCCTTCCTATACGTGGTTCTCGAGCCGGCCAGATTAGGAATCCGTCGTATTCTAATTCGTTATATTTACACGAATAAGAAATGAGAATGAGGCTGTTGATGGTTGACAGGTCGTGCAGAGGTATTCATACTGTACTTAGACAAAATTGCAAATGTGTATGGAGGCGTGTGATACGCACAACTGAAACTACATGGGTTTGTAACATACCACAATTTAATGTAAAAATTAGTAATAAATACAACAGATAAATGCAGGAGTTTGCAACATGTTAAAATTGCATTACATAACATCAAACAATGTGAAAAATAAAATTGCATTAACTGCTTGCATGAAACAAAATCATTTAAATTAAACTTTAACGGAGGCATCAAACCAAGACATCAAACAAAATATTCATAAACAACAAATCGTTCATAAAATTTCATGTAATATAATATAATATATAACAACACTTAATAACTGTAACTGTTGTTAGGTACACGATTTGACACCCCCTCCCTATTAGTATTACACTATTGTGATATTACGATACTATAACAAATTTGCTAATGTTATAAGAAACAAAATAAACATAACTAGACCATTGCTATCCTGAATATATAACTACACAGAACTAATCCTGCACTCCATTGATTACAAAATATGATGGATCACATTCATGTGATACAAAATGTAAATTTTAAAATACAATATATTGGAATATTCAATAGATTGGCCAAATAAGTGACTAGGCCCCCAAGGACCCAATTTCATAAGACTAAATTTAGTAATTCGTTAACCTTATGTTTAAATTCCATATGGCATAAAGTTAGCTTTCAATTAAGTTCCAAACGTGATCGGTCACCATTATTATAATTATTAAGTTGCATAATTTTTTGAAAGCTGAAAAGAGATCAAAGGTTGATATTTTCTGAGCCAAACGATGTGATACTCCAAAATATTCTGGCCAGACACTATCATAGTATCCTAACCTAAAATATCTTAAATAATATTATCTATGTTACTAATCAAACAATTTGCTATAGCAAATTCACTTTTAAAATTGGTCTCAATTAATAGTAATATAAAAATGCATTCACGATTAGATTGAAGCGTAATAACGCGTTCGTAGGTTATTGACGGCGGACGCGATGTCTGTATGCACCCTGCACCCTGCACCCTTCACCCGTACCGTATCGGATGGATAGCCATGATCTACTTCAACAATAGACATTCACTTGCGCGACAATAAATTACTAAATAGTACACAACTATTACGATTGGCGGAGGTAAACAAGCTAAATCCTTAATATTACCAGCTATAAAACCTGTACATCACCGTAACCCAAACTGCGTTTCACTAAGTAGAAATATTAATTACGAGTAGTTCACTTATACTTTAATACAAATAGGTAGTTACTCTTTTATTCATTGATATTATATTTATATAATTTTAAATTATCATATTTAGTTTGGTTATTAAATAACTAGTAATATTGCACTGAGTATGAAATGTTATCAAATAATAAGCGCCCACGATATAAGAATAATTATTTATATAAAAAAAAACAATTGATATACTTAAAAGTAAATATAAAAATCTTTGTGGAGGAAGTACGTTTACTGACTATAATATTATATGTAAACCTGAGCTGACCTGAGCTTACATATCGAGTGGGCCCCTATATTCAATAGACAATTGTATAATCTATCTACGAGTTATGACTATTTTCAATAAATTGCACAAGTGGAATTGCATGTTCACAGCTACTAAACAGATAGAACTAAAGCCATCCATAACAACCCTGTTATGGGAAACGAACACGATATCATATTTGGATTAGCGGTTATTCTTAAATTAATCGACGAACCTTTTACTATATTTGGTAGGCAGGGATCTGATTTATATGCAGAAATTGTTTTACGTAATCTATATATGTGATCTTCAGCGGAAGAGGCCTGACTCTTATACGATACCGTTTTATTCTTGTAAATGTTAAATTAATTTTGTAGGTATGTCTAGCGTAATAAGGTAGTTTATTGTATGAATTATACTTTGCTTGAAATTGTTTAGCGTATACAATAAGAAAAAAAAAAGGTTGAGGCACTCCTCCGCTGACAGAGTTTTTATTAATGCATTAGTAATCATTAAAGATATTCGAAAAATTGAAAATAAATTTTCTCGAGTGATACTGTAATTCTCTGGGCGTTTAACGATCCATGCTTTTATACCCGTTAAAGAGACAGACGCGACCTCAACCGGATGCTAGATGCCTTATATTTATGCAAAGTAACTAACCATTAAAACATTAATATTATAATAGGAGTTCGAATCGTTAGCGTGTTAACACTCGTTGGTTCTAGCACCATTCCAATTTATCACATTTCAGTTACCGTACCACTCTAAGTGTTTAGCTAAAAATGTAACAATCTTAAATCTTAATTGAAAAATACATACATACATACACGCTAGGTTAGTCCCAATCGTAGAATGCCAATATTAGTTACTAAATGCGCAACCTCGAAACGTTTCTAAACTATATGAATTGATTGAAGGAGGTCTTTGACCTCAAGCACCAATCACACGTGAGTGGGCGTGCGCGTGCGCGTGCGACTGCGCCCGTTTACTAAACTAAACACCTACCAACGATAAAATAATAAAACGTGTTAACATCTCCAACATACATCGAACGATAACTGAATATAAACGAAATCAATGTTACTACTTCATGAATATAAAACAAACAACACTAATAAATCGTAATCATTATATAGTTATATAAATATAAAAGTATATTAAATCAGACAATAGAATATATCTAAGTATAAAAAAAAAACAATCTCCGTAAATAGATCAACTAGTCTAGTATAAAATCTTTTCGTATGTTTCCTTAGGCGCTATCCTTTAATACATCACAAATCCTTAATAATTATCCATCTTGCAAAGGCCTCATAGATTTACAAATGCATCTACACTGAGATTCAGTCAATATTTATATGTCGTTGACCAACGACGGATCACATTCTATTGCCAGTCCTCGAATATCCATTCTGCTCCGTTGTAGTTTCATTCCACCATAGGATTTCATAACATAAATACAATTAGCTACAGGAAACTCATAATTTCCTATCTAGTGAATAAATATAACAAGAAAACGCGGGCCCGTCCGGGATCCCCGCTAATAGTCAGCATCACTTCGCGGTCGCACCGCTACTTGATATAATGTATATTCTTAAATATCTTAAGATTCATATCGATATAATTATATATTAAAAAATAATATGGTAATAATAAAATTAACATCATATTATTGCTTTTGCCCGTTCCCGTATAGCGATTGGTATAGAAAAAGATTTTGCTTACCTACTTTACTAACACACGTTTCGAGACATTAATTCAGTAACATTGACATAATATGTATATAATCCTGACGTAAACCTTATACAAGATCACACTGGGGCAAGTCAAACACAACCGAGACAACATTAAAACGAGGCGTCACGTCAAAAAAAAGGCCCGTTTAAGTAATAGCACTTCAGCTTAATCCTACATAGGAAGCGGTATCGACGCGAGACGGTCCGTTAAAATTTTGACACATTAACAAGGACAGAGTCTGTGTGATAGCGTGCGCTGGCGCGGGGCTCACGCTCACAGAGCGTCGAGGCCGAACCAGTACATGGACAATCAGTCGAAGCCCGCGTCCAGGTGGTTCGCGAAGAGAGGGGGGGCGTGTGGCGCGTGCGCAGCTCCCGCGGGCGGCGCCGGGGGCGGTTCGAACTTGCGCGTGTCCGGGTTGTACGCGGGGTGTTTGAACTTGCAGTGCGTACGCAAGTTGTCCGACCGCGTGTACGTCGCGCGGCACAACGGGCACTCGAACCGCCCCGGGAAATGCACGTGATAGTGGTTCCGGATGTGTGTCACCACCTTGCCGCACAGCTTGCATCGGTGCAGATTGAGCGCGCCGGCGACGCGCTCGAACGTCAGCCGCATGTGCCACCCTTTAGAGCCTGTAACCAGCGATCCGTCACTCACTCCACTCCATCACTCCACGTACTCGACGAGTACACGCATCACGCCCTGTCTGCTTCATTACTACTCCTGATCACACCACGCTGCACTACATCACTCAATGCTGCAGCGCCAACAAACTCGACGGCACCGCTTTTATTGTCGGATTATATACCGAATATGTATTTATCAAAATAAATTGGTTTTGCAACATTAAGCAAGTAGTGCTGATCTGAGATACATCGTACTTTATAATATTTAGTGTTGTTGTATTGATGACAAAACGTATTACAGAGCTGCTCCAAACAATTTTATTGAATTTAGCACTATTTCAAGCGTTTTTTTTTGTTGTATCATTAACGCGATACTAAGGCTTTATCCTAGCTCTATTGATAAATAAAAGCATTAATATTTCAATACAAAAAATTAAAATATTTCGTTTACAGGCATGGAGTTACTCTTATCACAAAATAGTAATAATATTCAATTCAATGGAGATCCATGCAGAAATGAATCAATGATACTGAAGAAATGGTGTTTGTTATACATATTATTTGCATGAAAGAGCTGTATGTTAATTACTATCACCAAGCCTATAGAAAACGATTAGAGAGAAATAGGTCTGCCGTATATTTAAAATAAAAAGCATGTATACAGGGTGAAATGAAAAGAAAAGTGTTATAAATAAAGGAATATATTTGCAACAAACACACAATAACGATAGACTTACAAACAAGATTATTGTATAGTTAATCGGGAAATAAATTAAAATTAAGGCATTATCTAAATCATTTATGCTAATGTCAGTCTTTTACACCAATCACGTACTAGTAGTATTATTATCTACAAGGAACAACAAGAGATCTTGGTTTAAACATTTCTTAACTAGACTTTATAAATATTTCTATTGAACATAATTGTTATTGAAAAACAAAAGGCACTTCATACGACAATGTTTAAAGAAAAAAAAATTTGACAGAATAAGTAAAAATTTAAAGATCTGAAGGCCTCACGGCCTTAAACATTACATTAATTTAAGCTCATACATTTTAATTGGAAAATTGTATCTAGTTATAAATTTTATTACTAAGCAGAAATTCTTAATTTAAGCTCGTACATTTTAAATGTAAAATTGTATCTAGTTGAAATTTTATTACTAAGCAGAAATTAAATAAATATTTTAAGAGATTCATAATTTTAAGACGGTAAAAAAAATGATTGATATTAAATTCTGTACAAATTATCAATTGGGATGATTATACTTTAATTATAATTACAGACAATAAAACTGTACCATGTTAGAATATAAAAAATACCAAAATAAAAATCTGTTCTATTATTTCAGTAGGTATATTGAAATGTTTATCAGTTATAGAAATTCATACAGAAAAGTGTAAATCAAATGGTTGTATGGAAGCGATTATAATTTGTTTATTATTATATAGAATATGATTAATCGTAAAACACCACTTAGAGCAATTAGCGATAAGAATTAATTAGAGCAAGCGTTATATTTTTTACAATCGTTAATAAACGTGATCTCCAAGTACCAAAAGTCCAGTTATTACCCACAAAGCTGTTCAAAATCTAGTTCTTAATTTAATATAAGGAATCGTCCATAAAATACGTCACATTAAATTTTATTTTTTTATTAAACACCCTCCCCCTTCGTCATGCTATGTTCATTTTCTGTGACCACCCATATCAATATTACCTCACGAATAGTGATCTTCCGTACATTATATATGGCAATTAATAGTACACAAATCGATATTTTTAAATATTAATTATTTGCAAGATTTTTTTTTTCGTTCTGACTATACTGTTAGCAGCCTTAGGAGCCCTGGAGCCTTTACGGCTTTTATAGCTTTACCGGGCTTGGGAGCGAGCGCTTAAGGCACTCAGCCACGAAAGCTTAGCAACAACATCCAAGGGTGCCAAAGTGGCCGAACCTCGGCTCGGACTGTTTCGAGTATGCAATTAAGTCGCGATCTGAATGAAGAAATTAGTATTTCTGTTATATGAGGAAATATAACAAGTTATTAAGCTATAGTGACGGAAATATATACGTAAAAATATTTATATAACTATTTACAAATATGAAACGAATGACTTTCTATCATAAAAAAAACAAGAGAAAAATTTGTAAAATTGTTTTATGAGCTGCACACGTCGTTTCCTTGTCCTAACCCAACCCCCTTGTCACGTCTTGTCACAGTAAGCGAAATCCCCTCCCCATAAGTGCGAACGTATTTTATGAACGATCCCTAAGTATTTGACACAAAAAATTGCATATTTAAGTTACGAAGTCTGAACTAGTGGGTAAAAGAGATGTTATTTTTTGTACTTTACATTAATTTCCTATATTATTAGTAACAATCTACGACAAACGTTTTAAATAGAAACATTACTCACACCACATCTTAATTCTACTTACAAAATGGAAAACATCAAACCTATTAACAAGTTATATTTTGTTAGTCGAGTTAAAATTTGAGGTTATTACAACATTGAGCAAAAATGTACAAAGGCACAATATTTTTGTGAGGAATTATGGCGCATTCGGTTGACGATAATACAGATTTTAAACAACTAACGAGATCCGATGATTGCTAGATTAGCTGTATATATATCAAGTTATTCTACACTTTGTATATTAAATAAATTGTCGGATCTTAAAACTGAGCAGTGCTTCATACGAAGGTGTCTTTTGAGGTTATCAGCACGCGTTAATATAATAGGGCACAGTGGGCATTTGTGCCTTTCCGGGTTGTGGGATTTCATGTGTTTCTTTAAATTGTTAACATGTTTACCGCATATGTTACAAGGCTCTGGAACGCTATGTTGCTTGTGAGTAAGGGCTAATTTAAAAGACTTAACTAGGTTTTCGACATTACAGTTTTTGTTGCTGAACGGTTCCCATGGTTTTTTATTTTCGTCAACGCCATAGCTTTCACCTGTAAGATATTTTTATTTCTTCACTGCTACTTAATATAGCACAGTTTGGCATGCTCACTCACTCGATAGCAAACTTTTTTCTCAAATACCATTATCTACAACACTCTGTGTAGCCAATATCTGATTTCTTAGCGAGTTATCAATCCAATCCTTTACTCACATGCAGACCTAAGACTAATATTATCCCTTATCATTATTCATCACTCTAGTTAAATAACCATATCTGTTTTTTCCTATAATATACATCTGTGTAACAAACGTGTAATCGACAAATCTTATAAATAAAACTAGCGTCGAAAATGAAAAACCCGTGCAAGATGCTCGACCTATGTCCCTCAGGGGCGCCAAATCATTTTATAATACATAATGTCGTGACACACCGATTTCTTCATTTAAGTAAATAAATTGTCTACGTTAAGAAACAAATGAAATAATGATTAGTGCAAATTAAGGTGTTATGAAAAGCGCTGTCATGCTGTTGGGTGCTTTAACATGCAAATTAGTCAACTCCTTGCATTATAACGTCTAGGAACGGTTGCTATATTTCTTGGAAAATGTGAACAATGATGGATTTTTTTTTAGTCATTCCTAGACGTTATATGTAAGGCAAGCAAAATTTAAATAAGAACTAATTAGTAAAAGCATTGACATGTCTATACATTAAGTGTGTGTAAAACCTTTGTCATTTAATATGAATTCTAATTATGTTAATGAAAATATTATACCATAACATTTTTACATGAAAAATACTCAACTCGATTTCACTAAAGACAAAGATTCCACACAGTAAATACAACGACCACCAACAAAATTAGATAATGGAAGCGTAGCTAATGAAAATTCATCTTTGATTTGAAATTCAAAACAACAGACCTTGACGGAATACACTTAAAATTTTTGCGAAGGTATAAAAAATAACAATGTTCATGGTCGTTTTTATAAAATAATAAAGCTAACTCACCATCAATGGTGTCTGTCTGATCTGGATGGGGTTGCATTATTTGCTCATTTTCATTGCATTCATTGTTGATTGGATGCTGAGTTAACATGGACGCCATTTCAGATACTCCCATACCCTGAAACACAAAACAACCATTTGTTTGATGCCAGTTACACACTATAGGCTGACTATCACAAGACAGGACCAGTGACTTTTGGTGGGATCTTCATCTGTCATGTGATAGTTTTTATGGTATTTGGCCTTATATTATGTAATTTTACGTGATGTAGTTTGGTTATTTATTGTACACAATAATTGCTGCCTTGAAAGTTTTAACAAGGGAGCCGCCATCTTGTTAGAACTATGTTTGTTAAAGATTACAAGAATAATTAGAAAAAGGCTAAAATATTTTGCCACCAAATTTTATATTCTTCACCAATATGTATCCCCTAAGTATCTATTCACAAAAAATATTTTTACCGATAATTTATTTGAAAAAATTTGAAATAAAATGATTACACGATGCATTTCCGCAAAGTAACGCCTTCGTCAATCAAATATTTTTGTCATCATATTAATTCTTGTTTAACACGTATGGATTATTTAGGTGAGGTTGTAACTGCGATAATACACACAAGCCGAGCGAGCGAAGCGAGCGGACCGCTATAGTGACCGGCAAGTGCCAGATACAAGTCTTAGATAAGCGTTTTGATATTGTTTAGTGGTTCGATTTTAGTGGCACATCTATTATTTTAGGACAAATCTTTGAACCTTTGAATCTTTGAATCATTGAACGTGCATTTATTTGACAATATTTAAAATCATACCCTAAGAAAAAGATTACTTTCACATGACGTTGGCAGAATTGTAGATAAATTCAGTTGACATTAAATAAAAGGAGAAGACAAACCAAGTTAATTTTATAGATTATGGCTACACCTCCCTTATGAGACTTGTCTCTTTGTTAAAGTGAAACTTTTATACTATCGCCCCAAAACTCGCCGTGCAGTCAAGGATTATATTCGTAAATTAGGAACATTGTATATGTTAATGTGAGTTATTAATTTTAAAGTTTCACTTGCATCGTGGTTTCGTAAAACCACACTATTTTTTGAACCAAATGTCTCGTGCAGGTAGCGAGCTCGTAGCTATCTATATGCGTCTGCTAGGAGTTGCTTGCATATTTTGAAGAGTGTATTTTTCGCTTGTTATAAAGTTTTGAGTAGTACGCATATGTTTTACTTTAAATTAGAGAAAAAAATACTGTTGTTTATCTTTTTATTACATATGTAAATTCATTTATTGTCGCCAAAATAAATAATACAAATTAATAATGATTCTGTTACAAATAGAATATGGTACCCGTAGTCATTTTAACGATCTTGTATATTTAATACTATATGGCTATAATTTTTTCCTAAGTAAAACCAGTTCAACCAGATATATAAAATATTCTATTCTTCTAAAGTATAGGTAATATATTGTTCAACAAAGAATTAATTGTCCATTAAGTAAAAATCTTTTCTAATTTATATTATTGTCGATAATACATAAAAATATATAGCATAATAAAACTAAATTGTATGCGAAATATTGCCATGTTTAATTATTTGAACATATTAAACCCGTATTATGTATCATATTTCAAAAGTAATTATATTCTCTATGTATACAATAAAAAAATATTATGCTTATTAACGTTTTGTAGAAAGCGACATAATATACAAATTATTAATAGAACATAAAAACATTAAAGTCATAAAAATGTAAAACAATACAAAAATAAATAATTCCTAGGTTAGGTCTTCACTTGGTTGCTTATTTGTATTCTGAGAATGTTCACGATCTTGACAAAATTGATGTGCTTTACATCTGTCGTGATGATTTAATATTTCTAATCTGAAGTTGGCATTGCCTTCAATAAACGAAGTCCTATTGACAGTGAGCTCGTGTGACCACTTGCGGCAATACATGCAGTACATTATGTTCTGTGATTTGTCGTACTGCAACCACGAATAGAGCATCAGCCAATTAGAACGAAATCTCCCTCCCTTTTTAGCACTGATACATTTCCTGTTCGGTGTTTTCACCGGATCAGTTTGTTGAGACGGCTGAGCGAGAATCGAAGCTAGTATGTTGCTGGGTCGATTAGAGCTGAGGTCCAATAAGGGCTGGTTGGTCACTCCCACGTCGGCCGAGCAAAATGAGCCCGATTTCTGCCAACAAAGGAGGAAAGGATCTGCTTTATAACGACATTATTTGACTTGTAAAAATTACTGATCGAGCAGATCCCTTCCTTCCTGTTGACAGTATATTGTTTTACTTTGCATTTCCAAATGGAACAACAGATTTTGGCAAAGTAACGACTTTATCAATAAAAAAAGCACAACAAAACAAAAGCTATCATAACTAAAATAAACAGAAGAAAAAGATCACCTCATAGATCAACCGTGCATTTATAATATATAAGAGATCTCGAACGATTTAGTTCTAGTTCTAGGTTTCTTTAATTCATTACGCCCCATCATTTCTTTTTAAATATTTTTAGTCTTGTAACCGAAATAATGTATTTGCTTGATTGCAATTCTTAGAGCAACCGGCATCAATTTTAGAAAATGGCGAAAGTGGGTATCTGAAAATAATTAAAAATCATGTAACTGACCTGGAGATGAGGTTGGTCGAATGGTGGTGGGGGGAGCGCGGGCGGCGGGTGCGAGGCCAGCGGGATGTGAGGCGCGTACGGGGAGTCCGGTTCTTGCTTGACGAGCGGCGCGTGCGCCGGCGAGCGCGCGGCCAGCCGGTGCGGCGTGTGCGCGGGGGGCGGGGTCGACGGTTCCGACCCGGACCCGGTCGAGCCTCCCTTTCCAGACTTCAAGTGACTCTGCTACCACAAAAAAATAATCTATACATATTATCAAATTCAACGTTTCTCTGTCTGTTTGTTCGTTTATGTTTCACGTTATTTTCACGCGAAAACCACTCATCACATTTACATTATTTTAATTTTTATTCATAGCTAAGTTATCTGGCCAGGTTATAGAATATATTTTATAAGATAAAGTAACAAAAGAAATAATTCGTGAATCCATTCGGAAAAAGACGCATTTGGCTTAGTGGTACGAAGTGTGTGCTTAAAATATAAAACTAAAAAAACATAAAACAAACTTAGACTAGAAGTCTTGTTAATTATGATGTATACTATAATATCTTCTCTAACTTTTTATATTATATTTGTGAAGGAAAGAAAAACAATTATATAAAGAGCCCACTATGTTCATCGCTAGACCCGCGAATGTGGCAAAAGGATGTTAACTTATTATTAACTATTAAAAATTTGATAGTTGGTGGCTACAGAGAAATAAGTATTTGAGGGAGGCACGTTCATATTTGAACAAGTAATAGGCGACTAAAAGGCTCTCCTTCCTTAATTTTGAGCTACTTCTAGTCTCTTATTGTACCTCATAATGTCGATAAGGTGTATCGAGGTCATCACGTGGCACGGCTGAGTTCTTTCTGCGTCTCTTTTCGGGCGGTACGAGCTGCGAAGGATGAACTGGATGCAAGGGAGGCGCGGAGGAGAGCGGCGTGAGGGGCGCGGGGGGCGCGCAATGTGCGGCGGGCGGTGTAGCGAACGATTCCGACCGAGTGAGATTTTCCGCACTCACCGAAGGAGTCGATCGGTCCTCCGACTGCAAAAATTTACGAACAAATGAAATTTTTTCCAATAATTTATATAAAATCACACAAAGATTTTGTATGAGAAATTTAGATTCACAAGATCAGGCATTTAATCGTTTTTTCAATGTTGTGTAAAACTTCTTATACAAACTATACTATCTATATATAATAATGCTGAAGAGTTTTTTTTGATGTGAAACATCTAATGCGGCGGCACAGCGACTGTTGGCATGGCGACGCGTCGCCACGCCATGCGTCACCACGCTATATGATAGTATGAAACATCTAATACGGTCTGGTGACGCGTCGCCATGCGCATTTACCTGTTAATTTTTGATTATACCATATTTAATTACTTGGGAACTAACTACTAGTTGAAGTACGAAAAATTCTCCTTGTATATGTATAGCCAGATTCATGAGGAATAGTATAGGCTATGTAACTTTACGCAACGACCCAAGGAGCGAAGCAGTAACTATGAACGTTAAGTAATCAGGCAACCTGTAGGCAAGTACTGGCAGTGAAACTACGATAAGGCTACACGGGAGCCTTAGCGGCGGCGCCGTGGAGAGTTGTAAAATAAATTTAACACGGGTGAAACCGTGGGGCACAGCTAGTGATTAGATATGGAAAAGTTTATAATTTTTATATACCTTAGGATTCAATGTGTTATTTTCGGTCAAACCTCTAACTTGTAAGCTTTCAGCAGTTTTTAGGAACATCGGTAACATATTTTGGCCAACATTCACTTCACCCTGAAAGAAAATTGTAATTATATTAAATCTCTGAAAGTTAACATTGCTTAATGTTTAGAAAATGAAAAGAAATATAGTGTATTCAAAACTCAAAACAGTAATGTAAATATTTACCTTATACATAAAGTCCAGAAGTGATTTCATCTCTGATAATCGTACATCTTTGAGGAATATAATGGGATGTGGATGAGAGTTCTGTAGGAATATGGTTTCAAAGTATGGGGAACATGCCGAGAGTATTGTCTGGTGTGCCTAAAACAATACAAATCAAAAACACATTTTCACAAGTTTATTTTAAACAGCACGTGTAATTCAAACAAAAGAAATGATGCAAAGCTATGTGAAGGTCTTCACAATACTGTTAATATTATATAGAAACAGTGTACAAGTACCATTTTGGCAGATCTATTGTTATTTAAATTTGACGGTAAATGTTTTTTCATGAACTAGGTTTTCAGAAATAAGTACGTATTTTAAAACTATTGTTTAGATTTGGTGTATTTTTTTTAAATTGAATTATAATAAATTTGCTTTTGATCAATATAATAACTGACTATAGGTTTTAGCGTTGTGGCCACAATCTCACCTGATCTTAAGTGACGATGTGGTACAAGATCATACACAAAATGTGCGGTACTACCAAGCACTTTACTTATTTCGATTACAGCTTAGCTAGAAGTCTATTCGTGCAGAGTAATGACCGTTTACGATTCTATACCTACATTTTTTTCCGAACCTAGTGTCCATGTGAAATCTTTAATTTGTAAAATCTCACCGACTGTTGACAGCACAGCCTTCCCACCTTCGATATATTATAAATCTGGTTAAAATACATTTTTCGTTGTTAAGGTAGGATTACTTCAATGAAGCATTGCTTACTGTCTTCCTTACAGCTTCCCGAATTACATGCACCAATTGTAAGTTTCGTTTGATAAGACTTTTTTATCAATGTAATGTCAGCGAGTATTTACATTAATTTTAAATTTATAATATGATTAGTAATTATATTAAAATGTAATATCTGGTGGGTTTGGTAGAATTTCATCATTTTTTTTTAAATTTATAAGTTATATTTTAACAGATTTAAAGTAAATTTATTGATAAGTAGAATGTCATATATGTTGAAAGTAATTTCATCAGACGTGTTACGTCTATCCTGAGTTTAGTAAAGGTCACAAACAACATTCTATTCGTAACTAATAGGTATTGTAAAATTAAATAGTATCAGTAGCTTTTACCTAACTATCGTTTGCAGTTATTGCTTTATGCAAAGAAATCTACTTTCACTATGTGAAACGGATTCCAAAATAATATGATAATTACGTATGACCTATTTGGGAAAGTTTAAAACAAAAAAAAAAACATCATTGTCTAGTATTATGAAAAAACGGACAAGTAGCCGAGTCCTTAGGGTTCCATTTCTATACTGTTTACAATACATATAGTACATTATTGAACCGTCTTTTATATCTATAAATATTATAAAACTCAACGTCTCTCTGTCTGTCCGTCCGTTTATGTTCTTTTCACGCGAAAATCACTTATCAGTTTTTTTTTTTTTTAATTAATTGCTTTGTTATCTACCTCGGTTATGGGATATATTTTATTATATAAATTGACATACGAAGTAAGCAGTGACGATAATGGTGAATCAATTCGGAAAAAATATGCTTTCGGGGCGCTTAAATGGCTTACGCTGAGTAAACCATAAGAGATATATCAAATTAATTTAATACATAATTGTAGATCTTAAAAAGACCTACAAAAAGGTTACCGATAGCATATGTCCATCTTCTAAGTATCAGCTACAATAAGCATTTTTATTTTTAATATAATCTGCGGGCGACCGCCTTGGGTGGCAGCGAGGGCGCGTGCACTCGACGGCCGGCATTCTGTAGACTACGCGTTTGGAACTGCGGGCACAGCTAGTTAAATTATACGACCTACAACCTTCCTAAATAAATAATTCAAACAATAATATCTTGTTCTTTATACTATTAGTATAGAATTTCCAAGGTCTTCGGTTATGTAACAAAACATAGGAAAGAGCAGAGACGATATTAAAAACTCAACTAGGAAAAAATCACTGTCAGGACCTCTGAAATAAACTGCCGAAACCGTTAAATATAGCATAACAGAAATACAGTAACAAGAACTGATGAAGAAATCTAAAAATGTTCGCTGCACCCTATATCACTAACATATTAATATTTAAGCCACAATATGTGTGTTTTATTAATGTTTCAAAAGAAATAAAAAATGTTTATGTTATGTATACGTGAAAGGACAACTACGAATTGTAAGCTCAAAAAGGCGACCCTGATTATTGTTTACTATATATGTATAACATTATATGCATAACTTGTAGAAGGGCTTTCAAAACTGTATGTAGCTTGGAAGTACTGTAAAGAGCCGCATTTACTTATTGCGTTAACATACGTTGTTTTTATTTTTTTTAATAGTATGAAGCCATATATAAATTTTTGTATTCGATATTAATATAATTCGATGTTTTTGAGAACTTAAAATATCCGCAATATAACTCGTGTGGCGCGGTGGATTTGAAATACATTATTTTTGGATTTATTCCTAAACATTAGTTTTAAAAAAATACACTCTTCGTGCCCAATTTCAAGATTGTAAAGCCTGCGGGAAGTACCCTATAGGTTTTGTTAATTGGTTACTGCAATATGAGATCATAGATTTTAGCATTCGGTATTAATTACAATGACAGGTTAATACGCTCTTTTCAAGATAAAATAAATAGATATAATTTAAAAAAATATAATTTTATTGCATTATAATTCCACACGGGATAAAAAAATATCATTATTTTCAGATTTATTGCATAACTTTGGTTAAAAAAACCTCTCTTCGTGCCAAATTTCAAGGCTCGGGCTCTGGGAAGTACTTTATAGATTTTCATAATCGGTTCGTGAGCGATGTTTTAAACTATGAAGTGCCGCCGTATCTCTTTAATACGTTAACCTAGAAACTTGATTTTTTACTGCAATATGGGGCCATAGATTTATTATATGATATTCATTTCAACTTTATACCTCAAGTCGTTTTCGAAAAAGGGTGATCTTATATACAACAAAGTAATCCTATAAAGGTTCCGTTTTTTTCTTTATGAAGTACGGACCCCTAACAGTATTTGTCAGTAGGTAACACTTAAATGTTTCAAGAATTATTTGTTTTCGACACACATACAATTTTACATCACATTTGAATATATATGTAAGTGTAAACAGATTGTCCTAATTTTTTTATCTTTAATATATGTATAGTTAAGTCAAATTAATTCAGGATAGCGGTTAGCAATACGTACGTGCCAGCTTTTTTAAAATTAATATACTGGATGGAAACAATAAGTCTTACTTATACTATATACTAGAATTTTCTTCATGCACAATATATGTTCCAAGCGTTCAAGCCAATGACCAACTCGAATAAATACATATATATCTCTATTTATATATTTATTATATATATATCCAATAAATCACAGAATATGTATGGAAGAAAAACTAAAACTAAATGCATATAATGTATCTCGTTTACTATTTCTTACACATTATTATAGCTCTGGTCGAGTGTGTTAGACTACCGCAACCATCGACGTAGGTTCGAAACCCACAACAAGCCTGAACTTTCAGTGAAGGAAAACATCGTTATAAAACCATAGCATAGTGGTAAAGTTCTTCCTAACGTCCGCCTCTACCCTCTCGAGTTGAAAGTATGTTGTTTTGACAGATTCAAAGAGTACACTCCAATACTTAGCTCGGTGTTTTGTGTATGCGAGTTCGAGGAACGCCTACAGCGTTCAAGATTTTGCGATTGTTACAGTTACATGTTAAATTCTAGAAATAAAAATATCATTCTAGAGTTGATACCATCCCATATAGGTTTAATAGAAAACGAAAAAGTGGATCGATTAGCAAAAGGTGTTCTTATTATAATGCATACCTTATGTTAACCATACTTCTTTATCTAATAAAAAACAATGTCGTGAAACGTGGAAGGAATATTTTGATGAGCGATCAATTAATAAAGGCATATGGTACAAAACCATGCAGCTAACTGAAATTAGTTACTGCCTTTCGACTCTGTTCAGGACAAATTCCATTGAATAGTTTTTGTGTTTAATAAAAATTAAGTCGTCTCCAAATTGAGAATTGTGCAATAGTATAGAAGATGTATATCACATAATGATCAAATGTGTACGAAACCAACCCGATAGATTAGTACGGCAAAATAAAATTTATAATTCATTGCGATGTATTAGGTAATAGTAATAGCACTCTTGTTTTCCGACATCTGAGGGAGCAAGGACGCTTTACAAACTGGTTATGACAAACATTAGAAAACGTTAAATTTTGAGATTTGTCTGGATGTATTTACTCTATTATCAACAATTTTTTAGTGACATGCATGGGGTTAAGATAGTCACTGATAAACCAAATCTTAAATATAAATAAGGAAGAAAAAAAGTACATATAAGTGCGTTGTTGTTGAGAGTCAGTCCTTCTAAGCTGAAGCTACCACCATCTTTGGCCACTGCGTCACTTAACATCAGGTTAAGTTGTGGTCAAACGCTAAATTTATAAAGTAGGTTTATTTAGTCTTCTTATTATTTATTCATCGTGTCGGCATATGTCGTATAAAAAAAATAGCTCGTGCCGTGGTTAAAATACTGGCTTGCCAATGAAGCTGGAATCGGGAGTGACTGTCCAGAGTGCGCTCAATGTACTCGAGTATAGTCACTCGCGGAGGCTCTTTTAATGCACCCCTACTTTCGTGTACTAACTAAAGTATCTATTAATATCTGCTTATATAGTAGTAGACTTTCCAAACTAGAATATAATTGTTAAAAAATATATTTTTATGTCCCGTACTCTTTGTGTAAGTTCTAGGATTTGTTTTTAAATTGTTTTTGTCGCAATCAAGAGTTTGCAAATGTTACAAAGGTTATAATTTTTTTTTTTTTTTAAAGAATGTCCTATCCCATTTATTTTATGTTAGTACCGTGGATAAATGATTCAGAACCGTGGCATAAAACATTTGAAATTGTATCCTCTTTTTCGATATTTTATAGTTGTAGCAAAGTGCTTTTGCACTTTCATTTTTACAATAAAATAGAATGAAAATATGCAAGAAAAAAACGAAAAAAGTTCGCTTACAGAAATAAAAAAAAAATAGTCAAAAAGGTAACGGATAGAACAGAATCACCATATAACATAGTATAATATAATGGTAAATTATTAATATACATAAAATATCTCCACAAATTAAATTTAAATGTAAACCTCTATGAGGTATTTTTGTTGATAAATACCTAACAAGAAATGAAATGACACATTCAGTCCGTATCAGATGATAGCTAGACATAATACATTTGGCTGTCTAGATCAAGACCCTAAAACTTGCTTAACAACTGCCATAAAAATTAGAAAGTTTAAAAAACATGCATAACTTCTTTAGACTCCTTTCAACCTACAAAATAAATTGCATTCTATTAGCATAAAAGTTTAGCTTTCATAGTTAATTGTTGAATATAAATGGCATATAAAGGAAGTAACCGTTCAACAGTTATTGACCTTTAGATTTACTGAAATCTAATATAAAATGAATATCAAAATTTCCATGTTGCACAGTTATAGTTCTTTGCATAGTAATGTATAAAATTTTAAAAATTCATTTTATCAATTAAAATACTTGCAACCTAACTACCAAAAGATTGGAAGGATTATAGACAAATTTTAATTACAGTAATATTACACAATACATAATTTTTATTTACAAGTATATCTATATTAATATATCTGTAGTTCAGTCTTTACATCTACTTTTTTCCAAATTTCCTGATATATATCCTATATAAAACACACTGAGCACAAAAATTACATACAATTTTTTGTCTCTCTGACTGTTTATATGTCCGGATTTAACTTGAAAGCTGTTTGACCGATTTTGATATAATTTTGTAGACAGGAAGCATAATAGGTCATGCTATAATTGATAACACTGCGTTGTGTCAAGAATACTTTTAGAAATCGTAAACAAAATGTATTAATTTATAACTAATTTTGATGCAATTTTGAATACGGTAACTATATGAAAGCAAGTACTGCATAATAACCGCACGCGATGCCCCGGGGGCACCACTAGTATTTAGTGTTTCATATTTACAATACAGTACATAAAATTGTCATCATTAACAATTATAGTAGCTTGTATGGTTATGTATTTAGATAGGTAAATCCTAAATATTTTTTCATGTTTAAAATCTTACAACATGCGAATTTAGTAAAGAATAACCTTCTGAAATTAACAAGTATTTAAATATCTACAATGAAGACTACCTTGACTTGATGGCCTAAGGTAATAATTTAGCTCTAATGACAATCGAGATTTTTATATATTATCTTCCTTTACTACATATTAGTTTTGCCAATGTCCTTGGAATTAATTAGTCATTAGTAATAAAAGAACAGACAAAAATCAGTCCTAGTAGCTCTAATATCTAAGCTTTTTTTACATAAAATATGTAGATATGCATTAAAATATATATAAATGGTACAGTTTTCAACTAACCATATAAATGATGACGCTTAATATTCAAACAGTATCTAAAAATTATAAAAAGGAGACTTTAATATGAAATTAGCAGTATTATAGTATATTGTATATACCTACCTACCTAGGAAATGAGACATAATATTTTTTCAACAGAAATGGTTAAATCTCTAAATTTACAATGTTTGTGCCATAACATGTTTCATAGTTTTAATCAATGTATTCTAAATAATCCTTAGTGATGAATTGAGGAGTTATTTATAACAAAAAACAAAAGTTATTTAAGTCTGTTATAATAAATGATAACATTAATCATGTTTGTTTACTATGTAACTGCATTTGTTGTGTCATAATAATAAAATGCACTCACATGCTCCAATGCAATGTCAATATTTACATATTATTCCTACAATATGTAATAACATTAAAAACTTCAGTAATTAAAATAATTATGTACTTATTTCATAAACCTACATTTTAACTCAGTAAGTTTATATTATGCAAAGCATAAAATAAAACTACAAATTTAAATTTATAATTATATAAAATTAAAATATTTCATAAATCATATGAGGTCAGCTTGCCCATAATCAAGATTATTTTGTAAGATTAAGAAAATACATTTTTTTTTTGAATTAACAAATTGAGCATACATACCTTTACCGTCTCTCCATCACATGCCAGTGTGACATCACATAGAGCTTCCCTCTGTAGTAGACTTGCAAGCACATCAGTCAGGTTGGTGGGGTGGTTGTTCCAGCGCAAGCAAAATTGCTGGTCCATTGTAGGTGCTAATGTCAGTGACCGTGCTGCAAACACCCACATATATTAGGTTGAATAATGATTTACCTACTATATAATTCCATTTTTTTTTTTATAATATAGAAAAAAATTCGCAGTAATAAATATACAAGGTTATTTTAAATGAAACATAAATTCAAAATAGCAGACAATTGCTGAAAACGAAGTTAGACTTGGTATTTAAACAAGTGGTAATTAGAGACGTACGCCGGTTATCAAATTTACATTAAGATACTATGTGCAAAAAATTGGCGGCCATAGGGCCTAGATAGGAGAGCGCAGAGATAAGTGACATCAGCGGCTCGAATTAATGGGGGCCGCGGGCAGCGAGCTTACTGTACTCCACATTGACAGTTAGCCCGCCGACACATATCTACTTGTTGCATGATCCAAACAACATATACACATTATGTAATTTATCTCCAGAAGACGGTGCGCGAGGCCAGCGACCCTACGGGACGCGGAAACCTCTAGCCGCCTCTGTAAACGAGTTTAAAAAAGTAGTACCGCTGGCCAAAAAAATCGCAACATGTTGACACCGTTATAATCGCCAAGTTGGATGCCCCAGTTGCTAGGTCCATACGTGCGATATCAGGAATTTTGGGATGCACCACTATTTGTTGTTTATCACAGATCATGCCGCGTGCCTAGAATTCAGTAAACGAACATGTAAGGGATTTCTAAACGCGTCGTTGTCAACTTTAGCTATTCGTAGCGCCATTTGCCAATTCCGTATCACTAAATCTGAGGATTTCAGTATCAATAAACACTATATTTTTTTCTGAACACATATATAAATCACTATCACTAATACAATTAATATCTGTGACACAACAAGTCAATATTTCCTAACTCACCATTTGCAAAATTTTTGCCATCACAAACGCCACCCGACCCCTACCTTGCACTGTCTTTTTGACCACACACACATCTCGATTTCCGTGTTCACTCACGGCCTTCGGAATATCTTTCACATCAATCGGCCAGATTCGCAACGCGAACTTCATGCGTTTCTCGGTTAAAGGCGCTAAATTCAAATTTTGCAAAGTGAATAACCGTACCTTTTTACAACATTTAAACACTTTACCTACACAAAAGAACCGGATTATATTTATAACAACCATTGAAAACATATTGTGTCATATATTTGTAAAATTCACCCAAATATTATTGAATATTTACCATATCTTTTCCCTCCATAGATGCTTTTGTGTAAAAGAGGTTATAACGCGGAAGCAAAACTTGCACTCAAAATAATATACTGTAATACAACAAAACTATATGAACGTCGTATAACTTCATTAAAACTTAAGTATAATACGTGAAAATTTATAGTTATGTTATTGAATTATTAAAACATCTACTAATTTTAACATTGTCCTTGACATTATTATCACAATTTCGCACATGCAAGTTTGATTGTTATCAAAGCGCCATCTACAAACCTCTTATCAATAGAACTGAAATTTGGTTCTTGTGGCAATATGAATCACAAGATGGCGTTACTTACAGGAATAGAAATAGATTCCTAACCATGGTACAATGAACCCATTCGTACAGTCAGCTTTATAAATACCTACTGAAACAGTTACTTTTTAATTGCTAATTGAAGCACTTTTATCTGGTATAGTGTTTGAAAATGGAATATTAATTCTAACATATAGGTATTAAACTACAACATTCATGTATAAGTATACATTTTAGAGGTTAGACCTGAAACTGACTTGAATTTCAATAAATTATGTGCCCTGAGCCGTATATATACTATAATTAAATCGCAAATTTTTAACTATAAACAACTTTTTGTGAGATGTCCATCTTCATGTCAATCCAGAGATCTACATATTGAAATATATATTTCTATGTGAAATTTTGCTATATTACAAGGCGCACAAAATAATATTTTAATTAGATAGGTAGGTAAATATTTGGACGCGATATTAGGCGAACTTAGCGAGGCGAGGTCATACGTACTTCATAACTTATGGAGCCTACCTATACCTATACATAATAAAATAAAAAAACAGCATCTTTATTACGAGAGTCCGTTAAATAGACTAGTATCTATAAGTAAATATTTTAGGTGCCTAGACAAATGGACCGAAATGCCTTCTAATCATGATAGAGCGTGGTTCGTTGAACTCTACAATAAATCGTTGAATTTGGCCTTCTACTCTCTACAAGTCGGTGATGATATCAATTAGGACATATGTTGCAGCAGTTCTAGGTTTGTCTAGACGAGCACATGCGTCATCATTTTGATATTATTTTTTTATGTTCAGTGCAATATTAGATATGCCTACAAAGGATGAAGGGCAGAATTAAGTTACGGACAAAGATAATTACAAAAATAATTCTTGTCTAGCTGAAAATACATTAATGTGATATTTAGACAATAGATTCTTTAAGAAGGTATGATTCCAACCAATTTTATGTGCGTTAAGCGTTCAACGTTTAACGCTTGGAAGTCGCATAAGAAGTTGCTCTTGAAATGGTAGATGTGGCTAATGGGATCACTTTCAAACCAAAAAGACACTTAAGGACTGATTAGAAAATTATTTAAGTTAAACATTTTGAATTTATTTTAAATGAAACGTTAACATTGTGAAATATATAAAATACAAGAGTTATGTCAGATAACTAGACATGTTTCTTATTCAAAAGATTTTCACGGAATTAATCAAATATGACAATTCTACCTGAACAAATAAAACTAACATTCCAAATTTAAACTAATTCAAACATAATACATAAACCAAACAGATCAGAGTTGACATCAAAAGTGTATGTGTAATCTGAGATTACCAATCAACAGTTTCACTTCAATTAAATATAATTCCTATGTACCTACCTAGTTCATTAGTTTTTTTATAGGAATATTTCAAATTATTTCCTAAAGTATGAGGCAAAATTGAATACTCTAGAAGGCAACATTTACTTACGTTAATTTAAGTGTTTATGACGACGAAATTATTTATTTTGATAAAGATTAATATTTTACAGGTTATGACCCGTAACTTGTGAGTTAACGTAAACACAAACTATATCACATACTCGTAGCAGCAGTAATTAAATATAAAATTGTATATGTATATAGTAGATATCACAGAAGCATTTTTATTTCTTTTTATTAATAATTTATTTATAATGTTTTATATTCAACAGTACCACTCCATAGGCAACGTATTGTAAGAGTAGGTACTTATGAGCTGGCGGCAATTGTTTGTTTGAATGGATTTAACATTTGACATTATCACAATAAATCATTTTATTCGTATGAATGGTTCTCGAGTTATAAGTATCTATACTAAGTTGCAGAAAGACCTGACAGACAGACGTTGCTTTTTAAAAAGTGACTTCGTTCCCTTTTTACTTCGAAAAGAAACGACTTGCGCGCCACCTATTGTAAACTGGTAGTATTAAAACAGAACTTTCACAGCTCATTAAAGTTTCATCGCAACTGGATAAATATATTTAAATAGAATAGGAAGTGAAAAAAATATCTTTTAAAATACTAAGCATAGAATAAGACACGCCCTTATCACTTAGGACGGATAATGTACCGATTACTAATTTATATATTTTAATAGACATAAAAACCAACTGATTTCGTTGTGCCATAGAACTAGGTAGAAGTGTTTCTATCCGTCGTATCAAGTTCTGAGATCAGCATGTGTAATTAGCTCTTAACATCAACGTAATCCGTTTGTATAAGAGAAGATATACTTGGCATTTACTAGTTGTATCCGATATACCTGAGTAGACAGTTGGAATCAATGGTAGATCAGGTAACTGAGGACAAGAGGTAGGTAATATAAATATACTTAAAGAATGGAGATGAAATGTCTAGTAGCAAAAAGGTTTTTTAGGAATACCTATTTAATTTATTGATATTTTATATACAAACCACGTTGAATATTTTTAGCTTTTTGGTTATAGGTATGAAAAAATGTACTATAATTATGATTAAGTAGTTAAGTTTTGAAAATAATTTCAGTGCTTTTTCTTAAATATTTTAATTCATGTATCTAGCACACAGAAATTTCTCATGAGAAGCTATTTTATGTTAGTAAGTTTTCACTTTTGTGGCAGCTTTGCTATTATTGGATTATTAGCTTAGTACTTGCAGATTTTTTAGAAAATAATGATCTCATAAAAGCACCTACATAAATACATAAAAGCATAACTATTAAATTAACTCATTGGATCAGGTATATTATATGCACTATATGTTTCCCGCGGCTCTCTAATTATTCTCAGTATATAATATATCTCACTAATGACAAACACTTGACAAAAATTCAGAAAAAAAATTGCGTTTTCGTTATCAGAGTGTCCTTTATATAGGATGTAGGTACATCAGAAAATTTTAAAACAGATCAGAACCATGTACAGACAGAACTACAGATTTATTAATATAGATATACTGGTAAATAAAATTATGTATTGTGTTATAAAAATATTATTACTGAAATTAAAATTTTGTGAACGCCTATAATGAACAGTATAGCGGATTTTATTTACCTTAACTGCTTTACACACGCATTCATCTGATATAACCAAAATAATGTATACTAAAAACGGATTTGTTATTTAAACATTTCCTGGTAGATAGGTAGGTACGTATAGCAATTGAAATGAAATTCCGAGCTGGAGTGTTGTGAACAACAATCTGTTCATTACCGCAGTGATGAGAGTGGCTGTCCGTGTCACTCGGTAATGTAATGCAGTGCGAATGAGTCAATCTCCTCGGGGCCGAGTAAGGGTGAAAGCTGATTTATACGTATCCAGTCGCTGGCGCTAGTATCGTTGTTATGCCAGCGCTGGCAAGGTACTAGTTCCGTATAAACAGTTTTGCGGCTATCATTGGACTGGTACGAAAAAAAGTGTTAACACAAAGCTAGTACCTTGCCAGCACTCGCATGACAGTGAGACTTGCGCCAGCGACTGGATACGTATAAATCAGCTTTAAGCGCTATTAAGTAATCGATTCATTGAGTTCGACATCCGAGTCTTCCTATTACTATTGCTCTAAGGGAAGCTCGGGTTGAATCTTTTATTACTGATTTTATTAAACGTAATTATTTTATATTATCTGTGATTCCTAGTAGTATCCCTAGTTTTAATGAGTTATAAATGATACCAATATCTACTAAACTTTAACAGAAATATATATACATTTAAATCGATCTTTATTTTTAATTGCTAAAATAACCTATAACCTACATATTTATATTCTATTGTCACAATTTAAATTTATTTTTCTAGAGTTATTCTTATGACTTTTCTCTTAATCTATAATAAACTTATGTTCTTCTTCTTCTTCTTTTTCCTAATTTGGCAACCGGTATTCTTTTTTGAAGAACATTACTGCCATTATCGAGTATATATAGTTTCCAGTGTTCTGACAATTTGTGTATCCTAACAAGATGGTGGCTCCCTTGTTAGAAGTTTCTAGGGAGATTTTGTGACATTATCACAGAATTCATGATCCATGTTATAATTTCCTATTCACTTCACTTGTGCACAATATCCAAACTTTAGTATGCACATCGCCACCTGCATTTCACAATATAGGGTCAAATAACACAAACTTATGAATAGAAAATAAAAACCACTACATGACAGTTTGAGATCCCACCAAAACTTCAACTTATGTTATACAAATAATTCTACTAATTATAATTAACTCTTCTTCTTGTTTTGGCGCCGCAAAAAGTTGGTCCAACAAGATGGTTGGTCTCTTGTTTTTTTGTGACATCTCAAAATGCATGTTTCCAGTTAATATTTAATTTTATAATCCACTTCACGAATGCACAATAACCAAACTATATTAACCAATATTAAATAATATAGGGTGAATGCACCTAAGTTAATTAATTAAAAATAAAAACCACAACATATCAGCTCAAGATCCCGCCACAAACTCTATTATAATTAATAAGTATAATTTATAATGATAATTCGTACTTTGATTTTTTTTATGTTAATCTAATTATCACTTGTGAGGAGAGTGAACCGCTGATGCACTTAGTTTTCCAATCTAAACAATAGAAATTCATCGGGTGCACGGCCCGCGGGACGCTCATCTATCTCTATGTAAATTATGCGACAAATAACACTGACTTGTGTTCATCAGGTCATGCACGTGAGGCAATGAAGTCGCGGATAATTTTTTATGGTGTATCCATTTGAAAGAATTGGGTTGGAGGACAATTACGACTAAGAATTTAAGGGAATCCTGTTCTAGCTAGTTTGAAACGGTTATTTACTTATGTTTTAGGTACATTGTTCTTTCATAAAGGTAAATTTTATTAAGTTTTAAATATACCTATATATTTATTTTGGGCTTAAACTGAAAACCATTTTTTAATAAAAGGGTGACCCAATACAATCTACTGATATGATTTACCTAATATATAATATTAATTAATATAAACGTACGCTTTTGTTACGCAGTAGTTATTTTTATGCCGTAATTTTACTTTTACCCATATTATTGGCTATTCATACAGCCTATCAACTGAGAAATGACATATAATTTCCGTGTACAAAATACCATCAAAATCGGTTAAGAATTAATTAAAACATTTTTACAATTTCTAAAAGTATTATTGAAAATTCTTAAAGCCTCTCAATTGACCAATAACATAAGCTTCCCGTGTACAAAATTTCATAAGAATCGGTTAAGCCCTTTTATGAGTTAATTCCGGACATAAAAAGTACACAGAATTAAAAAGACGGACTTTCGTATATTATTAAAATGGAAACGGTTACTATGGCAACGCTTACCATAGCAAAGGTTAATATAACAACAGTTATCAAATAGATACAATAATAATAATTTATACAGATTAAAAAATAATTACTAAAAAAATCAGGGTTTCTTAGACTACCTATACAATCATACAACACAAATTTAATCCCTTAATTTAATTTAGGTTTAAAAATGCTGGCTTTTTCAATTGGAGAGTATATGTGGTTCGTGTGTTATTAATAATTATCATGAAATCTATAAACAATAATTTTTTTTTTCACCATACAAAGTTTCAACCCTTATTTTACACCCTTGAATGATTTTTTTAATAAATGGAAGAGTACGTGTGCTAAATTTCAGGTCAATCGGACCTATAGTTTTGGAGATCTTGTGTTGAGTGGTATTTCGCTTTTATATATATAGATAGATATATTTTTTAAATAAATCCCAGATATATTATTATAATATTAGTGATATTCACGTAGGTAACCGTTGAAAGAGAATTTAAGATATTTTTAATTTTTAGGAATTTATATTTCGGTGTCATATTATCCATTTTCAGCAATTGTCCAAGCATCAATAAAACATTGCTTGATTAATTAAGAAATTTGAATACTGAAAATTGTATTGTAAGTAACAACTGTAAGTACAATTGTAAGTAACAATAGTAAGGATCTTATATTTCAACACTTTTAAACACATATGCATAGGATGTTACTACTGTAGGGGTATTTGGTATAAGATATTTACAGACAAGCTGTGGCAGTCGTCCTGATAGATAATGCCAGTCCCTTCAGAATATTCCCATTTAGGCTCAGGATAGGAAAAAATATCACCGTTATGTAAAATCTATCAGGCTACTCATGATATCAATCATTTGTTGTGGGAATGTGTCCAGACCAAGGAATTGCGCCAAAAATACTCTCGGAGTCCTGAAGAAGAGTAAGAGAGGATGTAATATTGGAATTACCTATGTGATCTGCAAAATTTATTAATTTTGCCTCTTTAATTCGTAAATGTAAATAAGAATTTAAAATATATTTAGAAAATTGAATTCTACAATGGGGCTGGCATACTCATCAGTAATGTAGTGACCGACCCGTCGTTCAAATAAAATATTAAAGGGATACTTACCATAAGTTCGTAGTCATTATTGTGATAAATTCGCAGTAGCAGTAAGCGCTCAGCAAGGACGACATCTTCTTAATAGACCAGGATCTTGTAGTCATCATTCTTCTTTAGTTGGCTTCTTTCAATTTACAAATAAAAAATAACAAATATTCGCTTTGCAATAATATGTATGTAGGATTTGTGGATCGGGTAATCTATGGTTGAGAATCTGAGATTTAAAATCTACTGTTGGTCATTGTGAGGAGTTTTTAACTGCGAGCATTAATTCTTAATTGATTTGCGTCTGAAAAGCTTTTGTCCAACAATAATTATTAACTAATTTTTACATTTTCCCTGCCGTAGTGGGTGCAATGACTGATTATAATGTAATATTACAAATGATTATCCGGCTAAAAATTTAGCTTGAAAATCAAGAATGTAAAAGCAGAAAATTTACTGTAAAAATATGGGATAACATTTATTTAATTGTTTTTGGTGATAAATGTTGTCATTTTGGAATATAATCAGTAAGCATATATCTATATAGAGTTAAAATTAGTCAAAGTACATTTTGGATTAAAATTTTTACGAGTAGACAAGACTTTTATCCATTGATTAAAATCCCGTTAGTCGACAGGCACTTAAAAGTAGTGTAATGATTGTTTATCAATCATTTTTATCTTTTAATGACATATATTTATTTTACCTTAGTTGTTTCCTCATTACTTTATTTATTGTGTTTTCGGTCGCTTTCCGAAGGCATTTCATCTTTAGGCCTTTGTAGGTCATTTATTATTTAAATATTGTATGACAAACTTATTTTACGTTCATATATATATATATATATAATAAGAAGGCCGTATAGAAAGATCGTATTTAATGGCTGGAAGAACCTTTTGAATTTAAAATATAGAACGAGACTTAAAGGTAATTGAAAAGGGACCTCATTCATTAAGACTTACCGATAAGACGTCTACGGCTAAACACGTGAATTCTTTTATAATATTTTTATAAGTATATTTATATTTCTGATTCTATTTATTGTTTAGAGTAATACTTACCTATCTGGTTTCTGTACAAAAAGTTATTTTGTTACTACAAGAGACCTCTCGCGTTGTAATCGGTATTCGACTGATTTGAAACTATTCACCCAAAATTGTCAAGAGTCAAGAATGATTATTATTAAACTAATGGAAGACCTGGCGGACGCATTCATTCATGCTTGCTTGGCGATGCAGCTATATAAATGGATTTTTTTTCGAGCTGACTATACTGTTAGCCTTAGGGGCCCTGGAGCCTTTACAGCTTTTACAGCTTTACCGGGCTTGATATATAAATGGAACGGAATGGATATCTAATGCTTTTTTGCCAAATTCTTATACACACAAGCTTCTTAAGACAAATTTTTACAAGCAGCTCTGGTTCGGATAGATGTATAACGTGGACTATTTTTACTAGTGAAGGTTTAGTAAATTTAATAGGCTATAAAAATAAAGGTACTCTGTATTTTTTTTTTCTATTTTACTTAAATGTTAAATGCCTTCGGAAAACACATATAAATTTATTTTGAACTTCATTTCATATACCTTTTAATATATAATTTTCGGAACTTATACCTATTAAATTGTCCACGCGACAGTAGATAGATACCCAAAAAAATTTTCTCTCGTGAGTTACAGGCATGTCTTATTTTATCGTATCTCACGTTTGCCTTGTTTTCGGTGGTAATAACTGTAAATATTATTTTGATGTTAATGCTGAGATTAATTATATTTTTTAATATTTTTAAATTGAATATGTAACTAATCGCTAATAACGGCTTATAATTGAAGTCGCGATTTAGTCCTAATGAAGAAATATAATGTATTTTTCTCAATTGATCTTTGGATTTGTATTATTTTAATTAATAGTTGCCAATTAATTGTTTGTGTTTTAATGTTCAGTTTTCTTCAACTGAGACAAATTTCACGCCCGGTACTAATAGAGCTCAATGTCATGTAGACACAACTGAATGTGAAGGTTACTTCTTTCAATTTATCCAGTAATCGTCAATATAAAAAAGGAATATATTTATTGTACAACAGAACTCAAATAAATAGCTTCAAAATATAATTTACTGACGGTTTGAATCCAGAAAATTTTCATTTTTAAATTTTTTTTTTGTTATATGGGTTTTATGCTGCAAACATTATTCGTAATTCAATTTTGAATATTTCAATGTACTTTTATATAAAAAACCCGAAACTGTAATTATTATTTGTATTAATTACTTACACATACCGACAATTTCTTACTTTTTCTTTATAACTTGTTTTGCTTCTAATATTTCAAAATATCAAAAATGTGTAACGTTGCATAGGTTATATTATAGTATAAAAAACGGATGGAGTACAATGCTTTGTTTCCACAGAACAAAAAATCTTTGATTTTTCCTTGTTATGACCGTCCATAATTAAAACCATCAAGGTGATAGTGATAGTAGTAATCCATGAGAAAATGATATTAGATAAAACTTAAGATTGTGCAAGTGGAATAAGTAATACCTATCAAAAATATAATTTATTTATTTCCATTTGAAATAGCTGACAAATTGTATGCATTTTTGATATAATATATATTTAAGGTCCTATCTTACTTGTGTAACAAAAGTGTCATTTGTTAAATGCTATGATTTAATTAAAAAAACTATACAGATTTCTAAAGGGTTAAGAGGACTGCGGTAAAACATAAAATCATTCTGATAAATGTATATATCTGTGAGTAGGTGTGTGTGGTTTAAGAAAATCGCCTTGCTTTATTGTCGCTAGCAATCTCCTGTAACAAAAAATAATTTATTAAATAAGAACAGATTTGAGAAAAAGGGAGACGATGTAGAACACAGAACACGAAAAGGTGGCTAACAATCGAAAATACTAACTGGTATCAATTTTCACGGAAAACGTCATGCAATGTCAGTACCTCGTATAGTTTACGGTACGCGCACGCGGGTGACTTTGTCGCAGTGACTGTTTCGTCACCCTTGTCAATTCTAAGATGAAACTGTTTTGTCATGTTGTAACGTTCGCGAACCTCCATACATATCCTTAGGATCGGATAAGGGTGACGAAACAGTCACGATGACTAAACTAACTCGTGCGCGCTAGCTGTTATTACACCGTTAAAATTAGTCCCAAAAACAAGAAAGAAAGAAGAATCGTTTCATAGACAACAAAGCATGTTTTGTTATTATTTTCCTTGTTATTTGTTAATGATCACAACAGTACAGCAATGTAGCTAGGTTACAAAGAAATTTTTTCCTTGAAATTAAGATAAAAAAGTAATTTATGCATGTAAGATCACTTTATTTACAACCTGACTACCAAGAAATCAAAAGGAGGGTAACTTTTGTTATGTATATTTAGTATATTTGTTTGACAAAGTTCTGCAAACACTGAAAGAGATAAAGATATGGTTTCAAAGTGAAAATTATAGAGAACCCTGAACAATTTAGTGTCCTAGTTAAAAATATAAAATGGCCGCCATAATGTTAAAAGCTTAGGTACGACTTCGAAACCAGTAGGGACAGGTTTTTAGTTAAAACAAAAATCTTAGAAACAAGAAATATGAATTGATAATTTAAAAAAAGCCCTCAAGGTGACGGCTGTAAGCGTAGTTACTTAAATCCAGTAACAGCTAGTATGTAAAGGTCATCTGGGTCCTTCATTTCAAACACAAAACCAGTTTTTTTTATTATGGATAATGGATCAACCACTACACTGCTGGAGTGGTATATCTATTAATATTATCTAAATTCAGGTCCAACGTTAGTTGTTCTGAAGTCTCCATCTGCCTTTTTCTCAAATCTGTGCAAATAAGGTCCTTTTAATGAAAACCAATACTAGTAGAACTAATATTGATTTGTACAGACTAGCTGCCTCATCAGTGGACTTAACCCCTAACATCATATTTCAACCTGTACTCTCTTCAATCCAAAGGCAACTTTACAACAAAGGCATTATTAAGTGCTGCCTGATTGACTTGAACCGGGCACACTCCATCAGAACATGATAAACGTCGTCAACTCTCTGACATACGCCACAAAGAGGCGACTGCCTCAATTTTATAAAATGTTGAAACTTGTTTGATGGAATATGTCTGGATCTCAGCCAATTTGCGACAGATATAAACTTTCTTCATAACTTTTTCGTAGCACACTAGGGTATATACGGAGGTATGGTAAGGTCACAAAGGTAAGGTCTTATGCCAGATTCCTTTCTTAGGTGATCTTTTGTCAAAATATGTTTTCCAATGAATGAAACATATTTATTTAAATTTTAATAATAGTTCTGGATAATCTACTAATATATTAATAATTCTGCTTCTTACAATATGTACTATAGGTAGTTTATCAGCTTCTTCTTTGCCCTGTAAAATAATATGGGATGGTGGGCCACTGCAATTTTAGGTCCACTCCACTACTAACTAAATCATCTACATCTTATTATTAAACAGATAAGTATTATGTATATATAATAATAGGATTAGGCTACGATGAATGGATAATATGTGAATTGCATAAAAGCCCCTTAAATATACGAAATAATTATAATAATAGTTATTAGTAATCCATAGCTCAAAGCCATTTCGTTTACGGTGAGATAAAAATCGTCTTACCAAAAATCAGTATAAGTATTCGTTCGAAGAAGTTGTCAAGCATATTGCCAAAGTTTTGAATAAGTATGCATTAAAATGTGATGCATAATCAATACATAATACATACTATAAAACATAACTATATATTCAATTGAGTCTCCTTGAATTAATATATTATGTATTTCTAATAACAATTTGCATCACTATAATTTTACTAAAATTTGTTAACGACCTCCTTGCGACCTCCTTGCCTTGTTCTAAACCTTCTAATACGAATTTGAGGGTTATTGATTCTTCAATAATATTTATCCCAATCTGAAATTCTTGATTATAACACCGTTGGTAATGATTTTACTCAAAGAGCATTTTCTAAGAATTATTTTCTTGGTTTGCGATTTGTCCTTTTTATGTGTAAACGCAAGTAACGTAAGTATTAAAAGTACAATATTCTACAGTACAGTACAGTCTTAAATAAGTTATACAGTCTTGCAAAAATGTTTTTGTGACATAAATTCGTCCGATGATAATAATATTATTTGTGTATTCGAGGTACATACGTGTTATATACATAAATAGTGAAGCCATTTGTGGCATACATAATGAATAAATTTGGTTTTAAAACACGAACTTTACAACATTTACTATAGGTATACTAAGAGCTATCGATGTTTTAAGGTCAAGTGATTTTAGACAACTCGCTTTTTATAATTATATTTTGTTCATTAATTAACACCCAACGCAAACAGAAAGGTACTATACCATAGAATGGTGGTGACTTAAGATCAGGTGAGATAGTGGCTACAACACCAAACCTACAACGTTAAAAAAACCTACCTCAAAAAGGATCGAAGTCTCAACGTCCAAACATTCTTCGTAAGAACACGACAGTGTTAGTACAGTATTGCAGTAAGTAGTGGTGTAGGTAAGTCATTGTACTTACGAACTTATACCCCATATAATGAATAAAAGCCTTTCTGATAATACTTAATAAAGATAACAGTATTAAGAAATTTGATTATCTATAGAATATACAGTTAGCAGTTAGTTGGTTAAACTCCATACACGGTAGTGCTTAGCTAACTTAACTGATATCCTACTTTATACACAACGGATGTACCTAATAAAATTAGCTAAATATTGTTGTTTATCATAAATAGGGTCTATATTATTAGCAATCCCAGTGTCTCTATCTGCAGTTCTCATGTGTCAGAAGTGAAACCTTCAGAATAAAATAAAAATATATATGTTTTTTTAATATATTAAATCAGCGGGATTTAAACTATCGACCACTCGTGCGTACTGCGTATGAAGTTTGGTCGTCTCACACCACTAGGCCAATCCGACGACGATCACAATCATGAAAATCAGGACTTGCATTAATCGAGTATAATATAATGTATTCTATCTCATTCTCTCGTAGGCTAAATCCTATAGATGTATATGGTTGTCTCTTTTTACTGTCGCTTTTTCGTTTCATCGAGTCTCAAATCAAAACGGTGCTAAAGAAGTTTTCACTTCAAAAAAACAACTTATCTATACACATATAAAACTCAAGAGGTTGTTTGTTTATTTGAACTCGCTAATTTAGGAAGTAAAAGTTAAATTTACAATAGCTGTGCCCGCGGCTCCGCTCGCGTGGACTACAGAAAAGGTTTTTTATTTTTTGTGCAGATTTTGGTAGGGCTTTTTCTAATGCCCGCCTAGCTAGCTAACACCCTCAAGTTGAAAATCTGTCGCCAAGCACCAATAGGTATGTTCAGGCAGCCGCACTTGAGAGCCAGCCTACCACTAGGTTTAGCATGTTATCATCTTGGGCCACATCGTCACTTAACATCAGATGAGACTGTGGCCACTACGCCAAACCTATAACGATAAAAAAAATTAAATAATTTTTCATGAACGTATTTTTTTATTTTTTTCTGTAGGTTTCACTTCTGACGCGTATGAACTGCTGCACACATTTTTTTATATGTCATTTTAGTTCTTTTTGTCGACAGTAAATTAATTTACCTTTTAATAATTATGCAGATATCTGTTAAGTGTCATTCTTTTGTAACGTATTCGTTTATAACAAATGATACATGACTTTATTCTCCGTCCCATTCACAGGTAGAACAGAACAGTAAATACCATAAATAGTTTCAAAATTCTTCTTTATCTTATTTAATGGCCAAGCGAGTTTATACACAAGTATGCCAATTTGACGTGGATAAAATATATTTTTAATCTTCAGTTCTAGCAACGTTTTGACAAGATGGTTGGCTTATGACTATAATTTACTTCACTTGAGCAAAATAACCAAACTATATAACATACATTAGATATTAGGTACATAATATAGGGTTAAATAAAGTAAGTATATGAATAAAAAAATAAAATAAGAAATTATTTCATAAATTAATTATAGGACTTTTGTTTAAATTAAACAATATTATATTGTTAGAAAATTAACAACAATTTCCTCTACTATAAAAAACTTGAAAAAAAGTAATTTAGAAAGAAAAATACTTATATGTATCTACATTTAACCTTTTTTACTTTATAGCTGTATTTTTTTACTATAGCTTAAATAAATATTTGCAAGAAAAGCTACTAGTTTTTTTTTTTGTATACATTGATGAGGTACAGTGTAAGCTTACTCTTTAAGTATTATATTGTAAATTGAACGTTGTTGATTATTTATAATTACTCTTTAAGAAACATAAATCATACAAAATCATTTCGCTTAATTGGCATTTTAGTTGTTTAAAAGTAGGTACAAAACCTTGCCACCAAATATTTTTATTTCTAGATATTATATTTACTAAAACTACATATACATAATAAAATAAATAATTGAACTAATAGGTAGTACTAATAATTAATGGGAACTGACTTAATACTAGCGATATATATATATATATATATTTTTTGGTAAGTATCGTCGAAATATTATGAATATTAATTTCTTTTCCATAAATGGTGTACGTTAGAACTAGTTTATTGCGACATTGCGATTGATAAAGATGTGTACATTTTTAAATACCTTTTAAGGTATATGTAAACTTTACTTTAATTTTTAATTTTTTGGCATTTTATCTTTCAATGTTAGGTTGTTATTTTATAACATTTCAACAATATTTTTATTTTGTTAATTACTTAGTTGTTGTTCTATTATAAAAAGGTATATATAAAATCGAGTTGAATACATTGTAAACGAGATAACACTCATTGTTATTAGCTCGATATTTAAGCATTATTACACAGGCCGTGATATTCTCGTATTGAGCAAAATGGTGTGGTGCAGTTTTTTCACTGTGAGGGTGCAATTTTCGTAACCATCCGCTTCTTATTTGTTCACAAACAACACTTAAAGTATCCGCGCAAACATCTGCCTCTGGAACTAAGGTTTGAGTATTTCGATTACTATTAGATCAAGATATCACGCCTTAGTTACCAATCTTTAAAATATGTCATCCCGACTGTGTTTTATAACGTGCACAAACATGATGGTTTACTCTATTTTAAAATTTACTGTCTTCCAAATTAGACTCCAGATTATTTTCAACAAACAAACAACAAACGAATTGTTTGGTTTAATATTTTTTTGTAAATCTAAAAATTAAAAGTGATAAATTTTAGATTAAAGTTTTTATGGAACTTTCGTAATATATGTAGTTAGAAGTAAAAAAAATACATAAATTTTATTAGAATATAATAATGTAAACTTTACAAAGTAAAATTAGGCAAGTTTGAATAAGAGTAAATTCAATACTCAATAGTATTTTAATAACATTAAAATATGAAAATTCACATTTCGCTTTCGATTTATACCTAGAGAAATTTTTAAAAGTTGTTATAACTCTGTTATAAATCAAGAAAAATAATTTGAGTGCTTTTAAATATCGGAATTTTAAACAGTGTGAAATTGTTGTAAAGAACTTCGTAACTTCAGAACTGAGAAAATATCTGTTCAAAACCTCTGAAAAGACGTGAAATTATGTTAATTTAGAGTTGAATAAACGAATGAATCGTTGAAATTTCACTCTTGAAACAATAATCTCATAATTGTGAAGCCACTGGCACAAACTTATGAGTTATGAAACAGTCAAAATAATGTTTTTATTTATAATAAAAAACACTATAATTTCTTACTAAACATGTTCGGTGGCACTGAAAGGCGGGACGGGACATTCATTACAAGAACCCCAACCAAGGTTCCAAACGTCTCATCAAAACTTTACCGATGCACAATAAACTTTAAAATATATATGATTTGAGTATTAGTATTTATACGTTTTCATTAATGGAAGAGGCTATGCTCGGACTTTCTTTACATGATCAAATCAGGCAAGAGGAGATCCGCATAAGAACAGAGATCTAAGAATTGCTAAACTTAAGTGGCAGAGAGCGGCCCACATTGTTCATAGATCGGATGGCTGATAGATTCGAAAAGTTGTCGAGTGACGGCCACGTATCCAAAGACGCAGCGTGGGTAGACCCGCCTTAAGTTGGACCGACGATTTGTGGTTGCGGGAATCCTCTGGATGCAAACAGCTTAGGACCGGTTATTGTGGCGATTATTGGGCAGGCCTATATCCAGCAGTGGACGTCTTTCCGCTGAGATGATGCTGATGATATATGATTTGTGCTATACTTTATGTTGTATTTATTTGTTTATATCATGTTACACTTGTACTATTCCTGTTTTTCTTTCTGGAACATTTTCATCCAAAGGTTGCCAGGAAGAAATTGCTGTCAGTAATAAGGTCACCCTTTGTATCTTCTCATACCATAATTTGATATCCTTAATCTAGAATTGTAATCAACTCTGTACAAAAAACTGTAGATTAAGAAGAGTGTACTAGTTATTTTCAAATTAGTTGATGTTCGTTATTACAATATATTTTCAAAGCAAATCTATTTTATCAGTAACATACTCTTTTTAAAATAATTGATTATTTTTATTTTATTTAAACAGATCGTTTCTTACAGCAACTTCATGTTTGTTGTTCCGCAAAAATATAAAAAATATTGCACTGAAAGTAATTTAAATACACTTTTAAAAGCACTCAAGTGTAAACGAAATTTGTACTTAAGGAACACAAGAGAAGTCCTGTAAATTTTCCATGGTTGCTCAATAAAAACTGAATTTCAGTGGTAAGCGAGTAACAGACTGTACTGGCGTGAAACAAGCAATTTACTGCATGCTCAATTGTTCAAGGTTGCTTATATCTCCTGGCGTATGCAACAATGGAGTGTAAAATATTTATTTTTGTTATATTTTATAGCCTTTATTTTTATGTTTCCTGACAAACATCACTAGGGTGAGAACAACGTGATTAGTTCATAAATAGTAATTGATTAATTGAAAGTGGACATAGAGTGATGGATAATACATATGTACTATTAAAGATTTTTTGATATTTTACCATAGCATGGTGGTAGAACTTTTTCTAATGCCGACCTGCCTAGCTTCCACCCTCAAGTTGAAAATTTATCCCCAAGCACTGTCGGTGTTCCGGCAGCTGCATTTGAGAGCCAGTCTTCCACTAGGCTTAGCGTGTTACCATTTTGGGCCAAATCTTCACTTAAGACCAGATGAGACTGTCGCCATAACGAAAAAATTATAAACGATAAAAAAAGAGGTATGGAACTCTAGTATAACATGCCGATATGAAATATTTAGCGAACGGTAAACAATGATCAGTTTTACATTTGTGTGACACCTTTCCACTTTTTTCTGATAACTATTATATTGGAAATATTTAAAGCTAAAAACGTTATAAAGGACAAAACTGTATCCATTAAAAAAAAATATAAGAATAAAGCATATCCATCGTTCGAATAGTGTTCGAATACTTCATAAAATTAGGACTATTACAAACATTAAAAAGAAAGAGTTAGTCAATTCTGTACAGCCATTCGCAAATGATGTGTTGTTTTAATTTTTATTTATACAGATTTACTGTTTTATTCAGGGTTAAGTTAAAACTATGTACGTATCGTTATCCGCATTACGAGACAACATATGTTATCTACATCTGATATTGGAGATAATATTATGCAAGTGGATCTGAGTGGAATTTTTAGTCGAGTGGACGTAGTTCAAATATCCTCCGGCTGTGGTATTATTCAAAACAGATGCAGTAACACGTATTAGTGATGCAATCCGATATTCGCTGTTATAACATATAATATGCACTCTTATCAGAATACAGATTTTATCTCTACAGTAAATATATTTTCTCCGGGAACATTAAATACCAACATTTTCATGGGTAAATTTAGTAGATAATGATATAATAATAATCGTTTATTCATACAAATTACCTACATCTTATTTTTACACATTGCAAAACACACAAAAAAGAATTCATACAACACATTTTTTATGAGCTCCAGACTGCCAAACTAGGTTTCCCTGTATTTTGGCAGTCAGCTTGCCTCCAAAAAAGATTTGTTCAGGTCTGTCGTTCCCATTATTGATAAGATATGATGAGAGAAAAAACCTTAAAATATGTTTGATACAAGGTTTTTAAATAAACCAATAATAAAAGGATAGTATCTACTATATTCGTAATAATAAAATTATTAGTGTTCTATTATAAATTATTATATAATTATTTAAACCCAACATTTCTTTCTTCAGGAATAGGTATGATAATTAATATGATTACATGCATACACAAGCAAATTTATACAATAAAAATACCAAATATGTAACATTATGCAAATAATAGGTACCAAAATCTTAAGTGTATGTAATGTAGGTGGTACATTGAACATTTAAGTAAATGATATATTTTGGTTTTACCAAATTAAGTTCTTTGTCTGTAAATTTTTCGTATAATCTCTATAATCTATAATAATATCAATCCATAAATATGGTTGGCAAGACAAAACATAATAATGAATGCGTAGATAAGAAGGGCGGCACGGCGCGCAATTAATATAGTATTTGTCATTTGATTCTTGCTATGTATTTATCGTAAATAGAACATTGGACAAATTAACACAGAATATCATAATTTTCAATTGGAAATACAATTTCGTGTATTAGGTTCCGTTGATAATGGCTTTATTGGGAGACTATAGATTCCGTATTTCTTGGCATATTCCCAAAAATGATAATACACCCGTCACATAAAAATGGCACTCAGATACTGTCTTTTTATGTTTTTTTACCATTTACTTTACGAGTAATTCTAACATATATACTAAACTTTTAAACTTCATCATTTAATGGAGTGGAATCAAATTTATAATATTTCTTCTTGTAATGTGATAAATACTTTGGCACATTTTTAACACGATTTTGTACATGGTAGATGAATTAGAATATTGATATTTGCTGCAAGCATTTAATGAATACACCTATTCAACCTATGAATGTACAGAATTTGTCGTTGCCTTTTAATGATTTCCGAAAACATAATTTTCAATAAATGTTCAAACACCAAAACTATTACATTCATAGATTTAATTTACGTGTCTAACGTAATACGTACATGGGTACCTATACGTAAATCTATGATTACATCACCAGTAATAGGCATGATTACTATAACGAAGAATCACTGAAATATTAATTTTAAATAAAGTAATATGATAAAAAGACTAAAAAAATTGTTTATATTTATATTAAAAGCGAAATGAACATACCATAAACAAAAACCTAAGAGATATTAGCAACTGAATAAGGATTTATTATGGATATTAGCTTTAATTTGTCTAAAATAGATTTTCTGACATTGAGAATGGTTCTTGAGTCAAACAAAAACTTTTCTTCAGCAGAATTTCTATTAAACTAAACATCGATGTAAGTACATACATGAACTATCTATATTAAAAAATACAATTTAGAACTCAAAACCTCATAAAAACGGAACTATTTATTTATTAGTTTAACATTATATCTATTAATAAAATGTTATGTCGTAAACACGGCCTACAAGCTCACCAATTGATTCTCCTTATTTTAGGTTTAAGACTGAACGCGTCTGAAAAATGTTCATAGTGAAATATAAAATTTTTCCCTGTATTTTAATCAAAAATAAGGTTTTTTATGAATAATAAATACGTAAGATTATTTTAAAATTGTTTCTCAAAATTAGTCATCATGCCTATTCTAACAATAATAATAATAATTAGTTTGGATATTGTTATAACTATCGATTTATTTGTAAGGTAAATTAATTTTAGAATAACAAACCAGTAATTAAAAAAGATTATAATTGGAGGGTCATTTTTTGGTTTTTGTAAATAATGGTTGTAATATACTGTATTTTTTTTGTAAAATTAAGAGAGTTTTACATTTCATAGTATATTTAAAAAAAAATCACGAAAAACGAATGCTAGTCCTAAACTATACGAGTAATTTTCCTAGACATCTAAGAAAATTTACAAAAAAGTGTTGTAATTTTACAATCTTTATGTATACAAACCCTACACATAAAGTTTTGATTTATTACAATACCCGATTTAAATTTTACCTTAATGCTTTGCCTGTCAGTTTCCAAAATATTTATTGTAAAATTACAATTGAAATTTTAACAGTGTATAATAGTTGGTTACTTTAATTTTAAATATTAATTAGGTTTATTTTATTTCGTACGGCTCACCAACATAACATAACAATACACATTTTCAATAAAAAAATATTCTTATAATAATTTAAAATGCCGTTATATATAGAGTAAGTTCTACCAATATGGAAATGTAGATCGTAAAATAAAAGGGATATACAACGTAAGAATGTAAGTGCGAATTCTTTTTATTGGTTATATAATTGCTTTTAGAGACATCAACTTGCGTTTAGTATTAGTGCTTACTGATGAAGGCTGTACGTGTGTATATTTTCGTACGATAGCACTTGAGAGGGATGATATGCAATATCTGTAGTGTGCATTCGATTGAAGTGAACCTTGTAAAGTTCGTTTACACCCCAGTGGACAGGGGCGTCACATGAGCTACCCTACTCTCACCCTTATAAATCATTGCTTATTGATGTATGATTTACAGTTAATTGAATGGTTAACGTATGGATTATTTACAGTTAAATTAAGACGTGACGAGGTAATAAACGACAGACAGACGTAATTACAAAAGTTACTTTTTTACTTTACAAAAGCTTGTACTTGCGGCTTTGTTCTCTTTGATATGGTTTTTGATAAAGATATTTTTTTTTATCTTTATAGCTTTGTCGTAGTGGCCAAAATCTCACCTGATGTTAAGTGACGATGTGGCCCAAGACGATAACACGCTAAGCCTTGTAGAAGACTGGCTCTCAAGTGCAGCTGCCGGAACACATCTATTGGTGCTTGGCGATAGATTTTCAACTTGAAGGTGGTAGCTAGCCAGGCGGGCATCAGAAAAAGCCCTACCACCATGTTATGGTTTCCTCACGATGATTTCCTTCACCGAAAGCTCAGGCTCATTGCAGGGATTCGAACTCACGTCAATCGACACGAAGTCGTACACACTACCACTGAGCCATCATTGCTTCGTCGTCATTATTCGTCGTTTATAAGCAATGAGTTTTATGCAATTGCATGAAGTATTTGCGAAATTACAAAAAAATAATATAATCTTACCAATATATATAATATTTTAGCATTTACGGTATCATGTAAATGGCTTAGCGGCAGATTTGTAATCATCGTTTGTGCCAGGTCTGCACTGCTTGCATACAGCTTCTTCCCGCAACTACTGGTCATCGGTCCACCTCTTGGTGGATCTGCCCACGTTGCGTCTTCCGGTAAGAGGTCGCCACTCGAGAACTCTTCGGCCCCACCGGTCATCCGTTCTACGAGCTACGTATCACGTAGGTACATTTTCGGTATCACGTCTTCAAATAGCACTTTATTAGATAAAAGCTGCAACTGCTTTAACACCGACCTACTCCCATATTGCATGATTTTAATAACTGATTCTGTCTTTACCGGGTATGTGGTAAAATGTTGAAATTACGTTCTACTATATAGCGGTAAGGCATTTTCTAATGCTCCTTTGGTTAAATTACTTTTATTCATTTATTTAAAGAAATCCACAGCTCTTAGATCCTGATACTATATATACTAGATTAATATATATATTTGTTTAGCCAAGATGAATTAATATTTGATTGACGAAGGCGTTACTTTATGGAAATGCCTCGTATGATGATTTCAGTTGTTTAAAAAAAAAAACCTCTTCCTTACGAAGTTATTAATTATAATTTGAATCAAAAAGAACTAAACAATGGTATTTCTTGCGAGTGTGTAGATTTGTGTGTGCGCGCGTGTTTGTGTGTGTCTTTATATGTGTACTAATGACATATGTTCAACGAAGTCTGAATAATACCAATCGTTTGTCTTTTAACGACTGCATTACTAAAAAAAATATGTCTAATTTTTCTGCCTTCATATTATATCATTTATTCATATTACCAAGTATTGTTATGTTGCTGTGTTCCCGTATTATCCGGCGACATTATTTCGAATTAAAACATTAGCTTTTAAATCACTTAATTTAATATATTCGAATTTTTTAAATATATATAGAATCAAATGGTATAAAGAACCTAATATATGCGTGTATTTATGTTAACTTATGAAGTTTTTGATAATATAGTTTATATTACGTATGATCTCTCAAACAAAGAAAGCACTTGCACTTCAATCTTGAATCTTTTCATAAATGAGATTGATAAGTTAACCGTTTATTGTACACCGACTTATTACTTTTCTTATTAGTAGTATGTAGTTATTACTGAAAAGAATTATGTTACTATTATAGAAAAACTTATTACAAATAAATCCATGTTGTTTAAACTAGTATAAATATTAAAATTAAAATAATTTTACTTAAGGGGCTTTTATAGCTGACGTACTTAGATTAATTTAACAAAAACATTCGCAGTAGGTCCGAATTAAGTTAATTTTTCACAACTGTAACAACTTACCCTTTGTAGTTAAATTCATCCGTATTTCGTCAGCGTTTGCAACCAATCAGCAACGATTTACGCTCGCTGCGGCCTTATTAATTTCGGTATGCCGGCTAATTACCCTGTGAATTTGGGGAGTACTAAGTCAAGGACCATAAATTAGGATATGTTCGTATGTGTGTGTGTGAGTGCGGTTAGCGATCCACGTAAATGAGACAAGTGTACTTGACGCAATTGTGCCACCTCTTGGTTACATTGAATACTAGGAGAGTATGCCGCATTGAGAGGTCTCGCTAACCCACACAAGTATTATATATATAATCATAATATGCAAACTATATACGAATTAGTATTTCTGCGGTCAGTTTATGTAGTGTAAGCGGACGAGAGGATGTGAGTGATGTTGTGTATCTGTTTACGTATAGTTTCCCTTCAGTGACGTAACTTCCGCGCATAAAGTAGAAGTGTGCATTTGTTTGCCATGTTTCCACATTGTTTGAATGAAAAGTAGTTTTGTGTGCTGCAGTATGGTTTTGTTAAGCTTACGAAATTCGGTTGATAGTGTTGTAGAAATATCTTTGTATTGCTTGCGGAGAAGTCCTTCAGAGCGCGTACCTGAAAAGAAAGAAAATGTTTTCAATAAAGAATCTTGTTTTCTAAATGAAATTATCATTTGCATAAATATAAGTAACTAATATATAAAATTAGTTTTTAACTCGTTATTAGATGATTATCAGATGTCTATAGGTTGTTTTCTTAAATCGTCTTATCATTCATTGGGAGAAAAGGTTTGTTTCTTTCAATTTGGCAAGCAATGATGAATCATTGATAGCGTGTACGGACTCCGCGTCGATCGACTAAGTAATGAGCAATGAGCATGAGCTTTCGGTGAAACATCGTGATTAAACATTTACCAAATAGCATGGTGGTAGAACATTTGCCAAAGCGCATCTGGCTTGTTACCACCTTCAAGTTAAAAATTTATAGCCAAGTATCTATAGGTGTGTTCCGGCAGCTGCACTAGAGAGTCCCCCCCCACTAGGCTTAACGTATCCACCATCTCGGGCAACATTGTTCCTTAAAATCAAATGAGATTGTGGTTGATGTTGTGGTTATGGTTGTGATTGATGCTAAACCTAGAAACGATAAAAGATACTTATCATCTATATGTTTTTTCTTAAATAATTTTATCGCTCCTTGGAAGAAAAGTTTTTTGTTTCTTTCAATTTGTAACAGGCATTGATATTGCAAACAAGAGAATGGGGTTAATAAAAAGATTTTAAAAAGATAATAATGATATTTTGTTAACTTTGAAGTCCTGGTGGCCGAATGGTAAATATCTGTGGATTTTCAATTTGACTGATATCCGCAAAGTTAAATTTCGAATGTTTTTAGAGTTCTGAAGTCAAAAGGAACCCTTATTGTTTCGCTATTACCGTCTGTCTGTCCGCGGCTTAGCTCAGAGATTGTTAGTAAAGGAAGCAGGACAGCGACCACTGTGAGATCAGGAATCCATCGCCAAGCCGGTTGTTGCGAGCCTGCAAACCACTCGGCAATTGTTTTTTAATTTGCATAGCAAAATCATTGCCATGTGCCTGATGTTAAGCACAATATCAACCAAAAAATCGGCAATCCATCGACACTCGCCATTGTCATTGCCATTCACTATTGCCGGCCACCAAGCCTTTCGGCAGCTGAATATACACTGGCTAATCCTGAAACTGTCCTAATTAAAAGGCAGTCACTGTGACGGGTTTACGGGTGACGGCACTCTGCCTGACTACAAGATATTCACTGGCTGTTTCCGAAACGCGACAAACCTAAGCGTGCCAATATGGCAACTGTTAAAACTGGTGTATCAAAATAAAAAATACTTTATTCAATTTAGGCCATAAGACGCCACTTATGAATGTCAATACACTACTAACGTTTCGGAAATAAACTCAGTCATCGAGAAGAACCGGCATGAAATTCGATGAGGCTTATCAATATATTTTTTTAAATTGTTTTTTTTTTACAGTATAAAAATTATTACAATTATTATCATAAATACGGTATGGACACAATTGTGGTGCATTTGTAGGCTGGTACTATTCGGTGTATATTCTTTGTGCCCTTATTCTACTTAAGTAGGGTCGGCACACAATGTTTTCTCCTTCCATTCTTCTCTATCAACTGTCACCTCAGTATTAGCAACTTTTATTCACATGTCATTTCTCACACAATCCATCTATACCTTTTTCGGTTTCCTAAATGAATACTTAGTTAATTTTATTTTTACAATGTAATTAAATTTAAAAAAAATACTATTTTTATTTTTAGGTAAATTATTTTATAAGGCAGGCAATCAACTGTCAGGTTTAAATCAACAAATGGTTTAGGTAGTTCGCACTATTAGTACGTTATTGACGTTACTCTTCATTATACAAGAAAACCTGTTGAACCGCAGAACAAAAGAAGTATGTGAATAAAACTGCAGAGGAGAATAATAATATAAATGTATTTATGCATTAGAAGTATTAGTCTCGTGAAGTAATATACTTGTTGTTTTATCTTTGTTTTGTAAGAAAAATATGAAAATTGAAAACTAACCTCATTGTTAATTCATTAAACTGGCTAACGTGAAAAAATATCCTACATTTAAATCCAGCCATATATGTAACTTATCTTTGAGTAAAAAACATGTAAACCGATGAGATTGATCTCGAGTTATAATTACACTAACAGATAGAAGTTGCGTTTTATAATATACTAGCTGTGCCTGCGGCTCCGCTTGCGTGGACTACTAAAAAAACATATTTTTATTTTTTTGAGCGGAACCCTAATTATTTTTCAATAGTAAAAGTAGCCTAAGTTATGCCTTATAACATCATCTATCTGCCAGTGGAAGTCCCGTCAAAATAGGGCTAACCGTATCGGAGATTGCCCTGGAAGAAATAGACAGACAGACAAACAAACATTTTAAAATCGGTTTTTCGTTATACGTATTGTGTATATTTTCATATGTATTTAATAAAAAGCTGCTATTTTGACATTAGAAACAGACACTTCAATTTTATTATATGTATGGATAAGAAAGTTATTTAAGTTAAACTAAACGTGTTTTTCTTAGAGTAGTTGAATTATGTTTATTATAAGTGGATTACTTTTAAATTTATAGTAAAATAAATATTTAATAATTATCATTATTTATATCTAATAAAACCAATAAAACTATTTGTGGATGTCTAAAAGTGCAATTTTAACATTTGCCTAAGTAGATATTGCATTAACTAACAACTTCCTTTTCCAACGTGTTTTTAAAATAATAATAATCACATAATTTTACGTTATGAATTATATGCCCTTGTTAATTTTCTTTATTTTATCATACATCTTCATTAAGTCACAGTACCAGGGCAATATAGACCGAATGACACTATTTAGGTTTGAGATCCATGATGACATTTTTTTTAGTATTAAAAATATGGAAAATAATCATACGGCCCGCTTGAAGGTAAACGGCTACCATAACCTATAGAACTGCAAGCGCGCTGTAAGCAAGCGCGTTGCCGACTTTGAACCCCCTTCCCCAACAAGCTCTGAGAACCCTACTCACCCAGGAACAGCACTGGATTATTTGGCTGCGATCTTCTGTAGGGTGGAGGTTCACCAGTCGGATTGTCCCAAGTAGAGAGAAATCTTCAAAGAAATTTCTCTGTGCCTTACATCTCTTATAAAACTTAGTTAACATTTTACTTTTTTTGTCAAAATATAACTTCAATTTTAATTAATTGTCTCCATAAAATTTCGGTTATAGTTACTTTATATAGGCAATCAAAAATAAATAGGTAAAAATATCTAGCCTTTGTGAATATTACAAATTTAACAGAACTTGCCGTCAGCTTCATCTACAACAAACCGCAGTGGGTTAGTCGCAAACTCAATCGAATCCACCGTACAAAGGAATTCGCAATAGAATTAACTAAGCCGGGGTGTCCGGTTGTCTGTCCACCAACGTCAGTATTACCATGCGTCCCACGTATATTCGCTAGTTACATCAATTTACTGGCATCGACTCTCCTGCACACTTCTATCTATCCGATTTAATAGTATCACCATGATTTGCATGTCACAGGAATCATGGTACCCCGGGCAAATGCCGTTGTATTTCGTAACGCAGATTGTATAGTGGATCGATACACCTGGATGAATCAATTTTCCTTGCATTAACATAGCATAAGCTTTTGGATAATCGTTTATTTTATTATAACTAGGAAAATAATATATTGATTATACAGCATTCCTATAAAGTGGTAGAAGTTAATTTTACTGGTCTGAGACGAGAACAAGTTAAAATATAAAACGGATAACTGAATACGGTGAAAAAACTTGCAATATAAAGTTTTAAATACCATCAACACATATTATAAGTTGTGCTGCAAACATTTATACTACTTAAAAAGTTTTTTATTCTTATCTATCTATCTAGTGTTGGTAAAACATCAATTTGCTATCGAATAAACGATAGTTATGAGCATTATCGACAATTGATTGTTGAGATATTTTTGTGATTACATCAAAAATTTACGTGAGTGACCTTTTTTTTTGTTGTCGTCCCTTGACGTCATATATTCCTTACTAGGAAACAATCTATACCAAATTACCAAAACTACTTATCTGATAACAAACTTAATAAAATAACTCGTCTGAAAAATAAAGATTTCTACATAGCGGACTTCGCAGGTGTAATGATGATGTATTTCATCAATCTGGTTGATTGATCAACCCCGGATCTACGATTTTTTCGAACCGGGGCAAAGACTTGATAGTGGTGCCTCCTCTCTCCAGCGTTTAAGATAAATTGTAAAAAAAACTCACAAATAAATAATGTGTGGAAATAAAATAAAAAGTTTTTCAATACCTTTTTTCCGGAAAATATTTTTAAACAGTTTTTTGGTATAAATGTAGAATCGAGACTTCTAACTTTTTAATTTGCTCCATCCAGAGGAGTAGAAAAAATGAATTGCAAAAAGTGAAATTTCCTTTTTTAAAATCGAACAATTAAGATATTGTTGTGTTTTTGATTTATTCTACTTCTCATGTGAAACATGAAAAAAATACAACAATCAACAAACTCAATTTGTTAAAATTATATATTATTAAAATTTTATTATTATTAAAATTATTAATATAATTATATATTCTTAAAATTATATATTGTTATATATTATATATATATTATTAAAATTTTAATTTTTGCACTTCTCAAAGTTAATTGGGGAAGCTCCTATCCATATAATTACCATTTTTGTTAATTATATAGATTTTTTTATTTTATTCCAATAAATATATTTATTACTTATAAAATACTAACTTCGAAAAATTTTTTGGAAGAAAAACCATTAAAATTACATTACCATTTTATCGTAATCTATAAAATTAATAAATTAAAATTCTCGCCATTGGATTATGCCAACAATCTGTTGCGCTGCAACTGCTCGTAACGCATTTCGGAATAAACCCTTAGGATGTGTTCATAAAACCAAGCGGGCGTTTTAAAATCATATGAATAATTGATAGAACAACGTGGACTGGATGTTAGGCGATTTGTGAACAAGTTAATATTTTTTAAACATTTTATATTATGATATTGGGCCCCTGTAACTGCCGCCCGTGGTGAGTGAAGCACATTATTGATTTGCCAGATAATGAGTTCAAGGACCATGTCAAGCAGGTTTTACTGTAAGGATCATTATCTGAATGATAGTGATGTATGGAAGTGACTCTCTCTCTCTGCATCCACTAAATTATAAATATGATTATTAACTGTAAATATTATTTATAAAGTTGGAAAAAAAGGGAAGCCCGATCGATTTTCTTACCGGTTCTTTTCAATGACTGTGATGTTTTCCGAACCGGTAGTAGTAGTGTTTGACGTTCAAAAGTGCCTTCTTAGGGCCTAAATTGAATAAAGTATTTTTTGAATTGGATTTTGAGTGTAGTGTGACCTTTTGCTATTATATGTTCGGGTATCGTAAAAATTCACTCTCATCATATTTCATAACGTGCTTAAAGAAATATTATTACAATAAAAAGTATAAAGGATGAAAAAAAAAATATTAACAAAGAACTTATTGATTTAGAAATACATTTAAAAGTTAAAGACTTAAATCTGTTTATGATTCTAAACAATAAATTGCATTGGAGGCAAAATGAACTTTTGTGTATACGTTTATATCCAAATTTGTGTGTTATTCGCATAATTGACCGTTTAGCTTGTATCCCGTTACAGGTAACGGAGCCATAGCCTTCAGCGGTACGAGGGACAGCTCGCCCATCAACCGAGGGGACACATCCATGCATTTGCATAACAAAGAAACATCTGTATATACTACAATGTATGACGAAGCGTTTGTGTAACATTGGATTTGTATCCGTTAACGATGACAACAATGGATCTGATAATGATTAAATAAGAATCTGTATTTTGTTATAATAAATTTTGATAAACCGTTACAAATTAAGGAAAAATGTTACGTAGTAATTTGATGTACCTATGTATAATACAGATATTTTAAGTATGTATTGATGATTTTGCCCAAAATTGTTCATATTTGTTATTATTGTTGCTTTGCTCTCATAAAGAAAGAGAGAGAAAGAGGTAGAGAGGATTAGAGAGGTAGAGCACAGAGAAATTTCTTTGAAGTTTTCTCTATACTTGGGGCAGCCCGACTGGTGGAATACCTCCACCCTACAGAAGATCGCAGCCAAATGACGTAAGTAGTGTTGTGTTCCTGTGGAGAGCAGGGTTTCCAGAGCTCCTTGGAAACGGGGGTTCAAGGTCGGCAACGCGTTAGTGATATCTATGGTATTATAAGCGACCATAGGCTACGGTAGCCGCTTACCACTGCGTTGTTTAAAAAATAGGTGAAGAGGCTAATTGAATTTTAAGTTTGATATATGTACGTTTGTCAATTAGACTTCCCATCGTATTAATCAAGCCTATTACTGTTGTGTAAACTTGTACTTTAGAAATAGCATTTTGTTGTTTTTATGTAATGTACTTGGTAACATCTCATAATTCAATAAGTTTTATTTAATGTAGATAGATATACACCCTAAGAAAGCATTTAGAGGTGAAAACCACATTTCATTAACATCATTTCAATCGAAAGACGTCCATTACTAGACATAGGTCTCTCCCAAAGATCGCCACAACGACGGTCCTGCTCTACTCGCTCTCAATAGCTTCCCACAACCAGGTGACCAGGAGACTAGGCCGTCGGTTCCCCTTGTATGCGGGTCTGCCTACGCTGCATCTTCCGGTACGTGGTCGCCACACGAAAAATTTTTAGCCCCATCGCCATCCGTTCTACGAGCGACGTGCTCTACCCACTGCCATTAAAGTCTAGCTATTTTTACGTTATTAAACTACATTTGAACGGCTTAATCGTCCTTGTCCGATGAGAAGAGCCGGCAAAAAACTTAACTGAGATTGTCATTATGTTATTTAGATATATAAATGTATATTTTGATACTCATACACCTAAAGAACTATTTTATTACATACAAATATTACTTTAAACATTATTAGCTTTAAAGACCAATAGATATAAGCAAGTACCCATAACAATAAGAACATGTAATCAGTAAAACTGACGCATATAAAAGCTTTATAGATAACTAGCTTTTACCCTCGGCTTCGGCTTAGTTTTCGAGTGAAAGCGTAACGAACAAATCTACATTCACGTTTATAATATTAGTATATGATAATATTTAAAATACATAAAAGTTGTTAAAAGTAGGAAAAACAATTACACTGAGGCTTGTTTATTTAAGTTGGTGGCTTAATAAATTAAAACCTAGCCAGGAATAGAATATAGAACAAGGGATAGTCAATATTTATATTTTAGTATATAGGTCACAGCTCTGAATAGTAATTCATTAATTTACGTACACATAAACATGCAAAACATCTATTGACGAAATATAATTGACAATCATCAAATACATCTAAAGAAAATCTTATTAATAGTTATGATGTTTTTTTTTTAAAAGCATTTCTAAAATGCTTTTACGTATTTAATTTTTGCATGAAATGCAGGTTTAATAGTAAACATTGCCTTTTTTAAAATGAGTTTTAAGTTGACGCCAAAACGCTCGCAAGTGGTATGGCGGTGCTTGTGACGTCACGAGTCATCCCATAGTAAGAGCCGCGCCGCGCCGCGCCGCGTTATTTTATCAATAGTCTACATCAAGGAACATACTCAACGTATTCAGTGTTCAGACAATAATATAAGTAGTTATTTTGAGTTTTAAAAATGAATTCAAAAGTATATGTATAACAATTCGAAGTTAGTTAATTTTAAAATAAGCAGTCCACCAAAAACATTCAACCAATTCATTCAAAAAAGTGTAAATACAACAGTTGTACATCTTTTTATTACCTGCAACTTTGCCATTTAACTTTTTTCCATAGGACTTGTAGTTTTGCCAGAAATCGAGATAAACCGTTATTTACCCTTAAAAACTCACCCCCCACTCCCCGAAGTCAGATCGCCCGTAAATTATTTTTCCTTTCATTTTTCTTATATTTTCGTTAAGTTTCTTATCGTTAAGTTCTCACTAGAACCGCTATTTTAACTCATTAGTGGCAATTTGTTAAGCAGTCACAAAAAAATATTTCGCATATCCTCGTATGCTGAGTGCTTACTAAGTAAAACGGCGGTTGAAACTGTCTCAAAAGCTTTTCTAAGGTACAAGAAAATCCCATTAGTATTATTCCTGCTATCTATATGTTTAACTATTTTATTATTGAGGTCGATAACAGAATTTTCTGTTGATAGTCCTGGCCTGAAGCTATATTGATATTGTAAAAAACTATTATTATAAAATCTCGAATCGAATATTAAAAAAATCTCTAAGGTCTTAGAGATACCCATTATGAGTAAGATGGCAGATTTTGACGGCGAATCGATCTGCACTCTTAATAATGGGATGCACCAGGGCCTGCTTAAATACATTCGGGAACTCTCCCGAATTTGCAAATTTGTATTGGCACTTGCCAGTGGTCAAACGTCAATGGTTTGTACAGTTTTTGTAACTGAGATTTAACGAGTTGGTATTTCGATAAATCGTTATGTATGTATACCTTTTTAACTTACATAATTTACATTTAATTTCGAGTTACATTACGTCCACTTAATTTGATCTTTTGTACAGTACTAAAACATACTATATGAAATCTGCAATTACTATTTAAAATTAGCGTAACAAATGAAATTTTTAAAACTGTAAACAATTTAATACTATTACAACAACCTTACCCGTCGCTGCGAAGCCTTATATTAGAAACGTTTAGAAAACATACTGTATATATTTCATACTGTATTGAATTTAAGCTCTAAGAAGGCACTTATGAATGTCAAAACACTACCGCCGCGCCGCGCCGGTTCGGAAAGCATCCCACTCATCGCGAAGCGCTGGTAAGCAACTTGATAGGTCTTATAATATTTTTTTTAACTATGCATATTACTTGTTCACAGTTTATTATGATTTTTACTGTATGTGAGACATAACAATAAGCAATTGATTCAAATTTTAAATGGTTCTATTTTATGTAGATTAAAACGTATATCAAAATAAAAAATAATATTGTTCTTCGAAGTATAAAACGGAATACCAAATACTGTTCTTAAATTAAAAAACTAAACAGATTTCTGTTTGTAGGTCGTGGCGTGGTAATGTGCCAAGCCCAGCGTCAGCAGAAGTCCGATGTACCTAATTCGGCTACAACCAGCCAACGCGGCAACGTGTTCTTTATACAAAACGTATATATTAAGCTGGACATTATTTATATTTTATTATATCTTTTGCAATAGCAAAAGTTCGCCTAAATCCAACTGTAATCTTTTATATTTTAATTTAGTTTTACAGTTGGGTTTAGGAGTGAGGCGTATTTATCGGAACAGTTTAAAAGAACAGGTATTATTTTATATTTACAAGTAACAGTTTGAAACCGTTACCTGTAAACTGAAAAAGCAGTTCTTACGTACCTGTTTCACAGACAGGTACGTAGGCCTTACAAAGTACGTCCTATTATAATCTGGGCATAAAAAATATTATAAAACTCAACGTTTCTCTATCTGTCTGTCCGTTCATGTTCTTTTCACGCGAAAACCACTAATACGATTTACATGGTTTTTCCTTTAATTTATAGATATGTTATCTGGCCAGTTTTTTTATCATTATAGTTATGGCGTAGTGGCCACAATCTCATTTGATGTTAAGTGTCGATGTGGCACAACATGATAACACACTAAACCTAGTGGACGACTGGCTCTAAGTGCAGCTGTCGGAACACACCCCCCATTGTTGCTTGGCGACAGATTCAACTTGAGGGTGGTGGCTAGCCAGGCGGGAATTAGAAAATTCCCTACCACCACGCTTTGGTTTCCTCACGATGTTTTCTTTCACCGAAAGCTCAGGCTCATTGCAGGGATTCGAACTCACGTCAGTCGACGCGAAGTCGTACACGCTACCACTGAACCAGCATTGCTTCAAAAACGTATAAGGATATATTTTGTTACATAAAGCAATATAAGAAATAAGCAGTGACGATAATGGTGAATCAATAAACAAAATATAATGTACTTTTATTTAGAATCCGCCAGTTGACAATATGTTTAAAAAAATGAAGTTGATTATTCTATAATATTGGTTCTATTGATAAACACATAAAACAATACAAATCTGAAATAAATAATGGTATATTCATTTAGTTTCTCCTACCAATTTTTTTTGTCTACGAGATTTTGTACGCCAATAAGAAAATGTGACGTTATTATTCGATAAATGTACACAGTTAAGTATCTCTAAAATTATTAGTAATAATTGAAATAATGGCTGAAGAAATTTCATGACTGAAACTCTAGTAAAACTCAAATTTGCATAATTTATTGAATAGTGACGTCACGCCATGTTTTTGTGGCATATTTTTATGTAATTTAGATGTAATAATGAATAAATCTTAATTAACTGGTATTATTTTGGCGGTTTATTATTTATTTATGGCGGTTTATTATTATTATTATTTTGGTATTTATGGCGGATTGCACTGATTAATATTAGTAGTGTATAGTATTTTTAAAATAAACCTCGAACACACTGGGTTAATGCAAAATCGTTATTTCTATCGAATGTGGAAGCAATGACAACAATAGATGGACCGTATTCACATTTTATACTAATTATCGAGCTTCATTAACTTTTTTTAGTTTTGCTAAAAGCTTCATTAACTTTTTTTATTCTTGCTAAATCTAGAATAGTCAATATTAATTACTGGTCATCGTCATGTATTAGTTAGTAATGGTGTACAAGTTTTAAATAATCTCATTTTCTGTGTTTAAAATGGTTTGTGTGAAATACAGTTCTATATTTGGGCTAGTTAGTATACACGTATTAGGTACATAAGGAATGGTTTGTTTTTACTGTGTTATGCATTTTTGCAAACCCAAATGAGACAGGCCAATGAACTTGAGTAGTACTCAACTTTTGATCACGAATATAACAGGCATATGGCTGCCACACACACTATGTAATATAAACTACAGTACATAATATTTTATTTGGGATTACCTCCAGTGGCCTCCAATCCCCCTATAGCCACCCCGAGCCTCGCTATTCTGATCACATTTGTAACTGAACTGGATGTCCTCCTAGTCCGACAGCTCGAGTGAGAATGACCCGCTCTCAGGGGTTCCTAACACAGTAGGAAGCGTCGAGCGATCCCAGGATACAGAGACCAGAGATCGCCTCTATTCGACAGCTCGAGCGAACAGGGACAGCCTCTTCGGGTTCCGACGAAGTAGAGGTTGCTTCGAGCAGCACCAAGACACAAGAGGTCTTCACGAGGCTTGAGCGAGACTTATCGTCAAGCAGATCGCCGCCTGCTTATAAGGTGCATGCGGTCGCACAGCACACCTGTTGCTTAAATGCGACTTCTGTCTATTGCACACCAGTTTGCTATCGCACTTATTGCTAGTCAATAGTACGGACACAAGGTCATTAACATAGTTTCATTTATAACATCGACATATGTAGCGCTGTTATAATGACGTCATTCGATACTATGTATTTCTTTTATGACGAGTGGAGTATGTTCATAATTGGATAATCATAACTACCCTACTGCTCGGACTGAGTGTTTCAGTATATATTTTTTTATCGTTATAGGTTTGGCGTAGTGGCCACAATATCACCTGATGTTAAGTGACGATGTGGCCCAAGATGGTAACACGCTAAACCTAGTGGAAGACTGGCTCTCAAGTGCAGCTGCCGAAACACATAGATACAGATAGAGAATTAGTCAGATGGCGACTTATTTACAACTACGGCAATAGTACAAGTCAAGGTTCGGTCACTTTGGTACCCTTGGAACTTGTCTCGCTTTCGCTGCTGAGTGCCTTAAGCGCTCGCCACCAAGCCTGGTGAAGCTGTAAAAGCCGTCTAGGGCGTCAGGGCCCATTCGGATAGGAAAAAAAAGACGAGCGGTTCTAACTAAGATCGTCGGACTATACGGAGAGATATTATTGTTGTACCGAGTCTTCTGAGGATTGAAACGTCAGTGCATTCGAGTGCTAGTGCGGTTACGGTGTATTTGGTTACCAGGCCGCCTTGCAAATCTGGTGATTGGACGTTGTGCTTGTGGGCGGGTAGTGATGAGGTAAGTAGTTCAGTCTAGCTATAGCTACTGGGGATAGCCCCAAATAAAAACATTTACGCTTAGATCAGCAGACCGTTCACATCAATACAGACATTCCGTGAACGTGAGAGTATACTTCTGCCATGTGCTTGCATTTAATCCTGACGACGTCCACAAGACATGTGGTCGTCGCTAATGATGGTATATTGAGGGTAAGTTACGTCATATATATTTTAGTCATTTAGTAACATTATCTTTTTTAAAGTAGTAGCAATGAAAGTGACGGCACTTTTGCCAATGATAAGCACAGTACAATCCATGAACTATGACAACCACCGTGAGATTGACAATCCATCGTCAGTAGCCGCTGTTATGCAGGCTTGTGTAAATGCCTCTTCACGTTTCGCTTTCAAGACACGATGTCCTATTATAATTAAGTTCGAACTTTTTAGATGGAAGTAATAATACAATGTATTTTAATATTCAGACTCCATACAATAACCTTCTAATTGAAACATTAAAAGAAACTGAAAAACCATTAAGTTTATTGTAAAAATTATTTACGTTCTGTGTTCATTTGATAAATATCTTTAGCTTACGTTTCAGTTCTTTATTTATTGACATTTAAACGATACTATGACAAAGTTACGAACGATAGTAAATTATAGCATATTAATCATATATACAAATATGCAAAATCATTTATAAAAGTTAAAACTGGTTTTACAATTCATAAATTTTCATTTTCGTATTCACTGACAAAATTACAATAGGCATGTGTATTTTGTAACAATGGAACAAATTAACCAACGTACGGTTTAACGAAACAATAGGTACAATCATGAATCTAGTTTGTCACCCTCAACGTACCAGAAAACAATTATAATAACAGATATCGGCGGTGGTTTTAGAGATTTTATATTTCTAGACTACTGTATTGATATACTGACTGATATACTGTATTGTATGTATGCTAATTAGATTATGATATTAGAATCGCAGACACTAAACAGTAAAAATTAGCTAACTGAAGCATAATAGAATGTCAGTCCATACCGAATTGCAAAGCATTTAATAGATTATCTACTATTGTTACATTAAGTGGGGTGAGATTGAAAATTAAACAAATTATTTACTGTTATACGATTTACATAACATTTTTATGCAAGGTTGAGGATAACATATCAATATAAATACATGTTCATATATTTTGGTTTGCGAAGAAAAATAAATAATTGAAGTGAAACTTCTTATGCGACTTCCAACACGTTAAACGTTTAACGCACATTATCGGTCTCTCCTCTTGGTGTGAGCCAGAGTGAGAGAGCAAATGTCGGTGTGTATGTACATTGTACACTGTTTAAATAAAATATCTTTTAAAATGAAGTTTCACTTCTATCGTGTGTGAATCACACACCTTTTTTTTAATGGTTAATTTGCTTGAATATTACTAATTAAGTTTACAGTTTATCATTATTTTGCTTCAAATAGGTAAGTACATTTATTCTGCCTAGACTGAAGTAATATTACAAAAATGGGTCTTAAGAATTAGGTTTATGAAAAAAAGGAAATTTTGTAATAAATGGTAACAAAACAATTTTTAGTTTTTTTTCGCAATAATTAAAAAGTAATATCAAATTAAAAAAAAAAACAGTACCGAAAACGCGCCGATGGTTTCCGAACAAACCCGAGCGTGTGTGACGTCACAGTGCTAATTTCTACTCATTGTATAGCACACAGCTGATAGTGTTTTGATCGATGAAATTCTTTTAACATTATGACGTCACAAACCTGGAGTCCATTCATGGCGCGTTCGTAGTCATGTGATTATTTTTAAAATATTTAAATTTCCAATTGTTTGTAATTAATAAAAAAATAAGAGTTTTCCAATTGACTGTTACTATAATTATGACAAATCTTTAAAATAGATTTCTTTATTTTTCAAAAACCGAATTGTAAATAATGCTTTGAGAAATTGTAAAACAGAATTACAAAATAATAAATTCGTATGTATTCGTTCTAAACCGATTTTGAAAAAATTGTACACGGAAAGTACATGACATTCCTCAATTGAATATGCCTATATGAATAGTCAACAAAATGCGTAAAATAAAGTTACGGGATGACAAAATTACTGCGTAACAAATGCGTGCGAAGCCGAAGGTGCACCGCTAGTCTGCACCTATATATAATCACTACATTGTATAAAACAAAGTCGCTTCGCTCTGTCCGTCCCTATGTATGCTTAAATCTTTAAAACTACGCAACAGATTTTGAAGCGGTTTTTTTTTAATAGATAGATAGGATAGATAGGTGATTCAGGAGGAAGGTTTATATGTATAATACATGCATAATATTGTAGAGCAACAATGATAAATTTAGAGGTTTCTAATGTGATGTCGTAAATAAACACATTTTTTGCGCTTACATTGCAAACGCTGGCTGAACCTCACGAGATAAATACTACAGTATTGTACACCTTAAAAAGGTCAACAAAAAAGTCCGCGACGATATATGTCTATCTCTTAAGGATAACCCACCATAACCATTTTTATCCTTTACATTTTACGGGAAATAATGGCTTATTTACGAAGTGATTTTAAGCAATACATCATTAATCCTTATACAATTAAGTACCTTAAATACATTGTCCATTTAATTTAGATCAATATGTCCCTTAACAGCATGTAATTTAAATGAATATTTCCGAAGATATTACAGATTTAACATGCAGGGACATAACGGTGCGGCGGTATTGGCCCTATATACCATGGTCAATTATATGTCGCTCTTTCAAGTCTAATGACAAAAAAAGCTCTAAACGTTGTTTATAAGGACATTTTGTAGTAGGTAGGTATATTTAGCATCAGCATTGTACCCGTGCGAAGCCGGGGCGGGTCGCTAGTTATATATAAAAGCGAAATACCACTCATCACGAGATCTCCGAAACTATAGGTCCGATTGACTTTAAATTTAGCATAGTTACTCCTTTCGCGAACGTCTTCAACATTCACCAAGAAGGGATTTTACGCAAATCGTATAAAAAATTAACACGAGTAAAACTTGAGGCGCAGCTAGCGGAAGAGCACAGAAAAACGGCTTGACTGATTATTATGAAATATTATAAACGGGAAGTATACGTAATTTCATGTCAAAGCACTTTCAGAAATTTTATATACGGGAACAATATCTTATTCCATACATGACCCAGAATGGACAATAATACTTTTAAAAAGCGTAAAAAATTTAAAAAAAAAAGCTCTACCAATTTTGATGTATTGTGTACACGAGAAGTATATGTCAGTGCACAATTGATGAGCCATAAAAATCATAGAAAATAATAATATTCAACCGATTTTAATCAAAATGGTACACGGGAAGTACATGTCAGTCCTCAATTAGTAGGCTATATGAATTGTCAATAATATGAGTAAAATTATGGGTTGAAAATAATTACTGCGTAACAAGTTATAATACAACAGTTATACAATAAGGTAGGCCTCGTGTCGCGGTAGTAAGCCCTAGCCGAGCCGATAAGTTGCGAGTTCGACTTGCTTTTGCGTGATTAGCATAATTGTCATTTGTGGATCTCTATTTATTAAATATCTATATTTATATAATATAAGTTGTTTCATTATTATAATACAAGCTATGCTTATAGTATGGAATTAAAAGAAAATGTGCCCCATGAATACATTTATTTAATATATGTAATTATTACAACAATTTAAAAATTTATTTATCATTATAGGTAATAAAATTAAAACTTAAAAGACATTTTTTCATGGGTTAATATTTTTTCTGCAAATTTGGTAACAAATGAAAAATCAAGACTGTATCAATGTTACACTAAGAGACCAAGAAACATGTTGAGTCTCACGTGTAAAGATTTCATTATGCTTATAATATTTTATATTGGAAATTTCGAGTTAATGAGCTTCACAAGAATAAAAATAGCCAATAAAATTTTAAAAATATTTTTGAAGCTCTAAAAACTGTTGTCTAGTTTTTTTTAAACTCATAATATTTGATAATTATTTTACATCAAAATTGGATAAAAATTTAGTGCATATATCAACAACAGTCTGTAAGTAGAATATAATATCCACATTCATTGAAATATGAAACAACAAGAGAACCACCGGTACATTATTAATTTGTCGTCGCTTAAAGAATCGACTGATGTCGAGTAATCCGGCAAGCTCACATTATGCGCCTCAAAGCGCTTTTCATTCTTCATGTCGCACCATTACTTTACTGGACAGCTGGTGCACTAACATACGTAGGTATGCCCGATTCAATGAATTCAGTACCTATACACTTATTTGCTCTAATAAAATTTCAATAAAGTTATAAATTATTACTATTCGTTTTCTTTTTTTTAAAGTGAAACAGGGTAAATAAACAAAAGTAAACTGGTGTATTTGTGAAAATATAGGGGTGTTCCATATAAAGTAATTATTTTGAGTGTTATTATGTAGTATGATTTCAAACTTCCTTCAAACGAGACGTGAAGATGCATTACAGCAGGCCGGCATGACATCGACGACTGCTAATGAAATTTTTGTCGACAATTGCCGTTATCTGTCATTTTGCAGAATAAGTATAAACCAAAAAAAAGAGATTTCAGAAAAATACATAGATATTTTACTTGACACATTATTTTTATAATCTTTTGGTAATAAAACTCTTTATAATGCAAAACTTTATTATTGTTATTTATATATTCAGTAATAACCGTAATTTTTTTTCAACAACAAGTTACCTATTTTATTGAATTCGCAAATATAACACAATAAAATAGTCTTCCATAGAATAGGGTATTTCACCAATTCTATTTGTGAAACTTTTCACGTATACAACGCGTTTGTAATTGTAAGAAAATTAAATAATCTTCGTTACTTTAATACTGCGGATACAGTTATTTAGTCATATAAAGTTATAGGTACTTACTTACGTACGTAGAAGTTATCGTTGTAAAATTGCCAACGGCCGGTATTGTAAAATTGGATAACTGCCTTTTGTTTTATTCAACGCGTGTATTGTAAATGTAAACTCGAGGTTCAAGGCACTTTGGCGCAATTTCAAGAAATTATCAGGGTCTGCGCAGTTTCGTTCAGAAATAAAATTTAAAATAATAAAGAGTGGCTTAAAAGAGACTTCGGGAGCTTAATAATATTATACCACTTAGATTCCCAAAAATGGTGGGTCGCGTCGCGGCTTCTATCATTATACTCATAAACGAACAAGTTTTGTACTATTAATCATAAATTAGTTGAACAAGCGCTAAAATTTCTAACGCCTTTTAATACGAGTTATAAATATGTGTAGCAGAAGTCTCAACACTCGTATTCCTAAATAAATATATTTAGAAACCGTTTGGAAGTCGAAGCAGACAATAATAAAGTTAATGTCTTTTTCGGCAAAATTGGAGTTCCTTGTTAAAAATAAACAGCTTCATACATCTTACGAAGTTAAAAATACAGTCATTAAGTAGGAACATAAAAATAATCGGGGCATGAGAAAATATACATTGGGAAACGATGTTAGACATTTAATTTATAATTGATCAAAGTAACTGCGGTAGGTTACTTGCAATTATCAAGCCATTTTTTACTAGCTACTACTTTACTCTTTTGTCTTTAATTAAGTACATTAAAGAGTCCCATTTAAAAAGTCGATAATTTCATGTTATGCCTTCCGTACTGCCTATGTTGTAAGTAATAATAATTCACCCTCCTATATTTGCTCAACTTTAATCAATAATATTGGTATTACTTACTTATATTTTTTCATTGTGTTTTATTATTATAATGCGCTGATGCTTGATGATTGCATATTGTTTTAGACCTTTTAGCAATTAATAATATTGTAGTAGTTTGTTTTCACCTAGCAAACCGTTTGAGGGTATGCCGATAAAAAGGCATAAAGACATACCTACTAATTATTAAAAAAAATTTTTAGTATATCTATACAGCTTACACATATACCCTCGCGGACTTTTTTGTATAACTTTTAGCATATAATAATATTGCGGTACATTATTTTCATCTATTTCAAACAGTTTGGTCGGCACACGCCGATATAACAGCCAAACGGGATATTTTTTCCGACTTGGTTTACAAATGCACCCAAATGTTCATTATAATAAAACTTAATGAAACTAAAACATGGCCTATAACCATCAAAGAGAACGTAGCTTTCTATTAGTGAAATAATTTTTAGAGTCGTATCAGTAGTTTCAGAGTTACAGACTAACTCACAATCAAACATTACCATGTATTGAAATATAACAATCAATCATTTTCTAAAAATGGTAGCATTACAATCGTTTAAAATTAAACTACAATAATATAAATTAAGAATTCCATAAGCAAAACAGTAAAAAAATTCTGAGTAAAATTTACATAATTTATGATTAAGTGAAGTCGTACACACAAATATTAACAGATTTATTTTTTATTTTTATAATTATAATATGTCTTTATATAGCAAATCAGACGCTTTCTTTTTGTGAGATAATAAATTATTTAAAAATATGTCAATTTTGCTAAGAAATCTTTTATAGAGATAACAAGAACATTGAAAGAAGGAGTTTTTGAAATAATTTGTCCGACAAAAAGGAATATAAAATGTGTCCTTTGATCGTATAAATAAAAATCTGTTATTTTTTCTCAATCCTGGCTACGTTTACTTCATATTGTAGGCTCCAAACTACACTAGCAAACTCCAGTATACTGCGAACATAGGCGAAATATAAGACTTTTAAAGTTTTTTGATTTCTTAATATTGAATATAGATTTTAACTTTTTAATTATATAAAATATTATTTGCACACCAAGCAAAAAATATAATAGATTAGCTGTGGCCGAGGCTTCGGTCGCGTGGACTACAAAATGCTGTCAGTCGAGTGCAAGGGCGAGTTGTGCTGCCTCAAAAATGATTATCCTTAGAAGATATACATATATTATCGCTGACTTTTTGTATGTCTTTTTAAGATCTACAATTATGTAGTACATTAATTTGATATACCTCTTACGATAAGCGTAAGTCATTTAAGCGCTTCAAAAGCGTCTTTTTTTAGAATTGATTCACCATTATGGTCGCTGCTTATTTTGTGTGTTACTTTATGTAACAAAATATATCCTATAACCTGGCCAGATAACATATCTATGAATTAAAAGAAATTTCATGTAAATCGGATTAGTAGTTTTTGCGTGTAAAGACAATAAACAGACAGACAGAGAGACGTTAAGTTTTATAAAATGTATAGAACATACGTAATGTGTATGAACGTAGTTATAGAAAAATGCGTTACATAATTTCTAATTAGGTATATTAACAAGCTATCAACGAACGAAACATTAATACTTGAATATAGAAAAACACGTAGGTAAATTAGCCTTAATTGTCCGAACGAATCCACACCATTGTTGTAATATAACCTTTTATACAAGTTACATTTGAGTAAAGTTAATCATGATATAAAATAAACACATGTCAAATGTATTTTATATTAGCTTCTATTTTTATTGTATTAAATGTTCCGCACTACCGCAGAACTATATTTTAACCGGACTAACTCCGCTCTAGTAACAACTATTGTGTAACACACGATAAGGGTCTTTGGCACAAGTTACAGCGCTTTGCAGTAAATGTTCTATTTAATTCGTTATTTAAATGTACAAATGCTTTGAAACTGGCCTACTCTATTTTTATTATCAATAATATCATAAAAAATGAAAAAGTGATTGCTAAATAAACACAATTCAACAGCTCCAATCGATAGCCAATCAAGCTTCTCAATTATCTGTAATTCAGAGATCCTGACAGCGGAAAATTAAGCATTCAAATTCATGGTTTATTCGGTGTTAATAAGACTTTGATTCGTCAATCAAAGATTTGCATATGTAGTGTGTACTTAGTAGCTACGTATGTATGAATTCCTAGTCGGGTATAGCGGTCGCGGTAGTTTGGCTCGCTGTATCGTAGTCTAGTGTAACCGTACTTCATGATCATCAGTGAAGAGCCTTAATTGCATCATCTCTACTATTTTACACACGTGAAACTCAAAATATTATAAAATACATTTTAGCGTATTACAAAAGTATCACGTAAATTTACGTGAAACATTAAAGTTAAGTATTTGATTATGCGCAAATTAAACTGTTCACTCGATTGGTTGTAAGTTTAACATTTAACATATAGTATAACTTTATTTAGAAGTAGTATATACAGTGTTTGATTTAATTTAGTGTTATTTATTGTATAAGAGAAAACGAATTAAAACCATTTAATATTATCTAGATGGTGAAAAATGTACATCACAATTTTTCTGTTCCTTAAAATAATACATAATAATATCAGCCTGTATTTGTTCCACTGCTGGGCAAAGGCCTCTTCCTAAGGAAAGGTATGGGCTTAATCACCACGCCAGCACAAAATGCTACGCTATTTACAACTTTGTAGTTTTTGAGGTTACAGTTAAAAGGAGATTAACGGGCTGTGTTCTATGAAATACGAAAGATTTGACAAATAAAAAAAACAGTGGCAGTGGTTTTTTATTTCTTCACCTTTTTTAAATTTTAGCACATAATATCATAGACAGTATTGATTTGAAATTAGAAAACATTATTTAACAGTCATAAATAATCACTGTATCACTGTAACTACAGTTACCTAATAGGACGATTGATCAAAATCATTGTACTGTATTTTGTAATAAATAATACAGTCAAGGCTTCCAATATAACGTTATTATGTTTTTAACATAACCAGCAGCACACTCGCTTCGTTTAACTGTCAGATACATTTTCCGCTTCAATGTTCACGCAAACTAGATCGTTTACAGCGCACGGAGCATAGTACCAGGAGTGCAGAATCGCGAGGGAGTTACTTTTACATGTGCCTCACTCACACTAATACACGTTATCATAGATACATGTATACGTACACCTCAATATACATGAACAATTTACAGACGTGGTAGACTGGAAAACGCATTTAGCCGGAAAAGATGGGACAGATCAATACATTTAACTATAATAATCGAATAATTGTTTAATAAAATCCTTTAATTTAATTAAAGAGTAATTAAGCTGTAAGAGTATTTAAGATCTCGTTAAATATATTGACTTACAAAAAGCTTATTAGTAGAAGCAAAAAGCATTTTTATAGATTTAGTATTAAGGCAACTTCTTACAAGGTATAGCAAACGTGTAAGAAGTCACAAAAGCGCCACCGTAGTCTTGAACTGAAATGAAAACCTTAGAGTAGATTCTTGACTTTCTTTTTAAAGCAAAGCAAAGTTAACGACTTTCTAGCTACGTCAGGTTTTATCAAGTAATGTAAGCCGAAGGAGTGGGACGTGACACTCAATTAGTAATTTGATTTGAAATTTTCTACATAGGTTTTCTCCGTTCACGTATATTGCAATTTTTAAGCTGAATTTTCACTTTGTGGGTAAATGATTGGTATTTCATAGAGACGTTTATTTAACCATGTTCCGTAAAGTGAAAAGTTGGCTTTATTTATCGGTGAAATGATGTGAAAAAGTTGAGGCTGTTATTGATCGTCGCTGCAGTGACGTCAGAAACCGATGCGAGATTAAAAATTCTCTACGGTTGGTATGTGATGAATAATATTAAAAGGTGTTTTTTAAATGTTTTACATTAAGTATTTAAATTAAGAAGTCGAATAGTGTATATGATAAATTGTAAAGGAAAGGTTTTTTTTTCTATAAATTTTTGTACTAAGTGTAATTAAATGAATATATAATCAGCTTTCTTGTCTTTCTAACGATTTATACTATACTATCTGTGCCCGCGACTTCATCTGCGTGGACTTCAGAATTGGACTTTACCAGGATTAAAGTATCCTATGTCTTTATCCGGGTTATAAGCTGTCTGGGTGTGCCAAGTTTCATTCATTTAGCCGTTTTTGCCGATTTTGACGGGACTTTTACTAGAAGACAGCTTATGTTATAAGGAGTAACTTATTTTATTACATACATAGCTTTTATTTTAGAAAAATATTTAGGGATCCATGCAAATTAAATAATAATCCTTTTCAGTAGTAAAAGTGGGGAAAGCCGCGGGCACAGCCAGTTATAAATATAAATTGCTACTATAAATTCATACCTATTCTATTTTCATGATGACTTCGAAAATGTTTGTTTCGAATACGTTATTGAAATAGTAATTAAAAACAGGTTAATATAAATATAATATGTAAAAACCATTGTGAACCAACTAATACTACCAAATATTATATCGTTGACATATTTAAAAAGTTTCCTAAATAATACGCAGATACATGCATATTGTTAAGTTAATTTTGCATAATTGTCGGACATGGCGCTTGCGAAACGCTCAATCTAATTGCGCCCCTGCCCTAGAACTTTCAATTTTCTACATCCACCCTCTACCCACTTTGCACCCCCTGTAACAAGAATGCGGTAGCGCTATCCTGGCCTGCATTTGATAAACTCCGACTTCACTTCGACAGTTCAAACAGTTGTTTGAACAATGCAGGTTATATAATAATTAAAATCTACCTACTGATATCATTTACAATTATGGTACATTTTTGCTTATGAACGGGACATAATATGAATATGCAATAACGGTAATAAAATAGAAAACATAATAGGCTACTGTTATTCAGATCAGATAAGTATAGTATAGTATATCAGATTATGTACTTTTTTTTTACAATTTAAATTTGATAATGTAGTTAAATAATTTTGAATAGAGCTTTTAGTTGAAAATTACCTGCCAACTATTCGAAAATGCTTCAAAATGAAATTAAACAGAATACGACATAGAAATTGTAAGTTTTCCTACGTTTCATACCGCACGCTTCCTAAAATAAAGACGACTAATATAAATTATTACATTTCCATTTATGAACTGTGCATTAAAAAATACATCTTAACACAAATGTTCATAAAATCTCATAAATATCGAACAATCTTTCCTTTTAAAAATAATATTCAATAACGTAGAAAATGTATAAAACGATTTATTGATATAAAAAAACTTTAATAACTGTTCTAGAACATTATTAGAAACGCATCGTCGGGCAATTTCAAATAGGTACTTGTTTATACCGCGTAACTCTTTAGGTAATTTTGTGTAACTGTTAAAATAAATAGTGTTATACGAGTACAACTACAGCTTACAGCTGTTGATTAGATCTAGGCGGGAGTGTGAATAAATCTTCAAGTAAAATTAAATAGACGTGGTTTGTAAAAGGTAGTAACAATACAATATCCTGACTTCATTCTTATGTATTTTTACTGTGTTCCTAAATGAGGAAGTAGTAACGCTCTATTTTATTATTTTCTAGAAGTACCTACACTGGATCAAATAAAAATAAAATAATGTGCATAGTTTATGGCTCACTTTAATTTATGTTTACAAAACATTATTTGGATTTCGAATTAATTTGTAAAACAGTTTTTCACGTTCCTGTAAAGAGTTGGCTTTCCTATACGGTTTTATTCAAGGAAAGGAGCGATTGCAAGGTAAGCGCTATAATGCAGCGATTAGTCCATAAGATTTTTTTAAATGCCAGCACTGTTCAGACTTAACGTTATTTACTTTACGTAACCTGTAGCTATCTCTAGACAAAATTCAAAACCAGAAAATGATTACCATTCTATTTATTACAAGTGAATACACATCAGTGTCTTAAGTATTGTTCCATTTATTTTCTTATGCTCAGGTAAATAACTTCAAGAGTAGGTATTCATTAGAGTATTTATTGTAATAAATCAGAAAATGGAAAAGCAATACAATTGTGATTTTTCGAAGATATAGTTTGAATCGAATACGAGTTCCTATTGATTCTGACTTTGCATTGTTATAAGTTACGTTTGACGTATGTTTAGACGTAATAGTTAAAGTAGATAGTTAGGCTCAAACTGAAAATATCCGTTTGCCGGAAATCGGTAATATAGTTGTAAGTTTTATATGAAAAGAGAGATATTTTTCGCTGTTATATGTGCGTCACATCCAATAATTTCGACGTTATTTTAACTACGTAATACCGTAGGAGTTAGATAAAAAAGTTGGATTTTGCCGATGATGGAACCTCGTAGTTGAGAAAGCCGGAAATCCTAAAAGTTTAGAATTGTATGAAACGCACGTGAAGATGAGCCTTTTCATAAACACGTCAAAGTATAAAAGTTATAAAAGTGATCTATCAAAATAGTTAAAGAATATTGGGCATTCTTTATTCTTTCACCGAGAGCTATGGGTGAAAGAGGCCACTATGGATATTTAGTTGGAATAAGCAGCCTTCGGAAAACTTGATAATGTGTTTAAGCCTAAACAAACCTCCACTCCTGAAAACGAAAGTTTCCAATAAATTTATCCTGCATGTAATTACATATGGTTTTCAAATATTAAGTAATCAAGCAGGGTGGTAGTTATCTGTGCCGAAGTGAGTCGGGATCACGATGTAGGTGACAAGCCCGTCACACTCTTTATTAGTACTTTACCCTTGACTCAAAATAAATCATACGGGAAAACGGGAAAATAGGCGGGATCTAATAAGAATTGAAGCAATGATGGCTCAGTGGTAACGTGCACGACTTCGCGGCGATTGACGTGAGTTCGAATCCCTGCAATGAGCCTGAGCTTTCGGTGAAGGAAAAACATCGTGATGAAACCCTCAAGTTGAAAATCTGTCGCCAAGCACCAGTAGGTGTGTTCCGGCAACTGCACTTGAGAGCCAGTCTTCCACTAGGTTTAGCGTGTTATCATCTTGGGCCACATCGTCACTTAACATTAGGTGAGATTCTGGCAACTACGCCAAAACATATAACGATAAAAAAAAAAAAATAAGATAAGAAGACGAGAGATAGATGTGAATTGATTACATTAGATTTATTGATGTTTAACATCAGAAACACAAAATATTCTCCAAATATAAATCTCTGCTGATATCGTTCTATGCATAACATTATAATTATAAGTAATTATGTAACTAAACATGAAATTATCTGCTTATTTACTTCACTTCGTATATCATATTGACATATATATTTCATTTTTGTTATATATATCTCCTCAAATCTTCATCCTATGACCATTATATGGTCGAAAATTACAAAGCTGTCTATATGGACAGATTGATTTCGTCATACAGGTTAATTTTAGATACAAGGATATGAAAATAGAGTGATAAAAAATCGTTTGATTAAATAAATTAAAAATTGCTTTTATTTCACGAATAACGGATCCATAATCTATTTGTGATCTTCTGTGACTTTAATGAAATATTCTAGCAGTAGGTACCTATAAATATATCATTATATTTACATTCAAAACATAAACAAATTTTGAAATTTAACGAACAGAAGTTCTATCATTTTCCGTTCACATGCCCGACAGGAGTTTCAATTGTGACAAACGTTAACTGTGCACCGCAACAAAATTAACAAGTTAAGTTACAGTTAACAAGCTCTTCTGCTTGTGTAAACTCTGCACTAACTAGCTAGTATTTATAGTAGGTATATCAGAAGCAATGTGCCTTTACACTAGATTGGCTCTCATCCACATTCGCTAGCAAAATTTATTCATCCTAGAGTACTATTTATGAGTACAAATAGTACATCAAAGGTTTGTATTGCAACAGTATCTGTTATTTAGTTTAGTTGTAAATGTAAATTTGAATAGAGTTTTTATGGTTAAGCTAAATAAGAATTAATTTATTGTTGGCTGTGACCAGTTACAATTCATAGATGAATACTAAATTAGGGTGTATATATAAAAAAAAATAGATTTCATTAGATACTTAGTTGCAGCTCAGTCATCATCATCATCATCATGTCAGCCGAAAGACGTCCACTGCTGAACATAGGCCTCCCCCAAAGATCGCCACAACGACCGGTCCTGTGCTGTCTGCATCCAGTGACTTCCCGCAACCTTTATCAGGTCGTCGTTTACCTTGTGGCGGGTCTGCCCACGCTGCGTCTTCCGGTACGTGGCCGCCACTCGAGAACTCTTTGACCCCATCGGCCATCTGTTCTACGAGCTACGTGGCCAGCTCACTGCCACTTAAGTGTAGCTATTCTTCGGGCTATGTATAATAAGCTAATTATTAATTATACAGCTATAGCTGTATAATTAGTAATCCGTGCTATTTAGGTGTTTTTATTTAAATATATTCAGTATTAAAATGTGTTTTCCAGACGTACGTGAATAAGTTAATTTGTCATTTTCTATTCCTTATGTTATTTGCGGAGTCGTAAGTTAACTGTACCTGACTGAACCTTGATTACTATATATATGACTAGCTGTGCCCGCGGCTCCGCTCACGTAGACTACAGTGTAATGCCGTGTGTCGAGTAGACGCGCGAATCGTACTGCCCTCGCTCCCAACCACGGCAATCACCCGCCGGTCTTTTTAAAGACAAAAAAGCTTACTGTAGATGATCCTTAGAAGATAGATATATGCTATCGGTGACTTTGTGTAGGTCTTTTTAAGATCTACAATTATGTAGAACATTATTTTGATATACATATCTCTTATGGTCTCTAACAAAATATCTAACAAAATATATCATATAACCTGGCCAGATAACATAGCTACGAATTAAAGGAAAAAACATATGTAAATCGGATGAGTGGTTTTTGCATCAAAAGAAAATAAACGGACAGACAGAGAGACGTTGGTCTTTAAATACGTATAGAAGATATAGATGAAGAACCATTTATATTGAAGCGCTTCGTTGCGTTGCGTTCAGCCTGTGAATTTTAAGCTTTTTTGTTTTTTTTTTTTGTTTTTGGGACTTTTATTCTACCGAATATATCAGTCCCATTGTACCCCATCCTTTATATCATCACATCAAGAGAGTCGCTGATGAGTTAGCACTACAAGGTCATACAACATCTTGGCACCATCTGAATAAGGTTCTGCCAAAATGCTGTGGAAAACACCTATATCTTGACAGTTTAAATTTATGCTATTCACCAGCGACTCCCTTTCGATCTTGTTCTTGGCACACTCCATCAGTAGGTGGTGCACATCATCAATCTTTCCACATATATTACAATTGGGTGAGTCTGCTTTCCTCATGAGATATGCAAATTTTCCCGATGGATAGTGCCCTGAGCGAAGTCTTAATGCTATCTTTATATATTGTCGGTTTAAATTACATTCACTAAACCAAGGTTTATGAAGAGGCTGACACTGTATTGTTTTATACCAAATGCCTTTTTCTTTGCTTCTTTCATCAAAATATTCTTTCCAGTTTTCATAACACATTTTTTTCAATTTTGATATAATTTCCCAATAATCTACTTTAAAATTCTTTATTATACCCTGAGTTGATCCTAATTTTGCACTACGGTCAGCCTCTTCATTCCCTTTGATACCAACATGAGAAGGAATCCATTGCAATATTAAAGACTGATTGTCAAACTGTTGTCTATAAATGTGGTCTAGTATATTATAGGCTACAGACGCCCCTCTGTAACCGGAGGTGCATCGAACTAGATGCTGAAGTGCACTTTTGCTATCTGTTAAAATAACAACTTTTCTAATATTATTTTTAATTATATATAGCCTCTGATATTGCATTGAGCTCCAGTGACATAATCGACATATCTTGGGTAACTCTAAAACAAGCTGTTATATTTCTATAAGAGTCATAATACGCCATTCCTAAGCCTTCAGAGTTTTTTGAGCCATCACTATACAGTTTATACCAACCTTTATATTTAATACTTATTTCTTTTTCAATATCATATTTAACAGAAACTAAATCTAACTGATTTTTGAAAATATCATACCTGCTATTTAATATATTGTGACAAGGACCAACTTCCTGTAACAACGCGTCATCTAAATAGTTAATTATAATTATTTAATTTGATGGTGAAGTTTGTTGGAACTATGAGGAGTTTCCTCTACCAAAATGTCATTTAAATAAGCTGATATCTAAAAAATAATATTTGGTTATTGAAGATAATGTAATTGTGCATTATTAATAAAATCATATTTGCATAATATTTAATTGATAACTGATATTTTATAAAATTAGGAAAGAAAAGAAAAATGAAGATAATAGTTATGAATTCAGTCATATATTAGTAATATTTTGATGTTTCATAGAATTAGTATATTTTATTTTAAGTTGTCATTTGATCATGTTGGCACTACAGATAATTGTAAAGAAGGAAATGTAACGCAGAGATAGATTCAGTTTTGTATTGAGTTGGCTACAATAAATATTATTCCGAAGTGCCTACAAGTTTTCGTTGGATACAATCACCTTGCCGAATCTATGTTCATTTCATTTATTATAATATGAATCAATGTCAAGTTCATATAAATTATATATTCTTTCTCCATGGGAACTTCGCGTCTTATCTGGATTTAAAATGTTTTTACTTTTTTAAATTAAAATTTTGTCGTTACTGCTTAGCTCCTAAGAATAAGCTTAATGATATATAAACTGTATTACTCTTTGAATAGTCATCTACCTGCCGATAAAAGTTACATCAAAATCGGTACAGCCGTTTCCGAGATAAGCCAGGACAAACAAAAATACGGGCGAAAAAAAACGTGTTTGAGTTTTGAACGCGTCCAAATAGCATATGAGCTTAAAGAAAAGCATTAATTTCGAAATTACAGACATACACTTTGATTCTATTTGTGTATTTGTATAGATTTATTTTTTAATAATGTGTCGATATTAAAGGCATCTCTTTTAACTTAATTGATTGGATAAATTATATTTATTATTAAATATAAATTAATTTAAAGCTTCCTTTGCTTTCGGTATTCTCTGCTTTCCCGAGAACAAACGAAATCGTTGTCATCTTTATAGGATTACTTTAACCCGTTTATCTTTAGTTTTTCAGTAGGTATGTATATTTACTAAACTGTATCGGACTTGCCCGGTCTCCGCGGTCCGATCGGCGATTAACGGTCTTAACTATATTTACCGATAGCTCCCTTTAAGCATCGTTTAGGTTGTATCGCTTTGGTTGTTAAGGTTTGACTTGGTTCCAATTCCTGGATTATTCAATATGTATTTTACTGTTATTATTCTACTATGTAGTATATTGAACATTGCGTAATTTTTTATTTCTGCAAATAATTACGTACCCATATGTGAAGGGTGTTTGGATTTTTACAAGGCAATCTCTTAATTTTCTTTAGTTATTCGATCAATTATGAATACAATATAGAATTTTAATCGGCCCGATACTTCAAATGCATTATTTTATCCAACCGAGTACGTATAAAATATAATTTCTAAGTCTTAAAAAGAAGTCCTTAAGTCCACTTAGAGACATTTGATCCTTATATCATTAATGCGTAGAGCATGTCTGAATTATGTAGATACTAGCTATGCCCGCGGCATCGCTTGCGTGGACTACAGAATGCCTTGGGTCGAGCGCACGTGCGATACGTTCTGTCCCCACTCAAAACACTGAAGACAAAAATGCTTAATGTGGGTGAACCTTAGACGATAAATATGTGCTACTGCAGACTTATTATAGGTATTTTTGAGATCTACAATTATGTAAAATATTAATTGGACAAATCTCGTATGGTTTACTCAGAGTAAGTCATTTAAAGGCCCAAAAGCGTTTTTTTTTTACGAATTGATCCACCATTATCGTTACTGCTTATTTCTTATGTTACTTTATTTTACAAAATATGTCCTGGACAAATAACATAGAATTACATGAATAATACAATAACATGAATTAAAATAAAAATAAAAACATGTAAATCGCATAAGTGGTTTTCGCGTGAAAAGAACATAAACGGACAGACAAACAGAGAGATGTTGAGTTTTATAATATGTGTACTTTTTATTTAAATATACAAAGTTTTTTTGTTATATTCACCGAAATTTCATTTTCTTCTTTAAATCTGATAGGAATAAATCCAGTCTAATTTTTGTCTTCAAATAGTTTTGCTAGAAACTTTAAAGTTTGGACTTAGGGACATATACAAGCTCACTTTTATATGTAACATTAGTACATTTCGTAAAATGTTGAACGCAATTGAGGATGAATAAGCCCGATCACGGAGAGCTTACTTTCGAAGTTTTCCTGTGGCAGAAGTAACTGTAGCGAACATATAAAATATGGCGTGAAATCATCCAGAAAATTTTACTTATAAATGAGTATAAATGTATCGTATACACGAGTGATTTTTAGATTTTTATAGGATGCTGCTAGCACGGAATATTTGTAGATAGTACTAATAGACAAACTGTTATATGAGGTCTGCTAAATACATACATGTATTTAAAAGTACTTACATGTTTCTTTTTTCTAATATTTACTGTAGAGTCTCTTTTTAATATTTGTTTCTTAAACAATGAGACCAAATTTCATGATGTAAACAACTAATATCACACACACAATCGTGATGACGAAATTATTTATTTTGACAATTATTAGTATATTGCATGTCGTGTGTTTTGTTTGTCACGTAAAAATTTTAAATTTATAATAATATAATAAAGCGGAAGAGGTCTTTGTTTGTTTGTTGAAACACGCTAATTTCTGAAACAATCAGCCAGATTTACGAGGAATAGTATATAGTCTACCTCTCGGCTAAACTTGAATATTGATTTTTGTTAAGTAAATCGGAAGCAACATTGTTCCCGAACTGCTTTATCCGCGTGCGCTGGCTTAATGGTTAGTGATACTTAATTAAAATGTTCTACAAAAATATTGCTCTTTAGTACATCTAAAAAAACCCGCAATACCGTATGCCTATCTCTTGTACAAACGCTACAAGAAGGTATTTTATGACAAAATTTTATTGAAGATTGTAAAGTTATATATGAGTATTATTATATTATTAGGCATTGCATATTAATCCTTACGAAATAAAGTTACTCATGATGAAGACAATTTTATGTAGATGAACTTTGCCATTTATAGCATTTTATTTGGACACATAGCTTGGGAGATAATAGAAAATTAAAATAATTTAACACTAGGCTCGGGTCTATGACTTAGCAACAGTGGCGCGAACGAGCCGTGTGAGTGTGAAGCATAACCCTGGCCGTCTGATAAAAATATTTATATTGAAGTATTATAAATTTTCAATCAGCAATTTTTTTTAACAAACGCGGATGTAACTGCGGCGTACTACTAATGTGGTTATATATTTAAAAGTCAGTATATATGTATTATTATTGCCGTTTTTTAGTTACTCCTATTCTAAATAATTATCAGCAAGTAAATTATAATATTGCGAAATATTTATGTAATGTTTTTTTTATAATATAACGGCAATGTGACGGCACCGTAACTGGTGTTTAAGCATAGTGTAATCCAACAAGATCGGCGACCACCGAGAGATCTAAATTTTATCGCTAGTTGTCGCTGTCACGCTCGCCTGCTCAAATGTCACTTCATGATGTTTCTCCTATATACAAATGTACTCTGAGGTTATGTTTATGTAAACTCTTCTTTTTTCGTCTCGATTGTTGAAGTTAAATAGGCATATCACACGAGTAGGACCGTAAGGCGTAGGTGGCTTATGTTCATACTGTTATAATACCACATCAGGATTATAAACACGGTTCTAACGGCGGCTGTTAAATGACGCAGGGAGTTTATCGTCGTACAAAACGGACAGATTTCTGGCTACCCTCCATTGTTCCACTACAGGTAGTATTACTTTATTAGTAGTATTAGTTTCTCTATATCCTGACACATTTTCAAAGCTCACTCAATAAAAATCTTAATTTTATAGCTCTATTTTTTCCTAAATAATTATGAACTAATCACGTAAATTACAAGACTTAAATAAATACTTAAGAATATAAAGTTACTAAAATACCTCATTAAAAATTAATTTAACTACAAAAAATTTACACATCTGTATTTTATTTGCAGTGTTTATTATAAACCATATTAAATTATTCTTTAGAATAGGTAAATATCATAAATGTAAAATACATAGCAAAAACTTCTCATTTATATACATAAATGCATACATACATAAATCACGTCTCCTTCCCAACGGGGTAGGCAGAGACCACGTCCTTCCACTTGCAACGATCCTGACATACATCTTTCGTTTCTTCAACATTCATCAATTATGCATGCTCGTCGATTTAGAGTACTCTTGACCTACCCTTTCTTCAGAAGACATAACGTCCCCGATTTGATCGTGGAACGTTCGTCTAGGCCTTCCTCTTCTAACGTTCCCATTCACGCTCATCTTATAAATCTGTCTTCTTTCATTCATCCTCTCTACATGCCCAAACTATCTAAGCGTCCCTTTCTCAATCCGAGTCACTATATTTTCTTTCACACCACAACGTTATTTATATATAATAATTAGTAAACATTGTAAACTACAAATAATCGTATATCGATATATTCCAATGCTCGAGAACTATAAAACAAATTCTCATCAACTAAGGAGTCAATAAAATCAAAGATTATAATTTTATAAGAAAGAAATGTGTTAAATCCTTATAAAATTAAATGGAACTATTACAAATAAGCGATACGTAATGTAACATTTTCGTTTCCTCTTATTTTTTATACTACAAAGGTGGCAAACATGCTTACGGCCCGCCTGACGGCAATTGACTACCGTAGGCTATGGTCGCTTGTAATACCATAGATATAACTAGCGCGTTGCCGACCTTGAACCCCCCTACCCTATGGAGCTCTGGAAACTCTACTCACCGCAGGAATACAACACAAGGTTATTTGGCTGCGATCTTCTGTAGGTTCTGTATTCCACCAGTCGGGGTGCCCCAAGTAGAGAGAAATCTCCAAAGAAATTTATCTGTGCCCTACCTCTCTTTTAAATATTGCGTTAGTGTAAAAGTATTGTTTGTAGGTACTTATAATAATATTTATTTCAATAACGGTTTACTTATTTCATTTCAATTCAGTTTAATTATTAAAGTTAGGTTAGGTTAGGAGTTAAGTTAATTGCTAACTTCAGAGTCTAATCGCCGACAAGATGTGTCTTTCTGATTAATGAAGACTCGTCGACAACAGAAGCACTGTTTGCTCAGCGGTGAATGACGTGGGTTCGATTGCTACAATGAAGTCGAGCTCTCGGTAAAGGAAGTAATTGTGATATAACTATAGCACGGCAGTAGAGAATCCTTTGGCTAACTAATAGTTAAGTTGAAATTTCCGGTTACGAAGAGTAACTAAATTGTTTACGTGTTATCGGCAATCACTTGAGGCGTGTTCTAACTTCAAAATGTTTTGAAATAAGGAGATAAATGTTTATGGGTATATGGAATTAAGAGTTTTTAATTTTCTTCGGCTTAAATGTAATATATATGTTAAAGAAAGGAGTATAATGAAATGGAGCACCAAGGTAACATCAGGACTTTACCGTTGTATTACTATGTCATGACGTCTTAGTTCCTGTAACATCATAAACAGGTAATATGTACTTACATATACCTACTTAAAGTTACTCATTTAAAACCAGTGGCATTAATTAAGCCAATATAAATAATTGATATTTTCGGTAAAATAGATACATTTTGAAAGCCCTATAATTTTTAGCTTGTATTACATAAAATCAATGAGTCAGATACAATAAGGCGATTACTTGAGTAAACTTATATAATAATAAAAGCAGATTAGGTAATCATTTTACAAATTCTCTTTACGAAATTGTTGAAGGAGTTTACATTTTTGTTATGCCCTAAGCATAGCATTTTTATCCGCGTAAACAAATTCATAATACTACATAGATAATCGAGTTAATAGAGTTACCGTGGAAAGTTACCTCAGAAGCGAACGACAGTAAAGGGTACGCCATAGTAAAAAGGTTTCAATTATTATGTCCACGAACCTCCGTTTTTCAATATAAGTATGAATAATAATATTTATGGTACTTTATTGCATTTATCCAATACTATACTATTGATATAAAACAGTTTTTTTTACATGTAGCAGGCTCTTTCTACATAAAACTTTTGACGATGATGTATCTAGTTTATATACTAAATATACTTATAGGCATGATTAATTTTTAAATTATATATTTAACTAGCTGTGCCGGCGGCTTCGCTCGCGTAGACTACTATAAAAAGTTTTTTATTTTTTGTGCGGAACCCAAAATTATTTTAATAGCAACTAAGTTATACCTTTAAACATCAACTATCTATCTGTGAAAGTTCTGTCAAAATCGGTCCTACCGTTTCGGAGATTACCCGGAACAAACAGACAGACTGGCAACAATTATAAAAATGGGTATTTTGTTATAGGTACCGTGTATACTTTCATATGAATTTATTAAAAAGCTGTTATTTTGACATTACAAACAGACACTTCAATTTTATTATTTTTGATTTGATCAATGCTTAATTTTTACAAAGAATAAGCATAATGTTGTACAGCATAATGTGATATTTTACTGATCCCAAGATAGCTTTTAATGAGATATTTGTTTTGACAACATTTTTTAAAATTCCATGTTTATGATTATTACTTAGCACCTATAAGTAAAAGCGTAATATTGAGTAACTTTTTTTACTACTGAAACCGCAAATCAAGAGACAATGACAGCGATGTCTTTAATTTTATTATTTTAATTATGATTTTATTTATGACATTGAGTTAAAGAAATACTCTGAAAAGTTATTTACCCGCAAATGAAGTCCCGTCAAAAGCGATTCAGCCGTTTCGGGGATTAGCACGGGAACACAAACTGACAGGATAAAAGGAGCAAAAATTTTAAAACGCGTATTTGGGTTTTGGTGATGTGAAAATAACTATTTATGAGCTTTAGTTAGTATTTTGAAATTAGACATACACTCTTGAGATTTATTTATATGTTTAGAAAATATACATATAAATACACAACGACTACTTTCCACCATCGCACCGCTCGTCATCTGCAGGAAGTTCATCTTCACACTTTGGAACCTAAATGGTCGCGGACAGTCCGGTTTCAGAGGAATTTCCGTCCGCGAACGCTCCGGATGTGGAATGAGTTACCTGCTGAGGTTTTCCCAGGAGACCAGTATAGGATTCTTCGAAAAGGGAGTAAATAAGTTTTTAAAGGGTCGACAATGCGCATGTTTTGCTTCTGGTGATGTTAGGGTCCATAGGCTGCGGTGACCGCTTACCATCAGGCGGACCAAACGCTTGTTTGCCACCATCGTTATATAAAAATAATATAGATACATAATATTTCTTAGTTCTTCGTACAAAATGTTCGTTTTAAATGAATTATTTTAGTAATATTTTATCAGGGTATTACCACATAAACTTTTCCTTCTGCCGTGTCAGTTAACTTCTTTAGTGGAAGTACTGGGTGTAAACTAATTAATAGATCACTTTCACCTGCCAAGTGCAGCGAAGGAAAAAATACATTGTAGAACATCCCTATAAAATATGATCGCTACAAGAAATTATAAATTGTGTTTTAAGAAGTGATTATAGGTATCTCTATCTATCTATATATATATATTAGAGTGTGGCAAAAAACGACGATATTTTTTTTTGCTCTCAGTCTAAAATATCTTAGAAGATGTCCCAACAAATCTCCTGTTAAAAGCGGAGCTCAAAATTCCAATTCTAAGAGGTTCTCCATCGAACTTAAAATTTTTCCGTTTAAATAACATGGGAAACATGATTTTTTATTAGTTTTTTGCCTGTGATGAACTGTGATGAAATTATAAAAAAAAACGAATGAATGGACCTTGTTTATTATTAATTTCTATCTTCAATATTTGATTTGTCATATAGCTTTGAAATTAAAATTTCCGGTTTTTTGCATTTTTTAGCTAAACTGTTAAATGGCAAATTTGTAGTACTTTTAATATTCTATAAAAAGTTCCAGTCATTTTTTTTATATCACCAATAACAACAAAGTTACAGGCTCATGTATATTTATTTTTTCAAATTTTTCTTTTACGAACTGAAATATTGATTTTTTAACAAAAAAATTTACAAACGTTATTCTGCCCTTTATTAGAGTTGATGGCTCGACCACAGCGCCACCTATCGAATCCTAATATAGCTATCAACCATCGTCTTGATAATACTAATATAGTATGTGAATATTAGCTCAATTTCCAAGTCGATCTGAAGTTACACGATCATTAACAAATGCATACAATATTTTTATTTATAGAGATAGAACATGTAATTGCTGTTTTAACACACTGGCCACTTTGAATAAAAATTAAACCTGCATAGTTTCAAATTTCAGAGTGAACCTTTTTACACACGAAAACTATAACATTCTAAATTTAAAAAATACATGTCATTTGATGTTCGACATTCAATTGGTTTTACATTCAGCTTTTAAAAGATGGATTCAGCGAAAATCAGAGTAATATTCGAATACGAGTTCCAATGTGGGATTAACGCATCAGAAACTGCTCGTAATATCAATGCTGTGTTTAGAGAGGATACGACTAACGAACGCACTTTGCGTTAATGGTTTAACCGCTTTCGTAGTGGAAACGTCGACTTGAAGAATGAACATCGAGAAAGACCAGCCACTAAGGTAAATAACGATGAATTTAAGGTGATAGTGGAAGCCGATCCATGTAACCAAAGAATTAGCGCCATAGTTTGACGTTAGTATACCCGCAATTTTAACAAATTTGCAAAAATCAATATATTTAAAAAAAATACTTGACAAATGGGTGCCTGTGATTTGATTGATATGCAGAAAGCAGCGCGCGTTTAAGCTTGCTTTAAGCGGTTTAACAAGGTAAGGCAAGCACCTTGTTAAACCGGTACAAAAATGAGGGAATTTTGGACCGAATTGTGACATGTAACGAAAAGTGAATCGTTTAAGATAATCGCAAGCGAAGAACGCAATGGCTGACACCAGATAAAGCATTAAAGCAAAGCTTACCCACAGAAAAGTGATGGTAACTGTTTGTAACACTTCAGGGCGTAATTCACTACAGCTTCCTTAAATCCGGTCAAACAATATCAGTAGGTGTCTACTGTGCCGAACTCCGAACAATGATGGCGAAACTCGCAGCAAAACAGCCTCGATTCGTCAATCCTCAGACCTCACACTGCTCGTGAAACAGTTAGAAACCAAACGTTATCCTCCATACTCGCTGGACCTTGCCACAACGGACTACCACTTTCCGCGTCTTGATCAATTTTTTCCACGGAAAAAATTTAATTGTACATTAAAAAATATATAGTTTGTTCATTACTAAACTGTGCTTTCATACCTTAACCCCTAATATTAAGTAGGCGGAGGTAAATAGAGGTCATCAGTAGTATAAATAAGCATAAGCTTTTATTGTGTTTTGTTCACTAAAATAAATGTAAAAACATTTGACTGTCATTATAAATGCGAAAGTAAGTTTGTTTGTTACGCTTTCACGCGAAAACTACTTAACCGATCATCATGAAACTTTGTACACATATTCTTGGAGATATTAGAAGTAACATAGGATACTTTTTAATAAAAAAATGAGGGGGAAACCGCGGGGCACAGCTAGTAATTAATATTTTTGTCTCAATTAATCTTCAAACGACATGACTTTTTGTCTTTAAAAAAAAAACAATTTATACCTGTTTTCGTGTTGTAAAATCACCCAATAAAACTTAGATTAACTAAGCAGTGATTAGGGCACAGTGATGGCTCAGTGTTAGCGTACGGACAACGTGTTAATCGATGTGAGTTCAAATACCTTCAACGAACCTGAGCTTTCAGTAAATCAAAATATTGTGATGAAACCTTAGCATGGAGGTAGGGCATTTTCTAATGCCCGCATGGCTAGCTACCAACCTCAAGTTGGTTCAGATTTTGTAGCCAAGCACCTATGGATGTATTCGGGCAGTTGTACTTGAGAGCCAGTTCTTTTCTATTAGAGTGTCGTCATCTTGTACCTAATCGTCAACATCGTCAATCGTAAACATAGCTTACACTAGGTACAGTACCTCAACATACAATACATGTTTAAACATCCAAACAAATAACTTACAATCATACTTATCATACAAAAGTGAGCCTTGTGTGGGGATCGAATACATGGGCTCTAGTATCATTAGTAGGGCTTCCTTCAACAGTGCCATGAGGTCTGCCAAGTTTAACGGTGTTTTAGAATAGTTACATGGTAAGCAAAAAATATTGTTCCTTAACCAAATTAACTATGCGGTAGTGTAGCTAAGGTAGAACGAATGTAACTAATAAGTAAATGTAAGTAATCATAACAGTAGGTGATATTCTTTTAAACGTGTCATAAGCACAAAAACCTAAGCCTGCTAAAATGCATAGCAATTTAGTTTTAATATATGGAAGAAAGAAATCTCTTCAAAGCTGATATTACAAGGAATAACTTAGGCTACTTTTATTTTAGAATAATAATAAATAAAAAACCTTTTTTAGTAGCCCACGCTAGTGGAGCTGCGGGCTCAACTAGTTACAACATAAAATATGATGAGAATAAAAAATAACTTATATCACTCAGGGATAATATAGCTTTCTATCAATATATGAATTTTACCTTTTTAAAATAATAGTACAGATGTATAATTAATTCTTACAATAATTATACTGTTATATCTTTCAATAAAATTAGAACTATGTATACTACTATAGCCAGAAACCTCAAGATTCCCGAAGCGAGAATGTTTCTGAAAGTTTTGTTGCTTAGTATGAAGTATGTGGCGCGAAAATGGTAACAATTGACAGTTGCGGCTTATCGTCCAATACGTAAGCTTAGAACCAAGACTAAAGTAACTAGAGAAGACCATCAACTTATGATGAACTTTAACTATACATATAAACCCTTATATAATTATACAATGCGTATTTCTTCTTTGACTATTATCTTTCTGTTATTATTATAATATTATAGACTTCAACATAGTACGATTTATTAATAATTACCTCAATACTTTTTATTAAATGAATTATTATTCTAAATTCAAATATGGTATTAAAAACAATTTAGAAAATACAAGCAAATGATTAGTCGATGGAACGGTTTCGAGCATGCAATATGCAATCACTCAGTACCTAAGGCCCTTAATCGCATTTAAACGGTGTTGGCATCTTCTATGACTTCAGAGCGCATATTCTCGACAACAGGATATGTGCTTTCATACAAAAAGAGCGGGCTTCTGAAAGACGATGTCAACCAAATATACTTCATTCACCAGAATGATAACATAATTTAATAATAAATCAAACAATTAAACTTTTAGCTTTATAAATGAATGGAAAACGAACATATCTTAAAACCGTTTCTCAAAAACTTATTGCTTAAAATATACAATCAATCATGTACATTCTGATACATCGGTTTCAAGGTCGGCAATGCGCTACAGATACCTATGGTATTAAAAGTGTTCATGGGTTATGATAGCCGCTTACCATCGGGCGAGCCGTATGCTTGTTTGCCACCTCTGTAGTATAAAAAAATAGTAATCGGTTTACATCTCTAGTTTATATTTTATACAATAAATTTATAGTTAAGTTTATCGATAGGAACAGCTTGGTAATTAAGAATTGCAAGATTTAGATTTAATGATGAAGTAGTTAGCAGAATCTAGGGATGATAAATTTTATATATCAACTATAAACTTAAAGGGACATACTGGGACATCGGCTCAATGGAGCGGATGTAACGGAGGTCGAAGCCATCTCCGCCATGTATCATTGTATGGCGATGCCTCCCCACATGTGGAGCAAGGTGAGGCGGAAGGTGATTTTCCTACTGTGCACTTTAGACGGATATCTAGAATAATTTTCATCCTTTTACTAGCAATAAAATATATATTATACTAGCTTTTCGTTCGCAACTTCGCTCGCGTAGACTATAAAAATTGTGCATTTTTTTTTTTACTTTAATTTAAAATTTTTTTTTATTCATTTATTTATGAATCTGAACTGAGAAATATTATTTCCTATAAAAACTTTGCCATCTTTCATTACCTTAGAGGTTGATTCACGAGAAATCCCTTCTCAAGCGATGCCTACAATGTAAAGTCAAAACTCAACAAATTTCATATTTTTATCCTTGGTAGTTTGGTTTGGGCGACAAAACTTTTTTTATCAGTACTATACTATCCATACTAATATAATAAAGTTGAAGAAGAGTTTGTTTGTTTGTTTGAAACAAAAATGTTTAACCGCGCTAGTCTCTGAAATACCAATCAGATTCGAAAAAATATTTTTGTATATAGTATAGAATAATATAGTGATATATATTTTTTTATTATTAATAATTATACATTAATTCTGGAAAGGATGTGCTTTTCTAAAAGGTATAAATGTGACATAACTACTACATTGATAGCTTGTAATATTAATAAGTTAAGGGACTCTGCAGTATCATCTAGTTCGACTAATGATACTGCGATAAATTTTTTAAACCAGTAAATATGACAAAGGAGCCGCGTAAGATAACAGTATACCATCATTAATAACTTCTGCGGCAACATTTTTGATATAGAATTATTGTTACATAGTTAGAGACTAGATATATTATGTTTTACAGAAACCTGGATTAAGCCTGATAAGATAATATTTGATATACCACACTTTTCGATGGCCAGTGTTTACAATCGTACAACCGCTGTCGTTGTTGGTTCTATAGTATTATCCAAAATTTATTTAAAACTGAAAGACCGAAAAGATATATGTATTCTCTCAATAAACCGTGTAAAGTGAGTGGTTTGTGCTGAGATGGATGGATTAATTGTATTATATGTTTACAGACCTCCAGTATCAAATATATTACTATTTTTACAAACAATGGAGGAAATATTAAAAGAATATTTAATATCAATAAGTCAGTTTTAGTTTGTGGTGCCTTTAATATTGATATTTTAAGTTCGTCGCAAGAGGTCACTACATTCACATCGCTATTTAAGTCCGATCCGCTTTGTAATGAGCCAATCGGAACTACGTCCCAGGCTGAGTCTTGTATAGACAACATTTTTAGTAACTTCAAAATAATTTTTATTACTGGGATACGATCTAACCATACAAGCCAACTCGTTGAAATAAACTGTGACAGACTTTTTATAAGCTAGAACGTAGTTAGAGAAATTGATTTTTTATTTATTCTGCTAAAATACGACTGATGTTACCTGTCAGGCAAAGGATCTAGAGCCTGAATATAAAATACTGATTGTCATTTATAAGTTCATAAACTTATTATTTATTCGAGAGTGCTGACAACATATAGATAAGAATTAGCAATGCAGTACGGGCTTAAACTATTAATAATGTCATGTACAGGGTCTACTTTGTCCAAACGTTCGAGCACTTGTCAATAGGTAATATAAAATATTGGCAAGCTAACGTGAAGAACCGTGTTTCTGTCTATCAATTTTCATGTGTTAAATTATTTCTCCATAAAACTAATTATACCCAATTGATTTGTCTGCACGTATACAATTTAAGGGTTAATTTGTAATATGTGTCACTAATATTTCGTCGTGCTTATACAAGAGAAATAAATTTAATAGTGACATTTGGCAGCGGCATTTTTCAAATTAGTTAGCAAGTATGGTATACCTATGCGGTTTAAGCATTATAACCCTTTGTTTTTATTAGTTTAATTACATATGTATGTGTGCTTGCTTACTGCATGTTTGCTTTACTGTCTATGCTTTCTTAAAGCTCGAGGTTTTTTTATTGACACTCAGTGTTTGCTATCTGTTTATTTGAAACTATTCATCCAAAATATCATCAACTGACTATTAATGACATGTTCTCTCTATAAACTACAGATTTTATTCAACAGTAGTTTTATTCCTTAATGTTTAAGCAGTTTCTACATAAATCATATGAACGATAGGAATTACTTTCGATTTAGGACTGTAAATAAATATAAAATGTACATACGTGCGATTAATATATCTTTTACAGCTTCTATGAAACGGAAAACTTACTTAATGACATACATTTATCGGTATATAAGTCTCAAATTGGGAAATCTTAGGAAGAGGCCTAATTGCCCAGTAGTGGGACACTTACAGGCTGTTATTATTATTCTTTTTAGGTATATTCTTATAGATCTCAAATTACTGTACAAAATAGCTTATTAGTGCTAAGGAAACGGAATGAGTCAAAATCAAATTATCTCAATTATCGATTATATTATTTACGACATCAGAATCACGAATATCTCATTAAGTGTTTCAAGTAATCCGTCTAACTATCTCGACAGACTTCAAATATTTGCTAGTACACGACGAGTACCTACGAGTAGGTACAAAGCCGCTTTCGCGAATAGCGTTTCTTGGCAAGGAACCTTTAACCGCATCTCTGTAATAAAGTTACTTGTAGGTTTACACTACATTCTCATTACTCAAGCTCTTTATTTTGTTTACGAAATATAATGCTGTAAAGTATTTTGCTTCACTTGTTAAGTTTATCCGACTAAATAAATTAGCTTTTGAATTGAACTCCGTATTATGATAATTTCAAATAATCAATTTTCGTATTCTAAGATAAAAGCATGCATAGGCAAATAAAAAACATAGAATCTTTTTGCAATTAGCAATACGAGTGTATTTTTGTATTAATATAAAGGTATTTGAATTACGTTTTTCATTATTAATGATAACGGAAACATTCTTATATAAAATAAGTTATTCAATTGTTTCAAGAACTTAGAACCAGGAATCCATCTGTGTTACTCGCGAAACAAACTTTGTACTGTAACTTCTTAAACTGCTCACGAGTTTGCTCTGTTCGCCTCATAAAACGATTATCAATTTGCTTCACAAATATTGGATCAATGTTTCAATAAACTAACAAACTGAACAGATTCAATTTAAAATATTCTACGATACATTTTTTAAGGTTTTTTGGTACTTCTGTAAATAAATGTTTTTCTACAGTTCTGCAAATTACGTTACTTTTAAAAAATTCAAATAGTAAATCTGGCTAATATAAAACTTCAGTGTGGTATCAAAACCGTAAATAAAGTTGATCGTCACATATGATCACAGTTACGTCTGGTGTTAAATGGTCTATCAACATACTATGGTTGCATCATAATGCCTCTTTCACCGAAAGCTCTGGATCATTGTAGGATTTAAACCATTGGGTATCATCACATGCGCGCGCCGCTAAACCAGCGTAGCTTTTTATTATTTTATATGATATACCAACTGCCTGCGACTTCTTTTCACGTAATTACCATATAAAATTTAATAACAAAAATAGATACCTACGCGTATATCACTATTCTAATCAATATAACTACGGGATAAGATAGATTCCTATTATTGAAATATATTTTTTACAATCGGGTCAGTAGTTCCAGGATTACCTCCTACAAACATACAAACCTTGCCTCTTTATAATGGTAATATTGATTATAATACCTTCATTATAATATAAAAATTAATAACAATCCAACATACTTAATTTACAAGCCGTATCCGTACGCCCGAACTTACTTTTCTATCAGGGAAAGGATTTTTTGAATCGGATCAGTACTACCAAAGACCTCCACAGTGTAGATATGGATAATTGTGTGAAGTGTGTAGTATTTAATAATATCACTTAAGGATGATTCATGTTACACTAAGCCAGATCCGTGCCGGATCTCCCGGCCGGCGCCCGGCCCGGTAAATCATTTTTAATTCTATTTATTGTATTGTATAGATATCAGTTCATCGTTGTTTCGCCTGTGCTACATATGTTCAAATCCTATTTTTCATGTTTCTTAAAAGTATTTACAAAAAACAATTAAATTGAAAAAAAAGTAGCAGAATAAACTTAGTATTGAATACTATTTATATAATATTAAGATATTTCTACTGTATGTTGGCTTTTGCAATATTTCGTTTTTAATGTTTTCATTAAGTTTACTGTAGTACTGTACAATGCAATTATTGGGAAAAACAAACACTTAACCCTTCTTTAAAATTATATAAAATAGTTGATAAGAAATCAATATGGCTCAGTGGCTTCGATGGACGTGAGTTCGAATTCCTACAATGAGCCTAAGCTTTCGGTGACAGACACTTTGTGATGAACCATAGTATGGTGTTAGGTAATTTTCTAATACCCGCCTGGCTAGCTACGAACTTTTTTTGTTTTTTTATTTGGGTTTGGTCGAGCAAAGTGAATACCTTAAGATAGGTAAGGCTTTAGCAGGAAAGGTATGTTATATAAAAACAATATAAATATAACAAATCACTCTTTATTAATTACTCTTTTAAATATATTCATCATTTACCTACGGCGGTTAAACAATTTGTGACAAATAATAAAATAAAAAATATTGTAGTCCCCAATTTGTTTCGTACCTACTTTTGATTACGTTTTGTTGGTTAATTTCGTGTATATATAAAAACATTATTTCATAATTTTGAGTTAATTTCCTTGAAGTCAGTTTAATTTTTTTATTACTTTTTTATTCAATTCTTCAGCATTAAAATAGCAGTCTGCATGACAAGTTTATCCCACCCAACTTGATTAGTCTTTTATTAATATTAACCATATGGAAGAAAGTATGCGTATTATAAAAGTGTAACAAAATAATTACATAAGACGGGCAAAGTAGATGTCATATGAGCTTTTCCCTATTCACTTTGCCCGATGCGGTAATTTTTGAAGTTAAGCCATCTCATATAAAAACAATCGATTCTATAAACTTTTAAATGTAATATAACAAAACATTTTGATATGCAACACAATTATAATACTCCCAAGTATGGTAAACGAACAGAATTACAAATATTAACAAACAACTTACCTTGCAATATTATTATTTTTTCTCACGTAAACACAATTCGCCACTTTACGAACGCAGCGCAACACGGCCCTTCGTCTAAATGTTTGCCGCTCATTAAACGCACATAGCCGAACGTAATTGTGGGTATTTGGTGAACAACGGACGAATAAATTTGGAGTAGTGGCGAGTATTTGCTTTACCCAGGGTGTTCACTTTGCTCGACCTTTCCCCTAATTGAGAGCCAGTTTCCTCACTAGGCTTAGCGTGTTATCATCTTGGGCCACATCATCACCTAACATCACGTGAGTTTCAGGCGAAACGCTTAAACCTTTAAAAATAAAAAATATATATTTGAAAATACATTCAGTAAATCTAAAAGCTATTTGAATACTTTTTGTTTAATAAAATGTGAATCAGATGCACATTTATATGTGAATGTAAAACCTCACTAACAGAAATTAATATTGTAAATCACAAACTGTGGTTTAAAGCGCTAGAGCTTCAATCCAATTCACCCACAAATTACGTAAAGCTTCAAAGCTTCTGACTTCTAACTACTACGTACGCGTATTACATGTGCAGTGTGGTGTAAACGAGTGCAGCCTTCGGCGGTGCAATGTAACTTTGTGGGTGTGCGCCGTGCGGTGTGTATGTGTACATACGTGTAACTACATACAGGCAAGTTCGGAGCACGCGTCCGCCTATGTTCGCCTGGTGACCAGCCTATCGACCAGTACTGGGAGCGATGTGATAAAAATTCAAGAGTATAATGAAATAAAAATTCTTTACACTCATTCCATTCGAGACATGTTGTTTTATACGAACAATTACTTGTAATAGCAAAATTTTTAAATCATTTCAGACTGTAAATGTCCCACCGCTGTGTAAAGGTGGGGGGAGGGGGGCTGTACAGCTCGAATGGATCGCGATCACCAAAAACCAGTCTTAGTTATTCGCTGATGCGTATCGCGGTTTGGGATCAGTCGGTGCATATCCAGTTTCTATTTACGCAGGCCGGCATGCCAGCGGAGACTGACTATGGGCTGTTGGACTTTCGGTGGTCGCCACTGTTTTTAGATTGTACTGTGCTTACCATCAGGGATAGATTCAACAATTTGCCGTGCACAGTAAAAAATAAAAAAATAAATAAAAGCGTGTGACCGTAACACGCGATTGAAATAAAACTTTTATAAGAGATGGCGTTATAAGAGATGGCGATTAAGTTAATAATAAATACATCATATGAGAATTTTTGCATAGCAAACCATAGATTTCAAGAATTCGCAGTAACAAGAATTAACACGTTTTTGAACTTGTTTACTAGACTATTTATATACTATTCCTACTGCCACTACCGCCCCAACGGTCAACACCACCCCGACGGTCACCACTATCCCGACGGTCACCATCGTCCCAACGGTCACCACCATCCCGACGGTCACCACCGGACTTCCGTTGCATTGTCGTCCAGTTACGTCCTAGTCGCGCCTGAAGAAGTTTTACTTCAAAAAAGGTTTTTTTTAAAGGGAAGGCACGGGGCATAATCTCCAGGCATGCCCAAGACGTATTTGTGATTTCAAGTACCTACAAGTCTTTAGATCTACGAGAATATTTCTCAAGATATTCAGGTCACCTGACTATATTTTCTTCGTCGGTAGCCGAAGTTATTACTAATTAGTTTCAAATAAAAGTACCCATAATATACGTTAGTGTATGCCGAAGCGCGAACCTGCGTACTTTTGATCGATATTCCGTTGGTTTAACCAATCAGCCACCAGGACTTACTACCAAACTTTTAGTGGTGCAATCATATTTAGTTTGTTTGTAATTTAAGTAGGTTGAATTGTCTGTAAGCTTATATTATTATGTAACTATTTTTGAAACTAATATTATAAAAATAAATCATCTTTATATGATAGGTAAAGATGGGAGTATATTAATGTAATTCCAAAGAAATTGGTAATGTACTTATATTATGAAAACAAATAACGTTTTACTGCTATTATGTTTTTGAAAGATCCTTAAATAAAAGCGTCCGGGGTGACCACGTTAGGTGAGAGGTGAGTAAAGCCGATTACATACGGACTATTTTCCTTTTTGAAAGGAGTATTTTCACTCTATTGTGCAGGAAACTCGCTCAGTATCTAAGCATATTCCCTATAATGTACTATACGAACCACCTGTTATTTTGCTTCACTTTTAAATATTTTCACTTTTTTTTACAAAATATGTACCTTATCCTGCCTGCACGAAAGTTTACATGTATTCTAAAAAACATATCTGTAAACTCTGTATAGCGAAATTGAATGGACCGGGTACTTTATTACGTTATAAAGAGTTTTCGATAAACGAAAAGTAAAAGGAAACAATATAGAATTATTTATAATTTGACAAATACATAAGTAAATGGTTTTAATTTTGACTAAATTAAAAAGTTTGAAAGCAACTTGTGATATTGTAGAGACAACGTATAGCAAAATATAACGATAGTATGTAAGTACAGTAAACACGTACGAAATATTTAAGACTCTGAGTCTATTACTGCGTTTGAAGTTCAATGAAATCAAAGTTTATTGGGGGTCTAAATCATAATCATCATCATCATTTCAGCCGAAAGACGTCCATTGCTGAACTTAGGCCTCCCCCAAAGATCACCCAAACGACCGGTTCTGTGCTGTCCGCATCCAGCGGCTTCCCACAATCTATACCAGGTCTTTGGTTTATCTTATGAAGGGTCTGCCCACGCTGCATACTGAGTACTTGGCCGCCACTCGAGAACTCTTTGACCCCATATACACGATGAGTACATCACCCACCGTCGGTTTTCCGACGACATAGTAATCTTAGCTGAGACCATGGAAGACCTCCGTGCAATGCTTAATGACCTCAGTAAAGCTTCTGAACCAGTTGATTTTAGAATGAACATAGACAAAATGAAGATTACATCGAACGTCCATGTAGCGCCAACTCTCGTACAGATCACAGACTATACACTAAGAGAAGTATGGCACAGAGAAATTTCTTTGGAGATTTCTCTTTACTTGGGGCAGCCCGACTGGTGGAATACTTCCACCCTACAGAAGATCGCAGCTAAATGACCTAGTGTTGTGTTTCTGCGGTGAGTAGGGTTTTCAGAGCTCCTTGAGGTAGTGGGGTTAAAGGTCGGCAACGCGCTTGTGATATCGATGGTATTGCAGGCGTTGCAAGGCTACGGTAGCCGCTTACTATCAGGCGGGCAATATGCCTGTTTGCCGCCTTTGTAGTATTAAAAAAATCTTGAATTTGTTGATGATTATGTTTACCAGTGACAAACTATCTCGTTAGGTAGATCCATTTCGAGAAATTTCGAGAAAGAGGTCAATCGTGGAATCTAACTCGGCTGTGTTTGAGAAGCTACATAACATCTTTTTGTCCAAGATACCGCAGTGTCGCAAGACGAAAGTCTTCAATCAGTGTGTTTTGCCAGTATTACATATAGTGCTGAGATGTGGTCGCTAACTATGGGCCTAATAAGAAAGCTTAAGGTCACTCAAAGGGCAAATATTTGTTTCTTATTACAGTTTTCACAATTTCACCGTTCACTGTTAATATCGGCTTGTCCTCTTGAGAACGATCGATTTAATTGATGCAAAGTTTGTGTGAAACATTGCCTGTGAAACTTTTATCCGGAATCCGAGCTTTACTGTTTGTCGCAGACGGATAAACGGCTCGAGGTGGCAGTGCCGCTATTCCGTTTACAGAATCTACGAAGCAATTTAATATGCTAATCTAGATAAACCCTGTAACAGCAACACATAATGTACCTCATCGATGGCGACTTTCGATTTGTTTTTTCTATTCTTTCTAGGTTGTAGCGTTTGGTTACAATTTCACTTTAACGTCTCACAATTAATATTAGGTCCTTACATATGAAATTGGCGTTTTGTACGGGAGAAAAATAAAGTCAATATTTTTTTTGGAAAATATATTTAATTAATCAATGTCTGCACCATTGTTATCTATGCACTTTTGCCCTCTCATAGGTCACTGGTCCCTTTACTAAAAAAAACCATGGGGTAGAGAATCAATAAACTCTTTGAAGGCGGTTTGGACTGCCGCATCGGAGTTGAACTTTTTTCCTTGTAAGAAATTGTCCAAATTCCGGAAAAAATGGTAATCTGTTGGAGCAAGGCCCGAGGAGTACGGTGGACATCGCAGACATTCCAATTATAGCTCATCTAACTTAGAGGTTGTTTGTTGTGCAGTGTGAGGTCTTCCGTTATCGGGAAGCAGCAGTGACCTAGAGCGATTGACCAATCTCGGTTGTTTAGCAGCTAGTTCTTTCTTCATGGTTTGCAGTTGCTAACAATAGATATCTGTAATCGTTTGGCCAGATTTTAGAAAGCTGTAGTGAACGACACCGGCGTCCACCAAACACTCACAAGTAACTTTTTCTGGATCAATTTTCGTTTAGGGCAGGATTTGGTTGGGTCTCCAGGGTTCAGCCATTGCTACGAACGCTTCCGATTATTGTACAGTATCCACTTTTCATCACAAGTAATGATTCGATTTAAAATCCGTTCAATATTGTGTCGGTTGAGCAAAGTAACACAGCAGTCGACGCGTGTTTGCAAGTTCGATTCACTCAATTCATGAGGTACCCATCGTTCAAGTTTTTTTACTTTCCCGATTTGCTTCAAGTGGATTAATACAGTTTTATCACCTACCCCAAAGCCTGCAGCTATCTCTGAAGTGCTTTGTGTTGGATCCGCTTGCACAATAGCCTTTAATTCTTCATTTTCCACTTTGGTCTCCAGCCGTCCACGGGGTTGGTTCTGAAGGTCGAAATTTCCAGAACGAAAATGGTGCAACCAAAAACGTACCGTGGTTTCTTTTGCAATACTAGCGCAGTACAATAATACATCCTTCGAGCAGTTTCTGCAGCACTGGTGCCACGGTAGAACTCGTACTCGTAAATATACCGATATCTCATGTATTCCATTGTGCGGTAATAAGCGACACCAAAGAGAAAATAATGAGGAAAAAACAAATGAATTACTGTTTTCAAAACTCAAATGTACCAGCTAAATGAATTTATAAATTTTAATTTGGAATTCTTAACCAAAGAGGAGATATTTCAGATCAAATTGGTCAGTACGACAAAACGCTAATTTCATATGTAAGGGCCTAACAAATGGTTTTAAAACTTATTTTAACGGATTTAGGAAAGTATCAACTCGGTGGATCTTTTTTCCTTTCTGGTCCAAATAAACTTGTGGTTTTCGAGATCTACATCCTAGATCTAACAAGATAAGACAAGGGTCATGATTAATTAAAAAATATATATGTAAATTACCTTCACACGTATTTATAGTGAAATTTCTTTGAATTTGAAGACTACATAGGTACATTTTAGAGTCTAAAATTGAAACTATTAATATTGTAAAATTTTCTCGTTATTTACAATTAAATTCTAGACTCCACGGATCACACATTTTCAACTAATTTGAAGTGATAGGAGAATGTATTGATCTTGGTATGAAAAGTACCTTTCTCTTATTTGAGAAAAGTATGTATTTCATAAATTCTATACACTGTTGAACTGAATTGATTTGAAATAAATAGTTGTTGTTCTTCAGAGATGATTCAAAGATAATTATGCTTAAATAATGATGTTTCATAATTATATCTTATTCTTTTATAAAATTAACTTCAATTTTGAATTAGAAAAATTTAGTTGTCTAATAACATACACCAAAGTTATTTAAAAAAATGTTAATTTGTTAGTTTCGTAACAACTATTATAAATGTAAATAAAAGTGTAATGTTGTGTAGTGAATGATTTAATGAAAAATAAACTACACTATACAGGTATAAATACGGTAATAAGTTAAATAAAATTAAACTTTTTAAATGCATCCGCAGTATACTCGAAAATCTCGAAATTCAAGCAGCGCTTTGTTTCCCTTGATGTTTGGTTTCGAGATTCCAACCAAAAAATTGCAGGCAATATTGGTATACACGATTTTGAGTTATAGCTTTTTATACTCTAACGTATTGTATAGCAAATATTATACAAACACCCGTAGATTATACCTAATTTAATTTAAAATATTATTGATTTAAATGCAGTGACAAGTACACCGACTTCCTTTTAATAACATTAAAATCCAAAATAAAAATAAAATACATACCACGAAGTCCTAAATGTTCTTCTAGAATATGCTAACATATCTATTTTATCGTAACAACTTACAGATTTAAATGGGATATGAACAAATTAATAGATTAAAAAATATCTAATTTTAATAACATAGACTAAACAGAACTTATAGACTGAGTCATCGTTTATGCGATTCTGATCCCGTTATATAAAAAATAAGAAAATAGTTATAAATTATTTTATGAATAATGCCAATAAAAGAATACCAATAAATAATAATGTAAATAAAAACTTCATCGACGATTTACAGCCAACTCATTATTACAGACATGATTACAGATACTCTATATAAGCACCGATTCCTAACTTGTTAATAGCATTAATAATATTCCATGAAATGCGCTGGGAGCAAACATAAATAAAACGAAGAAAAAAGGTGATATTTGCGATATACGTAATCTAGCATCAAATGGTGCGACCATTTAAGATTCCTCCGATCAAGCTGATCAATCTTTTTTAAATTCAAGCTAAGCAACTAAGGCGACGATAAAGAAATTAAAATATTCGTATAGGAAGAAATCTGAAGAGCTTGACTGAGGGCAGGCTAAATTCAACAGATCATATAAACAAGCATAACAAGGTAATTAACACACCCTGCTATGTAGTCCAGCTTTACATAAAGTATTAGTAACCTAGATTCTCAATAGAAATATAAGAATCGGCATAAAAAAACTGTTACAAGGCTTTTACTTATTGTTTTTTTTTTTTGCGAAATTCGGACTCTGATCCTCAATGTAGCTAAAGGGTCCAAAATAACACAAATTATGTTGGATACTACATCTAATAGAAGTTGGAAAAGACATTGCTTATGTCATTCCCTAAATTCCAATAACGGTATTGTCATTTCATAGTACCTACTGGTTTGAGCTTGTGCCAAATTGTCCAGTGAAACAGGACGACAACGTACCCTCATATTAAGTATTAAATCATAAAAGTTCCTCTACATATAATATGTACTATGTATATATTTGGTATATATCTAAATTCTATATAATTAATATAAAAGTACTTATCTTCTATACATAAAATAAGATTGAAGTATCTGTTTGTAATGTCAAAATAACAGCTTTTTACTAAATGTATATGAAATTATACACGGTATCTATAACAAATAAAAAAGAAATATTTTTTGAAGTGAAACTTCTTATGCGACTTCCAAGCGTTAAATGTTAAACGTTTAACACACATTATCGGTCTCTCCTCTTGTGTGAGCCAGAGCGAGAGAGTAAATGTCGGTGTGTATGTATATTGCACACTGTTTAAATAAAATAGAAAATGTATTTTTAAATGAAGTTTCACTTCTATCGTGTGTGAATCGCACACACACCTTTTTTGTGTCTGTTTGTTTCGGCTAATCTCTGAAACGGTTGAATCGATTGTGACGGGACTTTCACTGGTTGCAAGAAATAACTTAGGCTACTTTTATTTTAGAAAAATAATTAGGGTTTCGCACAAAAAATAAAAAGAAGCTTTAATAATCCACGCGAGCGGAGTCGCGGGCGCAGCTAGTTTAAACATAATATTAATCCCGGTAGTAAACAAACAAAACAATTAAGGTAAGACTTTAATCGGATCTGTTGATACATTGTTAACAAATTTAATGTGCGCTTTATTACTGTACAAACAGAATCGACCAAACCAAAAATGTCTTTTATTCCTATTATCGGATATTAATTTCATTAAGAGCCCTGATTATTATCACAATAGTCGCATCAGGGATTAAATAAATTGAATTGCAAGTAATAACATTATGCGTTGCACAAATTAAGTGTTAACCGCAACCAGAATGACATTTAATTTTAAACTATCGACAGGTGAGAGAAAAACTGATTTTCATTGGGTACTGGCGTGGCTAGGAGCCTCCGAGCCGCGGTAAGGGGATGAAGGTGCGTGGGAGCGTGATCTCCCAGCTACAGGGAGAAGTGGGTGTTTTGTAACAGAAATCTTCTAGTTAATTCTGTTCTCCTGGTCATATTTGGCATTGACTTGGTTTAGATGAACGACGATTATCCTTGAAGGTTTGCTTATTCGTAATATAATTTTTTTCGTTTTAGGTTTACCGTTATGGCCACAATCTCACTTGATCTTAAGTGATGATATGACCCAAGATGGTAGGTAGCACGCGAAGCCTAGTGGTAGACTGGCTCTTAAGTGCAGCTGCCGCAACAAACTTATTGGTGCTTGGCGAAAGATTTTCAACTTGAGGGTGGTAGCTAGCCAGGCGGGCATTAGAAAAAGCCCTACAACTATGCTATGGTTTCATCACGATGTTTTCCTTCACCGAAAGCTCAGGCCCATTGCAGGGATTCTTACTCACGTGAGTCCATCGACGCAATGTCCGTACACGCTACCACTGAGCCAGCATTGCTTCAAGAGCCTTTGTGTGTATAATAAGTGCTATCGAACTGTATAAACCATTGTATATATATAAACTATCTGTATATATATCGTGCAACCTTGGGCTTAAATTGTATCAAAGATATTTAAATTAATTACTACAACTAAATGTTATTCGAATAAAATACTCTAGTAAGAGTACTCTGGACCATATGTAAACGCCGCTGTTTATCAGCTCTTATATATTTACGCTGTTCCAACGTCACAATACATTTCAAGAAATAAGTCAACCAACGTAAAAGTTTCGATTAAATGGGTAGTTTCACCGTTTTATTGTAACATTAATATAAGCTGATAAGTAGCAGAAGTTTATTTAAAATATCTACTTTAATTTATCTACTATCGATATGTATTACTCGTATATTTTTTTATTCTACTCGTATATAAGATTAGGGTTAGGACACAATATCATCTGATATTAAGTGAGGATGTGGCACAAGATGGTGACATGCTAAGCTTAGAGCGAACTGGGTCTCAAGTGCAGCTATCGGTGTTTGTTTTTAGAATTTCAACTTGAGGGTAGTAGCTAGCTGGGCGGGCATTTAGAAAATGGCAAACCCGATAACTTTTTAAATTCAGTTTTGTTTAAACATTATAATAAAAAAACGGACAAGTAGCGAGTAGAACTCGCACCCTGATGGTTCGAAACCGCTAACCGTAAATTACCGTACATAAATATGTTTTACACCCTTCAATGTCTCTCTCGGTCTGTCCGTCTGTCTGTCTGTTAGTGCGCTTATAACTCAAGAACAACTTAACAGATTTCGGTGAATATTTTATATTGTTTTATAGATGTTTCTACAAAAAAGTATGAGGCTGTATTTTGAATCGTGATGTATCCAAACATAAGGAAAAAAGTAATGGTATAGAAAATCAATTTGGAAAAAATGACTACCAGCACGTTTCCTTGAAATACTCTGCCAAAACCGTTAAACATAGGACAATAGAAACACAATACAGATGGGTGGGTGATCGTAAAATCTTTTTGTGCAATATACTAGACATTTGAGTAAACTATATAGAAAGATCTAAAAAAATCCGATATACCTTACCTATACACTAAAATAACTTTATTGTTTAAAAATATTTTTACAAAAGAAATTGAAAATATGTATGTTATGTTTTAAATATATCTACGTCAATTAATAATAAACGAATGTTATGCTCAAAAAGGCGACCCGGATCATTTGCTTACATTATTTCATATGGATATGTATAACTTGTAGGAGGTATTTCAAAATTTCATGTACCTACTTTGAAGTATTCTGTAGGGTTCGATAAGTCACGGAGTGCAACGGTTAGACTCTCTTTATTGCGTTAACTTAGAATATTGTTTTTTTTTTACAGCAGTGTTATGTCTTGGTATTTTAAAGTACTTCAAGACTGTAAGCCTGCGGGCAGTACCCTATAGGTTTGATTTGGTTACTGAGTGCGGCAACATTTAGTCTTTTATTATGAAGGGCCTATATCTTTTTATTGTGTTAACCTAGTAACTTGACTTTTTTACAGTAGTATGAGGTCATAGATCTTAGTATTCGATATAATGTCAACATAAAAAATTAAATTTCAGATTTCAAGACTGCAGGCCTGCGGGAAGTACCCTATAGATTTTGATCATAAAAAGCCGGTTTTATTTACAGCATCATGAGGTCACATAGGTCTTGCTATATGATGTTAATTTCAACTTTATACCGCAATTAGTTTTCGAGAAAAAGTGTCTTGAAACCAGATATACAGGCAGGTGGACAACGAAGTGATCCTATAAGGATTCTGTTTTTTTTTTCATTATGGGGTAAATAACGCTAAATTGGGAGGATAAACTATAAGGACCTTTTTTAAAGTTTATATATTATTTCTTATTGGTGATTTTTTAACTAGCGTTTAACCATAATTTCACTTGTTAATAATTTCTGATGTATGTAGATATGATAACAAGGTAAACCCAGAAAGAAGATTATCTTTTATGTGCAGCTTCCAGAATACATCGATAGGTGCTCGGTGACAGATTTTCACCTTGAATAGTGTTCAAGGTAGTCAGGTGATCATTATAAAATACCTTAAGACAGTGTTAAGGGTTCATTAAGACGTTTTCTTTCATAGCTATTCTCCCCAATAATAAGAAAAAACATTAAAAAGTGGCCTACGTAATCAAAAAGTTAGCGGCATAGAAAACTGTCTAGAGAACAACATAGGTACAGTAAGTAACAGTAATATAATTTAAACATTTCATGAACTTTTTTCATCAAAAATTTAAGCTATTCGGAGTATGTGGGCATTTAGCATGGCTGGCCAAGAATAAAACGTTCCTAGACCGATGAAGCTGTAAGTGGTTACTGAGGCTTCAGGCCCCTTAAGGCTAACAGTATAGTCAGATCGAAGAAAAAAAATCTAAAGCGTGTAAGCTATTTATGGTGTGTTTAATTGTAAAATAAGGCAATTGTGCATTATTTTAAATATATATATATATATATATATATGGAAATACTTACTACACAATGAAAGAAATTAAGTTATTCAATAATGTTAATGTAATGTTTTCTAAATATCATAGTTTGAAGTGACAAAATAATATTTTTTTTGGTTTGAACTTATAAAAAGATTTAAAAAAGAGAACTAGATCTCAAGTAAGTAAGATTCATAATATAATTTAAACAATAATATTTTTGAATAAAATAAACATTATTAAAAGAGGGAGCACTGTATACTGTAGAAGTTATTAAAACCAGTTCCAATTACTATTTCAACGGATCATTCTAAAGAAGGTACATGTATGGAATTAAAAAAAAATGTATCCTAATTGCGTTCAAGTTTATGTGTGTCTTTACAATAATAATCATGTAGCGCTTACAGGCTGAAAGAGAGAGTCGGGGCACGAAAACCCGATTTCCCACATTCCAACGATAAAAGCGAAAACCGTTTTAACTTTGGATCCGCGTTTAAACGAGATAGAAATAGATGAAATAAACGCGTGCGAGTGGTGTCATTCTGAAATGCATTGGCTTACCTCTTCGACGGTTCTGCGAGCCTAGTAACTCGTTACAGGTCGTGTAACGTCGCGGTAAGGGCAGACTGACGCAACGGGCGCGCTATTGCGACGGCTCAGCAACGCTGACTGTGCAACCGGAGCGCATTTCGCCGGGGGTGGTGCATTCTGTGCAAGCGAGACTTACTGCACCCCGCCCATTTGCCTCGTGCCTCACTTTCCCGCCCTACTGTTCTTGTTAACTTGGAAAACTTACAACATTATCTCAATGCAGTTTTCAATTACACACTTGATTAAACTCTTATCAAACTTTTAAAGCTAGCAATCTATCCGTCTGGTCTGAT